>CM041780.1:149815689-151091045 GCA_023374045.1 Limonium bicolor
CTTTAACAAGATGAATACGTAGAGGAAAATTACCGATTTTGTAAGAGTGGCGGCGGCCATGTGGAGTCAAAGATGATTGTGTGATTTGTTTAGCATCGATCTGGGGAGAACAGAGAGTGTGAAAGTAGAGAATTGGACGAGAGAGAAAAGAAAGACAGTCAGCAGGAGGGGGAATTGAAAGGCAATTAATAGGGAAGGAAGTATCGATGGATGGGTGATGCAGTTTTCAGGCAGAGCAATTAATACGGGGAGTATTTCTTTACCGTTATGGGTGAGTCAGTCTCCGCTAAATTATGGCCTAACTAAAATCTGCAACCTAACATAATTTGCTCCTCTCTTCTCTCTTCTTCATAAAGCGTAAAGCAAGCAGCAGAGGAGATACACAAAGGAACAAACTCGATCGCCGGCGTTCTTTCTCTGTAAATTAAATTGGTTAGTTTTTCAATCAGAGTTACTGCTGAGCTGTCACTGGGGGGGGGAGGGAGGAGGAGGAGAATAGAAGGAAAGTAGATAGAATCAAAGTTCGAAGGTGTGGCTGAAGACGAAAGACTTACGGGAAAATGATGTTTTAATCCCTCTTTCTCTCTTGATGGATGTATCCCTAGGCTAATTCGAGTATTGAGAGCGGAGCAAGGTGGAATTGGAGGACTCTAAATGCTCAATTCATCTGGGCACACACACTACAAGACACGCAGATAAGAAGGAAGAGCGGAGAGTGCGTAGATGGTGTACGGCGGTGGGCGTTGAAAATCATGTGACGGAGGAGCCGGGGATGCTATTGCTTGATGAGGGAGGGCGATTAGCATTAGCGTAAACGGAGGAGAAGCAGATGCGAAGATGACAATGAAGTAAACTAATATTCAATTCAATTGAAATCCCCCGCAGTCGGAATTAATTAGAGATTAGATTATATATGTAGGGTTTTGGTAGACGCAGCCGGTGGAATTCCCTATTTCTTTTCTTTATTTCTGTCCTATGAGAGAGAGAGGAAAGTCGGGCGTAAGAAGAGGAGACTCCCCTTTGGCTTGCTGCACGATGAGACAAAACCAGAGAACAAAGTTTGAGAAGCTACCTAATCATGGCATTTGGTAATGACAATCCAGATAGGTGAAAGAGGATATGAGCTGTCTTCTACTAATAATGAATCTAATCCTGTTGTGTTTACGCTACTCCGTTTAATGTCCATCTTGTGCTACTAGTTGCTAGTTGCATTTGTGCATTCCCAATCGTTCCTGCTTATTTTTACAACGCAGTTTCCTGTTTACTACTCTTTTGACCTCTAATCCTTATTAATAACACTTTAGCATGTCTTGTAGTGTGTGTGCGCGTGCCCACATGAATTGAGCATTTAGTTTAGATCTCATATTTTAGTTTATAAAACTTTAAATTTGATATTGGATTAAAATATAGTATCATCTATGTAAAGTTTTATCAATTTCGAACAATATTTAAGTATCGTCCATGTAAACTTCAAATTTAAAGTTGAATTATGAAAACAACAGTGGTATATTATAAATTATAAACTCAAGTCATAGCATTTTGTGAATTTTCCCTAATTTTTTAAACGAGTGAAGGCCCAGCCGCTATTATTCAAATGTCCTTTGAGTAAACCCTCCGACTGTTGTAATAGCTGGTAAACCTTGTATAAGATGCCAGACCCAACTGAAAGGGATAATTTGAAGGATTCCAACTCAATAATACCTATTACTTCCTACTCCACCCTTCATTAACTCGATAAAATAAATGAAAGACTTTTAGGTGCGGTGGCGTGAATCGACAAATAGTAATATGAATGGTTAATCAGGTGGTGACAAATAATAATAGTGTCAATTCTCTTATATTTAACATACTTGCAACTCTCAAGAATGTAGTTTTAAGGTCACATTCGGTCTTGGCATAAACATGGTATAAATGAGTCTAACATAAATATCATAATTTGGTTTTTTTTGTTCGTTCATAACATATTTGCTATGTGGTATTTATACCGCATTTATGCTGCTCATCTTTACCAACCTTATCAAAAATATATTTTTTAAATCAATTAGTAGTTTTAAGATTATCAATACCATATTCTAATGGAAGCAACTTCTATTATAGAAGTATAGTATAAAATCTTAATATTTAATTTTATGTACATACAATAATATTTAGGCTATATATTTTTTACTATTAATTAGTTTATTGTTTGTATGTTATATACGAGTAATAAAGTTCACTAATTAATTATCATATTTTTATTTTAAAATTTCTTACTTATATCTTTTATATAAATATTAACTAATTGATTTTAGCTAACAATTAACTCTGAAAATATATTAATATAATTCATTACACGACTGCATATTTAACTTAAAATTAGAAGTAATCTTAGATGGTAGGAAGGGCGCTAACCAACCGAGGATAAAAAATGAAAACATATTATATACATTACACGTTGGATTCTGACCAAACAGTAATTTATGTTGTATTAAATTATACTTTATTGAGTTTATCAAGATTTAGACATGTAAGGATCTTTGATGGTGACAAATAACTTATCTTGACACATTTGTTAGTGGTTACTTTATTTTTTTTAACAAATATGTTGTCTTGAACTGTAAATTGAGATTTGTAATCGTAGTACAAATTTGAAAACGGTAAACATATTACATGTAACTAACCTATGCTGCAAAACAGTCACACTGCCAAACAACAGTTTTCAAAACAACCACAAATATGCCAGCACAAAACAGCTAACAGTTTATACTGCGAATATGTTGACAATACAACCGTCCAAATATACTGCAAAATAGCCATGTCGAACACAGCCTAAAGAAGTACAAGGCCTGATTATTAGCTTATATCTTATATCATTATTATTGTAAATCTGTTGCTAAGCTGCTTACTTGTCATTCCATGAAGTTTAATATTGGTCCCGTTTCACTTATTCAATTAGGAACGAGTTGAAACATAACCCTCCATACTCTTATTCACCTCTTGCACATACCTAATTCTCTCCAGGACCATGTCCAAGTTTTTGGTTATTGTTGCTCTGTTTGACATATCTATTTTGCAGCTATTTGTGGTCTGACTATTTTAAATAGCAGTATGTTATTGGATGAGAGCGCAAGATCCACCCGGAACCACCCCTTCATGCGTCATTTATATCATCAGATATGTCACATTTATACTAAGACGAACATAGCCCTTATATTTACAAAAATGAAATAAACCGCAAAAAACCTTAAGCATATTATTTTGATAATTTTGTCCTTCATGTAGAAAGTAAAAAACTATAAAAAGACAAAAATAAAATTTAGTTCAACATCATTTTCATATTATCTACATATCAATTTAGTAGTTCCAGTCACAAATATAAAGAAACCTCAAAAGTTTTATTCATTCAGGATGCATGATACTTTTGAAGCCTTTGTGAGGAGTTTTCTGAGCAGATGATCAATCACGATAAGTCCGAGTTTATTTGTGGTAAGAATTTGAATGATGATGTTGTTGCTAGTGAGATTCTTGACTGTCAGGTTGTTTCTAAAATTCAAGAATGTCTAGACTTCCTTGTGGAATTTGGGTGTATAGCAAATGTTGATTCAATTATTTGTGGTAAGAATTTGAATGTTGATGATGTTGTTGTTAGTGAGATTCTTGACCGTTAGGGTTACTTCTCAAATTCAAGAATATCTAGACTTCCTTGTGGATTTTGGGTGTATAGCAAATGCTGATTCAATTATTTGTGGATAAAGCTAGTCGTTTGGTGCACTTTTGAAAATGTTTTATTTCCTGAGCAGGTAATCAAATGTTTGTTCGTGTGGTTTTCATGTCCTCTCTTGTTATGAGCCTATTAAGACCATGTTAAGTATTCCTTTGACTCTATGAAGTGTATTCTCTAAATTCTGGTGGAATGGTAGCGTGAGACCAAAATCAATTCATTTGGCAAAGCATGATAGCTTTGGAATAAAGATGTGAATGGTGCTCTTGGCTTCTGTAATTGAGCTTCATTCATGCCTCTCTTAGCTAAACAGTGTGTGCGGGTTTTTCACTACTATAAGATATGCTTGTGTCAACTATTCTAAAAGCCAAATACTTTCCCGCTGTTCTCTTCTCGTGGCACCTCCTCCTGAAAAGTTCAACAGGATGTGGTAGTCCATTTATATTGACATTACGCTTCTTATGAGTGGCATTAGAAGGAGTATCACAAATGATATGTCAGTTATCCTCTGTAGTAAGCCATAGGTTGATATGCCAAATACCTTTTGCTCAGTTTCCATCTAGCCTCATGCACAATAACAACTTTATGTGACAAACCTGATGGCCTACAACTGAAGGTGTGTTGGAGTAGCTTGTATTCTAGGTCGACCTTATGTACGTTTATAGTTGTATATTAGGTACTTTAATTGTAACTTGCGGTAGTGTGCTCCCTCTGTTCCGCACACATATAATACCGCACCTTTCTTTTATTTCATAAGCAGTAGATACATTACATCTCTACAGAGACACCATTATCTCTTCTCTCCTTAATCTCATAATAAAGAAAGTATGTTTTGATTTAGCAAAACTCTGTCATGGTACCAGAGCACTACTACGTTCTCCATTAATCAAAGATGACCGATCCGCTAGGAAGAAATCAGAAATCAACGACGGTAAAACCACACGACTTATAGATCAATCCGACCCTCTCTATGTTGCTACTGAGCAAACTGGTCAAGCTCTCGCACCAAGTTCGCCGCGGAGAGAAGGGTCTTGGCGTGGAAATGGAACGATGCAAGAAGCCCTCATAGCCAAGAATAGATCGGTTTTGTCGACGGTAGCATCAAACAACCTGACGCCGAAGATGAAGCGCGCACAAGAGCTTGGAGAAGGGCCAGATCTTTGGTCGTAAGTTGGATAATTTCTTCCCTTGCCCCAAACATTGCTCGTAGCGTGATGTACACCAGTGACCCAAAACAAATCTGGGACTGGTTGTGCAACGTTTTGAAAAGAGCAACCTAGCAACGATCATAATATCAAAAAACCAGATTGTCAATCGAGGCAGGGAGCGACAATTACCGATATTTCATGAAGTCTAAAGAAATTTGGGCGCAATTCAACCTAACCAGACCAATCGAGAATTGTGAATGGTGGATCTTGCAAGGCCGGTGAAAAACAAACAAAGCGTCAAGAACAGGAGGAGGAAACATACATTTTCTGATGGGATTAAATAAGTCTACTCACAACTTCGAGGTCAAATTCTGGCGATGACCGAAATTCCATCCTTAGAAGAGATTTACTCTCTGATTATTCAAGAAGAACAGACAAGAGAGGGCGCAGATAATCGAGACGAATCGGAGCAGACTGTAACCCTAGTCGCGAAAGGAAGAGGGAATTTCTCCAATAAACAGAAGAGTGGGAATGGCACGACAAGCTTTCGAAGTCCCGACAAGGCAGACACAAGCAGACCCGGTGGATCGAAGAAAGATGCACCACGATGCTCAAACTGTGGGAAGACAGGTCACACCCGAGGCGAGTGTTGGTGGCTTGTTGGATTTCCAAGCGGCGGTGAAGCCAGAAAGATCAAAGAAAACAAGGTAGCTTCCGCTTTCTCTGGAGAAGGAAAATCAAACCAGAAAGGAGAAGAGACGATCCAAGATTCACCGGTGCAAGGTTTCAGTTCCCACCAGCTTCAACAGTTAGTCGACTTCTTGCAACAACAACAGAAGGATCTCGGCGGTGCAAAGCGACAGACCAACTTTGGAGAATTCTCAGGTAACCCAAATGCTATCTGCAGTTCCTTGCCTTATTTAGTTTCTAATGCAAATTCTGAGATATGCGAATTGAAAAATGTGTGGATATTAGATTCCGGTGCTACTGAACATGTTAGCCGGAATAAAGCCTTACTTGCTAATTGTGTGAATCTTCAAAACAGAAAGGACATAATTTTGCCTGATGGAAACAAGAAAACTGTCAATTCTGTTGCTGATCTTTGTGTGAATAAAATAATTTGTCTTAAGAACATCATGTTTACTCCGTCTTTCATGTTCAACATAATCTCAGTTTCAAGGCTGATAGAAGATTTGAATGTGTCTGTTATTTTCCATGGAAATGCTTGTGCTTTGCAGGAATCTAGAAGTAGTTTTTCTCAACAAATCGGAAGACAAGTTAGCGGCCTGTATGTAATTGATATAGGCAGTCTGTACAATTTCATTTTAGGAAGAAAATCTGCTTCTGTTTGTATGAGTGCAAATCTTAATCTGTGCAATGTGGAACAGCCACAAAATGTAACTCTCTGGCATAACAGATTAGGACATCTGTCCTTAAAGAGAATGAATAGAATAATACAGATAAGTGCTTCTGATTTTCTTAGCAAAAATTTATTACCATGCACTATCTGTTATAAATCCAAAGCCAAGAGGTTAAAATTTCCCATGTCTAGCATTAGAACAGGTGAACCATTTGACCTTGTTCATATAGATATTTGTGGGCCCATGAGAACTCAAACCTTAGAAGGCCAACGATACTTCCTTACTCTTGTTGATGACCACACTAGGGCCACTTGGGTTGTTCTTCTCAGATTAAAATCAGAAGCCATAAACCACATTAAAACCTTTGTTAATCTCATTGAAAACCAAATGAACAAACGGGTTAAAGCTATACGAAGTGATAACGCACAAGAACTTGGGAAATCTCAAGAAGGAACCACATTTTTTGCTCAAAAAGGTATTATCCACCAAACAAGTTGCCCTCACACACCCCAACAAAACGGGGTTGTGGAGAGAAAACAGGGCAACATTATGGATATTGCCAGAGCTCTCCTTTTTCAGTCTGGTTTAGAAAACAAATATTGGGGCCATTGTGTAGAGCATGCGGCATACCTAATCAACAGGATGCCAAGCAAAGCAATACAAAACCTAACACCATTTGAAAAACTCTACGGGGAAAAGCCTAATTACAATGAAATTCGTAGTTTTGGTTGCCTTTGCTACATGACAAACATTGAGCCAAGCAAGGGAAAACTTGACCCTAGATCATCCCCTTGTATATACATTGGAAACCCCAAAAACACCAAGGGATATAGAGTTCTCACTCTCGAGGAAAAACAAGTCAAAATCACCCGTGACTTAGCCTTCTATGAAACCATTTTCCCTTTAACCGACAAGAAATGGGTAGAACTCCTAGATAAAAATCAAGACTACCCAGATATCTTTCCTCCTTACCTTCATAACAGTTTGGAGGATGACACTTGTACGTCTCAGCATTCTGAGGTAAGAGAAGATTGTCACCCTCCTAACATCAGCATAGACACAAATCATTCCTCCATAGATATTGAGCAGTCAAACGAAACCGAGGAAGCCCCTATACAAACTAGAAGATCCACCCGAGAACACAAATTTCCTTCCAAGTATAACGATTACGTTGTCTCTTCTAGCATATGCCCGGACATCTTCTCTTCCATTTTCACACAAAGACTCAAAGACACTGACTCTTATCCCCGACACCAAGCCAGCCTAAACACACTCACAGATCACATACCTAACAATACAATTCTCTCCTGTTCTCTCCGTCACAACACCAAGAAGCTTTTGTCTCAGCTTCATGGTCTAGAAGAACCTTCCAATTATAAAACAGCCAGCAAGGATCCAAGATGGATCCAAGCCATGGCTGAAGAATTCGAGGCCTTGAAACAGAATGGGACTTGGAGCATTGTAGACCTTCCCAAAGGAAAACGTCCCATTAGTTGTAAATGGGTCTACAAAGTCAAGCTTAAGGCCGATGGGGAAATAGAAAGGTTCAAAGCTAGGCTAGTCGTGCTGATAAGTATCCAAATGAGCATAATTTATAGGTGTATTTCATATATAATATTAGCACTTTTCTGCTCATTTCTCCACTTAGGTTAGTTTTCCTCTAGTTTATGTTTTATTGTTTATCTCACAAATTTATTGGTTTAACATGAGGAAAACCAAGCTGGAAATAAAGTAGACAAATAGACGAACGCATAGACGCAAACGGCTCAGAAAACGGAGTCCAAACGAAGAAACTAGAGCCGGTAGAAGAGAGATGCGAGGGAGCCACGCGAGAGGCACGCCTCTTGGTCGACCGCCCCTGCTACCGCCTCCTTCTAGGCGGACGTGAGAAGGGTGCAACCGCCTAAAGCCAGGCGGACAAGAGAGCTAGAGTGGAGACCGCCTCCTTCCAGGCGGACAAGGCAGAGAGGCAACCGCCTCATCCAGAGGCGGACGACAAGCGGACAGAACAAGTGACCGGGCGGACAAGGCGAGGTCGACAGTCACGTCCGCGTGAGAATTAAGGCGGACGCAGAGGCGGACGCGACTAAAATCGAGCGCAAAACTTTTTTTTCGCTCGTCGACTTCGCTCGTCGACTTCGCCCGTCGACCTGCAACTTATCTATCTACTCTTCGCGTTCTGTCCCCTGAGCAATCAATGCTCTTCCACCTGTCTGCAGTCGTTCTTCTTCTTCCTCTCCTCTATAAAATACCACTGCTACTTCAAACAAAGGGAGAGAATCCACCACCCATAAATCCATCCACGACCCATCGCTCCACTGCACCACAAACCTCACGTTCATCTCATTTCTCTCCTCCCGTCTTCTCCATTTTTATTTCACTTTCCATCATATTCACCTCTAGTCCTACGTATACAAAATAGCAGAACGAATACAGGAGTGACTACAGATGATTTCTACTACTCTTGTTTTTGTTTATCTATTTAATATGTTAGGCTAGAATATTTATACTCTGGGAATGGTTATTATGTGTTTGTATTAATTATGCAATATTTTTACTGGTTTAATTTAAATATAGTTTGTTGCGTTTTAAAGGTTATCTCGCACCTTTTTAATAAATGTCACGAGTTTATTAAATTGCTTTACTAAGTCTATTTTGATCAGACCAGGTGATAAATAGACAGGTTAATTAAGCCGTAAATTTGGAGAAAGCTTATTATGATTTAATAAGTTAGTATTTTCAGATGCATAAATAATTTCTCATATCTAAACCGTCCGTTTACACGTATTGTGCTTGAACCTTGACTAGAACCTTGCATTTTCAGGTAAACGAGTTCTTTTGAGGCTATGAGTTAGTCCTTAAGATAATAGAGGAATTTTGCCAAACAATTATATTAAACTAGTAGAGATAGCATAATTAAGCAGATATTATATTAACCTGAACCAGAGTCCCGTTTAATTTATTAACTTAGTTTATTTTATCTTTCTTTTTTATTTATAATACAAGTCAATTAATCCCCCTTTTTGTGACACGCTTAGGTACTATTATATGTATATTAGTCCCACGGTTCGACATCCGATCGCTTACATTTTCACTATACTACTACGACCGGGATTTGTTTGCAGCCCGACGTTTATTTTGAGTTTTTAATTTCTTTTCTTTTATTTTACACCAGTTTAATCACTCACGATATAACGTCTGCACGTGCGAGGGTTCACACAAAAACATGGGCTCGACTATGAAGAGACTTTCTCACCCGTGGTTAAGTTGACCACAGTTAGAGCCCTTGTGATCATGGGAATCAAAAAGGGGTGGATCTTGGATCAATTAGACGTCAATAACGCCTTTCTTCACGGAAATCTTCATGAAGATTTTACATGACGATCCCCGACGGCATAAAGATAAACGGAGAAAACAAAGTTTGCAAGTTACATAAATCTCTCTATGACTTGAAACAAGCTTCCCGCCAATGGTATGAGAAACTTGCACACTTTCTAAAGGATCTTGGATTCCATCATTCTCAAAATGACCATTCTTTATTTGTGAAGAGAAAGAAAACCAGCATCACTTTACTAGGAGTATATGTGGATGACATCTTAGTTGTAGGAAATGATATCAAAGAGGTAAAAACTATCAAGAACCAACTCAATGATAAATTTAAAATCAAAGATCTTGGACGTCTAAATTTCTTTCTCGGGATGGAATTTTTAGAGACAAACACCGGTATGATCATGTCACAACAACGTTACATAAATCAAATCCTCTGTGAGTTTGATGCACAAGACATCAAACCCTCGGTCTCACCCCTTCCAGTCAATCTGAAACTCGATCAAGACAGTGGCTCTAAACTAACAATCCCACAACATATAGATGCCTTGTTGGTAAGTTAAATTTCCTTACCAACACAAGGCCTAACATATGTTATGCAGTTCAGTTTCTGAGCCAATTCCTCCAAAAACCCACCTCAGAACATTTGAAAGCCGCTTTCCATACTCTCTCTTATGTCAAAGGAACCTCAGGATTCGGCTTATACTTCAATAAAGAACCCAAATATAAGTTGGAGGCCTATTGTGATTCCGATTGGGCCTCTTGCCCAATCACACGGAGATCCGTATCCGGTTACTATATACTCCTTGGTGACTCTCCCCTTAGTTGGAAATCAAAGAAACAAACCACCGTTGCCTTATCCTCCGCGGAAGCCGAGTATAAAGCAATGAGACAAGTCACCGGGGAACTTAGTTGGCTAAGTAGACTTTTGAGCGAGATTGGAATTCCAAACATTACCCCAATACCGCTCAAATGTGATAACTTAGCAGCAATTCACATCGCTAGGAACCCCGTTTCTCACGAACGCACAAAACATATAGAATTGGATTTCCACTTTGTTCGTGAAAAATTGCAGGGAGGACTTATTCAAGTCCAATATGTTCCTAGCACACATCAATTAGCGGATATGATGACTAAATCGCTCACAGGTAAAAGCTACCATAATTCTTTTGAAAGTTTAGGTTTACATGAAAAAGAGAAAAGGTAGTTTTGTTTCTGTTTTGCAGGTGCTCATCATCCATCGTTCAACATTCAGGACAAAAAGCGCAACTCCCTGTCTCCTCTTCAGATACACAAAGATGCACTTTTTGAGGGGGGTGTTGGAGTAGCTTGTATTCTAGGTCTACCTTATGTACGTTTATAGTTTGTATATTAGGTACCCTTTTATTGTATCTTGCGATAGTGTGCTCCCTCTGTTCCGCACACATATATATACCGCACCTTTCTTTTATTTCGTATGTCGTAGATACTTTACATCTCTACAGATACACCATTATCTCTCCTCTCCTTAATTCTCTCATAATAAAGAAAGTATGTTTTGAGTTAGCAGCTATCATGGAGAAGTAGACATGGCCATTTTTACTCCTATAGGCAAGGATTCCATTATTTTCACAAAGATTGATGCCAACAAGAGTGAAGATAAGCTGATGTACTAGATTCAATTATAATTTAGTGCTTCTTCAATTTCAACCTCTTCTTCATCCTGATTTTTTTTTTTATGATTAGGGCTTAGTGCTTGAAGTAGTTAAATACGACCAGAAGCTGAAACCACCCGCCTTACCCGAACGCAAACCTGACTAAAATCTAAAACATTTAAATATATTGAACCCGAAACCCGATTGACCCAAACCGAAACTGACCTGAACTCGAATGACTCAAAATAATAGATTGAATAAATATGAGAAAAATAACTTGATTTTACCCTTACATCCGAATGAATTTATTGCATATCTTTTGGTAATCTCAATGTAGTATATAATGATAGAAATTAGGTATATATTTATTTAATAATTTAAAAAATATTGTTCATGACCTGAAGTAACCGAAACCCAATTCTACGTGACACTATTACAACCTAAACCCTTACATCCGAATGAAATTTATTGCATATCTTTGGGTAATCTCAATGTAGTATATAATGACAAAAATTAGGTATATATTTATTTAATAATTTAAAAAATATTGTTCATGACCCGAAGTAACCAAACCCAAGTCTACGTGACACTATTACAACCTAAACCCGATTTGACCTTAACCCGAATGACCTAGACCCGAAATGATCCAAATTTTTAATGACCTGAATGTATCTTGACCCAAATAGAAATGACCCAACACTCGAATGAATAACGCATTTGATATGTTTACTAGAGCTATCCAACTTGCTTATTACCTCCAGGAGTTAAAATTGTGGTTAACATTTCTAAAATGTGACATAAGTAATCTCCTTTATTTATTCAACTAGCACGATTTATGGTCTAATTGGTTTAGACACAATATCAAAAGCGGACAATTGTTAATATTAAAAAAATTGGCTCAAAAACCAAGTTGGTCAAGAGCACTATAGTGTGATCCTCCACCCCACATCGAGTATGAGTAAAATGATCTGTTTATAAGTATGTATGGGTTGATTATAACAACAAGGTCTTCCATATTTACGCCAATATAAAGGGCATAAGTGTGCTAGTTGTCAAGCCTAGACGGTTTGAAAGCTAGGATGTTACACAACACAATTGCTCATATGGGGTGTTACAAAATGGTATCAGAGTTGACTCGAGAACGTGTCGACATTGAAAACCAACACATATCAAGGAGGTCCGTGGGACCTAGATGCTAGGTTTGCGACGAGGACAACATGTTCTTTGAGTGGGGGAGTATGTGATACCTCCACCCACATCGAGGTATGAGTAGTAAAATGATTGATTATAAAGATACATATGTTTGACTACATGACAAAAGAGGTGAAATTATGTAATTAAATAGTCAACATTCACATTCATTCTATTTTGTTTATAACCTATTTCACCACTTTATAGAGTATTTTGTATATACTAGTGAACTTATACATTTTGTTTATAATTTTAGTTAAATCTCATTGGAGCATGAATGAAAATGAAAAAGAGGTAATAATCAAGATTTAAAGTTGTTCACATACATTACGAGGTCTCGGACTGTGTGTAAAGAAGTTACGGTTCAAAGGGGACCAAATGGGACCTTCTACTCTACTTTGGTACATGTCCGGGTGAAAAGACCCGGACCAACATCAGGACGAAGCTACAAGCACTTTTACAATAGGTTCGTCCGTCCGCGTATACAGACACAAATCAAACATTATACCAACTTTCTGGTGTGGTTCTTCGGGTATGTGTTTGGGTAAATAAACCCTAATCTATCTTAATTTTCTGCTAACTTTTGGGTGTGATCAGATATGTGCCCGGATACACAAACCCAGACCAATGTTTTAGAGATGTCGGAGATGCAAATCCAGACACAAATCCGAACACAATAAACAAAAGATAAGAAACACGCCACACCATCTGATTGGGGTATACAGACCCGGATGCATACGTAGACAGACACCAGGAGTAGCGAATTGGACCGACTAAAAGCAGATTTGAGCGGCAAAAATGAGTAAACTCACGCAGCAAGGTAAAAAAAATACAGAATTTTGTAAGTTTACTGAGGCTAGAACAAATTGTAAAATGTAACCTTTAACGAAATGTTGAGACAGGACGAAATTATAAACAAATTACGGCCAGGATTTAATGCTCCCACTCAATCATATGATTGTAAAAGTAATCACGAGTAATAATTGCCATCAAAATATGGTGGAATAAGTATAGAGTAAAGTTTCGAAAAAAATATATTCACAGCACCAAATTGATTTTTCAAGAGTGATCTCTGATAGAGTATGCAACAATAATAATTAGTTGGGTGTTAAAAAAAAAACAATAATAATTACTTGGAGCGAACTCCTAGGGTCCATAATGGTATAATCAAACTTATGTCGAGTTTTAGTGGGTCGCAAATGGTATATTTCACATGTTTGGAATCTGACAATTCATGCTTCCACATTTATAGTTCTACTCTAAAATGCTGCTAAAAGAAACAGAATAAGACAGAAAAAAGGGCTCCGTGTAATGAAATAAATAAATAAAAATTACAACACACACAAATGCCCCCAACACATGGCCTCTGCAATATTTTGTGAGCAGACAAGCAAATATTTGTGTGTGTATAGAAATAGCTTCTATCATTTCAATGGAGCAGCTACCAACACGAGTCGTTTTCTCATTCTCAGCTACTAATAATCCAGATGAAAAAAAAGAAGCAATTGAAACAAGATATGATCGAAAGAAAAAGTATAGGTTAGGTGAAATCCTTTACACACATTTATACATTATTCCTTACTTTAAACCACCTACCATGCATCTTGGTTTCAAAAAAAAAAAAACACCTACCATCTTCGGTGATTAAAGTTGGGTGGTCTGGATACCATTTGTATAAGGCTTTAAGAAGCTTCATTTAAAGATGATTTTTTGTTCTTAAAAAATGATCAATTATTTGAAGGTAATAAACAATTAGATTTTATCATGATACAATTCTAAAATCTCTGGACAGTTACATGTAACCACGGAAAATGTGTAATTTAATCCTTACTTTGTTGCACAAATGTTTCTTTACAAAAAGTAAAAACCTTAGGTTTTTTCGATTTTTCTGTTAGTTATGAAAGAGTAACGTTTTTTTATTTAATTTTACAAAACTTCACTATCCTGATTAGAATTTCAGTATGTCGAGTTAAAACAAATGTTATTGATTGTTTCAAAAAAAAAAAAACAAATGTTTATTGAGGCTGGTCAACAAACTACGCACTTATCAGTTTCTACAAGGTATCATCTACCGAAGTATAATGAGCTTTAGATTATTGGTATATATATGTGGTAGACAGCAAAAGTTGATCAATAATTGTGGCCCCCCGATTTATTAATTAAGCAAAGGTAGCGCGCTATATCGTGATTTTGTGCTGGCGGTTTCAAAAAAAAAAGTGATTTTGTGCTGCGGTACACCGAAGATTAGCATATCATTTTCTGAAGATCAGTATATACTACTGACCTCAACATGCACTAGTGTGGACAGAAGCAAAAAACACGGTCAAAACCGCTCAAAAACGATGGTTCTGAACCGTCTCTTAAATGCTCGTCGCTTTTTGTTATCTGTCTTAAGAGACGGTTCCAAAATCGTCTTTTAAGATGACATTAAACGACGGTTTGGTTGAACCATCTTTTAAAGCTCCATAATGTAAAAAGATTTGAATTTAGTCTCATGCGTCTAGATTAATTTGTAATATGTGTTGGTGTCTGGATTCAAACCCACGACCCTTTGTAAAATCCCACGCACACACCCCTAACCACTAGACTAGTGCATCAAATTCATTTATTTTATAAACAAAACACATATATGTAACATTTATAACATAATCTTTTAGTAATTGACATTCTAATTGTTATTCTAACTTATGTTCACACCCATACAAAATATAATAAGTAGTAAAAACAACGTAATAAGTAAATTAGCATGGTATTGCATACTAAAAATATTGTAAGATTACATATATGTACATATAGTTAGAAAATTAATTATTATACAAAAGAATAATTTACAAAAAAGTAATTAATGCTAATTATAAAATACAATTTTTTTAATTACATATGCATGTACTATCTCACTACCTATTTTGTGAATTTTGACCAACATGTAAACTAATTTTAATATTTATTACTCTATCCTATTTTTCAAACTGTTTTAATTTGTGATTAAAACATATTTTAATAAGACAAATTTACTAAAATGATAAATACTAATTATAAAATTATATAATAAGAGTAATTTCCAATGATAATTATGAAATTATATAAATAATAAATACTTTGTTTCAATATTAATTACAATGTTAATTATAAAAAGACTAATTTACTAAGCTTTTATAACATGGTTTACTTGAAACCGTCATTTAAAAGTGCTTCGCGCCTATATGTTTAGCGCTTTAAAGACTGTTACTTGAAATCGTCTTTTAAGAGTGCTTCGCGCGCGAATGAGCAGCACTTTAAATGACGGTTTCTGGTAAACCGTCTTTTAAGAGTGCTTCACGGCAGGGGCGGAGACAAGGGGGGGGGGGGTGGGTGTGTGGCCCCCCCAACTCCCTCGGGTGCATACTTAAATTAGTACTAGTTTTATTGTTATATAGTTTATTTATGTTAGTAGATATTTGTTCGCCCCCATAATATTTTGTAAAATATCACATGTTCACTAAGTTTTATTTTTATCAATTTAATTCTAGTAATATATATATTTGTTTTAGAGTTATATTGTAAAATTATTTTTAGTCTTAGATAAACATACTCTAAATATTCTTATTTTAGTATATAGTCTAAAGTAAAACATATTATGTCAATCTTAGTAATCATTTATCTCTTACATCCATAATATAAGTGTTTTTAGCTATTTTACAGATTTTGTAAATTAAAATTATATTAGAATACTTAAAATATTTGTAGAGGAAGTTTATAGATAAAAACTACTAGTTTTGAATTATTGTTCAATATTAATTGCATTGAAATATAATTTGTATACCAATTTTTGAAAATTAAAAAAAAATGTAAAACAAACTTATTTATTTGTAAAAATATATATTTTCAATTTTATTTAAATTTTTATGTCAAATTTAATATCTATATCAATTTTTAAATATAAATTTAAATATTTGAAAATTTTTATTAATATTAAATTTTTAATTAATTTTAAAATATTAATATTATTAAAAATTTCCCGCCCCCCTTATGAATATTTCTAGCTTCGCCTCTGTTCACGGGCGAATGAGCAGCACTTTAAATGACGGTTTCTGGTAACCATCTTTTAAGCAACACTTTGAATGACGGTTTCTGGTAAACCGTCTTTTAAGAATGTTTCGCGTGCGAATGAGCAGTACTTTAAATGACGGTTTCTGTAAACTGGCTTTTAAGCGTGCTTCACGTGCGAATAAGCAGCACTTAAATGACGGTTTCAGGTAAAACCGTCTTTTAAGACCTCACTTTAAATGATGGTTTCAGGTAAACCGTCTTTTAAGACAGCACTTTAAATGACGATTCAGTTAAAACCATCTTTAAGGTCTCTTCGCACGCACCCACATATAATTTAAGACGGTTTTTTGGTAAAACCGCCTTTTATAGGCCGTATTTTTTGATATTTTTTCCACTAGTGATGCCGCTAGATCCAAATAGATTTTGAGCTTCAATTTTTCCCCATACCCTCAAGAATGAAACACTACCTAATTATATATGATTAAGATTATAAGTAAATAAGTCCAGCTACAATAAATGCTCATTTTGACCCACTACAAAAACAATTTTGACGTCACATTTGGGTCTAAAAATAAGATATCTAACGTAGGTTGCTCGCATCCTCTACTGAAGCGTCAAAATTTATTTAACGTAAGTACTTGGTGAATTTTAACGAAACTATTACATCTGAATATAAAATATTACAGGCAAAACTTACGTCCATATTATATTTGTGTCGAAATGATTCTAAAAAATTCAAAAAAAAATTCAAGTTAAAATTGCAAGAACTATTAAGATCAATACAAACTCGTACCATTATGAAACAATATTACAACGTCTGTGTTGTTCATAGCTTACAATGTTCTCATCCAAGCACCAACTGATTCAATTTGAAACTACACCCAAGCAAAGAGGACATGGATGCAATCCATCGATGTACTTAAGAGATCATTCCCACACATAAATGGTTAATTCAAGCTTGTCCATTTGGGGTATATTGTCAGGGCGTAGGGGCGGAGCCAGAATATAAATTATGTGGGGTCACTATTGTTCAAAGAAAAAAAATTCAACATATTTAATCATAGTTGGATTTGAACCTAGGATAAATCATTCAATATTTCTATTCCTACTACTACACACCAACAACTCTATAATGTAGGGGATCACTATACTATATACATATAAACATATAATTATTATACATATAGGAATCTCTAAATTTTACAAAAAACGTGGGGTCACGTAACCCCACGTACTCCCCCCTGCGTAGCTTGATGATGTGATATGAAGGGACAAGAATGGAATATGTGGAGGGTATGTGGTGACCATGATCGGCGATATTACGGGGCATTGATTTGGCTCTGTCGCGGACGGAAGATTTTGTTTTTTTATGCATAAGAAAAGGGGAGCTTATTTTGGTGACGTGCTTTTGAAATCTGCGGTGAGCATTTCTATCTCCGTCGTATTTTACCTATTATTCTGATATCACGTATATAGTCATAAGTGATTTTTATTCATTTTTCTTCTTCAACTTTGTATCACGTATATACTAACAACGGGTATACACTTTTTTTAGTAGAAGTATCAATGTACAATTTTTTATATTTTTAATGTCTTAGTAAAATAATTTCTTATAAGTCTTAGTCTCTAATAAAAAAATTTATAATGAGTATATGTAACTATTAAATAATATTTTTTAATCTAATAATATTGTGTTTATTATGAAAAATGAGTATACACCAATTGAATATATATATATATACTATAATTAAAATAAAATTAAAAGAACCTAATTAACATAAATATACTTAACTAAATATTTAAAAAAAATTTCTAAACCCTAATTTAATTTAGGGTTTGGAGTCAAGGGTTAAACCCTAAACCACAATTCTAAAAAATTATAAGTTGGTGATGACATTTAAAGTATAGAATGAGTTATAAAAAAAAAGATTAGCCTATAAACCACTCCCTAAAACTTCCCAGGGATAGTAGATGTCGAAGGCTTATTTTATGGTGAAGGAACTCTAAACCACCCATCATAAAAATATGCCGAGTCATTGACGACATTATAAAGAATAGAATAAGTTAAAAGAAGACTACCTTATAAACCACACCCCTAAAAATCATCTATGACAGTTAAAACGTCAAAGACTTATTTTAGGGTTCATGGTGAGGAGTCCTAAACCACACCCTAAAAATATTCATGTCAGTATCAACATTAAAGAGTATAGAATGAGTTAAACAAGATTACCCTATAAACACACACCCTAAAACAAAAAAAGATATATAACATTTAGATTCATATTTTTTCATAATTGTGATGGAAACGATTTGTAGAAGGTTATGTACATGTTTCTTATCATCAATGAGTATGTATAAATTTATCGTGGATACATAAAACCAAGGTTAAATGAATACATAAGTTCGACTCCAACAACTCAGTTTATCGTTTCCAAACATTTTATATCCTTCATGTTTATCAATCAGCTAACCTATGTAACCTCATAAATTGTAAAAAACATTCTTATATACAATGATTCGATAAGAACGTTCAAAGGAAATATTTATAACAATAAGTATAATCTTTTTAAATAGTAATGGAAACGATTATAGAAGGTTGTGTATATGTTTCTAACTACTAATGGAGACGTTTATATTATCTGGATAAAAAAAACCAAAATTAAATTAATACCCAAAATCGACTTCAACAACTTAGTTAATCGTTTCCAAACGTTTATAGTCTTCATGTAACACCCCTACAACGTACTTCACAACCTAATGAAATCGCAGCGGAAATAAATAACTAAACAATAACTAACGCTTCGGTGTTACAACGCCGTCAACCACCCATGAACTACCCCGTAATTAAAAATAGTGATTAATTAGGCTAATAAGTATTTTAGAAGCTTAATTAAGTATAAAATAAATATTAGGGAACAAATCCCGAAGAAAACGGACCCTTAAAATGGATTAAAATCACTAACGAACCTTAAAGCGCGTTTTTCGAGGTAACCGGGAAAACGTGTCTTTAAGCGGGTCAAATAGACTCGTAACAATTTTGGTCAACTAAATAATCATTAATAAATATTAGTGAAGCTTTAGGACCAATAAAATCAATAAAACGAGAAATTAGTAAAAACTGTCAAAAACGGGAAGTTGTGGGGTAGAAATATAAATAACACAAACTTATGTGTCCACTTTTAAAATAAAAAGTGAAATTGTGTGTGTGTGTGGTGTGCCAGCCGCCCCCCCCCCCCTATTCCCCTCTCTCACACACTCATTAACCCTACTCTTATTTACAAACAAACAAAAATAATAAAACAACACTCACTACTTTATTCTACTCTCACATTCTCTCTCTCCTATCCCCATTCTCTATTCTCTCTCACGTGAACCAGCACCCCCTCACACTCTCTTTTCTTCTTCCTCCTTCTTCCATGCGATTTCCATGGTGAAAATAAGAGAACCCACACAAAACTCTCTTCTCTCCTCTTGTAACCTCCCTTAATCTCTTCCAAAAATTATAAAAAGTATACCATTGGAATCCTCTCATCAAGAGCTACATTTCCATCTTTCCAAAATCCAAAAACAACAACTTTCGTTTTCATGGGTATGTCACATTTGGAGCTTCAACACCACCATTAGAAGGCCCTCCTTCTCCTTGTTCTTCTAAGGTAAAAATATTTCGAAAACTCCATCTTTTTCTAGCCTCAAAGGCAAAACGAAAATCTAGACTAAACCCTTGTTTGGTCTCTTGTGTTCTAGCCGATTTTGGCTTGTTGGTGGAGTTGGAAATATTGCTCTTGAGCCACTCCAAACTCCATTTGCACCCTTGAAAGGTAATATAAATTCTAAACCCTAGAAACCTACATTGAAAGCTTAAATAATATTAAGGGTAGTTTTTGTATTGAATGTGTGTATACGTGGGTGATAATGTTAGATTTGTTGAATACCAAAACTGGTAGAGAGAGAGAGAAGGAAGAGGAGAAAGAAGAACAAAGAAAATCTAGAAGAAAAGCAAGGTAAGAATGCTCTTTTGTGTAACTTGGTATATATATGTATGTGACAGTTTTTGGTAGTTTGAAATGAGTAATGGAAATGGTAATGTATTAGTAGTACAATGTGTAAGGAAATACAAGTGTTTTGAAGCTTTAAAAGATGTGTAAAACTTATTGAAAACAGATTGAGAATTAGTGTTAATGTGCAGGAATTTTATGAGTGTTTAGTAGTCGATATTAGTGGTTGAGAGCTTGGGCATTATTGCTGTTTTGAAACAGGTGAAATGGGTAACAAAATGTGAACTAGAATATGTGGTGAGAGTGTAAAAATATAGGGGAGGTTATGCCAAAATTTATATAGGATTAGAACACTTAGTGAATTTTTAACTAGGTGACTAAGGTGAGTGTGTAACAGATTTTGATTGAGAAAGATAGAGGGTAAGTTGAGAGAGATAGGTAATGTATTCTAATGCATTGAGGGTGCTAGAAA
The DNA here is from genome assembly GCA_023374045.1 of Limonium bicolor. Classification (NCBI taxonomy): domain Eukaryota; kingdom Viridiplantae; phylum Streptophyta; class Magnoliopsida; order Caryophyllales; family Plumbaginaceae; genus Limonium; species Limonium bicolor. The sequence continues at coordinate 149,836,547 of CM041780.1, forward strand.
TGACATTAGAAGAGGGAGCTAGTGTTGGGAGAGAGTTAGAATAAAATCTGTAGCAAAACACAACTAGGAAACAACTAGTGAGAGTGTTGAGTTGAAACTTGGAAAAATTATGTGAGTGAATGAGTATAGAATTGTGTAAAGAGTTAAGGAGTGAACTAGGGTGTATTAAGAGGTTTAATTAGTGTTAAAACATGTGGGAATAAGTGTAGGAACAATGGGGAAATAATGGGTAAGAAGAGGGACTGAAAACAGAAATTTAAAATGCAAATACTGGGGCGGACCGACCTTGGGACCGAACTTGCAAGGTCGGTCGAGCCCAGATTTGCAAGACGGGAAAGCTTCTGGAATCGACCGGACTTGCGACCGGACTTGCAAGTTCGGTCGGACTAGAAAATTTTCCCGTCTGTAACCTACTGGAATGGACCGACCTTGCGACCGGACTTGCAAGGTCGGTCGACTCAAAAAAAATTTCCGTCGGGTAAGCTACTGGAATGGACCGACCTTGCGACCGGACTTGCAAGGTCGGTCGGGCTAAAATTCGCCTGTAGCAAAACTTACTGGAATGGACCGACCTTGGGACCGGACATGCAAGGTCGGTCGACTCCAGAATTTCGAAACCAAAACTTACTGGAATGGACCGACCTTGCGACCGGACTTGCAAGGTCGGTCGGCCAGAAGAATTTCCGTAATCTGAGCTACTGGAATGGACCGGACTTGCAAGGTCGGTCACAAGTCCGGTCCGGTCAAAAAAAAAATATTTAATGTAAATAATATGTATATATATATGTATATACCTACATATATATATATATGTACATGTATGAAAGCATGCCAAAGTTAAGTAAGAAAGTGAACTTAAGTAATGAAAAATAAGTAAGTAAAGTGTAGTGTAAGGAGTGTAAGGACATAGTAAGTAGGAGTTAAGTTGATGATAGGTAAATTAATCATTCAATTGTATGTATGTAATAGGACTTGATTTGTGACACCGAAGGACGTTTGGAAACACGTGCAACGGTGAACGGTATGGATTCCTCATGCCCCGTATGCTATCTTGGTTACTCTGATTTGTGTGTTGTGTGCTAATTGATCACCAAATAAGATAAATGCACGAATCGGAGTTAATATGCATACTTGTGAATATGTAGTGCTGTATGGTGAATATTTTTCTTAAATCTTAGTTTGTATAATTCATGAAATGTTTGGATGAATATGAATGTGTGTATGTATGATGTATTGTATTGTGACCGATTGTGATGTGTTTGGACTTCTAACTTATTCCTAACAAGCTAACCATCCTAACTTAAATGGTAATTAAATTGGAATGAGTAGAAGTCCGATATGTTTTGGCCACGCGTGAGGATGCGGAGTCACGAGAGGTGGCTCCAATTCCTGACTCTTAAACTGGTCCGCGGCCCAAATCCCTTAAGTGGGTAGCATCCCGGATTGGTGAGTCAAGTAAATCCCGGAGGTGGGACGGCGTAGTCCCCAGGCCGGAGGTCCCGACGACTTAACTTGAGTATAAGTAAGTAAGTAAGAATGAGTAAGTAAAGTAAATGAAAGTAAGTAATTGTATGTAAGAAAAAAAGTAAGTAATGAGTAAAAGAGTAAAAGCATTCCGATTAACCCGGATGCATAATTTGGCTAACCTTGTGAAGGTAAGTGAGATGTATGCTATGATATTGTTGCCTTGAATTGTGTAATGAATTGTATAGCATGTATGTTGTATGCAAAACATGTATGTATGAAAATAATGAACAGCATGTTTAGTGAACGTCAAATAGTCGGCGTGCCCTAGCTAGCACGCGGTATATGCGGAGTCTATATGCAGCGTTTGCTGAGCCCCTTGGGGCACCATTTTTACTACACGCAGGTACTCGTGAAGGATGAAGATGCTGAGGACATAGTTCTATTTCTTTATCTTCTTTGATTGTAAACAATGAATTTATGATGGGTGTACTAAGTAGTACATGGCTGTAACTTTTGATTAGCCGGTGTACCATGGGGTACACCTTTTTGGATATTGATGGAAGGGAATTGGTATAGATGAGTAATAGGTAGAAACTCATTCTTTTGGGAAGTGTGGTAAAGGATGTAATGTAATACTTTAAATACTCGGTGATCCAAGAATGTAAGTAGGTTATTTTGTATTCAGTATGCATATATTAGTAGCTCGGTACATTATGTTCATCAGGACCGTGACTGTAAGTTAGTAGCCTAGCTAGCCGTATGGGCGGTTAGCGGCATTGTTTCACCCGCCGTGTAGTAGGTAGTAATATTTCCGCTGCGAACTGTAGGATTAACAGGACAATTAGACGTAAGCATAGGATTAAAGTTGGGGTGTTACAAACCCACGTGGTTGACAAGGCAGAAAAATACAAGTGTACCGGTCTGATGATCAGACTCCCGAGCATAAAACTAAACCATAAATACATCATATACAATACCAAGTATTACTTACATTCCTTTACTGTAACTGTCAGTATACCGCCATAGTAATTTCAACGGAATCAAAATAAATGCCACGGGAGCACAGGCGCATCTCGGGCTCAACATCCAAATAAACCAACATACAACTCAGCCTAGATCCTACAGCCACTCTGCCTCCTCGATCCTCATCCTGCAGTAAAAATATGGAGCCCCCGAGGGGGTCAGCAACCCTTGGCTGGTATGGTTAACGCGCAGCCCATCGGCTACCGGGATACGCGCAACTAATTGTCATGATAACATGGCATTCGTTTTATACATAACATAACATAACATAATATGTGGCATAGCATCAATAGTGCATAGCACAACATCACTACACAGTGGATCTTCGTTCCACAATAACAAACCAAAAAGGTCAAAAACATAAGAGCCTAGAGAATGATTCACCCTCATGTTAAGCTCGTTACACACCTCATTACCGTTCTGTTATTCGAACGAGTAACTTAAGTCACAGATGGTTCGGATATAGTGACCCGAACACACCACACAAACACATGTTCCCACTAAACCGATCATAAGTCAGAATAGGTAAGCTTTGGAGGAAGCTAGCGGGAGATCGAACGCCAAATTAAGGAGAACAATCTTAACAACATAAGAGTCGAATCTGATTCAGATATCTACTCTTAACTTACATGCATGACCGGACAACCGGATTCCTCACTTCCCAGTTAACACTTGTTAGAAGTTCATGGTGGAACTTAACAACCAATACACAATAGGTGGTAAGTCATGTTAGACACACACAAGGGAAATGAGTCACATCATAACATCACAAAAGTATGAACAACTGTAAACTCATTACATGTTTAGATCTTATAACGTCATAAACACATAGAAAAACATACAACACACAAGCCGGTGTAAACCGGTAGGCAACAGACTGCAAGAAAACCATACCTTGGTCCTTGCCTCGATTGATTTCCTCCGTAGGTCACTCCTATACATGATTAATAACGTCGGTTAATTATTTATTTAACTTCAACTTACTAAATGTTTAACATGATTGTATGACATGTTTTAATGTCTAACTTACCCTAGGTAACCTTCATTATACCCCCTAGGGTTAACTACATAAGTCACATTCTTTTCTGTTTTTTTTTTACAAGTTTTGGTCCGACCGACCTTACCGACCGACCCTGCACAAGGTCGGTCCATTCCAGAACATATTTCCGTCAAAATTTTCTACTCCGACCGACCTTGTAAGTTCGGTCGCATGTTCGGTCCATTCCCGAGAGTTTCTTCCCTTTGAAAATTCAGCCCGACCGAACTTGCCAAGTCCGGTCCCATGTTCGGTCGATTCCAGTAACTCAATCCGTACACAAAATACAAGCCCGACCGACCTTGCAAGTCCGGTCCCCAAGGTCGGTCCATTCCAGAAGCCAATTCTCGCAGGGTAAACTGGGCTCGACCGACCTTGCAAGTTCGGTCGCAAGTTCGGTCTGGCCCAGACCCTTGTTTTCCATTTCTCATTCAACTCCAAACTTCACCCCATATATCCTAGTACACCCTAACCTCATTTGGGCACTTCAAACACACCTTAAGACATCCTTAAACACTCATAAAACTCATTTTCTAATTCCTTAAACCTTTACTTATTTCTTCCCAAAATTCCTAATACTTACAATGTTTTCTCCTAGTCTCCAATTGGTGTTCATACCTAAATGCAATCACTTATACCAAAATACTCCCTTATCACAACAACATCATCTCTCAAGCATCTATTCTCACAATTAACTCCTTATGTCATTCTTGAAATCCTTTTTCAAGTTTACACTTTCTCCTTGTTCACCAAGGTTTGCCTAAGTCCTAACACAAGTCCAAATGACTTTGGTGTATCCCAAACATTCTTTTGCATTATAAAATCCTCTAGAACATTGCCTAAGCCCCTCTCACATCTTAAATCACCTTAATGCATGTTTCTTTCACTAGGAAAGCACCTAACCATTCTAAACACTTCTTAACTTATCAAACTCATTTTAAACTCTTAGAAATTCTTGTTTATTACCTAAATTTCGACATAGGTTCTCCTAGAACATTACTAAACCAAAACATATTGTTTTCACCAACAACAACCAAGAACACTAAAAATCCATCAAGCACTTTCTTATACACAAACTTCACTCATATAGCACTACATCACAATATAGTGCATAATTTAAATTGCATGGCACTTAGGCCCTTAAATAACATGGCTCTTAGGCCCTTAAGGTGCATAAATCATAAACACTGAATTTCCACAATATATATGCCTTTGACCTGCGAATACATACAACAAGACATATGTTCCTTTACTAGTCTCCTTGAGAACATTTCACTAGGTCATTTGCCATTTGCTCTTTAGGTAGTTTTAACAAGCATTATAAGCTCATTTCTCCTAAGGCATTAAACACATTAGGTTAGTACATTTACCTCTTTTCCACACAAATTCCTTTCTTGTTTCCTTGTTTAAAATCGGCAAGGCTTTAGATTGTTTGTCAACTTCTAAACATTATACAAACAACATAATGAGTATTCAAGCTTTAAGCTTCATCTCATTGTAAACCCTAGGTTTACATGATTTCAAAAACATTAATGTAGTTGTTTTACCTTGGTCTTTGAAGAGAGTTTGAATATATATCAAGAGAGGACTCCACCTAGTCCATGAAAGGTTGGAATGAAGCTAGAACAAAGTCACACAAAGAGCACCATTAATGTGCATTTTCGGACAAGGCAAAAACATGGAGGAAATATGATTTTTCTTTGAGATTCCTTACCTAGAAGCAAAGGAGAGTAATAATATGTAGAAATACAAGCTCAAGCCCCTTCAATGGTGGAACTCCATGGCACCGAAATGGGGCTCTTGAAGTTTTGATAAGATAGGAATGAAGAGCTTGATGAGAGGAAGAGAATGGTGGTGTTTGTTTTTGATTTGGTTAAGTGAGCTAGATTTTACAAGAGTCAGAAAAGATGGTGTTTGTGTTGATATTCGTGATGAAGAGAAGAAGAGAGGTTGAAGAAGACTTGGAACCGTGGAATGAAGGAAAGAAATGAGAGAATGAGATAGACTTTTTGAAGATATTTAGTAAAGTAAAAGTACTTTAGTATCTTATGTTACTTATTTTCTTAACATTAACAAGAGAGTGGTGAGTCACCACACTTAAGAAAACCGGCCCCCATAGTACTTAGGGGTAATATAGTCTTTATTTGTCAATTTAATTACTTATACAAACATATGTTACAAAATAGCTTATTAAAATCACTATTCATAAAAACAAGGCACATAGAAGTGAAATTTTTGATTTCCCATTGATATAGACTTCCAAATGTGATACTATAGTACACATGTTAATTAAAGAGTAATGATGGACATTTAGCCATTCAAAACTCATTTACAAGACAATTTTTCAAAAATGTGCTTTAAGACTCCTTAAAGCACATTTTGTGTTTTAACTTGTTTTCAAGCTTGGTTTTCTTTGGTAATTGGTTTAATATGTTCATTTAGATATAAATAAGGTCTTGGTAAGTTCATTAGGTCTTAACCAAGCTTATCCCAAGCTTAGAGCACATTTTGGCCTTTATTGACCTAAAGCACACTTTGTGTTTTCTTTTGTTTAAATTTGTTTACTAATGTTTCTAAGACTCTTTTTAGTCTTAATATACCATATTTAGGTGTTTAAACAATATACTAAGGTTTGGGGTATTTCAATCTACCCCCCTTAAAAGAACTTTGTCCTCAAAGTTCACACTTCCACATATCCTAACATATTAGAACACGGGAATACTTATAAACAATACTTCCATACATCATTAACAACACTCTTACATAACATCGGACACAAGGTCCATACAACATAACATCGGGTACATAACATTGGACACAAGGTCCATACAACATATACAACATCATTCAGACACAACGGTCTGTAATATGACAACATAGCATAGACGATGTATTTAAATACACGTCGTACTCACATAACCGAAACGGCTCTACCCCCCTTAAAAGGGGTACGCCCCGTACCCTATACACATAAGCACTAAGAAGTAAACAATGACGGGTACTTCGCCTTCATCTTATCTTCCAGCTCCCAAGTGGCCTCCTCAACGTCCTGGTTAGACCAAAGAACTTTCACCAGTCTACAGACTTATGGCGAGTGTCTCGAGTCTTAGTATCCAGAATCCGTACCGGAGTCTCCACTGATCGCATGGTCGGCTCTAAGGTTAGCCTTTCAGGCTGAAGCACATGAGACGGATGAGACATATACTTCTTCAACTGGGACACATGAAATACATCATGTACCTTGCCCAGCTCGGCGGGTAGATCAAGTCTGTAAGCTACCGGGCCGATCCGCTCCGTCACAACATAAGGCCCCACATATTTTGGGCTCAACTTGCCTTTCTGGCCAAAACGAAATACTCCCTTCATGGGGGATACTCTCAAAAATACCTGATCGCCCACGGCGAACTCCAGGTCACGTCTGCGCACATCTGCGTACGACTTTTGTCTATCCTGAGCTGCCTTCATGTTAGCCCGGATCTGGCGAACTTCTGCCTGAACTTGTTCAAGATACTCTGGTCCTATAATGACCGTCTCACTCGACTCATCCCAGCATAATGGCGTGCGGCATGGTCTACCGTACAAGGCCTGGAAGGGAGACATCTTGATCGATGCATGATAACTGTTGTTGTAACTAAACTCGATCAGATGTAACTTATCAATCCAGCTGGTCTGAAAGTCAAGTGCACATGCACGTAACATATCCTCAAGTGTCTGGATGGTGCGCTCACTCTGACCATCTGTCTGTGGGTGAAACGCTGTACTCAATTTCAGTTCGGTACCCAGTGCTTCTCGCGTAGACTTCCAATACCTCGATAAGAATCTGGTATCTCTGTCAGATACAATTGTTTTCGGTACCCCATGATGTCTTACAATTTCTCTATCAAAGAGTTCTGCCAGTTTTGCCACTTTCCAGGTGTCCTTCATCGGAATGAATCGGGCCACCTTGGTCAGTCGGTCAACAACAACCCATATCATATTCAGACCTCCCCTTGTAGGCGGAAGCCCTACTACGAAGTCCATGGAAATATCATGGAACTTCCACTCAGGCACTGGCATTGGCTGTACCATACCACCAGGCCGTCGGTGCTCAAACTTGACCTTCTGGCAAGTGAGACACCTCAACACATAATCACTTACATCTTTTTTCATTCCAGTCCACCAAAAATATCTTTTCATACCCTTATACATCTTTGAAGCTCCGGGGTGAATCGAAGTAGTAGAACAATGGGATTCACTCAATATGCGCTCCTTCAACTCAGCGCTACTCCTAGGTATACACAATCGGCCATTCAGCCTAATCAGGTCATCATCGTGGAGTCTGAAGTCGTACTTCTGACCCTCGAATGTGCCATCAATAAGCTTCTGCCTGATCTCCATCATATACTGATCCGTCATTGAGCACTCCGCACCTCTTCAACCAAGCCAGTATGAGAGACTAGCGAATGGAGAGAGTGTGCTCGGCGACTCAATGCGTCAGCTACCACATTTGCCTTACCCTCTTTATATTGCAGATTAATATCGTAGTCATTCAGAAATTCAACCCACCTTCTTTGTCTCATGTTCAACTCCTTCTGAGTGAACAAGTACTTTAAACTTTTGTGGTCAGAATAGATTGTCACACTCACCCCATACAAATAATGTCGCCATATCTTCAATGCGAAGACAATGGCACCCAATTCTAAGTCATGGGTAGGGTAGTTCTCCTCATGCTTCTTCAGCTGTCGGGAGGCGTAAGCTACGACCTTCCCGTGCTGCATCAATACACAACCCATACCTCTACCTGATGCGTCGCAATAGACCTCAAACCCATCTGGACCGTCTGGTATAGTCAGGACTGGTGCAGATGTCAGAGCATCCTTGAGACTCGTAAAAGAACTCTCACAGTCGACTGTCCACTCGAATGGTGCATCCTTCTTCATTAAGGAAGTCATCGGCTTCGAGACACTGGAGAAGTCCTTCACAAACCTCCTATAATAACCTGCCAGACCGAGGAAGCTCCTGATATCGGTAACTGTCTTCGGCCTAGGCCAGGTGCGCACTGCATCTATCTTTGCCGGATCAACAGCGATCCCGGCCTCAGAAATCACATGTCCAAGAAAGGATACTTGGTTCAACCAAAATTCACATTTCGAAAACTTAGCATACAACTGATTCCTCCTCAATGTTTGTAACACATTTCTCAGGTGGCTTTCGTGCTCACCTCTCGATTTCGAGTACACAAGAATATCATCGATGAAGACTACCACAGACTTGTCCAACTGATCTTGGAACAAGCGGTTCATTAAGTCCATGAACTTAGCTGGTGCATTTGATAAGCCAAAAGGCATAACTGTGAACTCATAATGCCCATACCTAGTTCTGAATGCTGTCTTTTCGATATCACTGTCACGGATGGCAATCTGATGGTATCCGGAACGTAGATCTATCTTGGAGAATACTGATGCTCCCCTCAACTGATCAAATAGGTCGTCGATGCGTGGTAAAGGGTAACGGTTCTTCACCGTAACTGCATTCAGTTCTCGATAGTCAATACACAGGCGGAGGCTACCGTCCTTCTTCTTCACGAAGAGGACCGGCGCTCCCCATGGTGAAACGCTAGGGCGGATGAACCCCTTGTCGAGTAGGTCTCTCAACTGCTCCTTGAGCTCTGTCATCTCTGCTGGAGCCATACGATAGGGCGCCTTCGCAATTGGTCCGGTACCCGGAACTAATTCAATCTCAAACTCCACTTCCCGTGCTTCCGGCATGCCCGGCAGTTCCTTAGGAAATACATCAGGAAACTCCGACACTACCGGCACATCTGGGCTAAACTCTGGATCTCTCTCATGTCCTGGACATAGCAGAGGTATACATCACTCCCTCGTCGTAGTTCACGACATAGCCATGGCGGTGATGATCTGAGTCGAAGGCTCCCTGGGCCTCTGGCGGTAAGATATAGTAACCCCAGATGGACTCCGAAGAAGCAGTCGATGCTCGGCACATAGGATTCTGCCCTTGTACCGCTCCAACCAGTTCATCCCGACAATCACATCAAAGCCAAGTCCGTCGAACTCTATCAAGTCGATCGGAAACTCTTCACCTCTGATTCTTACAACAGCATCTCGGTGGTAGCGGGTACACCTGATCCGTTCTTTCGACGGGAGAGTGACTAGGAAGTCTGGCATCTCATCGTCTAACCCCAGCCTCTTCGCAAAGATAGCGAAATAAATGTATGTGAGGCTCCGGAGTCGAACAAGATCGAAGCGTCCACGCCATTGACTGGAAAGGTACCGGTGAGGATTGTGCCGCTCTTGCCGGCTTCTGCCTCATTGCAGACACTCAGTGTACCTCCCGTTCCGAGTGCACAGCCTAATTCATTGGCAAACTAATAAGTTGGGTAACACGGTTGATATACTTCAATAACTCCACTTTATTCATTAACACATTCTCCTTACAACATTGTTGGTTTACACTGTTGACATAACTTAACACATACATAATCCCTAACATACACTGGCTTAACACATTACATATTATACAAGGCTTTAAAACTGTCTGAAGGTCAAATTCAAACGTCCGGGTTTCATGTGTGTGGCATTGATCACTGCCGACGGTGCGGTATTCAGTTTGATCTTTCTGATGCCATGATATAGCATCCTTGACTGCCCACCCATGATTAACACATCTCCCGATTTCAACACTAGCTTCTTTGCGAGATCAGCACGCTTCTGCTCGCCATACACAAATACTGCGGTATCACCAATGGACCAAGACACCACGGGTACTCCCTTACTTAGAGACTCGGGTGACTCGTCCTTATCTTGGTGTAAACCTAACCGTCCACCTTTCTGGTAGAAGTTCACAATGCATAGATCTGCTTTCACATCTGGAATTGAATCCGTTTCAACTTGTTGAGCAATTCCCACGGCGTGGTTAACGACCGCATGGAACTCCTCGGGTATACTTGGTACTGTTGCTCCATCTTCAGCTCGCACTTCTTGATATGTCTTGGTGTAAGGGTTCCAGTCCTTACCCATGCACATCATCTTCAACTGCATTCTTGATCCGTTCGGGTATTCGGGTGTGTAGAAACCTCCTGGTTTTGCTCCTAGTTCATCGCATCGTCTGATGATATGGATTTGTGCTTCCGGTGTCAGGTATCCATTTAAGAGTATCATACCTGGCTGGATAACCTGACATTGCTCCACTGGAAAGTCGGTGATGTTGATGGTGGTTTCTTCAGGGTTTGGTGTGGGTGGGATTGGATAACATATATTGAAGGTTCCTTTAAGTTTAGAATTATCTAATTAGGTGACTTCACACTATACTTTAACTTTACTCACATGATAACACATTTGGACTCACTAGTACACACATGCATGAAATGCGGTATGCAATCACTTATTACATTCAACAGTTTAGGCGGTACCTGGTCTAGAAGAGGGCCCTGGCGCCTCAGACCGGTCCACCACATTCAGGGCGGCCTTGCTAGGTCCCGACCCCTTCCCCTTCTGGGAATCAGTGTGTCTCTGATCTGTGGGTGGCTGGTTAGCCGTCTTCGGGCCATCAATAGCTGCTGTGGCCTTACCCTTCCACTGCCCCTTGGGCTTGTTGATTCTGCTGTTGGGGTTCCGGTAACACTCGTAGTCACGGTGACCCCACTTCTCGCAGTAACGACACTGTACGTCGTTTCCCTTGCAGTCCTTGCCGGGGTGGTCTCCGTTGCACCACTTACAGTAATAGTGGCGCTCCGGTCCAGAGCCCGTGCTAGCTGCTATCACAATACACAATCAATACTTGTCTCACAACTTATCAACATATACTTCAACTTATCTCACAAGATTAAATAATTACCCTTAGGTGGGTAAGAGCGTAGGGGTTTCGCCGAATAAGCATATGTGAGCTTCAGTGGCAGTCCTCAGTGTGGTGGTTTGGGCTTGGCCCTTGTCACCCTGGTGCTGACTCTTCTGGGGCTGGGGATAAGGTTTCTTCTTCTTCTTTCCTCCCCCGTACCCCTGCGGACTCTGGCCCTCGCTCGTGGCCTTGCGCTTGTGCGCATTCTCCTCGTCCCTCAGACGGACGGTGATCTCAACCTTAGCAGCGGCATGATAGCACTCCTGAATTTAGGATGTCAGTCATGCCCCGCAAACATACTCACAAACTCACATTAATATCCACTTATGGATTACACTTATTCACATCACACTTCATTTAAATTACCTGCAAGGTAGTATACTCAGCTGGCCCCATCCCATAGCGAAGACGGTGGCTGAGACCGTTGTAAAAACGGTTTACCAGCACCCGGTTCGAGTACCCCAGGTCCGGTAACAGGTGGATAAGGCCGGTGAATGCAGTGTAATACTCATCAACCGACACCTTGTCCCCCTGCCTCAGACTATCCAGCTCCAGGCGCTTGGCCTCTTGAACATGCACAGGGTAGTATTTGGCTCGCAGTAGAGCCGTGTACTCCCTCCATCCAAACTGAGGATCCGCCATCCGGTCCTCTCTCACAAGCTTCCACCAACTCTGTGCCGAACCCTTCAGGTAGTAAGCGGCAAGACGGACCTTAGCCTCTGCAGGTACAGCCAAGGTCTCGTAGGCGGTCTCCAACTCGGAGATGTACGCCTCCAGCTTACGTGGGTCGGTCTCCCCATGAAATGAAGGGGGTCTCAAGTCTGCCAATGCCTTGACCCAGTTGGTCTCTCGTGGCGGTGGCGGTGGTGGTTGAACTTCGGGGTGTTGCCCCTGTTGAATTGCAGCTACTAGTTGTGGTACCATTTGGGCTACGGCGGCCGCTACAGCTTCGGCCATGACCTGGGCCGTAGTATTCTCGCCCTGGTCACCCGTATCTCCATTGCCACGGCCTCTACCTCTTGGTCGACCTGACATCTGAATTCACATGAATATTCATTAGCAATATGCTTGCACACTTATCGGTCCAACGGTTGTAACGCTTCCCGATAGTAAGGTATCTCCACACTTAGTTAGTGGTTAACCTTTCCATAACTGATCACTTAGGTAACTGTAGTTAGGTTTCCTAACTCGGTATATTCCTAAGCTCGGTATTCTAGTCATCAGAGCGATACTTCGCTCTGATACCACTTTTTGTAACACCCCTACAACGTACTTCACAACTAAATGAAATCGCAGCGGAAATAAATAACTAAACAATAACTAACGCTTCGGTTACAACGCCGTCAACCACCCACGTGGTTGACAAGGCAGAATAAATACAAGTGTACCGGTCTGATGATCAGACTCCCGAGCATAAAACTAAACCATAAATACATCATATACAATACCAAGTATTACTTACATTCCTTTACTGTAACTGTCATATACCGCCATAGTAATTTCAACGGAATCAAAATATAATGCCACGGGAGCACAGGCGCATCCCGGGCTCAACATCCAAAATAAACCAACATACAACTGCAGCCTAGATCCTACAACCACTCTGCCTCCTCGATCCTCATCCTGCAGTAAAAATATGGAGCCCCCGAGGGGGTCAGCAACCCTTGGCTGGTATGGTTAACGCGCAGCCCATCGGCTACCGGGATACGCGCAACTAATTGTCATGATAACATGGCATTCATTTTTATACATAACATAACATAACATAATATGTGGCATAGCATCAATAGTGCATAGCACAACATCACATACACAGTGGATCTTCGTTCCACAATAACAAACCAAAAAGGTCAAATAACATAAGAGCCTAGAGAATGATTCACCCTCATGTTAAGCTCGTTACACACACTCATTACCGTTCTGTTATTCGAACGAGTAACTTAAGTCACAGATGGTTCGGATATAGTGACCCGAACACACCACACAAACACATGTTCCCACTAAACCGATCATAAGTCAGAATAGGTAAGCTTTGGAGGAAGCTAGCGGGAGATCGAACGCCAAATTAAGGAGAACAATCTTAACAACATAAGAGTCGAATCTGATTCAGATATCTACTCTTAACTTACATGCATGACCGGACAACCGGATTCCTCACTTCCCAGTTAACACTTGTTAGAAGTTCATGGTGGAACTTAACAACCAATACACAATAGGTGGTAAGTCATGTTAGACACACACAAGGGAAATGAGTCACATCATAACATCACAAAAGTATGAACAACTGTAAACTCATTACATGTTTAGATCTTATAACGTCATAAACACACAGAAAAACATACAACACACAAGCCGGTGTAAACCGGTAGGCAACAGACTGCAAGAAAACCATACCTTGGTCCTTGCCTCGATTGATTTCCTCCGTAGGTCACTCCTATACATGATTAATAACGTCGGTTAATTATTTATTTAACTTCAACTTACTAAATGTTTAACATGATTGTATGACATGTTTTAATGTCTAACTTACCCTAGGTAACCTTCATTATACCCCCTAGGGTTAACTACATAAGTCACATTCTTTTCTGTTTTTTTTTTTACAAGTTTTGGTCCGACCGACCTTACCGACCGACCTTGCACAAGGTCGGTCCATTCCAGAACATATTTCCGTCAAAATTTTCTACTCCGACCGACCTTGTAAGTTCGGTCGCATGTTCGGTCCATTCCGAGAGTTTCTTCCCTTTGAAAATTCAGCCCGACCGAACTTGCCAAGTCCGGTCCCATGTTCGGTCGATTCCAGTAACTCAATCCGTACACAAAATACAAGCCCGACCGACCTTGCAAGTCCGGTCCCCAAGGTCGGTCCATTCCAGAAGCCAATTCTCGCAGGGTAAACTGGGCTCGACCGACCTTGCAAGTTCGGTCGCAAGTTCGGTCTGGCCCAGACCCTTGTTTTCCATTTCTCATTCAACTCCAAACTTCACCCCATATATCCTAGTACACCCTAACCTCATTTGGGCACTTCAAACACACCTTAAGACATCCTTAAACACTCATAAAACTCATTTTCTAATTCCTTAAACCTTTACTTATTTCTTCCCAAAATTCCTAATACTTACAATGTTTTCTCCTAGTCTCCAATTGGTGTTTCATACCTAAAATGATCACTTATACCAAAATACTCCCTTATCACAACAACATCATCTCTCAAGCATCTATTCTCACAATTAACTCCTTATGTCATTCTTGAAATCCTTTTTCAAGTTTACACTTTCTCCTTGTTCACCAAGGTTTGCCTAAGTCCTAACACAAGTCCAAATGACTTTGGTGTATCCCAAACATTCTTTGCATTATAAAATCCTCTAGAACATTGCCTAAGCCCCTCTCACATCTTAAATCACCTTAATGCATGTTTCTTTCAAGGAAAGCACCTAACCATTCTAAACACTTCTTAACTTATCAAACTCATTTTAAACTCTTAGAATTCTTGTTTATTACCTAAATTTCGACATAGGTTCTCCTAGAACATTACTAAACCAAAACAATTGTTTTCACCAACAACAACCAAGAACACTAAAAATCCATCAAGCACTTTCTTATACACAAACTTCACTCATATAGCACTACATCACAATATAGTGCATAATTTAAATTGCATGGCACTTAGGCCCTTAAATAACATGGCTCTTAGGCCCTTAAGGTGCATAAATCATAAACACTGAATTTCCACAATATATATGCCTTTGACCTGCGAATACATACAACAAGACATATGTTCCTTTACTAGTCTCCTTGAGAACATTTCACTAGGTCATTTGCCATTTGCTCTTTAGGTAGTTTTAACAAGCATTATAAGCTCATTTCTCCTAAGGCATTAAACACATTAGGTTAGTACATTTACCTCTTTTCCACACAAATTCCTTTCTTGTTTCCTTGTTTAAAATCGGCAAGGCTTTAGATTGTTTGTCAACTTCTAAACATTATACAAACAACATAATGAGTATTCAAGCTTTAAGCTTCATCTCATTGTAAACCCTAGGTTTACATGATTTCAAAAACATTAATGTAGTTGTTTTACCTTGGTCTTTGAAGAGAGTTTGAATATATATCAAGAGAGGACTCCACCTAGTCCATGAAAGGTTGGAATGAAGCTAGAACAAAGTCACACAAAGAGCACCATTAATGTGCATTTTCGGACAAGGCAAAAACATGGAGGAAATATGATTTTTCTTTGAGATTCCTTACCTAGAAGCAAAGGAGAGTAATAATATGTAGAAATACAAGCTCAAGCCCCTTCAATGGTGGAACTCCATGGCACCGAAATGGGGCTCTTGAAGTTTTGATAAGATAGGAATGAAGAGCTTGATGAGAGGAAGAGAATGGTGGTGTTTGTTTTTGATTTGGTTAAGTGAGCTAGATTTTACAAGAGATCAAGAGAGTTTAATGGTGGTGGTGTGATATTACCGTGAAGAGAAGAAGAAGAGAGGTTGAAGAAGTTGGAACCGTGTGAATACAAGGAAGAAATGAGGAATGAGATAGACTTACTTTTGAAGATATTTGTAGTAAAAGTAAAAAGTACTTTAATTAGTTTCATTACTTACTTAATACATTAACAAGAGAGTGGTGAGTCACCACACTTAAGAAAACCGGCCCCCATTAGTACTTAGGGGTAATATAGTCTTTATTTGTCAATTTAATTACTTATACAAACATATGTTACAAAATAGCTTATTAAAATCACTATTCATAAAAACAAGGCACATAGAAGTGAAATTTTTGATTTCCCATTGATATAGACTTCCAAATGTGATACTATAGTACACATGTTAATTAAAGAGTAATGATGGACATTTAGCCATTCAAAACTCATTTACAAGACAATTTTTCAAAATGTGCTTTAAGACTCCTTAAAGCACATTTTGTGTTTTAACTTGTTTTCAAGCTTGGTTTTCTTTGGTAATTGGTTTAATATGTTCATTATATATAAATAAGGTCTTGGTAAGTTCATTAGGTCTTAACCAAGCTTATCCCAAGCTTAGAGCACATTTTGGCCTTTATTGACCTTAAAGCACATTTGTGTTTTCTTTTGTTTAAATTTGTTTACTAATGTTTCTAAGACTCTTTTTAGTCTTAATATACCATATTTAGGTGTTTAAACAATATACTAAGGTTTGGGGTATTTCAATCTACCCCCCTTAAAAGAACTTTGTCCTCAAAGTTCACACTTCCACATATCCTAACTATTAAAACACGGGAATACTTATAAACAATACTTCCATACATCATTAACAACACTCTTACATAACATCGGACACAAGGTCCATACAACATAACATCGGGTACATAACATTGGACACAAGGTCCATACAACATATACAACATCATTCAGACACAACAGTCTGTAATATGACAACATAGCATAGACGATGTATTTAAATACACGTCGTACTCACATAACCGAAACGGCTCTACCCCCCTTAAAAGGGGTACGCCCCGTACCCTATACACATAAGCACTAAGAAGTAAACAATGACGGGTACTTCGCCTTCATCTTATCTTCCAGCTCCCAAGTGGCCTCCTCAACGTCCTGGTTAGACCAAAGAACTTTCACCAGTCTCACAGACTTATGGCGAGTGTCTCGAGTCTTAGTATCCAGAATCCGTACCGGAGTCTCCACTGATCGCATGGTTGGCTCTAAGGTTAGCCTTTCAGGCTGAAGCACATGAGACGGATGAGACATATACTTCTTCAACTGGGACACATGAAATACATCATGTACCTTGCCCAGCTCGGCGGGTAGATCAAGTCTGTAAGCTACCGGGCCGATCCGCTCCGTCACAACATAAGGCCCCACATATTTTGGGCTCAACTTGCCTTTCTGGCCAAAACGAAATACTCCCTTCATGGGGGATACTCTCAAAAATACCTGATCGCCCACGGCGAACTCCAGGTCACGTCTGCGCACATCTGCGTACGACTTTTGTCTATCCTGAGCTGCCTTCATGTTAGCCCGGATCTGGCGAACTTCTGCCTGAACTTGTTCAAGATACTCTGGTCCTATAATGACCGTCTCACTCGACTCATCCCAGCATAATGGCGTGCGGCATGGTCTACCGTACAAGGCCTGGAAGGGAGACATCTTGATCGATGCATGATAACTGTTGTTGTAACTAAACTCGATCAGATGTAACTTATCAATCCAGCTGGTCTGAAAGTCAAGTGCACATGCACGTAACATATCCTCAAGTGTCTGGATGGTGCGCTCACTCTGACCATCTGTCTGTGGGTGAAACGCTGTACTCAATTTCAGTTCGGTACCCAGTGCTTCTCGCGTAGACTTCCAATACCTCGATAAGAATCTGGTATCTCTGTCAGATACAATTGTTTTCGGTACCCCATGATGTCTTACAATTTCTCTATCAAAGAGTTCTGCCAGTTTTGCCACTTTCCAGGTGTCCTTCATCGGAATGAATCGGGCCACCTTGGTCAGTCGGTCAACAACAACCCATATCATATTCAGACCTCCCCTTGTAGGCGGAAGCCCTACTACGAAGTCCATGGAAATATCATGGAACTTCCACTCAGGCACTGGCATTGGCTGTACCATACCACCAGGCCGTCGGTGCTCAAACTTGACCTTCTGGCAAGTGAGACACCTCAACACATAATCACTTACATCTTTTTTCATTCCAGTCCACCAAAAATATCTTTTCATACCCTTATACATCTTTGAAGCTCCGGGGTGAATCGAAGTAGTAGAACAATGGGATTCACTCAATATGCGCTCCTTCAACTCAGCGCTACTCCTAGGTATACACAATCGGCCATTCAGCCTAATCAGGTCATCATCGTGGAGTCTGAAGTCGTACTTCTGACCCTCGAATGTGCCATCAATAAGCTTCTGCCTGATCTCCATCATATACTGATCCGTCATTGAGCACTCCGCACCTCTTCAACCAAGCCAGTATGAGAGACTAGCGAATGGAGAGAGTGTGCTCGGCGACTCAATGCGTCAGCTACCACATTTGCCTTACCCTCTTTATATTGCAGATTAATGTCGTAGTCATTCAGAAATTCAACCCACCTTCTTTGTCTCATGTTCAACTCCTTCTGAGTGAACAAGTACTTTAAACTTTTGTGGTCAGAATAGATTGTCACACTTACCCCATACAAATAATGTCGCCATATCTTCAATGCGAAGACAATGGCACCCAATTCTAAGTCGTGGGTAGGGTAGTTCTCCTCATGCTTCTTCAGCTGTCGGGAGGCGTAAGCTACGACCTTCCCGTGTTGCATCAATACACAACCCATACCTCTACCTGATGCGTCGCAATAGACCTCAAAACCATCTGGACCGTCTGGTATAGTCAGGACTGGTGCAGATGTCAGAGCATCCTTGAGACTCGTGAAAGAACTCTCACAGTCGACTGTCCACTCGAATGGTGCATCCTTCTTCATTAAGGAAGTCATCGGCTTCGAGACACTGGAGAAGTCCTTCAAACCTCCTATAATAACCTGCCAGACCGAGGAAGCTCCTGATATCGGTAACTGTCTTCGGCCTAGGCCAGGTGCGCACTGCATCTATCTTTGCCGGATCAACAGCGATCCCGGCCTCAGAAATCACATGTCCAAGAAAGGATACTTGGTTCAACCAAAATTCACATTTCGAAAACTTAGCATACAACTGATTCCTCCTCAATGTTTGTAACACATTTCTCAGGTGGCTTTCGTGCTCACCTCTCGATTTCGAGTACACAAGAATATCATCGATGAAGACTACCACAGACTTGTCCAACTGATCTTGGAACAAGCGGTTCATTAAGTCCATGAACTTAGCTGGTGCATTTGATAAGCCAAACGGCATAACTGTGAACTCATAATGCCCATACCTAGTTCTGAATGCTGTCTTTTCGATATCACTGTCACGGATGGCAATCTGATGGTATCCGGATCGTAGATCTATCTTGGAGAATACTGATGCTCCCCTCAACTGATCAAATAGGTCGTCGATGCGTGGTAAAGGGTAACGGTTCTTCACCGTAACTGCATTCAGTTCTCGATAGTCAATACACAGGCGGAGGCTACCGTCCTTCTTCTTCACGAAGAGGACCGGCGCTCCCCATGGTGAAACGCTAGGGCGGATGAACCCCTTGTCGAGTAGGTCTCTCAGCTGCTCCTTGAGCTCTGTCATCTCTGCTGGTGCCATACGATAGGGCGCCTTCGCAATTGGTCCGGTACCCGGAACTCAATCAATCTCAAACTCCACTTCCCGTGCTGGCGGCATGCCCGAGTTCCTTAGGAAATACATCAGGAAACTCCGACACTACCGGCACATCTGGGCTAAACTCTGGATCTCTCTATGTCCTGGACATAGCAGAGGTATACATCACTCCCTCGTCGTAGTTCACGACATAGCCATGGCGGTGATGATCTGAGTCGAAGGCTCCCTGGGCCTCTGGCGGTAAGATATAGTAACCCCAGATGGACTCCGAAGAAGCAGTCGATGCTCGGCACATAGGATTCTGCCCTTGTACCGCTCCAACCAGTTCATCCCGACAATCACATCAAAGCCAAGTCCGTCGAACTCTATCAAGTCGATCGGAAACTCTTCACCTCTGATTCTTACAACAGCATCTCGGTGGTAGCGGGTACACCTGATCCGTTCTTTCGACGGGAGAGTGACTAGGAAGTCTGGCATCTCATCATCCGTCTAACCCCAGCCTCTTCGCAAAGGATAGCGAAATAAATGTATGTGAGGCTCCGGAGTCGAACAAGATCGAAGCGTCCACGCCATTGACTGGAAAGGTACCGGTGAGGATTGTGCCGCTCTTGCCGGCTTCTGCCTCATTGCAGACACTCAGTGTACCTCCCGTTCCGAGTGCACAGCCTAATTCATTGGCAAACTAATAAGTATTGGGTAAACACGGTTGATATACTTCAATAACTCCACTTTATTCATTAACACATTCTCCTTACAACATTGTTGGTTTACACTGTTGACATAACTTAACACATATTATATCCCTAACATACACTGGCTTAACACATTACATAATTATACAAGGCTTTAAAACTGTCTGAAGGTCAAATTCAAACGTCCGGGTTTCATGTGTGTGGCATTGATCACTGCCGACGGTGCGGTATTCAGTTTGATCTTTCTGATGCCATGATATAGCATCCTTGACTGCCCACCCATGATTAACACATCTCCCGATTTCAACACTAGCTTCTTTGCGAGATCAGCACGCTTCTGCTCGCCATACACAAACTGCGGTATCACCAATGGACCAAGACACCACGGGTACTCCCTTACTTAGAGACTCGGGTGACTCGTCCTTATCTTGGTGTAAACCTAACCGTCCACCTTTCTGGTAGAAGTTCACAATACACAAATCTGCTTTCACATCTGGAATTGAATCCGTTTCAACTTGTTGAGCAATTCCCACGGCGTGGTTAACGACCGCATGGAACTCCTCGGGTATACTTGGTACTGTTGCTCCATCTTCAGCTCGCACTTCTTGATATGTCTTGGTGTAAGGGTTCCAGTCCTTACCCATGCACATCATCTTCAACTACATTCTTGATCCGTTCGGGTATTCGGGTGTGTAGAAACCTCCTGGTTTTGCTCCTAGTTCATCGCATCGTCTGATGATATGGATTTGTGCTTCCGGTGTCAGGTATCCATTTAAGAGTATCATACCTGGCTGGATAACCTGACATTGCTCCACTGGAAAGTCGGTGATGTTGATGGTGGTTTCTTCAGGGTTTGGTGTGGGTGGGATTGGATAACATATATTGAAGGTTCCTTTAAGTTTAGAATTATCTAATTAGGTGACTTTCACACTATACTTTAACCCTTTACTCACATGATAACACATTTGGACTCACTAGTACACACATGCATGAAATGCGGTATGCAATCACTTATTACATTCAACAGTTTAGGCGGTACCTGGTCTAGAAGAGGGCCCTGGCGCCTCAGACCGGTCCACCACATTCAGGGCGGCCTTGCTAGGTCCCGACCCCTTCCCCTTCTGGGAATCAGTGTGTCTCTGATCTGTGGGTGGCTGGTTAGCCGTCTTCGGGCCATCAATAGCTGCTGTGGCCTTACCCTTCCACTGCCCCTTGGGCTTGTTGATTGCTGTTGGGGTTCCGGTAACACTCGTAGTCACGGTGACCCCACTTCTCGCAGTAACGACACTGTACGTCGTTTCCCTTGCAGTCCTTGCCGGGGTGGTCTCCGTTGCACCACTTACAGTAATAGTGGCGCTCCGGTCCAGAGCCCGTGCTAGCTGCTATCACAATACACAATCAATACTTGTCTCACAACTTATCAACATATACTTCAACTTATCACACAAGATTAAATAATTACCCTTAGGTGGGTAAGAGCGTAGGGGTTTCGCCGCATAAGCATATGTGAGCTTCAGTGGCTCCTCAGCTGTGGTGGTTTGGGCTTGGCCCTTGTCACCCTGGTGCTGACTCTTCTGGGGCTGGGATAAGGTTTCTTCTTCTTCTTTCCTCCCCCGTACCCCTGCGGACTCTGGCCCTCGCTCGTGGCCTTGCGCTTGTGCGCATTCTCCTCGTCCCTCAGACGGACGGTGATCTCAACCTTAGCAGCGGCATGATAGCACTCCTGAATTTAGGATGTCAGTCATGCCCCGCAACATACTCACAAACTCACATTAATACTCACTTATGGATTCACTTATTCACATCACACTTCATTTAAATTACCTGCAAGGTAGTATACTCAGCTGGCCCCATCCCATAGCGAAGACGGTGGCTGAGACCGTTGTAAAACGGTTTACCAGCACCCGGTTCGAGTACCCCAGGTCCGGTAACAGGTGGATAAGGCCGGTGAATGCAGTGTAATACTCATCAACCGACACCTTGTCCCCCTGCCTCAGACTATCCAGCTCCAGGCGCTTGGCCTCTTGAACATGCACAGGGTAGTATTGGCTCGCAGTAGAGCCGTGTACTCCCTCCATCCAAACTGAGGATCCGCCATCCGGTCCTCTCTCACAAGCTTCCACCAACTCTGTGCCGAACCCTTCAGGTAGTAAGCGGCAAGACGGACCTTAGCCTCTGCAGGTACAGCCAAGGTCTCGTAGGCGGTCTCCAACTCGGAGATGTACGCCTCCAGCTTACGTGGGTCGGTCTCCCCATGAAATGAAGGGGGTCTCAAGTCTGCCAATGCCTTGACCCAGTTGGTCTCTCGTGGCGGTGGCGGTGGTGGTTGAACTTCGGGGTGTTGCCCCTGTGAATTGCAGCTACTAGTTGTGGAACCATTTGGGCTACGGCGGCCGCTACAGCTTCGGCCATGACCTGGGCCGTAGTATTCTCGCCCTGGTCACCCGTATCTCCATTGCCCGGTCTACCTCTTGGTCGACCTGACATCTGAATTCACATGAATATTCATTAGCAATGCTTGCACACTTATCGGTCCAACGGTTGTAACGCTTCCCGATAAAGGTATCTCCACACTTAGTTAGTGGTTAACCTTTCCATAACTGATCACTTAGGTAACTGTAGTTAGGTTTCCTAACTCGGTATATTCCTAAGCTCGGTATTCTAGTCATCAGAGCGATACTTCGCTCTGATACCACTTTTTGTAACACCCCTACAACGTACTTCACAACTAAATGAAATCGCAGCGGAAATAAATAACTAAACAATAACTAACGCTTCGGTGCTACAACGCCGTCAACCACCCACGTGGTTGACAAGGCAGAATAAATACAAGTGTACCGGTCTGATGATCAGACTCCCGAGCATAAAACTAAACCATAAATACATCATATACAATACCGAGTATTACTTACATTCCTTCACTGTAAACTGTCATATACCGCCATAGTAATTTCAACGGAATCAAAATATAATGCCACGGGAGCACAGGCGCATCCCGGGCTCAACATCCAAAATAAACCAACATACAACTGCAGCCTAGATCCTACAGCCACTCTGCCTCCTCGATCCTCATCCTGCAGTAAAAATATGGAGCCCCCGAGGGGGTCAGCAACCCTTGGCTGGTATGGTTAACGCGCAGCCCATCGGCTACCGGGATACGCGCAACTAATTGTCATGATAACATGGCATTCATTTTATACATAACATACATAACATAATATGTGGCATAGCATCAATAGTGCATAGCACAACATCGCATACACAGTGGATCTTCGTTCCACAATAACAAACCAAAAAGGTCAAATAACATAAGAGCCTAGAGAATGATTCACCCTCATGTTAAGCTCGTTACACACACTCATTACCGTTCTGTTATTCGAACGAGTAACTTAAGTCACAGATGGTTCGGATATAGTGACCCGAACACACCACACAAACACATGTTCCCACTAAACCGATCATAAGTCAGAATAGGTAAGCTTTGGAGGAAGCTAGCGGGAGATCGAACGCCAAATTAAGGAGAACAATCTTAACAACATAAGAGTCGAATCTGATTCAGATATCTACTCTTAACTTACATGCATGACCGGACAACCGGATTCCTCACTTCCCAGTTAACACTTGTTAGAAGTTCATGGTGGAACTTAACAACCATTACACAATAGGTGGTAAGTCATGTTAGACACACACAAGGGAAATGAGTCACATCATAACATCACAATAATATGAACAACTGTAAACTCATTACATGTTTAGATCTTATAACGTCATAAACACACAGAAAAACATACAACACACAAGCCGGTGTAAACCGGTAGGCAAAGACTGCAAGAAAACCATACCTTGGTCCTTGCCTCGATTGATTTCCTCCGTAGGTCACTCCTATACATGATTAATAACGTCGGTTAATTATTTATTTAACTTCAACTTACTAAATGTTTAACATGATCGTATGACATGTTTTTAATGTCCAACTAACTCTAGGTTACCTTCATTATACCCTAGGGTTAATTACATAAGTCACATTCTTTTCTGTGTTTTTTTTATAAGTTTTTGGTCTGTCCGACCCACAACTGGGTCGGACACTTCCAGTGATTTTCGGGTTTGGAAAACCTAGCTTGTCTGACCCATGTCCGATCCAACCTTCTGGGTCGGACCATTCCAGAGAATTTTATCGACCTCAGAACATACATGTCCGACCCACGTCCGACTCACTCGACTGGGTCGGACCATTACAGAACCTTTACCGCCTTACAAAACATGCCCGTCCGACCCACGTCCGACTCACTCGACTGGGTCGGACCATTCCTGAACATTTTCCGTCCTTCAAAACATGACCGTCCGACCCATGTCCGACCCAACCTTCTGGGTCGGACCATTCCAGAACAATTTCCTGACGTCTAACAGAGGCTGTCCGACCCAAACTTGGGTCGGACCCCTGGGTCGGACGTCCTCTAAACTTGCCCAAACTTTGTCAAATCTTCACCAAACTTCTCCTAAAGCCTCTTAATGTTTCCTAACAACATTTGGTACACTTATATCCACATACAACATCCATGAAACTCATTATCTATCACCTTAAACACTTACTCATTTCATACCGAAATTCCTAACACTTATGTTATTTCCTCCTTAGTTTTCCAAATGGTGTTTCATACCTATGATAACTACTATCCCAAAATGCTTTCTCCTCATTTTAACATCATCTCCCAAGCATCATTTCTCACAACTAACTCCTTATGTCATTCTTGAAATCTTTCTTTCAAGTTTACACTTTCTCCTTGTTTGCCAAAGTTTGCCTAAATCCTAACACAAGTCCAAATGACTTTGGTATATCCCAAACATTCTTTGCATTATAAAATCCTCTAGAACATTGCCTAAGCCCTTCTCACATCTTAAAACACCTTAATGCATGTTTCTTTCCCAAGGAAAGCACCAAACCATTCTAAACACTTCTTAACTTATCAAACTCATTTTAAACTCTTAGAACTTCTTGTTTATTACCTAAATTTCGACATAGGTTCTCCTAGAACATTACTAAACCAAAACATATTGTTTTCACCAGCAAACAACCAAGAACACTAAAAATCCATCAAGCACTTTCTTTTACACAAACTTCACTCACATAGCACTACATCACAATATAGTGCATAATTTAAATTGCATGGCACTTAGGCCCTTAAATAACATGGCTCTTAGGCCCTTAAGGTGCATAAATCATAAACACTGAATTTCCACAATATATATGCCTTTGACCTGCGAATACACACAACAAGACATATGTTCCTTTACTAGTCTCCTTGAGGACGTTTCACTAGGTCATTTGCCATTTGCTCTTTAGGTAGTTTTAACAAGCATTATAAGCTCATTTCTCCTAAGACATTAAACTACATTAGGTTAGTACATTTACCTCTTTTTCCAAACAACTTCTTTCTTGTTTCCTTATAAAACCGGTAAGGTATTTGATTCCTTGTCAACTACTAAACAATATACAAACAACATAATGAGTATTCAAGCTTTAAGCTTCATCTCATTGTAAACCCTAGGTTTACATGATTTCAAAAACATTAATGTAGTTGTTTTACCTTGGTCTTTGAAGAGAGTTGAATATATATCAAGAGAGGACTCCACCTAGTCCATGAAAGGTTGGAATGAAGCTAGAACAAAGTCACACAAAGAGCACCATTAATGTGCATTTTCGGACAAGGCAAAAACATGGAGGAAATATGATTTTTCTTTGAGATTCCTTACCTAGAAGCAAAGGAGATCAATAATATGTAGAAACACAAGCTCAAGCTCCTTCAATGGTGGAACTCCATGGCACCGAAATGGTGATCTTGGAATTTTGAGAAGATAGAATGAAGAGCTTGATGAGAGGAAGAGATTGGTGGTGTTTGTTTTTGATTTGGTTAAGTGAGCTAGATTTTACAAGAGATCAAAGAAGAGGTTTAATGGTGGTGGTGTGATATTACCGTGGAAGAGAAGGAAGAAGAGAGGTTGAAGAGAGTATGGGATCGTGTGAATACAAGGAAGAAATGAGAGAATGAGATAGACTTACTTTTGAAGATATTTGTAGTAAAAAGTAAAAAGTACTTTATTTATTTATCATTACTTACTTAATACATTAACAAGAGAGTGGTGAGTCACCACACTTAAGAAAACCGGCCCCCATTAGTACTTAGGGGTAATATAGTCTTTATTTGTCAATTTAATTACTTATACAAACATATGTTACAAAATATTAAAATCACTATTCATAAAAAACAAGGCACATAGAAGTGAAATTTTTGATTTCCCATTGATATAGACTTCCAAATGTGATACTGTATAGTACACATGTTAATTAAAGAGTAATGATGGACATTTAGCCACTCAAAACTCATTTACAAGACAATTTTTCGAAAATGTGCTTTAAGACTCCTTAAAGCACATTTTGTGTTTTAACTTGTTTTCAAACTTGGTTTTCTTTGGTAATTGGTTTAATATGTTCATTAGTATATAAATAAGATCTTGGTAAGTTCATTAGGTCTTAACCAAGCTTATCCCAAGCTTAGAGCACATTTTGGCCTTTATTGACCTTTAAGCACATTTTGTGTTTTCTTTTGTTTAAATTTGTTTACTAATGTTTCTAAGACTCTTTTTAGTCTTAATATACCATATTTAGGTGTTTAAACAATATACTAAGGTTTGGGGTATTTCAGCATGTCATCGTATCAAGTTAAGAATATATTATACCACAAAAAAATACAACGATCAATTGAGCAGATGACACTTACAGTGATCACATTTCGTCTACTCTCCCTGGTATACCAGGCCACCGAGTGATGTCGACACCAAACCATGTAAGCGCTCCTCAAATCGAGTGGGGTACTACGGGGTAGCTGTGCAAGTGGAATCTGATACTACTGTCTTTCCGACCACATACGCAGGTAGTCGCTGAAGATCTCCCACCAATAGTGTCGGTCCTCCCGGACCTTGTAATAATGTGCAGGTAATCACAATCAAGGGGAGGATTCGGTATTGGCTGGTCCACCCCAAACTGTCGCAACACCCGATCAGCCTGATGACCTTCCACCACATTGAAGTGGATGACAAAGACACGAACCACAAATTGCTGAGGATTAGGTGATCTTTCACCATACGGTTGCCAAATCCACTACATATGCACACAATATGTTTATTAGACTTTTATTAGTAAAAAGAACCTACCCAGGAAAAAAGATCTCACCTCTCTCTGCGTGGATGGAATATGCAGCGTGTCCAGGTACGCACGAGCAGAGTGCGAATCAATGTTGCATAACTTCCCATTGTATCTGCAATGAACAAAAAAGTTACCCAAATATAAGGACTATAACATTACTAATATAGGGAAAATTAGTTTCAAGCTTTTACCTGTAAGCTAGGGGAAGATCAGGTGGTGGGTCAATCAAGTTTCTCGGACGAAAATGAGGTAGGCGTTCATACGCCCATACAGTCAACAACTTGCTACAACCATTTATACATGTTGAATCATACTTGGTAGCATTGCACATCTCTCTGTAGAGATGCGCAAGTAAAGCGGAGCCCCAACTTATCGTACCAGCCCTGACAAAGTCTCTAAGGAGTAATAGGTATGCAACATCTACGCATGCTCCATTCACATTAGGAAACAAAAGGCCACCAAGCATTCGAAGCATGAATGCCCTCGCATGCTGCTTGTGTGTGACAGGGTCAAGAAGATGAAAACCTGGGTCAGTCTCCACAAATCTAGAGGCAAGCCAATTTATGGGGATTTGGTTGCCTCTACGGGTGGGTGGTACATCCCCAAGAAGCTCCATGCAGACTGCATTCACATTAGGTATATTCGTGGTAGAACATAATGAGTAGCCATCCACCGGTAGCCCGAACATGACATGAACATCCTCAAGTGTGATGGTGACCTCACCAAACGACATAAGAAAAGTGTGCGTCTCTGGATGCCACCTCTCTATCAAAGCACTAACGAGCCCTCTACTCGTGGTAAGTCCCAACGCACAAACTTTGAACAAACCAGCACTCATAATGTATGGTGCAATAGAAGCATGCGGAACCTGAGCCTTCCAATTTGATCGGGTTCTTAGGGTACGGTTTCTATAAGGTTCGTACCTCTGAGATATAAAACAATACATTATAAAACAAATAAATTAATAATAATAAAGCTACATTATACTTAACGAATTACATTTATAATTATAAAACTACATTATAAAGCTACATTGTAGTAGCAAGGTTAGATTATCATTATAAATATACGATATAATTAAAAAAATGTATTTATAATTACAAAGATACATTATCGTTAACGAAAATTATATAGATTACTATTATAAAGCAAAATTCTAATTAAATTAACTACATTGTTAATCAAGCCTATATAATAATTATAATGAAGTTAAATTAATAACTATAAAGCTACATTATACTTAACGAATTACATTTATAATTAAAAAACTACATTATAAAGCTACATTGTAGTAGCAAGGTTAGATTATCATTATAATTTATAATAACAAAGAGACATTATCTTTAACGGAAATTATACACATTATTATTATAAAGCTACATTCTAATTAAATAAACTACAAAATGTTAATCATGTCTACATTATAATTATAAAGAAATTAGATTACAATAATAAAGCTACAATATAATTAACGACTTACATTTATAATTATAAAACTACATTATAAAGCTACATTGTAGTATCAAGGTTAGATTATCATCATAATATACGATATAATTAACAAATTGTATTTATACTTACAAAGATACATTATCGTTAACGAAAATTATATAGATTATTATTTTAAATTTATAATTAGAAAACTACATTATAAAGCTACATTCTAATATCAAGGTTAGATTATGATTATAAATGTACGAGATAACTAACAATTTTATTTATAATTACAACCTACATTATCATTAACGAAAAATATATAGATTATTATTATAAATTTATAATTATAAAACTATATTATAAAGCTACATTCTAATATCAAGGTTATATTATGATTATAAATGTACGATATAACTAGCAATTTTATTTATAATTACAAGCTACATTATCATTAACAAAAAATATATAAAGAAATTATTATTAATTTATAATTATAAAACTACATTATAAAGCTACATTCTAATATCAAGGTTAGATTATAATTATAAATACGATATAATTAAGAAATTTAATTTATAATTACAAACTACAATATGGTTAACGAAAAATATATAGATTATTATAAAGCTACATTCTAATTAAATAAACGTTTTGGGTTACTCATCTCGACATCCTAATTAAATAAACTACAAATGTTAATCATGTCTACATTATAATTATAAAGAAATTAGATTACAATTATAAAGCTACAATATAATTATTAACCTACATTCTAATTAAATAAACTACAATGTTAATCAATTCGTAATATTAAATATAATGTTATATTACAATTACAAATCTACATTAAATTTACAAAATATATTAAAAATTATAAAGTTACATTGTAATTAAATATAGTACAATGTTAATCATTTCTACATTCTAATTATAAAACTACCATACGATTAACGATAAATTTATCATTACAAAACTACATTATAATTTCACTCAAATAATTCACAATCTCTAACACATAATCAATAACTAACTATAAATATAACACAAAGATAAAGTAATTAACACTAAACAAAATTTAAAAAATTATACTAATTCAAAAACAAAAAAAAACTAACCTCATCTGCAGACGCATAAGCTGCAG
Organism: Limonium bicolor; assembly: GCA_023374045.1. Taxonomy (NCBI): domain Eukaryota; kingdom Viridiplantae; phylum Streptophyta; class Magnoliopsida; order Caryophyllales; family Plumbaginaceae; genus Limonium; species Limonium bicolor. The sequence goes on from CM041780.1 coordinate 149,866,598, forward strand.
AAATATTGGTCGTCTGCAGGCTAAACGGTTGATTCTCGACCGGTCCCTGCGCATTGAACACTTGATAATGTCCCGGATCCATGGTTTGTTCAAAATCAGTTAATCGACAGATTGTGAGGTGGACTAGTTGTGGGTGTGGAGGAGAAATACTTGTAAAATGTAAATTGGAATGGGTTTTGAGAGGGAGAGAGGTAAAAAATGGAGGAAATGGTGGTGGAAGAGGAAGAAGAGAAGCGGGGAGTAAGAAGGGAAGCGGCGAGGAAGAAGAGAGGAAAGCGGCGAGGAAGAAGAAGGGAGAAGAAAGAATGAGGGCGCGGCGTGTAAGAGATACACGCTAGGTTATACAGATTTCTCGTTTATGAAGGTGGCGCACACTGCAAATCAGTCAGCCAGGAGGCTGACTTGCAGTGTGTGTTTCCTTCACAAACGAGAAAAAAAAAATTGCACAGGAGGCGTACAAGAGATAGCAGTCAGCCAACAAGCTGACTTATGTTATGCGTTTCCGCTCAGCCAAAAGGAAAAATCGCACCTGGTGTAATTAGGGGACAAATGAACCGTGAACGGGAATTGAGTTGTGATACAACTCTGGACCGGAAATTTTCCGTCAAAAGGGAAGTAAAATGTATTTGGGAAATTTCACGATATACCCCCGAGGTTTGAGCGAATTTTACGAGATACCCTTGAGGTTTCATTTTCGTTACGAGATACCCCTGAAGTTTCATTTTTTTACGATATACCCCTGAGGTTTCACTTTCATTACAATATACCCCTGAGTTTTCAACTTTATACGAGATGCCCCTCAGTTCAGATTTTGATATATTATATTTTTCATATCCACATTTTACCCACGCACCATATGCCCCGTAATAACCTCACGGGTTTATGGTCAAATTTTTTAAAATGAAAAATATTAACAAAATTAATGCACATAAAAATTAAAGATCAATTAAAATTTTAATTCAACTTAAAAACATTAATAAAATTATAATAAAAAAAAAAAATTAGAATCATAAAAAATTTAAAATAAATAGAAATGATTAAACAACAAAAAAATAATCTATTTAAAAAACTTATATTGTTACATAATTTAAACGGTGACTTAAAATCATAAAATTTTTATAACAATTATAATTATATTAAATACAAGAAACAATTTTATCAATTGTAGTAAGAGTTTATTAACGAATATATTATACGATATCAATAATCACAAGAGAAATGATTATATTTTATGGTTTTTATACTATAATCACAAAAGAAATGATTATATTATTTGATATCAAAAATTATTATTTTAAATTAGAAAAATAAACTCTTGAAATCATTATTTTATGGTTTTTATAGATATTATAGCGGTGGCTTAAAATCATAAAATATAATAAGTTTTTTTGTGATTATTGATATCATATAATATATTTGTTAATAAACTCTATCTATAAATAATAAAATTATTTATAATTTCTTGCGCTTAATATAATTGTTACAAAAAATTATGATTTTAAGCCACCGTTTAAATTATGTAACAATATAAGTTTTTAAAATAGATTATTTTTTTGTTGTTTAGTCATTTCTATTTATCTTAAATTTTATTATTCTAATCTTTTTTATACTTTTATTAATATTTATTATATTGAATTAAAATTTTGATTGATCTTTAATTTTTATGTGCATTTTGTTCATATTTAAAATTTTAAAAAAATTTAACCAGAAACCCGTGAGGTCATTGCGGGGTATATGGTGCGAGGGTAAACTGAGGATATGAAAAATATAATATATTAGAATCTGAACTGAGGGGCATCTCGTATAAAATTGAAACATCGGGGGTATATCGTAATGAAAGTGAAACCTCAGGGGTATATTGTAAAAAAAATGAAACCTCAGGGGTATCTCGTAATAAAAATGAAACCTCAGGGGTATCTCGTAAAATTCGATCACGGTTTATCGTCAAATTTCCCAATGTATTTTAATGTTGTTTCCCTTTACGTTGTAAAGCGTAAAGAGCTCCTCTAGCATATTCACCCCAAGAACGCTCTTCTTTCGATCCAGACGAACTACTTGTCTCTCCAACACCATTTAATTTCCCGGATTTCTTTGGCATCTGAATCTCATCAACCCTGAGAGATTTTCGCTCAATTATTGGTGTTAACCACGTTTGAATAGTAGTTCTCTCTTCATCTTCACAACGTTGCTCTGCGCCTGCATTCTCACCTCCCGTACATGTTGCTGCGCCTGCATTCTTACCTTCGACCACCTCCCCTCTCGCTGCTACATTCTCCCGCACCTCTCTTCATCTCCTTTTGAAACCCTAACCAGTGAACGACGAACAAGAAACAGAAACAGACCATAACCGGCAAACGACAAACAAGCAACAAAAATTGGCTGCGGTGGTTTTCGATTTCATCTGACAAGGTATCTCATCTTCTACTCTCACACACCGGATTTCGCTCAACAGAATCCTAACCGGTATGTTTTTTTTTTGGTCGTACTAACCGGTATGTTGATTCTCTGCTTGTGTTAGCACCAAACGTAACCGGCGAACGATTATGCTCCTCTGCTCTGCTTGTCTCTGAATTACGCTCCGTTATTGATTCACTGCTTGTGTTCTCTGTTGTACTCCATTGATACGCCTGTTTTGAATCTCTTATTGTGTATGCACCATGCAGTACCTGACTTAGAGCTTCCACAGCAGATCAGAATCCACACTCCACTTTAAAAGTTGTAAAAAAAAGAGAAATGAATATGTGGAGTAGAAAGAGTTAGGTTTGGGTGTCTCGGTTAAGATCTTAGGAAAGAGAGGGATCAATATAAAAATATTACTTTTTGGGTGGATTCCAGTCCAAGGTCCCCAACTACTTTAGTTGCCCTTAGGGTTCTCAAAATTGGTTCGGACAGGAGTGGAAAATAGTTTAGGTCAATCCGACCTGAACCTGATTATATTTCTTGAACCCGAATCCCGTCTATTTTTATTTTATTTTAAAAAATTGAATTCTTTAATAAATAAATATAATAGTTTAATATGAATTAATTATGTACTGTATTTATTTATAAGCTACTGATTAAATATTTATTTTAATCATAAATTAATCGTTAAACACTAATTTATATCATTAAATATAACATATCTAGTTTTTTATTAGAAAATTTCCAGGTTTCGGTTTGGTTGTAACACCCCACTTTTCATACCTAGAAAATTTCAGAACAATACAACGGGAGACTTGCAAATTCTATCTGAGGTGTTGTCGTCCGTCACACCCACACTCACTATGGATGCTAAGGCTTACTAGAACTCCAACCATAAATTATTACAAACCAAACGCCGTTTATACAAATCTATTATACAAGATACCAAACTCTTAAGTACTAGGTGGTCGTCTCTAGCCCTCGTGTCCCATGCTCATGCTTTTCACCAAACCAAGAAGGTATGTCATCATCACCTGTACTTGTGGCCATTTCAAACAACACACAGAGGGGCCACAAGGCACATGCCAGAAAACAAACGTAAGCAAAATTGAGTAATTTTTACTACAACCTGTAAAGTTCATTTAGCTTTTAAAACTCTTTAAGAAATCATAAGTAACATCCCAATGAATCATAACAGCATATATCACCAGAAACCACAACAAATATTACCAAGGCACATTAGTATACACCCACATAATACCATGAAACAACCACAAGATTAAACAAATCATATCAGAACCTTGTTCCTATGTAAATCGGACACCCACCTAGGGGCTGCTGCAAACCAATTTTACCAATGCAAACCGAACACTCAATAAGAGGCCGCTACAAACTAAGTTTACCAACACAAACCGGACACTCAATAAGAGGCCGCTGCAACCAAGTTACCAATGCAAACCGGACACCCGTTTCGAGGCTGCTGCAAACCATGATGCAAATCAGATACCTGGTAAAGGTCCTGCAAACAATTACCACCTCACCCTATGTCCTTAAGTGTGCACACCCCCAATAGTAAACCTTTGGGCTCATCAATTTGTAATATCAGATTCCATAGTCAATAACAAGTGTATAGGCCATCCAAACATTTCCTTAGCTTGATTAAAACATCCACACAACATACCAAGAAGACCAAAGCATTTAACCACAATAAAGTAACCAATAATTAAGTTAAAACACTTATAAATTACCTTTTAAACAAGGCCAGGATTAAGGCCTAACCACCAAGTAACTTCGACTCACCTTCATACCAATATGATATCACAACCTTATGAACAAATAGCCATGAAATCTAGGCAAGAATCATCCAGAAACTCTCTTATATTTTTACTAGAAACCAGAAAGGTCTTAAAGCACCTTTTTAGCCTTTTGGCTTACCTTTTAAGAATAAGTGATTAGGAACATTAAACCATAACCTCGGCTTGAAAAAACAACCACATAGCACATCAAGATATCCACAATATCCGGCCACAACCAAAAACAAGCAATAACCAAGTTATACTTCCACTTAAACACTTATAAATTTACCTTTAGAACAAGACCTAATTTAAGGTCTAACCTCTGAGTATTATTTCGTCCAACATTCAAACCAAATTTACACCATGACCTTATGGTCAAGTAGCCGTGGAATAAAGGAAAATAAAACTTACATATCATCGGTAGAAGTCAGAATAGCTTAAAGCACATTTTTAGCTCTTATCTTACCTTTTAATTACTAAAACTCAACGTGTGAATGTACCCACGAATTGAAATATTGAAGAGTGATAAATATTCACCAATTTCAGCTTAAAAACCATGGAGGTTACTCATGAAAATCATACACACAACTGGCTCCAAGTTAAAGCACAAAAATCACCATAATTGACACTAAGCAAAAAAGGGTTGTTCACCATAATTCCCAGACATTCTTCGGGCCTATTATATATCAAAACCACCATTTAAGAGTCTAGTTAAACACCATGAAAAGATTTAGAAGAGAACCGCAACCGAAGCTGTCGAAACAAACCAAAACACAAACTGTCGCCATAATTGACACTTAAGGAAAGATTTGTTGTACATAAGAACTACCTGGATTCTTCTTGCCATATCTCTTCACCACGAATTGGATACTTATCTAGGCTAAAGGATGCTCCAAAATCCTCTAAGAAAACTCCCCAAAACTCCTTGGATTCCCTTTACTTTCTCCTCGGTTCTACCTCCTATTTGCTCTCGATTTTGGGTCTCCTTGCTAGCTAACTTTCTCTCCTTATTTGGATTGTGTTTCTTATTAATGAAGGAGGTTAGAGATTTGGATTCTTGTGATGGAGAAATCCAGGTCGTGGGTCTCCTTAAATAGGCAAGGAAAAGCTTACTTAAAACTAAGGAAACCTTAGTTTATAATATATCTCATACAATATCTTCTTATTTCCTATTGGTCGAAGTTTTGGCTGAGTTAAATAATGTTATTTCATGGCTGATATTACAAGGATGGATGTAGGCAGCTGCAAGAGTCATGATGGGCTGAAACTTAAATCATTACAAACAATAAAAAATAACATTTATGTGGCCGTCTCCTTAAGGCCATGTTTGGCATGGTTTGGCCGCCTCCCCTTAGGATGTGTTTGGCTAGGTAGTCTAAGGTTACTTCAAGGTAAAGAAAGGTCAAGATAAATCTAGCTAAGTCCTTGTTCTTGGTGCCACTTATATGTGTAATTGCTTAAGTCGTGTTTCTTCATATGAGGGAAACCTAATACGTTTCTTCATGAGAGGGTTTTCTAAGAGGGTTTCCTTCCTAAGAGGGTTTCCTTCCTAAGTGGGTTTCCTTCCTGAGGGGGTTTCCTTAAATTTTCACACCAATGATCATGTGACACCTATTATTGATTCTAGGATATTATAATTTACAAATGTCCAAGCAGGAGTTGATTATATGACAAAAATACCTAAGCACTTCCAACGCATGCTCACCTCCAAGTAGGTTTCCACCTCGTGCTTATTTCCAAGTAGGTTGCCACCTTGTGCTCACCTCAACTAGGTCACCACCTCGTGCTTGACAAGGTGTTTTTGAAGTATCTTAAGGAGAAAAGTAGCTAGATGGCGTAAAACTAACTATGGGAACATTTCCGGCTATTAAGGTTTTACCGGGTCTCTGGAGGTTTCCAAGGTTTTCCATCTCCGGCTACTATGATTTCCTAGAATTTCATTGAGTTTCCAAGGCTTTCATAGGGTTTCCAATACTATTTGAGGAACATCCGGAACTTTTAGGACTTTCGGGAACTACGGTTTCTAGTGTTTCCGGGACTTCCAAGACTTAAGGTTTTCCTCATGACTTGGGGTATTTCATTGGCAGGTTCAACCCGAAGCGGGTTTCAAGGATCCAACCCGAACCCGACCCCAAAATCTTTTCAAGTCAAAAATCTAAATCCAAACCTGGCTTTTTACGGGTCGGATTTCGGGTTCGGGTCAAGATTGACATCCCTAGTATGCACCAACCCTAACCGAAGAACATTATACTTCGTTGTTGTGCCTCTATTGATTCTTTGCTTGTGTTTGCACCAACCCTAACCAAAGGGGTCTTAATTGTTACTCAATAACACTTTCAAGCTTGTAGTGTAGTGTATTAATATGAGGAATGCCAAGTCAAGTTTTATATAAGTATTAGAGCGGATCAAATGGGCGGGCTGACCGGGTTCGGGCCAGGCCGACATTGAATCGGGTCTATATTTTTGTCCATGTCTATTTTTTAATTTTCAGGTCGGGTCAGGTTAGGTCTAGATTTATTTTAATCTTTGCCATTGCCTAGCTCACCCGACCCGGTTTATAACTTTTTTATATTGTTAAATACTTAAAAAATATATAGATAATATATAATGTTAGTATATATTAAATATAATATGAATATATGTTATATATAATATTAATTGATATTATATATAATTTAAATAAATAGTAAAATGCATTATATAAATTAAATTAATTATATTATTCTTATCTATCTATATATATATATATATTTATATATAATAATAATAAACCAGGTCGAGTTGGGCTTAGTTGTGGCCTAAAAGTTTATAGAAGCCCGGCCTAGTTTTCATTCGGGCCTGATTTGCTGTCCAAGTCTGCCTGAAATGTTTTATGAATGGGCTTTTCGGGTTTTATTTCCAGGCCGGGCCGGGTTGGGCCGTCGGGTCGGGTCAATGTTGATCAGCTTAAGTATGCAATACTATAGGAGAATGATTGCAAGAAATGTGTACCTTCATGGTCTTGTAGTGATATGATTCATTATGTCAGTTTATAAACCACAAAGGTCACTAGTAGAAAAATGGTCTATTTCGGCGGTTCTTAAGGGTTTATTTCGACGGTTGTGAACCGTCGAAATGGAGACCTCCGAAATAGGTCTGAGAACCTATTTTGGCGGATGTAAAATCGCTGAAATAGGTTGAAGATGCTCGCTAAAATCAATAGCTAACCACATCTATCTCAGCGGCTTTTAGCTTACAACCGCCGAGATAGACCCTGGGTCGGTCACTAGGTCGGTCCCTTGCTCGGTCAATGCCAGAATGCTTTATGGGACCAACCGACCATAGACCTTGGGTCAGGAGGCTCCATAATACTTTCTGGCATTGACCGGCCAAGAGACCAGCCCAGGGACTGACTCAGGGTCTATCTCGGCGGTTGTAAGCTAAAAACCGTCGAGATAGGCCTTATTTCCGTATCTATTTGGCGGTTCTTAGCTTAGAACCCCTGAAATAGCCCCCCCTTTTTGTTTTTACCATTATAGCTTATATATTCACTATAATGTGCTAAATGATTCAATCAGACCTGTATTATGGTATAATATAGCAGTGTCCACAATGGGGCGCTCTAGTACACATTCATAAAGTTCTAAAAGCGCCCAATATCAACGACGCGCCACAATTTGAGAGTAAACAATCAACAAACACAAAAAACATTCGCGTTACAAAGAATAACCAAAGTACACTTTAAATCTATCAATACTCTATCCACAAATGCATAGAATTGCAATTACATTATCGAAAAAGTACTCAAAGCGACTTCATCATCAACAAGTGATTAAATTTGTGCAGACGAGCTCCGACTATTCCTCAAGCATCTCAACTATTTGAGAATCTTGATATTCAGCACTTTGGAGCAATTGTTCGTAAGCCTAGAAAAAAATGAACATTAATTTAAAAACTACTAGTATAACAACATGTAAATACCTAAACTAAAACTTTTAAAGAATGTTATATATCTTGTCTAACGAGTATTCTGGTAAAAGGGACGACGTTGCTACTATGTCATGCATAAATCTCATGACATAGTATCCACATTTCGAACCCCAAGGCTGCACCAGGCACTATACATACACACATATTCGCAATAATTATTGCACGTGTACTATCAGTATTTATAAACTAATATTGACATTATCATACAAATTATTGCACGTGTACTATCAGTATTATAAACTAATATTGACATTATCATACAAATTTAGTAATCAAGAATACCTTGACTTGGTTCCAAGGGATATTATTCTTCATTTGTATATTATTCTTCATTTGTCTTTGCATTGATATGAATGCAGCTCCCATGGAACTATATACATCAAACATACAATTTTAAATACACGTAGTTACATTGAAAGTTTTGAAACAATATTGTTAAGTAATAACAAATGTTGTTTAAGATAACAAACTCACCTCTATATCGCTGTGGAGATCCTCCGTTTCTTGGAACTCCTACCAAGTGAGTTAAATTGTACGATTCTTGGGTGCTTCATCACCAACACAAGCAATAACTAGTGTCGGGTGTTCACAAATTACAACAATATATTGAAAACATTAAACAACTAGCACAATTTATAAATAGATTATACTAAGAGAAATAGTCAAATAGCATACCCTTGATGATATGGCAACATAATAAATGACTTGTTTGCACTTGAAAGATGGCATTTGTCATATACTGCATAAGGCCTTGAATGTCACTTGTCATGGTGGTTTCGCAGCACATAGCAGGACACATGAATCCGAAACTGTCATTTTGGTAGAATTCGAGCGCCTTATTATGCACATGCTTGCACCATAAAGACAATAACATCAGTTATTTACTTTTTATTCAAACAACTAATTCATCATCGATCAATGCATTTAAACTATAAAGGTAGTAGTGCAAACAAGATTTTTAACCTACTAAAACTAAGAAATAAACCTAGAAATAATAATTCAAAAAGTCTATCGGGTTGCAAAAATCCCGGTCGCAGTAATATAGAAAATAGAAGCAACCGGGTATCAATCCGTGGACTTGAAGAAAATAAGCCTAATCCTAGAAAATTGGAAATATAGAGGGTGGTTGTTTTGTTTTGGAAATTTAATAAACAAAGATAAAACAAAATGACAAAAATAAAACAAAAAGTGGAAAGGTGATATGGATGAGTGGAACTCCGGGTTCAAGCTATTTTTCACTAGTCGAATTATGCGAACTTCTACAAATCAATAAGAGATACGGATTGGCTAATTCTTCAATATCTTTCTAGAATTAAATCATAATATCAGGAATGCTCACCTAGCAGAACACACGAGGTCTAATCTAGAACCCAGTGAAACACACATAGATGGATGAAGCTTAAAGAATTACGACGCACCCGAGGGAAAACCTAATCAATCCGATCTAATTTTCCACAGGCTAACAAATTAATATGACCTTCATGTTAATCACCGATCTGATCATAACAAGATTCGTAAGGCTTTTTAAGAAATTCACCAGATTAATTAAAAATCACAACTTTTACATTAATCTCAAACAATCCGAAAATAAAATCTCAAATCATAATTGCAGAAGTACTTGTAAAACGAACTAGCTACAAATACCATCACCCAGAGTAAATCCTTCCTAGCCTAGCATGTTACAAAAATATTAGAGAAAGATAGAGAAGAAATAATCTTGTGTAGAAGATTCCTCCGTTTGTCCCGCTATCCAGATCTGCAATTTACTGGGCTGGAGGTTGAAGATGATGGTGGAGGAGAAGAACTCTCACGGTTGCATGCGTTCTTCTCGGCGTGAGAAAAAGAAATAAAAACTAAAACTAAAACTAAAAACAGAAGTGAACTAATGTTATGTGAATGGATGGATGAATTGTGCCAAAGTCTTCATTATTTATAAATTAAACTCCAGGCTCTTCACTTGTTCATTAATGTCTTCTTTTCAATTTCCTTGAGTTTCACAAATTAAATAGAAAACTTTGAATTCCTTTAACTTACTCACTTCAATTATTTCATCTGCACCGCCTGTAAGACTTTGGAGTTACCTGCTCATAAATAGGGAGTTAGTGTAGGCACTTTAATTTATTTAACTCCTCCGTGAAAATGTCAAATTTCCCCACATATCCATCCTAAGTCATTAAAACATGAAAATAACTTGTTTTCTGAAAGTTTCTTTTAGATATAGGAATGGACTTTAATTAAGTACTAAATCAGAGGGAAATGACAATAAAGACAAGAGATTTTGACAGTAAAAATATATCTAATATCAGCGTATCAAGTAGTCATTCGCATGACGGCTAACTTGATGATCGACACATTTAACTAATCCCTCGTGAATACCTCTGTGAAATCGAACATATATATCTTAAATCGATGTGCATCTCCTGCTGCAGCTTGATAGTGAAATATGACCTGGTCATCCTCCACAGTGATCGAATCACTATAAGGTGACGTCAGCAGCAACACCGAGTGTAGAAGCTTCATATTAGTTGACAAGTCAACCAATATTCTTTACTCCACCAAATCAGGTCTAACCATGAAATTGGTGGATGCCTTCGATTGAACTAGTGCAACAATTTTTTTCCTTTTCCCTTATAAATTTTTGGTCGGCTCATTTCCTAAGATATTAACTAATTAAGTATATATGGATGCAAGGTGGTATATCTATTGTAACACCCTGGATTTTACCTCAAATGATAGCTTATGAAAATACAAATCTAACGGCGTAAACAGAATTAAAAACGGACTTCAAACGAGCCCTAAAAGTGTAAAACAGTATTGGTCAGAACTTGTGTCCAGACATATGAAGTTTGGACACAAGCCGAAGAAAATTAAATTGCAAAAAATCACTTGTCCGAACTTGTGCCCGGACATTGACATTTGGACACAAGTCGAGAGTTGGAAAATAAGAAACATCAAGCGTCCGAACTTGTGTCCGGACTTTGAAGTTCGGACACAAGTCGAGTTTTAAAAATCTGAAAATTTCTTACGCGCGTCCGAACGTTAGTCCGAACTTGCAAGTTCGGACATAAGTCGAGACTTGCAAGTCGAACTCGTCCTCGCATGCTGTCCGAACTTTGAAGTTCGGACAGATGTTCGAACACGACTAGAACAGCGAAAAATCCTTAGTTTCTCGGGGCCTGTCCGAACATTGAAGTCCGGACAGACATTCGGACAGGTCCCTAAATACGAACTCCAGTGCGAAAACAGGGACCAAAAGTCATCAAAATACATATGCAATCAATGTCAGCAAGAAGGAAAACACGTGAGTGGGTAAAGTCAACAATAAATACCTCAGAAACAATGCTCAAACTTCATAAGATCATTTCCATATAATCCATAAACTGTCAAGAATGCTATTAGTAAATACCATGACAAATGTAACCTCAAAACAACAGCGGAATAAAAACTGCCACACCCAAACTCCCTGGGTGCTCAGGCTTATGAACCAGTTAAAACAACAAAAATAAATATTAACCCAAAATTCAACATGTGCGGAAGCCAAAATAAATCACCAAAGTATAAAATCTTAGAAACCAATGTAACAGTTCTTAAGCATTGTAATTCAAACGATGTCTCAAATCTTATAATCTCCTAAGCTATGTGATTGCGCAATCCCAGTTCCCAACTCATTCATCCATACCTGCGATCAGAAAATCATAGACAAAACACAGAAAGGATAGCACAAATCAGATAAACTGAGTAAACTCTACCTCAATCTGTAAAATACATTTTAAAATTCATTTTGCCATTTGTCAATAAGATGGGAACAGTTTTTTGAACATTATAATAGTTTCTAGAAATCATAATAAATAACGAAACCGCAGTGGGGAGCTTTCAACAGGAGTTAATCACAACACCAATTAAGGGATCACCTATGGGATCCCAAACAACAATCAAAGGACAGTCACCTATGAGACCGTCAGACAAACACCTCACCCTAAGTCCTTAAGTGTGCACACCCCCTATGAAACAACAGTAACATAGAGTAGATCAGGGGGCTTAACTGCAACAATGTGTGCAGCGCAAATAATAATAATGGGGAGCACCTGTGGGCTCCCAAACAGAGGAATGCATCCTGCGAAAGACTCCCCCAAAAAAATCCATAACTGAAATACCACAACACAATCCAATTCCTCCAATTCCAAAACGTGGGAAACAATCCCAATTTCCAAACACCAACTGAGAATCCATTAAAACACAGCCAAAGCCTTTTTTTCTCCAAATTGCAAAACATCAATCAAATAGCCATGAGCATAGAAATTTACGTGAACAATCAATTCACCTCAAGGACTCAACTTGACAGAATTATTGGTAGCACCCGTCGATGTAAACGGAGTCCAACGATTCACTAACTGGCACCAGGGAATTGACTAGACCTCGCCAGTAGATGGCGTGACATTGTCAAGAGCTTGAGGAAGAAGAGCGTGAATATTTAACGTAGAATAAAAAACGTGAATTATGAGAAACTGGAAAGGAAGGAGCGTAACGGCAATACGATGTAGATGAAAAGTGGGGATGGTCAGTCTTTTAAATAGTGATATCTTCTCTAAATAAGGGAAATATATTAATTAAAGATTTATGTTAAAAGAGATGAATAATTTAAATAGTTAGGGAAGAGTTCTAACTATTAGTATTTAAATTATTTGTAAAAGATAGGAATTGTTGAATTTAAGGAGATCAGTAAACAGAAAAATAGTAATGTAATTGAGGAAGAAATAAATCCAGAATCAATATAGTAGTAAAACGTGGTTTACCGTTGTAACACTAATCAGGATGAGAAATAAATATTTGAGAAATTAATTATTAGACCTTTATTTGAAATAGGAAGGAGATTGAAATTAAATGAGTTGAATAAAGCACAATAACATTTCCAGCAAAAGGTTGTTATAACGTTAATGAGGGTTCTAGAATTCTAATAACAACAAAATCAAGAGAGGGATATATTATTAATTTAAGGATGTCAAATGGAATTTGAACTCTTGTAATTAGAGATATTAATAATAGGAAGTAAAATCAGATTTGAACTCTAGAAATCAAATAAGTACAAAGAGAAAGTCAAATTGAATTTGAACTCTATGTTAAAATTGATAAGTTTGAAAAGAAATTTCTAGAATTGTATTTTGAAATTTTAAATATCGTAATGAAGTTAGAAAGGTGAAGTAATATTTAAATGGTATGACAACGGAAGTATTGCTAAGGTTAGTAAAAGCAAAACGTTATAAATAATCATAAACATTTTAGGGAGAAGAATTAATCCAGTAAAAGGATGTCGTTTAATTCCCTGGGCCACCTTGATACTAATCCCGGACGTATTATTCATACTATATACTATTTTATTCCTAACTTGAAATTTTGTGGGTATTTCATCTCATCCCCTTAAAAGAAAGCTTCGCCCTCGAAGCTAAAACTCATCCATAAGGCGGAAAACTACTAAACTAGATACTCACTTGAGTGGTTACCTGATCGAAGAGCTGTGGGTACTTCTTCTTCATCTCTTCCTCTACCTCCCACGTAGCCTCTTTGGTTCCATGATTAGACCATAAGACCTTGACCATGCGAGTGGACTTTGATCGGGTCTCCCTGATCTTAGTGTCCATTACTCTAATGGGATACTCTTTGTTGTTGTTGTTTTGATCGACAAACTCGGTTCAGGACTGACGCCTATGCTGAGACTATTACGAAACGAAGTTTGTCAGTCTTGAAATTACAAGCACGCGAAGGATAAAATAACAAATAAGATTATACGCATCTGTAAAAGATAAAAATCTTATTTGATAGATTTCCATATTGTTTCCGTATCTATATAAACAGAAGAAAAACTAGTTTGAAAGTAGTTTTTCGGAGAGAAAGAAAAGAGGAGAAAAGTCTATACGGCTGTGAGAGCTAGGGTTTGAAGTTTTGTCAAAAGTGTTTCCTTTCCATATTGAAACGGTAGTAGCTATGCAAAGTAAGATCTGAGTGCTGATCGAAATTGTGAGAGCTAAGAGTGTCATGTACTCTTAACGTGTTGAGAGTTTAGATCTCGTGTGAAAGTAGTTTTGTAAAAGCACTACGTGCTTCTTGTGTATCGAGTGCGATACGTGATTCTAAGTAACAGATTCAGTTTTCGTTTTTCCCTTGTCATCGTTATCTGCCTAAACTCTCAGTTCGATACTCACACACAGTAGGTTTCTTCAATTGGTATCAGAGCTTAGGTTACCCTTAATTTCGAGGAAAATTTCTCAGGGTAGGTCGAGATGAATACTTACTGTGTCAAACCACCGAAGTTGACTAAATTCAACTACACCAGTTGGTGTGAACAGATGGAGGATCAATTAATTTCTATTGACCTTCAACTTTGGGATGTGGTGACTGAAGAAGATCTCAACCCGAAATTCGTAGAAGAAGGAGTCACCAAGGAAAAGCCAAGATCAAGCTGAAGTGAGAACAACAACAAACTGATAAGCAAGAATCGACAAGCTCGGAGGGTTATAATGTCCTCTTTATCAGACTCAGACCAACAAAAAGTCTTGGGTTTGCGCACCGCAAATGAGGTTTGGGAATTTCTTAAGACTGCTTACGCAGGGACGGATTCATTTAAGAAAGCGAAGGGAAAACAACTCAAAAGACAGCTTGATAACTTCAAGATGACTGAAGGTGAGATGATTTCGGAGACACTCAAAAGATTTGATAAAGTTTTATGTGAGCTCAAAACTGTTGGAGTAACTCTGGACAATGCTCAAGTTAATGAGAGGTTTCTGGATAGTCTGTGCAAAGAATGGTTGAACTTCACAACACTTTTGGAGTCAACAAAGGATTTGTCAAAATTATCCTTTGAAGAAATGGGGTCTGAACTAACAGTGTATGAGGGCAAGATGAAAGGCGGGTTAGTGAGTCTAAGTGTTAATAAGGATTTAGCACTAAAGGTAAAAAAGACGTCAAGATAAAGAAGAAGATGACACAAATGAGGATGAAGATATTACAATGATAGCTAACGGCATCAGGAAGATCTTTGGTGGAAGAAGAGGCTCTGGGTCCAGAACTGATAGATTTAAGCCTAAGAAGGAGCAAATTATATGCTTCCGGTGTAATAAGCCTGGACATGTAGTGAAGGATTGCACGCTAAAGCCAAAGGACAATTTTCGTGATAAGGTTAAGAAATTTACAGAGGCTGCAGCAGCAGCGTGGGGACAAGAGGAGTCAGACGCAGAAGAGACAGCGCAGGTGTGCATGACAGTCGTGATTGAAGATGATGAAAGCATCAGTGTGATATCAGACCGGAACTTCTGCATGATGGCCAGTGACGGATGGCAAGAAGTTCTGGAAGCAGACGAGGTAAGTCCTAAACTCATAGAAGATGCCTTCATTTCCTTGTCGAAGAAAGAAATTTTTGATTTGTTAACAACTGCTACTAAGATTAAATTGCTTGAGTCTAGATTGTCAAAGATAGATAATCCTATAGAGTCTGCTACTGAATCCCAAACTAAAGAAAATTCTTCTATTAAGTTTGTTAAACCAATAAAAGAGAGGGTCGCATGCTTGCCTGCTTGGGCTCAAACTGAATTCAAGACACTACAAGAAAGACATGAGAACTTAAGAAAGAAAAAGGAATTTTTAGAGGGTGACCTGTCGAAGGTTAAGAGAGAAAAAGAAATAGCAAAGCAACGAAATCCAGTTTGGTACACTGGAAAGGTGGATTTGACTCAAATGTTGACTGGGAAGAAAAAAATTACAACACCTTTTTATACACCAGTGCGGAAGGCTTCAAATGCTAATCATACCAAATCAGAGTATTTCTGTCAATACTGTCATAAACACGGTCATAGTATTGGTTTTTGCAGGAGTTTATACTACAGAAAATTTTGTTAATAATATACCTCAGTTCAGAACTCATATAAACAAAAACCATTCTTCCTTTATCCGTAGAACAGGGCATAAACAAGTTTGGGTACCTAAAGCTAATAAGTGATTGAATGTGACTAGGCATTAGCTACTTCGTTATATGAGAACTGGTGGCTGATGGACAGTGGGTGCTCAAGACACATGAGTGGAGATACGAAGAAGTTCAATACCCTGGTTGAACATCGGGGAGGAAGAGTAACTTTTGGGAACAATGGAAAAGGGAGAATAATAGGAATAGGGACGATTGGCAAAGAGAACTGTATTGATCAGGTTAGTCTAGTGGAAGGTCTCAGTCATCATCTGTTAAGCGTATCACAGGTGTGTGATAAGGGTCTCTCAGAGGTTGTCTTTGATTCAAGTGGTTTTCAGATACGTAACAAAGTCACTCAGGAGGTTATGTTACGAGGTTGCAGGGAAGGAAATCTCTATGGTAGATGTGAATGACCAAGAGGATCTAACGTGCCTTACTGTCAAAGATGATGAAGAACTATTGTGGCATCGGAGATTAGGACATGCTCATCATCGATTAATTAACAAATTGAGACTAAAGGAGTTAGTCAATGGGTTACACAAATGCGGTTAGGTCATGATACAATTTGTGCTGATTGTGCTTTGAACAAACACACTAGGATTTCTCATGTTCCAACGAATGTGGTCAGCAGTACCAAGACCTTAGAGTTTCTTCATATGGATTTAATGGGACTGGTAAGCATACAGAGCAGGTCAGGTAAGAGATACATACTGGTGGTAGTAGATGATTTCTCAAGATACACATGGGTGGTCCTACTTCATAGCAAGGATCAAACTTTTGGTGAGATCACGTGTTTGTTCACCAAGATTCAGATTCAAACAGAGAATAAGGTCAAGAGCATTCGAACTGATCAGGGGACGTAATTTATTAATCAAAAGATGTCTCAGTTCTGTACTGACAATGGAATCACTCATACTTACTCTGCAGCCAGAACTCCATAGCAAAATGGGGTAGTCGAACAGAAAAATAGGACATTTCAAGAGATGGCTCATACAATGTTGAATGATAGTGGTCTTACTCCGAGTTTTTGGGGGGAGGCTATAAACACGGCGTGTTACATTCTCTATTGAGCTTTAATTCGTCCAATTTTAATCAAGACTCCCTATGAACTGTACAAAGGACGTAAGCCATCCATATCACACTTCAGAGTGTTTGGGTGTACATGTTATATCCTTAACCATGGAAAAGATCAACTAGGAAAGTTTGATAAAAGAAGTGATGAAGGAGTCTTTCTTGGTTATGCAATGAACAGCAAAGCCGTGTTTTTAACAAACGCACCTTGATTGTCGAAGAGTCTGCAAATGTCAAGTTTGACGAGAACAAATTTGGAGGAAGGGTGAGTCATGGAGAGATAGAAAATCTTTTTCAGTCTAAGGATAAAGAAGTAACCATGGATAACGTCTCAGGGGCTGAATCAGAAGACGAAGTGGCGACAACTGAAGATTCCCCATCATCAGTTCAGAACTCGGAATCTACACCACCATAACCAACCGAATTGGTTCCAGTGGTGACTCAGGAAGCCGGAATCACACATCGCCTGACATCTCGGAATGCCCCAGGCATAGAGATCAACAACATTCTATCAGATTTAAACTCAGGAGTTCAAACCCGGTCAAATGCACAAACTTTTTATGCTTTCTTTGGTTTTGTGTCTACCGTAGAACCAAAGACCGTGAAGGATGCTTTAGAGCATGAAAGTTGGATACATGCTATGCATGAGAAGTTAAATGAATTTATAAGGAATGATGTATGGGAACTTGTTGAGAAACCCAAAAACTAAAATGTCATTGGAACGAAGTGGGTTTATCGCAATAAGCTGGATTCCAATTGTCAAATTTCAGAAATAAAGCCCGTCTAGTTGCCAAAGGGTATAATCAACGGGAGGGGTTGGACTTTGATGAAACCTATGCTCTAGTAGCACGACTTAAGGCTATTCGTCTACTCATTGCCTTTGCAACTTTGCATAGGTTTACACTTTACCAAATGGATGTCAAGTATGCTTTTTTAAATGGACACCTCAAGGAAGAGGTATACGTTTCTCAGCCACCGGGTTTTGAGGACACCACTTATCCTACTCATGTTTATCGTTTGAAAAAAGCACTATATGATCTTAAGCAAGCACCAAGGGCGTGGTATGAAAGGCTGACAACTTTTCTTATTAGACAACAATTTGTACGGGGACATGTTGATCGCACACTGTTTATCAAACAAAGTGGAATGGATAAACTTCTGGTACAGATATACGTTGATGATATTGTTTTCGGGTCTACTAGTCCACGACTGACAACAGAATTTGAGTCTATGATGACAAAAGAATTTCAAATGAGCAATATGGGTGAGCTGACATTCTTTCTCGGGTTGCAAATTAGGCAAACAGTTGATGGTACGTTTATCAGTCAAACTAAACACACCTTAGAACTTATGTCCAAATATAAGTTCAATGAGTGCAAACCGATGTCCACTCCGATGTCCATTACTCTTAGTTAGGACTAGAATCAATCGTAGAGGCAACAGATCCAACCGTTTATAGGGGAATGATAGGATCTCTTCTCTATCTCACTGCAAGTCGCCCTGATATTATGCAAAGTGTGAGTTTCTGTGCTCGTTTCCAGTCTAATCCAAAGTTACCACATGTAAAGGCAGTCAAACGTATTTTCCGTTATCTTCAAGGAACATCATCACTCGGACTTCTGTACACAGCCACTTCCGTACCCACTCTTGCTGGATACACTAATGCAGATTTTGGTGGTTCTCTAACTGATCGGAAGAGTACAACTGGCACGGCCCAATTCTTGTGTTCTAATCTAATTGCTTGCTCTTCCATGAAACAAGCTTCGGTTGCTCTGTCTACGATTGAAGCTGAGTATATGGCTGCGGCTGCTTTTTGTGCCCAGATCTTATGGCTCCATCAGCAACTTGAGAACTACGGTCTATCCTTTGTTCCATTTCCTATCTATTGTGATAACACCAGCACAATTGAGCTAACCAAAAATCCGGTTCATCACTCCCGTTCCAAACACATTGATATACGACACCATTTCATTCGAGATCATGTGGAACACGGCACTGTTATTCTAATTCATTGTTCCACAGACAAACAGTTAGATGATATATTCACAAAGCCTTTACCCAGAGAAACTTTTGAGAAACTCCGTTTTGAGATTGGCATGGTCAACACCAAGTGAGATACAATCCTGATATTTTAGTTTGTTTTAAATAGTTCTTTCAGTTTTTTTTAAGTTCTTTGAAGTTTTTTCTGTCTAGGTTCATTATTAACATCTTGTACTCATTAGTTTCGAACTGAACCTTACTTTCTTACATTTCTTATCTGTTGTTTCAAATAAATATAATCCAATTGCTTTACATGGTTGATAAAGCTCTACACTAAGTTATTTCGATGCATAGACTGTTGAGGAAATTGTTAAGCTAAGCCAACTGCTTCTTCAAGTAAATCTTCACGACATAACTGAGTCAGATGAACTTTCTCATAATCTCTCTTCATATATACTTACTTGATATGTACAACAAGCAATACGTTTGGATTTAAGGAAAACTGGGCTGGATGGTTGATATGGTGGAACGAACAAGGCAAGAGATTTCAATGCTCACAGTACCAACAACACAAATTTGCCCTCTTTCATTTGACAATTAAGTCTTATAGGATGCCTTATCATCTAACTTCCTAAGGGTAACTACTCTGGGCAAGTTGACCCAACGTCGTTACATGGGTGGAGAGAAAAAGTCAAGGTGTTGTTTAATAAATAAAGAAAATGTTGTCTCTATACATTTAACACATGTTTTTTCGACACATATAAAAATAAGTTGTGAGTATGAATCTGTGGTGATGAAAGGTATAATGGAATACGATTTTACTTCTCACCTCTTGTCGTTTCAAAAGGAAGTTGAAGAGTGGAATGAGATTAAAACCAAGAATCTACACGTGTTGCTTGTTGTTCTTTCACTCTAGGTAAAAAATGAAAGGGGAATGAAAAACAAATCTACTTAGGAATATTGGTTGTTATTTTTCTTGACAACAGTGACTTACTTAATACTTTCTTGAACTTTCTATTCTGAGAGACTAAGTCGAGGACTGTCGATTGTGCTTAGCAAAAGGAGGCTCGGTTTATTTTGTTTTCACTTAATATTTTTATTTCATTTACACTATCTTATTTTCAAACACAAAACCGATTCAACTTCTCTTCACTACTCTATTTTGCTTTCGCACTATTCTCTCACTTGGTTAAGCTTCGTCCAATATTTTCTCAGTAACGCTAAATTTCTTTTCCGCTGTCTTTGTTCTTGAATTTCCATCAATTTCTTCAAAAATTTGGCCATGGATTCCTTCGAACAGCTCGTCTACGAAAACATTGAACCTCTAGCTACTGAAAAACCAAATGACATTAGCCAAAATACCACAGTCCCTGACTCGTTTTCAAAACCCTCACCTGAAGTAAAATCTCCAACCCCTAAAGAAACCACTGTGGTAAGCGATGATGACTCCTCCGCTATTCCAACTGAGGATGACATTCCACTGGCTAAAACTCGTCATCGGTTGCACACACCCGCCAGAAAGGTCTCCTTGGGTGCCGAAGATGCTTCATCGGAGATTCCAAAGCGCAAAGATGACGATTCTCCAGTCACGCAACCGCGGTCGTCGAAAAGGCTGAAGTCTGTGGCACGACCTCATTCAAAATTGAAAGCGAAGGAGTTTCATCAAGAAAGGTTACAAAATCCAGGTCATTCATTTCCTCAGAAACTTATTTTTAATCGTGCTATGCTTGAATCCGACATTATTCCTGGCAAGCTGATAGATTGTGAATGGCTGGGTAAGAGTTCCCTGGAATCTTTAGTGGAGATTGTGAAGTTTCAAGGTTGGGATAAGTTGTTTAATTCTGAAACCACATACTACCGGAACTATTGTTTCCGTTTGTTCTGAATTTGGAATTTGTTTCACCATATGAGTTTAAGACTGAAGTGGTTGGAATCAAGATGATAATCTCCCCATCATGGCTTGCTATGATTCTTGAAGTACCTCTAGATGGGTTAGCTGAGTTCAATACTCAGAAAGTGGATGTGGCACCTCATTCTAACGTAGTACAACATTTTGGTTTGTCTTGTGCCAGTTCTAGACTCAAACACTATCCACAAGGGATTTGGGTGTTTTACCAAGGTTATTACATCTGCTTGCTTATCAAAAGATTTTTCCATGTTCTGATATGCGTGACAAGGTCACTCCTGTTGATTTGGGGTTAATGTGTTTAGACAAAAAGATTCAACTTTCATTGCCAATAATGATTATTTCTCATTTGCGGTCAATTGTAAATAGCTCCAAGCCTTCAATTCCTTATCCCTTCTGGATGACTAAGGTTCTTTGTCATTTTAAGCTTGTTCTGGATGATGCGTACTACATTTCTGCTCAACCAACTAACTACCTGGCTGTTTCAACTCTATCCAAGATGGGACTGGAACTGACAGAAACAGGCTGGCAGTTCAAACAGACGATGCAACATGAAGAGAAGACTGACCATGCTACTGCCTCTACTTCTTTTCTGCTACAGTCAGTCCTAGACTCAATGGCAGTGATGGAGAAGCGCTTGATGGGTAGGATAAATCTTCTGAAGGAAAAGTTAAACTTTTTGATAACTGCAACTAATTCCTCATCGGAACAATCAGAAAAGTTCTAGTTTTAGTTGGACTGTATCCTATCCCTCCCCTCGTTGACACTTACTATTTTTTGCTATATCTTACTTCTTTTTGATGTGGCAAAAGGGGGAAAAATTTGGAAGTCTTTAAAGTTGGAAGTCTCGGATACTTACTTTTGGTTGACGTTTACTTTTGGTGACTGCTGGGTTTGTTTAGACATTACTGCTTTGTGTTTATATGTCGTATACTCTGTCTAGCTCGACGTTGTAAGATTGTTATAATCTTTTAGCTGAATTTGTTTTACATCTAACCTACAGCCTTGATCTAGCATATATTTACTATCTATGGTTTTATACTTGAAACACTTGATGCTTGAAAAGTCGTTTAGTTTTTGGTTTAAAAACAGAGCACAGATAATAAACACAGAAGAGTGAAATTCAGGGGGAACAATCGAGTTGTGATCATGTTGTTCTTTGGTGGATATCGAGGCAAAAACTCATGGGGAACCAGCTAGTCATCTTCGAAGAACATTTGTTGAGTTCAAGACTTCAATAGTTTGCCGCATCAAAAAGGGGGAAACTGTTGTTGCTGTTTTGATCGACAAACTCGGTTTAGGACTGACGCCTATGCTGAGACTATTACGAAACGAAGTTTGTCAGTCTTGAACTTACAAGAACGCGAAGGATAAAATAACAAATAAGATTATACGCATCTGTAACAGATAAAAATCTTATTTGATAGATTTCCATATTGTTTCCATATCTATATAAACAGAAGAAAAACTAGTTTGAAAGTAGTTTTTCAGAGAGAAAGAAAAGAGGAGAAAAGTCTATACGGCTGTGAGAGCTAGGGTTTGAAGTTTTGTCAAAAGTGTTTCCTTTCCATATTGAAACGACAGTAGCTATGCAAAGTAAGATCTGAGTGATGATCGAAATTGTGAGAGTTAAGAGTGTCATGTACTCTTAACATGTTGAGAGTTTAGATCTTGTGTGAAAGTAGTGTTGTAAAAGCACTACGTGCTTCTTGTGTATCGAGTGCGATACGTGATTCTAAGTAACAGATTCAGTTTTCATTTTTCCCTTGTCATCGTTATCTGCCTAAACTCTCAGTTCGATACTCACACACAGTAGGTTTCTTCACTCTTCATAGGATAAGTCCGGTTCTAGATCTAGAAAAGTTTGTTCCCTCTTCATAGGTCAAGTTTTTCAGAATGTGGCTTAACTCCCAAACTTTCATTCTTTTGCCACTGACATCCAATGAGCCATCCGTTGGCAGATAACCCTTTTACTCCCATTCTGGTACAAGTTAGGAAATACTTTTGCCACCTAAGCGACGAGGGAACAAACGTTTCTTAGCATTTACTTGATGTTTCTCACGAAGAGCCTGCATAATTTATTATGACTATGTTTAATGAAATTAACTATAAAAAACGCATAATAGAGCATAACATATGTAAAACAATAAAATGCACCTAGTACACTAGCGTGTGATGATAGTCAACTTACTGCGTCCATTGCTCTTGGGTGATGCCTTCGTACTTCTCCCATGGTGGCATCTCACCGCTGACATCATGATCTGCATCATCTGGATCTTCAAGAGCAGGCATCCTATGAATGTACTTGTTGGCTAGCTTATTTTTACAGTCCCATAACTGCTTCGACATCGATGATAGCACATTCTTTTTATGATCGGGATCCACGAAGATACGAGCCTACATACATGATTAGTCAGTTAATAACAAGTACATAAACATTCTATTATTTTACAACAACACACTAATAACATAAAGATTTACCTGTAGACGCTCAAACATGGTATCCTTCAATGCTTGAGGTACTTGTTTCTAGTTGTGGTTTATGTTGCAGTATGTCTTCACCAAATGGCTATAGTAAGTGGTGAAGTCATTCTTCCCATTTCCGTGAGGTTGGTTGTACTCATTGAATTGCACCGTTTCATAGCAGGGGCTTTGTTAGCCTTCAGCACACGCATGGGACCTCTCTTTTTTGTCTTCTTGGGCTCTAGTGGGGCAACTGTTGGCTCTTTAGTTTGCTGTGAAGGGCAAGCCTCATCATCATGTACAGCTAACTGATCGCTCTTCTTTTTCTTCCCGTCTCATATGACCCGCTTGCATGGTCTCTTCTACTGTGGCTCAGCTTCTCTAGTCGTGAGAAACTCTCCAATGAGGTCATCCATAGGGTGATCATCCTTTGCAAAAAGATAAAACACTCTCATCAGATGAAGTCATTATATAAATTAAGTTAAGTACTATGAAACATTACAATAATAATACTTAAGATGACATTACACCTACATTCTACTAACAACATTACCTGACTCGAAAACGTAAATCATTATTTATATTTTCAACCCAAACACTCTCATCATGGTCTGATCGTGCGTAAATCAAGTTGTTTTCGGTAACATCAATCGAATCCGGTAATCCAATAGGAAACAAGGGTGTTTCCTCTACCGTCTCATTGTCATCGTCATCCTCATTTTCATTTTCCATTAGAACCGGCCTTCTTTCTGGAAGAACGACAGACCATCTACAGTATTTTGGATCCTCAACATACCACACTTGTTCGCAATCCTTTCCTAGAACAAATTGATCATCCTTATAACCGACACGTGAAAGATCAACCAAGGTAAGCCCTCCATCATTTTAGTATCCACGCCGGTTGTCTACCCATTTGCATCAGAACAATAGAAAGGAATCAATGTGGTAGCCTAGTTCCCAAATGTCCTCGATGACACCGTAATACCAACTAGAGCTTCTAACTGGTTGAGATCGGTTACCGCTTTGGTACTCAATGGCTGCAGCTTCAATTTTTACCCCATTATTCTGGTTTATCGATTTAGTATCTTGGCGTGCAGTGTAGTACATATATCCACTAATATCTTACCCCTCAAATGATATAATATTAGTTTCAGGTCAATTGCCAGACATCTGATCTCATCACTTATAGCTTCATGACTCGATGATGCTAGTTCAAACACATGATCTTTGAATCATTGGATAAACACTCAGTTTTGTTCCTTTGTCAGCCAAATGTGGTCTCTCGTAAAATTTTGTTGCCTTAACTCAACCATATGGGTATCAAAATAAGGTTCAACAACCTCAAGGTGTTTTAAGACAAACAAATGTGCTTGATGAATGAGATGACGCGGAACTTGCACGATCTTTCTGCCAATGACACCTTTACCCTTAAACCTGTCGTGGTGTCATGGTTTTGGCATACCAATTGACTCCACCTCATTCAAATAATTGGTCACAAATTCTGTGACTTCCTCAGTCATTGTCGCTTCAATAATGCTCCATTATTGAAATACCCCGTAATTAAAAATAGTGATTAATTAGGCTAATGAATAATTTAGAGGCTTAATTAAGTATAAATAATCGTGAGGGAACAAATCCCAAAGAAAACGGATCCTTAAAATGGATTAAAAGCATTAACGAACCTTAAAGCACGTTTTTCGAGATAACCGGGAAAACGTGTCTTTAAACGGGTCAAATAGACTCGTAACAGTTTTGGTCAACTAAATAACCATTAATAAATATTAGTGAAGCTTTAGGACCAATAAAATCAATAAAACGAGAGATTAGTAAAAAACTGTCAAAAACGGGAAGTTGTGGGGTAGAAATATAAATAGACCAAACTTATGTGTCCAATAATGTAAAAAGAATTCTAAAACCCATGTGGGCTGTGGGGCTGTCCGATTTTGTTCCCCCCTCTCACACTCACCTATCTCTCCTTATTAATAAAAGACAAAAGCAATAAAGAAAAACACTCACCTCACTTTATTACTTCACTCCCTCACTCACCACTCTCTCTCCTCCATTTCTTTTCTTCCTCCACGTACAGACCCCCCTCCTTCTCCTCTCTGAATTTCCTTCTCCAAACCGGCACCAATGGAGGAATAAGGAAACCTCACAAAAACTACCACTTCTCTCCTTTGTAACTCCCTCAAAACTCTTCCAAAAATTACAAAAATTACACCATTGTCTTCCTCTCCTCAAGAGCTACATTTCCCTCTTTCCAAAAATTGAAAAGGAGCATTTTCAATTTTATGGGTATATCCCATTTGGAGTTTCAACACCACCACTAGAAGGCCCTCCTTCTCCTTGTTCTATTAAGGTAAAAACATCTTCAAAAACTCCATCTTTTTCTAGCCCCAAAGGCAAAACGAATTAGAGCTAAACCCTTGTTAGGTTCCCTTGTACTCTAGCCGATTTTGGCTTTGTTGGAGGAGAGGAAAGCTTGTTCTTGAACCATTCCAAACAGCACTTAAACCCTTGCAAGGTAAGGAAACTCCTATAAACCCTAGAATGTACATTAAAGGCTTAAATGAGAATTAGTGGTTGTTCTAGTATTGAAGCATGTATATAAATGTTGATAGTGTTAGAGGAATTGGGATTACAAATCGAGAGAGAGAAGGAAAGAGGAAGAAGCAAGAGGAACAAGAAAACTAGAAGTGAAACAAGGTAAGAATACTCTTTGTGTAACTTGGTATATATATGTATGTAACAGTTTTTGGTAGTTGAAATGAGTAATGGAAATGGTAATGTATTAGTAGTGTAATGTGTAGGAAGATATAAGTATTTTGAAGCCTTAAAAGACATTTTAAAACGTACTAAAACAGATTGGGAATGGATTGTGGAGTGCAGGAATTTTTATGTTGTTTTAGTGTGGTATTGGTGTATGAGAATTGGGTATATATGTATTGGCTATAAACAGGTGGTGTAGATCATTTAAATGACTGAACAATGTGGTGAGAGTGTAAAAATATAGGGGAGGTTATGTCAAAATTTATCTAGAATTAGAACACTTAGTGAATTTTAAACTAGGTGAATGATGTAAGTCGTAACAGATTTGGAGATAGATAGATAGAGGGAAGATGGGGAGAGATAGTTAATTTAGTTTTAATGTATTAGAGGTGTTAGAAATGACATTAGAAGAGGGAGTTGTAGATGGAGAGTGTTAGTGTTAAAATCTGTAGCACAATGCAACTAGAGAAGAACCTAGTGTGAGTGTTGTATGAAACTTGGAAAATTATGTTAGTGAATGAGTATAGAATGGTGTAAGGAGTTAGGAAATGAACTAGGGTGTATTAGGAGGTTTAAATAATGTTATAACATGTGGGAATAAGTGTAGGAACAATGGGGAAGTAATGGGTAAAAGAGAGGACTGAAAACAGAAATAAAAATGCAAATACTGGGTCGGACCGAACTTGCGACCGGACTTGCAAGTTCGGTCGAGCCCAGGTTTACAAAGACGGGAAATCTTCTAGAATGGACCGGACTTGCGACCGGACTTGCAAGTTCGGTCGGACCAGAAAATTTTCCCCGTCTGTAACCTACTGGAATCGACCGGACTTGCGACCGGACATGCAAGTTCGGTCGAGCCAGAAAAATTCGCGGATGAAACCTACTGGAATCGACCGGACTTGCGACCGAACATGCAAGTTCGGTCGAGCCAAAAAAATTCACGGATGTAACCTACTGGAATCGACCGGACTTGCGACCGGACATGCAAGTTCGGTCGAGCCAGAAAAATTCACCGATGAAACCTTCTGGAATGGACCGAACTTGCGACCGGACTTGCAAGTTCGGTCGGCCAGAAGAGTTTCGGTAATCTGAGCTATTGGAATGGACCGGACTTGCAAGGTCGGTCGCAAGTCCGGTCCGGTCAAAAAAAAAATTATTTAAATTAATAATATATATATACCTACATATATATATATATGTATACATGTATGAAAGCATACCAATGTTAAGTAAGAAAGTAAACTTAAGTAATGAAAAAGTAAGTAAAAGTGTAAGTGTAAGAAACATAAGGACATAGTAAGTAGGAGTTAAGTTGATGATAGGGGTATTAATCATTCAATTGTATGTACATAATAGGACTTGATTTGTGACACCGAAGGACGTTTGGAATCACGTGCAACGGTGAACGGTATGGATTCCTCATGCCCCGTATGCTATCTTGGTTACTCTGATTTGTGTGTTGTGTGCTAATTGATCACCAAATAAGATAAATGCACGAATCGGAGTTATTATGCATACTTGTGAAAATGTAGTGTTGTATGTTGTGAATATTTTTCTTAAATCTTAGTTTGTATAATTCATGAAATGTATGGATGTATATGAATGCTTGTATGAATGTTGCATTGTATTGTGACCGAATGTGTTGACTTTGGACTTCTAACTTATTCCTAACAAGCTAACCATTCTAACTTAAATTGGTAATTAAATTGGAATGAGTAGAAGTCTGAAAGTTTCGGCCACGCGTGGGATGCGGAGTCACGAGAGGTTGGCTCCAATTCCTGACTCTTAAACTGGTCCGCGGCCCAAATCCCTTAAGTGGGTAGCATCCCGGATTGGTGAGTCAAGTAAATCCCGGAGGTGGGACGGCGTAGTCCCCAGGGCCGGAGGTCCCGACGACTTAACTTGAGTATAAGTAAGTAAGTAAGAATGAGTAAGTAAAGTAAATGAAAGTAAGTAATTGTAAGTAAGAAAAAGTAAGTAATGAGTAAAAGAGTAAAGCATTCCGATTAACCCGGATGCATAATTTGGCTAACCTTGTGAAGGTAAGTGAGATGTATGCTATGGTATTGTTGCCTTGATGTGTGTAATGAAATGTATAGCATGTATGTTGAATGCAAAGCATGTATGTATGAAAATAATGAACTGCATGTTTAGTGGACGTCAATAGTCGGCGTGCCCTAGCTAGCACGCGGTATATGCGGAGTCTATATGCAGCGTTTGCTGAGCCCCTTGGGGCACCATTTTTACTACACGCAGGTACCCGTGAAGGATGAAGACTAGGAGAGTTGAAGTTTAATTTTCCTGTCTTTCTTTTGGTTTGTAAACAATGAATTTATGATTGGTGTATTGAGTAGTACATGGCCATAGCTTTTGTTTATCCGGTGTACCATGGGGTACACCTTTTTGGATTTTGGGATAGAATGAGAATTGGTATAGATGAGTAGTTGGTAACTCATTCTTTTGGAACTTAGATCTGATGTAACTGAATATACTTTAATACTCGGTGATCCATTGATGTAAGTATTTGGTATATGATATTTTGGCAAGTAATTTAGTAGCTCGGTACGTTATGTTCATCAGACCGTGACTGTAAGTAAGGTAAGCCTAGCTAGCCGTATGGGCGGTTAGCGGCGTTGTACCACCCGCCGTAGTAGGTATGTAATATTTCCGCTGCGAACTCGTAAGAATTAATAGGACGATTAGACGGTAAGCATAGAATTAACGGTTGGGGTGTTACACTTATGGTCGATACCTATTCTTCATTCTACTTTTTAGAATACCCATGTACCGTTCAAAAGGGCACATGTATCGTAAGTAGACCGGACCACCGAATTGGATCTCTCGAACGATGTGTACAATTAAGTGCACCATTATGTCAAAGAAAGATGGTAGAAAATACATCTCAAGTTGACGTAATGTGACAACAATTTTGTGTTGTAGATCATCGAGAGAGGTTACATTAATTGTCTTGCAGCAAACAGCATTGAAGAAGAAACATAACCGGGTTAACACATTTCTGACATCAGATGGCAATATCCATCGAATTGCAACTAGAAGAAGATGTAACATTAGTATATGATAATCATGAGATTTCATGCCTAATAGTTTCAAATCCTTCATCGATACAATGTTGTTAATTCCTAGATGTCGGTGCTGAGTCTGCAACTCAGAAGGTGTCAATGATCTGAGTTCAGAACTGAGGACGAATGGGGAGAAAGAAGGGAATACCATAATAGCATAAAGGTAGAACCGTTATTATAATCACGTATAACAAATAATTACACAATCACATATTCAATATGAATACAAACCCTCATGTCAAGAACACTATCTTGACATAACTCACACATAATTTGAGTTCTGAACTCAAATTACCTACAACACAACCAGCAGCTAAACTCTTTATGAATTGCCTCTCAGATCTCACTCTCTATGTGTTTCTCTGTAAGCACTTACAATGAATTTCCCCAAACTCTCACAGTTGCACTCGCCCGTGTTTGTTTTCTCCTTTCACAAGCACGCTTTTAACCTAGACTTTCTTCTGCTTATATAGATATAGAAACCGTGTAAGAATCTATCATATAAGATTTTATCTTTAATAGCTAGATAAAATCTTTTTGGATATTTTACTTATTCTCTGCTTGTCAGTTCAAGACTGACGGACTTCGCTTCAGGCTAGTCTTAAAACGGGCTTCAGTATTGAACTGAGTTTGCCGATCAAAATAGCATCAATAGTTTCCCCCTTTTTGATGCGGCAAACTCTGTAAGTCTTGAACTGATGAATGTTCCCCCTGAATCAGTGTATACGTGCAAGACCAATTGGTAAACTCTGTCAGTCTTGAACTGATGAATGTTCCCCCTGAATCAATGTATACGTTCAAGACCAATTTCCCCCTTTTGCCAAATCAAAAAGGAAGTCACTCTCCGTAGGTAAAGAAATGGTGAGGCATATGTTGAGAGTGCTTATGGAAGTGCATCATGGTCTGATCACTGTGAAGAGATAAATAGTCTGAAGAAGGTGAGATGTCTTCTTGGCGAGTCTGATAGGGCTGATTAGACTTTGGTACCCAGACTCGTTTGAACTCAGTTGTAGACTCGGACTTGGAATGGTTGATAGGGAGCCACCTTTTAGTATATGATCTATTGGTTTTGTATGAGCTCCACCTTGATGATACTTCACGCAATTGTTTTCTCAACAATTTGGAAGACCATTTGATCTTGTGTCCTAGCTGATGGCAATATCGACATGAGTGTAATCTTGGCTGATTTCTCGCAGTTCTAATCTGTAACTTCTCAGTCGTAGACTGAGAGTGTGTTTCGGACTTATATCCCAAGCCGCAATTGTCTGAGTTATTATTCCGCATCATTTGCTTCAAATTCGCCTTCCCGGTATACCAAGTTGGATTAGTAGGAGTCTGAAGTTCTAACTTTCGATTTGCCTTGGCTACCATGTCTGAAAGTGTTTCGCATTATATTTTTAGCGATTTGTTGCTCTCCAAAAGAGAATTTATCTCTTCCTGTGCCCAACAAGGAAGAGTGAGAATTCTAGTTTCCAAAGGACTTACAAAGCTAATCCTTGGCTTATCTAGACTCTCAATGACAAAGTTTTTGCTTTCAGTCGAAGACTGACGCAAATTTTCCACCTTAGCCCTGAGTTCTTTAATCTCAATATCATACTGATTCTTCAAGAACTTTATCTCAGAGAGTGCAGAGGTTAACTTAATAATATCTCTTGTTTTTCAAGAGTATCCTTCCAGATTTCCTTCTCCTTTAAGTTATACTCAGTATTGATGTCATCATCTTCGTGAGCAACTGCCGTCAAACACATCTGAGCGTACTCCCCGGGTTCTGAGTCTGTATCTGAGATATCCTGTCCCCATGCAGCTGCAGCTGTAGTTGTGTGTTTCTTAATCTTCTTCTGAGAATTGTCCTTCTGGTGGAGAGGACAATCCTTGACAACGTGACCAGGCTTGTTACACTTAAAACATGTATTTTGTCCCTTCTTTGACTTACACTATTGGTTTGATCATTGTTGTCTACTAAATAGCCTCCGTATGCGATTTACCATTGAGGTAATTTCCTCATCTATATCAAAGTCGTCATCCTCTGACTCTGTTGCCGTGTCACGTGCTTTCAGGGATAAATCATTGATTGGTGCTAACGAAGTAGTTATTTCTCCCTTCATCTTTCCTTCATAAACCATGAGTTCTGTACTCAGTTCTTCAACGGATAATTCTAATAAATCCTTTGTAGATTCCAAGAGAGTAGCGAAGTTTAACCACTCTCTACACAAACTATCGAGAAATCTCTCATTAACAACATCGTTTGAGAGAACTTCTCCAACAGTCTTGAACTCACAGAGTATCTTGTCGAATCTTTCTAGTGTTTGTGAGAGTGTCTCTCCTTCCATCATCTTGAAATTGTCGAACTGTCTTTTGATTTGTTTACCGCGCCTTTTTAACAGATCAGTTCTAGCGTATGTCGTTTTAAGAAAATCCCATACCTCCTTGGCAGTGCGCAATCCCAGTACTTTCTGTTGGTCTGAGTCTGACAACGACGACATAATGAGTCTTCGTGCTTGTCTATTTTTACTAATCATCTTGTTATCATTCTCATTCCATCTAGACCTTGGTTTTTCTTTTGAAACTCCATTTTCTTCAATCTTAGGCTTAAGATCTCTTTCAGTTACTACATCCCACAATTGTAAGTCGATGGAGATCAATTGGTCTTCCATCTGCTCACACCAGCTGGTGTAGTTGAATTTTGAGAGCTTTAGGGGGTTTAACATAGTAGGAATTCATCACGATCAACCCTGAAGAAGTTTCTTCTATGTTTAGGGTTACCTTGCTCTGATACCAATTGTTAATTCCTAGATGTCGGTGCTGAGTCTACAACTCAGAAGGTGTCAATGATCTGAGTTCAGAACTGAGGATAAACGGGGAGAAAGAAGGGAAGACCAGAATAGCATAAAGGTAGAACCTTTATTATAATCACGTATAACAAATAATTACACAATCACGTATTCAATACGAATACAAACCCTCACGTCAAGAACACTATCTTGACATAACTCACACGTAAACACAACCAGCAGCTAAACTCTTTATGAATTACCTCTCAAATCTCACTCTTTGTGTTTTTCTCTGTACGCACTTACAATGAATTTCCCCAAACTCTCACAGTTGCACTCGCCCGTGTTTGTTTTCTCCTTTCACAAGCACGCTTTTAACCTAGACTTTCTTCTGCTTATATAGATATAGAAACCGTGTGAGAATCTATCATATAAGATTTTATCTTTAATAGCTAGATAAAATCTTTTTGGATATTTTACTTATTCTCTACTTGTCAGTTCAAGACTGACGGACTTCGCTTCAGGCTAGTCTTAAAACGGACTTTAGTATTGAACTGAGTTTGCCGATCAAGATAGCATCAACAAATGTTCTTCCAGTTTGAAGAGTACCCAAACGGTACTTTTACCGAGTGCAGACATTTGCATAAACTAATCTTTTCATTCTTTAAAAGCGTATAACATGTAGGAGGTAGGTATATTCGTTTCCCATTCTCTTGTGGATGTAACTCCTTTCGTATGCCCATGACTTGCATGTCTTTTCCGACTTTCAATCCATCTTTTGTTTTACCGGGTATGTTGAGCAAAGTCCCACTCACTGCCTCACCAACGTTCTTCACAATGTGCATGATATCTAAACAATATCTCACAGGCAGATGACGCCAATAGGTAGATCCCAAAAGATAGAACACTTTTTCCACATGTTCTTTGTCGGTTTTGATGTGTTTCCAAATACATTTACAATGTCCTTAACCTTTTCATACACTTCCTCAGAGGTCAGAGGTAAACGGGTCACACGAGTCTCGGCCTCACGATTGCTTATATATGTTTCCGCTAATATCTCAAAATATACTCATGATCGTTGATAAATGTTTCCAACACTTGGTTAAAAATATATCTATAATAATTAATAAATATTTCCACCTAAGGTTAGAGATGTAGCCATCACCGTCTACAACACATGTTTATTAGTAGCTAAAGATGAATCCATGAGCACATGTTGATATTTTCATCAAATAGTTTAAAATGCACACATGATTGTTTATAGATGTTTCCGTCAGTAGCTTAAATGTACACATGATAGTTGATAAAGGATTCCAGCACTTGATTTAAAATATATCGATGATAACTGATAAATGTTGATGTTTAAAAATGTATACGTCACTATATACAAACATACCCTTTAATAGCTAAACATGTATCCATAATCACATATTATATTTTTTATCATTAGTATAAGAATGTATACACGATCATTTATAAATGTTTCCATTGATAGCTTAAAATCTACACATGAGAGTTGACATTAATGTTACCAGCACTAGGTTGAAAATATATCCATGATAATTGATGATGTTTCCATAGAATTTTAAAAATATATCCATTACTATGAAGATGCATCTATAACCGTGTAATATATTTTCATCAGTA
This sequence comes from Limonium bicolor, assembly GCA_023374045.1. NCBI lineage: Eukaryota > Viridiplantae > Streptophyta > Magnoliopsida > Caryophyllales > Plumbaginaceae > Limonium > Limonium bicolor. The sequence continues at coordinate 149,900,401 of CM041780.1, forward strand.
GAGTAAAAATGTATACATGGTCATTTATAAATGTTTCCATCGGTAGCCTAAAATGTAATCAAGATTGTTGATAAATGTTTTTGATGATGTTTCCATAGAATGTTAAAAATATATCCATTACTATGAAGATGCATCTATAACCGTGTAATATATTTTCATCAGTAGAGTAAAAATGTATACATGGTCATTTATAAATGTTTCCATCGGTAGCCTAAAATGTAATCAAGATTGTTGATAAATGTTTTCTACACTGGGTTAAAATATACCCATAATAATTGATAAATGTTTCTATGAAAGGTTAAAAATATATCCATCACTGTCTACAAACATATTCATTAATAGCTAAAGATGCATTCATAACCACATATTATATATTTTCATCAGAGTAAAATGCATACGTGATCATTTATAAATGTTAGTAGATTATGTTCATTTTTATGGATTTATTATTGTTTATTTCTCAAACTCCAATTTTTCTCTTGCTATACTTATTTTTAAAGCTACACACATATAAAATTAAAACTTAAGATTTAAAACTTAGAATATTTTAAGAGCTATTAACTCATTTATAGTTAAGACACCAAATTATCAAATTATTAATAATGCAATGGTTACAATTCTTATTATCAAGATTTTTTAAGGAGTATCTTATAAAAAAATTATACTCATTAGAATGATGCAAATAAACTATTAATTTATTTTTATATTAAATATTACTAAATCACATGAGTCTGTTGAATTAAGTTTTTTGAAAAGTCTCTTTGAATTAAATTAAAATGAAAAAAATTGATTGTATTTACTGTACCAAATCATCAGTGCATGTCATGTAACTAATAATGCCAGCAAGGGAGTTTGTCTACCTCGACTCGGTCATCACCAGCATAAATATGTTTGCAGCAATCTTCTTACCTGTCCTCCCTTTTACGAATTGGATATGGTTTTTTAAAGGGTGTATGCTTGGGTACCCTTCTTATGTTGAGAGGGTACCATACCCTATTTTTCTAATCCAATTATAAGTTGACAAGTGGAATATAGATGTTTAAGATTTTAAATAATTTCTTTGTAAGTTAACCGTAGTTAACTCAATTGGAAGACATTAATTAAAAACAAAAACACTTATTAAATATATACAAACTAAACTAGTAACTTCCCAAACAACGTGCTCCACTATTTTTCAATTACTTTTCTTCTTTTTACTATTTAATATGACATTTGGTTAAATACAATTTTTACAAAAATTAAGACTAAATTTGTTTGTCAAAGTTTATATTACTGTTTTTGAAAAAAATCTTTTTATAAAAAATATATGTTAGGTAAATTTCAATATAAAATAGATAGCTTAAATAATATATATTAATTCTCCTTCAACAAATCTATAAATTTTCCTTGTAAAATCAATTTCTAATGACTCTAATAAGTCTAATCCTTTTTATCTTTATTTTAGTTCCTATTTAATAGGATTTATTCAACTCAATTTTGGGAATTAATGCCTAATTAATTTTGCTTAGGTGGTGAATTTCCAAAACAATAATTTTAAAACAAACTGTATATATTTTATTAACTAATTTAACTAATGAAAACTATTTATATCGTGATTCATAATAATGAAATATGATTAATTTCATCAATGTATCATTAACATAAAAAGAACGATTAAATCTTCTTATCTTGTCCATTAAGCAAAATTAATATAAAATATTTAAAACAATGTTTCTATATTCAATGAAAACATAAATTCTACCTATTTTCATGTTTTTCTCCATATTTCATACTCTATCTTATTCAATCATTTCTTTTATATCATGAATTTGTAAAATGATTTATACTCTAAGTGTATAACATATATAATTTACAAATCGAGTTAGATTGAAAAATAATGAAATATGAAGGGAATGTCATAAAAGTCTATTAATATACATTATTTACGCTGGTTATAAGTATAAGTTCTCAGTTGAAGTGTTCAAGTGTTTTTTACCTAATGGCTTGTAGCAAAAAGGTACACACATTTACAATATTTTCTCAGGTTTGAACTTTGTTGCTAGATCCACAAATTGTGTCAAAGTGTAACATTAGGTTAAACGGAAGGGTTTGAGATAGATTGTTTTACCATAGCACTCATTTTAAAGAAATATTGTTGGTTTGCATCTTTGATAAATCTTATATAAAATAAAACTTGTATGTTATCATATGAAATTTTAGACCCAGCTACATAACTCCAAAAGTTTAGCTCATAAATTCATAATTGTTTTATATAACAACATTGAGAGATTTTTATAAGGTGATTACTTTTATATTTTTTTGTTGCTACTCTATGCTTTGTATATATGACTATGGTATTTTGGCTATGACATATGAAAAAAATATGAAACATCTACCTTCAACAAGATGTAAATGATAGCAGGGTAAGATATGAATTAGTGATGTTTTTTCATTTTCACTAAACCAAATTTATATTCAACATCAATAACCAGCTATATGATGAGACTAAAGTAAAAACTGTATGAAAGTTGGTGATTGATGAAAATAATGAAATCAAAATTTATTATGGACTCTTTTAAGGATCTACCTACATATCAAGAGTCTATCAATAATTCTGATCCTCCAGCTCCTTTGTAATCTTTAGTTTATGTAGTTTTACTCTTTTATAATTCTTAATGACTCTTACGCCTTCTCATTCATCCACCTTGTATGGATCATGGGGTCTTGTACCACTCAGCACAGCCATTTGGGCTATCACAGACGCCGCTTGTGTATTTTACATTTCAAATGGTCTTAGTCAGAGGAATATTTTATAATCAATTTCAAGTTAATAAATGGAAACTTCATAATATACCAGTGAGATTCCAAAATTTATAGCACATACACGTATGTACTGCATTAAATCTCAACCTTACTTCAAAGGCTTAAAATCAAAGATTCAAAGTTTCCCTTCAAGATTTAAGTTTAATGTATAATATGAGGGTTTTGTGACAAAACTCTAGGGTTTAGATTTTAATGACTTTAAATTTAAAGGATAGATGATTTGCGAGTTTAGGATTGTCTAAAAAATTATATCTCAAACTTTGGGATTTAGGAGTTGGTCTTCTAATTATTGATAAGGAATAAAATCTCATTACATAAAGTGGTATACTATAAACCTTTTGGAAAACTAAATAGTATATGAAATATCCCTTTGATTAAGACTAATATGAAATTGTAACTACTTTTCCTCATGGAGGTGAAAAAAGAAATTATACCGACCTAACATATTTTCTAATATTGGGTATGAAGAAAATCACTAATATTCAAAGTCTTCACTTTAAGTTATGCCCACTATTAATAATAATTTGGTATGGCAATAAAAAATAATTAGGGAGAAAAGTTGTTCCGGTATAACCTACATAATCTAGTCTATTGTGTTCAAAGACATACTCTTACTGGTCCTATTTCCACTACATTTGATTATCGACCCTCACAAAACCTACACAAGATTAATCCTACAAATTGTTTTTTACCGATATCCAGGTGCACTACTTAACACTATCCATACATTTTTGTTTTGTAATAGAACACTATTTATGTTAAGTTTGTTTTGTGCATGTAAATACTCACTTTTGTTATAAACAAATGAACTTTACCTCAATATAAGCAAGATAATATATATTTTTTTGAAATTGTACCCTCTATTTACTCTTTTTCCATCAACAGACCTAGAGAAATCAAGTGAGATGAGGATTTACGGTTTTTTTATACTACAAGCACTTAAATAAAATATTGAGTTCATTCTACAAATACACCATTTATATTTTTCTTATCTCATATCATTGTCATTCCATAAGTTTTGTGTATTTTATACTATCATATTTTTAATTATATTAATTTTGTTCATAATTTGATTCCATGGTACAATATCTTCTTTCCTGGTTACAATTTAGTTATCTTCATATTTTATGGTATCAAATACATTCTTAATATTCACTTTTGATATATTTTTAATTCAATAATTTTTTATATAATATTTCAAGTCATCATTTCATTATGAAAAAATATAAATTTTCTTCAAGTTAGATGATATTAGTTATTTATTATTACTTTTTATCTATAATATAGTGAGTTACTATATTTATAGATCTTTGAATTTGTGCTATTAATTTTTTAATATTAAAGTAGAAAAATATAATTGAATGGACAATAGATGTAAAATCTATATGCATGTTTAATTAAATAGTTTCACATAACTTTTAAATTTTATTTGAAATTATAGAAATCATTACTTTATTTTAAGATAATATTTTTTTCCAAAAAAAATTAACCAATAATTATTGGACAATATATTCATGGTATGTGTCTATTTGTGCTTGAAATATTAACTTATTATAAATTTTCTTTTAGAATGATATTCATAGTTTGCATTATTTCATTTTGTCTAAAAATAAAATTTTGCTTGAGTATTTAAATAAAATAGAGAATAGTTTTAGAAAGAAAACAAAGTGTAATCTAATAAGAAAAAAAAAGATTTTACATTCAATTACCTAAGAGTTTTTTTATAATGGATATGAGGGATTGACTATAGTTGAAGTTAACTATAAGAAGGGAGTATATTTAAAGGAAAAACAATAAATTTCAACTCTCAATTTTTCACATGTCAAAATATAATTGGTCTAAATAGGCAGGGTACCATACCCCTCTAAATTGAGAGGGTATCCAAGAATTTACCATATAGTGCATGCGATTGGTAAAACATAATCAACATATCTTGGCTAGACCCACATGTAGTAAAAAATAGCTACATTATATGTACATGTAGTAGACGAAACATGTACATTACACCTATAAGACTTGTACATTACTTATATAACAAATATTGTACATAAAAATATTACTTTCGGTATAATTGTTTATTATACAGGTTTTCCTAATTCATTGTACATGTTTTCATTGTTGGTTGTACATAAAATGTAGCCAAAGATGGCTACATACACATGTAATCAATATTTGCCAAACATAATAAACATCATAAAAAAAGATGTGAAAATTTTAATTATAGGGCCTAATAATGGAAAAATCCACTACATCACAAATATCTCTTTAATGTGAAAGTGTAATAATTATTACCATATTTTTCCATAATATGAGATAATCGAAATTTTCTATATACAATAAGAATTCATATATTTATTTAAAATTTGACACATAATTGTATGTTAAACACGCTTAGTTAGTTAAGACCATGTTGTTGTTATAAAGAATCGGTTTGAGATGTTTCATGCTATCTATTGTGACCACATTATAAAAATTAAACTACAATTAATTAAAGAAGAAACTAAATTTAATGTAGTCTTTTATTATTTATGAGGGCATCCTTGTGACATCCACCCCCAATTTCTAAAACCGTGAATGAACCCTACCCCTGCTAACTCACCCTCATTCTCACGCTTCACTCTCTCTGTACAAAATTTCACTCCCGACTCAAATCCTAAATCACGCAACCCTAAATAATCCTAAATCACGCAACCCTAAAGTCTCCAGTTTCTTCTCTTCCTCCTCTGCGTACTACTGATGACAGGCGATTTCACTTGCCTAGCCACCGCCATAATATACTGCAGAAGGGCTGATTTGATGCTGAAATTCCCGGACCCATCACCGTCATCTACACTAGCAATCACTTGCCTAGCCAAGTCGTTAATCCCAGAAACAATCGTCGTCCAAGCCTTCCTCGCTTCCAAAAACCTAGAATAAAACGCTTCGGTTCTAAAAACCAAAAGCAGGGCCAGAGCTGGGGCTGTGAGCTGATATGGCAAGGAAGAAGCCCTAAGAAGAGGGAAGAATTCCGGCAACCATTGCAGGGCCACCGCAGAGTTGTAGCTTGCAATTACGATGGCAACGGAAGTAAAGAATGTGACAGGGGTGATTAGTGAGACAATGACTCGAGAAGATCGGGATGAAAGTAAGTGTCTGACATGACGGAGAGAGCTGAGATGCTCAACCCACTTCTCGTGAGTGTAAAGTTCTCGTTTCTTCTTCATTCCCCCCTCCTTGACTGTGTCTGTCCAATCGGGTATGGCTCGAAGGATTGAGATGAGCTTGGGTGTTTGTTCTTCGGTAGGTTGAGTTTATGGAGATTCCGGGGATTGGGTCAATTGTACAAGAGGTGGCCATTTGGGTTTGGAGGTGGAAAGGAGTGGGTGGATTCTGATGGAGATTTTGAGGTTATAATTCGAAGAAAAAGGGAGCTACAGAGGTGGGTTGATATGTATTGAAGGCTTTGACATCGATAGTACAGAAGCTTTCAGGAGCGTGGAAATACAGAGTTGATGACTGCTTACTGGAAAATTTAATGCGTCTGGTTTCAGAAGGAAGAAGATGGGAAATTAGGGTACAGGAAATGGTTGTTGGAGAAAAAGGGTGGACTCGCTGATTACTTGAGAAGGATGTTTGTGATTCTGAAAGTATAATTTTACTAAAATATGAAATACCCCGAACTTAAACATAAGGATTAAAACTAATCTAATACGTATTTAAGGGCTTAGTGGTACCTAATTAATATTGGTAAGGAGAATTAATCTAAAAAGAAATAAAGAAACGCTTAAAAAGCGAAAAACGCTAAATAAGCGTTAAGATAACCATAGGAGGTACGAGACCTCGGTTAGAGTATTATAGGGATTCTAAAGGCTTAATTGAGTCTAAATAAACATTAGGGAACAACTCCCGAAGAAAACGAATCCTTAAACGGATTAAAACCACTAACGAATCTTAAAGCGCGTTTTTCGAGGTAACCGGGAAAACGTGTCTTTAAGCGGGTCAAATAGACTCGTAACAATTTTGGTCAACTAAATAATCATTAATAAATATTAGTGAAATCTTAGGACCAATAAAATCAAGAAAACGAGAGATTAGTAAAAAAACTGTCAAAAACGGGAAGTCGCGGGGTAGAAATATAAATAGACCAAACTTATGTGTCCACTTTTAAAATAAAAAGCAAAAATTGTGTGTGTGTGTGTGTAGTGCCAGCCGGCCCCCCATTTCCCCTCTCTCACACACTCACTCACACTCTCTTATTTACAAACAAACAAAAATAATAAAGTAAACCCCCACTCACTTTACCACTCTCTCTCCTACCCTCTTTTCCTCTCACTCACGTAAACCCCATCCCCCTCACTCTCTTTTCTTTCTTCCTTCTCCTTCCCAGCGACATCTATGGAGTTTTGAAGACCACTCACAAACTCCATCTTCTTTCCTCTTGTAACTCCCTCAAATCTCCTCCAAAAATTACAAAACTTGTACCATTGGAATCCTCTCCTCAAGAGCTACATTCCTATCTTTTCAAAAATCAAAAACAACAACTTTCAGCTCCATGGGTATGGAGCATTTGGAGTTTCAAGACCACCACTAGAACCACCTTCTTCTCCTTGTTCTTGTGAGGTAAAAATATTCTCAAAACTCCATCTTTTTCTAGCCCTTGTGGGCAAAACGAAATTTATAAACTAAGCTCTTGTTACTCCTTGTGTTCTAGCCGATTTTGGCCTCATTGGTGGAGTTGGAATATTGTTCTAGAGCTATTCCAAGCATTACTCATACCCTTGGAAGGTAATATAATTTTCTAAACCCTAAAACCTACATTAGAACATACATAATGGTTAGGGTTAAATTTTTGTATTAAAATGGTGTATTGAAAAGTGTATGTATATGGGCTATAGTGTAAGATTGTTGAAGTAGCTAAAGCCGGTGGAAAGAGGGAGGAAGAGAGGAGAAGCTTGTGAAATAACAAGGTAAAATATACTTGTCCTTGTGTAGTTTGTATGTGTTTGTGTAGCAGATTTGGGAAGTATAAAATGGTATTGTAAAATGGTAGTGTACTGGTGGAGTAGTGCATAAGAGAATACAAATGTTTTGAAACCTTAAAAGACATTGGAAACTTGTCAAAACAGATTTGGGAATGAGAGGTTGAGTGCAGGAATTTAAGGTTGTTTAGTATGGTATTTTGTATATGAGAATGGGTATATTGGTATTGGTTGTGAACAGGTGGTATGGATCAATAATGTGAGTGAAACCATGTGGAGAATGTTAATAATATAGGGGAGACTATGTCAAATTTTATCTAGGAATTGGAGGACTTAAGTGTTCAAGATGAGAAAACAACCTAGGTAGTGACTAGGTGTATGTAGAGAGTATAATGGGAGCGTTTAGTAGCTTGTAACAGATTTGGGTATGATTGGTTAATGGGATGTAACTAGGAAGTGAATGGGTTTTTGGATACTATGAGTAGCATTAGTTGAGGAAGTAATGGAGGAAATAAGAACCCAAAATCTGTAACAAAGTGTATAGAGATACATTGGAGAAGTTAGGAAGAATTAGTGTGGAAGAATTGGTGACAAGAGTGTTGAACTTAGGTATAGGTATTGTAGTGGCTTGGGAATGAATTGGAGGGTAAGATAATACATTGTAGGCTTTGGAAATGGCATTAGGAGATGAGAATACGCATGGGGGGAAAGGGAACAAAAATCTGTAGCATTGGAGGATGAAAAACCGTTGTAAGTGTGGAAGGGAAGTGATGGAATTGTGTAAGTTGATTTATGGATTGGTAAGGAGTTTGGTGGATGGACTAAGGCAATTTGGAGGGCCTAGGTAGTGTTTAAAACATGTGGGATTACATGTAGAAAGATTGGAGAAACAATGGGCAAAGTATAGAACTGAAAACAGAAATAAAAATGCAAATACTGGGCCGGACCGACCTTGGGACCGAACTTGCAAGGTCGGTCGAGCCCAGATTTACAAAGACGGGAAAGCTTCTGGAATGGACCGAACTTGCGACCGGACTTGCAAGTTCGGTCGGACCAGAGAAATTCTCCCGTCTGTAACCTACTGGAATGGACGACCTTGCGACCGGACTTGCAAGTCGGTCGACGCAAAATTTTTCCGTCTTGTAACTTACTGGAATGGACCGACCTTGCGACCGGACTTGCAAGGTCGGTCGAGCTAAAATTTTCCGTCGTAAGCTACTGGAATGGACCGACCTTGCGACCGGACTTGCAAGGTCGGTCGAGCTAAAATTTTCTGTCTCGTAAGCTACTGGAATGGACCGACCTTGCGACCGGACTTGCAAGGTCGGTCGGGCTAAAATTTTCCGTTAAGTAACTCACTGGAATGGACCGACCTTGGGACCGGACTTACAAGGTCGGTCGGCCCTGGAATTTTCACCCGATGTAGCCTACTGACTTGGACCGAACTTGCAAGGTCGGTCGCAAGTTCGGTCGGGTCAAAATTTACAAAAAAAAAAACTATAAGACTATGGTTAGTATATGTATGTATGTATATGTATACCCACCTATGCATATGTGCATATATATGTAAGTAAACCCTTGTTAAGTGATTGAAAGTAAGTGAGTAAAGTGTAAGTATAAGAATGTGAAGACTTAGTAAGTATGAGTTAGGAAGTGCAAGGGTAACCGAATTAAATTAATGATAGTTAGATTAATTATTCGGTTGTATGTATATCATAGGATTTGAATTGTGAATACCGGAGGAACGTTGGGATACAAGTACAACAATGAAAGGTATGATTTCTTCATGCCCTGTATCCTAATCTGGTTACCCCGATTTGTGTGCTTATTTGATCACCTAATAAGATAAATGCATGAATCGGACTATATCGCACCTACTTGTGCTTGTTTACATTGTTCTTGATATTTGTCTTGAACAATAGTTTGTATAATTCATGAAACATATGAATGATGATGAAGTGTATTGTATTTTGTAGTGTACTTGTATTTTGTAATGTATTTGTATGTATGTGTATATGGGTATTGTATTATTGTGGCTTGAATGTTGACTTCTGCTAATTCCTAACTACCTAACTCCTAACTTAAGTGAGTAAACCAGAATGAGTAGAAGTCTGATATAGCTTCGGCCACGCGTGAGGATGCGGAGTCACAAGAGGTTGGCTGCAATTCCTAACTCTTAAACTGGTCCGCGGCCCAAATCCCTTAAATGGGTAGCATCCCGGATTGGTGAGTCAAGTAAATCCCGGAGGTGGGACGGTGTAGTCCCCAGGGCCGGAGGTCCCGACGACTTAACTTGAGTAAGAGTAAGAGTAAGTAAGTATGGATCCGTAAGTATGTATGAGTATGTATGCGTATGTATGAAGTAATGAGTAAAAGAGTAATCTCCACCCGATTAACCCGGGTGGACCAATGAAGCTAACAAGTATTGTATGTTGTGTATGTAATGTGTATGTGTATTCGGAGGAAGGTAAGTATGTATTGGGTGATTATATTGTATTCCTTGAATGTAATGAAGTGTATGTATGTGTGTATGTCTTGCATAATGTATTACAATATTATGTATAAGAGCATGTATGCATGTATGTTTGAATGAAATCAACCACATGTATACGACCAAGTGGTCGGCGTACCCTCACTAGTACGCGGGGTATGCGGTTATCATGCTCGGCGAAAGCTGACCCCTTCGGGGGACCATTTTTAGTGTGCAGGTACCCGAAGCGAATATGTTCAGGGAAGGGACCGGAGGCATACCCTTGTACATAGGAAGTAAGTAGTTGTGAGAAAATGGGTAGATGTAGACTCCTAGTGAGTATGTATGAGTTTGGAAGAGGTATTATATTTGTATAAGGATCTTAGTAAACTCGGTGTATAGTATTGTAATGTATCGAGCCTATGGGGCATTGTATGAAATGGAGTATTGTAATGAATGAGAAGTTCTAGTACCTGATTGGGTAATTGGAGTATGTGTCGTAAGTTTGTAGTACTCGGGATTCCGGTCCATCAGACCGATGCTGTAAGCAGTAGTAGTGGCCTTGTTAGCCACGTGGGTGGTTAACGGCATTGTATCACCCATTGTATGTAAGTAAGTATCCGCTGCGAGTATCTGATGTGTAAGGAGATTGGACGATAAGCATTGTATTAATGGTAGGGGTGTTACAAAATATCTATTGTTTCTATTTGTGATTCTATCACATTCTGTCACGTTAAATCGCCTAGTATGCAGAGGAGGAAGAGAAGAAACTGGAGACTTTAGGGTTGTGTGATTTAGGATTATTGAGTCGGGAGTGAAATTTTGTACAGAGAGAGTGAAGCGTGAGAATGAGGGTGAGTTAGCAGGGGTTAGGGTTCATTCACAGTTTTAGAAATTGGGGGTGGATGTCACAAGGGTGATTAGGCGTTTGCTTTTTACACGTTGATCTTTTTTTTTAAAAAAAAGTTACAGTCAGCAAGTATTAACGTCTGGGTAACGGAGTTAGATTTCGGGGTCTCAAAGTCAAGGATGTCATTACCTCAGGGGGGTTGCTAATAATTATTAAAAACATAATTACTAGTATACTATAATATCCTGAAACCTCAAGGGGGTTGTCAATAATTTACTCTTCTATTTATGTTGATTCTCTTCGCCAAGTCGGTTGCCGCTCACCAGAACCAAGTTGGTGTCGATTCTCTTCGTCAAGTTGGTTAATGAAGACCAAATTGGTCAAAAGTACGGATGTTTATATGGTTCATTTAATACATTTATAGCCGTCAACTGAATTTTTTCAGTTATTTAACCGTTTTTTGTTAACTTTTTTTTTAATTTCAGTTTTCGGTCAACTGAATTCTATTTCGGTTCTTTTTTTTATTATAGAAGAAAATATTCGGTTAACCGAATAATTGAAATATTTTAAAATAATTAAAATTTACAAATAAAATATATAAATGTTAATGCAAATCATAATTTTTTTTTAAAAAAAATTGGTTAATCGAACTTATTACGATTAACCGCAACTAATTCGATTTTTGATTATTAAGTGAAGAAAATTTTGCTTTTGTAAGCGAGTGGACACCCCTGATCAGAAGTCAAGTTTGTGGTTGCTCTCAGGTGTTGTGGTCGATCATTATTGAGCTGGTGTAGATTCTCTTTGCCAAGTTGGTTGATGAAGACCGACTAGGTTGGAAGTCAAGTTTGAAGTTGCTCTTAGGTGACGAACTCGGTCCCAACTGGTATAATCGATCGTCGTCCTTGCCTTGGTTAGATGCCAACCGAGTTATGATGGATACTTAATTAAATGGTCACTAGTGGTGGAGTAGCTTCTTGGTTTCTTTTTGTATTTGAAATTGTAGAAGACTGATTGGGAATTGAATGTTGGTTAAGCGTTCATTTCTAAGGCCCAAGGTATAATCAAGGTCTTCTAGAAGTTGTTGTGCAAAAACTATATAACAAGGTATATAAATAAATGCAAGGAATAGGCAAGTGCACCTAATCGGTGTAGTACAACAAGTGTCGTGTCCACAAGGAAATTGGTCCTAACTTCCTAGTCTCGGTACTTAGTAATTGAAATGAAAACAGTAAATTGGGGTTTAGCCGGCGGCAAGCTTGATTGTGTTGGTTGAGTAATTGCAAGAACAACAAATAAACTAAAGGTGATAGTTTAATGGATTGGATGGAGAAGTACTTTGGGAATATGGCAATCACCCAAACTACCTAGATATGCTAGCAACTCTTCTTATGCCATAATTGTCTTTTAGAACAATGATAATAACCCTCTAAACCAAAGATGAGTTAATTCTTACTTAGTTAATTTTAGCCTTCAAAATCAATTAGGACTAAACTCACTAAGTAGCATTAAGCAAGTTCTAGAACAAAGCCCCAAATTATACTCACTAATCCTAGGAGCATAAATCAAGAGTTCTCTCTCAATTTGGTCACAAACCCTAACTCAAAACCAATTTGTAGATAGGGTTCACCACAAATGCACTCAAGAGATCAATTTGAGAACATTGAATGATAATTAAGAGAGAAACAACTATATTAAGGCATAATCTAGATTCACAAACACATTCTAGGGTTTGGGTTCAAAGACCCATCCCAAAGCACAATAGAGTACTACTCAAGCATAGAGGAAAGAAAAACTAGAAAAGAGTAAGAAGAAGCCATTGTTGGAGCTTGGAAGCTTTGGAGAAGGTGAGCTCTTCCTTCTTCTCTTCTTCCTCTTCTTTCTCCTCTTCTTTCTCCTCCTTGTCGTTTTTCCTCTTGTCTTATGTGTGTGGAAGTGTAGAATGGAAGGAATGAGCAAAACCCCCTCTGTTTCCTGTCTTTAAAACAATCGTTCTGGGCAAATTTCCATCGGGACCGCCCCTGTGGGGCGGTCCACACCAGAAGTGCCTCTTCTGCACCGAAATTGTCCCGTTTGACCCTTCGTCTTTGACACACTCCTCGGGGCACTAAAGCTCAACTACAAAGTCTTGAGAGTCTCCCAAAAATCATTGATCAAGTGAGCTTTTACCTATATTTAAATCAAAACTGCATGAGTTCAACTATATTAACGAAATGCTCTATAAAGTGGTGAAATGAGTCAATAGTTGCACGGAATAAAGGTAAATAAAGACCTTATAAATACATCATTTCACCACTTATCAACTCCCCCACACTTATCTATTCGCTTGTCCTCAAGCAAAATTTTCTAAGAACCCATAGCAAGAAGGAACATTATAGCAAGCAAGTATTTAGATGAATTCTTGAACTTAGGTGAGCAAAAATTGTGAAAAATCTCAAGAGGAGTGCAACCAACCTTCTCATGGTGACATGGGTGTGCTTAGGGTAATAAAAATATAGAGCTTCGGGGTATGATCTAGAGTGTTTCCAAGTGCTTAAAGATCTTGGACTTGGAGAACTTTTACCATGGCCAACTTCTCTCAAGAATGGGCATTGAGGAAAAACAAAAGGAAAAATAGAGATTTGCATTTGATTTTCTTTTGCAACACAGAGATGAAGAAGAAATAATTTGGGATTGTGCCTTTGGCATTTTGCCTTGCTTTACCAAACACTCAACTCTCATTGTTGGTTACCGATGGTGCCTCTCAAGTCCTTTTTAAAAATTTCCTCGAGGAAACACCCCTTAGAAATCCCTAGATGAGAAGATTAGAAAGGACCCCTAAGCAATAAAAATTCACCAAGAAAGGGATTTATGGAAGCACCACAATTAATTGCTCCTCAAGAGAGAAATTGTTGAAAAATTTGGTGGAAAGTTCTAAGCATTCATGGAAAGACTTGCTTAATACAAATGGAACTTCTTCATGGCAGCAATAGATATGTATAAGGAGATGAAGAAGTGCATCAAAAAGGAAAGGTCGTTTCCCCCACACTTGAGTAGGACAATGTCCTCATTTGTCAAAGCTAACCCCAAAGGGAAACAATCAGAACACCTTTTCAAAGCACGAAACATAGAGTACGTAAAGTTGTAAAGCATCGTGTAAGAATTTAGCGAACTAGTACTCCCCTGATAAGACGTGAATTGGGCAAAGGGTTCCCCCACACTTGAGAGTGTACGGGGTCGTTGAAGCAAGGAGTCCCAGGAAAATTTTGCAAGAGTTCCTCTTGCATGTGTCTTACTCAGCGTTGAGGGGTGCTTGCATGCAGTGTGTATGTAACTACAATGCATATACAAAAATAAACTACGCGCAACAGGATTCCGAGGAATACGCTTAAAGCCCATTGTTAGAAATCAAAAGGGGACTCATAAGTGAGTCCAATATCAAATGGGTTCACAGTGGTAGAATTTAAACTGAAAGCATAGAGAGAGTACTGAAAAGCATAACTAAAGAAAAGAGAAAAGACAATAAGATTAACAATCTCCAGAAGTACATAACAAGTTTCAAGACATGAGACTCCAAGCATCCAACTCCATGAGCAAACTACGGGGCCGGTGGTCCACCTCGCTCGAGCATGCGGCGCAGCTCCTCATACTGGGCTTCCAACTCCTCCACGCGTCGCTGGTGGGCCTCGAATTCCTCCCGGGAAACCGTGGGAGGTGGTGGGGCTGGTAGGGCTGGTAGCGGGGCAGCTGCAGTAGAGTGCGTGGAGCGGGAAGAGGAGCTGGACGATGACTCTGTGCTGCCGGCTGGCTGTATCTTCTTCCAACCTCCTGGAGCACGGCGAAACCCCATCCGCCGGAGGGCAGCATGGTCAATGGGAGCCATGAGAGGCTCAGGGACCGCATCTCTAACGTCGACTCCGCACTCAAGGAACTGAGTGTGGAGGAAATGAGGGTAGCCGAGGTGCTGGGTATCCCGCTTCGCAACCATATGGCAGAGGTGGTCAAACATCAGCCCGGAGATGGAGAATGGCCTGTCCGGATTCAGGGCTATGATGCTGTTGAGGAGGAAACAGTCCATGGCATTCATATCCTTACTGTCCCGGGGCAGAATGTTATAACGGATCAGAGCAAGGATGACGCATTGAGCGGCATCCTGGATCATATTCGGGGTCATTGTGACCCGGGAGACGGTGCCCGACTGATTCTTCTTGCGGCGCGTGGTCGGGAGAGTGGCGAGAAACTGTCGGCGGTGGCTCTGGAGGTAGCTGTCACTTTCGTAATCCTCCAGAGGTATGTCCAAGGCCTCAATGAAGATCTGCTGAGTGATCTCGATCTGTCGACCTCCAACATACGAGATGAGCTTGGAGACGCCCTTCCTAGCCGCGTTCGCATAGAACTGGCGGACGAGGTCTGGGTAAAACTCCCCACCCATCATCAAGAAGCGACCCCACCCATAAAAATCAAAGAGGGACTGCAGGTCGAGGTCCTCGACGATGGAGGGGTCCACGTGACGCTCCTGAACGAACTCCCGGCGGGGCCCATTATGGTACCAATTCTTGGCCTCTTTAGTGACGAAGATGCCGTCTATTAGTCGGGTTCCGAATGGAAGCCTGACGGCCATGCCGCGGCGGAAGGTGGCTCGGTCGACTGGTTGCATTGTCTGAAACCAAAGACAAGAAAAGAAAAACGAAATACAAAACAGTAAAGGAGAGTTAAAGATCGTTAAGAAAAAGAGAAATGCAAAGCAAGTTTGTAGACATATTCATGAAGTGCAGGTGAAAAAGAAAGAATAAAAAACGACACAACAATTCACAAAAATTTCAGCATGATCTCCCCCGTTTTCCTATGTTTTCCCAGTTCTAAGAACCTCCACAAATCAACCAAAAGGTTGTCATTCAAGTATTTAAGCACACCAATAGCACAAGCCAACCATAGAGCATAAAATATAGCAAGCAATGTAATAAGATATCTAGTTTAAGCACAATGTGAGTTACCTCAATTCTCAACCAGCAAAGTGCACTACCGTAGCCAATTAATCACTATATTGCATTCACGACACCCAGTAAATCCCACAAAGCCATAGCATAATTTAAATACCATTTATTTATACTAGATAAAGCACAATTCAAATTAAGCGAGCAATCACAAAATTGAAGCCGAAACCACCACATTGCGAAGTTTTACCTTAAATTGTGCACATACGCCCTATAATTAACACCTAGAGTCAATCCAAATCACCAATTTTGCAAAATCATAATTTTTCACCTAACGCCCCGTTTGGTTCGACCTAATTCTAGCCCAAAATGTAACTTGCTCAAAATTTTCAAAAATTGACAAGATAGAGTTAGATTCACATACCTTAGTGTTTGGATGGTGAAATTGAGCAAAGAAATTGACAAATGTGGGGCTAAAATCGGTGGAAACCGATTTGGGGTAAATGAGGTGTTTTAGGGATTGAGGGCTGTGGTGGTGGCTGGCGCGGTGGACGGCGGGCGTCTGATAAGTGTGAAACATATAGGCTTTTTAGGGTTTAAATACCTTATAATTTGTAACGATTCAGGCAATGTTTCCCACTTATTACGTGTTTTTCCTAAGATTGATGCTTTGATAAGAACTGATGTGTTATATATGTTAAATGCAGGAAAAACCCAGGAAATAAAGATTATACATCATAAGGATTACAACACACAAACGGAGAACAAATCAGGAGACACGACAAAAATTGGTCTTGTCCGGACCAGTTTGGCCGGACACAAAGCCGGACATCTCTTGTCCGGATCTGTTGGGCAGGACGCAAGCCGGAAGTGACTAAAATTCCAGATCCGAGAGTTCGCGTTTCAGATCTAAAACTCTGTGTCACGTCCGGATCCGGACACGATCCGGACGTCAATGCACGCACTGATAATTAGCCTTTC
Organism: Limonium bicolor; assembly: GCA_023374045.1. Classification (NCBI taxonomy): domain Eukaryota; kingdom Viridiplantae; phylum Streptophyta; class Magnoliopsida; order Caryophyllales; family Plumbaginaceae; genus Limonium; species Limonium bicolor. The sequence continues at coordinate 149,917,375 of CM041780.1, forward strand.
GGCTAATTATCACAGACAGTCGGCCTGTAAACAGGGGAGCGGCGCATTAATGGAGAAGGCTCCAAGCTCAATCAAATTTTTCTCACCAACTATACCTAACTCCCACTAATCTTGTTCCCCCTCTAATCCTATATAAACCCAGCTTCAATTCATTCCAAATCGTCCCAGACCTCTGAGTCTCATCCCCTTCTCTTCCTCACTGCATATCATCTCACGTACATCCATCTTCACTCACAAACTCCCTCCATAAACCTACACCTTTCACTCATATTCCCTCTGCATTTATTCACAAAAATTCCTCCGTAAACCTTCGCTTTCACCATACACACACTCCGCATCCATTCACCAGATTTTAGCCGTGTCCGACCTGAGTCCGGATCCGGACACACTCACTCCACCCACGCCGGATCACGTCCGCCCCGGCGTAGCCGGACACACTCATTTTACACACGTCCGGATCACGTCCGACCCTGTTGATCCGGACACCTCACAAACCTCATCAAAACTTCCACTTTCGTCCCATTTCACCCAGTCCACTCCATTATCACCGAGATCAACCTTCAAGCTAGCACGCGCAAGGACAAAGGACGGAGCGAGCAAGAAGATCTTCGTAACAGATGATTTCTTCTAACTTTCTCTCATTTATGATTATAATTGCTATGTATAGCTAAGAGGATATACTCTAGGGGAAGGGATGTTGTAATTAGCTAAACTCTGCATTATGTTACTGCTTATTTGAGACAATTTGGATTGATCAGGTTAATGCTTTTAAGTGCTTTTAATAAACGTTGCTAAGTTATTATAAGCCCTCGAATCATGTTATGATCAGATAGGTGATTAACATTGACGGTCCTATTAACCTGTTACCTGTGATAATTGCAATCGGATAGATTACTTTAGTCACTAGGAGCCTTAGTCCAGATTAAAACCAGACTAGTAATTCTGTGCGATAAAACCATCTAGATATACTTGCTAGGACTAGACTAGAACTACATGCCTGTCTAGATGAGCTATCTGGAATTAAGACTTAATACAGAATAGATAATTGAGAATTACAAGCCGATCCAAGTCTCCACTTAAGCGGTATAATATGTAGAACCTAGCTAGTGAAACAACTCCCTGAACCTAGAGTACCGTTCACACTCCCAAGACTATCACTTTAATTTATCTGCTATTTACTATTCTTGTTATTTATTTGCAACCCAAAACCAAAACAAAACCCCCTTTTTGAGTTAACCATTACCTAAGGCTAGACTTACTTATCAAGTCCCGTGGATTGACACCCCGGTCGCTTCTTTAATTACTATACTATTTCGACCGGGATTTTTGCAACCTGACGATCTTTTGAATTATTGAATTCTAGGATTATTTCTGGGTTTTAATATACCAAATAAATCGTTTGCAGCGTCGGAGAAGCGCGGCGGGGTGGCGGTCGTAGTGGCGGTCGGAGGTGGCTGGTGCTTGCGTGGAGGGGGCTGCGCAGGGGAGGCGTCGGGAGCTTGGGGGTGAGGAAGAGGGTGTCGGGGGAGATAGGGAAAGGAAAGAAAGAAAGAAAGAAAGAAAGAAAGAAAAAGAAAAGAAGAAAAAGGATTTTTTTTTCAAAATTTTCGACGGGACCGCCCTACAGGGGCGGTCCGCATGGGCGGTCCCCAACAGAGAGCGTATTTTTTTTTCAAAATTTTCGATTGTGGGGGGTCCACATGGGCGGTCCGTGACAGAGAGCATTTTTTCGGTGAAAATCGACAGGACCGCCCCACAGGGGCGGTCCACATGGGCGGTCCGGGACAAAGAGCTATTTTGCGGTGAAAATCGACGGGACCGCCCCTCAGGGGCGGTCCGCACCAGTGCTAACAAAGATTTTAGTAGGTATTTATTGAACACTTATGTACAAGAGATTAAACAGAATCATAGGAAAAGAATCAAGAATGTGCCGGGTAACTCTTATCCGGCACCAAGCACGGCATAAATAAAAATAAAAGGGAACCTACTCAATCTATACGGGTAGCAAACAAAAACCGGTCAAAAGTAGCAGGGAAGCAAATTAAGACCAAGCAAGTCGAACCCTAGGGACTTGTATAGAAAATTAGTCCTAGCCTTGGTAATTACTAAGTAAAGAAGGGGAAAATGATAAATTTTCTAATTCTAATAAAAACTAATGGAACTAAGTGGTATCTACAATGGATTTATTCTTCGTTAAGGGAGTAAAACCATCTAAGCATCAATGTGAACTCGAAACATAAACACAAGCCTTTGAATTAACCAACAATTGAATGTGTTGGGTGTCCTGCCAGATACCAGATGCACGGCATATTCAAAGACGTTGAATATGTCGGACATCGGCCACCCGACAGTGCATCCGGCATAGTCAATATGCATATTCTTTTTCCAGTTTCCGAGAAGAAAACAACATACTCACTACCTATTAACAATTCGAGCATATATCATGCCACAAAATGAACAAAGTAATGGGAAATATGGGTTAATTCTCACTCTTACTACTAACTCTTAATTCACAAGAAGGGAGTAGGAAGATCATTAAGAGAGTCTAACCTATTCTACTTGAGATTCATCCTCCACAAGTAAAATTTGCATGAAGAGAGTAAGAGATCAACCAATTCTCTTTCAATAAGAACCTTACTCTTAATAAACTTGAAAATTATATTAAGAAGACCATATTGTCTTACAAAGAGAGTTTCATCCCAACCAAGAACAGAAGGGATTACTACTCAATCACCCATGAATTGAAGAAGGAAATACAAGGAGAAGGGAGAGTTTTGACATAGCCTTCACCCTCTAAATCTTCTTCCAAATCTTCTTCTTCTTCTCTTGAATGGTTGTGCAGCAATTCCTCAGTCGAAATGCATCTATTCTGTGGAGTATGTGTGTAGTAATATTGTGGAATGGATGACGCAAATGCTCAGACTCTTACGCCTTTTATAGACAGCAAATCTTCGGATGTCGGGTCGCATGCCGGGCCTAAGTCATCCGGCATCAGGATTAAACACGTGCTTTTCAGTAACGGTCAAAACCGCCTTGGCGCGAAGAGTCACTTATGCTGGACAGATTCCATCCGGCATAATACCCGACATCGAGTATTTGGATAACGGTAAATAACCGACATCTTTTGGTGAACAGGCGCGTCTTTTGCTTATGCCGGATACAACATACCCGACACCATGTCCGGCGGCGTCCCATTTCTGCTGTGTACTTGAGCCGTGCATGAGAGGTCCGGCTCCATATCCGGCAAGGTTTGGTTTTTGATGAAAAACTTGCTCCTTGCATGAAAAACACTAAGAGCATTAGTCTAAACATATAAAATGACTTCTTATATAAAATAATGCAAATACTACCTATTCTAACCTTATTTTAACTAATAATACTATAAATCTAGCTTATAAAATATGATAAGTCTACGGCTTATCAAGGCCCTACACTTACCTTTTTCTAGTCCTCGAGCAAAATTAAATCAGGAAAGAGTAACTACTTGTGCACAAAACAAATAAACTTTAGAATGGCCATGAGATATTTCTTTCCTAACTACCTGATTCTTAATCATAAGCATCACTTAATCTTTCTCATTTTATCAATAATATAAAAGTGGGTAAATAGTAAAAACATTCAATCTCAAAAACGGAACAAGAACTCATGGGCTATTTTGTATAAGGGATTTTTGCATCTCTCCTTCTTCCGGTTTCCAACATTCAGCTATATTTTTCAAGAGTTTCTGAATGTGGCCAAGACTCTCATCAATGGTTTTTTTATATTGTTGAGCCCTATTTTTCAAGGGTTTCTGAATCAACCATGAATTTTTTAAAGAACGGGGAATTTAGGAGAAAAACAAAAGGAAAAACTCTCATTTTTTTGCTTTTATTCTGAGGCAATCTTGAAACCTCATAATGCTTCATATATATATATATATATTTTTAGAAGAGGTTCTCTTTTTTCCTCTTTCTCTTTTTTTTGAAGCTTTTTTTCTTTTCTTTTTTTCACCCTTTTCTAAGATATTCACCCATAAGATTTGAACTATTGTTGAAAAGGAAAGAAAGATATATTACCCAAAAGTAGATCAAGGACAAAAATACAAGTAAGGTCATATACTCATGTTGACAAAAAGAATCATGAAGTGAGAAATGATATCAAAAAGTCATTAGAAAGCTTACCTCTTGAGAGAACAAATATTTTTATTCTTCAACTTAATCAAAGACATACAAAAAGTTGAGTAGAAGGTTAATAAACTTAAAACTTATTATATTGGATAAACTAGACATGCTATAAACGTTTTTTTTAGGGGGAGTCCCCCTGCCCTACACTAGGCAGGAACACTGTCCCCAGTGTTCAAGAAAGAAGTAAAGAAATAATTAATGAAAAATAAAAATTAATTGCAAAGAAAGAACACAACTTCCCTGGAAGGTGTACGTGGGAATGTGAAAGGCCCTACACTTGGCCTTTGGCGACATATCAGCATTTTGTAATTTGCAGTGGCATCAACTCCTTCGAGGTGGAATCATTGAAAATAAGAGCCACAGAGTTGGAAGTCTTACATTCAAGGCTTAAATATTTCTTCAAGCGGGAACCGTTGACTTTAAATCTTGCACCTGTAGAATTTTCAAGTTCGAAAGCACCATATTCAGTCATGGAAGTGATAGTGAAAGGTCCAGCCCAGTGAGATTTCAACTTTACCGAAAAAAGTCGAAGGCGAGAATTGTAGAGGAGGACTTGATCACCCACATGAAAATCGCGTGGAAGAATAGCTTGGTCATGAATCTTCTTAGTACGCTCTTTATATAGCTAGGCATTCTCGTAAGCGTTGTGGCATAATTTTTCTAGTTCAGATAACTGGAAGTTCCTTTTGACTCCTGCTTTCTCCATGTCAAAGTTGAGTGCTTTGAGGGCCCAGTAGGCCTTATGCTCAAGTTCCACGGGCAAGTGACAAGCTTTCCCATACACAAGGCGGAATGGTGTAGTCCCGATAGGAGTTTTAAAGGCAGTTCGATATGCCCATAAAGCATCGTCAAGTTTGGGGGACCAATCCTTGCGAGATGAACGGACCGTTTTCTGCAAGATCCATTTCAATTCACGGTTGAACTTCGGTCTGTCCATTAGCCTGTGGATGGTAGGGAAGGGTAACCTTATGATGGACTCCATACTTCGTTAAGAGGTTATCAAACTGACGGTTGTAGAAGTGAGAACCACCGTCAGAAATGATAGCTCGTGGAACGCCAAATCTGGTGAAAATGTTTTTCTTTAGAAATTTTAGAACAGTCTTGGCATCGGCAGATGAGCATGGAATGGGAAACATAGTCGACGACGACTAGGATGTACTGATGGCCCTGCGATGAGGGGAATGGACCCGTGAAGTTGATGCCCCAAACATCGAATAATTCGACCTCCAGGATATTTGTTAGCGGCATTTCATGACCCTTGGAGATGTTTCCCATTCTTTGACAACTGTCGCATTGAGAAACAAACTGATGGGAATCCTTATGTAAGGTTGGCCAATATAGCCCTGATTCCAATACCTTGGCCACTGTTCGAGTAGCCCCATGATGACCGCCGGCCTCCTTAGAGTGACAAAATTGTAGAACTGAAGTGACCTCATATTTAGGAATGCATATCCGGATGATCCCATCGGCACATACCTTGAATAAGTATGGATCATCCCAGAAGAAATGCTTTACTTGAGACAAAAATCTCTTCTTTTGCTGAGAAGAGAGCCCATGAGGTAGAATTCTAGAGGCTAAGTAATTGGCCATGTTTGCAAACCATGGCTCCTGTAAGGCTTCACACAATGCAACCAATTCTGTAAAATTATGTGCAATATCATCTTTAGATGCAGATTCCATCCATGTAAGCTGCTGAACACTGAACACCGTCTCATCTGGAAAATTCCCTGATGGGGTCCTGTCATATGGTCGTTCAATGCGGGAGAGGTGATCAGCAACACCATTGAGACAACCCTTCTTGTCAACAACCAAAACATCGAATTCTTGTAGTAGAAGAATCCAGCGCAATAATCTTGGCTTGACTTCTGCCTTGGTAAAGAGGTATTTCAGGGCAGAATGATTCGTATGCACAATGACTTCACTTCCCATAAGTAAGAGCGAATTTGTCTAGGGCGAAGACGACTGCAAGAAGCTCCTTTTCCGTGGTTGTGTAATTTTTTTTGTGCATCACAAGGTCTTGCTCGCATCGATATTCGCAATACCTTATCTTTTTCTGACATAGTGCTGCCCCCACAGCATAGTTGCTTGCATCACACATGATCTGAGGGGAGAGACCAATCGGGGGAAACGACTACAGGGGCTGAAATTAACTTCTCCTTGATGACTTCAAATGCTTCCAAGCATTCCGTAGTGAATTCAAACTTTGTATCCTTTCCTAATAAGTAACTTAAAGGTTTGTCGATCTTGGAGAAGTCAGAAATGAACCAACGGTAGAACCCGGCGTGGCCTAAGAATGCTCGAACCTCTTTGACGGTAGTAAGGGGAGTTTCTCGATGATTTCGACCTTGGCTCGGTCTACTTCAATACCAGCTTTTGACACCTTGTGCCCCAACACAATGCCCTCCTTCACCATGAAGTGGCATTTTTCCCAATTCAGGACTAAATTTGTATCTTCACACCTGTCTAAAATCAAATCCAGCTGCTGCAAGCAATCGTCAAAGGTGGAACCTTATACACTAAAATCATCCATGAATATTTCTATACTTTTTTCTACGAAATCAGAAAATATTGCTTGCATGCAACGTTGGAAAGTGGCAGGAGCATTGCAAAGTCCAAATGGCATACGATTATAAGCAAAGGTACCATAAGGACAGGTAAAGGTGGTCTTTTCCTGATCCTCTGGTGCAATTGGAATTTGAAAATAGCCTGAGTATCCATCTAGGAAACAATAAAATTCCTGACCTGCCAATCTTTCTAACATTTGATCTATAAATGGTAAAGGGAAGTAATCCTTCCTGGTGGCTGCATTTAATCTTCTATAATCAATGCACATTCTCCAGCCAGTTGTTTGTCTCTGAGGGATTAATTCCCCTTTTTCATTAGGGATGGCCACTATGCCTCCCTTTTTGGGAACCACTTGGACAGGACTCACCCAAGGGCTATCGGAAATTGGATAGATGATACCTGCATCTAACAATTTCAAAACCTCCTTTTTCACAACTTCTTTCAAATTTGGGTTTAATCTCCTCTGATTTTGCCTAATCAATTTATGGTTTTCCTCCATAAATATACGATGAGTGCAAAAGCTAGGATCAATGCCCTTTAAATCAGCTAGACACCAACCTATTGCTCTCTTATGATCTCCTAAGACTCCTAACAATTTAGTTTCTTGCTCAGTAGTTAAAATTGAGGAGATGATAACAGGAAGAGCATTGTTACCTGCCAGGAAGGCGTATTTGAGATGAGATGGAAGTGCTTTAAGATCTACCTCGGGAGGTTGTTCGATTGATGGAATGACTTTAAATGGTGAGCGTTCTAAGCTCTCTAATGGCGGTCGACACCCATTGGCACTTTTTGCTTACCACCATTGAGTTGGTCAATAACCACCTTGATTTCCCTTGCGGGAGACTCTTCGATCGATGAAACCAAGATTTGCTCCAATGCCTCTAATTCGTGCGGTTCAATTGAGGGGATGGAGAATGTTTCTTCATCATCTTGGAATTCACTCTCACCATTATCTGCCAAAAGACCGACACAACAAACAGTATGAGCATTTACACTTTTTCTTACCATTTTTGCCATATCGAACTCGATCTTCTCGTCCCCAAATCGGAAGATGACTTTGCCCTCATGAACGTCAATGATCGCGAGCGGTACTTAGGAAAGGTCTTCCAAGGATTAGGGGGACTTCGGTATCTTCATCAATGTCTAGAACCACGAAGTCGGCGGGAAAGATGAAATTGTCGACTCCAACTACCAAATTTTCCACCATTCCCATTGGCTTGATTGAAGATCTATCAACTAATTGCAGGGAAAAGGAAACCGGCTTCAGTTGATTGCCATGAATCCTGGTGAAAATGGAGTATGTCATGATATTGATGCTGGCCCCAAGGTCACATAGACCATGACCGCAATCAATATCTACAATGTAACATGGTACAATTGGTAGTCCGGGGTCTTTCTGTTTGGGAGGTAGTGCTCATAGTAATGCTGCAAAACACTCCTCGGTCAAACTGACCATCTCCACCCTCCATCTATCTTTTATTATTGATTAATTCCTTCAAGAACTTGGCATAAGTGGGCATTTGCTTCAGTGCATCAATCAGAGGGATATCAATAGTTAAACATTTAAAGATACCCAAAAATTTCTTAAACTGCTCATCTAAGTGCTTTTTCTTAAGCCTATTGGGAAATGGCAGTTTTTCAGTAGAAAGATGATTTTTATTGGGAGGTGAAGAGTTAGAAGAGGGAGAGAAAGGGATAGAAGCCTGTGTCTCCCGAGATTGTACCTCTGTGGAGATGTCCTCCAAGTCAATGGGATCGATTTGCTTTTCTATTTCTTTTCTTTGATCCTCACCAACCTCTCTTCCGCTTCTGAGAGTAACTGCGCTTACATCGTTACTCTTAAAGGTAACTGACTTTACGGGCTCTCGTGGGTTTATTTGAGTTTGTGAAGGTAATTGGCCGGATGGCCTCTGTTGAGTAAGCATTTGCTGGATTTGAGAGTGCAGTGACTTCTGATCCTTACGAAGGGCTGCAATATCTTCCTGTGTATCTCGTGATTTGTTCATCAGGGCCTTCATTAAGTCACGCATCTCGACCATCTCGGCTTCATGATTGGTTGAATGTTGGGGTGGTCTACCAACATATGTTGGTTGCTGGAATTGCCTTGGATTTCCTTGAAATCCTGGGTGATTCTGGGAATTTGGAGAAGTTTGGATATTTCTCTACCAAGGTTGCCTGAATCCTTGGTTGTTGTTGACATAATTTACTTCCTCAAATGCTTTTAATTCCTGCAACTCAGGGCACTATTCGAAATCGTGTGGTCCTCCACACTGTGTACAAAACACATCAGAAGGTAAAGGGAACACAGAGGGATGCGATACCTGAGGTTGTCATGTATTTACCACTTTTGCATGCTGAGGAAGAGAGATCATAGCCAATTGCTCCACCATTTTCTGCAAGGCACTAACTTTAGTGGATTGCTGAGCGTTACTCTCCAGTAATTGTTCATGACTCTTCAACAATTGCTCGATTTTGCTGTTGCTTCCTCCTACTTGATATAGACCTGGGGTGCTACCTATGGAACCACCGGTAGCCCAATCTCTTATTTCTTCACATAGGGAGTCAATCCCATTAAGAAACTGCTCTCCGGGTTTCTTTAGAATATCAGCACCAAGGGATGAAAGTACCATGGTCTTACATTGGTTCACCAATCCTTTATAGAATAACTGGGAGAGTTATTCCTTGGTGAGACCATGGTGTGGACAAGTCAGAAGCAGACCCTTGAATCTATCCCACGTTTCGCCGATGTTCTCTGAACCTGGTTGCTTGAAGTTATAAATTTCAGCAATCATCTCTAAGGTTCGGCTTGGGGGTAAGAATTTGTCATGGAATTTAGTGGCCATGTCGTCCCATGTGTGAATAGTTTGTGGGGATATGCTATGGTACCACTTACTTGCCATCCCTGTAAGGCTATGAGGAAATAGGGAGAGTCTAGCGTATTCGAGAACCGTATCTTTGGAAGTAAGGCTATTTACGTGTTGGAGGAACTTTGTAATGTGGAGTAAGGCTTCATCAGGATTAGTCCCATCAAACATTCCCAACTCTTTCACACAACGGATTTGATGATATGGCTTTAATTTCTGCCATTCATCATAATCTGCTTGGGAAAGAGCGGGAAGGTTTATGGCGGGTTGTTGACCTTGGTTTGAAGGACGGTTAATGTTCCTAACGGTTGCAGGTATATCAGTCATGGTATGGTGATTTCTTTTCTGTCTTCGTAGGTAATGGAATGTCCTTTCTATCTCTGGATTGTAATTGATGAGAGTTCCAGGGAGGCTGTGTGATCGCGTAAGTGGCATTCACGTTAGGAAATGAATGTACCTAAAAGATAACAAAGAGAAATGTGATTTAGATGATAATAACTGTAAATAGTATTATTATTAAAAGAAAGATAATATTGTTCATTACATAGTACACATGCTAAAAACATATAAAATATACTAGAGATTACATAACATATAAAAGATACTAAAGTATATGACTAGTAGATAACCCTAAACCTAGTACGCCTAATTCTGCTAGTGAATATCGCATATGAAGGAGGTCTTTGGTGAATCCTATTGGTGAAGATACCCATATGAGGGTATCTTCGCCTAAGTTCATCCACGGGCATAACACTCATGCGGGCAGTAGTCCTAAGGCGGTGATAGGCAAGGGCGGGTCTCATCTTCTTCCTCTTGATAAAGATTTCTACCCATGTACGAGGGTGGAGTTCATTTACTACATAGATATGCAGAAAATGAAAAAGGTCGGACTCCTCACTCTGCCACTTTGCCATCCAAATGTTATTAAACATCCTGAGTACAAAGTTGGACAAATGGTGAGACAATTGTAAGAGGAATAACTGTAAATATAACATAGAGAGAAATAAAGGGCTAAATTGAGCGATCCGGGTAGTGTGCCGGGTACGAAGTATCCGGCATCGGACTTCCTCCGATTGTGCCGGATTACAATTATCCGGCATCCTACACGGCAGGTTACAAATAGAGAAAACAATATTAACAATTTTAAAAAGTACTCGTGGGGACGAGTTTATAAATTCGTAAGACGTGCCGGCTGCAAGGCCGGACATATACTATCCGGCGCAGACTTCCTCTGATTATGTCGGGTACTATACGTCCGGCAAATTCAAATAATTGGAAAACAACAGAAAATTCAAAGAATGAAAGAATAATATGGCAATTGCCAGGTTAAGGACTTGGACTAATTCCAAGTCCCCGGCAACGGCGCCATTTTGCTAACAAAGATTTTAGTAGGTATTTATTGAACACTTATGTACAAGAGATTAAACAGAATCATAGGAAAAGAAACAAGAATGTGCCGGGTAACTCTTACCCGGCACCAAGCACGACATAAATAAAAATAAAAGGGAACCTACTCAATCTATACGGGTAGCAAACAAAAACCCGGTCAAATGTAGCAGGGAAGCAAATTAAGACCAAGCAAGTCGAACCCTAGGGACTTGTACAGAAAATTAGTCCTAGCCTTGGTAATTACTAAGTAAAGAGGGGGAAAATGATAGATTTTCTAATTCTAATAAAAACTAACGGAACTAAGCGGTATCTACAATGGATTTATTCTTGGTTAAGGGAGTAAAACCATCTAAGCATCAATGTGAACTCGAAACATAAACACAAGCCTTCGAATTAACCAACAATTGAATGCGCCGGGTGTCCTGCCAGATACCAGATGCACGGCATATTCAAAGACGTTGAATATGCCGGACATCGGTCACCCGGCAGTGCATCCGACATAGTCAATATGCGTATTCTTTTTCCAGTTTCCGAGAAGAAAACAGCAGACTCACTACCTATTAACAATTCGAGCATATATCATGCCACGAAATGAACAAAGTAATGGAAATATAGGTTAATTCTCACTCTTACTACTAACTCTTAATTCACAAGAAGGGAGTAGGAAGATCATTAAGAGAGTCTAACCTATTCTACTTGGGATTCATCCTCTACAAGTAAAATTTGCATGAAGAGAGTAAGAGATCAACCAATTCTCTTTCAATAAGAACCTTACTCTTAATAAACTTGAAAATTATATTAAGAAGACCATATTGTCTTACAAAGAGAGTTTCATCCCAACCAAGAACAGAGGGATTACTACTCAATCACCCATGAATTGAAGAAGGAAATACAAGGAGAAGGGAGAGTTTTGACATAGCCTTCACCCTCTAAATCTTCTTCAAAATCTTCTTCTTCTTCTCTTGAATGGTTGTGCAGCAATTCATCAGTCAAAATGCGTCTATTCTGTGGAGTATGTGTGTAGTAATATTGTGGAATGGATGATGCAAATGCTCAGATGCCGGGTCACATGCCGGGCCTAAGTCATCCGGCATCAGGATTAAACACGTGCTTTTCAGTAACGGTCGAAATCGCCTTGGCGCGAAGAGTCACTTATGCCGGATAGATTCCACGGCATCATATCCGACATCGAGTATTTGGATAACAGTAAATAACCGACATCTTTTGGTGAACAGGCGCGTCTTTTGCTTATGCCGGATACAACATACCCGGCACCATGTCCGGCGGTGTCCCATTTCTGCTGTGTACTTGAGCCGTGCATGAGAGGTCCGGCTCCATATCCGGCAAGGTTCGGTTTTTGATGAAAAACTTGCTCCTTGCATGAAAAACACTAAGAGCATTAGTCTGAACATATAAAATGACTTCTTATATAAAATAATGCAAATACTACCTATTCTAACCTTATTTTAACTAATAATACTATAAATCTAGCTTATAAAATATGATAAGTCTACGGCTTATCAACCAGAAACCCAAATTTTCATTTTTCTTTCACCTTAATTCATCCAATTTCACACTCCAAGTCCCAAAATCATAAAACGGCAGTAAAAACTAAACACAAGCACCAAAAACACAAGCAAAAGCAATAATGAAAACTAACAAGTTAAAACGCTGAAACGGGCAAGGAAAGAAATCCGGGTTGCCTCCCGAAAAGCGCCCTTCTTTTTAAGGTCTTTGGCTAGACCATAGTAAGGTTTAGATGAAACCTGGTTCCTGAAGGAAGATAGGACAAGCTTCTACCCGTTTAATGTCACCTCCCATGTAATGCTTGAGCCTTGAACCATTAACCATGAAGGTTCCACCTTTCGTGTTCTTTAACTCCACAGCACCATACGGTGTCACCTTAGTGATAGAGAAAGGCCCGGCCCAATTAGATTTGAGCTTACCCGGGAATAGCTTTAACCGAGAGTTGTAGAGTAAGACCCGATCTCCCTCATAGAATTCTCTCTTGAGGATCATTTTATCGTGCCATCTCTTTGTCTTCTCTTTGTAGATCCGGTTGTTCTCATAAGCTTCTTCCCTTATCTCGTCTAACTCCGTCAGCTGAAACTTTCTCTTTTCTCCGGCACTCTTGAGGTCGTAATTGAGTGCTTTTACAGCCCAATACGATTTATGTGCAAGTTCAACCGGTAGGTGACAAGCTTTGTCGTAGACAAGACAGTAAGGGGACATACCAATGGGAGTCTTATAGGCTGTTCGGTATGCCCATAGTGCATCGTCGAGCTTTAGAGACCAATCCTTTCTTGAAGAATTTACCGTTTTCTGCAAGATCCATTTCAGCTCTCTATTGGTGACCTCGGCTTGTCCGTTAGTTTGGGGGTGGTAAGGTAGAGCGACCTTATGTCTCACTCCATACTTCTCCATTAAAGCTTCGAATTGCTTGTTGCAGAAGTGAGAACCCCCGTCACTAAGGATTGCTCTAGGTACTCCAAACCTTGTAAAGATATTATTTCTCAGGAACTTGGTCACCACCTTAGCATCATTTGTGGGAGAGGCAACGGCTTCCACCCACTTGGTCACGTAGTCCACAACTACAAGGATGAAGAGATTGGAGCAGGAGGAAGGGAAGGGTCCCATGAAGTCTATGCCCCACAAGTCAAATGGTTCAACCTCTAGCATCACATTAAGAGGCATTTCGTGTTTGTGGGAGATGTTTCCCATCATTTGACAGTGGTCACAGGAAGCAACAAAATCATGGCAATCTTTGTGTAAGGTTTTCCAGAAGAAACCTGCTTGTAGAACTTTTGTTGCAGTCCTTGCCGGCCCATGATGCCCTCCCACTTCAAGAGAGTGGCAATGGGTGAGAATGTCTTTCACTTCACTCAGGGGCACACATCTCCTTATCACCCCATCAGCACAAGTCTTGAAGAGGTGAGGGTCATCCCAGAAGTAGTGCTTCGAGTCAGCGAAGAATTTCTTCCTCTGCTGGTAGGTCAAGTTATGGGGCACTACTCCTCTTGCCAAGTAGTTTGCAAGATCAGCATGCCAAGGATCATCAGCTTCCTTGATCACGAAAACAATCTCATCCGGAAAGAACTCGTTTATAGGCACACCTTCATCGGGCACTTCCATGCGGGAGAGGTGGTCGGCCACCACATTTTGCATACCCGGTTTGTCTCTGATTTCGATCTCAAACTCTTGTAGCAACAAAATCCATCTCAACAACCTTGGCTTGGCATCCTCTTTGGTAAACAAATATTTCAAGGCTGAGTGGTCCGTATGCACAATCACCTTACTTCCCAAGAGGTAAGAGCGGAACTTATCTAATGCAAAGACAACCGCTATAAGCTCCTTCTCGGTTGTGGCATAGTTTTTCTGAGCATCGTTGAGTGTCTTGCTTGCATAGTAGATAGTTCTCAGAATCTTCTCCCTTTTCTGACATAGGTCTGCCCCTACTGCATAGTCGATTGCATCACACATTATTTCAAAAGGGAGGCTCCAATCTGGTGACACAACTATCAGGGCTGAGATAAGGCACTCCTTGAGGGTGTTGAAGGACTTCAGACATTCTTCAGTGAATTCAAATTTTGCATCTTTGGCTAAGAGATCACATAGAGGTTTTAGAGATTTTGGAGAAGTCCTTGATGAACCTTATGTAGAACCCGGCATGGCCAAGAAAGCTTCTAATGTCTTTAACCGAGGTGGGTGGTGGTAGCTTCTCGATGACTTCGACCTTGGCCCGGTCAACTTCAATCCCATTGGAGGAGATCTTGTGCCCGAGGACGATCCCTTCTCTCACCATGAAATGACATTTCTCCCTATTGAGTACTAGATTGGTTTCCTCACATCGGGAGAGAATGGCGTCCAAGTTCTCTAGGCAAGATTCGAAGTTGAGACCAAAGACCGAGAAATCGTCCATGAAAACTTCCATGCTTTTTTCAATAAAGTTGGAGAAGATGGCCATCATACACCTTTGGAACGTTGTGGGAGCATTGCATAATCCGAAAGGCATTCTTCTATATGTGAATGTTCCATAAGGGCATGTGAATGTGGTCTTCTCTTGATATTCCGAGGCTATGGGGATTTGGAAGTACCCCGAGTAGCCATCAAGAAAGAAATAAAAGTCTTGCCCGGCTAACCTCTCTAGCATTTGGTCGATGAAGGGCAAGGGGAAGTGATCTTTCCTTGTAGCCATGTTCAACTTCCGGTAGTCGATGCACACTCTCCAACCGGCTGTTGTTCTTTGGGGAATTAGATCACCCTTTTCATTCGACACCACCGTGATTCCTCCTTTCTTTGGCACCACCTGGGTAGGGCTCACCCATTAACTATCGGATATGGGGTAGATGATCCCGGAGTCGAGTAGCTTCAGGACCTCCTTTTTAACTACCTCCTTCATATTCGGGTTGAGCCGCCTTTGAGGTTGAACGAGTGGCTTGTAGTTATCCTCCATGAAGATTCGATGAGTACAGAAGTGGGGATTGATACCCTTTATATCGGAGATTGACCAACCAATTGCCCCCTTGTGGTTTCAAAGCACCTTCAACAAACTGTCCTCTTGTTCACCTATGAGGGAGGAGGAGATAATGACAGGTAGATCACAAGGTTCAGTCAGATAAACATATTTTAAATGAGAAGGTAGAAGTTTCATCTCCACGGTGGGAGGCTTCTCGACCGAAGGAGGTATTCTTTGCTCGCTTCTCTCTAGTGGTTCTGGTGGTGGGTAATGCATTCTGAAGTATCTTGGAGCTCTATGCAAAGCGGCTACCATTTCATTCACCTCCGGATCCATCTCCTGTTCATCATCAAACTCAAGCAAAGCAAAACTCAAAGCATCATAATTAGAGTGAGGGGGAGGATTATTTTGCAAAATGGAGTCAACAACATCTATTGTAAAAATAGCTTCCGCATGCGCGGGTCTTTTCACTATCTTAGACATGTCAAACTCAAGCTTTTCATCATGAAGACGCAAAATAATCTTCCCTTTTTCCACATCTATCAAGATCCTGGCAGTTCTTAAAAATGGACGGACCAAAATCAAAGGAACCTTGACATCTTCTTCCATATCAATCACTATGAAATCAGCGGGGAAAACAAAGGTTCCCACAGTCACTACCAAATCCTCAACTTTTCCTTTCGGAAACACTAGAGACCTATCAGTAAGTTGTAATTGCACAGTAGTAGGTGTGCACTCACTAATCCCAAGTTTATTAAAAATTGAAAGTGGCATGAGATTTATACTAGCTCCTAAATCACACAGACCACTACCGCAATTAAAATCACCAATAGAACAAGGGATGATAGGCAAACCAGGGTCTCCAAGCTTTGAAGGAGGGTGCCTTAGTAGGACCGCTGAAATTTCTTCAGTGAGATGCACCGTTTCAGATTCTAGCAAAGATCTCTTGTTTGTGAGAATGTCTTTCATGAACTTTGCATAGATGGGCATCTGTTTCCAAGCATCAGCAAAAGAAATGTTAATTGTCAATTTCTTGAAAATACTTAAAAACTTCCCAAATTGCTTATCTAAATTCTTTTCTTTGAGCCTATTCGGGAAAGGAAGTGGAGGGAGATGTTTAGCAAGAGTGGAAGAGATAGGTAATTCAGGAGACTCCTTCTCCTTGGAAATATTTTTCTGTGGAGTTTGAACTTCCTTAGGTATCTCTCGGTCTTCCTCTTGATTTTCTTGATTTTGCTTCTCTTGGTCATCAACTTCATATTGGGGAGAGGGTTCTTCTAGGAGCCTACCGCTTCTCAAAGTAACCGCCTTAGCTTGTTCTCTTGGGTTAGGCTTCGGTTGACTTGGGAGGGTGCCAGGCTGTCTCTGAGCAAGTTGTTCTGAGATTTGATCAACGTGAGTTTTAAGGCTCTGATTAAATGTCATCTGGTTGGCATTGAAGGCCTCCTGCTTGGTGAACTTAGTTTGGGCGGTAGTCATGAAGTTCATCGTCATATTTTGCATGTTTTGCATCATGGTTTCCATTCTAGCCAAGTTACCATCAGAAGAGGAGGAGGATGGTTGTGGTTGTTATTGTTGTTTGAATCCCGGCGGGCCACCTTGAGGTCTATACCCCATTTGAGACCCTTGAGGTTTATAACCCATCGAGTTGTTGGAAATATTACTCGGTCCTCCTTGGGTGGAATCGTTGTTCCTCCATAAGAAATTAGGATGATTTCTCCATGGGGCATTGTTGTTGTTATAGTTGTAGCCGGGGCGGTTGCTAACAAAGTTAACATCTTCTTGTTCCTCGATGTAACTTCTTCCTTCACAAAAATGGGTCTCATGGGGACCCGCACATATAGCACACCCCTCTATGGCTGAAGTGGAAGATGATGAAGCTACAGATTTTGCATTCTATTTTTGGGATTTAGCAAGCTTCTCCACCATCTTTGTGAGTGAGGATATTTTGGCGGAAAGATGATCGGATGGTTTGACATGAAGTAGACCGGCCGCTCTTGGAGTTCTTCCCTTATTTCTAGCCCATTGCCTCATGTTGCTAGTCATTGTCTCAAGGAGTTCCATTCCTTCTTGAGCGGACTTGGTCATGAAGCTACCTCCTGCGGATGAATTCACAAGAAAACGGTTCCCATCGTCAAGCCCATTAAAGAAAGATAGGCATAACGATTGATCACCCAACCCATGGTGGGAGCAATTCATTAACATCTCCTTGAACCGGTCCCATGCATCGTACAAGGTTTCTCCGGGCTCTTGATAGAATGTATTAATCTCTCCAATCAGTTGCCTCGTCCTACTAGTCGGGTAGTATTTGGCAAGGAACTTTTGAGCCATTTGTGCCCATGTTTGGATTGATTGGGGCGGTAAGCTTCTAAACCATCTCGATGCGGAGTCGGATATGGAATGGGGGAAGAGCTGCAACCGGATTCTCTCCTTTACCGTACCGGCTTTCCCGAAGGAATTGCAAAAGTCAAGGAAGAGACTTAGGTGGTACGGAGCGTCATCTGGATTTGCTCCACTTAACTTTCCTAAGTCCCGAACTGTGGTAATGAAATGAGTCTTGAAAACCCATTGTCTCGCTTCCTCCGGTGTCAACACTGGGAGGACTATAGCAGAAGGCCTCCCTTCGGTATCCGGCTGGTGGTAATCAGAGAGGGCTCGGTGTTGCTGCTGCCCATTATTCTCAATTTCTGGTTGATCTCCATCACCCATGTTTAAATCTCTTATGCGTCTTCTCAGAGTGCGCTCAAGTTCGGATCTCGGACTAGCAAGCGAGGAGCTACTAGACCGAGTGTTTGGCATACACAGAAGAAACACAAGGTACCTAATCAATCACAAGAACAACCAGCACTACAACTTAGCAATAGAAAATATAAACAAGGATGGGATAAAACAACAAAAACGAAAACACAATCAAAGAAAACAAAAGCAAAAACTAAAAATACCGAAACTAGGGAAATTGATGGAATCAATCTCCTCGGCAACGGCGCCAAAAACTTGTTGTGCAAAAACTATATAACAAGGTATATAAATAAATGCAAGGAATAGGCAAGTGCACCTAATCGGTGTAGTACAACAAGTGTCGTATCCACAAGGAAATTGGTCCTAACTTCCTAGTCTCGGTACTTAGTAATTGAAATGAAAACAGTAAATTGGGATTTAGCCGGCGGCAAGCTTGATTGTGTTGGTTGAGTAATTGCAAGAACAACAAATAAACTAAAGGTGATAGTTTAATGGATTGGATGGAGAAGTACTTTGGGAATTTGACAATCACCCAAACTACCTAGATATGCTAGCAACTCTTCTTATGCCATAATTGTCTTTTAGAACAATGATAATAACCCTCTAAACCAAAGATGAGATAATTCTTACTTAGTTAATTTTAGCCTTCAAAATCAATTAGGACTAAACTTACTAAGTAACATTAAGCAAGTTCTAGAACAAAGCCCCAAATTATACTCACTAATCCTAGGAGCATAAATCAAGAGTTCTCTCTCAATTTGGTCACAAACCCTAACTCAAAACCAATTTGTAGATAGGGTTCACCACAAATGCACTCAAGAGATCAATTTGAGAACATTGAATGATAATTAAGAGAGAAACAACTATATTAAGGCATAATCAAGATTCACAAGCACATTCTAGGGTTTGGGTTCAAAGACCCATCCCAAAGCACAATAGAGTACTACTCAAGCATAGAGGAAAGAAAAACTAGAAAAGAGTAAGAAGAAGCCATTATTGGAGCTTGGAAGCTTTGGAGAAGGTGAGCTCTTCCTTCTTCTCTTATTCCTCTTCGTTCTCCTCCTTGTCGTTTTTCCTCTTCTCTTATGTGTGTGGAAGTGTAGAATGGAAGGAATGAGCAAAACCCCCTCTGTTTCCCGTCTTTAAAACAATCGTTCTGGGCAAATTTCCATCAGGACCGCCCCACAGGGGCGGTCCACACCAGAGACGATTCTAGCGTTTCGAAATCAACCGGACCGCCCCACAGGGGCGGTCCACACCAGAAGTGCCTCTTCTGCACCGAAATTGTCCCGTTTGACCCCTTTCTTTGACACACTCCTCGGGGCACTAAAGCTCAGCTACAAAGTCTTGAGAGTCTCCCAAAAATCATTGCTCAAGTGAGCTTTTACCTATATTTAAATCAAAACTGCTAAGTTCAACTATATTAACGAAATGCTCTATAAAGTGGTGAAATGAGTCAATAGTTGCACGAAATAAAGGTAAATAAAGACCTTATAAATACATCATTTCACCACTTATCAGAAGTCAGTTGAAGACATCTTTGCTTAATCTCAGGTGATCAGGGGCGGAGACAGAGGGGGGATAGGGGGTACAACACACCCCCCAACTTTGCTAAATTACACAAAATTATAGTGTAAAATTTTTTTTTTAGAAAATTTTAATAAAAGACCCCCTAACTTTTTATAATTTTGTTCATGCCCCCTCAACTTCAATTTCTGGCTCCGCGCTGATGACCTTGTCTATAACTGACTCTTCCATGATGCTCCACCGACTACCATGTTTGACTTAATCGAGTCGTGACCGATTGTCAGTTGAAGGCCGGTCAAAGTTTTGGTGAAAACTTGAGAGCGTTTAAGCTTTGAACCTGTTGGGAATCCTGGACCATAAGAGTTAAGCCTCAATTAGGTACTAATAGGGTGACTTGTTTACATTGCCCTCGATGTTGGATAATGAAGATGATATTTTAGTTATCGTATATAATTATCTGTCATCGATTAAAATTGACAATTATTATTCTCTTAACAAATTGTGTCCAACAAAGACAAGCAAAATATGTCGGCATCAAAACTTACCATGTCATATTATTGAAGCCAAGGATGAGGTGACTTCTTTTAGGGGTGTTTGTTTTGGGTAATGAGGAAAGGGAATCTGAATGATTTTGTTTCCTACTATTTATTTAGCCATCTTTTTCAATTTCTCGGAAAGAGAAAGGGAATGGGATTACCCCAAAACCCTATAATTTGATTCCTAATCCCTACTAGGAAATATGATTCTCTTTCCCTAATATATTTTGACCGGTAATATATAACCATTGACTGATGACCAATGACCTTAATTTGACTAGTGAATGTTGACTGACAATTACTGGCCGTTGACCGGCAACCGACAACGATTGACCATTGATCGGCGGCCGATGATCAATTATTTATTTCATTTTAACAAGCTCAAACAAACAACCAGTAAAATCTAAAGAAAATCTTTTCTATTCCCCTTCATCCCTTTCCTGATTCCATTCTATTTTCCCGCTCAAAACAAACACCCCTTAGTCGTCATCAATTTGAGTGTCTAAAAGCCATGCTAAAATTACGATAGTTGGACTATCTATTTATACATGTTGTTTAGTTTTAAGAAAAATTCACAATATGCCATAATTTGAGTTTGTAATTCACGATATACCCCCTTTGGAAAGTTATCCCTAAAATGCTACGATTTGAGTTTTAAACTCACAAAATGCCACAGTTCGGTAACGGACGTTAATTTCACCATTAACCCTCCCTGGACAATGACCAAAATTCCCCTCACGAAAAATTGAATTTTTTTTAAAAAAATTTGTTTCATTGCGCTGGTTCGACTGTGCAACGACTATTTTTTTTTGAATTTTTTTAAAATACATAAAATACCCTTGTTTGGTTTATAGTTTACAATATGTCACTATTTAAGTTTATTAGTTTACAATATATCACTATTTGAGTTTTTATGTTCATAAAATACTCATATTTTTTCTGGTTATAAGTGATAGTTTTTGTTGTAGTTACCGCTTTTTTAATGTTTAGCGGTTAGATGTGAAAAGAATGTGCAAAAAGAAGTGTAAACAACTACAATCACATGATTTTTTTGAGCATTAATATATATGAAAGTACTTCATATTTTGCGGATACATATTACAGTTGTAAATATAACTACACCCCAAAGAAACATCTTCTTCATGCTTTGTCTCATCTCTTCTTTAAGTTCCTTCTTTATTTTCTCCTTGATGCTATTGATAAGATACGCATCAGCTGTCATGCTCTCTTCATGTGGAGCTTCATAACGAGCAGATGCAGCAGTAGAAGTAGAGGCCTAGGCTATCATAGTTGAGTATGATTTGGTGTAGCCAGCTTGCCTTACCCTAGGATGAGGAGAGTATTGATCTTGCACCACTGCTGCCTACCACTTGAAGATGTCACATGCCCAACAGTTGTAGTATGCCTTTCCTGTTGAAGTTTCTTTGCGGGAGAGGGTAAGGTTTGATGGGGCTCCACATTTGCCATGAATTATTTGAAACTTTTCCTTGATTGTAGTTGTAAACAAGGTCATGGTTTTAGTATGGTGTTTGTGCTCTGTTTACATGATAAGAAGGACTTTATAAAAAAGAGTTGTTTGACTCAAACTAGCCATTACAGCAAAACAGGAACATTTTGTGAGCATAAAAACTCAAACAGTGACATATTGTAAACTACTAAACTTAAATAGTGGCATATTGTAAACTACAAAACCAAACAATGGTATTTTGTGTACTTTTAAAAAAAATTAAAAAAAATAACCGTTGCACAGTCGAACGAGCGCAATTAAACGATTTTTTAAAAATAAAAAATTCAAACTTTTTGTCAGGGGCATTTTGGTCATTGTCCAGATAGGGTTAACAGTGAAATTAATGTCCGTTATCGAACAGTGACATTTTGTGAATTTAAATTTCAAATCGTATTATTTTAAGGACAACTTTCCAAAAAGAGATATATCATGAATTAAACTCAAATATTATAAATTTTTCCAAAGTTTTATATTAATATATAAAACAATCAACTATATTATTTTGGGACAAATATTTAATGAGCTGATAAGACGTACGTTGACTTATTAAGTTTTAATGGACACCATTTTAAATAGGTTAAGCACCAATCCATATTTGTGAGATCTCTTATTCTATATAGCATATTTTTTCCAAGAAAACAAACAAATAGAGAGTAATAAATTATTCCTCCTCGTTGGCCCCAACATGATTTTAAAGCACTTTTTTGTCCCATAAGCATGATAATAATAATAAAGCACTTTTGATGGCATCGTATTCTTCTTATTTTTTTAACAGTATTTCTTCACACCTTTTCTCCTTTTCAAACACACTTTTGACCGTTGCTTATACTCTGTCTGGTCCTGGAGTACTGTTGCCTGGGGCATGGAATGGAAGTGTCCGCGATCTTCACTCCTCTCTTTCTCTTTCCCCCATCCGTCTCAGGTTCGACCGACTCATTTCCTTCTTCTATCTATTACGCAATATTTTGTTCGAAAAGGAATTATTAATGAATTCTTTGGGCTCTCGTTTGCCACTGTTAATGAAATCTTTGGGCTCTCGTTTGCCACTGTTCATGCAGACGCTTTTGGGAAGTGTGCAGGTAAGGGTTCTTCATTTTTCTCACTATTTTTCACCTTCCATGGCCGCAGCAGCGTCTGCTTGCTAATACTCTGTTTACTTACCCAAATTTCTGAATTAAATGTGCTCTGCCATATGGTACCCGCTCTTTTCGACTTCTTTGGCTGTGTTTCTTCCCGCAAATTTTGATGCGGCGTGCGTGAGTAATGTGAAAACGCTATATATTCTTTTTTAATTTGTTTCGCTACTATTCCTATTCTTTCTCTAATGCATTTCGCGCTGTATCGGTTAATGCTGGTTCTTCCATAAGTTCGGTTTAGCATGCTGAGATAATTACATTGTTTGATAGTACAGATCTTGTCGATGATTCACTTAATTTACCTTATTTTTGTCCACTAACGTTTGTCCATCGAATAGATACTTTTTCTTGTATCTTATAGTAGTATTATATTCATTAATTAGGCAGCATCGAGCTAATTATACTATTGTTCTTGAGCTTGTTTGTTGGTTCTATTTTTTAATATGTATATTTTACAGCTATAGCCAAAGAAATAAACAGTCTCGAGGCTAACCCCACAGAACATTTATTAGAAGCAACACCAGCAAAATTGCATTTTATTCAACTTTCACTCAAACCTTCTGCTGATTCGGCCATCGTCGTTGGCTTGAAACTAAAGAAAAGCACCCAATTTAGTTCACAACTCGACCCCTTTTTATCCTGTCTTATCTCCTTTTTCCTTTTTAGTTTATTGGTTTAATTTGCCGTGTCTCCCTTGGTAATACTATAGTGTTAACCTACGGTTGGATTGGTTTAACATAACCACACTGTCTTTTATCAGGCCAGAGAACTTATGAATTTGGACAGAAGGAAACCCACATTTCATTGTGACATCAAACTCCAGTCAAAGCTGATAATAACAGCAGCTTTAATTTGCTTCAACAGTGAAGAAAAGAAAGCTGAAAACGAAGAGAAAGAGACACAAAAGAGAAGGAACAGGAATGGGATGTAACTCATCCAAGCTAGACGATGAAGAGGCGGTTCGACTCTGCAAAGACAGAAAGAAATTCATAAAACAAGCAGTAGAGTACAGAGTTCGATTCGCTACTGGACACATTGCTTACATCCAGTCTTTGAAAAGAGTAAGCGCAGCTCTTCGTGATTACATTGAAGGTGGAGTAGATCATCATCAAGATCCCAGAGAGTTATTAGATTCCTATACGAAGAAATCGAACCCGAACTCTAGAGTTACCACAATTTCTCCAAAATGCTTCTCAGCCCCTCGAACCATTCAACATGAAGTCAAACCTTGTGTGAAAATCAGTTACTATAGACCAGAAGGGACTAATTCATATGTCTCAGTTGAACAGAGACCTCCTCTGTCACCAGAGACAGTTCAAGTCCAATCCTACAACAACACATCCTCCTCCTCCTCAATGTTGTACAATAACAGTTACAATGGAATTGATGGGTTTTTCACAATGCAGTCTCCATCATCATCAAACCCTTTTCCTTACTACTCATATAATTCACCCAGCAATAGGCGGAATAATCGAGTTCCTCCTTCCCCAACTCAAGCTGCTGCGCAATGGGATTTCTTTTGGAACCCATTCTCTTCACTGGATTATTATGGATATCCAACGACGAGGAGCAGTCTCGATCAGTCACTCAACCTCAGTGATGAGATTGATATCAATGGGTTGAGTCATGTCCGTGAGGCAGAAGGGATACCTGATTTGGAAGAGGAAACTGATGGACATGAAGAGATCGATAGTATCAATAGGGATCATCAGTACCACCATCAGCAGCAGCGGCCACATGGAAGAGAAGAAATAAGTAGGAAAATTCCCAGAGATTTAGAAGAAGTAACTGTGGAAGATGTTGATGATGATGACGATGATGATGATGATAACGAGGATGACAAGGAAACAGAGTGTTTTGAGGATGAATGTAAGGATTACGTACAAGAAGAAGAAGAGAACGATAACACAACGGTGGGTCGTGCTGGGAGTAGTAGTAGAGTGACAGAGTTGTCTAGAACACCAGAATCTCAGAAAATCAAAGTTCATCGTCATGAAACAGCAGTGGGAGAGCGTGAGAGCAGAGAAGAGGAGGAAGCTCCAGGTTTCACTGTTTATGTAAATAGAAGACCCATAAGTATGGAGGAAGTAATAAAGGATCTAGAAACACAGTTTATGATGGTTTGTAAATCTGCTAAACATGTTTCATCTTTGTTGGAAGCAAGAAGTGCGCAATACCTAGCAACATCCAATGAGATCACTCGTGAGTAGTACTGCCTTGTAGTTATAATACATGATAAGCTACTTGAAAATGTGGAGGAATATTGGATGTTTGACAATGAATAATTATAAATTTGCAGCGATGAAAATGCTAAATCCCGTAGCATTATTCCGATCAGGATCATTCCGGTCATCTTCATCAAGATGTCTAGTCCCTTCGTCTTTAGGATTTAGAGAAGATGCAGAAGAAGTAGAAGATGAAGCTCATGAAAGCAGTAGTGACAGCTTATCTGCTGAATCATGTATGATTTCAGGTAGCCATCCGTCGACTCTGGACAGATTATACGCATGGGAGAAAAGATTATATGGAGAAGTAAGGGTAAGTAAAGTGTTTTCTTTTTTATTAGAAGCTCAGGTGCTCTTGTTTCCTGAAAGCAAGCTGACAAATGGTGACCGTTAATTTTTTCAGGCTGGAGAACGTATTCGACTAGCGTACGAAAAGAAATGCAAGCAACTAAGAAAGCAAGATGTTAAAGGTGAGGACCCATCATCAATGGAGAAGACAAGAAGCACAATCAGAGATCTACATACACAGATCATGGTTGCTATACACTCTATCTCAGCCATTTCAAAGAGAATTGAATCTCTAAGAGATGAAGAACTGCACCCACAACTTATTGATCTAGTGCATGGATTATCAAGTATGTGGAAAGTGATGGCAGAGTGTCACCGAACCCAGAGACGAACATTAGATGATGCTAAGATGATGTTAGCTGGAACTCCTTCAAGATTCCGTAGGAAAAGTAGGAGGAGGGATTCCAATTCATCATCTATGGGTGCTAATTATTATCCTTCTTCGGTAGGAGATCCTAACAGACTAGCTCGCTCGGCTGCAAACCTTGAAGCTGAGATCAGAAACTGGAAATCTTGTTTTGAGACATGGGTTAGTTCTCAACGATCGTATGTCCATGCGTTGACTGGTTGGGTTATGAGATGTGCACCAGATGCTGCAGCCGCAAAATCGCCCTTCTCTCCTGAACAATTTCAGTCAATACCCTCATCACCATTATTATTATCATCAATCCGCGGGGTTCCTCCAATCTTTGGTATGTGTATCCAGTGGTCCAGGCTTATTGATGGGTTAAGAGAGGCACCGGTTCTTGATGGGCTTGATTTTTTTGCAGCCGGGATGGGTTCCATCTGTGCTCACCAGATGATTGAGGATTCTTCTTCTAGTTATAAGATGAGGGTTCAATCTGTGGGTGGATCAAAGAGATACCATGGAAGCATGGATGTTATTGAGCATGGAAAGGGAGATGATGATGTTGACAAAATGACACCAGAAAAGATGGCTGAGGTTGGTCTGAGAGTTTTGTGTGCAGGTATGAGTGTAGCTGTGAGCTCATTGACGGAATACGCAATTGGGTCAGCTCACGGTTATGCAGAATTGATACATGGGAAATCGCAATCAACAACACTGTCACAGCAGCCATCATTAGTACGGCCACCAGTCGCAGAACAATTACCGCCGGCTCTGCAACAACAATCAGCACCACAGCCACAACCACAGCCACCGCCACAAACAAAACCAAAACCTCCGGTACAAGAATTGTCAAGACCGCCGCAGCAACCACACCCTCGACGGCAACAACTACCCCAATCACAACCTCCTCCACAACAAGTACTATCACGACCACCACCTCGTCAACAAGAGTCGCCATCGCAACAATCATCACTACAATCACGACAACCCCCTCGTCAACAACATGAACGATCACAACGACCACGACCAGAAACATCACAACAAGTTCGACCACGACGACTACGATCAGAATCTTCACAACAGGAACGACCACGGCGACCAGAACCTTCACCACAGGAACGACCACGGCGATTACGACCAGAATCTTCACATCAGGAACTATCTCGACGACCACGACCAGGACCTTCTAGGCAGACATCACCACGGATATAACTACTATGACCAAATACTTGTCGTTCTGTCTTTTTGTATTCTAGTTTACTCTTTCTCCCTATTCTAGTATTCCCTACACAACGAGCGGCTAAGGTCGATCTTAGCCTATAATGGTTTAGTATATTTCCGGGCATTTGTTAATGATATTAACAAATTTTGATTTTTTAAAGTTTTATTTTCGTGAATATAGATTATATTAATATGGGAAAATTATATTGCCCATCCGTGAGTTATGGGAAAATTGTAGCATCTATTTAGAGGTGTCAAAATTTGACCCAACCCGAAAACGGACGTATTTAAATATACGGGAAAATTACATGCCTCACTCATGATGTTTGGCGAAATTACATACTCTACCCACGAGGTTTTAAAAATTACTTTCTCCACCAATGTATTTTCCCTCATTTTACATCCAGCAACTGTTCTAATTTTTGTTTAATTTAAAGAGTAAATTACTCGGAACCCCCTTGAGGATTGGGCATATTATAGTTAACCCCCTCGTGTTTCTCATAATTATTGGTAACCACCCTGAAGTTACAGTATCTCTGACTATGAGCCCCCGTACTATAACTTCATTATCAAAATGTTAACTACGTGTTGACCCATCAGCTTAATCTCTTTACTAATGACATGTTGAACAACAAAACTGCTTAATCAACATCATCTAACTCTCCCTCATCCCAATTCAAATACATTTTCGAGGTAGGGTTGACATTTTTTGGACAATAAGAATGCTGATTAAGTAGTGTTTTTTGTCAAACATGTCATTAATAAAGTGATTAAGTTGATGGGTCAGCATGTAGTTAATGTTTTGATAATGAACTTATAGTTTGGGGGCTCATAGTCAGAGATACCGTAACTTCAGGGTGGCTACCAATAATTATGAGAAACACAAGGGGGTTAACTATAATATACCCAATTCTCAAGGGGGTTCCGAGTAATTTACTCTAATTTAAAAGATGTTTAAACATTGTCCGAAATTAATGAAACTTTAAATGGAAGATGTAAAGTGTTATATTTTGATCTTATGTCAAATCTGAAGTTTTTAAAGCTCATATGTGACCCGCGGAACCCAATGAAATATGTGACATGTGAGTGCATTTTCATTGGGTCTCATAAATCATATTTGAGCTTAAAAAACTTTAGATTTATCACTGAACCAAAACACAACACTTTAGCAATGTCCATGTAAAATTTCATCAATTTCGAATAACATTTAAGTATCTTTTAAATTTAACCAAACTTAGAAAAATTGCTGGATGTAAACCGAGGGAAACCACATGGGTGAGGAAAGTAATTTTTGAAACCTCATGGTAGAGTGTGTAATTTCACCAAACGTCATGGGTGGGTCATGGAATTTTCCCTAAATATAATAAACCCGAAACCCGATTGGGTTAAACCCAAAATGACCAGAATCTGGAATGACCAAAAAATTTATAATCCAAAACTGATCCGAACCTGAAATGACACAAAACAATCGTAATTAAAAATAAGTCAAACTTGAATAAAAATGAAATAATAGTGACCCTAAATTTTCATAAACGTGAATGATCAGTATAAATATGACAAACAAGCTTAATTTAACCTGATTATATCTGAATAAAATTCTATATATGCATTATATTGATTTTTTATGATATATGTGTAGTATATTTTATAGATATTAGATATATGTTTACTTAATATTTGTTGTCAAAATATATTAACCATGACCTGAAATAACCAAAATCTGATTCTACTTGACACTGTTACAACCCGAACCCGATTTGACCCAAACCCGAATGATCCAAACCCGAAACGACCCGAAAGTTTAATGACTCAAACAGATATTGACCCGAACAGAGCCTACCCATGAACTTTAAAAAATTACAATGCCCACCCATGATATATTAAGAAATTACAATGCCCACCCATGAGCTTTAGAAAATTAATATGTCCAGTTGTCCACCCATATACTTATCAAAATGTGGTGAAATTAAAGATCTAAGTAAAATTTACATTGATTAACCAAATCAACAATGTAAACCAATAAAAAAACCTCAAGTTTACACCGTGTAATGTTAAAGTGATGAGTTGAAGAACAAACATGCAAATTGTAAAGATATTCACCACTTTATTATTGATTTTTTTTCTTTATTTTTTTTCATTTTTAGGTATCTTTCATTTATTTGACTTTTGAGGGGTCATATAATATTAATTTAGGGTTTCTTTCAATTTTTTACAGTTGTCTAAATTGTTTCTAATGTAAGGAAAAATTACATTGCTCACCCATGAGGTATTGGGAAATTATAATGCCCACCCATGAGCTTTAGAAAATTACAATGTCCACCCATGTATTTATCAAAATGAGGTGAAATCAAATATGTAAAGTAATGATTACCATAATAAATAATTTAGACAACTGTAAAAAATTGAAAAAACCTTAAATTAATCTGATATGACTACGTAAGAGTCAAATAAATAAAAAAATACATAAAAATAACAAAATATAGAAATAAATTAAATTAAAAGAGGTGAACTTATATGCAATTCCTCATAATTTTTGCACGTTTTTTCTTCATTTCATCACTCTAATGTTGCACGGTGTAAATTAGGGTTTTTTTATTGCTGTACATAGTTCAATTGATTAATCAATGTATAATTTACTTAGATCTTTGATTTCACCTCATTTTGATAAGTACATGGGTGGCAATGTAATTTTCTAAAACTCATGTGTGGGTATTGTAATTTGTTAATATATCATGGGTGGGCACTATAATTTTCTAAAGCTCATGAGTGGGCATTATAATTCCCTAATACCTCATGGGTGAGCAACGAAATTTTCCTTTAATGTAATCATTGCTCTACATATTTGATTTCACCATATTTTGATAAGTACATGGGTGGGCAATGCAATTTTCTAAAATTCATGTGTGGACATTGCAATTTCTTAATATCTCATGGGTGGTGTAACACCCTAACTACTAATCGCATACTTACCATTTAATCTTCTCGACCGTCTCCATTGAAATCGCAGCGGAATATCAAATCTCCTATGGTGTTACCGTCGTCAGTCACCCACGTGGCTGACAAGGCCTATTCAACTTCCTTGTTACGGTCTAACTGACCGGATAATTCTCTGAGTTAATATACAACATGAACCACAATCCATAAACTATACCGAGTTTAATACAATCCTCAAACCCGAATACAAGTTCTATTCTTTCTTATCTACATATATATATACATGCGAATAATTACAACTTCCCATGTAAACCAAGTCTGAATAAACAAAAGGATTTCTACCCTGTCCTACTCTCTAGCGGGTATCGACTTTGGTTATGTACCTGTAATATAAATGGTAGGCCCTGAAGGGATCAGCACCTTTGCTGGTATGATAATGTGCAGCCCGCAAGCTATCGGGCCACTCACGTCTACTTGGTCGATATATAGCATGCAGATGATTTGTTAAAAAATATATAAATACTGTAAACATACAACATGCAACATGTATCACAAATATCCAATAAACAGTCCAATGCAACCATCAAACAAGAGCATGAAATCAAAATAAATGAGTAAGTTCTGTTCAACCTATGTCTCGACGTTATCTCTAGAATCTTGAATTCTACCTCAATCAATTATCATCGGACAATCCACACGGTGAGATTGTCACTTCTCAAGTCCGAGTCAATATATTTGGTTGTTTATGAACCTTGAAAGATGAGTGTCAAACTCTTAAATTCCATGGCCATCAATGTGACGCATGACTAGTCGGGTATAATTTGAACCCTTTTGAATGAGTATTTAAACTACCAAATTGCGTGACTGTCAGTATAACGCATGACTAACCAAATCCCTTGTTAGTGAGTAGAAGTCAAAGAAGCTGAGCCAACCTCTGGGCTACGGGATAATAATTTGTGGACTCCGAATCTGATACAGATACCGTCCTCCATCCAATACACTACGCGTAGCCGGTACCATCGGATTTCCTTTCAACCTCTAAAAACTAAGTTGTTAGGTATGTCAAATGTTAGTTCAAGTCACCGTAGTGTCGGGTGTCAAATAGGTATTCAAAGGAGTTTAGTGGGATATTCCCAAATCCATTGTCATTAAGTACAATCTTTTCCGGAATCCTTTAGGTATCTTTCAACCATAATAAATATTTCTCATGTGTGTTTATTTCTACTCTAAGATGTAGTTAGTAGTACAACACACAAGTATACAAGTCAACAATTAATCAAACACGTAGCAACGTAATGATTCACTTTCATGCATTTATCTACGGTCATTTCACACAAGCACATAGCACACAAGCCAATGTAACTCGGTAGCAAACAAGATGCAAGAAACCATACCGTACACTGAAGGAACGCTAACGTGAAGTCCCGTGTCCATTCTCTAAATCCCCAAGTCTGGAATCACTGCTAGAAAAAAAGAATAAAAAACGGGCTATAAAAAACGCTTTGTGTAGGAAGCGCTTTTTTACTGTGGCCGGAACACATAAAAAACGCTTTATGTAGGAAGCGTTCTTTAAAGTGTATGGCCGGAGCACATAAAAAATGCTTATATTAGGAAGCGTTCTTTATAGCTCTTAGTAAGACACTATAAAGAACGCTTCTTAATAATAAGCGATCTTTATAGTCGACTATAAAGAACGCTTCTTAAACTATAAAGAACGCTTATTATTAAGAAGCATTCTTTATAGTGTACTAAGAGCTATAAAGAACGCTTCCTAATATAAGCGTTTTTCATAAGTCAAGTATAATGGACGTGGATTTTTTGGTTCAAATTTGAACATGCCGCTTTTCTCTCTTCTTAATCTTCCATATATTCTCTTCATTCACGTTAATTTTGCAACCTGCACTGATCCTCTTCAATTCTCTTCTCATGGTAATTTTGCAACCATAACTGGCGACCAAGGAATATGGATTGCGCCTCTTCCATACTCTTCGATCATAGAAATTTTGCAACCGGCCATAACTGGTGAACAATGAACATGCTCTGCACCTCTTCCATTCTTTTCACTCATGGTAATTTTGCAACCCTAACTAGTGAACAAGTAATATAATGCTCTGCACCTCTAGCTTCTATTCTCTTCACTCACGTACTCTTGTGCTTGCGAACAAGTAACATACCACTCTACCTCTATCTTCTCATGGTAATTTGTAACCCTAATTAACTGGCCAACAAGGAACATGCATGCTCTGCGCCTCTTCCATTATTAACTCACGATTTTGCAACCCCTGGCGAACAAGGAACATGCTCTGCGACTCTTTAATTCTCTATTCACAATAATTTTACAGGTTTTTTTATGTCAAATACGTGAAAATGCACAAGGAAAGGGAAAATATAAAAAATAAAATAATAATAATGAAGAACGCTTCCTTAAAAAAGTGTTCTTTATTCTATCAAAAATATGGCGTCAAGACACTATAAAGAATGCTTCTTAATAATAAGCGTTCTTTATAGTTGATTATAAAGAACCCTTATTATTAAGAAGCGTTCTTTATAGTGTCTTACTAAGAGCTATAAAGAACGCTTCCTAATATAAGCGTTTTTTTATAAGGCAAGAATAAAGAAAGCTTCTTAAGCATTCTTTATAACTCTTACTTTTTGCGTCGCTGGCATAAAGAACGCTTTATAAACGTTCTTTTAAAGCCAAAATAAGCGTTTTTTATTCTTTTTTTTTCAGCAGTGAATATAATACACTATGCATTAATTCCTTATAAATTTATGCACTATTTCATATTCCTGTAGTTAACCCCATTGATTTATCACAAATCATTAATCTGGTTATTCATGCAATACTCTATACAGAATTTATTAAGTTAGTTCTCTTAACTCAATTTATGACGTTTCACAATTCAACTCCTAACACCTTAAGGTTCCTATAATTTCCTCACTAACTTTAGCCGTACACTTTAAGGCTCTTTATACCTAATGTGGGATAGTAAAATTCTATTTCTTAGGGTTATACTGTATAGTCTCATACTTAATGAGTCTCATGTTAATCTTTATGAGTTAACTTCTTACTATATATAACATGTTTCTCCTTTGTACAATTCTCCTAGTTTAACGTATTAACTATGTGTGGAGGGTGATTTTTCAGTATAAGGGGGTCTATCTAAATATGAACTGACTAAAAGTTGAGATCCTAAACTTCCATTATGTGGAGGGTGAAACCCGTTATTCTGGCATCCCTCACATACCTACTAAACCGTACGTCTTTCCCAGAAAGCTTGATGGAGAGTGTCTGTGAACACTACACCCGCTCTCAATGGGCTCCACATGGACTGATACCTTTATAAGGCATAATTGACTAGAGTCGCCACCTAGTTTGACCTAAGGAACTAGGAAGGAGGAAAAGAACTCAAAAAACCGTTAATTAACTCTGATGATTTATTGCCTATGGATATGACTTATCTGATCAGACCAGAGATTCTGTTGTGGGTTCGCACAGGGTTACACCCCTTGGAAGTGGCAACGGCCACGACTTTAGATTGGTGCCCGTGGAAACCTCAGTCTCCAATTGTCAGGATTGCCTTCTTTCAAAACCTTTTTTAAGAGTGATTCATTTTAAGGACCAAAGGATATGATAGAGAGAGTGGAGTGCGAAGAGTTGATGAGGCGAGCTTTTCTGCCAAGCTAGTGCCAAGAAAAGGAATTAATGAGTCTGAATGAGTATAGAATGAAAGATTAGGAGTCTGCTTTTGAGAGTTGGAGAAGTCGAGGGTTTATGGGAGTCATAGGGGATTTGAGTGTTTGAAAGACATGAATACCGCCTTAGTGTTGAGAAAATAGTTTTTGATTGGAATGGGGTCGCAAACTAGGTGGGTTTCCTACGTACTCAACTCCCTGTTGAGATCAGACCTTACGTAGTTCACGGTTTTTGAGATTTTGGGAGTTTTAGGGTACTTGAGGGTCGGAAGTGCATGAGGTTGTTTGGAGGTGAGATGGCTGAGTGCAAAAGGGTATTTTGATTGATGTGGGGTCGCACCCTGTGTGGGTTGCCTACATACTCAATTCCGTATTAAGATCAGACCTTACGTAGTTCACAATTTTTGGGTTTTGAAAGTGTTGAGAGGGTTTTGACAACATAGGTCTTTGAAGGGTAAAAGAGGTATTGTGGTCATTTTGTGGGGGTTTGATAGATTATCGGGGTTTCTAGGAGTTTGAGGTGTGAGAGTCTATAAGATGCTCAATTCTGTGAGACAATTGTATTCTTGAAATGATGAAGTCTATGAGATGCTCGGGTCTGTGAGACATTCGAGGCTTGAAAGGGTTATCAAATTTCGAGAGGTTTGGGTTTTTGAGAAGCAGAGGGTTTTCGAGGTGTTTTAACTTAATGATTCTATTTAGATGCCTGAGTCTGCTGAACTATTGAGACACTCAAATCTGTTGAGCTATTAAGACGTTCAAATCTGTTGAGCTGTTGAGACATTTGAGTCTGGTGAGACGTTCGAGTCTGTTGAGCTGCTGGGACGTCTGAATCTATAGAGCTGCTGAGATGTTAGAGTCTGTTGAGCTACTGGGATGTTTGAGTCTATTGAGCTACTGAGACATTCGAGTCTGTTGAGCTGTTGAGACGTTAAGAGATTCGATTTGCTTGAGTTCTAAGGAGTTTAGAGTTTCAATGATTTTGAGATTTATGATGTTTGGAATTATCTAGGACTGAAGTGAATTGATTTGGAGTTAAAATTGAATTTGAATTGAAATTGATTTGGAATTGATTTTGATTTGATTGTCGGTTTGGTCTAAATTTTCTCTGTGTTGATTGGATTGATGGAATTGGAGTCGATTTGGCTTGAAACTGCCTTTGAATTGGATGCGCTGATTTTGATTGACCTTGTGATTGAGCTTGAGCTTATGCGCTTGCACTTGATCGCTTGCCTGATGCCCTCCATGCCGCTTTGCATCGATTCTCTCTTGGCTTGCCCTTGCGCTTGCCTTGGCTGCCCTTGCCGTTGCCTTGCCCTTGCGCTGCCTTTTGCCTTGCCTTGGCCTTGGTCTGCCTTTTGGCTTGCCTTGGCCTTGGGCTGCCTTTTGCCTTGCCTTGCCTTGCCTGGGCCTTCCCCTGCCTTTTGCCTTGCCCTGGCCTTGGGCTGCCTTTTTGCCTTGCCTTGCCTTCCGCCTTGCGCTTTGCCTTCCCCTCGCTTGGTTTTCTGGGCCCCGTTTGCGTTCCTGGGTCCCGTGTTGGGATTTAGAAATGGGCCATACTTGAGCCTTAAAAATGGACCAGAATTAGGCTAGGTTCAGGCCTTGAAAATGGGCCTTGAGTGTGGGCCGAATTTGGACCTTATAAACAAGCCGGATTTGGGCTTTAGAGCTAGGCTCGATTTGGGACCTAAACACTAAAGTTTGGAAGTTGATTTGAATCCATGAGACAATTAGAGTTTGGGATGAATTTTTGTTTGATCTTGGAACTTTTGGAAGCATTTCAAAGGCTTTGAGAGGTTGAGGTGTAATATTTGATGTTGGGGTGTGAGGTTTGATTTCAAAGAATTCATGAAATGTATCCGATTTTGGAGTATGAAAGGATTTGTTTTTGAAGGATGAGCTTGAATTTACAAAGGACTTGTATGGTTATAAATTACAAGGAAGGGCTTTAAAGATGTGGTTTGTGTATAGGGTGTCACCACCACTAATGATCCACTAAGTGTGAGGGACACCCAATATCCTAAAGTTTATCCTATAGACTTTCTAAAAAAACCCAAATGAGGATAATAACAAAATTGCAAGTAAATAACCCAAAGATAACATGCTAAAACTTTTCACATGCAGACAATTGTAATAGCCAAATAAGATACATAAATTTTCATACAAGAGGATACTGTAAAGGACATGGGGTTGAGTTACGAGAATGAATAAAACCTAAGCCTACAACCGAAAGTAAGAACAATAAACAAATTACAGATTAATACAAGCATAGATGAAAATCTTAAATAGAGAGCTGCTATGGAGGGTCGCATCGATGCCGCCTCACTTGAGCTGATAGATCAGCAAGAAGTGCACCAACCGTTACACGTGTTTAAAGTGGAGACCCCGATAGTCCTAGCCAAGGTCCAGCTCCTTGGTCCCCGAACAGTTCCCCATTCCTCAAGCAAAATGCATGCCATAGAACACAGACAAAGAGACATAAGTTAGTTATAACGAAATGCAAGAGTGTTGGGGTGTGTGCAATGGGATCATACAACCCCTCTTAATGGGAGGAAATGAGGCAATCTAATCATCTCCCACACCCCAACCGAGAACATGGAAAAGAGTTTCAAGCTGCCAATGAATGCTAATAATTATGAGATAAATCAAGCATTGGGGCTGCTACTCGAATTAATTCGTTATCTTAGATTATGACTAAATCAAAGTGTAGTATCAAAGATGGGGGGTGTGAGTCATGTGGGATCATATGTGAATGGGGATTTTAAATCATTTCCCTCTAAGATGAAAAATGAATAAGGACCATCCAGCCAATGAATGATTTATCTAAGCGATCATAACGTTCGGGCAACTATCACTCAAGTCATGTTCTTATCTAAAGCGCAAAGGGACAAACATTTTCTTGTTTTATAAATTAATTTCCAAACCTCATAGCAACGCGCAAGGGACAATCAAATATCAAAGAGGGTTGAATTGTAGTCTAAGGTTAAAAGATAGAATTTCCAAACCCATAAGGGTTAAACCCGAAGTCTACAACCAAAGTCAGCTTGCATAGTCTAAGGTCGACCTCAAACATCCCGCACATGCAAGTCTCGTCTCAAATCCAATTGATTGCATTTGTACCTCGGTCAAAACATGAAACCAATGGTAGTAAGCAGACTGGATTAGCCAATAGCATGAAAGGGCCAAGATGATATAACACAAGTGACGTGATTCTTAAGCCAAAAGAGATACGCAAAGGGCAATGCTGAAGCTAGAAGAAATCGGCAACATGATTTCCAAACCAGCATGAAGCGCTAGTGCTATTTCATTAATATTTTCAAACCGAAAAGGTAGATACCAAGACAAGGTGCGCAAGAATATATAACCCATGAAACCCTACATCAAATTCAGGGCCATATGTACCAATCTGAGCCAAGTCTCAATAATATACTTCAGTAAAGTAAACAAAATAGAAATTAGAAAAAGCGTCATAAAATCGAATTTCAAGCTTAAATGTTTGTTACGAACAGAGACAACTAAAAGCTGAACAAGCTGATGTATCAAATATCCCCGACATTAACCCAATGAGTTTATCAGATTAAAGAAATCAAAATAAAATATATATAAACCATCTGTCTCAAGCCAGTTCCACTGTCAAAGTCAGCAAGACACTCTAGACCTAAAGTGAAAACCCACAAGCATTGTAATGATCAGTGAATGCAGGGACAAGCAGACATGGTTCACAAGTACCCAAAGGCCAGAAAAGCGGTTGAGGACCCAAACAAACGTTTATCTGCCATCAAATGTAACTCTTACAATTATGCAAACAAAGACAAGGGGATTTCACACACCCCAAGCATAAATTGTCATCAAGGATTAAGCATAGCTTACTACCAATAATTAAAAAATAACCCCCTATATCAACCTCGTAATCAGATTAATCCCTGAAACAACAAATTAGCAATTATTCGCAAGAACTTCAGCCACAGAGTCATCCCAAACCCTCAACAAATGTAATTGTACGAATGAAAAGATGGGGCAAAATCTGAAACGGGTCAAGAGAGGCCAAAATCAACAAGGAAAAATCTAGAATCAGGGACAGTTAGCTGTATTAAAGCATAGAGATTTACATACTGGAAAAATAATATGTGCGAACGCTATAACAGCGAATCCAAGCAAACACGAGAGTCCACAAGAGACCTATACGTTGCTGAAGATACTCGAAAGATAAAAAAATAGGAATCGTTCCTCCTGCTTTTGGTTATTAATGACTCCAAATAGATTTCGGCGTTGATGACTTGAACAAAAACGACCTCTTGGCACAAATATGAGCACAATCACAAAAAAGTTGATAAAAGTTCTAGAACATTACCTAAGGAGATGGAATCTCCGATTAACGAATTCATGAAGAATTGGGTGGTGATCGGTGGAGGCAATTTTGGTGCCGTTCTGGGATTAGTGAAATCCGCCGCGAAAGAGAATGAAGAGTAGATTTGCTCCTTGTTCGCCAGTTAAACCGTAAAATTACCGCTTATGAAGAGAATGAAGAAACGGAGCAGCTACCACATGTTTCGTCAGCTAGGTCATAAAATTACCGTCATGACGAACTAAAGAGCATATTTGCTCCTTGTTTGTCGATTACGTTGCAAAATTATCAATTAGTGAAGAAAAATGAAGACAGCTTGCTCGCCAGCGAGTGTTGCAAGATTACAGTAATGAAGAGGATGACTGAGGCGTAGTAGAGCAATTTCTCAATCGTTAGCTTGTTCGCCGGTGAGATCGATGAAGAAAATGCATAAGAGAGTTGAGTTGTAAGTTTATTGTTTGCCAGTGGATAGCAAATTATCATGGGTGAAGAGAGTGGAGTAGAGAAGTATGTTTTTTGTTCGACGGTTTGAGCTGCAAGATTACTGGCATGGAAGAATGTGGGTTTTGTTTGGAAGATGGAAAAATATCGTCGATAGAAAGGATAGAGAACAAACTTGAGGTGGCAGCTACTGTTGCTGGTTGAAGAAGAAAATGGTCGAGAGCTGACGGTTGAGGTCGGCTACTGTTATTCTTTCTAGGGTATGTTAGTTGTTTATATAGTAGAGAATGTGGGTTTTAGGGTTGGAACAATAAAAAATAAATAGAAAAAAATAAAAAGAAAAAATGAGCTTCAATGTGTATGTAGTGAATAATATTAGTTCTAATTTAACTGACTGAATTCTACAAAAAGGTTAATGAAATGTGGAATAAGACGAAAGGGAGATATAAGGTAATGAATTGTTTTCTCTTTGGTTTACATGCAATATTGAAATGGTGGTAAAAGAACATGTGAGTAAAATATTTACAATAATAACTGTAACACCCCGTCTTAAGCCAATCGTGATTATCGCAAACTTAACAACTTAAATACAAACATCGCAGCGGAATAAACTAACGCCAGGACCTTGCCACGGTCTGAACAGTAGAATATACCGAACTCAAATACTTACAACGCTTATCCAAAAAGAATACACAATATATCCAAAACATCCACCAACCGAGTTCATAGTTACTCGAACAACAGCATCACTACCATAAGTCTTAATATCAACAGACGGGTGCACAGGCGCAACCCGTGCTCAAAATAAAA
The DNA here is from genome assembly GCA_023374045.1 of Limonium bicolor. Taxonomy (NCBI): domain Eukaryota; kingdom Viridiplantae; phylum Streptophyta; class Magnoliopsida; order Caryophyllales; family Plumbaginaceae; genus Limonium; species Limonium bicolor. The sequence continues at coordinate 149,956,626 of CM041780.1, forward strand.
GCCCCACCTAAGTCTAACTGCCCCTATGATAAGTGTGAAACATATAGGCTTTTTATGGTTTAAATACCTTATAATTTGTAACGATTCAAGCAATGTTTCCCACTTATTATGTGTTTGTCCTAAGATTGATGTTTTGATAAGAACTGATGTGTTATATATGTTAAATGCAGGAAAAACCCAGGAAATAAAGATTATACATCATAAGGATTACAACACAACAAACGGGGAACAAATCAGGAGAGAAGAGACAAAAATTGGTCTTGTCCGGATCAGTTTGGCCGGACACAAAGACGGACATCTCTTGTCCGGATCTGTTGGGTCGGACGCAAGCCGGTCGAGAGTTCGCGTTTCAGATCCAAAACTCTGTGTCACGTCCGGATCCGGACACGATCCGGACGTTACACAGAATTGAAAAATAAAAATGCACGCACTGATAATTAGCCTTTCGGCTAATTATCGAGCAGCGCATTAACAGACAGTCGGCCTGTAAACAGGGGAGCGGCGCATTAATGGAGAAGGCTCCAAGCTCAATCAAATTATTTCTCACCAACTATACCAAACTCCCACTAATCTGTGCTTCCTCTCTAACCCTATATATACCATCTCCTACCTTCATTCCAAATCGTACCTGACTTCACAGTCTCCTCTCCTCTCTAATCCTCTCACTCAACATACGCTCCATCTCCATTCTTCTATCTCCTCCATAAACCTGCATAGCTCACTCACGATTCACTCACGAATTCATCTGCTATCTCACAAACATACCTTCGTAAACCTCCGCTCATATCCCGTATCCATTTCGCGACATTTTAACCGTGTCCGACCCTTGTCCGGATCCGGACACACTCATTCCACCCACGTCCGGATCGCGTCCGACCCAGACAGATCCGGACATCTCACGTCCGCCTCTCTGTCCGACCCTCTTCAGCCGGACACCTCACAAAACTCACTAAAACTTCCATTTTCGCCCCATTTCACCCAACTCACTCCATTATCACCAAGACCAACCTTCAAGCCAGCATAGCGCAAGGACAAAGGACGGAGCGAGCAAGAAGATCTTCGTAACCAATGATTTCTTCTAACTCTCTCTCATTTATTATTATAATCGCTATGTCTAGCTAAGAGGATTTACTCTAGGGGAAGGGATGTTGTAATTAGTTAAACTCTGCATTATTTTGCTGCTTGTTGAGACAATTTGGATTGTTCAGGTTAATGCTTTTAAGTGCTTTTAATAAACGTCATGAATTTATTATAAGCCCTCGAATCATGTTATGATCAGATAAGGTGATTAGCATTGACGGTCCTATTAACCTGTTACCTGTGATAATTGCAATCGGATAGATTACTTTAGTCACTAGGAGCTTTAGTCCGGATTAAAACCAGACTAGTAATTCTGTGCGATAAAACCATCTAGATATACTTGCTAGGTCTAGACTAGAACTACATGTCCTGTCTAGATGAGCTATCTGGAATTAAGACTTAATACAGAATAGACAATTGAGAATTACAAGCCGATCCAAGTCTCCACTTAAGCAGTAGAATATGCAGAACCTAGCTAGTGAAACAACTCCCTGAACCTAGAGTACCGTTCACACTCCCAAAACTATCACTTTAATTTATCTGCTATTTACTTTCTTGTTATCTATTTGTGAAACCCAAAACCAAAACAAAACCCCTTTTTGAGTTAACCATTATCTAAGGCTAGACTTACTTATCAAGTCCCGTGGATTGACACCCAGGTCGCTTCATTGAATTACTATACTATTTCGACCGGGATTTTTGCAACCTGACGAACTATTGAATTATTGAATTCTAGGATTATTTCTAGGCTTTTAATATACCAAATAAATCGTTTGCAAAATGGCGCCGTTGCCGGGGATTTATTCCAGATAGCTCATTTTGCAAACGATTTATTTGATGTATTAAATGCTAAGAATTAATTCTAGAAATCAACAAATCAATAGATCGTTGGGTTGCAAAAATCCCGGTCGTAGTAGTATAGCAATTTAGAAGCGACTAGGTGTCAATCCACGGGACTTGATAAAGTAAGTCTAGCCTAAGACAATGGGTAATTCAAAGGGGGTTGTTTTTGTTTTGGGGTTTAATTAAATAACAAGAACGAGATAATTAAAATAACGGACAGGAAAATAAATAACAGATAAATAAAGTGATAGATGATATGGATGAATACGGGACTCTAGGTTCAGGTTAAAACTGTTTGATTAATTAAGTCTACTAGTTAATTAAAGATAGATTGGCAAAATTCCTAATATTTTCTTAAGAGCTAAATCATAGTCTCAGAAGAATTCGTTTACCAGAGATGCGGGGTCTAGTCTAGACTCGAGCAGAAAACACATGTAAACGGATTAAGTACGAGGAATAATAATTTTGCGTTTGCAGGAATAATTAATTAATCCAATCAAATAATTCCACAGATATACAGATTAATTTAACCAATCTATTTATCACTTGGTCGGATCAAAATAGATTTAGTAAAACAATTTAATAAACTCATGACATTTATTAAAAAGTGCAAGAATAACATTAACTGTAACAATCCGCAATTAATTAAAACCAGTAAATATAAATTACATAATTAAAACAAACTGAGATAAACCTTCCCCCAGAGTAAATCCTCTAAACCGACATAATAAATAAATTGACAGATTAAGAAATCATCTTATCTGACATCCTGATATTGTTCTGTTATTTGGACTGATAATATATCGGCTTATAGGTTGAATAATGGAAAATAGAAGAATAATGGTAGAGTGGTACGGTGGTGGTATGGATGGAGGCGTGAGATGCTGTGTGATGTGGAGATGGAGGAGTGTGATCGATGAGGTGGATGATGATAGGTGGAGGAGTGTGCAGATGGAAGATGTGGTCGTGGTCGATGTCCCTGGGGTGAATATGATCTGTTCTATTTATAGACTAGTAAGGATGTGAGAGTACGGTGGACAAAGTGGAGGAAATGATGAAATTGAATGATGAAAATTAATAATGATGATAATGATGAGTAGTGGGTTGGAAAGAAAGAAATTAAAAACTGAACGTGGTGTATATGGGCGGAAAGTAAAGAGATTAGTGATGTGGAGTTGGTGATTAATGATGGAGGGGCGGCGTGCGTGATAATATAAATTATCATATTTTCTTTCTACGGTCCGCAGCCTTTAGGATCGCTCCAATAGCCGCGTCCGAACCACCTCGTCCGGACGTAAGTCCCGACGTGCCTTATTTTCGCCTTGTTCTCGGTTAACTTCAACGGGGCCTAGATTCTTCGTTTCAGCTCCGTTTTTGGATCCGTCTGCGGCGTTGGAAAGCTCGTGATGAGATCTATGCATTTTCACAATAATTTCCTGCTTTAAACAGATAAATTGGCATCAGTTCTTGTCCAAAGTAGGAATCATGAAAAACATAGGATAAGTGTGAGATAACGCCTGAAAACTTGCGTAAAATAGGAATTTAGAGCCTGTAAAACTATATTAATTTCACACTTATCAAATCACCCCACACTTACCTTTTGCTTGTCCTCAAGCAAAACTCTCAAGTACAAGTTAAAAACCGAGCTAATGGAACTCAACAGAAAAAGAAGAGCACGGAGGAATACATTGCTAGCTTCACCAATCAAGGGGCAAACAATATTTCTTTTCTTAAAACATGAAGTCATTCAAAGCTAACATGAGAGAAATTAAACCAAAAGAACTTAGCCTTTAGCCATGAGCCAATCCACCTTTTTCCTTCACATTCCACAGAAACAACAAGAGGCATGAAGTAAGATCTTTTTCCATCATACCTTTCAATGCCACATACTCCTGATCCATAAGAGAATTTATTCCTCATAGCATAGCAATAGCATTTTTTTCATAAATATAAATATTTATTAGCATGCTTAGGATCAGCGGAGTATCTTGCCTTGTTCTTTTTCAACCATTTCAAACCATTCAAACCTAGGCTCAAAGCTAAGAGCAAAGTTCAAATAGTGAATATTCTCGTTTGTTTCAGCATTTCCAGAACAAAGACTTCATTTTAACAATTAAAAACCAATTTTTTTTTAAAATTTTGCACCCCAAGATCGGCTAACCAACTAAACTTCCTCTATGGCTTCCTTCTAAATTGAGCTATCTTAGCAAGACTTTAACACATGCAAGAGAAAAGAGCTCAAAGATATACAAAAGGCGAAATGTGAAGGGACTTACCCCACCCCACACTTAGAGTGGAGCAATGTCCTCATTGCGTAGAAAGAATTTTAACAATAATCGAGCAATCCAACAGGAGAACGAGATTGCACACAGCAGATCAGAAGGGAGTATATAAAATATTCTAGAGTATAAAAGGTAAGAATACTCCCCAGAGTCTGCTCAGGGTGTGTAGCGAGGTCAACCCCACACTTGAGTTCAGCTAAGCGACAAAGTATGCAAGTTGATAAATATAATCTGCAAAGCAAGAAGAACTCAAGTGGAACCAGACAAACCATTAGTTTGAATAATAAGAGCCAAGGCTCTTGCATTATGCACATTATCCACCAACACACCACAAAAATAAAAATAAAAGAGTAAAATAAGAAACAAAAAATCAAGAAAACGAAAGCAAATACAAACCGGTGGGTTGCCTCCCACCAAGCTGCCCATCTTTATGGTCTTTGGCTAGACCTCAGCTTCGTTATCCCGGATCAAAGATGAAGGTCGACAGTGGTGCCAACGGGGACACGAAGTGGCCAGCAATCAGGATTAAACCACCTGGATCAAAACACAATGTTACTTTAACAAATAAGATCGGAAAATAAATGCTCCACAAGACCTGGTTCTTAAAGAGGTATTGACCGTAACAGGTCTCAATCAGAAGACCAGGCGGTGTTTGTTGTTCTTCCTCAAATTGGAGGATGTAAACATCTTCCTCGTTTAGTTGAGGCTCGAAAAGGTTTTGATAGTGGCAAAGGGGTGGTGGTTCTTCCTTCTCAAAATTGAGGATGAAAACATCCTCATCTTCTGGATAAAGCGAGGGGGAGGAAGAGAGAAAACCATCTGCAGCAGGGTGTACTCCGTCATGAACTGCTTTGCTATTTGGTTGTTGCAATATCAGAACTAGCTGAGTTTTTAACTTTGCAATCGTGTCTTCCAAATCAGCAAAGAATTTCAGTTTGTTCATGTAGAGATCTTCTCTCTCAGGTTGTTCGACAACATTGTTTATGACAGCGTTGTGTTGTTGAACACCGATATTCTGCAAGTAGTCTGGTTGATCCTCTAACCACATCTGTTCTTGAAAATCTAGACAATTATCGATCTCATGTGGTCCCGTACAATATGAGCAATATAAATCTTGGGAATAATAGGAATCCCAATCTAATTCCTCCTAATTTGCCATTATTAGTTAGGAATAACTAATAACAAAAATAATTGTCAATCAAATCCTTTGCCACATTTTTTTTTGTTTTAGAATAAAATGAAAATTAATGCAATAAAAATTAAAGAGGACAAAATTAAATTGCAGGAATTTAAATGACGAGGAAATTTAAATGACAGTAATTAAATAATTGGAATTTAAATAACAATAAAATAAAGAAACATAAATTAAATAACAAAAATAAAATTGCTGAAATTTAAATTGCTGAAAATTAAATGACAAAAATTAAATGACAGAATTTAAATAATAGAAAAATAAATAGCTGGAAATTAAAATGACAAAAATAAAAATAAAAATAAATAAATGACTGGAATATTAAATAACTGCAATTAAAACGAAAAGTAGATTGCTGGAATAATTAAATGACAGAAACAATAGTAGTACAATAAACAGCAAAAGAAAATGATAGATAATAATAAGACTGAATTACGAAACAAACTGTTTATAATCGTTTGTTTTGTAATATATTGATTTTAATTTATTTTGTGTGCCATTTTATACAATTGTTTTTCATTACTTTAAAACTCACTCATTTTGTTCCTTTTTCTCGGGCTGATTATAAGCATCTAGTGGATGCGCAGAACGCGCTCAACTGGTCCCCCGGATACAGACTTCGATCCCGAAATCGAAAGAGTCTACCTCCAAGCTCTGAGAGCAAGAAGGCAGCTTGACTTCGACATGGCGGCAAATCATGACCAAATTGGAGGAGGTGCAGTGACCCAATACACAATAGGAAGGATAAACAGACCACCAGCCACACCAAGACGAGGGCCAGTGGTTCTACCCAATCTGACTGCAGAACTTATATCCGATTGGCAAAAGGTAAAACCTTCTCACCAATCCAATGCTGTTAGAAATCACCTTGCAGGTACTTTTTCAGGTGCAGACCCACCGGATGCATTAGACCATGTGCATCGCTTTCTTGTGCACTTGGACTCTCTTGGCTTATCTCAAGGATTGGAGGAGTACGCCAGATTGAGCCTGTTCCAGCATAGCTTATCAGGAGAAGCCTCGAAATGGTTCCACAGACTACCACCAGGCATCATTACCACCTGGGAGCAGATGATGGACAAATTCTACGAGAAGTACATTCCCATCTCCCGGACACGACAAATGATTGCCGACCTGATGGCATTCAGACAGAAGGGTAGTGAGACAGTCTGTGAGGCGTGGGACCGATTCAAAGAGCTACTCCGCCAGTGCCCTCACCATGGTCAGGACATCACTTCACTAGCTCAGGGATTCTTCCAGGGGTTAAAAGACGAACACAGAGGCGAGATAAGATCCGCCCTAGGAGGAAACCTGCTAGCAAAGAGTGGGGAGGATTTCATGGCATCTATGGAGTCCTACTGTGAGGAGCTTCGCCAGTGGAGCAGCAGTGGAGGACGAGTATTCTCGATAGGTCAGAGTTCTTCCAGAGCTCCAGACCCGATGATGGAACAACTAGCCTCCGAGCAAGCACAGATGAGGACCACGATGGGAAGCATGGCGAAAATGCTTGAACAGCTCACCATGGGGCCAACCACCAGGCAATCCGCCAAGAAAATCTCTACAAACGAAGCTTGCTGCTCTCAGTGTGGGATGCACACGACTATGAGGACTGCCCACTAGTAGCCGAGATGAGGCAAACCGAGGAGGCCAATGTAATAGGCCAGTTCAACAACAGGCAACCCTGGGTGCAGAATCAGCACCAAAATCTGAGGTACGGAAATCCTAACAATGCACTTAATTCACATCAAATGCAGCCTCAGAGGACGAATCAGGGGGGACCACCCGGTTTTTCAAGGCCTCAATATAATCAATTCCGGCCACAGCAACCTCAAGCTCAGCAACCATCTTTGAGCTCAAACAATGCCAGTCTAAAGGAGATGGTGGATAAGCTGATGGCTTCTCAAGAACAGCAAACAGTAATCAACCAGAAACTAGAGAACGCCATGGTGGAGATGCAAGGAACAATGAGTCAGTTGACTCAATTCCTCATGCAGCAGAGACCTTCTGGATCATTGCCTTCCCAACCAGAAACCAATCCAAAAGAGCAGTTGAAGGCAGTGTCGGTCTCAGACGAAGACTGCGAGGATTCTGAAGCAGCAGCAGTTACCCTGAGAAGTGGGAGGAATTTAAAAGACCAAGTGGCAGGAAGCCGTACTGATGAAGAGACCGAGCCTCTTTCTAATACCACCGGTGCACCATCAGGGCATCCCGCCCCTCCTGAGGTAGTTTCTGAGGAGACCCAGGCTCCTATTCCTTCTTCCTCTCTTTCTACTGCTGTTAAAAATAAAAAGGGAAAATATCTGCAAAAGAACTTCCATTTCCAAACCGTCTCAAAGAGCGAGAGCTCGATGAGCAATTTGGAAGATTTTTAGATGTTTTTAGAAAGCTGACTATCAATATCCCTCTTATTGATGCGATTAAGCAGATGCCAAATTATGCTAAATTTGTGAAGGATCTGATTTCGAATAAGAGGAAATATAAAGAGAAGGACACCATCCAGCTGACCGAAACTTGTTCAGCAGCTCTCCGACAGATGCTGCCTCCAAAGCGTGGTGATCCTGGTCAGCCCATCATCCCCTGTTCAATTGGAGACATGGATTGCGGATACGGTCTCTGCGATCTAGGAGCGAGCATCAACCTGATGCCATACACCATGTTTAAAAAGCTTCATGCGGGTGAGCTCGTTCCCATTCATTTCAGACTCCAGTTAGCTGATAGATCATCGATCACACCAGAGGTATGGTTGAAAATGTAGTTGTTAGTGTGGGTAAGTTTTTCTTCCCCGCTGATTTTGTGATCCTTGACATGGATGAAGATGTTGAGGTACCTCTGATTCTTGGTAGACCTTTCCTCAGAACTGCAAAGACTGTTATTGATGTTGACAAGGGGAAGATTACCTTGAAATTTCATGATGAAGAATTAAGCTTTGATATAAGATGATGCAGAAAAACACTTCTTCTCAAGCTGTTTTCTCTGCTGATTTAATTGATAATTCTTATGATCTTGATGATGACTACACCTATAGGAGTATTGATTCTTTTAATTCTTTGTTTAAGTTTTCTGATACTTTAGAGCAGGTAATAAGTCGATCCATTGAGGATGACAAAGACAGTCTTTGAGATGGCCTCGGTCGTCCAGCAGCTAATCAAGGGAAATCATACTTTCGTTCCTCTCTCCTGCTGTAGAAAATTGGATCGATCCATCCAAAGACCCATACCTTCAATAGAGAAGCCTCCTACCTGGAACTTAAATCTCTCCCTTCCCATCTTAAATATGTTTTCTTGGCAGAGGGTAACACCCTGCCTGTTATTATCTCTGCATCTTTGTCTATTTTGCAGGAATCTAGACTTCTGGAGGTGCTAAAGAAACATAAAAGTGCCATGGGTTGGACAGTTGCTGACATCAAGGGGATCAATCCGGGTTTCTGCACACACCGGATTCATATGGAGAAAATTACAAGGCAGTGAGACAACCCCAGAGAAGGTTGAATCCAAATCTAAAGGAGGTGGTCAAGGCCGAAGTACTGAAGCTCCTTGATGCAGGTATTATCTACCCTATTTCTGACAGCCAGTGGGTATCTCCAGTCCAGGTTGTTCCAAAGAAAGGGGGGATAGTTGCAGTGCCAATGAGAAAGGTGAATTGGTACCCCAGAGGCAAACCACAGGTTGGAGGATGTGCATCGATTACCGGCGCTTGAATGAGGCCACAAAGAAGGACCATTTCCCACTACCGTTTATTGATCAAATGTTGGAGCGGTTAGCTGGGAAGGAGTTCTACTGCTTCCTTGATGGGTACAGTGGTTATTTCCAGATTCCCATTGCGCCAGAAGATCAGGAGAAGACTACCTTCACCTGTCCTTATGGTACTTTTGCTTACAGGAGGATGCCCTTTGGTCTCTGCAATGCTCCAGCCACATTTCAACGATGTATGATGGCGATTTTTAATGAGTTTATTGAGAAAAGCATTGAAGTGTTCATGGACGACTTCTCTGTCTATGGACAAAGCTTTGATGTTTGTCTGGAGCAATTAGACCAGATCTTGGCTCGCTGTGAGGACACTAACCTTGTGCTGAATTGGGAGAAGTGCCATTTCATGGTACAAGAAGGAATTGTGCTTGGGCATAAGGTGTCAAGAGAAGGCCTCCAGGTGGACAAGGCCAAGATAGAGGTAATAGAAAAACTGCCCCCACCAACTTCAGTTAAAGATGTAAGATCTTTCCTTGGTCATGCAGGGTTTTACAGGAGGTTTATACAGGACTTCTCAAAAATAGCTAAACCCCTGTCAGACTTGCTTCAGAAGGACATCAAGTTTCAGTTCACAGAGGAGTGCTTGACAGCATTTCAGACTATCAAAGAGAAGCTCTGCTCAGCACCAATTGTGGTCCCACCAGATTGGTCTGAACCGTTTGAGATCATGACGGATGCAAGCGACTATGCTGTGGGCGCTGCACTATGTCAGAAGAAAGATAAGATGCTGAGGGTAATCACTTATGCTAGCAAAACCTTAATTGACGCACAGAAAAATTATACTACTACTACAGAGAAGGAGTTGCTAGCTGTGGTGTTTGCTTTGGACAAGTTTCGACCATATCTGCTTGGAAGCAAGGTGATAGTCCACACCGATCATTCAGCCCTCAAGTATCTTTTTCAGAAGAATGAATCGAAACCAAGACTTCTGAGGTGGATCTTACTTCTCCAAGAATTTAATTTAGAAGTTGTGGATAAAAAGGGGAAGCTGAACGGAGTTGCTGATCACCTATCCAGACTTGATATCCCTGATGATGGAATCCCGATCAACGAATTCTTCCCTGATGAGACGGTGTTCAAGATTGGAAAAGTAGATGAACCATGGTATGCTGACTTGGTTAATTATCTTGCTACTGGTTTAATTCCTCATGACTACAGCTATAACCAGAGGAAGAAATTCTTGTCAGAAACCCGTCATTATATCTGGGAGGATCCATATCTGTTTAGGATCTGTGCTGATGGCTTGATGAGGCGATGTCTTCCAGATAAGGAGATCCAGAGTGTAATCGAATTCTGTCATGCTAAAGAAGCAGGTGGCCATCATGGTTATACAAGAACAGCTGCAAAGATATTGGAGTGTGGATTCTACTGGCCTACTCTACATAAAGATGTCCACCATTTCTGTTCCCATTGTGACCCCTGTCAGAGGATGGGAAACATCTCCAGAAAGCATGAGATGCCTCAGAAAGGTATTCTTGAGGTAGAACTTTTTGATGTCTGGGGCATAGATTTCACAGGCCCTTTTCCCTCATCTCATGGAAATCAATACATCCTGGTAGCTGTAGATTATGTCTCAAGTGGGTAGAAGCTATTCCATGCCACAATGCTGATTCTAAGACAGTGGTGAAATTCCTGAAGAAACACATATTCACCAGATTCGGGGTGCCCAGGGCAATTATCAGTGATGGTGGCTCCCACTTCTGCAACCGAGCATTCGACTCCTTAATGAGTAAATATGGGGTGACTCACAAGGTGGCACTACCTTACCACCCCCAAACTAATGGTCTTGTGAGCCTCGATTTTAAACCCTATCCTATGTTGATTAAAGTTGATTAGGATCTAACCGGGTTTTAGGTCCACTTATAACCTAAGATTAATAACTATGTCATAAAACAATAATTATTAAAACCTAAGCTAGCTCACTGGAACCTATTATGAGTCGCCACCTAATTTTAACCTAGATCAAATTAGGAAAGGAGAGTTCGGGTTCGGGGGCTTGATATTCGACTTAATTAGGGTTCAATTACTTTCATTACCCCTCCTAGGTCGTTTTTCCTCTACTTGGTTTAATTACGGCTCTCTACAAAGTTGCTTTTTAACCTAGGTGCGCGCTTCTGTTTTTTGTGTTTTTTAGCATTTTTTGACAGAAAATTAAAGTGGAAATTAAAATACCTAAACTAGGGTTTCGGAGGCAGAATTAGGTCAAATTTTGTTTCCGTCCGTAGCCACGGACCTAATGTCCGAAGCCACGGACCCCAGTTAACCTACATAACAATAAAAGTCGAATTAAACAGAAAACAGAAAATTGTAAAGTCCGGGGCCTCGGACAGACTGTCTGTGGGCCCGGACACTATAAAAAAAAACCTAATTTTTAAATTTTAAAAATCCCGCCGCCGTCCGTGGGTGTCCGAGCTTACGGACAGGGAGTCCGGGACCCCGGACACGACGTCCGTGGGTGCGGACAGCCCTCGGACGGCGGCTTTGAGGCTGTTCCCGAAGGTGTTTTCGGCTCAAATTTTATGGGTGCGTAGCCTGAAAGATGTACAATACGTTAGTGGTCGAAAGTTCTCAATTTGAATTTGAATTATGCACGAAACTTGGTAAACAAGTTATTGGACAGAAGCTTGAATAAACAGCAATACAGAAGCGTACGAAGGTTAGTTTGAGCCCAAATTTTGAGGCAAGACAGATAATACCGTGGTGAATTAGGGAAGTGGAGTTTCTACCTGTTTTACCTTCGGATTCACAACGTTTCTTCACACCGGGATTCGTCGAGTGCTCCGTTGATGGCAGACCCGAGAGGATTTCGACCCAAGCTTCTGGTTGTTGGTTGTTCTTGCTGTTCTTCACGTTTTGGAGGTGTTTTTGTGGGGTTTTGATGATTATTGGTGCTTTGGGAATTGGAAAACGTGTTTAGATGGTGATTTCGGGGGATTTTCGGTATGATTTGGGTGGCCGGGTGTTGGAAAACGTGAGAGAGAGAGAGGAGGCTGTGTTTTCTGACTCTCTAGGGTTCTTGAGCATATGAGGTCCTCCTTTTATCCAAAAACCTATCCCCTTATATAGACTTTCTTAAAGATAAAGAAAATCTAGTAAAAGTAAGATTTTTCGATATTTTAGTTAAGTGACTTCCCAAAGGAATTTTGCTGTGAAATTTTAACCACGTGTCAAGGATGGATATTATGAATTTTCTGAGGTGGAACCGAATTTTTTGAATATTGGAATATTTTTAAATTGAATTTCTCGTCAGATTCAGTCAGAAATTGCTAGAAAATTATTGGAAATTCGAAAAATCAAAATTCCAACGCCATTATGCTTAAAATGTCATCCTCTATCATGGGTTAAAATATCAAAGCGTTTCAAGCTGATTTGGGCATCCTTTGGAGGAGAGAGAAAGCTTACAAGAGGTCTTAGGAGCCTTTAAAGATTACCAAAACGCCCCTGAAAGTGACGAAGCTGCTCCCCATGCCATGGAACGTGCCGATCGGGCCGGGATCCCTCACCGCTTGACTAAAATGCCTCTCACAACACCAGTACCTCGTAGACCCTAACCAGGGGGTCAAAATTTTGGGTATAACAGATTGCCCCCCGTCAACTAGACATTGTAATGAAAGTGAGAAGGCTAGTTGATGCCTGAGTGATACCCCAAAATTTCAAATGTTTCCAAGACCCTGCATGTTATCAGAAAACTGATAAGTTGTGTCGAGCTATTCTAAGGCGCTGACTACCTACAATGAATGAGATGTTGTCAAGCGGTTCTAAGGCGCTGACTACCTATGACGAATGTGATGTTGTCAAGCGGTTCTAAGGCGTTGACTACCTATGACGAATGAGATGATGTCAAGCGATTCTAAGGCGTTGACTACCTATAATGAATGTGATGATGTCAAGCGATTCTAAGGCGTTGACTACCTATGACGAATGAGATGATGTCAAGCGATTCTAAGGCGTTGACTACCTATAATGAATGTGATGATGTCAAGCGATTCTAAGGCGTTGACTACCTATAATGAATGTGATGATGTCAAGCGATTCTAAGGCGTTGACTACCTATAATGAATGTGATGATGTCAAGCGATTCTAAGGCGTTGACTACCCATAATGTGGAAATGAGATAATGTCAAGCGATTCTAAGGCGTTGACAACCTAAAATGTGGAAATGAGATAATGTCAAGCGATTCTAAGGCGTTGACTACCTTTAAAGGAATGAAGTACGCCGAGCATTCTAAGGTGTCGGGAACCTGAAAGTGAATGAAATACGCCGAGCATTATAAGGTGTCGGGAACCTGAAGTTGAATGGAATACGCCGAGCATTATAAGGTGTCGGGAACCTGAGATTAAATGGGACACGCCGAGCATTATAAGGTGTCGGGAACCTGGAATACGCCAAGCATTATAAGTGTCGGGAACCTGGAATACACCAAGCATTATAAGGTGTCGGGAACCTGGAATACGCCGAGCATTATAAGGTGTCGGGAACCTGAAGTTGAATGGATTACGCCGAGCATTATAAGGTGTCGGGAACCTGGAATTGAAAAGAGATGTAATGAGATCGATGTGATGTGTGCCTAAATTGACGAATGTAAAGTAGGACCTATGGGTGCCTAAGTGGAATGGTAGGAAATTGGGTTCATGAGGAGCCTGAGGTTGAGTTCATCTATTCTGGTGAATCTGAATCTTTGGCTGAGAATCTGCATCTCTGAAGAATCTGTACCTTCGGCTGAGAATCTGTATCCCTGAAGAATCTGCATCTTCGGCTGAGAATCTGCATCTCTGAAGAATCTGTACCTTCGGCTGAGAATCTGCATCTCTGGTCTATGATGAGGAGTTTCGTACGGACGGATGCAAGGTAAACTTTATGCAAATGATCATGATGAAAGTTGATTATGAAAGTGCCAAACGTGGCAAAGATGATATGCATGTCAAAATACAATCAAAGTGTATGTAGGAAATTTGTCCAAAACAAGAAATCATTGGAAAATGTGCCAAGCATGGCAATGTTAAGGGTCAAAAATTGTCCAAAACAAGACATTGCTAGAAAGCGTGCCAAATGTGGCCATGATGAGGTTTATGAAACCGAAGTGGTTAGAGGAAAGTTGTTCAAAACAAGAAATTGTTAAAAGAGGTGCCAAACGTGGCAGTGTTTGAAGAAAATTCTGTTTAGTGAAAAGGAAAGTGAATTATCATTTCCTAACTATAGACTTTGGACTTGTAATTTATCTCCTACGAGATGAACATGCCGCCGGTGGGGTATGGTGTGTGATGTGAAGGTAAGGGCTTATGTGGGCCTGAGGTGCTTGATGTGGTGGTAAGGGCTTATGTGGGCCAGTGTGATGTATGAAGTGAAGGTAAGGGCTTGTGTGGGCCTGAGGTGCTTGATGTGGTGGTAAGGGCTTATGTGTGCCTGTGGTGGGATGATGGTGGTCATGTTTGAGCTCTGGGTTCCAATTGGTGTTGTCATAGCAATTGTTGGAACCAACAATTGCCCCCAGTATTTTTCCCTTAAGACAATCTGAGCTAGAGTTCATGGCAATCGATCATTCCGATCGATTGCCCCCAGTATTTTCTTTGATCAAACGTGCGAACGAGTCTCGTCCTCACATGGTCAAGGCTTATGTTCTGATTTGGTGCTTCCTAACCTACACTCGACGTGTTTGGTGTTTACACTCGTTTCTCACGTACGGTCACAACTTCTAGACCATTGAATTTGATATTTGATGAATTTACGCATTCGATCTGTTACTTTCACGTGATTGGATACACAACTACCAAGTCGGAAGTCTTTGAGGCTTATAACGTGGCCATAGGGTGTGATGAAAGACGACGGGATCATGGAGGGATATTTGAGGTATGTGGAGCTTAAATGGGTGACCAAAGCTGCAACTTGCGTCTTCTCTCGGATTCATCTTCCTTGTCTAGAAGTCGTCTGGCTGCTTCATGTTGATGTTGTTTTCGAGCTTCTGGACCTGGACTTTTGAAGTTGTCCTTTACACCATTTCTCTTTTCGTCATTTGGATTTCTTCGAGGCACTTCGGGTTTGCCTTTTGTTTTACCCTTTCTTGCCTTCGGGGTTCTTGTGTTTCCCAGTTTTGGGCTTCGAGAGCTGTTTTGATGTGAGCTCTTTTGATCCTGTGTCACTCTAGGACCATTTACGGATCGCTTCGTCATGCTGATAGCGGCATTGCTTCTTTGGACTGATGAGAATGTTATCTGAGAGTCGGCTCCTCGTTTCCTTTGGTCACCGGGTCGGACATTCATCATTGGCTGGGTTATTTTGTGGAGCTCACAATATCGAAAAGGGATATACGAAAGGCTCAACGGGGGTGCCTAGGGTTTAATGATAGGGTTTACAAGCTTTTGGCTATGTGGTGCTGTACCTAGGTGCTTCGTCATTCCTGATAGTTGTGTATCCGTTCCTTGTTACTTTTCACAGGTCTAAGAGTAAATTTACAAATTATCTCCTTCGGTCGGAGTTATACCGTTTACCTCACCTTTGAATGTGGTCTCACCGGAGTCGTGTAAAAATGACACGCTTGTTCGCTCATGGTTTTTCCGCTCAAGACACTCTCGTGAATTTCACTCAGAGACTAGTTCACACGCTTAAACGAAAGATGAAAGATGATGAACCTAAACTAAGATTGCCCCCAGTATTGATTTGGGGTTAATGATGACAATTTAAAAGATATGGATTTGGAACCGCTTTGGGGGTCATTTGGATGTTTTGGGATAAGCTGTGGGGTTTGGTAAGGCATGTCCAAAACTTCAGAAACAAAATACAAGTCCTTGTATTCCATTGTCGGGAGATAATTAATTCATGAACCATTTTCTCAAAAGAAACTTGTGTGAAACAAAACCTTCTCTTTTTTTGTGTTATCATTTAGACTTGAAAAAGTCATCGATTTGTGAACATGAGGAAGAAGATGATTTAACAAGATCGATGCTTCTTATTAGTGGTCAGAAAACGATCATTCCTTGAAAAATATGAGAGGTGCATTTGGAAGATGAGTGTTATGGCAGGTTATGCAGTAGAATGCATGGGAACCCTAAAAATTCTGTTGAATCCAAATCCTGCTGAACCGTCTGAAGTCGGCATGCTGAAGACTCGAGCTCTTGACCGCCGGGATGTCGCTAAGATGACTGCGATCGTCTTCTTCTTGGACTCTTAGTAGGCTCCTAGGAATGCCTATGGATGACGCATGAGACACTTGGGCCTGGATGTGAGGTGCATGGGTTGAAACAGTTTCATGAATGTGGATTAGGCGCTCAGGCCTGGATGATTTTCATGGATGTGGATAGGCACTCGGGCCTGGATGAATTGAAAGTGAGGCACACATGCCAGAACGATTCATAAGCGGGTTGGCACTCGGGACGGAATGAGGATGCGGCACTGGGGCCAGAACATGTTGTGAGACTGTGGCACTAGGGCCGGAATGTTTAGAATATGTGGCACTTGGGCCAGAAAGTGTATGAGGATGTGGCGCTTGGGCCTGAATGTGTTTAGGAAAATGGCACTTAAGCCGGAATGATTTGGGATTGTGGCACTTGGGCCAGAACGATTTCAGATTGAAGTAAGAAATATGGGCCAGAGGGACTTCTAGACTGGAACGGATGTGCGGGCCTGAATACCCTTAATCTGGAAGTGGAGTAAACGGGCCGAAGGAAGCCACATGGACCGTGAATGTGCCACTGGGCCGAGAGAGAAACCTTGAAGCCTAAGATTCGTTTGATGATCTTGTTGGGCCTTGAGGCCAGAAACTAGAATGAATGGGTTGCGCAAACTATCTGGGATTCAAATGTTTTATGCTATGGGCCAAAATTTTGGATTCAGAGCAAAGTTCGTGGGCCAAAACTATGAATTGGTCTGTGGGCCCAGATTAAGTGAGTTATGAGTGTGGTACTTGGAATATTCTAAGAATTTGGCACCTGGGCCAAAATGTGTTTGGGCTAGAAAGAGGGCGCATGGGCCGAAATGATTTCTAAACCATGTCCCAGATGTGAATTGGAATTTGGGGCCGAGTACTTCTGATTGGGCCTAAAAGATGATACTTATACCTAGGATTTTGGGCCAAAGCCCGAGTGGAAAGTCTTTCTAGACTAGAATAAACCCTGAAACGGAAAGGCCTGATGGATTTTCATGAACTGCTTTCGGTGGATTTGTTTTCATGGGCCTAGAACTAAATTGATAATTCAAATTGGGCCGAAAGAGAGAAATCACCTAGGTCTAAACTTTTGGGCCAGAGCCCAAACAAACAATTCATTTATTCAAACCAAACAGGGCCTTAGGGCCGCAAACAATGAAGTCGTAAATTCCAGGTTGGGCTGAGTTGATATAGGAAGAGTTCCCATCAATTTCTAGGCTGGCAGTGGGCCGGTCATACAAGCAAACAAGGCCCACACAAGTTCAACATGTCCTTACTAGACGCTTCAACCAAATTGGGTATGGATCGATCCGGAGAGGTGCTTGGGGCATGGGCCCAGGTCACCACAAAGGAATAGGGCTTGCACGCTATTCTCTTTGGGCTTCCCCACTTTTTTCACATCACCTGAAGGTGTGCGTCTACGGTCGGGTCTTTGACTGACCAAACAATAGGCTAGGTAAGGGTACTGCCAGGAAAATGCTTGGGGCTAAAGCCCAGGTATTAAGGGGATGTGGTTAGACGACATCCTCCTCTTTTCCCCCGCTTATTCACATCACCTAAAAGGTGTGAGTCCCTGACAGGGGACCCTCAAACGGGTCCCGGGGTGAAATCGGTTTGTGTGGACCCTCGCTCTCATATGATGCAAAGGTGCCGAAATTAGAGTGCGCACAAAAGTAAACAAACAAAGTAATAAAGCCATAGATAAACATTTTCAAGTTAAGCCCTCTTTCTTAAAATTAAACAAGTTAAAATTAAGAGTTTAGTCCCCAGCGGAGTCGCCAGTCTGTGAGCCTCGATTTTAAACCCTATCCTATGTTGATTAGGATCTAACCGGGTTTTAGGTCCACTTATAACCTAAGATTAATAACTATGTCATAAAACAATAATTATTAAAACCTAAGCTAGCTCACTGGAACCTATTATGAGTCGCCACCTAATTTTAACCTAGATCAAATTAGGAAAGGAGAGTTCGGGTTCGGGGGCTTGATATTCGACTTAATTAGGGTTCAATTACTTTCATTACCCTCCTAGGTCGTTTTTCCTCTACTTGGTTTATTACGGCTCTCTACAAAGTTGCTTTTAACCTAGTGCGCGCTTCTGTTTTTGTGTTTTTTAGCATTTTTTGACAGAAAATTAAAGTGGAAATTAAAATACCTAAACTAGGGTTTCGGAGGCAGAATTAGGTCAAATTTTGTTTCCGTCCGTAGCCACGGACCTAATGTCCGAAGCCACGGACCCAGTTAACCTACATAACAATAAAAGTCGAATTAAACAGAAAACAGAAAATTGTAAAGTCCGGGGCCTCGGACAGACTGTCCGTGGGCCCGGACACTATTAAAAAAAACCTAATTTTTAAATTTTAAAAATTCCGCCGCCGTCCGTGGGTGTCCGAGCTTACGGACAGGGAGTCCGGGACCCCGGACACGACGTCCGTGGGTGCGGACAGCCCTCGGACGGCGGCTTTGAGGCTGTTCCTGAAGGTGTTTTTGGCTCAAATTTTATGGGTGCGTAGCCTGAAAGATGTACAATACGTTAGTGGTCGAAAGTTCTCAATTTGAATTTGAATTATGCACGAAACTTGGTAAACAAGTTATTGGACAGAAGCTTGAATAGACAGCAATACAGAAGCGTACGAAGGTTAGTTTGAGCCCAAATTTTGAGGCAAGACAGATAATACCGTGGTGAATTAGGGAAGTGGAGTTTCTACCTGTTTTACCTTCGGATTCACAACGTTTCTTCACACCGGGATTCGTCGAGTGCTCCGTTGATGGCAGACCCGAGAGGATTTCGACCCAAGCTTCTGGTTGTTGGTTGTTCTTGCTGTTCTTCACGTTTTGGAGGTGTTTTTGTGGGGTTTTGATGATTATTGGTGCTTTGGGATTGGAAAACGTGTTTAGATGGTGATTTCGGGGGATTTTCGGTATGATTTGGGTGGCCGGGTGTTGGAAAACGTGAGAGAGAGAGAGGAGGCTGTGTTTTCTGACTCTCTAGGGTTCTTGAGCATATGAGGTCCTCCTTTTATCCAAAAACCTATCCCCTTATATAGACTTTCTTAAAGATAAAGAAATCTAGTAAAAGTAAGATTTTTCGATATTTTAGTTAAGTGACTTCCCAAAGGAATTTTGCTGTGAAATTTTAACCACGTGTCAAGGATGGATATTATGAATTTTCTGAGGTGGAACCGAATTTTTTGAATATTGGAATATTTTTAAATTGAATTTCTCGTCAGATTCAGTCAGAAATTGCTAGAAAATTATTGGAAATTCGAAAAATCAAAATTCCAACGCCATTATGCTTAAAATGTCATCCTCTATCATGGGTTAAAATATCAAAGCGTTTCAAGCTGATTTGGGCATCCTTTGGAGGAGAGAGAAAGCTACAAGAGGTCTTAGGAGCCTTTAAAGATTACCAAAACGCCCCTAAAAGTGACGAAGCTGCTCCCCATGCCATGGAACGTGCCGATCGGGCCGGGATCCCTCACCGCTTGATTAAAATGCCTCTCACAACACCAGTACCTCGTAGACCCTAACCAGGGGGTCAAAATTTTGGGTATAACAGGTCTGGCAGAAGTGACTAATCGTGAGCTAAAATGGATCCTACTGAAGACTGTAAATGCATCAAGGAAGGATTGATCAATTAAACTAGATGATGCTTTGTGGGCATACAGGACTGCTTTCAAGACTCCTATAGGTATGTCTCCTTTTAAACTTGTGTATGGAAAAGCTTGCCATCTTCCAGTCGAATTAGAGCACAAAGCTTACTGGGCATTGAAAGCCCTGAATTTTGATATGCACACTGCTGGAGAGAAAAGAAAATTTCAACTATCTGAACTAGAGGAACTTAGAGAGCAAGCCTATGACAGTTCCAGAATTTATAAGGAGCGCACAAAGAGAATCCATGATCAGATGATCCATAAGAGAGAATTCAAAGTAGGGGATCTAGTGTTGCTCTATAATTCAAGGCTGCGCCTCTTTCCTGGCAAGTTGAAATCACATTGGGCAGGTCCATTCAAAGTTGTCGGGATCACTACTTATGGTGCTTATGAGCTAGAGAATAAGACAGGAGAAGTATTTAAAGTGAATGGTGCTCGACTGAAGAAGTACCTAGGCGATACCTTTTCTCAGCCTCCTGCACCAGGTATATCCTTAATTGAAAGCTCCAATTCCATAACTTCTATCTCTTCTATCTGTATTGCAGCACCGCCTCCCAAAGCATCCAAGAAGCCACACCCGCAATGGTATTTCAGATTAAAGAAAGCTATTGCTAGCTGCTGTGGCGGCCCTCCTTGACCCTATCTGTAAAGTCTAGCCAGAGACTTTAACTCCGGGCAGCTTGGTGGGAGGCAACCCACCGGTTTGTATCTCTTCCTTGGTTTAGTTAATTATTTTCCTCTTTTGTTCTTATTTAGCAGAGTGTTAATCACTGTTGTGCAAATCGAAAAAACCATGGCTCTTACTTTATAACTAATGGTTTTATCTGGTTCCACTTGAGTTCTTCTGGTTTTTGCAGATTTAATATTTCAGGTACTTCACTCTAATGCTAAACTGCACTCAAGTGTGAGGAAGAATCATGGAAATGTTCATCAAGGATCAGGGAGTCCTTTAACACTCTTGTTATTTAATTTCTGCATTCCGTGTGTTTGTTTATTTTTGTTTGATTATTTGTGGTAATGTTTCATTTTTATGAATGAGATGTTTTTAAGTAGTGGTTTTAATTTAATTATATAAAAAAAACATTTTAACGTGTCCAGCTGAACTTAGCCGGACACAAATCCGGTCACGAGAAAACGAAGCCACGTCCGGATCCGGACTCCACCCGGACACGACTAACACGCGTGCCGATTTTTAGTTTTCTTTCTTCTCGTCTTTTCTCTTTTG
The DNA here is from genome assembly GCA_023374045.1 of Limonium bicolor. Lineage (NCBI taxonomy): Eukaryota > Viridiplantae > Streptophyta > Magnoliopsida > Caryophyllales > Plumbaginaceae > Limonium > Limonium bicolor. Next base: position 149,977,782 of record CM041780.1, read on the forward strand.
ATCTTTCTTCTTCCTCGCGACACCGAAGAAACCGACCAACTACAAACCCAACCTCCATTACTTCTCCTCCAAAAACACCACCACCAATCAAACTCCACCACCACCGGATTTCGACCACCGACGACAACAGAGCCGCCGCCACCCTACAGCCACCGTAGCCGCGCTTCCCTCATTCCGACCCGCAACCCTAACTAAAAACAGGTTTCAGAAATTTCTTCCAATTTTGCGGTTACAATTGCAATCACAGACTAAATGCGACAGATTCGGTAGTGTTTTTAGGTTTTTGATGTAATCTGCTAGCTTAGATACAACAATGTGCGATTTCAGTACCGTTTCAGTCGATTAAGGGATAGATTAGGTTGTGGTGTGTGATTTTTAATGATTAACTGCTGTTGGTATGCAAAAATGTGAGACGTTTTGTGCCAATTTCGCGAATTCTGCCTTGAATGTGTGTATTCGACGCCTGTGTGTTCGCGGTGAAATTTTTTTTTTTAGGGTTAGTCGACGCGTCCGGACTGCGTCCGGCTAGGTTGACCCGGACGTAGGTCCGAACATGTGTAAATTTTCCGAATTTTTGTGCAATTGTTTCTGGGTGAATGTTGTTCTGTTTAATGTTATAGTGTGCAATGTTTGGCTATTTTAATGCCTTGTTTCTCAAATAAACTGTGTGAAAGAATATGTTCAAATCGAATATGCTGCTCGATTGGTTTCGGGTTTTGGCGTGGCTGCTACTTCTGTTTACTTACTGCTTGTGTTTTATCGATAGATGGCTCGCACTAGAGGTGGTCCTGCACGCAGAGGGTCCTCTTCGAGGAACCCACGCCCTGACGACGAGTCAGAGCCGGCCCCACTACGCGAGGATGGATTCCGTTCTGCTACCACCCGGGCTTGGTATGAGAGGGGTGGAGCCTTCGTCATCGAGAGGCGTATCACTGACGAGGCAGCAGCTGAGGCCGGGCTTACAGCTATCTTCGAGAGTCTCGGGGCCACCAGCATATTGCGCATGGGCGAGGGAGTGTTCTCTCCAGAGCTGGTACGCGAGTTTTACGCCAATGCTGTGGCGTCAGACATGACACACAACATTACTTCATACGTACGCCAGTTCGAGGTAGAGGTAACCCCTGAGTCTTTTTCTGAGATTTTACTTCTCCCGGATAACCCGGACACACATAGAGATATTTCAGAGGATGCACTTAGGGAGAGTAAGACTAGGTGGTTAAGCGAGGTCGGGAGTACTACTCGCCGACGGGGTGAGGAGCATAAGACTGTACTCCTGTATGCCATTCTTCCTTCCCTTCAGCAGAGGACCCTAGCAGAGATCCTCAGTCATCAGATCCGGCCTCAGGCTGGGAATGATGCTTCTGACGAGGATTGTGTCCTCCTAGACTACATAGCTCACCACATCCAGCAGCCCAGCAGTCGATGCGCTAGCTACGTCATGTTCAGACAGCTGCATAAGGTGGTGACATATCTGTGGACGAAGAAGAAGAAGATCACACCTATCTTTCCTATCTTCATCCAGCATCTTTTATCTCTACCCTCCCCGAGGACATCTTCACTGACATGCGTATGAGGGAGGGTGAGACACCCATCTCCCTTACGACCTTCAGGAGATGGGGCTTCTTACGCCTAGATGACGGAGCTGGGTGAAGGGCAGCTCGGGCCTAGGATCCACTGGTACATCTGCGAGCTCTAGCTCTACACCGGCCACTTCCATGGTGCCCCCCACGGCCCCTGCGATGAGCATCCCACCTGAGATGCAGACTCTGATGGGACTCATCTGCAGCAGCAGAGAGAGGTGGAGCAGAGATCGGGGGTATGGAGCAGCAGTTTGGTTCGTACAGCAGCAGGTAGGGGAGGTCCAGCAGCGCAGGTGCGCATGGAGGGAATACGATGACATCCGCCAGACACAGGGCCGCCTCCAGGCAGAGCAGACCACATCATGAGCGCTTAGAGCGCAGGACAGCCACCACCACCACCGCCACCGCCTCAGTGATAGCCACTCTATTTTTACTGCTTTCTTCTCTTTTGATGGTTTTTTTCTGTACTTTTCTTTTCTTCTTCTTAGACTTATTTTACTTTTGTTTGTTAACACTAACAGAAACATGGGACTGCAGGAGAAGTGGTATTAGATATATTCAGCAGTGTTTTAAATTCTAAATTGCTAAATTTCTTGTTTCTCTGAGCAGTGCAGCGTTCTAAAATGATTACTTTACCTGTCACCTCTACTGCGAAACAAATGGATATAAGTACAGAAAATGGAACCACACCACTTGCGAATGTCTGCTAAGCTTAAACTATGGGGAGTACTCTTTCTCTAATTATGACTCATTCGATTCAAATATTCTCTGTAGTTAGAGTTAATGCACTTTATTCTGTGGTTGTACTTGCCAGTGAAAATTTAGCAACTCTTAATCTGCACACAACGTATACTGTCTGTGACTCATAAGGAATCTCTCCACCCCTGCCAAACTTCAAGTGTGAGGAAGAACATCTTCCTCAATCCATAACACCAGGGAGTCTCAGTTCATAATTTCACTTATTTGATGTTCCACATTTGTTGCGTTGAGGGTTCATTATGGCATATGCATCTATTTTGAGTATAGCATGTTTTGAAAGCTCTTTTCTCTGTTTTTCTTCTTTGACCAATGAGGACATTGCTCATCTTAAGTGTGAGGAAGGACAGACCTTTCCCTGAAAACATGCTAATTGTTCTTTAATGCCACACTTGCTTTTTGCTTCTCTAATGCCTGTGCACACTGAGTGATGTTAAACCAAAGTGAAAACCGTAGGAATCTTTTTGCTTGATGAGGTTTGCATAAAAATAGTTTAATTTAAAAATACTCTCTTTTCACTAAAAATATGGTAGATTGGCTAGTTGTGGAAACTAGATTATTTTAGCTTGGGATTTTGGAAATAAAGTGAATGTTTGGAATGAAAAGGATAAGGCAAGGTACTCCACTGATCAAAAATTTTTCCTAACAAAAGCAGGCCTCGTCTATTCGGTTATTAAGTCTTAAGGGTGCCTTATCACCTATCTACCTAAGGTCTCGTGATCTGGGATAGTTGGCCCAACACCGTTACAAGGATAGAGAGAAAAGTCTGGGTTAAGGAACAACTCTACAATTCACAATATTTCGTTTGTTTTGTATATAATTCTTGGAAGAAGAATGTTTTTGCATGTGAAAGAAAAAAATTCATTGCAGTTTAATTTTTGTTTTTGATCACGAGTACGTGGTGTTGAAAGGTATTGCGGAATAAGGCATTACTTCACACCCCTTGTCATCCAAAGGTTAGAGGAATGAAAATGGTGGAAAGTCCCAAGCTAAGTTAACTTGTTTTCTACAATCTAGTTTCTCTATGCTTTTACAAAATCATTCTTGCTTCACTGTTTGTGAAAACCTACCTCTAGAGAGCAAGATTATTCTTTCATTTATCACTTTGTTTGATTTCGCTCTGCACTTGTTTAAAATTTGAGATTATTTGACGGTTTTAGAGATATTCTTATTCCTATTTTGCTTGAGGACAAGCAAAAGCTTAAGTGTGAGGAAGTTGATAAGTGTGAGACATATAGGCTTTTCATGGTTTAAATACCTTATAATTTGTAACGATTCAGGCAATGTTTCCCACTTATTATGTGTTTTTCCTAAGATTGATGTTTTGATAAGAACTGATGTGTTATATATGTTAAATGCAGGAAAAACCCAGGAAATAAAGATTATACATCATAAGGATTACAACACAACAAACGGGGAACAAATCAGGAGAAGAGACAAAAATTGGTCTTGTCCGGATCAGTTTGGCCGGACACAAAGACGGACATCTCTTGTCCGGATCTGTTGGGTCGGACGCAAGCCGGACGTGACTAAAATTCCAGATCCGAGAGTTCGCATTTCAGATCCAAAACTCTGTGTCACGTCCGGATCCGGACACGATCCGGACGTCACACAGAATTGAAAAATAAAAATGCACGCACTGATAATTAGCCTTTCGGCTAATTATCGAGCAGCGCATTAACAGACAGTCGGCCTGTAAACAGGGGAGCGGCGCATTAATGGAGAAGGCTCCAAGCTCAATCAAATTATTTCTCACCAACTATACCAAACTCCCACTAATCTGTGCTTCCTCTCTAACCCTATATATACCATCTCCTACCTTCATTCCAAATCGTACCTGACTTCGCAGTCTCCTCTCCTCTCTAATCCTCTCACTCACCATACGCTCCATCTCCATTCTTCTATCTTCTCCATAAACCTGCATAGCTCACTCACGATTCACTCACGAATTCATCTGCTATCTCACAAACATACCTTCGTAAACCTTCGCTCATATCCCGTATCCATTTCGCGACATTTTAACCGTGTCCGACCCTTGTCCGGATCCGGACACACTCATTCCACCCACGTCCGGATCGCGTCCGACCCAGACAGATCCGACATCTCACGTCCGCCTCTCTGTCCGACCCTCTTCAGTCGGACACCTCACAAAACTCACTAAAACTTCCATTTTCGCCCCATTTCACCCAACTCACTCCATTATCACCAAGACCAACCTTCAAGCCAGCATAGCGCAAGGACAAAGGACGGAGCGAGCAAGAAGATCTTCGTAACAGATGATTTCTTCTAACTCTCTCTCATTTATTATTATAATCGCTATGTCTAGCTAAGAGGATTTACTCTAGGGGAAGGGATGTTGTAATTAGTTAAACTCTGCATTATTTTGCTGCTTGTTGAGACAATTTGGATTGTTCAGGTTAATGCTTTTAAGTGCTTTTAATAAACGTCATGAATTTATTATAAGCCCTCGAATCATGTTATGATCAGATAAGGTGATTAGCATTGACGGTCCTATTAACCTGTTACCTGTGATAATTGCAATCCGATAGATTACTTTAGTCACTAGGAGCTTTAGTCCGGATTAAAACCAGACTAGTAATTCTGTGCGATAAAACCATCTAGATATACTTGCTAGGTCTAGACTAGAACTACATGCCCTGTCTAGATGAGCTATCTGGAATTAAGACTTAATACAGAATAGACAATTGAGAATTACAAGCCGATCCAAGTCTCCACTTAAGCAGTAGAATATGCAGAACCTAGCTAGTGAAACAACTCCCTGAACCTAGAGTACCGTTCACACTCCCAAAACTATCACTTTAATTTATCTGCTATTTACTTTCTTGTTATCTATTTGTGAAACCCAAAACCAAAACAAAACCCCATTTTGAGTTAACCATTATCTAAGGCTAGACTTACTTATCAAGTCCCATGGATTGACACCCAGGTCGCTTCATTGAATTACTATACTATTTCGACCGGGATTTTTGCAACCTGACGATCTATTGAATTATTGAATTCTAGGATTATTTCTAGGCTTTTAATATACCAAATAAATCGTTTGCACCCTACTCTCAGGGTGACTCTTCATGGGACGCTTGCCTGCAAAATAAAAACAGCCCCCAAAGGGGGTCAGCAAGAATGCTGGTACGACCCTCTCGTGGCCCCCAAGCTAACGGGACTACGACGACTAATTGTCGATAGCATGGAAATTGATTAGATACACAATCATAATATGAAGTGCAATAAACATCAATCCACAAATGAACCACAAAGTCCAAACGCAATACATGGCTTAGAAGCCTCCCTTAGTAAGTGAGTTAGATTTTAACCCCTTATGTCCACATTCCTCTTATTCTCATGTTTGCCAACCGTTCACCTATTGGACCGGTTAGCCCTTAGTTCGTTGCTTATTTTTGTAGGGCTTGGTTAACCCTAGCCGCCAGCAGTGCACTTACCAGCAATAAGCAACCTTTCTTGAAATGTTAGGGACGTAGGCTAGATCCCCCACGCCATCCTTAATGTGCCTCCTACCTCAAATAGTAGTCCGGGTGGTCGAGTCATTTTGTTGACTTAAGGCGACGAGTCCGAGGACAAGTCTAATTTGGAAGTCGGACCTGATTCAGATACCGACCTCCCCCAATACACATGTGCCGGTACCATTCCGGATTCCTCACTCCCACCCCAAGTTATGGTTAATGAAAAGTCTTACAAACCTTGTGTTAGTTAAAACTTATCGGGTATTAAGCAACTGTTACCAATACATCATTCCTCTCCTTAATTCGATAGGTAATAAGCTTAGTTAGTAGCTAACCTTAAGTCCCGTGGGTTAGTGTAAAGAAAACACAAACACAACGAGAGCAATAAAAACCGGTTGCATGCTTTATATTGTCTTAGTCATAGCAAATAAACAGATAGCACACAAGCCGAGGGACACCTCGTTAGCAAGCAGGTCACAAGAAAGACTGTACCGTTCACCGTCGGCGGTTGTTTGATTAATCTCCTTCCAAGTCCCAATTCACAAGTCCTAAAACATTCATTCAGTTTTAGGTTATCATTTAGCTCAACTCAGCATAACTTACTTAATCTTCCTAGACACTAACATTTACCATTGTCCTTTGCTAAGTCCTTATGGTTTTTAACTTAAACTTTTAAGTGCATTGTTTCTTGTTATCTCTTTCATTTGTTCACCCACTTAGTAGCTATTTTACTCACTAAACATGTCCTAGACAACCCAATAACATCAATACCTAACAATCCCCTTCATTCCCAATTAGTACTCACTAAGTTCTTAGAACTTAACCTTAAACACTTAAAATCCTTTACTTAACTCAATCCTTTAAGCCCTTATATACTTGCTTATCTAATCACCATTGCCCTCTTAATAGCTTATTACTAATGCCCCCTTATACTCCTTAAAATTTATTTTTTTTACATGTTCTGATCTGGACCGCCCCACTAGGGTGGTCCCAGGGGCGGTCCCAACCAGAGAATACCCAGCCTGTAGAATTCATCTGGACCTCCCCTTAGGGGCGGTCCACAGCAGACCCTAATTTTTAAAGTGTTTTTCTCCTCTTTTTGGACTCTAATTTCACCCCAATCTTTTCATAATCATTCCTCATGTTTTCCCACATGTTTTAACACATCATTTAAACACCTTAATACCTTCCTGAATCATCCAACAACCCCCTTAAACTTTTACTCAAATTCTTACTAAATCCTTAACACTTAAAGCTTAATCCCTTACACTTCCAACTCTGTTTTCACCTAGGACTTCCACTAACCAAAATGTCCTTCTACTTACCAAATAACCACTCCTTATGCATCATTACTCATACCTACTCCCTTTTCACATACTTCCTAAAGCTACATAAGCTAGCACATGTTTACAAGTCATTATACCATAGTTTTCCTTCAAACTTTGCACAAGTTTCCTAACTTCCTTATCTTGGTCTTGGTGCCTTAAACTCACCATTGAAATCCTTAGTTCCTCCTAAACATCCCGTAGGTCATCCTAGTGCACAAGAACTCCATAGTTTATTCATTTTCACTAAAACAACCCTTAAGGTTTACTAGAACATCCATATTCTTAAAATCTTAAAACATCCTAAACACTTAGTTTCTCCACCAAATTTTGACATGGCTTCCTAGTATATTACTACACCCAAGCACTTAGATTTTCACCACTATCAAACTATAAACACTCAAATTCTCATTACACCATCTTAACACACAATATACACTCAAACTACACTACATCTCAATATAGTGCATAAACTTAAAGTGCTTGGCACTTAGGCCCTTAAATGCATAAATCTTAAGCACTGAATTTCCACAATATATATTGCCTTTGACCTGAAAATACACACAACAAGGCTCCCATTGCAATATAAATGTTCTTATAATTCACCTTGACATTGTTTAACTATCTTCTTTCTCATTTGCTCTTTAATCATAAGTTATCAAATATAGTCATTGTTTCTCCTAGGTTACATAGCCCTTTCCTAATGTAAACTTTAAGCTAAGCTTATCATATATCTAAATCCCATCCCTCAATGCATTAAAACACCTTAAGGTAAGACATTTACCTTGTTCTTTTTCAAGCTTCACCAACTTTCTTCCTTAGGTTTTCCCTTGAACAATCTCGGTCACCAACCAAATTCTCCTTGCCAATGTTCTAATCATATCCAATGACTATAATGAGTGCTAGACAATACACTAACCTTAAGGAGCAAACCCTAGGTTAAAAAATGTGTTTTAAGGTATTAAAATGGATATTTTACCTAGAAGTCTTAAGGTAGGCTTGGATATGAATCAATAAGGACCTCCTCTAGCCCTTGGAGAATAGAAAACAAGCTAAACAAGGCATAAAAATGAAGCCCCATGAGTGTTAATTTCAGACATGTGAAGAAGTGATGGGAACTTGATTTTTCTTGCACATTCTTTACCTTAAGAGGATGGAGAAGCTAATGGACCCTCCAAGCTTATTTTTCCCCTTCAATGGCGGTTTGCCTTGGCACAAAAATGAAGCTCTTGAATATTTGAAAGGATAGAAAGAAAGAGCTTGAGCTAACTAAGAGAAATATGCACTTAGTTTTGATTTTGGAGTAAAGATGAGTGTTTGGCAAGCAAATGAAGGTGGAGATAGTATGGAGCTGTCTTGTACATGAATGAAGAAGAGAGGAAGCAGTAGAAACCCGGGAAGAAGAAGAATGAAGAAAGGAGGAGAGAGGTAAGTTAAAGGAAGATTTTTGTTTAAAAAGGTGAATAGTACTATTACCTTATCTCTTCTTTTCCTTTAGTTAATTGATCATGTGGTGACTATCCCCCTTAGAAAACCGCCCCCATATTAATTAAGGCTAGTCATGGTCTTGTTTGACCATTTAGTTACACTTAGTTGACTAAAGACTAAGCTAGGCACTATTTGGTTACTATTCACAAACTAGTGCAGATATTTGTGAAATTTTTGATTTCTCATTGATTTAGACTTCCTATTGTGATACTAAGTAGTAAAAGTTGATTAAGAGTAATCATGGACATTTAGCCACATAAAACCCCTTTTTAAGACAATTTTTCCAAAATGTGCTTTAAGAGTCCTTAAAGCACAATTTGTGTTTTAACTTGTTTTTGAGCTTGGTTTTCTTTGGTAATAGATTTAATATGTCCATTAGGATTTTAACAAGGTCTAAGAATGATATTTAGGTGCTAACCCAAGTTACTCCAAGCTTAGAGCACATTTTTTCCTAAATTGCTCTTATGGTGTTTCCTTGCGTTCTCTTCGGTTAAAACTATTTCATAATGTTTCTAAGGCATTATTTAGCCTTCTTATATCTTAGTTTATCATCTAAGCACCATATCTAGGTTTGGGGTATTTCAATAACAATAACAAAAATTTATTAAAATAAAATAAAAAGTACATAAAATGATAGATATAACAATGGAAATGATGATGATAACATAGAAAGTCAATGTTAGAAGACAATTAAAAGTGACATTGGACAGAATAAAATAAATGAAAATAAAAAGAAAAATGAATAGATAAACAAGTGAGCAATAAAAATGGAATATATAAAATAAAAAAATAAGAGAAGTAAATAAAACAAAATCCATAGGTTTAACACCGCATTTGTCATTCTAAATTCATTTTCGAAGAATTGTATTTTTTTTAAATTCTTTGAGAAAAGGATTTAAGAATTTTGTCATAAAATGATGGTTTTGGTTTGACACACACTCTGATACGTTTTGAATAAGAAAGATGACGACCTCTCTTATTGCATTTATGATTTCAGAATTTATTTTTATGGGGTGAGAATTTTTGGTGTCTACAGATGGCTCCCTTTGATTCAATTCTGCAATAGAAGGCTTGCAGAATTGGATCAAGGTTTATGGGATGCCAAAAATTCTCACTCCGTTTTGGGCATTCTTGGATGCGAAATATTAGTGTCATATGCATGAGGACTTATGACGGGCCCCGACTAGACTTCGACGCCTAGCTCTAGGACTTATGACGGGCCTAGATTGCGGTGATTGATGGTATGAGGACTAATGACGGGCCTCAACTAGATTTCGGTATCTAGCTCTAGGACTAGTGATGAGCCTAGAATACGATCAATCAACCTATGCATGAGGACTAATGACGGGCCTCAACTAGAACTCGGTGTCTAGCTCTAGGACTAATGACGGGCCTAGAATGCACCTTCAAAATGTATGAGAACTAATGACATGCCTCAACTAGATCTTGGTGTCTAGCTCTAGGACTAATGATGGGCATGGAATATGATCAATCAACCTATGCATGAGGACTAATGATGCCCCTCAACTAGAACTCGGTGTCTAGCTCCAGGGCTAATGAAGGGCCTAGAATGCATCTTCGAAATGTATGAGGACTAATCACGGGCCTCTACTAGATCTCTGTATCTAGCTCTAGGACTAATGACGGGCCTAGAATACAATCGGTATATTGGTTATGCGTGATGACTAATGACAAGCCTCAACTAGAACTAGGTGTCTAGCTCTAGGACTAATGACAGGCCTAGAATGCATCTTTGAATTGTATGAGGACTAATGACGGGCCTCAACTAGATCTCGGTGTCTAGCTCTAGGACTAATGACAGGCCAAAAATACAATCAGTATATTGGTTATGCATGAGGACTAATGACGGGCCCCAACTAGAACTCGATGTCTAGCTCTAGAACTTATGACGGGCCTAGAATGCATCTTCAAAATGTATAAGGACTAATGATGGGCATCAACTAGATCTCAATGTCTAGCTCTAGGATTAATGACGGGTCTAGAATACAATCAGTATATTAGTTCTGCATGAGGACTAATGATAGGCCTCAACTTGACCTTTTGATGTCTAGCTCTAGGACTTATGACGGGCCTTAGAATGCAACTGAAAGTACGAGAACTTATGATGGGCCTCAACTAGACCTCTTGACATCTAGCTATAGGACTTATGACAGGCATATAATACTTTGATTGACTTGTACGAAACTCGTTGTTTTGAGTGGTTGATTTGAGGACGACTTTGATTGTGGATTGGTCCGGGATTGGATGTTTTTCAGTTGTTTTCACCAAGGATGTGATAGTCGAATGTTTTCTGTTGATGTGGCCCTTGACTTTGTCAGTGCGAGACTCATGTTTGGGTTTTGTTTTGATAGTCTCGCCCGATGTGACTATAGTCTCGGGATTTGGTAGGACTCTTGGCTCCAGGGTTTCGAGAAGACTCCGTTATGGCTCTTGAGTTTTTCATATTGGTTTTGGTGATTTTGTGATTAGTATTTGAGTGGATGGTTTTTTTGTGAATGAGTAACTTTGGGAACTTGATCATTTTGATATGACCGGATGGCTCCGGTGCGGTCAGGAGGCTCCGATATAATTTATGACTTGAGTGCAGCAACAACTCTGGGATGGTTGGTGGGTTTTGATTTGGATGGGGATTTCTAGGATGGTTGGTGGGTTTTGATTTGGTTGGTGATTTTCGGGGTGGTTGATGGTTTTTGCTTTGGTTTGGATTTCGAGTCGAGTGGTGGGTCGATGTGATTGGTGGCTTTTGATGTGACTGATGTATTCAGATGTGATCGATAATTTTTATTGTGATGAATGGCTCCGGTGTGGCTTCGGGATGGCTCTTATTACTGTTTCGGGCTGACCCCGGGATGGCTGCATTGGTGATAACTAGAAAGGGGAACTTTTGCTTATGAGGTGGTCGCACCCTGGGCGGGCTGCCTACGTACTCAATTCCGGATTGAGATTAGACCATACGTAGTTCGAAACTCTGTAGACAAGGCCTTGGTGATGACATGGCTCTGACCTGGATTGGAGGTGGCTCTCGTATTGTTCACAAACTGTTGGGATGGCCCTTTGTAGCTCCAAGGATGGTTTCAAAGTCGGAGGATGGCTCCCGTATGGCTCTGTTAGAGAAAGTTATATGCAGGTCAATATCACAAAATATGGGCAAGTGGACCCAATCGAAGTAGTAATAACGAGTGTCGTTCCACCAGGAAATTGACTATCTATCCCCCTAGCTTCGGTATTCGGTAACGTAACAATAAATAAGTAAAAACAAGGGTCTTTAGCCGGTGGCAAGCTTAATGGTTTTGTTCAAGGAAAACTGCAACTTAACGATTGAAACTAAAATTGGTTGTTAAGGGTTTTGGATGGGAAGCACCCTAGGATGGTTATTCTCACCTAAATTCACCTCAACTTCACTCATAAACCCATTTCACTCAAATTGTTTATTTGGACTATTGTAATGGCCTTCCAAGTCACGGAAGAGCCAACTCTTACCTAGATACTCTCAACTCTTAAATCAAGAGAAGTTTAAATCACTAGATAGCATTAATTGCAAGTCCACATAAATAGCCCCAAATTTCACCAACTAATCAAGCTAGCACAATCTAGGGTTTCTCTCTCCTCTAGGTCACAACCTCCAACTTAAAGTCTTGTGTTGTTGGGAATCACCATAAATGCCATAATTGATCAAGTTAAAGCATTTAATGCACAAGAGAGAGAAAACAATAATAATTAATGAAGTAAGGGTTTACAAGCTAGTTGGGGGATTCAAGTTCAAATCCCCATCCCAAAGTGCTAAATAGATCTACTCAGCCATAGAGATACATAAGAGAGAGAGAGAGAGCGAGAGAGAGAAAGCCATTGTTGAAGGTGGTTGAGCTTGGAGAAGGTGAGCTTTCTTCCTCTTCTTCCTTCTCTTCTTCTTCTCTTCTTCTTCTTCTCTTCTTCTTCTTCTTCTTCTTCTTCTTCTTCTTCTTCTTTTCTCCCTAAAGTCTCTCTCTCTCCTTGTTTCAGTCTCTAAGAGTGTGTGGAGTGTAGAATGGGGAAGGAAGCCCCAAAATGTAGCCTTTTAAAAGAAAAATCTGGGCAAAAATTCCGTCCGACCGACCTTGTCAAGGTCGGTCGGACTCTCTCAGAACAAGGCATGTGACAGGTTTTTAAGCTCGACTGACCTTGGACAAGGTCAGTCCCAATGTTGGTCCCAAGGTCGGTCGGGACCAGGATGTCCTTCTTTTGTGCTGGAATTCTTCCGATGCTTCCCGTTGGCTTGGCACCCTTCCCGAGGTGCTCGAACATTGATGCATTCTCAAATTAAGCGCTAAAAAATGTACTCATATGAGTATTTACCTATTTGAATATGTCAAAAGTATAAGATCACTAATAATCACAAAAAAACTCCATAAAGTGGTGAAATGAGTCATGCACCCAATAAAATGACGGTGAATAAAGACCTTGAGAAAGCACTATTTCACCACTTATCAGGCTCCAGCTACGGTTCTCCCATGGCTCCAGGGTGGTTTCTGCCTGGCTCTCGAAGGGCTCTTGTATGATTCCGGTATGGCCTTGGGATGGCTCCAGCTTTGACTTCTTTGGATCGGAAGTTACGCTTCAAAAACAGCAACTAAAGTCAACTTTCAGCGAGACTAGACAGAGTACTTACAAGTGGAAGCTGATGATGAACTGGTTATGATACATGCAGACATTAAATGCTAGATACGATGCAAAATGCATATGCAATTTTGGGGAGAAGGTACAGGCCCTATCTCTATTTATACAACGTTTACGAATATAAGACATCTTTGATTCAATCTTGAGTGATTGTTGAACTAAAATGCGTGAATCACTTTCCTCTCATTGAGGGATGTGGGTCAATCTTTTGTGAGTGGTTGTGTGTGCTAATTTTGTGATGACGCTCTTGATGCTCAGAGCATTATTTTTCTAAGAATCTTTTGAGGCTCTGGACTTTCCGATCCTCACAAATTCCTCACTTACAATGGGGTTAACTGTTTATGATTTGGTGCTTTGATAAAAAAAGTCACTCGCACTAAAAAAATCTTGTGTGGTAAGGTTGCGCTCATTCGCTCATGGTCCCTTTGGTATGACGGGACATGTTGATAACAAGTATGCAGCTTATGATTCATGTTTCAGATCCGATACTTTCAGTTAACACTCATCAACTAACAAGTCAAAGGTCTTTTATAGGGTTATAACGGGGCTGAGGGGTATGATGCATGTCACATGGGAGTGGAGGATTTGTTTGGGAGTTGTGGAGCTTTTGTGCAACAGAGGATATGTTTCGCCTTTGCCATGGGTGGAATGATTAGAAGGGTCTTGATAACCTTTTATTGATTTCTATGGGACACCAATGGTCCTTTGGATTTGTTTTCTCCTTCCTTTTCCTTTGCTTTCGAAACTTGCCTTGGCTCATCTATTTTTTGGTGTTTCTTTTTGGTGTTTGGCTTTGGATTTGCACTGACTCATTGATTTCTTCAAACATTTTATTTGTTGTTTTTGTGAAAGATAGAGGGAGGGGCCATGGCTCTAGCTCATTCGTATCCCTCTATTGCAAAGGTAGGTATGTATATGCATGTAAGTTGGCATGTTATGGAGTTCGCAGAAAAAAGGTTTATCGTGAAAGGCTCAGCGGGGCTCACTAATGAATTATGTTCAGGACAATCAAAGCTTTTGGTTTTGTGGAGATTTTTATTCCTAAGTGCCTCGTCATTCTCATTAGTCAATGATTGTTGTCCTATTATTCTCAGATCTTTGCATGAATCACAGTTCGTATCTTGCTATCGACATTGATCTCACTTTGAATCATGTCTCTCCATGTGCTGAAGAAATATACATGTCGCTCGTGGTTTTACCTCAATTGGAACTCTCTACCTTCCCTCATCACTCAGTGAATTGTCTAGTACCCTCATTTGGAATTCAAGAGAAAAATGCCGCCTTTCGCACGCTACTCACTTGGTTTATGGTGCTGAATTTGATTAGACCCTTGTGTTCATTGACGGGTCACGAGTTTAGTGGTTCACGCACTCTGTTCAATCAATCTCTTAATATTTTTTCAAAGGTTTCGCTTCGATACGAGAGTATGCAAATGCAACTATTTACGATGCAATCTATTGTGGTAATATGGAATTACTATGTATAGGATGCATGAAATGCTGAAAAACGATGAATGAAGAAGGTTAACTTTGAGTTTTGACCGAATGTTTTTGCTAACAAGATATTTGTAGGGAAAAAACTATGTAAAAAAATGATAATAGGATCCTACAACTCTAATACGGGTAGCAAAAATTCCCGGTCGGAATATAGTGTAAGTAAATTACGACCAAGAGTATCGAACCCTAAGGACTTAGTAGACAATTAGTCCTAATCCTGGTAATTTACCTAAATCTAATAAGGGGGAAATTGAACATTGATTCAAACTAAGGGAACTACCTAAAAATCTAACTAAATGGTTACTTACAGCGAACTACTTCTTGATTCGGAACAATAACCCACATAAGAACAAGTATGATCACCAATTCAAATTGACAAGTCTCGAACTAACCAATTTCTAAACATGCCGGATGACATGCCGAACATAGGATGCACGGCACATTCAAGAACCTTGAATGCGCAGGACACCAAATACCCGCCAATGAATCCGTCAGGACCAAAAGTTTAACATTGTTTTCTAGTTTCGAATCCGAAATACATACTCACTATCTATTATCGAATCTAGCAAATTTTATGCCAGTAAACGAACCAGAAAGTGACGAACCATAGCAACTTCTCACTTGGTGCCGGCTAGGGAATACCCGGCACTGTGTCCAACATCACCTTTACTCTGCTCCATACTCTTACCGTGAGTTGAACTTACGGCATCAAGCCCGGCATTACTTCGATCCTTTGATTAGGATTTGATTCCTTGCACAAAAATACAACAAACATAAGTTTGATCTTATTAAACGAACTTTATATGTAATATGATATAAATACTAGCTATTTCATACTTATTTTTACTAATAGTATTATAATTCTAGTTTATAAAATATCATAAGTTTGAGGCTTATCAGTTCTTGTTGTTGTTTTTTTTTGTATGCAGTGCATGAGTGAGAAGGCTACATCTAGTCTCGCTTGAATTGGTTCCAGTTGATGGTCTATGAAGCTCATCCCGTCACTATTGGTACTGAAGACGGTCTAGCTATTGGGGTTATTGTTGGGGTAATGACTCTCAAGTGAGGTTATATTGATGATTGGCTCCCGGAATCGGCATTTTAGGGAGTGACAACTCCCACATGGTAGCCCCACGACATGGAAAAGACTGCAACCCCTTTTTTTCTCTCATTCTGGTCGCTGATACTCATGGCAGTTCTAGAGTGGGAAAGGTTAGAACTCCCCTGTGTTTTCTGCTATCCATCTGAATATCGGGCTTTGGCGGTTTGAGAATTTGGGATGAAAGCTGGTGTGTGGTAAGATGAGAATGGAACATGTGAGTATGCAATATTATTCTGAGGTGGACAAGACTTGTGTATGATTGATGTTTTTGTATGGACTGAAAGTACACGTGACTTTTTTTTTTGTCATGAATGCAATGCGTGTGTTTCGCTTTGTGCTGGTTGCATTTGTTGATGTTGTTTATTTGGGTCCTCCTTCTGTAGATATCAAAAATTTTCACCCCATAAAGCATTTATGAATATGTAACTGTGAGGGGTCAGTCCTTATTCATTCATTTCTTTATACGCGCATGCCAAAAGTAGGGGTGTCCATTCAGTTCGATTAATTTGGTTATAGCCGAAAACCAAATTTTTTTCGGTTTTTTTAACCATTTTTCATAACCATTTTTTTAAATTTCCATTAACCGAATTTTATTTCGGTTCGGTTTTCTGTTATTGAAGAGAATATTTTGGTTAACCGAATAACTGAAATATTTTTTAAATTAAAATTTAAATATATAAATATTAATCCAAATTATAATTTTTCTTTTAAAAATTTCGGTTAACCGGATTTATTACGGTTAACCGCTACTAATTTGGTTTTAGTTCGGTTTTCGGTTATTAAGTAGAAAAAATTCCGGTTTTCGGTTATTTCGGATTTCGGTTAATTCGGTTATTGACCTGAATTTCGGTTAATTCGGTTATAACCGAAATAACCGTAAACTGATTTTTTTTTCGAAATTCAGTTTTCAGTTAACCGAATTAACTGAATGGATACCCCTAGCCAAAAGAAACCAAGTTTTGGAAAACAATTTTGAAAATGTGTGCTTTCAAAGTGGTGGATTTTCTCAATATGAATTTTGACGCTTGATAAAACGCAAATAAAATAGGGAGTGGGGAACCCTATACACGTTGATTCAAATAAACTCAAAGGGAGTGTATAAACCTATACATGCAGTCTATTCAGAAATGGACAAGAGAGAAAAGAATCATAGGGGAAAACCTATACGTCATCGATTCCAAAAAGTAATTAAAAAAGGAATTTTGTATCTAAAATCTTCTGAACTCTTCTGGTCCGTCTTCGGGCTTTTGACTGACTGCTCACTCATGTCTAGTTCTTAATTGGCTGCTCGCTCATCTTCGAGCTTGAGCAACAAAGTAGCACAACTAACAAGAAAATATGGACTGATGTTCCGGTATTTCCTTACATTCTGGGACTCGACATTTTTTTGGATGTGGTCGGTCTAAATGTCTTTTGATTTGTTCCACAGGTTCATGTTCTTCTGATTTCCGACGTTCCTAAACACGAATGGCTGTTAATAGTCTTGACGTCGCTCGACTCGGGTTGGTGCACCTCTGATTTTCCACTCGAACTGCGTTGTCTATCTTCGTGAGCTCCACTTGCTTCGGTGAGGAAAATGAGGGGTACTTTTGAGAAAGGAAAGGTGAATGGTCGAGCATGAAATCTTATGTGAACATCCTCTACTTTTGTAAAAACATGAAATGACCAGTACGCTCCACAGTAATGACCGCTGCTCTTGAAGGTGAGTAGAACTTCAAGAATAGCGGGTCACGTCATGGGGGCTAAATCATTTAGTTTGAAATACGTTTTTAAAAATCATCTTTGAAAACTGTGTTCGAAAATTATTTTGAAATAATGTTGCCGGAAAATGTTGTTTGAAATTCGTTTGTAGAAAGTAGGTTTTTGAAATCTATTTTTGAAAATTGTTTTGGAGATTACATTTTAATGGAATAAAGGCTTTTATAGATGAAGTGGCCGGTTATAAAACACCAGATGTTTATATTTAGGAATTAGGTGGCGTTTTAAATTAAACGAGCTCGTAAACGGCTTTAAGAGACATGTAAGAGAGAATTCCTAACGATTTGCAAAGTTTAAAACGGACTGGTTTGGAAAAGTGGTTTGCACACATGTATAGCATAAATTAAATCATGGCTATATTTGATGTGGAGCTAAGTGCGGATGATTGGGATAATCACCTTCCAGGTCGATCAGTGTTTTCCATACCACCGAGATTATACAGTCACACAAGCCACGACCGGTGATTATCACAACATACTCACTTTCAGGAAACTTGGGGAAGTAGTGCATGGGAACGGGTCTCCCATCATCCGCACGATAAGGTGTGTCTAAAGTCCAAATTATTCACTAACTACGCTATGTCATGTACGGGTATCCGTAAATATAGGATCCTCTATGAATTTGTAGCGCGTCATTAGGCTTTAAAGACACCCGTGGTGCATAGGAATCATGGAGAACTGATCCCATGCAATCTTCAGGGTAAGGCAAAGCGTGGTCAGACAGCCGGCATACAAGGGGGTGACTACCCATAGAACCCGTCCTAGACACCGGAGCAGGCAGCTGGACGCTGAAGGCTCAGAGGTCACTATATGCTGGCTTTGGACTCGAGGAGGGAAAGTATTTTTGGATCATGAGCTTCAAGGTGTGGGTCTTGGACCGTGCCACCTCGTGGGTTAACCTATTCTAGGAAGGACCCAACTCGTGGGGAATAGACCGGACCAGTTGGGATCCCGTGACTTGTGGATAAAACGGGTGAGACAGAGGAATGCATGTCCTAAGCTACCTAATGCAGCAATGGGTTTGCTCCTTCTAGGAAGGACCCATTTATAAAAGCAATAAATAAGTAATAAAAAAATTATGTCATGTATAAAGAACAGTAAACATACCAGTAAACACATAAAAGTGAAGTATGTAAACAGTAAATCACACACGTGGCGCTCAAGGTCAGTTTTGAATTCTGAACTCTCATACTAACTATCCTTTCAAACACACTCTAAGTGTGGAATAGAGTAGTCTCATCGACTTTTGAATGAATCTCTTGAAGGTTTTGAAAGAAGTTGGGGAATCCTGATAATTTTGAATGGAGTTTAGTCTTCCTTAAGTTTGAAAAAAACTTACTCAACTTTTCCCTAGCAGAGTCGCCATTCTATGGAGGGTGATTTTTAGGTATGAGGGGGGGATCTATCTAAATATGATCTGACTAAAAAGTCGAGATCCTAAAATGCCATTCTGTGGAGGGTGAAAACCTGTTATTCTGGCATCCCTCAAATACCTACTAAATCGTCCGTCTTTCCTAGAAAGCTTGATGGGGAGTGTTTGTGAACACTACACCTACTCTCAATGGGCTCCACGCGGACTGATGCCTCTCTAAGGCGGAATTGACTAGAGTCGCCACATAGCTTGACCTAAGGAACTAGGAAGGGACGAAAAGGGTTCAAAGAACCGTTAATTGACTTTGATGATTTATTGCCTATGGATAGGACTTATCTGATCATACCAGAGATTCTGTTGTGGGTTTGCACTGGGTTACACCCCTTGGTAGTAGCAATGATCACGACTTTGGATTGGTGCCTGAGGAAACCTCAGTCTTCAATTGTCAGGATTGCCTTCTTTCAAAAACCTTTTTAAAAGAGATTCATTTTGAGGACCAAAGGATATGATAGAGAGAGTGAAGTGCGGAGAGTTGATAAGGTGAACGTTTCTGCCAAGCTAATGCCAAGAAAAGGAATTAATGAATCTGAATGAGTATAGAATGAAAGATTAGGAGTCTGCTTTTGAGAGTTAAAGAAGTCAAGGGTTTATGGGAGTCAGAGGGAGTTTGAGTGTTTGAAAGACATGAATACCGCCTTAGAGTTGGGAAAATGGTTTTTTTTATTGGAATGAGGTCGCACCCTAGGTGGGTTTCGTACGTACTCAACTCCTTGTTGAGATCAGACCTTACATAGTTCACTGTTTTTGAGCTTTTGGGAGTTTTGGGGTACTTGAGGGTCAGAAGTGCATAAGGTTGTTTGGAGGTGAGTTGGCTAAGTGCAAAAGGGCATTTTGATTGATCTGGGGTCGTACCCTATGTGAGTTACCTACATACTCAATTCCGTATTAAGATCAGACCTTACGTAGTTCAAGATTTTTGGGTTTTGAAACTGTTGAGAGGGTTTTGACAACTTGGGTCTTTGAAGGGTCAAAGAGGTATTGTGGTCATTTTGTGGGTGTTTGATAGATTATAGGATTTGTTTTGGAGTTTGAGGCGTGAGAGTCTATGAGATGCTCAATTCTGTGAGACAATTGGATTCTTGAAATGATGAAGTCTGTGACATGCTCGGGTCTGTGCGACGTTCGAGGCTTGAAAGGGTTCTCAGATTTCGAGAGGTTCGGGTTTTTGAGAAGCTGAGAGTTTTCAAGGTGTTTGAATTTGATGAGTCTATTGAGATGCTCGAGTCTGTTGAACTATTGAGACATTCAAATCTGTTGAGTTGTTGAGATGTTCGAATCTGTTGAGCTGCTGAGACGTTTGAGTCTACTAAGCAGTTGAGACGCTCGAGTAAGTTGAGTTGCTAGGACATTCGAATCTGTTGAGCTACTGAGACGTTTAAGTCTGTTGAGCTGCTGGGATGTTCGAGTCTACTGAGCTACTGAGACATTTGAGTTTGTTAAGTTGTTGAGACGTTTATAGATTTGATATTCTTGAGTTCTAAGGAGTTTAGAGTTTCAATGAATTTGAGATTTATCATGTTTGGAATTATCTGGGATTGACGTGAATTAATTTGGAGTTGAAATTAAATTTGAATTGGAATTGATTTTGGAGTGAAATTGAATAAGTTTGAAGTAGAAATCAAATCTGAATTGAAATTGAATTGGATTGAATTGGAATTGGAGTCGATTTGGAATTGAAATTGAATTTGAATTGTAATTGAGATGATTTTGAATTGAATTCGAATTGAGATTGAGATTGAATCGAATTGAATGATGAATTGGATCGAATTGAGACTGAGTTAAGAATTGATATGAAATTGGATTGAAAGTGAAATTGAATAGGATGAAATTGAAGCTGAATTGGATTGAAGTTGAGTTTAGTTTTGAATTGAATTGGGATGAATTTTGAATTGAATTAGAATTGGGATGAATTTTGAATTGATTTGAATTAAATTGGAATTGAGATGAATTTTTAATTGAATTGGAATTAGGATGAATTTTGAATTGAATTGAATTGGAATTGGAATGAATTTTGAATTGAATTGAACTAGAATTGAGATTGAATTAAATATTGATTGGTGTTGTGGGCCAAGTTTGAGTTTATGGGTCAAGTTTGGGCTTTATAAATGAGCGAGACTTGAGCCTTAAAAATGGACCAGAATTAGGCCAGCTTCGGGCCTTGAAATTGGGCCTTGTGTGTGGGCCGGATTTCGGCTTTAGAGCTAGGCTCGATTTGGGACCTAGACACTGAAGTGTGGAAGTTGATTTGAATCCATGAGCCAATTAGAGTTTGAGAGGAATTTATGTTTGATCTTGGAACTTTTGGAAACATTTCAAAGGCTTTGTGAGGTTGAGGTGTTGTATTTGATGTTGGGGTGTGAAGAGGTTTGATTTCAAAGAATTCATGAAGAGTATCTGGTTTTGGAGTATGAGACAATTTGTTTTTGAAAAGATGAGCTTGAATTTACAAAGGAGTTGTATGGTTATAAATTACCGGGAATTTGGGCTTTAAAGATGTGGTTTGTGTATAGGGTATCACCACCACCAACGAACCACTAAGTGTGGGGGACAACCATGATAAGTGGTGAAATGATGTAATTATAAGGTCTTTATTTACCTTTATTTCGTGCAACTATTGACCCATTTCACCACTTTATAGAGCATTTCGTTAATATAGGTGAACTCATACTGTTTTGATTAAAATATAGGTAAAAGCTCACATGAGCAATGAGTTTTGGGAGACTCTCAAGACTTTGTGGCCGAGATTTAATGCTCTGAGGAGTGTGTCAAAAACAAGGGGTCAAACGGGATGATTTCGATGCAGAAGAAGCACTTCTGGTGTGGACTGCCCCAGGAGGACCGCCCATGTGGGTGGTCAAGTTGATTCCAGCATCCGAAATAATCTCTGGTGTGGACCACCCCAAGAGGACCTCCCCTATGAGGCGGTCCGGACGGGATTTTTGCCTAGTAAGTTGTTTTAAAGATGGGAAAAATATGCACTTTGAGACATTCTTCATTTCACACTTCCACACACACAAGAGGAGAGAGAAAAATGCCTAGAAGGAGATAGAAGAGGAGAAAGAAGAGGAAGAAGAGAAGAAGGAAGAGCTCATCTTGTCCAAAGCTTCCAAGCTCCATTAATGGCTTCTTCTTCCCTTTTTCTAGTTTTTCTTTTCTCTATGCTTGAGTAGAACTCTATTGTGCTTTGGGATGGGTTTTTGACCCCAAACCCTAGAATGTGCTTGTGAATCTTGATTATGCCTTAATATAGTTGTTTCTCTCTTAATTATCATTCAATGTTCTTAAATTGATCCCTTGAGTGCATTTGTGGTGAACCCTTGCTACAATTTGGTTTTGAGTTAGTGTTTGTGACCAAATTAAGAGAGAACCCTTGATTTTTGCTCCTAGGAGTGGGTATAATTTAGGGCTTTTATCTAGAACTTGCTTAATGCCACTTTGTGAGTTTAGCCCTAATTGATTTTGAAGGCTAAAATTAACTAAGTAAGACTTAGCCCATCTTTGGTTTAGAGGGTTATTATCCTTGTTCAAAAAGACAACTATGGCATAACAAAAGTTGCTAGCATATCAAGATAGGTTGGGTGATTGCCGAATTCCCAAAGTACTTCTCCATCCAATCCATTAAACTATCACCTTTAGTATATTTGTTGTTCTTGCAATTACTCAACCAACACAATTAAGCTTCCCATCGGCTAAACCCTAATTCACTGTTTTCATTTCAATTACTAAGTACTGAGACTAGGAAGTTAGGACCAATTTCCTTGTGGATACGACACTTGTTGTACTACACCGATTAGGTGCACTTGCCTATTCCTTGCATTTATTTATATAGCTTTGCTAAACGAGAAATTGTAGGATAAAACTATATATAAAAAGAATAAAATAATAAACTAAACCTACAACTCTACTACGGGTAGCAAATAAAAACCCGGTCGGAGTATAGTGTAAATATATTACGACCGAGAGAATCGTACCCAAGGGACTTATAGAAAACTAGTCCTAATCCGGGCAAAAGCCTATTCTATAACAAGGGGGGAAAGTAAGTGTGTAAGTACAAATTAAGAAAATCTAAAACCTAATCTAAACCTAATCTAAAAGTATTTATAATGATCTACCCCAGATTCGAAATGGCAACGTCATAAAAATACAAATGAACACCAAGGGAAAAGATTAAATTCCGAACCAACCAACTTTTGGTACTGCCGGATATTATGCCGGACAAGATGCGCCCGGCAAAGACAAGAACCTTGAATGTGCCGGACGTCTTGCACCCGGCATGCCATCCGGCCTTCCCAAAATGTCAATTTACTCTTCCAGTTTGAAGCCGAAATAAGCACTCCCTAATCGTTATCGAAGGCTAACAATATCTAGGTAATCAACGAACCGAAAAGGGGAGAATTCTAAGCCTTAAATTTCATCCTTTAAGTTATAAAAGACAAATAGAAAGACCACTTGGAATTCCTCAACCTTTCTGCCTTACCAAGGTCAGAATTGAAGTACTTGGAAGAAGAAATAACTTCATTCCTAATTGCAATAAACACAAAATTCCAAGTTGAACTTATATCTTTTATTGAGTGATCATAGTGTGTTTACAAAGAGAACCATTTCTAACCAGAGAAGACAAAGAATTCTACATCACCATCCACACAACTACAAGAAGAGAATATAAAGAGGGAGAAGGAGATGTCAATAGCCTTAACCCGACAAGGTCTTCTTCTTCTCTTGCGTGGATGGATCCGTAGACTTCTTTGGACACCAACAATGGAGTGAGGCGGAAATATAGAAGTGAATGGAGTAGATTTTGGTATGTTGAAGTGTGTTCAATGATGTAGACTCTCGGCCTATTTATAGGGCTCAATTGTGTCTATTGCCGGGCGTCGTGCCGGATGAGGAGTAGCCGGCACATGTGGAAAACGTGTCAACTGCTCAACGGTCGAAACCGCAAAAATCCACGCGAAACAGTGCATATGCCGGGTAGGACATACCCGGCATCATACCCGGCACCAGCCTAATCACCAACGGTCAATAACTGCTATCGCTTGGTCGACCGTGGCGACTCTTCCCTTATGCCGGATGGAATCTACCCGGCATTGTGTCCGGCACAGCCTCTTTTCTGATCTAATCTCGTGCCGTGCAGAAGTTATCCGGCAGGGAGTCCGGCATCAATGAACTTTTGGCTAGAAAATCATCCCTTACACAGAAAAACATATAAAAACATAAGACTGAACTAATAAAAACACTTTTACCTAATATAGCACAAATAACTTATATATAACCTAATTTAGATAAATATAATACTAAATCTAACACCTAAAATATGATAAGTTTGTGGCTTATCAAGGCCCTACACTTACCTTTTGCTAGTCCTCGAGCAAAACAAGATTAGAAAGGACTAATTACTTATGCACAAAACAGATAAACTCTAGAATGAAATGTAGATAAATATTCTCAACTCTCTGACTCTATTTCACAAGTATCACTTAAACCTCCTTATTCCATCAGTAACATACTAATGGGTATAAAATAAAGACTTTTCAAAACCGATCAAAAACTTTTGGGCTATTTTACATAAGAGATTTGTAATCTCTCCTTTTTCCGGTTTCCATCATTCAGCTCTATTTTTCAAGAGTTTCTGAATGTGGCCAAGACACTCATCGATGGTTTTTATTATTCAGCCCTATTTTGTAAGGGTTTCTGAATTAACCATGATATTTTCTATATTGAAGAACGGGGAATTTAGGAGAAAAATAAAAGGAAAAACTCTCGTTTCTTGCTTTCATTCTAAGGTATTTTTGCAATCTCAAGGAATATAATGCTTTTCCTTTGGAAGAAGATTTTTTTCTTTTTGTTTTCTTTTTTTCTTCTTCTTTCTTTTTTTCACAAAAACCCTTTTTAAGATTTTCACCCAAAAGATTTTCACAATTTGAAAAGAAAAGAAACAAATACCCAGAAGTACATAAAGGAAAGAATTAGGAGAAAGATCATGTACTCATGTTAAATAAAAAGAATCAAAAAGTTAAAAACAGGAATCTACGAGTCATTAAAAAGCTTACCTCTTGAGAGAACAAGCATTTATTCATTCCTAATCTCATCCCAATCAAAAACATGCAAAAAGTTTAGTAAAACATTGATAAACGTTAAACTTATTATATCAAATATACTAGTGATTTATTTTCTATATAAAATATATATAAAAATAAAAATATTTTTTTAAGGGGGGACCCTGCCCTACACTTGGCAGGAACACTGTCCCCAGTGTTCAAAAGACAAATAAAGAAAAAAAAAGGAAGTGACTCCCCTGCGGTGAAAGAAGACCAGATGCGTGGGGCTGCCCTACATGGCTACTTGGCCGAGTGATCAGAGATCTCGATAGAAACGAAGATCGATCTCGCATACTCCCGTTGATCAACTTAGTGGTGGAGACGGGAGTTGACCAAGTGGTCATAGTTGAGCAAAAAGTTGCTACATTTGCAACTGCATCGACTTATGCTCCATGCGAATGGTCGATGTCTCTGCAAGTTCCGCTTCCTCGGGTGGTATAAAATCTGGCAATTAGGAGCATTGGGCGTGTGTTGTCGTGCAATTTTCCACATTCGCCCGCCGAGGAAGAGAGTTTATTGCCATTCGCCTGCGGTATTTGATTATTTGTGTAGGGAGTGTGCTTGAAGTGCATTCACCTGATTTTCTTTGGAGGAGTAACACAAAAGATTAATTGTACAAAGTAGTATATAAAAAAAACAATAATGTAGAAGTTACGAAATTAAAAGAAAAATAAATCATATTGAACATGCCGGACTGTGTGCCGGGCGCGAAGTATCCGGCATTGGATTTCCTCCTTTATGCCGGGTAGAATTTACCCGGCAACATGAACGGCATATTCAAGCCGAGAAAAGAAATTAAATGTAACATATAAATATAAACAAGAGGAGATAAAAATCGAAGTTAATGACAATAAAGAGTAAGAGATCAGTTATACATGTCTCTACTATTTATGAAAAAAATGGAGAGTAAATTTGAACTAGCCGGACCACCTGCCGGATGTAACCTATCCGGCGTAGGATTTCCTCCTTTATGCCGGGTTGATTGTACCCGGCTACCTGCCCGGCTTGTTCAAAACTCGGAAGGAGATAATTTGACAAAAGAATAAGGGATAAGGGAAGGAAAAAAAATCATGGTGCAATAGGAATATGTACATATGACTCTAATAATCTGAAGAGCGGGGCCAATTTGCTAAACGAGAAATTGTAGGATAAAACTATATATAAAAAGAATAAAATAATAAACTAAACCTACAACTCTACTACGGGTAGCAAATAAAAACCCGGTCGGAGTATAGTGTAAATATATTACGACCGAGAGAATCGTACCCAAGGGACTTATAGAAAACTAGTCCTAATCCGGGCAAAAGCCTATTCTATAACAAGGGGGGAAAGTAAGTGTGTAAGTACAAATTAAGAAAAACTATCTAAAACCTAATCTAAAATAGTATTTATAATGATCTGCCCCAGATTCGAAATGGCAACGTCATAAAAATACAAATGAACACCAAGGGAAAAGATTAAATTCCGAACCAACCAACTTTTGGTACTGCCGGATATTATGCCGGACAAGATGCGCCCGACAAAGACAAGAACCTTGAATGTGCCGGACGTCTTGCACCCGGCATGCCATCCGGCCTTCCCAAAATGTCAATTTACTCTTCCAGTTTGAAGCCGAAATAAGCACTCCCTAATCGTTATCGAAGGCTAACAATATCTAGGTAATCAACGAACCGAAAAGGGGAGAATTCTAAGCCTTAAATTTCATCCTTTAAGTTATAAAAGACAAATAGAAAGACCACTTGGAATTCCTCAACCTTTCTGCCTTACCAAGGTCAGAATTGAAGTACTTGGAAGAAGAAATAACTTCATTCCTAATTGCAATAAACACAAAATTCCAAGTTGAACTTATATCTTTTATTGAGTGATCATAGTGCGTTTACAAAGAGAACCATTTCTAACCAGAGAAGACAAAGAATTCTACATCACCATCCACACAACTACAAGAAGAGAATACAAAGAGGGAGAAGGAGATGTCAATAGCCTTAACCCGACAAGGTCTTCTTCTTCTCTTGCGTGGATGGATCCGTAGACTTCTTTGGACACCAACAATGGAGTGAGGCGGAAATATAGAAGTGAATGGAGTGGATTTTGGTATGTTGAAGTGTGTTCAATCATGTAGACTCTCGGCCTATTTATAGGGCTCAATTGTGTCTATTGCCGGGCGTCGTGCCGGATGAGGAGTAGCTGGCACATGTGGAAAACGTGTCAACTGCTCAACGGTCGAAACCGCAAAAATCCACGCGAAACAGTGCATATGCCGGGTAGGATATACCCGGCATCATACCCGGCACCAGCCTAATCACCAACGGTCAATAACTGCTATCGCTTGGT
Source organism: Limonium bicolor (assembly GCA_023374045.1). Classification (NCBI taxonomy): domain Eukaryota; kingdom Viridiplantae; phylum Streptophyta; class Magnoliopsida; order Caryophyllales; family Plumbaginaceae; genus Limonium; species Limonium bicolor. The sequence continues at coordinate 150,005,300 of CM041780.1, forward strand.
CAACCGTGGCGACTCTTCCCTTATGCCGGATGGAATCTACCCGGCATTGTGTCCGGCACAGCCTCTTTTCTGATCTAATCTCGTGCCGTGCAGAAGTTATCCGGCAGGGAGTCCGGCATCAATGAACTTTTGGCTAGAAAATCATCCCTTACACAGAAAAACATATAAAAACATAAGACTGAACTAATAAAACACTTTAATACCTAATATAGCACAAATAACTTATATATAACCTAATTTAGATAAATATAATACTAAATCTAACACCTAAAATATGATAAGTTTGCGGCTTATCAAGCTTGTTATATAGTTTTTGCACAACAAGTTTTTGGCGCCGTTGCCGGGGAAATTGATTCCATAAATTTCCCTAGTTTCGGTATTTTAGTTTTAGTTTTTGTTTAAGTTTAGTGTTTTATTTTCTTTGATTGTGTTTTCATTTTGGTTGTTTCATTCTATCGTTATTTATACTATTTGTTGCTAAGTTGTAGTGCTGGTTGTTCATGTGATTGATTAGGTACCTAGTGTCTTTTCTGTGTATGCCAAGCACTCGGTCTAGTGGCTTCCCGCTTGCTAGTCCAAGATCCAAACTTGAGCTCACTTTGAGAAGACGCATAAGAGATTTAAACATGGCGGATCAAGAACCACCAGAAATTGAGGATAATGGGCAGCAGCAACACCGAGCTCTCTCTTATTACCACCAGCCGGATACCGAAGGGAGGCCTTCGGCTATAGTCCTCCCAGTGTTAACACCGGAGAAAGCAAGACATTGGGCTTTCAAGACTCATTTCATTACCGCAGTCTGGGATTTAGAAAAGTTCAGTGGAGCGAATCCGCATGACGCTTCAAACCATCTAAGTCTCTTCCTCGACTTTTGTAACTCCTTTGGGAAAACTGGTATGATAAATGAGAGAATCCAGTTGCAGATCTTCCCCCATTCCTTATCTGACTCCGCATCGCGATGGTTTAGAAGCTTACCGTCCAGATCGATCCATACATGGGCACAAATGGCTCAAAAGTACCTCGCCAAATACTACCAGACAAGTAGGACGAGGCAACTAATTGGAGAGATTAATACATTCTACCAAGAGCCCATTATACGATGCATGGGACCGGTTCAAGGAAATGTCAATGAATTGCTCCCACCATGGGTTGGATGATCAATCGTTATGCCTATCCTTCTTTAATGGGCTTGATGATGGGAACCGTTTGCTTGTGAATTCATCCGCGAGAGGTAGCTTCATGACTAAGTCCCCTCAAGAAGGAATGGAACTTCTTGAGACAATGACTAGCAACACGAGGCAATGGGCTAGAAATAAGGGAAGAACTCCAAAAGCGGATGGTCTACTTCATATCGAACCGACCGATCACTTTTCCGCCCAAATATCCTCACTCACAAAGATGGTGAAGAAGCTTGCTACATCCCAAAAAGAGAATGCAAAATCGGTAGCTTCATCATCCACTTCAGCCACAAAGGGGTGTGCTATATGTGCGGGTCCCCATGAGACCTATTTTTGTGAAGGAAGAAGTTACATCGAGGAACAAGAAGATGTCAACTTTGTTGGCAACCGCCCTGACTACAACTATAACAACAACAATGCTCCATGGAGAAATCATCCAAATTTCTCATGGAGGAACAATGATTCCACCCAAGGAGGACCGAGTAATACTTCCAACAACTCGATGGGTTATAAACCTCAAGGGCCACACCAAGCAAGCAATTCTCAAATAGGGTATAGACCTCAAGGTGGCCTGCCGAGATTCAAACAACAACAACAACCATCCTCCTCCACTTCTGATGGTAACTTAGCTAGGATGGAAGCCATGATGCAAAACATGCAAAATATGACGATGAACTTCATGACTACCACTCAAACTAAGTTCACCGAGCAAGAGGCCTTCAACGCCAACCAGATGACATTTAATCAGAGCCTTAAAACTCAAGTTGATCAAATCTCAGAATAACTTGCTCAGAGACCACCAGGCACCTTTCCAAGTCAACTGAAGCCTAACCCAAGAGAACAAGCTAAGGTGGTTACATTAAGAAGCGGCAGGCTCCTAGACGAATCCTCTCCCTAAGATGAAATTAATGACCAAGAGAAGCAAAGTCAAGAAAATCAAGAGGAGGACCAAGAGATAATTGAGGAAGTTCAATCTCCACAGAAAAATATTTCCAAGGAGAAGGAGTCTCTTGAATTACCTATCTCTTCCACTCTTGCTAAATATCTCCCTCCACTTCCTTTCCCAAATAGGCTCAAAGAAAAGAATTTAGATGAGCAATTTGGAAAGTTTCTAAGTGTTTTCAAGAAATTGACAATTAACATTTCTTTTGCTGACGCTTTGAAACAGATGCCCATCTATGTAAAGTTCATGAAAGACATTCTCACAAACAAGAGATCTTTACTAGAAGCTGAAACAGCGCATCTCACTAAAGAATTTCCGCGGTCCTACTAAGGCACCCTCCTCCGAAGCTTGGAGACCCTGGTTTGCCTATCATCCCTTGTTCTATTGGTGATTTTAATTACGGTAGTGGTCTATGTGATTTAGGAGCTAGTATAAATCTTATGCCACTTTCAGTTTTTAATAAACTTGGGATTGGTCAGTGCACACCTACTACTGTACAATTACAACTTGCTGATAGGTCTCTAATGTTTCCGAAAAGGAAAGTTGAGGATTTGGTAGTGACTGTGGGAACCTTTGTTTTCCTTGCTGATTTCATAGTGATTGACATGGAAGAAGATGTTAAGGTCCCTTTGATTTTAGGTCATCCATTTTTAAGAACTGCTAGGACCTTGATAGCTGTGGAGAAAGGGAAGATTATTTTGCATCTCCATGATGAAAATCTTGAGTTTGACATGTCTAAGATAGTGAAAAGACCCGCGCATGCGGAGGCTATTTTTGCAATAGATATTTTTGACTCCATTTTGTAAAATAATCCACCCCATCCGTCTAATTCTGATGCTTTGAGTCTTGCTTTGCTTGATTATGATGGTGAACAAGAGATGGATCCGGAGGTGAATGAAATGGTAGCTACTTTGGATAGAGCTCCAAGATACTTCAGAACGCACTACCCACCACCAGAACCACTGGAGAGAAGCGAGCAAAGAATACCTCCTTCAGTCGAGAAGCCTCCCACCGTGGAGATGAAACTTCTACCTTCTCATTTAAAATATGCCTATCTGACTGAACCTTGTGATCTAATTGTCATTATCTCCTCCTCTCTCACAAGTGCACAAGAGGACAGTTCGTTAAAGGTGCTTCAAAACCATAAGAGGAAATTGGTTGGTCAATCTCTGATATAAAGGGTCTCAATCCCAACTTCTGTACTCACCGAATATTCATGGAGGACGGCTTCAAACCCTTGGTTTAAACACAATGAATGCTAAATTCAAACATGAAAGAGGTAGTAAAAAAGGAAGTGCAGAAACTGCTTGACTCCGACATCATTTACTCCATTTTCGATAGCAAGTGGGTGAGTCCGGTGCAAGTGGTGCACAAGAAAGGAGGAACTACGGTAGTCCCCAATGATAAGGGAGAGATGGTCCGTAAAAAACCTACAACAGGGTGGAGAGTGTGCATAGACTACAGAAAACTGAATGCCGCCACTCGAAAGGATCATTTTCCCTTACCATTCATTGATCAGATGCTTCAGAGGCTAGCGGGTCAAGACTACTACTATTTTCTTGATGGTTATTTGGGGTACTTTCAAATCTCCACAACCCCTGAAGATCAAGAAAAGACCACCTTCACCTGCCCATATGGAACATTTGCCTACCAAATGATGCTGTTTGGCCTATGCAATGCCCTTGCCACATTCCAATGATGCATGATGGCCATTTTCTATGATTTCTTGGAGAAAAGCATTGAAGTGTTCATGGATGATTTCTCGGTGTTCGGGCTCACATTTGAAACCTGTTTGGACAACTTAGATGCCATACTAACCCGGTGTGAGGAGACAAATTTGGTGCTCAACTGGGAGAAGTGCCACTTCATGGTTAGAGAGGGGATTATCCTTGGACACAAGATCTCCTCCAAAGGCATAGAAGTTGATCAAGCCAAGGTAGAGGTTACTGAAAAGCTCCGACCACCGACCTCAGTCAAGGACATTAGAAGCTTCCTCGGGCATGCCAGATTGTACAGGAGATTCATAAAGGATTTTTCGAAAATTTCCAAGCCCCTTTGTGACCTCCTTGACAAGGATCCAAATTTCAACTTCACCAAAGAATGTCTTGAATCCTTCAACACTTTAAAGTAATGCCTCATCTCAGCCCCCATTGTAGTGTCACCGGATCGGAGTCTCCCATTCAAAATTATGCGTGATGCCAGTGACTACACAGATGGGGTGGCTCTGTGTCAGAAAAGAGACAAGGTTTTGAGAACCATATACTATGGCAGCAAGACCTTGAATGATGACCAAAAGAATTATGCCACAACTAAAAAGGAACTTCTGGCAATGGTCTTTGACTTGGATAAGTTCCGGTCCTATCTCCTTGGAAGAAAAGTAATTGTGCACACAGATCATTCGGCCTTGAAATATTTGTTTACCAAAGAGGATTCCAAACCAAGGTTGTTGAGATGGATTTTGTTGCTACAAGTGTTTGAGATCGAAATTAGAGACAAACTGGGTGTGCTAAATGTAGTGGCCGACCACCTCTCCCGCATGGAAGTGCTAGATGAAGGTGTGCCTATAAATGAGTTCTTCCCGGATGAAACTGTTTTCGTGATCAAAGGAGCTGATGATCCTTGGTATGCTGATCTTGCAAAATACTTGGCAAGAGGAGTAGTGCCCTATCAATTAACCTACCAGCAGAGGAAGAAATTCTTCACTGACTTGAAGCACTACATTTGGGATGATCCTTATGAAACTAGCAAGCGCTCTTGATGCGTCCCCGACGTGTCTTGGATGTATCGTGGACTCTAATAATACTCATAGTTTAGGAATGGACATGAGATAAACTTAAACTAGAAAACTCATTTCGATTGAGAATTTACACACACGAAATTCACTCAACCTCCCTTGCCCCGCACAGGGACTCCCGGGACAGTTTCAACTTTATCCCTAAAGTCGTCAACCCTCTCCTGATATCTACCTACGGTTCACCGACCGTTCCCCGACCTGTCGTTCTATCAAATACTCAATGTATTGATACTCTAATCTAGTCCTCTCTAACTCACCAACTCTCTAGCACTTACACACACACTCCTAAGTCTGATCCACACTTGCCTAGATTATCTTTATATTTTCTCTCGTACAGGTTTATTTACATATGGAATAAATGCAAGTATATATACACGGTTGTTAGGATGTAACTACCGTCCTATTAATCCCTAGACTTCTAGGAGTCGACTACAACTTCAATTATTTACATAACAGCCACACTAGACTTACAGAGATTCTTCAACTTGATCTGAAGGCTTTGAACTTTGTGTCACCTCATGGTTGGTCAAGTTGGCTGTAGCCCTCTTGATAGGTTGATCACTACTTGTGTGCCCCACTTGCCTGATTCTGTCTAGCTCATTAAATGCTCATAAATGCCCTCTTTAGAATTCATTACGGCTATGTAATGATGTTCATTTATAGCTTTGTTATCTTGTGCATTAATGAGCTTATCCTTTTGTCATGAGCTTGTCTTGAACAAGTTGCCTAAGTGGATGCATGTGTTTTTATCTGAATGTGTTGATCCCTTGCAGTCTTGTGTCTTTGTTTTTCATCTTTAAGCATGAGAGATATCTTCGTGCGGTGTCTGACTGGTTGTCTGTGCTAGATGTTCTACGGAGCTCTCGCAGACAGGTGCCTGACTGGTTGGGCATATGTCGTGGATTGAGCACGCTTGCAACCTTGCGTGCTAAGCCACTCATGACCTAAGTGCACTTGCAACCTTGCGTGCTAAGCCACTCATAACCTATGTGCACTTTCAACATTGCGTGCTAACCCACTTATTCACCTATCTATCTGAATCATGAATCTTGACAAACACATTATATAGACAATACAAGGTTTGTTAGCATCAAAACGGAAGGATCTTGTATTAACAATTTCCCTCTTCTTGATGATGATAACCTATACACTTATATGTACTTGGTAATTCAAAAATTAAGAGATTCCTCCTAAGAGGGATTCCCCCTGAGTTTGTTAAGGGCTTGTAAGAATGAAAAACTTTAACGAATGATAGCAATAAGTGACAGCTTTTATGCACAATAAGTGATAGCTTTTATGTTATACTATGACCAAAGTAGATAAAGTTTTCATTCAGATGATACATAATACAAGGACGATAGACATAGTCTCACAAGTACATATACTTTTTCTTTCCCCTTTGCCATACAGTGAAATAGGGAGCAACTACACGACGTAAGACGTTGTAAAGGCCATGACATTCCATAGAGTATAAACTACAAAACATGATCAAGATAATCTAGATGGAGTGATGGGTTTGGGTATCCCATTCACAATCTTCAGGGCTAAATGGTTCATCCTCCGAGAAAGAAGCTTTGATCCAAGAGGGTTTGGCTGTGGTAGGATTGATTAAAGGTGATTCAGCTGTAGTGGAAAGGTCGGGCTCATCAGAATCTATTGTGAACTCCATGCAGTGTGGAGAACGTGTATGTGATAGAGTGAAACTTAAGGTGATAGACGAAGCTGTGAGTAAGTCAGAGTCTGGTTGAACATAGCTTTGGGCGACATACTTCTTTGGGTGTTTTATGGCCATGAACTTTTGTGAATTGTGGAGTGCATTGTTTGTTCATTTGAACTGGATGAACTTTGTGGAGCTTGTGCCATTTTATGACATGTGAAGGACTGGGTGTGAGTGGTGGATGGAGTAAGCAAGTTTTTATAGACGTTTTGGATATACTTAACGACTGATCGGTGAGTGGTAATAAATGCGGTGCTACGTCTCGTGGGTTATGTTTGTAGGCTTTTTAGGTGTCAAGGTCCGAGATTGGATTAGTGGAATGGATGGGACTAAATATCTCAGATCATTTTGTAATTTTTAATCAAGGAAGAAACAGCCAATACAATAAATTATTTCGTACCCATCATAAGAATTCAAGTATACAAAAACCAGTTGCATTTCATTGATATCAAAAAGTTACTTTGAAATAGATAGTCAAAGGCAAATAAAACATTAATGGAAAAGGAAAAAACCTAATCCTAAATCTAACTCTCATGGTTACACTCGTGTCTTTAAGAGACAAAGAACTCTCAGGCCATGTGGGAGTCTATAAAATCTATTGCTCCTTGAACCATGTTATAGACACTTGGTTCAGAGGAGACAGTCTGCACAGCGGTGAGAGTAACTCTCACCCTCTTTAGGATATCTCTAGTTGAGGTATCCATACTGGTCCCCGACCTGTCGTGGACCGGTGAAAGACTTCTCCTTCTTTTAAGTCCTGATGCTCTAATGGTTGGGCAAGGCTCTGACTTAGAGTCTTCACTTTTGGTTGGCTATTGAGCAACCACCAGCTGGTCTCCCTTTGTCTTGATCCCCATTTTGGACAACATCTTCGAGCAGATGCTGTCCTGAGCGGTGCGCGCGCATTCGTGGAACCGATCGGTGTCCACTTCATTTTGTTGGAGCGCCCTAGTCACTACTCCCCCATGCACTAGACCTTGATTAACATAGCAACTTTCCCCAATGGTAAGAAGAATCATTGCAGGAAGGTCTATTTTCTCCTTTGTCTTCAGTGCATAAAGCAATCTCACATCTCTTGCATTGACGATGTGAGTGCATTGTTTCCGTGGGGTGATGTTATGGGTGAGCATACTGAAGAGCACCCTGCCGGGGATAGACATGTCTATGGCGTTGAAGTTTTTCATTATAGCCCTGGGGTTGAGTAGCCGGACCATTTTTCCTCCTTGGTGTCCCAAATCATTTCAGGTGATTTCCTTTGGAACCACGAGTCCTTCTGGTTCCAATCTAAAAGTCTTCCAGATCCAAGACTTGGTGATATTGATGGTGACACCGTAGATTGTGGAGATGAGGTATTTGCCGTTGTCGTCGTCCTGGAGTGGTCTAAGATACGTCATATGCTCCTTGAGCAGCTCAGTGTAGATGGGGATAGTCTCCTAGAAGAAGTCTACCCATCCTTGGAATTCCAAGAGCTCCTGAATCTTTCCAAGACCCATTTACTCCATCCAGTCCAAATCCAACATCTTTGGTAAGACGGGACAAGACTTGTCGTTGACATTCTCTGCTCTAAACATTACCCGCTTCAGCTCTTTGAGCTTCTTTAGATGCTTGAGTGCTTGTGGTGGCTGTGGCTTTGCAGCTTTCTTCTTAGCTTGGAAGAGCTCTTCCAGCTCTTGACCATGTGGCGAGAGAACCAACTTTTTCTTCCCTTTCTCTTTCTCTGCCTTCTGTCATTGTTTGACTATTGGTTTGATTGGAGAACACTCCTTATCGCTATCACCTCCCAACACATCAACAATCATCAAACATCAACCAAACCACCTCCAAAACGGGAAGAACATCATCAACAATCAACAACCAGAAGCTCGGGTCGAACTCAATCCGGAACCGGCATCATCAGAGCCTCCGAAGAATTCCAACATGAAGAATCATCTTGAATTCGAAGGTAAAACAGGTTATAATTCTACTTTTCTAACTCCTCACGACCTTATTAACTCTCTATTAAATTTTGGGCTCAAACCAACCCTTTTCGGGTTCTGTATTGCTAATTGCTTTTGCTTCTGCCTTGTTACTTGTTCGTCAAGTTTCGTGCATAATTTGACTTCAAATTGCAATCTTTCAGGCTACACGTGCATATTTTTTTAGCCGAAAACACCTTCGGGAACCACCATAAAACCCCTGTCCGTGAGTGGTCCGGGACCACGGACGGGTTGTCTGTGGCCACGGACACCCACGGACGGCGGCGGGATTTTAAAATTTTAAAATTTTAGGTTTTTTCTAAACAATGTCCGGGCCCACAGACATCCTGTCCGTGGCCCCGAACTTTTCAAATTTTCGTTTTCTGTTTAATTCGACTTTTATTTCCATATAGATTAACTAGGGTCCGTGGGTACGGACATTAGGTCCATAGTCACGGATGGAACAAATTTGACCTAATTCTGCCTCCAAAACCCTAGTTTAGGTTATTTCAACTTTCACTTTCATTTTCTGTCAAAAAATGCTAAAAAACACAAAAAAATAGAAGCTTGCACACTTAGGTTAAAACGACTCGTAATAAGCCGTAATGAAACTAAGTAGAGGAAAAACAACTTCTAGGGGTAATGAAAGTAATTGAACCCTAATTAAGTCGAATACCAAGCCCCCGAACCCGAACTCTGCCTTTCCTAATTTACTCTAGGTTAAAATTAGGTGGCGAGTCATAATAGGTTCCAGTGAGCTAGCTTAGGTTTTAATAATTATTGTTATATGACATAGTTATTAATCTTAGGTTATAAGTGGACCTAAAACCCGGTTAGATCCTAATCAGCTTTAATCAACATAGGTTAGGGTTTAAAATCGAGGCTCACAGACTGGCGACTCGGCTGGGGACAAAATTCTTAATTTTAACTTGTTTAATTTTAAGAAGGAGGGCTTAACTCGAAAATGTTTATTTATGGCTTTATTACTCTGATTGTTTACTTTTGTGCGCACTTTAGTTTTCTGCACCTTTGCATCATATGAGAGCAAGGGTCCACGCGGACCGATTTCACCCCGGGACCCGTTTGAGGGTCCCCTGTCAGGGACTCACACCTTTTAGGTGATGTGAATAAGCGGGGGAAAAGAGGAGGATGTCGTCTAACCACATCCCCTTAATAACTAGGCCTTAGCCCCAAGCGTTTTCCTGGCAGTGTCCTTACCTAGCCCATTGTTTGGTCAGTCAAAGACCCGACCGTAGACGCACACCTTCAGGTGATGTGAAAAAGTGGGGAAGCCCAAAGAGAATAGCGTGCAAGCCCTATTCCTTTGTGGTGACCTGGGCCCATGCCCCAAGCACCTCTTTGGATCAATCCATACCCTAATTGGATAAGCGCCAAGTGAGGACATGTAGAATTTGTGTGGGCCTTGTCTGCTTGTGTGATCGGTCCACTACCCTGCCTAGGAATTGATAGGAACTTTTTCCTACATCAACTCAGCCCAACCCGAATTTACTGCTTTATTGTTTGCGGCCCAGAGGCCCTGTTTGGCTTGATATGTGAATCATTTGGGCTTCGGCCCAGAAGTTTAGACTTAGGTGATTTCCCTCTTTCGGCCCAATTTCAATTATCAATTTAGTTCTAGGCCCGTGAAAAACAAATCCACCAAAAACATTTCATGAAAATCCATCCGGCCTTTCCATTTCAAGGCTCATTCCAGGCTAGGAAGACTTTTCACTTGGGCTTTGACTCAAGATCCTAGACACAGGCATCATCTTTTAGGCCCAATCAGAATTACTTGGCCCAGATTCTAATTCACATCAAGAACATGGTTTACAAATCATTTTGGCCCATGTGCTTTACCTCTAGCCCAAACACATTCTGGCCCAAGCGCCCAATTGTCAAAATATTCTATCCCAAGAGCCACATTCTTCAAAAATTTATAGGCGCCTCTCTTCCAGCTCATTTCGGGCCTCAGTGCCTACCCACAATCTTCAAAACACTCTAGCTCAAGTGCATTTCTTGCAGCCCAAACAAGTTTTTACCTAAAACTTCTTCACGGTCCAGAATTTTAGGTTAATCCACTTTTGTTTTCCAACAGATAAGCCCGAATCTCAAGTATGGTAGAGGGAGGAAACCCAGTCAGCATGGAGGCCCAGTTTACAGCCTTAGAGCAAAGGTACATGGCCGCCTTTGATGCCATGGAACAGAAACATAGGTCCACCACTAATGACATGGAGGCTAAGTATGTCACCATCATCGAAGAGCTGAAAAGCAAAATCAATTCCCTTGAGGTTGGTCATCAGGAAAACATTTCAGGAAAGATTGCTGACTCTGGGAACGAGCGTGACTACATCAAAGTTAACTCTATTGAGGCCCAGGATGCACAAAGATTTGTAGGGCAAGTCGTCCCGGACCGCCAACTAACTGCAGAATTAAGGAAGGCCCTGAAAAGGATCGAGCGCATGGAAAAAGCTAGCAAGCCAGCTGGTTTCGATTACTCTTCTATGGAATCGTACCCCGAGGTTAATCTCCATCTAAAGTTGAAACTACCCACACTTGGTCTATACAAGGGTTCCTCAGACCCACAGGTCCATCTGGAGATGTTCGATAGGGAAATGTCCATCCTCGGATTGAATGACGTGCAGAAGGCCAAGGTTTTCGCCCGTTGTCTCTATGAAATACCTCAACGTTGGTACTTGACTCAGAGGATGAACACCAAAACCTATGACGAGGTTTGTGAGGCTTTCCTGCACCATTTCGAGTATGCTAAGAATCTTGAAGTCACCAGGTCCGATCTTGCCAGTACCCGGCAGGGAAATAGTGAATCAATGTCCGATTTCATCAAATGGTGGAGGATGAAGGCCGCTGCTATGCCTACAAAAATGGATGAGCAAGAACAGATTCGAATGATTGTGGACAATATGCAGAAGCAATACAACAACGAGCTGAGTTGCACATATTTTCCTAATTTTGACATGTTGATGGGGCAGGTAAGAGTCATGGAAGAAAAGATTCACAAAGGCGAGCTGAAGCTAGGAGAACCCAGAGCTCAGGGTATGGGTGTCGGGACCTTTAAGTCAGGGTCAGCCAAAATAGTCTTAGCTTCACGATAGGAGAACAATGTGCGCGAGCTCAGTGTTTCAAAGCAGAGCACCAAGGCCACATCTCGACCTAGGCGGTTCCCCGCACCGAGGCAGTTTACCGACATCGGCCGACCCCTTAGTCAAGCACTCGTGAAGCTAAAAGAGTTGGACCTACTACAGCCTCTCACGCCTTGTCCAGGGGGTACCCAGTCCGGGGAGTACCTCAATCAGTTTTGCCAGTTCCATCAACTACCAGGGCACATGAAATACCCCGACCTTAAGTATGGCGATTTAACTATCCTAATAGGTATTTAAGAGCCTAATAATGATTAAGAAATATTGGTGAGGAAAATAAATCCAAAAGAAATAAAGAAACGCTTAAAAAGTGAAAAACGCTAAATAAGCGTTAAATAACCATAGGAGGTATGAAACCTCGGTTAGCGTATTATAAGGATTCTAAAGGCTTAATTAGGCCTAAATAATATTTGGGAACAACCCCCGAAGAAAATGGATCCTTAAAATGGATTAAAAACACTAATGAACATTAAAGCACGTTTTTCGAGGTAACCGGGAAAACGTGACTTTAAGCGGGTCAGATAGACTCGTAAAACTTTTGGTCAACTAAATAATCATTAATAAATATTAGTGAGACTTTAGAACCAATAAAATCAATAAAACGAGAAATTGGTAAAAACTATCAAAAACGGGTAATTGTGGGGTGTAAACTGTAATAAGCACAAACTAGTGTGTCCATTTGGTAAATAAAAATTTAAAAACCGATTGAGTATGTGTGTGTGTCTCGTGAGCATCCTCCCCTCTTTTTCAAATTAATTAAATACACTCACACTCACACACTAAAGGACAAGACTAATAAAGAAAGGGAAATAAAAGTACAAAAGTGACTAACACTCCCTCTCTCTCCAATTCCCTTACACACCCACGTACTCTCTCCCCTCTTTCTGACTTCTTCTCCCCTTGGAGCTCAACCATGGCGATTTCACAAAACCAAAGAGACACCCATCTTCCTCTCAATCTTTGACCACTCAATACTTGCCCAAAAATTATAAAAATGGTACCGTTGGAATCCTCTCATCAAGGAGAACAATCTCCTCTTTCCAAAATTCGAAAACCTCACCTTCCATCTCCATGGGTATTAGCCATTCGAAGGTTTGAAACCACCATTGGAAGCCCCTCTTTCATCTTGTTGGTTTAAGGTAAAAAGAAATCCGAAAACCTTCCATTTTTAGCTCCCATTTACATTATAAGAAATGCTAGTTTTGAACTCCTTGTTCTTGCTTGTCCAGCCGAATGTGGCTTCTTCTTGGAGCTGAGAAATTACTCTCTTGCTAGACAAGAGCTTCATCTATCCATTGGAAGGTAATGTTTCATCTTCAAACATTAAACAAGTATGTAAACCCTAGGCTAGTTAAGGTGGGATGAAAATGCTAAACTAGTATTGTGTATGTATGGGCTGTAGAACTACTGATTTTATAGAGCAAGAACAAGAAGAAAATAAAGAAAGAAGAAGAAAGAAGAAGAGGATGGAAAAAGGAAGCAAAACGTGAGGTAAGCCTCTGTACAGATTTTGTTTAACGTATAAGTAAGAGTAAGCATATTGTCTTAACAAATGTAAACCAATGTGACAGTGGGAAATGGATGAGTGAATTAGTATTGTTTGTTGATGAGTAAGAAACCTTTGAAACAAGTGAGAGCTGATGAATGGTAACGTTGGGTGCTGGTGTGAATATATATATGTTGAGCAGGGAAGTTGAGCTGTGGTAATGTGTGAGTAATTTGGTGTGTTGAGAATGTTGAATTATAGGCAAAGCTATGGCAAATTTTACCTAGGAACTAGAACACTTAAGAGTTGATGGAGAGTGGTAAGAATCTGTAATAGAAATGAGGAAGAAGAGGGAACCGTAGCAGCAGTGTGGCAATTCTACAACAGAAGGAAAACAAAGGTAGTAGAAGAGAAAAAAATGTAACAGAGGAGAATGGGAAGTTATCAGTAGAATGAGAGAAAGGATTTTGGTGATGGATTGAGGTAAGTTTAGATGTTGGTTTACGTATTAAAACCTGCAAAGAACATGTGGGAGTAAATGTAGAAGGAGGGGGTAAAGATTAGACAAAGGAAGAGGAAGAGACAGAGCAGAAAAAAAAAACTGGTGATTCATAACAGACCATTGTTGGTCCGGGACTTAGGCCTTGTATTAAGTCCCGGACCAACCATCTAAAACTACCCGAGAGTTGCAAATCATTAAGGGTCCGGGACTTACCTCTGGTATAAGGTCCCGGACCACTAGCCAATTCATTCGAGAGGTTAAGTTGCTTCTGGTCCGGGACTACCTTATGTATAAGGTCCCGGACCATAACAAAAACCAATTCGAGAATTCCGATATGTGTTGGTCCGGGACTTAGGACCTGGACAAGGTCCCGGACCAACACCATAATTCACCCGAGAGAAATTTTAATGGGTTATAAGTTAAGGCATTGTTTGGGTATAATTGTATAAGTTGCATAAGACTTAATTAATCATAATTAAGAGTCATTAGGAGTATACACAAGCGAGAATAAGAATGAGGAGTAAGTAAAGAATGGAAATGAAATTGTACAAGTAAGAATTAGTAAGTATGTAAAGTGGATGAACTAAGGCAATTTGAAGGGCCTAGGTAGTGCTTAAACATGTGAGATTACATGTAAGAAGATTGGAGAAACAATGGGTAAAGTATGGGACTGAAAACAGAAGTAAAAATGCAAATACTGGGCCGGACCGAACTTGCGACCGGACTTGCAAGTTCGGTCGAGCCCAGATTTACAAAGACGGGAAAGCTTCTGGAATCGACCGGACTTGCGACCGGACTTGCAAGTTCGGTCGGACCAGAAAAATTCTCCCGCCTGTAACCTACTGGAATCGACCGGACTTGCGACCGGACATGCAAGTTCGGTCGGCCAGAAAAATTTCCGTCGAGCAAGCTACTGGAATGGACCGACCTTGCGACCGGACTTGCAAGGTCGGTCGGGCTAAAATTTTTCCGTTAAGTAACTTACTGGAATGGACCGACCTTGGGACCGGACTTGCAAGGTCGGTCGGCCCTGGAATTTTCACCCGATGTAACCTACTGACTCGGACCGAACTTGCAAGGGCGGTTGCAAGTTCGGTCGGGTCAAAACTTACAAAAAAAAACTATAAGACTATGGTTAGTATATGTATGTATGTATATGTATACCCACCTATACATACGTGCATATATGTGTAAGTAAACCATTGTTAAGTAATTAAAAGTAAGTAAATAAAATGTAAGTATAGGAATGTGAAGACCTAGTAAGTATGAGTTAGGAAGCGTAAGGGTAACCGAATTAAGTTAATGATAGTTAGATTAATTATTCGGTTGTATGTATATCATAGGATTTGAATTGTGAATACCGGAGGAACGTTGGGATACAAGTACAACGGTGAAAGGTATGATTTCTTCATGCTCTGTATCCTAACCTGGTTACCCCGATTTGTGTGCTTATGTGATCACCAATAAGATAAATGCACGAATCGGATTTATATTGCACTTAACTGTGTCTGAACTATTTGTTCTTGTTATATCTTCTTGAATGATTAGTTTGTATAATTCATGAAATGAATGAATGGAATTGAGAAGTATGTGTAAGTATTGTGTACTTGAGTATTGTACGTATGTATGGAAATGAAGTATTGACTTCTACTAATTCCTAACATTCTAACTCCTAACTTGGGTAATGAGTAAATGGAATGAGTAGAAGTCCGATATAGTTTCGGCCACGCGTGAGGATAAGGAAACACAAGAGGTTGGATCCGAATCCTGGCTGTAATCTTTTCCATGGACCAATTCCCTTGAATGGGTAGCATCCTGGATTAGTGGGCCACCCTAAAGCCCGGTGGTGGGATGTAGTAATCCCTGCCCGGAGGTCATACCGACTTAACTGGAAGTAAAGTATGTAAGAAGTAAGTATTGTATGTGTATTGGTCTTGACTATTGTAAGTCATCGACCGGAAGTAAAGGAGTATCGAACACCCGATAAACCCGGGTGTGTAATGAAGCTAACTGGACCTTGTATGTATTGGAGAATTGTATCTCCGTATTGCGTATTGGATATGTAATGGGTATGTATTGTGTATGTGTATTCTGGAAGATGGTAAGTAAGCATTGGTTGACTTGTATTGTCTTCCAAGCATGTATTGTACTGTGCGTATGTATGTATACCTTGTGTAGTATTGTAGTATCGTGAATGAAAGCATGTATGTATGTATGTATGAATGTATGTATTGCAAATGAATTGCATGCATTCGACCAAATGGTCGGCGTACCCTCACTAGTACGCGGGGTATGCGGTTATCATATTCAGCGTAAGCTGACCCCCTCGGGGGAACATTTTTAGTGTGCAGGTACCCGGAGCGAATACGGTCAAGGTAAGAGACCGGTGGCGCGCCTTGTAATTAGAAGTATTTAGTTTGTGAGGAATGGGTAGCAGATTGACTTCTAGTGAGTGTGTATGAATTCTGGGAGAAGTACTGTATTGATTTTGGAACCTAGTAAACTCGGTATGCGTAGTGTATTATCTTGTACGGAATTGTGGAGTATTGTATTGAATGGAGTAATGTATCGAATGGAGTATTGTAGTATCCAGTATGTAATGAGAGTATGTATTGTATTAAGTAGTACTCGGATATTCCGGTCCATCAGACCGAAGCTGTATGTAGCAGTAGTAGCCTTGTTAGTCACGTGGGTGACTAACGGCATTGTATCACCCGATGTATGTAAGTATGTATCCGCTGCGTGACTCGGGAAGCACGAGGAGATTGGACGGTAATGATTGAATTAATAGTAGGGGTGTTACAAAAAGTGGTATCAGAGCGAAGTATCGCTCTGATGACTGGAGATACCGAGTTTAGGAAATACCGAGTTAGGAATTAGAAGCTTAGTGCTAAGGGCTGAGTGTTAGCATTAGAGATATGCTAGTTAGGAACTACCGGTGAGTACCGGATACCTACAATACCAGTCCCGCCCGCCGCAAACCCCACTGTATAACTTGGGAAAGGACGCCAGAGAGAAGAAAAGCCTTCTCATACTCGGGGAAAACCCGATCTGCCAGTTGTGAAGCAATCACACAGCAAACAAGAACCGACGTATGGTAGATTCCAAGTAATGGAAGACCCGGAAGTGGATCCCGGTTGAACAACAATAGCCGCACTCAATAGCGGTAGTATAAACACTCCAACCACAAGGAGGCCATAACTTGCAACAGCATGGGGCGACATGCTTAGCAGTCGCAGAACCTAGCTAAACAACCAGCAACAGGAAAAGAAGCACTAACCGTGCAACGAAATGGAAACAGGAACAGTAATGAAACCCGAGACACAAGTCTACGGGACAATAGTAGTAGCCAAGCAACACCACCAACGGTGAGCTAGCTGGCTAAGGACATAGTCGGGAGTGACTGACTCCAAAACTACAACACCAAAAGGGTTACAAACCTGGCCAACATAGCTCAGACAGCTACAAGAAAAATTCACAAGGTATAATCTGATGTAACTGCAACCGTAGTGCCTAAACCAAATCAGGCTCAGCAACCACAACAAGCGTGTGGGAACAAGCAACGAGGAACAACATAACCAAGTCAAAGGGGAATCTCCAAGGATTGGAGAAGTACCCTGATCAATGACAGCCATGTCAAACTCACTGAGAAGTTACTCAGCAGAGCAGTTAACCTAAGTAAATGATCAACAAGATCAAGGGAAGAGTCTATGAGACTATCAAATGTGAGTGGGAACCATACCGTGATCAGTATAGAATTACTCAAATACCACCAGTACCGCGCACTTGCCACGGCAAGTGCAGTAAGGGCAGAAATATGTAAAGGAACTCTAACGCACCACATGTACATAGTAATGTACCGTGGCTACAAGAAGCAACTACAGGATCACACATCCTAACAACTAGGAGTATGGAACCTTGGAAAGGCCCAACGGCCTGACCATTACTTTAACCTCATACCAGTCAGCATGAAGCTAGACTTGGTCAAGATTTCGAACATGGCTATGCCATGAGGAACTTCTTTTGACACCGTACCATGATTTTAAAAAACCAAAATTTTCTTTCAAAACCACAACCTTTCTTTTAAACCTTGGATTTTAAAGCCAAACCAGCAGAATTACGGTGAGTATCATGCCATGATACAAGAGGAGTTGACAACAGAATACTTCACCTAGGCGTGTGACGAACGCTACGAGTGTACCCGTTACGGGATGTGGGACAACCGCACTCCGAAGGAGCTTGCGGGCCCGACATATAGTTGGGTAAGTGGTAACGTGTCAATATGGTACCCCACGTATGTATACATGTAGTGTGCGACGCACGGGAAGTAGTCAACTTCGTTCTACGGACCATGAGTGAGTTCAAACCAGAACAGCTGGACACCCCAGACAGTCAAGTATAGAGGAACTCAGAGAATCCATCTGAAGATAAGGAATAAGAACTAGGAAGTGCAAAGAGCACAGGCTAATAAGTATAAACATTGGATACGTCTCAAAGACATCAAGCCAATATATGACAGCTGGAAAGTATACCCCTAAACACAGTAAGGCAACCGCCTAAACATGAACACCACAATGCTCGACAAATGGGACAGAACTCCCAAGAGCAACCATAAGAATACCATAAAGTAAAATCCATCATTGAAGGGAATATTAAACCTAGTCTCAAGCGCTAGGAGCAAGTAAAAACGGCCTACCCAACGACGGGAGGCGTTATAAACCTAAAGGGATAGCTTAAATACAATACCGCAAGGCGGTATAGTAGATGCAACATATCATAAACATTAGCCGGATGTAACGGCATAACTAACAGCACTCAAGAGCAATCCTTGAAGGGTGTCTGAGATAACAACAGTTGAACAAGCGTCATGATAAGAGCACATGAGCTAGAACGAACATTCGGTTAGGACACCGAAGGGATTTCACTTAACAGGAAATACCCTAAACTACAAGAAGGCACTGATTAGCACCAGATTGCCTAAAGGACCTCCTACGAACGGAAGCGTGATGTCACGACTTGCCATGGAGCCAGTAATACCTCCAACTTATGAGGTATATAAGGAGTGAAAACATGCATAAGCAGCTTGCAAAGAGCATAGCTTGCAGCAATAAGGCTCAAAAGCCATAAACCAAGTACGCTATATAACTTAAACGATTGCAAAACCCACTCTATTTAAAAACAAGACTTGCAGAAGATATTGCTTCTTACAATAAGCAGATCAACAATTGAATCACCCAATTTGAACTCAACATTATGAGCGGCTTGGAGTAATGGCCAACTCAATGTCACTGTCACTAGGGCACCAGCCTAGCATACAGTTGACAAGCTTTTAATTGCCCTTCATTCCTACTGTGACAACAATAACACGGAGGCATAAGAATCAGGATAACGCCAAATTGGCCTAGTCCACATTTGGAAACTACAAGAAACCCAAGGGTAGGTACCCCTCGTTAGCCAAAGACCCCCAATGTGGTGAAGATGTGAACTCTTGGAAAGGCTTCCACTTACTATAACAATGAACCACGCAATAGATATTGCCAAGGGGTGATGGAATAAGGAAATCAGATCTCCGAACCATTACGACTTAAAGGAGTAAGCATACTCCATATGTACTCAAGCATGTGGGGAACCATTGTGTAAACACCAACATAGCAAACCTTGTCATTAGACCTATGAGTGGAGACAAACCCTCAATAAGAACCTTCACTTGTCAGTGATGGAATACCCTCCAATTGGAGAACGGGACCAGAAAACCCTCGAAGTTTCATGGGATGTCCTGGTAATATACATACAGGTAAAACTACACAGCCAGAGCCTAAACCAATGCTCAGCTTTGGGAGGACAATAATTGTCAAAAACAATCAATGTGAGTGCACGTTGCACATCACGAATGACCAACGCTCAAGAGAGCTTGTAAACCGGTAAATTGCTTTATCCTTGGTCAACCAAGATACTTGGTAAATTGTATCACAAATGATGATAGAATGTGAGGTAAGCTAACCTACACATGAAACCTAATTGGAAACAGAACATCTCCACAATGGGAAGATGATAACGTGCAGTATTCTACGACAACCGTCATACACACGAACACTAGGAACCTCCTAGTGTATTTACACCATAAGGAAATGGTGCCAACGACAATGGCAATGAGTAAAGACGAACTACCACAGTAACAGAAACAGTAAAGACAATGTTGTACAGTGAGTAAGAACACGGTGCGCAACAAGCGACCGCTATGAGGAAGTAGCAGATAATGACACGGAGTATAAGTATGAAATGACAGACAAAAATATTATTTCCTATCACATAAGTGACTTACTGCCAAGCGTTTACGCCTCTGCACTCTGTATGACTGAGTGTTTTGGTATTACACTTGTGCAGCTAATGATCTAATGGGATGGCTAGGGATATGGAAAATGTAAACCGTAGTAAACCCTTCTTCTCACCAACAAACATGGCATAAGCCAGCTAAGGAAGCTTAGCAACAGACCGTGTGACCTGAGGCCAAGGAAGCACGAAGAGTGTGAAACACACTAAATCACAAGATGTGAATTCCATTGGAATAAAAGGTGAAAGGAGACGTAACAAGTCACTACGACCAGCGCATAGAAATGAAAGGTCATACAAGTAAAGAACACTTGTACTGAACCAGGGAAACTGGTAGAATTCAGAAGCTAGTGACACCAGAGGAAGCACTACAACTAAGTAGTGACTTAACCTTGCCCGACAATAAGTCGAAGGAACTTAGTGAATAACCCTGGAAGCACGAATAGCATGTGTAGTAGATTACCAGAGAGCTGGTTAAAATCTTAAACTCATTGAGTTCAAACGCGGTAAAAGAATACCGAATTTATTTAGTAAACCTTATTCCCATAATAGACGGATAAAGTTTATACATTAAGGATAACACGAAGGGTAAGTAACCCGAGTTATCAGGGTCGCGCAGCAGAAGCTAGTGGGCCCTAGCTAGGAGATAATATACCTAGTAAGTATAGTAGAATGGCTATTAATGCCGTGAAGCCTAATAGGCTGGAACCAAATTAATTATGAGTTAAATAAACTCATATAGGAACTCTTGGTGCAAAGACTAAACCATTGGTATGGTTAAGACCCTTTGACCAGAGCATATTGTACAGTATACCGTAGTGAAGCTAAACGCTTCAGATTGCCCAAACTGATTAAACCAATGTTTAATAATAATAACATATGGTAGATTACGTGGGCGTAATCCCTTTTAAGGGGGTAGAGCGAAAACCGCTGAATGTAAGTTTCGTGAATAAAACACATAAACTATAATGTGCATAGCACAAATGAGAATCGAATTGATGACTGGTACTTATGTTAAATAAACATATGTATTCATTCATATTGAAATTATGGTAATTAGGCACTAGAGATGCAAATACCATAGGACGAATATACCTACCTTGTAACATCATGTAAGAGTATTAGTAAAAGAAAAGTAATGGGTAGTGGACGAAGTTCCACAAGTATTGTAGCCTTGGAAGAAGTAGTACGAAATGAATGAGAGTAGTAGATGAGTGAAGTCTAAGAGTAGTGTATACCTATGTAAGTCATTGGAAGTAAATCGAGGACAACTAAATTTACAAGTATGGTAACCCCTGGTTAGAATATTCGAAACAATGGAGAGTAACGGATGGAAGTAGTGAAGGTTGATGAGATGAGCACTTAGGTATTGCACCTCGAAGTAAAGCATTTGGGAAATAGATTGAGAATGACTGATGGATCGAATTCCATCCTTTGGAGATGTATGAATGACTAGGAAGAGTAAAAATATAAAACATGAAAATAATTGAATAATTTGTTGTTTGAAACTGACGTGGGAAGTCGAACTTGATCCTGATCAGATCAAGGGAAACCGAACACAAA
The DNA here is from genome assembly GCA_023374045.1 of Limonium bicolor. Taxonomy (NCBI): domain Eukaryota; kingdom Viridiplantae; phylum Streptophyta; class Magnoliopsida; order Caryophyllales; family Plumbaginaceae; genus Limonium; species Limonium bicolor. The sequence continues at coordinate 150,026,923 of CM041780.1, forward strand.
TTGGGGTGGAAAGATAGTTCAACACTGATGCTGATCACATCAGGGTCGAATGATTCTTGAAGCTCCCCTCAAGTGGTCACAAGAATCACACATAGGATAGAAGTAATGAGCATAAATTGGAATATGGAGTTGTATGTTTAGAAATTTTAATTGAAAGTGGTGGAAGAATTCTTTTAGTATGGGAATGAGGATGTGTTAGAAGTGAGTACCGGAGAAGATAGTAGTGTAGCATATGGTATTATTCCAAGGGCAGCAGGACATAGAGGAGTCCTGTGTCGAGATGACCTGAGTGCCTGCGGGATTGTGATGTGTATTGCATTGCTTTGGGGATAGCTTTGCACTGTACGTATGTATAAATTTGGTAATGAGGAACCGGATGGTTAGTAGTAGTGTGGATTGGAGTAATTATAGTACATTTGTAGGGTATGGAATGTAGAGACTGTGAGTAGTGGATTTGGGAACTGTAAGGAGGAAGAATGTGTGACTTTTGGTATTAGACATGTAAGGATGAGTAAGCATTGTAAACCTATAACCTCGAACAACTTTGAGGACAAAGTTCTTAAGGGGGGTAGATTGAAATACCCCGACCTTAAGTATGACGATTTAACTATCCTAATAGGTATTTAAGAGCCTAATAATGATTAAGAAATATTGGTGAGGAAAATAAATCCAAAAGAAATAAAGAAACGCTTAAAGAGTGAAAAACGCTAAATAAGCGTTAAATAACCATAGGAGGTATGAAACCTCGGTTAGCGTATTATAAGGATTCTAAAGGCTTAATTAGGCCTAAATAATATATGGGAACAACCCCCGAAGAAAATGGATCCTTAAAATGGATTAAAAACACTAATGAACATTAAAGCGCGTTTTTCGAGGTAACCGGGAAAACGTGACTTTAAGCGGGTCAGATAGACTCGTAAAACTTTTGGTCAACTAAATAATCATTAATAAATATTAGTGAGACTTTAGAACCAAATAAATCAAATAAAACGAGAAATTGGTATAAAAACTATCAAAAACGGGTAATTGTGGGGTGTAAACTGTAATAAGCACAAACTAGTGTGTCCATTTGGTAAATAAAAATTTAAAAACCGATTGAGTATGTGTGTGTGTCTCGTGAGCATCCTCCCTTTTTCAAATTAATTAAATACACTCACACTCACACACTAAAGGACAAGACTAATAAAGAAAGGGAAATAAAAGTACAAAAGTGACTAACACACCCTCTCTCTCAATTCCCTTACACACCCACGTACTCTTCCCCTCTTTCTGACTTCTTCCCCCATGGAGCTCAACCATGGCGATTTCACAAAACCAAAGAGACACCCATCCTCTCAATCTTTGACCACTCAATACTTGCCCAAAAATTATAAAAATGGTACGTTGGATATCTCATCAAGGAGAACAATCTCCTCTTTCCAAAATTCGAAAACCTCACCTTCCATCTCTCATGGTTAGCCATTCGAAGGTTTGAAACCACCATTGGAAGCCCCTCTTTCATCTTGTTGGTTTAAGGTAAAAAGAAATCCGAAAACCTTCCATTTTTAGCTCCCATTTACATTATAAGAAATGCTAGTTTTGAACTCCTTGTTCTTGCTTGTCCAGCCGAATGTGGCTTCTTCTTGGAGCTGAGAAATTACTCTCTTGCTAGACAGAGCTTCATCTCTCCATTGGAAGGTAATTTATCTTCAAACATTAAACAAGTATGTAAACCTAGGCTAGTAAGGGTGAAATGCTAAACCTAGTATTGTGTATGTATGGGCTGTAGAACTACTGATTTTATAGAGCAAGAACAAGAAGAAAATAAAAGAAAAAAGAGAAGAAAGAAAGAAAGAAGAAGAGGAAGGAAAAAGGAAGCAAAACGTGAGGTAAGCCTGTACAGATTTTGTTTAACGTATAAGTAAGAGTAAGCATATTGTCTTAACAAATGTAAACCAATGTGACAGTGGGAAATGGATGAGTGAATTAGTATTGTTTGTTGATGAGTAAGAAACCTTTGAAACAAGTGACTGAGCTGCTCATGAATGGTAACGTTGGGGTGCTGGTGTGAATATATATGTTGAGCAGGGAAGTTGAGCTGTGGTAATGTGTGAGTAATTTGGGTGTTGAGATTGTAGAATTATAGGCAAAGCTATGGCAAATTTTACCTAGGAACTAGAACACTTAAGAGTTGATGGAGAGTGGTAAGAATCTGTAATAGAAATGAGGAAGAAGAGGGAACCGTAGCAGCAGTGTGGCAATTCTGCAACAGAAGGAAAACAAAGGTAGTAGAAGAGAAAAAAATGTAACAGAGGAGAATGGGAAGTTATCAGTAGAATGAGAGAAAGGATTTTGGTGATGGATTGAGGTAAGTTTAGATGTTGGTTTACGCATTAAAACCTGCAAAGAACATGTGGGAGTAAATGTAGAAGGAGGGGGTAAAGATTAGACAAAGGAAGAGGAAGAGACAGAGCAGAAAAAAAACTGGTGATTCGTAACAGACCATTGTTGGTCCGGGACTTAGGCCTTGTATTAAGTCCCGGACCAACCATCTAAAACTACCCGAGAGTTGCAAATCATTAAGGGTCCGGGACTTACCTCTGGTATAAGGTCCCGGACCACTAGCCAATTCATTCGAGAGGTTAAGTTGCTTCTGGTCCGGGACTACCTTATGTATAAGGTCCCGGACCATAACAAAAACCAATTCGAGAATTCCGATATGTGTTGGTCCGGGACTTAGGACCTGGACAAGGTCCCGGACCAACACCATAATTCACCCGAGAGAAATTTTAATGGGTTATAAGTTAAGGCATTGTTTGGGTATAATTGTATAAGTTGCATAAGACTTAATTAATCATAATTAAGAGTCATTAGGAGTATACACAAGCGAGAATAAGAATGAGGAGTAAGTAAAGAATGGAAATGAAATTGTACAAGTAAGAATTAGTAAGTATGTAAAGTGGATGAACTAAGGCAATTTGAAGGGCCTAGGTAGTGCTTAAACATGTGAGATTACATGTAAGAAGATTGGAGAAACAATGGGTAAAGTATGAGACTGAAAACAGAAGTAAAAATGCAAATACTGGGCCGGACCGAACTTGCGACCGGACTTGCAAGTTCGGTCGAGCCCAGATTTACAAAGACGGGAAAGCTTCTGGAATCGACCGGACTTGCGACCGGACTTGCAAGTTCGGTCGGACCAGAAAAATTCTCCCGCCTGTAACCTACTAGAATCAACCGGACTTGCGACCGGACATGCAAGTTCGGTCGGCCAGAAAAATTTCCGTCGAGCAAGCTACTGGAATGGACCGACCTTGCGACCGGACTTGCAAGGTCGGTCGGGCTAAAATTTTTCCGTTAAGTAACTTACTGGAATGGACCGACCTTGGGACCGGACTTGCAAGGTCGGTCGGCCCTGGAATTTTCACCCGATGTAACCTACTGACTCGGACCGAACTTGCAAGGTCGGTCGCAAGTTCGGTCGGGTCAAAACTTAAAAAAAAAAACTATAAGACTATGGTTAGTATATGTATGTATGTATATGTATACCCACCTATACATACGTGCATATATGTGTAAGTAAACCATTGTTAAGTAATTAAAAGTAAGTAAATAAAATGTAAGTATAGGAATGTGAAGACCTAGTAAGTATGAGTTAGGAAGCGTAAGGGTAACCGAATTAAGTTAATGATAGTTAGATTAATTATTCGGTTGTATGTATATCATAGGATTTGAATTGTGAATACCGGAGGAACGTTGGGATACAAGTACAACGGTGAAAGGTATGATTTCTTCATGCTCTGTATCCTAACCTGGTTACCCCGATTTGTGTGCTTATGTGATCACTAATAAGATAAATGCACGAATTGGATTTATAGTGCACTTAACTGTGTCTGAACTATTTGTTCTTGTTATATCTTCTTGAACGATTAGTTTGTATAATTCATGAAATGAATGAATGGAATTGAGAAGTATGTGTAAGCATTGTGTACTTGAGTATTGTACGTATGTATGGAAATGAAGTATTGACTTCTACTAATTCCTAACATTCTAACTCCTAACTTGGGTAATGAGTAAATGGAATGATTAGAAGTCCGATATAGTTTCAGCCACGCGTGAGGATAAGGAAACACAAGAGGTTGGATCCGAATCCTGGCTGTAATCTTTTCCATGGACCAATTCCCTTGAATGGGTAGCATCCTGGATTAGTGGGCCACCCTAAATCCCGGTGGTGGGATGTAGTAATCTCTGCCCGGAGGTCATACCGACTTAACTGGAAGTAAAGTATGTAAGAAGTAAGTATTGTATGTGTATTGGTCTTGACTATTGTAAGTCATCGACCGGAAGTAAAGGAGTATCGAACACCCGATAAACCCGGGTGTGTAATGAAGCTAACTGGACCTTGTATGTATTGGAGAATTGTATCTCCGTATTGCGTATTGGATATGTAATGGGTATGTATTGTGTATGTGTATTCTGGAAGATGGTAAGTAAGCATTGGTTGACTTGTATTATCTTCCAAGCATGTATTGTACTGTGCGTATGTATGTATACCTTGTGTAGTATTGTAGTATCGTGAATGAAAGCATGTATGTATGTATGTATGAATGTATGTATTGCAAATGAATTGCATTCATTCGACCAAATGGTCGGCGTACCCTCGCTAGTACGCGGGGTATGCGGTTATCATATTCAGCGTAAGCTGACCCCTCGGGGGAACATTTTTAGTGTGCAGGTACCCGGAGCGAATACGGTCAAGGTAAGAGACCGGTGGCGCGCCTTGTAATTAGAAGTATTTAGTTTGTGAGGAATGGGGAGCAGATTGACTTCTAGTGAGTGTGTATGAATTCGGGGAGAAGTACTGTATTGATTTTGGAACCTAGTAAACTCGGTATGCGTAGTGTATTATCTTGTACGGAATTGTGGAGTATTGTATTGAATGGAGTAATGTATCGAATGGAGTATTGTAGTATCCAGTATGTAATGAGAGTATGTATTGTATTAAGTAGTACTCGGATATTCCTGTCCATCAGACCGATGCTGTATGTAGCAGTAGTAGCCTTGTTAGTCACGTGGGTGACTAACGGCATTGTATCACCCGATGTATGTAAGTATGTATCCGCTGCGTGACTCGGGAAGCACGAGGAGATTGGACGGTAATGATTGAATTAATAGTAGGGGTGTTACAGCACAGTACTGACGATTGTAGGATGTTGAAGCATAAGATTGAAGATCTCATCGAACAATGGCTCCAGTTTGTCGAGTAGGCTAGAGTTTTGTTGCATGTTGCTTTCTTAATTTTTCTTTTCAATTTTGCAAGGAATTTATGATATTTCCATTTTAATGAGGTTTAGAAGTTCGAATTTCAGTCTCTTCTCTTTTCAATTTACAATCTCAAGAAAACAAAAACTGTTTGTTCGTTTTGCACCTTCAACCAAGTCATCTTTCAAAACAAATGTTCATGAAACGGTCATTTTCTAGCAATTGAATAAAATGATTTGTCTTTTTGTTTCTAAAAGGATGAACATGCCTAACCTAACACCACAACTCACCCCATAATATCCAACCAACCCACAAAGAGGTTCAAGGTCCACATCTATCGAATTGTTGTCACAAACCCAAAATCAATACTGGGGGCAATCTAAGTTTAAGTTTGTCATCTTTTGTCTTTTGTTTAAATGTGCGAACGTGTTTCCGAGTTAAAATCTCGCGAGAGTGTCTTGAGTGGAAAAACCATGAGCGAACGAGCGTGTCATTTTTACACGACTCCAGTGAGACCACATTCAAAGGTGAGGTAAATGACATAACTCCGACCGAAGGAGATAATTAGTAAATTTACTCTTAGACCTGCGAAAAGTAACAAAGAACGGATACACAACTATTAGGGATGACGAAGCACCTAGGTACAGCACCACATAGCCAAAAGCTTGTGAACCCTGACATTAAACCCTAGGCACCCCCGCCGAGCCTTTCATATATCCCCTTTTCGATATTATGAACTCCACAAAATAACCCAGCCGATGATGAATTTCCAACCCGGTGACCAAAGGAAGCGAGGAGCCCGAGTCTCAGATAACATATTCATCAGTTCAAAGAAGCAGCACTGTAATCAGTATGACGAGGTGATCCACAAATGGTCCCAGAGTGACACAGTATCCAAAGAGCTCACAACAAAACAGCTCTCGAAGCCCGAAACCGGGAAACACAAGAACCCCGAAGGAAAAGTCAAGAAAGGATAAAACAAAAAGGCAAACCCAAAATGCCTCAAGGAAATCCGAATGACAAAAAGAGGAGAAGTGGTGTAAAGGACGATTTCAAAAGTCCAAGTCCAGAAGCTCGAAAACAACGTCAACATGAGGTAGCTAGACGACTTCAAGACAAGGAAGATGATTCCGAGAGAAGACACAGGGTACAGTTTTGGTCACCTCTTTAGCTCCACATACCTAAAATATCCCTCCAAAGTCCCGTTGTCTTTCATCACACCCCATGACCACGTTATAAGCTTTAAAGACTTCCGACTTGATAGTTGTGTGTCCAATCACGTGAAAGTAATAGATCAAATGCGTAAATCCATCAAATGTCAAATTCAGTGGTCTAAAAGTTATGACCATGAGCGAGAAATGAGTGAAAACACCAAACACGTTGAGGGTAGGAAGCACCACATCAAAGCGTAAGCCTTGATCCTGTGAGGATGAGACTTGTTCGCATGTTTAAACAAAGAAAATACTGAGGGCAATCGATCGGAACGATCGATTGCCATGAACTCTAGCTTAGATTGTCCTAAGGAAGAATATTGGGGGCAATTGTTGGTTCCAACAATTGCCATGACAACACCAATTAAAAACCAAAGCCTGAGCACCACCATCCCACCACAGGCACATATAAGCCCTTGCCTCCACATTAAACACCTCAGGCCCACATAAGCCCTTACCTCCACATTAAACACCTCAGGCCCACATAAGCCCTTACTTTCATATCATACACCACACAGGCCCACATAAGCCTTTACCTCCACACCACTAATACACAGGCCCACATAAGCCCTTACCTACACATCATACACCACAGCCACATATATGCCCTGATCACCACTCAAAAGATCTCCACATCAAACACCACACCCCACTGGTAGCATGTTCATCTCCTAGGAGATAAATTACAAGTCTGAAATCTTTAGTTAGGAAATTATAATTTCACTTTCCTTTTCTGTAAATAGCATTTTCTTCAAACACTGCCACGTTTGGCACATCCTTCAGTAATTTCTTGTCTTGAACAATTTTCTTCAAACACTGCCACGTTTGGCACACGTTCTAGCAATGCCTTGCTTTGGACAATTTCCTATCCTCATCATTGCCATGTTTGGCACATTTTTCAACAGCTCCTTGTTTTGGACAAGCTTTCAACAAGCACTTTAGTTGCATTTTACAACTTCTGCATAACACCTTAACATTGCCACGTTTACCACCTTTTCCAACAGTTTCCTGTTTTGAACAAGTATCTTTCATACATTTTGATTGCATACACCTTATCATCATTGCCATGTTTGGCACTCCAGTAATCAGTTTTCATCATTTGCATAAGACCATCACCGCAACAGTCTTGCACCTTCCAGCACCAGAGTAGAAGAACTCACCTGAGTAGAAGAACTCACCCGAGTAGAAGAACTCATCCGAGTACAAGAACTCACCAGAGTAGAAGAACTCACCCGAGTAGTAGAAGAACTCACCGAGTAGAAGAAACTCACCCGAGTAGAAGAACTCACCCGAGTAGAAGAACTCAAGAGTAGTAGAAGACTCACCCGAGTAGAAGAACTCACCCGAGTAGAAGAACTCATTTGAGTAGAAGAACTCACCCGAGTAGAAGAACTCACCCGAGTAGAAGAACGCATCCGAGTAGAAGAACTCATCCGAGTAGAAGAACTCACCCGAGTAGAAGAACTCACCCGAGTAGAAGAACTCACCAGAGTAGAAGAACTCACCCGAGTAAAAGAACTCATCCGAATAGACGAATTCACCTGAGTGGAAGAACTCGACCCCACACCAATTTTCAATCACCTATAGGCAGTCAACGCCTTAGAATAGCTTAACATCTTTTCATTCATTATAGGTAGTCAACGCCTTAGAAGAGCTTGACATCTTTTAATTCATTATAGGTAGTCAACGCCTTAGAATAGCTTGACATCTTTTCATTCATTATAGGTAGTCAACACCTTAGAATAGCCTGACATCATATCATCCGTATAGGTAGTCGACGCCTTAGAATAGTCCGACATTACTTCATTCTTACCTTTAGGTGGCCGACACTTTCGAATAGCCTGACATCATATCATCCGTATAGGTAGTCGACGCCTTAGAATAGTCCGACATTACTTCATTCTTACCTTTAGGTGGTCGACGCCTTAGAATCGCTCGACATCCTTCCACTTTACTCGTAGGTAGTCAGCACATTAGAACAACTCGACACAACTTATCGGAATTCAATTGCATGTGGGGTCATTTAAGATCCAAAATTTTGTGGTATCACTCAAGCATCAACCAGCCTTTTCATTTCCATTACAAAGTCTAGTTGACGGGGGGCAATCTGTTATACCCAAAATTTCAACCCCCCTGGAAGAGGGTCTCTACTAATAGGCTAGTAGCGAGGGTTCCCAGTTCGATCGGCACATTTTAGAATACTAGGGACAGCTTAGTCATCTCCAGGGGCATTTTCGTAATTTTTCAAGGCTCCTAAGCCCCCTATAGGATTTCTCTCTCCTCCAAATAAGGGTCAAATCAGTTCAAAATGCTTTGAAATTTTAACCCATGATAGAGGATGACATTTTAAGCATAATGGCATTGGAATTTCGATTTTTCGAATTTCCAATAATTTACTAGCAATTTCTGATTGAATCTGACGAGAAATTGAATTTAAAAATATTCCAATATCCAAAAAAATTCGATTCCACTTTAGAAAAATCAGAAATATCATCCTTTACCCATGTGTAAAATTTCATAATCAAATTCCTTTTGGAAGCCCTTGAGCTAAAACATCGGTAAATCTCGGTTTTTACCGGATTTTTCTATCTTTAAGGAGGCCTATATAAGGAACCTTATCCCATGATCAAATCAGAACCTCAAGAACCCTAGACTCTCAAAGAAGGCAGCCGTCTCATTCTCTTCACGTTTTTACACATCCAAGCACCAAAATCACATCAAAAATCCCCCGAAATCACCATCTAAATACATTTCTCAACTCCCAAGACATCAACAATAATCAAACATCAACCAAACCACCTCCAAAACGTGAAGAACATCATCAACAATCAACATCCAGAAGCTCGGGTCGAACTCAATCCGGAACCGGCATCATCGGAGCCTCCGAAGAATCCCAACGTGAAGAATCATCTTGAATTCGAAGGTAAAACAGGTTATAATTATACTTTTCTAACTCCTCACGACCTTATTAACTCTCTGTTAAATTTTGGGCTCAAACCAACCCTTTTCGGGTTCTGTATTGCTAATTGCTTTTGCTTCTGCCTTGTTACTTGTTCGTCAAGTTTCGTGCATAATTGGACTTCAAATTGCAATCTTTCAATTACTAACGTATTGTATATCTTTCAGGCTACACATGCATAATTTTTTAGCCGAAAACACCTTCGTGACCCACCATAAAACCCTTGTCCGTGGGTAGTCCGGGACCCCGGACCTATGGTCCGGGACCACGGATGGGTTGTCCGTGGCCACGGACACCCACGGACGGCGGCGGGATTTTAAATTTTTTAAATTTTAGGTTTTTTCTAAACAATGTCCGGGCCGACGGACATCCTGTCCGTGGCCCCGGACTTTTCTGTTCATGCGATTTTGATCGGCAAACTCAGCTCTATACTGATGAGTGTAAAGAAGCAATACCGGGATTCGCGCGCCAGTCCAAAACCGAGGAAACAAAAATGACACAACATCGATTCTCTTTTCTAAAATTTACGCGATTTCACTGTTTTCTCACTTGGTTACGTCTACCCTCGAAGTTTCTTAGTAGCGCCAACCCTTCCTTTTCCTTAGTCTTGTTCTTGAATCTTCTTCAACATCCTTTGAATTCGGAGATGGATTCTTTCGAACAGCAAATCTACGAATAAACTGTCCCTCTTGCTACTATACATCCTGTAATACCCCGAATTTTTGTAACCCTAATGGAAACCATATTTCCTTAGGAATTATTAGAGAACACGAGGAAACCATGTCGGGAATCAACCAAGAAACCTTGGAGAAACCCTAATTTAGAAAGTCCCAGAAAACACTGAAATTTCAGGGAGTTATTTAGAGGTCAAAAAGCCCCGGTCAACTGTGGTCAAACCTTGGTCAACCTTGGTCTAACCTTGGTCAAATATTGGACATTGGTCAAACCTTGGTCAATGGTCAACTTTGACCATGATGATGTAATGATGATGCAGTGGTGATGCAGTGATGATGAGTGAGGCAGTGATGATGCAGTGATGATGTTGGCATGACATAATGATGATGTAAGCGTCGAGGTGTCAAGAGATGATTAGTTACACATGGTCCAATCAAGAGAAGCCTTGTGTCACCTTCATTAATGAGGGGAGGTCACACATGGTGTAACACCCCTACTATTAATACAACCATTAACGTCCAATCTCCTTACTCATCAGATACACGCAGCGGATATATATATACATACAATGGGTGATACAATGCCGTTAGTCACCCACGTGACTAACAAGGCTACTGATTCTACATACAGCATCGGTCTGATGGACCGGAATCCCGAGTACTACCAATCTACAATACCTTCTCCATTTACCAAATACTACTACAATCTGCATTCAATACAATACTCCAAGTACCATACAATATAATCTACATACCGAGTTTACTAAGATCCTTATACAATATACTATCTCTTCCAAGTTAATACATACTCACTTAAGAGGCTACTTACTACCCATTCCTTACTCGCTACTTCCTTCTAATGCAAGGGTGCGCTAGTTAATACACCTCTACCTTCTACTACTACTATCCAATGTAGTCACCGGTCTCGTGCCTTGACCACAGTGCTTCGGGTACCTGCACACTAAAAAATGTCCCCCGAAGGGGTCAGCTTTCGCTGAGCATGATAACCGCATACCCCGCGTACTAGTGAGGGTACGCCGACCACTTGGTCGAATATATGCGGTTCATTTCATTCATACATACATGCATACATGCTTTCATACATATACTACGATACTCTACGCAAAGAATACATACATACACTTCAATGCATACACCTCCGTTCATACATAGTAATCCACATAGCCCAACGATACATACTTACCTTTCTGAATTCCGTGATACCCAATACAATATACAATACATACGCAATTCATACACAATCCAATAACTTGTTAGCTCATATTGGTCCACCCGGGTTAATCGGGTGGAGATTACTCTTTTACTCATTACTCCATACATACACATACATACTCATTCTCATACTCATACACACTTACTTACTCTTACTCTTACTCATGTTAAGTCGTCGGGACCTCCGGCCCGGGGACTACTCCGTCCCACCACCGGGATTTACTTGGTTCACTAATCCAGGATGCTACCCACTTAAGGGATTTGGGCCGTGGACCAGCTTACGAACCAGGAATCGGATCCAACCTCTTGTGTCACCTCATCCTCACGCGTGGCCGAAGCTATATCGGACTTGTACTCATTCCAATTTACTCACTTAAGTTAGGAGTTAGCTAGTTAGGAATTAGCACAAGTCAACATTCAAGCCACATTTACAAATACAAGGCCCAATATACATTCATACGAAAATAATAATACATCAGTACAATACAAGATTCATTTACACCATATCATCATCCATACATTTCATGAATTATGCAAACTATTGTTCAAGAGAAATATACCAAGAACAATATAAACAAACACAAGTAAGTGCAATATAGTCCGATTCGTGCATTTATCTTATTAGGTGATCAAGTAAGCACACAAATCGGGGTAACCAGATTAGGATACAGGGCATGAAGAAATCATACCTTTCACCGTTGTACTTGTATCCCAATGTTCCTCCGGTATTCACAATTCAAATCCTATGATATACATACATTCAAACGATTAATCTAACTATTATTACTTAATTCGTACTTACTATGTCCTCACACTTCTTATACTTACACATTACTTATTTACTTTTCTTTACCTTAAGTTTTACTTTCTTACCTAACTTAGGTTTACTTTCTTACATGTACATGTATATGTGGATATACATACATATACATATATATACATATATATATTAATATATATATATATATATTATATATATCATTATGATTTAAAACATTTTTTTTTGTCAGGACCGGACTTGCGACCGACCTTGCAAGTCCGGTCCATTCCAGTAGCTCAGGTTACGGAAATTTTTCTGGCCGACCGGACTTGCATGTCCGGTCGCAAGTCCGGTCCATTCCAGTAGCTCGGGTTACGGAAATTTTTCTGGCCGACCGGACTTGCATGTCCGGTCGCAAGTCCGGTCGATTCCAGTAGCATCCTGACGGGAAAATTTTCAGCTCGACCGGACTTGCAAGTCCGGTCGCAAGTCCGGTCCAGCCCAGTATTTGCATTTTAATTTCTGTTTTCAATCCTCTCTTTCACCCATTACTTCCCCATTGTTCCTACACTTAATCCCACATGTTATAACACTAATTAAACCTCCTAATACTCCTTAGTTCATTCACCAAATCCATTACTAAATCCATCAAACAACTTACACAATTCCTTACTTCCTTTCAACACTTACAATAGTTTCTCCAAGTAGTTTTTGCTACAGATTTTGGGTTCTTATTTCCTCCATGCATAGTTCCCTCTCCTAATGCCATCTTACCATTCCAATTCATTTCCAAGCAACTACAATATCTATACCCAAGTCCAACTCTCCATTTCACCAAATCTTGTACACTCCCTCCTCCTAGTTTCCACAATGCACTTAAATACTTTTTGCTACAGATTTTGTCATTTACACTCCTCTTCTATATCTCCCTCTTCTATCGACATTTCTAACATTCCTAATGCATTTAGAATACATTACCCATCTCTCTCCACTTACCCTCTATTTTCCTTAATCAAAATCTGTTACACATACACACCTTAATCACCTAGTTTCTAACACACTAAGTGTTCCATTCCTAGGTAAATTTTGCCATAGTCTCCCTTGTATTGTTATACACTCACCACATTGTCTACACTCACATCAATAATCAATTCACCTGTTTACAACAACCAAAACATACAAGCTCCCATATACAATACCAATACTAAAACACTCATAAAAATTCCTGCACTCAAACACTAAGTCCCAATCTGTTTTCAATAAGGTTTACACATCTTTTAAAGCTTCAAAATACTTATATTCTCTTACACATTACATTACTAATACATTACCATTTTACAATACACATTTCCATTCCTTAAAATCTGTTACATTACATATACAAGGCTTACACAAGGGTGAGCATTCTTACCTTGTTTCTTCTCTAGATTTCCTTTCTTCTTCTTTCTTTTCCTTCTCTCTCTCACCGGTTTTGTAATCTCAATCCACTAGCACTACAACCATTCATATACACCATTCAATACTAAAAACTAACCCTAACCATTAATCAAGTTCTAATCTAGGTTTTAGGGTTTAGAAAATTTATTACCTTCCAAGAGCACAAGAGTTGTTTGAGATAGCTCAAGAACAAGACTTCTCACCTTCCAAAGGAGCCAAAATCGGCTGGGTACAAGAGGGGCAAACAAGAGTTTAACTAGATTTTCGTTTTGCCCAATAAGCTAGGAAAAGATGGAGTTTTCAAGAAGGTTTTTACCTTAGAAGAACAAGGAGAAGGAGGGCCTTCTAATGGTGGTGTTGAAACTCCAAATGGTGCATACCCATAAAATCGAAAGTGGGTGTTTTCGAATTTTGGAAAGATGAAAGTGTAGCTCTTGAGGAGAGGATTACAATGGTGGTGTTTTTATAATTTTTGGAAGTGTTTTGAGGGAGTTACAAAGGAGAGAAGTAGAGGTTTTTGTGTGGCTTCTCTTTTCACCATGGAAATCGGTCAAGAAGGAGGAAAATAGAGAGGAGGAAGAAGATGGGTACACGTGAGAGAGGGGGAAAATGAGATAGGAGAGAGAGTGAGATAGGTGAGTGTGTTACTTTTTAGTTTTTAATTGCTTTTGTCCTTAGTGAGTAAAAGAGAGTAGAGTGTGTGTGTGTATATATGTAAAATCGGACACACACAGCAACTATGGGGGTTTTAAAATTTTATTTACGATATTGGACACATAAGTTTGTGCTATTTATACTTCTACCACACAACTTCCCGTTTTTGACAGTTTTTACTAAACTCTCGTTTTATTGATTTTATTGGTCCTAAAGCTTCACCAATATTTATTAATGATTATTTAGTTGACCAAAATTGTTACGAGTCTATTTGACCCGCTTAAAGACACGTTTTCCCGGTTACCTCGAAAAACGTGCTTTAAGGTTCATTAGTGATTTTAATCCATTCTAAGGATCGTTTTCTTCGGGATTTGTTCCCTCATATTTATTTAGACTTAATTAAGCCTTTAGAATCCTTACAATACGCTAACCGAGGTTTCATACCTCCTATGGTCATTTAACGCTTATTTAGCGTTTTACGCTTTTTAAGCGTTTCTTTATTTCTTTTGGATTTATTTTTCTTTACCAATGTTAATTAGGTACCATGAGGCCCTTAAATACGTATTAAGTTAATTTAAATCCCTATATTTAAGTTCGGGGTATTTCACATGGATGGTGGAGATTAATCCAAGCAAAATATCTACGATCCGACGGCTGTAAATGAAGACATCTTCCTTAACCTCCTTACTATGCACTAATTCGTCCTTTTGTAATCATTTTAGGGATAAGCCTTATCCATTCATTAATGAAGGAGGAGACACTCCAAGGGCTGGGATTAGTCTTAGCCAAGTGTCCATCATCCAAGGGGTTACAAAGGATAAGCCTTATCATTATAATCATTACCCTTAATTAATGAAAGAAATTAATCTCATTTAAGAGATCACTCACGCCATCTATAAAAGGGAGCTGGGTTCTGATTTCCTTGCCTTCTTCACACACCCTCACGCCATTAGAATACCATAGAATCTCATAGAAGGCAACACCCACCATTAGAGAAGAGAATTCAAGCTAAAAATCAAGGAAAAACAAGATTTCAAGGGGGGGAAGCAGCTGGTGACCTTGGGCGAATTGGTTGGTGGAAGAAATTGATTCAATTAGCTAAGGAACTTGTAAGGTCGTGGCTAGATGGAAAGGAGGAGTCCAGGTAACACTTATGCTCACCATTTCTTTCTTTAAACCCTGATTTTGAGCTTTAACTCTTGTTAATGGTAACTTCCGAACCCTAGCTTATCATGAGCTTAAATTTTTACAGTGTTCTTAGATAGTTTTTACTAGACTAATATCAAAAATTCAGGCGAAAATAACTTTGGGAAGTAGGATAATTTCTAGGCAACGTTTAGGAAGGAAAATGTGTTTTAAGACTCCATGAGTGATTTCAATGGGATTTTGTTGATTTTGGTGTGTTATTATACCTATATTAACTCATAATAATTGATTATAGGTGGTGGAAACTCGTGGTTAGACATAAACATGCTAGGTTAAGGTGGGAGGGCTTAAATGGTGCTTTAAGCCTTGAGACTTAGTTAAATAGGTTTCCGAATTCATCTTGCCTTGAAATTGTGAGGGTATTCCTATATTTAGAATTTAGATCCATGGTCGAAAATTCAGGTCGAAACTCATTTGGGAAGTCATTCGAATTATTAGGAAGTGATTTGGGTTAAAGGTGTGCTTTAAGCTTGTATAAGTGTAGTTGTGTGTTGGTTATTGGATCTAATGGTTTATCTGGTCATTATAGTCCTAATATGACTTGTGGTTGAATTTTTAAGAGATGGTGAAGTGTAAAATATATAAGGGAGCCCTGTAAGGTTATATATGTGTGCTAAAACTTGGAAAGAAGGAAAATTGTGTTTAAGTATGGTTTTGGGGTGTTTTGTTGCTTGTTTTAGCCTTGAAAGTTTTGGAATGATATTGGTTTGACTATTTATCAGAAAATATGATGTGGATATCTTAACCCCTTTTCTAAGGATGATTGTGTGTAATATTCTTCTGGATGGTTTTGGAAATGATTTTTGAGTTATCCTTGTGTTGAATGTTGATTTATGACTGATAAGAGATTGATCTGGTTTCTGGTTGAGTGAATGGTATATTCATGGAAGGAGCTTATTATTACACGAATTGTGAAGAAATTATTCGAGAGTTTTACTACTTATTTGATCATGATTATGAATGTTGGATTGGAAATTGTATTGTGTGTGATACTATGTGATGGTGGACTTGTTGGTTGGTTGGATGGTGATATTGAGAAAGGCTATGGTTAGCCTCATTGAGAAAAGCTATTTGAGCAACTGAATATTAAGTCATTTTATGGCTTGCCGTATTGGCGACTGATTATTAGACTCCTACCAATGAATTGGGGCCGTCCTATGATCTACTCTTTGAGCTATGGTTAGCCTTAGGGGGTGTGCACACTTAAAGACATAGGGCCAGAGAATTGAGATTTGTGGATTTCACTCTGTGATTCCAGTGGGGTGTTGAGATTTAACCGATTCACGAGGTACGAATGTGATGGTATTCCAAGGGCAGGTAAACTCTTCTGTGTGATATACTCTTATTGCATTCCTCTGCTTCTGTGATGATGTTGGATGCTTATTTGTTATGCAAAGAGTTTTAAAGAGAAAATGAATTTTACAGGGTGAGGTAATTGTTACTCAGTTTCGCTGATTTTGTGCAACCCCTTCGTGTGTTTGTTTGGATTTATGGTTGCAGGTGAAGTTAAATCTTTGTGTGATATTGCTCTTGAGCTTGGGACAAGGGAACGCGCCGACATAGCTAGGAATTTTATTTATTTGTAAGTGGCAAACTCCTTGGAGCATGTTCCGGGAGTTAGGTTGTAGGTGGATTAGCCTTAGCATCCACACTAGTTGGTGTGGGTGTGGCGGTAGCACTCCGGTTTGGCTTAGGTGTTATTTAGTCTTCCGCTGTAAAATATTGTAGAAAGTTGTAAAAAAAAAAAAATTAGGGTGTGAAAACCGGGGTGTTACCACTCTGTAACACCCCGGTTTTTACACCCTAATTTATTTATTTTTACTTGTACAACTTTCTACAATATTTTACAGCGGAAGACTAAATAACACATAAGCCAAACCGGAGTGCTACCGCCACACCCACACCAACTAGTGTGGATGCTAAGGCTAATCCACCTACAACCTAACTCCCGGAACATGCTCCAAGGAGTTTGCCACTTACTAATAAATGAAATTCCTAGCTATGTCGGCGTGTTCCCTTATCCCAAGCTCAAGAGAAATATCACACAAAGATTTAACTTCACCTGCAACCATAAATCCAAACAAACACACGAAGGGGTTGCACAAAATCAGCGAAACTGAGTAACAATTACCTCACCCTGTAAATTCATTTTCTCTTTAAAACTCTTTGCATAACAAATAAGCATGCAACATCATCACACAAGCAGAGGAATGCAATAAGAGTATATCACACAGAAGAGTTTACTTGCCCTTGGAATACCATCACATTCGTACCTCGTCAATCGGTTAAATCTCAACACCCCACTGGAATCACAAAGTGAAATCCACAAATCTCAATTCTCTGGCCCTATGTCCTTAAGTGTGCACACCCCCTAAGGCTAACCATAGCTCAAAGAGTAGATCATAGGACGACCCCAATTCATTGGTAGGAGTCTAATAATCAGTCGCCAATACGGCAAGCCATAAAATGACTTAATATTCAGTTGCTCAAATAGCTTTTCTCAATGAGGCTAACCATAGCCTTTCTCAATATCACCATCCAACCAACCAACAAGTCCACCATCACATAGTATCACACACAATACAATTTCCAATCCAACATTCATAATCATGATCAAATAAGTAGTAAAACTCTTGAATAGATTCTTCACAATTCGTGTAATAATAAGCTCCTTCCATGAATATACCATTCACTCAACCAGAAGCCAGCTCAATCTCTTATCAGTCATAAATCAACATTCAACACAAGGATAACTCAAAAATCATTCCCAAAACCTTCTAGAACAATATTACAACACAATCATCCTTAGAAAGGGGTTAAGATATCCACATCATATTTTCTGATAAATAGTCAAACCAATATCATTCCAACCCTTTCAAGGCTAAACCAAGCAACAAAACACCCAAAACCACACTTAAACACAATTTTCCTTCTTTCCATGTTTTAACACACATATATAACCGTACAGGGCTCCCTTATATATTTTACACTTCACCATCTCATAAAAATTCAACCACAAGTCTTATTAGGACTATAATGACCAGATAAACCATTAAATCCAATAACCAACACACAATTACCCTTATACAAGCTTAAAGCACACCTTTAACCCAAATCACTTCCTAATAATTCGAATGACTTCCCAAATGAGTTTCGACCTAAAGTTTTTACCATAGATCTAAATTTGAAATATAAAAATACCCTCAAAATTTCAAGGCAAGATGAAGTCGGAAACCTATTTAACTAAGTCTCAAGACTTAAAGCACCATTTAAGCCCTCCCACCTTAACCTAGCATTTTTATGTCTAACCACGAGTTCCCACCACCTATAATCAATTATTATGAGTTCATATAGGTAGAATAACACATCAAACTCAATGAAATCCCATCGAAATCACTCATGGAGTCTTAAAACACATTTTTCCTTCCTAAAAGTTTCCTAGAAATTATCCTACTTCCCAAAGGTAGTTTCGCCTGAATTTTTGAGCTTGTCTATTAATAACTATCCAAGAACACTGTCAAAATTTAAGCTCAAGAGAAGCTAGGGTTCGGAAGTTACCATCAACAAGAGTTAAAGCTCAAAATCAGGGTTTAAAGAAAGAAATGGTGAGCATAAGTGTTACCTGGACTCTCCTTGCCATTCTAGCCACGACCTTAAAAGTTCCTTAGCTAATTGAATCAATTTCTTCCACCAACCAATTCGCCCAAGGTCACCAGCTGCTTCCCCCTCCTTGAAATCTTGTTTTTCCTTGATTTTTAGCTTGAATTCTCTTCTCTAATGGTGGGTGTTGCCTTCTATGAGATTCTATGGTATTCTAATGGCGTGAGGGTGTGTGAAGAAGGCAAGGAAATCAGAACCCAGCTCCCTTTTATAGATGGCGTGAGTGATCTCTTAAATGAGATTAATTTCTTTCATTAATTAAGGGTAATGATTATAATGATAAGGCTTATCCTTTGTAACCCCTTGGATGATGGACACTTGGCTAAGACTAATCCCAGCCCTTGGAGTGTCTCCTCCTTCATTAATGAATGGATAAGGCTTATCCCTAAAATGATTACAAAAGGACGAATTAGTGCATAGTAAGGAGGTTAAGGAAGATGTCTTCATTTACAGCCGTCGGATCGTAGATATTTTGCTTGGATTAATCTCCACCATCCATGTGTGACCTCCCCTCATTAATGAAGGTGACACAAGGCTTCTCTTGATTGGACCATGTGTAACTAATCATCTCTTGACACCTCGACGCTTACATCATCATTATGTCATGCCAACATCATCACTGCATCATCACTGCCTCATCACTGCATCATCACTGCATCACCACTGCATCATCACTGCATCATCATGGTCAAAGTTGACCATTGACCAAGGTTTGACCAATGTCCAATGTTTGACTGAGGTCAGACCAAGGTTTGACCGAGGTCAGACCAAGGTTTGACCACAGTTGACCGGGGCTTTTTGACCTCTAAATAACTTCCCGAAATTTCAGTGTTTTCTGGGACTTTCTAAATTAGGGTTTCTCTAGGGTTTCTTGGTTGATTCCCAACCACTATGGTTTCCTCGTGTTCTCTAATAATTCCTATGGAACTATGGTTTTCATTAGGGTTACAAAAATTCAGGGTATTATAGTGTATTTGGATTATCCTCTGCGTTTGTATTGATGAACGAGGTGATTAGTTATTAATGACGAGATTAGCGGTAGGGGTGTTACAAAAAGGGGTATTAGAGCTATGTATCGCTCTGATGAATGGAAACACCGAGCTTAGGAAATACCGAGTTAGGAATTAGAGAATTAGGGCTAAGGGTTGAGTGATAGCATGAGAGATACGCTAGATAGGAACCCCAGTGTGTACTGGAAACCTACAATATCCAAACCCGCCCTCCACATCCCCCATTTTATAAACTCGAAAAAGAACGCCAGAGAGATGGAAAACCCTCCCTTACTCGAGGAAACCCGATCTGGCAGTTATAAAATACACCTATAAGAATAAGAACCTATCATACGGTAGATTCCAAGAACCGGAAATCCTGGAGACGGTTCCGTTTAAACGTCAATAACTGCACTTAATGGCGGGAGGTTGAGAAATCCTATCAAAAGGAAAGTGAATTTTGCGGCAGGCTGGGGCGAGTCGCGAGAACTCTGCTTGGCCAGTAAGAAAGAAAGCACCAACTGTGCAACGAAGCGGAAAAAGGGAGAAGTAACGAAACCAGAGACACAAGCCTACGGGATCGCAATAGTGAGATAATACCCCCAATGGTATACTAGCCGACTAAGGAATTAGTCAGGAGTGAATAAATCCAAGCCTACGAACCCAAAGGTTACAATACCTGATCAACATTGCTCAGGCAAATGTGAGAACATTCACGAAGCATTCCTCAATAGGACTACTGATGTAGCTCCTGAACAAGAGTCAATTCTCGGTAACCATGGTAAATGTGGGGAACGAGCAATAAGGAGAGACACATCACTAAGTAAATAGGGGTCTCCGAGAGTGGAGGAGTATCTGGATCAATGACTACTATGTCAAGACAAATGAGAAACTACAAAAGATTGATTATCAAAGATTAGAGGATCAAAAGAGAGAGCCAAACAAGGCGAATACCGAATACGGATGGACAACGACCCACCGGTATATATTAACCCGAAAACCAACCCGCAGGCGCACTGCCAAGGCAAGTGCTGTGTAATAATAGGGCGGTTTGAAGAAACTTTTAACGACCGGAAGTACTTAGTAAAGTACCACGATGGTGAAAAAAGCAGATATAGGACCGCAAATCCTAATAACTTGAATAACAGAACTTGGAAGGGCTAACGGCCTAAACATTGTATTAAGAATATACCAGTCAGCGAGAGCTAGGCTCGGTCTAGACCCTCAGACATGGTAATACCATGAATTTTTTTCAAACTCAAAATTTTTCTTTCAAACTCAAATATTTCTTTTAAACCTTGGATTTTAAAACCAACCCAGAGAACCACAGTAAGTCATCATAGGACGATACGAGAGGAGTTGACAACAGAATACTTCACCTACGTGTGTGACGAACACTACAAGTGTACAAAAACAAGATGTGGGACGATCGCACTCCAAAGGAGCTTGAGGGCCTGACAAACCTATTATGAGTTAGTCAGGTAAGTGGTAATGTATCAGAAGGTACCCCAATATGTATACAGGTGGTGTATGGAACACGGGAGGTAGTCAACTCCGCCCCATGGTCAGCAATGTAAACTCAGACTAGAGCAGCTGACCACGCGGACGATTGAGAGAAATTACTCATTAATTCTACCAGTCAAAAAAATCAGAGAAACATTCCAGGGAATGAATAAGAGTTAGGAAGTGCGAGGAGCACTGATCAATGAGTATAGACATTGGTATGTCTCAGGAAGCTCGAAGGAAAAACATGTTAGCTGGAATGAATACCCAGCTAAGCATAGTAAGGCCAATGCCTAACATGGGCACGTCATTGTCTAATGAACGGGATGAAATTCCTAGAGCAATCACAAGACTATCGGGAAATATCATACTTCACTGAAGAGGATATTTAAAACCCAGCCAAGAACACACAAGGAGAAAGCATTAATGGTCTAGCCGAGGATGGGAGACATTGTAACCCTAAATCGGACAGTTCGGTATACAGTACCGCAAGGCGGTGTAGTTAACTAAACACACCCATAAATATAAACCAGATGAGATGGCGTGACTCAAACACCTAGGAGCATTCCTTGAAGGTGTATAATTCAAAAATAGCTGAACCAAAATATCGTGATAGAAACACAAGAGTTAAACGAATATTCGGTTAAAACATCGAAGGGAAACCACTTAGCAGAACATACCCTGAACTACCAAAAGGGCGCTGATTAACATCAGATTACCTAAGGGGCCTCCCTTGAACGGAAGCGTGATGCAACAACCTTGCCATGGAGCCTAGTACTATCTCCAAACCATGCGATGGTATACAGAGAAATAGACACTTGTGCGAACAGCCTACATTGACCAGAGCTCGAGGCGACGTGGCTTATAAGCCGTAAAACCAACTACATTATGTAGATCCAAACGGTTGCAAAACCTATATAGAGTAATAAAAAGAATTACCGGGAATGGCACAGTAAGGGGAGAGAGTATTTTAAACAAAATGAGTAGCGGGCGAGAGAACGCCAACCACCCGTAACAGAGGAAAGTAGGGCGAATCGTGACCCTTGGTATTGTGAGACCGTTGGAGCGGTGAATATGTGGACCCTCCAGAAAGAGGATTCCACCAAGGATATATTAAAGCTTGAGCAGATGGCTATTGCCAAGGGACATTATGAACAAGTTAGAGAAATTTTAAGACTAGTATGAAGGAATGACACTTTTGAAGCAATTGTCAAAAACCGAAAGAGTAGTCGGCTAGAGCAAACACAGTATGTGTACAATGTGAATTGTAGAGTGAACAACGCTCAGGAAGCATAGAGACTTAAGGAATAGTATATTCCGTAATCAGCCAAGTATATGGCAAGTATAAATGGTGGAAATACATGAGCAGAAGCTAACATAACAGTGGACGCCATGTGAGTCAACAATGTATAATCAATAAGAACATGGGATGCAGCAAGTGACCATTGTAAGAGTATAGTCCGATGATGACATGGAGAACAAGCAAATTACGAGTTAGACTTAGTGGATATGGGAAGCAAGAGATGATAGACAAACCGGGCAATAAAACCAGAAGTCTGTACCATGTGACGAAAGACCTCACAGGGAAGGCATGTTCATTCCTATTGCAATTGCATAAGGAAATGAAAGCGTATTCCAAGAGGATAAGTTAATAGCAGAATTAATAAGCTTTGGGACAAGAGTACCCAATGGTTAAATAACTGACCCGTGCTACATACGGAAGACTTGCAAACATACCAATGGACATGGCTCAAGCCAGTTAAGCGGAAGCATAGAAACAAACCGTGCGGCCTTGGCCAAAGAGGCACGAAGAACGTTGGATATACCAACAACAACAAATGAATTCCACCGCAATGGAAGCGGGACGAAGCTTATAAATGCTATAAGGACCGATGCATAAGAAATGCAAGGTCATACAAATAAGAGAATACTTGTACAGAACCAATAGTGAGCATAATTTAGAAGCCACTAATAACAGAGGAAGCACTACACACCAAATAGTAGCTCGACCTCAACCGATAGTAAGTCGAAAGAACCAAGTGAACAATCCTAGAGGTACGCAGCGATATGTACAACAAGTTCGAGAGAACTGGATAGGAAAACGATAACACAAGGAGTTCACGTACGGTAAGAAATACCACACGCTGATTGAGAAACCTTACTTCTCAAGATAAAAAGGTATAAAAAGGAGATGTGTATTACATTAAGAATAACGAGAAGGTCGAACAAAGCTCTAAAATTATCAGGTCGCACACAGAAAGAAGCTAGTGGGCTATAATTCTAAGGTTTAATATACCTAGTGAATATTAACAATGGCTGATTATCAACGCCTTGAAGCCTGAGAGGCTAGAACCGAACTCGGTTATGAGTTAAACAAACTCCAATGAGAATTCTTGGTGCAGGGACTAACCGCCAATATGGTTGAGACCCTTTGACTTGAATACATTGTATTATAGACCGCATAGAAGCTAAAACACTCCATGATAGCTGAATGTCGTAGACCAATGTTCAATGATGACATATGGTAGATTACGTGGGCGTAACACCTTTTTAGGGGGTAGAGCGAAAAAAACCGCTTAATGTATGTTTCACGTACTAAGTACATAAACTACGATGCGTAAACTACGATGTGCATAGCACAAAAGAATTTGTTTTGATGATTGGTATATGTTACATAGCAATATGTATTCATTCATAGTGTAATTATGGTCATTGCGCACCGAAGATGCGAATACCATATGTATTATATACCTACTTTGCTAATTCTGGTGTTAGAATACAAGTGGAAAGGAGTAGAGAAACTCCAGGGGAATGAGAAAATCCCTATGGTATATGTCATGTGAGATCGAATTGGTAATATTGTGATGGGTGAGTCGGTATGAAACTGACGTAGAACCTAGTAGGAATTGAATTCCCTAGGCAACTTGATTTGAGGTGAATTGAGAACAATGGGTGGACTAAGTTCCATAAGTATTGAATTCCCTAGGTAAATTATATGTAGATGAAATGAGTAATAATTGATGAGATGAGTAATAACTGACTAAATGAGTTCCATAAATTGAACTGTACGCTCTATGATATGACTAGAAAGATTAAAAGATAGAAAATGGAAAAATGATTGACTATTCGATTGTTTGAAATTGAAGTGGGAGGTGGAACTTGATTTGCTAGTGATCAAGGGATACCGAACACAAATTCGGGTGGAAAGATAGTTCAACACTGATGCTGATCACATCTGGGTTGGATGATTCCAGAAGCTCCCTATAAGTGGTCACAAGTAATCACGCCAAGAATAAATGCATCTAACATAAAGTGGATTTGGAGTTGTATTGAGTTTTCAAAATAATTTCCAAATGGTATTTTCAAAACGATTTCCCTCTAACTTGAAAAAAAAACTACCTTTGAAACCACCCACTTACCCGCGGGCTCGGTCTTGATGGCCGGGTGAACGGTGGGAGTGAGGACTAGTTTGAAACCACTGCACCAGATGAGGAATGGTCCTAAGTTGACCGGTAGGATGGTGGCAGTGTGTGTTTTGTTTTTTTTCCAAGGGCAGCGGGACATAGCGAACTTTGTGTCGGGAGTGACCTGGAGTGCCTGAGGATATCTAGATGTGCAAACGTTTTGATCAGAACCAAAGGAACTGTGGGCCAGAGAGAGTAAGTGCTCATTAGTCATGAATCAGCCATGAACCAGAAAGCGTAAGTGTTCAGCGTGACCGGTACCTGAGGGATCACTCGATATGGGAGAGGACTGTTGTGCCTTCTTGTCTTCGGATTAACCCCAATGAGAGGAGAAAAAAAGTATTTTTGATTGCTATGCATGTAGTGACAAGTTCTGGGGATGTATAGAATACATCAAGACAGACCTATTGAGTCTAAGGTTATATATACTCTAACCTTAGTAGAGAATACCTATGTGACTAACAATATTAGATTCACCAACTTTTAGGGCAAAGTTCTTTAAGGGGGTAGATTGAGATACCCGGACTTAAATATGGTGATTAATTATTCTAATATGATTTTTAGAGGCCTAATGATGCCTAAAGAATTTTGGTGAAGAAATAAAAAACAAGAGAAAACGCTTAAAAAGCACAAAACACAAAAATGAGCGTTAAAAAACTATAGGAGATATATGAACTCAAATAGGGTCCTAGATGGATTCCTAGAGCTTAATTACGCCTAAATAGCATGTGGGAACAATTTCCGAAGAAAATGAATCCATATAGTGGGTTAAAAATGCAAACAAAGCTTTAAAGCACGTTTTTCGAGAAAACCCGAAAATGTGACTTTAAGTGGTTAAATTGACTTGAAAAAATTATAGTTGATCATATAACTATAATTAAACATTAATGAAGGTTTAAGAACCATTAAAATTAAAGAAACGAGAAAAATCCAAAAAACAGGCCCAGTTAGTGAATAGTTCCGAACCGGGGAAATTTAGGAGTGTTTCTTGCAAAAAGATGAAAATACCCCCAGCTTAAGTATACAAGAGGGGGCATTTTTATGAGAGTGGATCAGCTATCTCTCTTACTTAACTAGCTTATTAGCAAAAGTAAAAGCAAAAAGCAAAAAGTAAATAAATTACCTTACTTTCCTCTCTCCTCCCCATTCTCTCTTCTCTATCCAATTCCCTTCTTCCCAGCCGGCAGCTTCTTCTTCCTCCCCTTAGGTGGTGATTATTTTTTCAGCCCTTCAATGGCTTCCCCACCTTTCCTTGCTTGCCCAAGCTACACCAAAGGTCCAAATCAAAAACAACATACACATTTGTGCTCTCCTCATCAAGAGCTTTCTTTCCCTCTTTTCAAAATCTCAAAAGATTGAAGTTTAGCACCATGGTTCCCCCTTTCATTCAAGGTAAGAAAAGGCACAAAAATCCAATATTTCTTCCATCCCCTTGTTCAGCCGGTTTTGGTTGCCTAAAGTGCCTTATTTTCTCCTTGTGTGAGCATTTGTTCAAGCCTCCAACGTGTAGCTGGAGCTCTCCTTTGGTTCATGGTAAAAATTGATTCTAGGGCTTCCAAGGTAATGCCCACTTAGTGCTTTACACACTTCGTCGCATCATTAATTTAATCAATGAGTTAATTTTTTTTACTTAGTCTCATTTCCCTTATTGAATGTGGGTTGGAACTTGGCAATTACATTTCACCCTTGGCTGATTTTGAGTCAAGAGAAATGGAGAAGAGTAAAAAGAGAAGTGAGAAAGAGAACTTGAGAACTAAAGGTAAACAATCTACCTTTGATATCTATCTTAAATTTTGGGATGGGTAATTGAAAGAATGAACCAAATATATGCTAGAAATGTATTTGGGTGACTTAGGAGAGAATTCTGATTCTCTTAGTGCAATTGTGGATTGTTGTTTGCTTTAAGGGCCTAAGAGCCAAGCATTTAAGTTTAGTGCACTATATTGTGATTGATGAGATTTGGATGAAGTTTGTGTGCTGGAAGAATCCACTAAGGATTTGGCTAGCTTGTGTTGAATTGTGGATATTTTGGCTTAGGTGATGAAGATAATGAAATTCGGATATGCTGGGATTGTAGAGGAACTATGGCGAAATTTTGGTAGAAACCTAAGATATTTAGGTGACTTGAAGAATTGATGCTACTTAGGGTAAACTAGGTGTTTGGAGAGACCAATTGGACTAGTTAAGCACCTTGAGATGTTAGTTGAAAGATTGAGTTAAGTTGAGCAAAAATCTGTAGCAAATGTGATGTTGGGGTGTCCTGGAATTTCTAGGAAAGAACTAGTATGTATGACCTTGAAAAGGAAGGATGGACTTGGTTACTGGAAATGCAAATGACTTGGAATGAATGGTTATGGTCAACAAGTTAATTGGTAATGGTTAGGTGCAAGATACAAACTGTTATGGAAATATGTAGTGCACTAGTGTACAAAGTGCAAAATTTGTGAGTGAAAACTTGTAGAATTCAACAAGGATTGAATGATGAGTTTGACCAATTATTTAGGGAGGTTTAATTTATGTTTAAGGTTTTAAAACATGTTTGGAAACATGTGGAAAGATTGTAAATGATTTGGGTGAAGACTGAAGCTGGAACAGAGTTTAAAAACTGTCAAATGCAGAACTCCATCCACTTTACTAGTCTTGGTCCGGGTTTGCAAACAAGTACGCAAACCCGGACCACCTCTTAAACTAGGCAGAAAGGCCTTCGCTGGATTGGTCCGGGCTTACAAACTAGGACACAAACCCGGACCAACATAAAAACACGACAGTAGGTTGATCGAAGAGATGGTCCGGGTTTGCAAACAAGTACGCAAACCCAGACCTAGACAAAAATGCTCTAGAATGTTGAAAAATGGAATTTTAAGATGGGGAATTGTTTGGTATTGCTGTTATAAGGTTGTTATGAGTCGTTTAATGATATGTAAAGGTCATTAGGAGTATAAACAAGTGTTAGATTGAATGAGGAAGTGAGAACTTAAGATCACATGAGTAAAGATAAGACAACGGGACAACGGGGTTAATTACGGGTGCCATAGTCATTTAAACTTCCGTAATTCCTTAACGTTAATAGAAACGTTGTAATGTTACCAGTTGTTCTAGAATTACCCAAGGAGCTTGAGATGACACGTTAGAGTAAATCCTCGGTGACAGGTATGGTTTTCTTGCAACTTGTGTCCTGCCGAGTTACGATCGGCTTGTGTGCCACTTGTTATGTTTGCCGACCTAATAAGATAAAAGCACGAAAATGTTTACCGCATTTGATATATATATATATATATATATATCTATCATGATGCATGTTGTGTGTGTGAACTAACCAAGCTTGCTTGAGTTGTGAACTAACTGAGTACCTTTGTCCAACTCATAATTAAATAACGTTGCTTAGAGACTAGTAGTGAGAGTCGATACACAAAGTAACTAAAACATGGAGAAAACAAGTAAACAATCTCAAATTAGAGAATAACTATAGTTCAACGATATGAACTCATGAGAAAAGTAAAAAAAGAAATATACAGGATTAGTAAACCCCTTTAACGGTTCATCGAGAACAACGATAATTTAATCTTATGAACTCACTAGAATGTGAGAGTGGTGGATGGGACTATTGAACCCCTATTGATGATGGTTGACCTCCTCTATGAGGATCCATCTAGTTTGAGAATATGACCCGAACGTATAAGTATTCGAAATATTGGGGAAACCCTTAAATCTAAGAATACCATACTCGTGAAAAATCCTTAAGCTATTAGATGACATCGAGAGTGATGCTTCTAGACTAGTATACATGATTGTGTACAACTCCTATGAGAGGAGTGATTGGGAATGTGAGTAGTCCGATAGAGATTCGGACATTTGTGAAAGAAAGTGGAACTAAGAGAGTAGTTCCGGGTTCTGGTTGAACCTCCCCACCATGCTAGGCCTGGTGTTGGGTCGAAACCGGGGGAGTAAGACTAGAGCCAGAAAGGCCGGTGGTGAGAATTGTGAATGTCTCTGGCAGGAGGTTAAGAGAATTGACTTTGGATTATTTAAGAGAATTGATTTGTGAAGTATTCAAGAGAAGAATAACTAAGGAAATAAGATTGACACCTGCAGTGGCTATAGAACTAAGAGAGCAAGTAAAGTCATCCGAAGTGAATGGATAAGACATTGAATAGTGAGAATGAGGTATTAGTGAGGGTGAAACCCTCAAGGCCTAAAGAGTAAGATAGTTTAAACTAACGAATTCATGTGTTAGTCTTGTGAATGTATTCCATTGTTGAATACTTTAGATATGCGAGCATGTTGTGTGTTTACAACATTTCATGTTATGATTAAATAAAATCAATCACATGCTTAGACGAGAATTATTTGGGTGTGGCCTGGTAGTAGCTGGTTGCACGTCTACCATACCAGCAATGGTGCTGAGCCCCTTTGGGGCCACCCATTCTATTTCAAGTACAATCAAGATGATTACCGTTTGAGAGTAGGACGGGGATTGCGGTTAAGCTTGGGTAGCTGATTTAGATATATTTGTATTTGTATGTATTGGTGGGGTAAGTCCGAATGTGTTATCGGCATAGAGGATGATAAACTCAGTATAGTAAAGAATTGAGGAATGGTATATGACCCAGATAGCTTTGGATTGAGATTTGTATTTATTTAAGTATTTAGAATTTCGGTCCATCAGACCGGACTGTATTAGAATTAGGCCTTGTTAGTCCCTTGGGTGGCTGACGGCATTGTTTCCCCACCGTGTATATGGATTATCCACTGCGTTTTTATCGATGAACGAGGTGATTAGTTATTAAAGACGAGATTAGCGGTAGGGGTGTTACAAAAAGTGGCGTTAGAGCTAAGTATCGCTCTGATGACTGGAAATACCGAGCTTAGGAAATACCGAGTTAGGAATTAGAGACTTAGGGATAAGGGTTGAGTGATAGCGTGAGAGATACGCTAGATAGGAATGATAAGTGAGAAATACATAGACATTTAAGGGTTTAATTTACCTTATATTCACTTGCTTTCAGGATAATAATACTCACTTAACATATGTTTTTCCGAGATTTAATCTTGATATGGACTGATAGATTTTATGTGTCAAAAACAGGAAATAGTCTTGGAATCACATAGTTTACTTCACAAGCTTCGCAACGCAACAAACGACGAGTAAAACGGAGATCAAACAAAGAATCTAAGCCTAGTTGAAGTTGCAGAAAAATAAGGAAAATACACACGTCCTCGTAGCCCCACTCGGACGCTTATCCGGACAGACGTGTCCGCATCGGACACAGACTTGGACAACACACGTCCGTATAGCGCCCACGCGGACTCAAACCCGGACAGGTGTGTCCGCATTGCGGACTCAAATTCAGACATCAAACGTCCGTGTAGCCCCCACGCGGACAGAAACTCGGACACGTGTAAAGTCTCGCCAGGACATATGTGTCCGTATACGGACTCAAATTCGGATGTCACACGTCCGCATAGCCCCCACGCGGATAGAAACTCGGACATGTGTAAAGTGCGGCGCCGATTTCTAGAATTCACGTGTTGTAACTTTCGGTGCCGCTTTCTTCTTCTCTTATCTATGGCGCCTACAATTATCCATCTACTACCACCGCCTACCTTATATCCCATCCACCCTTGTCTTCTTCTTCTCCTCTGCTTCTATAAAAACCCAGCTCCTTCTACGATAAAATACACAGTGGAGATTGAAGAGAATACAAAGAGAACACACACACTCCATATCACACTTCCTCCTCCTAAATTCCATTTTCCCTCCATATATCCTGATCTCCACTTCATTTCCATCCATCCCCATCTCTAAATTAGCCTTACGCTGTTATTTTCCAGAAACCCAATGAAGAACGACGTTCTGCACAAATCCAGATTGTGTTCGGATTTGTGTCCGCGTTTGTGTCCACATAGACCCCACACGGTCAAGAGCTATCCGCGTGGCCCCACACGGACAGGACCAACTTTTGCCCGTTTGTTCGTTATTCTTCGTTCTACCTGTTTATCATCGTTTTAAGGTCGGCATAATCACAGAGACAACCCCGGAAGCGGAACAACTCTCCCCAAATAGAGTTCTTTCTTTCCTTAAACTCTACTCTGTTTTAATGTCTATCTTATTTATGATGTCTGTTTTTATAATTATGTGTGAGTAATAAACCTAGCCTCCCGGGTTGGGAAGCAAGCCTATTTTATATAATTGTGTTATGTATACTTCCCACTATAATTTATTTAAGCAATATTTTGATTCTTGTCCTTAAAGCGCTTTAATCTTCAGGCCAATTATTAAAGTGATATTTGTAGTCTCTTGTTAAAATGCAGTGCTAAGACAAGGTACTAGACATAGGAAGTCAAAATGGGTTAACGACTAGAAGCGTGTCTCGCCTATAGGTTAATCTGTCTCCAATAGGAATTGATAATAAAGCGATTAATTTATAATAACTTGGGCAAGGATTGCGGCTTGTTGTTTAAGTTATTCAGGGTTTATTGTACAAGGACTGGTCAATGAACTAATTAAGATTCCTGAGTTTATTGCTAAAGTGGTGGAAGTTTAAATTAATATAATTGGATGAAATAGGTGAGCAGAACAACCTAGGGTGCTTCCTTAAAAACAAAGTGTTTAACAACCGTTATTATTTATGTTTTGATTAATTGTTTTTATTACTATTTTGTTTACGTTAAGCTGTAACCACAATTTCCCTAAAAAAGTGATAAGTTCTTGTCAGTAGTTTAATTAGAATCCTCAGTTAATTTACTACACTAATAGTTAACTACAGCAAGGTCCCCAAGAGTTCGACAACCCCACAAATCCACTATTCCGCAAAACGATAGGTACACTGCCTAGGTTGTAGAAGTAGTCACATATTTCTCCAACAAGTTTTTGGCGCCGTTGCCGGGGACCTCCGGCACGGTTAATTGATAGTTTTTAAATTTTAATGAGATTTCTGTTTAGCTTTTGCTACTCTTTATTTTGTTTTGTTTCTATTTTTGTTATTTATTTAATTTATCTTTACTTTTTAATTATTGCTTTTGTTTTCTTTAGTTATTCTCCATTTTCATCAAACTAAATTTAATTTCTATATATACGTCGAACTCGATCTGCAGGTAGTCCACAAAACAGTCTTGAACCTGAGATTGAAAGATTTCTCCACAGAGAAAGACGACAACATCGAATTGAGATGACAACTCGACAAACTCTCTGCGAGTACCAGCAACAGTCGGTCGAAGGGAGGCCCTCCGCTATTGTTCTTCCTCAAGTTACACAAGTTGAACTGGATGCCTGGCAATTCAAAACGTGTTTCATCACCACACTCTACCATTAGGGACAATACAGCGGGCTGGATTCAGATGATGCTCCACACCATATATCTGCATTTCTTGACTTCTGTAACACTTTTAATAAAACAGGAAATCTAAACGAGCGCAACCGTCTACAATTGTTCCCCTATTCCTTAAGAGATGGCGCCTCCAGGTGGTTGAGAAGTTTACAACCCAGCAGCATCCACAGCTGGGCCGAATTAGCAAACAAATTTCTGACAAAATACTATCCCCCGTCCAAGACAAGAGAAAAAATTGCTGAGATCACAAATTTCTGTCAAGAACCAGGTGAGTCTCTTTATGATTTGTGGGATAGATTCAAAGAAATACAGATATAATGCCCACATCATGGTATGAGTAGCCAGGAACTTGTGTTATCATTATTTAGAGGTTTAAATGATTCTAATAAATTGTTGCTAAGTTCCTCGTCTGGAGGAAATTTTATGAAATTGACCGGAGAAGAAGCAGTTGAACTACTGGATACCATGACTGCCAACACCAGACAATGGTGTAAAAATAAGGAAGGGAAGAGTGAAGCAAAGAAAGAAACCGGAATGTACAATATCCCCCCGCAGGATCATATATCTGCTCAACTTGCTGCACTCACTAAAGTTGTGGAGAAACTAACACTAAATCAACCACAACAAAAAGCTGTGAAGGCGGTGGCCACTTCCCCATATCTGACTCCCTGTTACGAAAACTGTGGAGGAGCTCATGAAACCCTAGACTGCGATGGTTCAGGATTCAACAGGACCCTTGTGGGGTAAGTTTAATTAACAACAGACCAGGGAATCCTTATCCGAACTCCTACAACCAAAACAATTGAAGGAGCAATCAACAACCATGGAGGAATTATGAGCCACAGACGAGCAACCAAGGATTCAACCAAAACCGACAACCTCAATACAACCGACAACTGGAGCAGCCAACCAACTCACAAGGAGATATGGGCGAACAAAAAGCATGATGAACCAGCTTCTAAAACAAGGCCAGGCATTAAATTCAAAATTTGTTGAGATAGAAGCTAAAGTTGCTGATCAGGCTACCATAACCACAAATCTAGAAAGACAGATAGGTCAGATTTCACAACAACTGGCTCAAAGACCAACATGGTCACTCCCTAGCCAGACTGATCCAAATCAAGGGAGCATGCAAAAGCGATAACCCCAACAAGCGGAAAAGAGCTGATATCTAATGCTCCTGAAGTTGAGAAGGAATCTGATGAACAAAGAGATCCTCAAACTGAAAGAGAAGAAGTAACAATTCCCAAGGAGAAGGAGTCTCCTGCATCCCTTACTATTAAACCATCCCAGGTTTCATATGATATTCCAATTCCATTTCCCGATAGATTAAAGAAAAAGAATTTGGATGACCAATTTGGAAAATTTCTTAACATTTTTAAGAAATTAACTATTAATATTCCTTTTTCTGATGCCTTAACACAAATGCCTATCTATGCAAAATTCATGAAAGATATTTTGTCTAACAGGCGATCTTTACAGGAAAATGACACAGTGAAATTAACCGAAAGAGTGTCTGCAGTACTCTTAAAGAAGTTACCACCGAAGTTGGGAGATCCAGGTCTTCCCATCATTCCCTGCGCGATAGAAGACATAAATGTGGTAACGGGTTATGCGATTTAGGAGCCAGTATTAACTTAATGCCTTTATCTATCTTTAAGAAATTAGGTATAGGTTAATGCTCTCCTACTCCTATGCAGCTACAACTAGCTGATCGTTCCATAATCTACCCTAAAGGAAAAGTTGAAGATTTAGGGGTTTCTGTTGGAAAATTTATTTTTCCTGCTTTCATTGTTATTGACATTGAGGAAGATAAAGATGTTCCACTAATCCTAGGTAGACCTTTTATGAGAACTGCCCGTACTTTAATTGATGTTGAAGGAGGTAAAATAATTTTGAGACTTCATGATGAACAGGTAGTTTTTGACATGACCCGGAACATGAAACGTCCTTCTGATACACAAATCTGTTTTTCCATAGATACTGTTGACTCTTTAGTACAGGAGACGTTCCCCAGCAAAGATGAAGAAACAATTTTGAAAAGATGTCTCATGGCATCTTGTGAAAATGATGATGAAAATCCTGATATTGCCCTCTTGGCTGAAGAGTTGGACAGGAGACAACCATATTTCCGTGCCTACCAACAAAAATTCGTGCCAGTAGAAAGGAATGCAGACAGACCAAATCCTTCTATTGAGAAAGCACCTACAGTAGAAATGAAACCTCTTCCCCCTCATTTAAAATACGCTTTTCTAAAAGAGCCATCTGATTTACCAGTTATTATATCATCTAAATTGATAGATGTGCAGGAGAAGCAACTTTTAGGGGTGCTATGCAATCATACGACCGCTATTGGTTGGTCGATAGCAGATATCAAAGGAATAAACCGATATTTATGCTCTCACCGAATTTATATGGAAGATGATTATAGGGCATTGGCACAACCATAGAGGCGTCTCAACCCCGTTCTAAAAGAAGTGGTCAAAAAGGAGGTAATAAAACTACTTGACACTCACATTATTTACCCCATTTCAGATAGCAAGTGGGTGAGCCCAGTACAGGTGGTACCGAAAAAGGGAGGAATAACTATGGTTCCTAATGAAAAAGGTGTGTTGATTCCTCAACGCACTACTACTGGTTGGCGAGTTTACATAGACTACAGGAAATTGAATACTGCCACAAGTAAGGATCATTTCCCCTTGTCCTTTATTGACCAAATGATGAAAAGGTTAGCAGGTCAGCATTACTATTGTTTTCTAGATGGCTATTCAAGGTATTTCCAGATCCCAATTGCTCCAAAAGATTAGGATAAAACTACATTTACTTGTCCTTTTGGAACATATGCTTATAAACGAATGCCGTTCAGATTATGTAATGCCCCAGCTACTTTTCAACAGTGTATGATGGCTATTTTTTCTAACTACATTGAAAAATGTATAGAGGTCTTTATGGACGACTTCTCTGTCTTTGGATCAACATTTGAAACTTGCTTGGAGAATCTCGATCTTATTTTGGCCAGTGTGAAGACACAAATCTAGTCCTGAACTGGGAGAAATGTCACTTCATGGTTCGAGAGGGAATTTGGCTCAGACATAACGTGTCTTCAAAAGGTATTGAGGTGGATCGCGCTAAAATTGAGGTAATAGAAAAAACTCCCACCTCCTACTAGTGTAAGAGGTATCCGAAGTTTTCTTGGACATGCTGGTTTTTATAAAAGATTTATTAAAAACTTTTCCAAGATTTCTAAACCTCTTTGTACTTTACTGATAAAAGATGCTAAATTTCATTTTTCTGATGAATGTTTAGCAGCTTTCAATTTGTTAAAAGAGAAACTTGTTTCTGCTCCTATCGTTGTATCACCCGACAGGTCCCAACCTTTTGAAATCATGTGTGATGCCAGTGATTATGCAGTGGGTGCTGTTTTGTGCCAAAAATTGGATAAAGTTCTGAGAGTCATTTATTATGCTAGTCGTACTTTAAACGAGGCTTAGAAAAATTACGCCACCACGGAAAAGGAATTGCTGGCAGTCGTCTTCGCTTTAGATAAGTTCCGTCCATATTCATTGGGTAGTAAGGTTGTTATTCATACTGATCATTCTGCCCTCAAGTATTTATTTGCCAAAGCAAATGCTAAACCCAGGTTGATAAGATGGATACTTCTCTTGCGAGAATTCGACATAGAAATAAGAGATAAGAAAGGTATACAGAATGTCGTGGCTGATCACTTGTCAAGGATGGAGGGACCAGAAGACGAAATACCCATCAATGAGTCTTTCCCTGACGAGGCAGTATTCGCAATCCAAACGGCTGGAGGCTCTTGGTTTGCTGATATTGCTAACTATCTGGCCAGGAAAATCATCCCAGCTGATATGACATATCAGCAACGAAAAAGGTTCTTTTCAATTGTCAAACATTATTTATGGGATGATCCATATCTATTCAAAATCTGTGCAGATGGAATTATAAGGAGATGTGTCCCACAGACGGAAATCCAAAATATCCTTCTCCATTGCCATTCTAGAGAAACCGGCGGACATCACGGTGCTACCCGTACAGCTGCTAAGGTACTTGAATCCGGTTTCTATTGGAACACCCTTCACAAAGACTATCATGCTTTTGTGTCTACTAGTGATCGGTGTCAACGGCAAGGTAACATTTCTCGCCGCCATGAACTACCCTTGAACAATATGCAGAAGTTGAATAATTTGATGTTTGGGGACTTAATTTTATGGGACCCTTCCCAAATTCTTTTGGAAATTTATACATTTTAGTAGCAGTCGATTATGTCTCTACATGGGCGGAAGCCCTTTCTTGCTCTACTAACGATGGCAAAGTTGTGATGAAGTTCATAAAGAAAAATATTTTCACTAGATTCGGTGTTCCTAGAGCAATAATCAGTGATGGTGGATCTCACTTCTGGAATCGCCAGTTTGATGCTCTCCTGAGGAAATATGGAGTCAGACATAAGGTTGATCTACCATACCATCCTCAAACAAATGGTCAGGCTGAGATAACAAATATAGAACTGAAATGGATTCTGCAGAAGACGGTGAGCTCTTCTCGAAAAGATTGGTCCCTTAAATTGGATGATGCACTCTGGGCATACCGCACCGCCTTCAAAACACCTATTGGCGTGTCTCCCTACAAACTAGTTTTTGGGAAGGCATGCCACTTGCCTGTGGAATTAGAGCATAAATCTTATTGGGCTCTGAAGGTGTTAAACTTTGATCTACAACAAGCCGGTGAAAAAAGGAAGTTCCAATTGACTGAACTAGAAGAACTTAGGAATGACTCATATGAGAATGCAGTGATTTATAAAGAGAAGACCAAGCATTGGCACGATAAGATGATTGCCATACGAGAATTCAAAGCAAGAGATCAAGTGCTTCTTTATAATTCTAGACTTAAGTTCTTCCCAGGTAAGTTAAAATCCTTCTGGTCTGGACCATTTACAATAATATCCACCTCTCCATATGGAGTTGTGGAATTGGACAATAAAAAAGGAGGATCATTTAAAGTGAATGGCGCTCGAATAAACTTATTTCTGGGAAACACGTTTGATCACGAAGAGGCTTCTGCGCTTCTTCTCAAAGACCCAGTTACACCTTAAATCACTCAGGTATGATCTAGCCAAAGACCATAAAGATGGGCAGCTTGGTAGGAGGCACCCTACTATCTATCTTTTTATTCTATATTGTGCTTATATTTTGTATCTTATTTTATGTTAAAAAAATAATATAGTGAAATAAAAAAGAGAGGAGAGAGAACGAGGAGATTTAACTTGAGTTCTTCTGGCTGTCTAGAATATTCATTACAGGAACATTTTGCACATTCCTACAGTTGAACTCAAGTGTGGGGGAGCTACACTACATACTCGGAAAAACTGGGGAGTACACTATCTATACCCCTCTTGAAATTTCAATATTCCTATTGCTTTTGCTTTGTGATCTTTACCCTAGTAGTTTGTATGCCCTGTTATTTTAATTCTTTCTATGCACTAAGGGCATTGCTTTGGTTCAAGTGTCGGGGAGAGATAATTATGACATTGTGTTTAAATTTGTTAAGTAACTAAAAATAAAAAAAGGAGCCATAGAGGGAGTAATGCCGGTATCAACAGGTTTAAAGGGTACAAAAAAATTACTGTTCTTATCACTCTGCTCCTTACTCAATGCTAAAAAGTTTGAGAGAATTATCATTGGAATCTTGTTTTTAACTTTAAGCATGGATTTGAATTGGAATGAAATGGTGGAAAAAGAACAAGGCAAGGTACTCCTCTGATCCAGACAGGCATATTCTGATCCTAAACAGGCCTCGTCCACTCGGTTATTAAGTTCTTAGGGGTGCTTCAGCACCCGGCTACCTATGGTACTATGTATCTAGGATAGTTGAAATACCCCTAACCTTAAAAACTTAATTAAAAGATTTATTAATGATATAAGATGGTTAATAAACATCTAAATACCATTGGGGAACAATCTAAAGATCTCAACAAGGCAAAACATGTCTTAAGATCGGTAAAGCCAAAAATGTGCTTTAAGACACCATAGAGATTGTAGACCTCAAATAGGATCCAAAGTGGATTCCTAAGTATTATAATAAGTAATGAACATTATAAAACCATTCTCAAAGGAAACCAAGCTCTAAACATGTTTAACACAAAATGTGCTTTAAAATTCCTTAAAGCTCGTTTTTTAGAACAATGACTTTCTGAGTGGGTTTTCAGTGGTGCTAGGCATTGGATTAGACCTTGTTATACTAATGTACTATAATGTACCACATTATAGGTCTAAATCCAAGATTTCAAAAAAATCAGAAATATGGCATTCATTTGTGAATAGTAATCCAAATAGTGCATTTTTAAGCAAAATTGACTAAGTATAGTCAATGGTCAATACATGACTCATCCTTACCCTTATAAGTCGGCAGCATGGAGCAAGGAGACAGCACATTCAACTTTAATACAAAATATCTAGCCAATTTGGTGAATCACCATTTACTATTCCATTTTTCTTTTCATTCATTAAAACATTTTCTTTCTTTCTCTTTCCTCTTGTCCCATTCCAGCCGAGCCATTAGCATTCTAAACCTCTCAAGCTGTGTTCTTGAGCATTCAAGGCAAATCAATCCTTTTGCACCTAAGGTAATGGTTTAAGGCATATTTAGCTCTTTTTCTTCATCTCTTCATTACCTACACATGGAGCTCATATCTATCACTTTCCATGGCTCATTCTCAGTGTTTTAAACCTTGAACAACAAATCTCGGCTGAAGCAAGCTTTGGGACCAAGGTGGTCAAAATTTACATTATAAGGTAAAAACATACCTTAAGGATTTCTATTCTCCATCCGGTTTTCTTCTTCTGATTTCTATGAGTTTATTCACTCATAATCTTCATATTTTATGTTATTCAGTTGGTTAACCATTTGGAGCAAGGGTGGCCGAAAATTAAAGGAAAGATCACACTTTAAGGCATTTTGCCAAGGTAAAACCTATTACCATAGCAGCTTGTTGTTGTCTAGCTATTCCCCATGTTTTTATGGTGAATTTAACACCATGTGGTGTGTTTAATTCAGGCCGAAACCCTTTGGAGACTACCTTGCATTTTTAAGGTGATTTTTGCCTTAAATCTTACATTAATTATTCTTTATGGTTAGCTCATGCTTGGAGTATAACCATATCTTATTTTGGTGTATTAAACATGTCTAAATGATGTGGTGATTTTTCCTCCAAGCTGCCGAGTTGTTATTAAGGATAAACCAAGGTATAAACACCTTAAACTTATGATGTAATGATTTTTCAGCTATATATTATATGTGCCGATAGTGGAGTTGTTTAAATGGGTGATTTTAACCTAAGTGTGGAAAAAATGACATAGATAAATTAAGCTAGTCATTTAAGTGATTTAATTAACATAATGGTCAAATTATGACATTATGTGGAAAAATAAATAAGCTACAGCAAGGCCGAGAGTTTATATATTTGAGCTATTTATGTGTAATTTTATGTTATAAAGCAAAGTTGTAATAAGGCCATGTCATTAGGCCATTTTAATTTAAGTTTAAAGCTTATTTAATTTAATTTATGCTTATATAATTAAGTTTGGGGCCAAACGGTAATTACTAGTAAAATATAAAGCTGTGGGCTTAATTTAGAGGAATTTAGGGTTTTTAGCATTTTATAAAGTTTTGGGTCAAAATTGTAAAAATAGAAAAGTATAGGGTATAATTGGTAATTACCGGAGTTTGGGTCCAATTTGGCATTAGAAGTCAAAGTTGACTATATAGGAGACTTTGACCAAGTTTGGAGAATTTAAGAATTAAAATACTACCTTATAATAGATAGTTATTAAATTGTAAAGATTTATAAGAGTGGGGTGATATTGTGATTTCCGAAACTTGGGGTACTAAATGGAATTTAGACAGACCTTAGGTTATTAGGAATTTTTAGAAGTTTATTTGGTTAAATTTGGAGTTAATATGAATTATAAGTATAATATATGATATTTCATATCATTGTTACAAATGGGTAACATATGGGTAAAACCGAGAATTATAGAAGTATAAGGTTAGGAATGATATTTATAACCTTTTGGTATAGTTTGGTAATTTTTGGAGTTTATATAAGGTTTTATAAAGTATATGTATAATATATAGTTTTAATGACATTAGAAAACTATATATTATAAATTGGGGAGATTTGGTAATTATATAATTTAGGTGGTAGGAATTAATTAAAACAGACCCTAGGGTCTGTTCGGTAATTATAACCATTTAAAACTAGGTTATAATTATATTAAGGTTTAAGGATTATAATATAAGGTATATATTATAAGTGTAACAATGAAATATAATTTGGGGTTGATTTGTAATTTATGGAAGTATAGTGGAGATAATAAAAACCGAGAGTATAAGGGCTGTTTGGTATTTATAACAATTTATAACTATAGGTTATAATTGTTTTAATGACATAAATGTCATAATATATGTTATATAACTATAATATAACATTA
This sequence comes from Limonium bicolor, assembly GCA_023374045.1. Taxonomy (NCBI): domain Eukaryota; kingdom Viridiplantae; phylum Streptophyta; class Magnoliopsida; order Caryophyllales; family Plumbaginaceae; genus Limonium; species Limonium bicolor. Next base: position 150,067,749 of record CM041780.1, read on the forward strand.
TATAATTATGTGGTGGATTTTGTAAATATTTAAGAAATAGGTGCTGTTCGGTAATATGGGCATTTTTAAATGAAAATTTATAATGGTTTTTAATGTTATAAGGGGGTGTAACATTTATAATATAAGAAATATTCATTAAAGAGAATGAATATATTATAAAGACTTACCATATAATAAATAGTCCCATAATACATGTATATAAATAAATATATGTTATGGTGTGGAAAATATAATATGGTTCAATAACCATATATTATCATAATTAAAATGATATAAGATAAAGAGAAAAGAATTACAAACATTAGATATGGAAATTCTAATGTTAGGAGTATACATGGAATAATAAGGATTTATATAATTCAAAGTATTTTTACATATGAATTATACTACATTAAACTTGGAAAAACAAACCTTAGGAAAATAAATACTAAGGTGAAATGTATAATATATGATTAAGAATTATACATGCAATATAGAAACAAACTATATAATATACAAGGGTATATTGAATTACATGCGATAACCAAGTTCAAACTTAAGTATATTAATATACGAGATGGGACTATGCATGTAATATAACGTTTTTCCAATCCCGAGTTAAGCCGAAAACCCGACAAACGTTGACAGTTAATAACGGGGGATTAACCGGGAGGTATTAGTGACGGTACGGGGTACCGTAGAGTTATGTCGTTATACGGGATTCTAATCAGTAGCGTTATGTATTATTAGACTGTTAGAGACGACACGGGGAGCATCGGATCTAGCTGATTCATACTCCACGGTTATACATTCAGGGTGAACGGTATGTTGTTACGTGTCTCTGATTGTCTCTGAGGGCTTCCTCAGTTCAGACTTCTGTGTAATCTGTGATAAGATTGTTTGTCTGATTGTGTGAATAAATATGCATGAACTGTATATTTTTAGCTGCTTATTATTTACTGTTGTTGCGTTAACAGTATTGGTTCGTATATATGGACCTATATATATAAAACGAACTAGCGGCTATGGTGCTATCTTATATGTAATATAAGGATCGTCAGAAAAACGTTGTAGCACTAGGATAATAAGATATACATATTATCCGAGACTTTAATACGGAGCATTGGCCTTTCTAACGCCGCTCTCGTATCTAACACTGGATCCCGAGTTTACAGACTCCGGATTGGACTAACGACCTTAGTCTGCTGTGTTAGAAAAATTGGTAATGCGATGCGATGGTATAATTAATTAACATAACAAAGCCAAGAGGATGTGGCTCTTGGTGCGCGCTGTGATCACAAAAGATACCAGGATGTCCGCGTACGGGTCCGCAAGTATCAAGAAAATTTCCCGCAGCTAGGATGGTTCGTTGGTCGGAGACTCTACCGCTGGAGTGGCTACTGCCGTGGGTGACCCGCCATAGTATATGGGTAATTTAGAGACACGTCGTTTTTAACGAGACGTTGTCACTAGGTATAACCGAACATTTATTACAGTTGAGACTTGTACATTGGCGAACAATATTGGTTTTATACCAAGGACGGGAGTTGATACTTGTTTATTATTCTCGTTGTTTCGCCTTGTTGTTCATTGGTTATACTGTGTGGTTTATATTATGGTGTTGATGGTTGTGTTATTGTATGGTTATTACTGTTAAATGTTTTACAGTTTAAATATTAAAACGGTATTGCATGTAACGAATCTCATGCTCTCGACCAATTAATTGAGGGGTTTGAGGAGGCATGACGGGGCATGTGATAACATACTCAGCAGGGGCTGATTCCATACCACAAACCATTTTTATTTCAGGAGACTAGCTGGAGGGTCGACGCGGGGCGCGACAGTTGTATTTACTTTTGGTTAGACTTGGTACGGATTGAGACTACGTTATTTTGGACTCGGGTTTGTAAACCGAGGTGTATATTTGGTTAGACGCTCACGTGTACGGTTTTGTATAAGACGGTTGTTGTTGTATATATTTTAGTTTTATTTAAGCACTACTATCTATCTCTTGTGGTCACTGCGGGAATACGTTTCGTATGTTGATTATCATGTAACTCGTTATCACCCGTATGGGCGAGTGATAACAGTGACACCATTAGAACGACAGTCTGTTATTTACCGCTGCGATTTATTTACTAAGTACGACGTTTATAATTAGGAGCCGGATTAGTAGGGGTGTTACAAAAGTGGTATCAGAGCGAGTACCGCTCTGATTACAAGAGATAGTAGTCTAAGTACCGTGAGCTTAGGTTATTCATATACGAGTACCAATGAGGAAGTTGGAAACGAGTTGAGTTAGGAGATTGTCGGGGACAATGTGTTTTACGCCTTTTAGGGCTATGTGAACTTATGGTTGAGAAATACGGTATTTTACCGAGTGTTGACTTTAATTCTGATTCTTCAGATGTCTACTAGAGGTCGTCATCAGGCAGAGGCAGAGGTAGAGGCGGCGGGTCTGGAGGAGGTCCTCCTGAGACCCATGCCGTGGGCGTTGCTGAGACGGTAGCTGCCGTCTTTGCTCAGCTAGCCCAGATGGGAGGCATCCAGATCGGAGCGCCACCCATAGTCCCACCCGTACCCGCACCGAGAGAGCCAAACTGGCTAAAGAGCGTCGCCGACAGCGAGTACCTACTTACGACGGAGTAGCTGACCCCACCGTCCTGGAGAGATATATTATCGAGCACGAGAAGGCCTTTGACGCCATTCATGTGCCTGCTGAGCACCGGGTCGGTATAGCAGCCTTCCATCTGAGGGACGCCGCCAGCACTTGGTGGAGGTCCGTGAAGGCACACTACACTGCTATAGAGGGTTTCGTTGGACGGGTTTTGTGGAGTTGCTGAGGAGAAGTACTATCCTGCTCACTTGAAGCAGAGGAAGAGGGAAGAGTTCGAGGCTCTGAGGCAGGGTAGTCTGACAGTGGATCAGTACTACTCCTCATTCATCGGGCTGTTGGACTTTGTCCCGGAGTTGTTTATTCTGACACCGTGAAGGTGGAGAAGTTCAGAGGCGGGCTACGATATGCTATCAAGGCCGCCATGGGTGCTGCTTTATACCCTACGGTCCAGGTAAATTAGTTGACAGTTTATACCTTGTAACTCAGTTTGATTTATTACAAGTTTCGGGGAACTCATTGATGCATTGTAGGAGTGCTATGATGCTGCTTCTCGGACCGAGCTGTTGGTGAACAGCCGGGATGACAGCCAGGGGCAGAAGCGTAAGGCCCCCGAGAAGGAGGCTGTTGTGGCTGGAGGCGGAGGCAGCAAGGGCGGGAAGTAAGAACCGCTTTTAAGTTATTTAATTCATTTAAATTACTTACTTGCTGCCTGCTTTTATACCTGCTATTCCTAACACTTTGACGATCACAGGAAGAAAAAGTTCTCCTGGAGGGAGAAGAAGAGAGGGAGGCCAGAAGGGCAAGGAAAGGTTCCGATGCTGACCGGGCCTACCTATGATGTCCAGCCTCTCAGATCTACACCCCCTAAGGGTAAGCGATCTAACCTCGTGAATGAGTTGTGTATTACACTATCCATTACCGTCCTTGTATTAATCAGATTGTTGTATGATAATAGGTTCTGCACCCCAGCACCACTTTCACTGCAAGCGTTGTGGTAAAGACCACCCGGGTGTTGACTGCTCCGGGCAAGCGGTGGACTGCCACCACTGTGGGAAGAAAGGTCATAGGTCGTTCGAGTGCTTCGCGAATCCGGAGAGCCGAGCGTACCGCCCGTCGAAGGGGACTCAGAGCGCACCTACTGGAGGAGGTGGAGCTCGAGGTGGCCAGAGGGGCCGGCGCCCCCAGCCCAGAAGGGGCAGCAGCAGCAGACCCAGAGGAACCCGCCGGGCAACCGTGTGCTGAATGCAGCGGGAGCTTCGGGCGCTGGTACTAGTACCCAGCGCGGTGAAGGTTAGCATTTGAAACCTTAACCATTGTATGAGAGCATGACTAAGTGTTAAACGCTTTACCTTAGCATGAATGTGTGTTTTAATTACCGCTTTAGATAAACGACTTACCTAGGAAACCTTTTATGTCTTAGGAGACTTCGATATCTACTATCCCACACTCACCAGACCGAGATCACCTAGACCCGTGGAAGAAAGACGGGAGTACCCTGGCGAGTTGTGTCATGTGGTCAGACCGGGCATGATACTTCTCAGAGAGTTCCTAACCCTAGATGAGCAAATCGCCATAGTGAATGAGTGTAGAGCTTTGGGTAAGGGCATGGGAGGATTTTATACCCCTGTATTTAGTAGTGGTTCTAAGATGAAATTGCACATGATGTGCTTAGGGAAAGATTGGGATCCGCAAGCTAGGGTTTATCGAGAGGTGAGGATGGTAGGTGGCGTATCAATACCTAGGATACCTGAGAGTTTCCTAACCTTGGTGAGAAACGCAATGGATATTGCTCAAGACTGTGAGACTTATCCATTACCCGACATGACACCTGACGTCTGCATCGTCAACTACTACGAGCAGGGAGGAAAGCTTGGGATGCACCAGGACCGTGATGAGACGACCGAGTCCATCACCAGAGGAATACCGGTTGTGTCATTCTCCATCGGCGATGATGCTGAGTTCATCTATGGAGACCAGAAGAGGATGGATCTAGCAAGCAAGATCATCCTCAAGTCTGGGGATGTGTTGGTATTTGGTGGAGAGTCGAGGCTTGTATATCATGGAATTAAGAGCATTAAGCTCAATACCGCCCCACCAGCTCTAGTGAATGAGACCCACATCCGACCTGGCCGTTTAAATTTGACTTTCAGACAGTACTGATGTAATAGTAGTAGCTAAGTGTGTAACTTGTATAATACAGTTGGATGAATGAAATAAGAGTTTTTGTACCTTCAAGTATAGTGTTCAGTTTGTTGATACCGTTAATTCATAACTTCAGGCCACGAAAATGGAAAGGAGGGTACCATATGCATCCTAGATATGGCGCAAGCCAAGGAGTCCGGTAATGTCATCACAGGTATGACAATTACAACCGACAGTAAATTAGTGATTTATTGGGACTCGATGCTAATACGAGAGGTGATCTCAGGTACCTTTCCTGTTGATGGTGTTAGTGCTTCCGTATTGTTCGACTCAGGGGCTTCACATTCTTTTATTTCCTCGACATTTGCTAAGAAGCTGGGGGCTGCCCCCGAACAGCTTTCTGACTTTTCAGTCACCCTTCCTTCGAAGGAGAAAGTTGGTTGCACCAGACAGTACACGGGGTTAGAGATCAGCATCATGACTGAGACCTTCCCCATTGATCTGATCGAGTTCAAGAACTTGGGCTTCGACGTTATAGTGGGCATGGATTGGCTGCAGAAGCATAGGGGCCGCCTACATTGTGCAGAGCATCGACTACTGCTGAAGGGGCCGAGCGGCAAGACAGTGTCATACCGCAGTGTGAGGAGAGAGCCGACTGTCAAGATCGTGTCAGCACTGTCCCTGATGAAGGACGTTAGGAAGGGCCGACAAGCCTTCCTCTGTTATGTACAGGACACGAGACAGAGCGACGTGATGGACTCAGACATTCCAGTCGTGGTAGATTTCCCCGACTTGTTTCCTGATGAGCTGCCAGGCATGCCGCCTGTGCGCGAGGTTGAGTTCGCCGTCGACTTGTTGCCAGGTACGGGCCCTATTGCTAAGGCGCCCTACCGTATGGCGCGGATGAGATGAGGGAGCTGAAGCTACAGCTGGAGGACCTCCTCCACAAGGGATTCATTCGACCTAGTGTTTCTCCTTGGGGTGCTCCAGTACTGTTCGTCAAGAAGAAGGACGGCAGTATGCGACTCTGCATCGACTACCGCGAGCTTAATGCGGTCACGGTGAAGAACAAGTACCCGTTGCCAAAGATAGATGACTTATTTGACCAGCTGAGAGGGGCCAGTGTGTTCTCGAAGATAGATCTCAGATCTGGCTACCATCAGATCAGGATTGCAGAGGGTGATGTGGAGAAGACAGCCTTCAGGACACGGTATGGACACTACGAGTTCACCGTTATGCCATTCGGGTTATCGAATGCGCCAGCCATTTTCATGGATTTGATGAACCGTCTCTTCAGAGAGCAGCTTGATAGTTCAGTTGTGGTCTTCATCGACGATATCCTGGTCTATTCAAAGACCGAGGAGGAGCATGAGTTACATTTGAGGCAGGTTTTGAGTATCATGAGAGAGAACCAGCTGTATGCCAAGCTCTCGAAGTGTGAGTTCTGGTTGGACAGCGTGTCATTCCTTGGACACAATATATCAGTGAGCGGGATATCTGTAGACCCTGCTAAGATTGAGGCAGTGAAGAGTTGGCCAAGGCCGAAGACTGTTACAGACGTCCGCAGCTTTCTGGGTTTGGCCGGTTATTACCGACGGTTCGTGAAGGACTTCTCCAAGGTGGCCAAACCGATGACGAATCTCATGAAGAAGGAGTCCCAGTTCTTATGGTCTGCCGAGTGCGAGTAGTCCTTTCAGACACTGAAGGATCTCCTGACATCGGCACCCGTTCTTACTATCCCTGAGGGCACCGATGGGTTCGAGGTATATTGTGATGCCTCTGGAACAAGTCTAGGCTGTGTGCTTATGCAGCACGGGAAGGTAGTTGCCTACGCATCCCGACAGCTGAAGAAGCACGAGGTGAATTACCCCACACACGATCTTGAGTAAGGCGCAGTAGTCTTCGCTTTGAAGATCTGGCGACATTATCTATACGGTGTGACAGTCACTATCTACTCTGATCACAAGAGTTTACAGCATCTCTTCACTCAGAAGATGGGTCGAGTTCTTGAAGGACTACGACATAGACCTTAGGTACAAGGAGGGCAAGGCGAATGTAGTAGCCGACGCCCTGAGCCGCAGAGCTCATTCATTGTTTACACTTTTAGCGGGCAGCAGTCTGATTGATGAGATACGAGCTGCATAGGAGAGTGATCAGTATATGCAGAGTATCAGGCAAAAGATGTCAGAGGGTTGTTTTGAGAGTCATAAGTATGATTTCGAACAGTGTGATGACGGCATGATTCGACTGAATGGCCGGTTATGTATTCTAGAGTCTTCTCCTGACTTGAAGGAGAAGATACTCCAGGAGGCTCATTGCTCATCCTTATCCGTCCACCCCGGTTCTTCGAAGATGTACAAGGACTTGAAGGTCCATTTCTGGTGGAGCGGGATGAAGAAGGATGTAGCTGACTACGTGGCTAGATGCTTGACCTGTCAAAAGGTTAAGTTTGAGCATAGGAAGACCTGACGGTTTAGTGCAGCCTATGCCTATTCCTTGCTGGAAGTTCGAGGACATCTCGATGGATTTCGTTGTCGGTCTCCCACCGACTAAGGGAGGACTGAACACGATCTGGGTCATTGTAGATCGTCTTACGAAGGTGGCAAAGTTTGTGGCTATGAAGGATACCTGGAAGGTCCCGAAGTTGGCGGACTTGTTCCAGAAGGAGGTGATCCGGCACCATGGTGTGCCAAAGACCATTGTGTCTGACAGGGACCCTTGATTTTTGTCTAGATTCTGGGGTCAGGTTCAGGAAGCCTTGGGTACGAAGTTGAAGCTTAGTACGACATTCCATCCACAGACCGACAATCAGAGTGAGAGGATCATCCAGACACTGGGGGACATGCTGAGAGCATGTGTCTTGGATTTTCAGGGGAGCTGGTTAGAGCATCTACATCTGATAGAGTTCGCCTACAACAACAGCTACCACTCCACGATACAGATGCCACCGTTTCAGGCACTTTACGGTAAACCGTGTAGGACTCCTTTATACTGAGATGAGGCCAGCGAGACAACGCTTCTAGGACCAGAGTACCTAGAGCAGATCAAAGAGGATGTCCTATAGATTCGTAGGAACATGAGGGCAGCTCAGGACCGGCAGAAATCATATGCAGACACCAGGAGGAGGGACATTGAGTTTACTACCGACGACATGGTATTCCTTAGACTGTCACCCATGAAGGGGACCTTCCGGTTCGGGTAGAAGGGCAAGTTGAGCCCGAAGTACGTTAGACCTTATGCGATTAGGGAGCGAGTGGGCCCATTAGCCTACAGACTGGATTTGCCAGCAGAGCTCGGGAGGGTGCACGACGTGTTTCACGTTTCACAGTTGAAGAGGTATGTGCCCCATCCATCGGACGTTTTACATCCAGAGACTTTAGAGTTGGACCCCGCTCTACGATATGAGGAAGTACCACTCCGCATTCTCGATATGAAGAGGAGGCAAACTAGGAACAAGACCGTTAGCATGGTCAAGGTTCTCTGGTCGAACCATGAGGTGGAGGAGGCTACATGGGAGTTAGAGGACTCCATGAGAGCGAAGTATCCAGCACTCTTCGAGTAGTGGCTGTGATACTTATACGGGTTCATAGTCAAACCCTTTTTAAGGGGGGTAGACGCCACTTGGCTTGCACATATGTTATGCAATAGGTCTTGTTTTTTGTGGTGTGTTTTGGTGGTATGCTGTGTCATACATGGTTGTTTAGTATTGTATGTTTGATACATCTTATGTATGTGCCTTAGTGCACCTGTTTGAATATATATATATAGTACTGCTGAGTACTTTTGTGATGAGTTGGATGTGCACCTTGTTTAGTGCTATGATATGAATGAGTTCATGCCATGAGTTTCGGCTATTTGATATGTGCTGTATCAATCATGATACATATAGACTAGGTCTGAACCTAGTGGGAGTTACTCCCTAGCGATGGTCTATTTGATAACTTAGTGGAACTGGATTCCTTAGGTGAAATGTAGATGAGTAAGGACTTCGGGACGAAGCCTTTTTAAGGGGGGTAGATTGAAATACCCCTAACAATAAAAACTTAATTAAATGATCTATTAATGATCTAAGATGGCTAATAAACATCTAAATACCATCGGGGAACAATCTAAAGATCTCAACAAGGCAAAACATGCCTTAAGATCGGTAAAGCCAAAAATGTGCTTTAAGACACCATAGAGATTGTATGACCTCAAATAGGATCCAAAGTGGATTCCTAAGTATTATAATTCAGTAATGAACATTATAAAACTATTCTCAAAGGAAACCAAGCTCTAAAACGTGTTCTAACACAAAATGTGCTTTAAAATTCCTTAAAGCATATTTTTGAGAAAAATGACTTTCTGAGTGGGTTTTGAGTGGCGTTAGGCATTGGATTAGACCTTGTTATACTAATGTACTATAATGTACCACATTAGAAGGTCTAAATCCAGGATTTCAAAAAAAAATCAGAAATATAGCATTCATTTGTGAATAGTAATCCAAATAGTGCATTTTTAAGCAAAATTGACTAAGTATAGTCAATGGTCAATAAATGAATCATCCTTAACCTTATTAAGTCGGAAGCATGGAGCAAGGAGGACAGCACATTCAACTTTAATACAAAATATCTAGCCAATTTGGTGAATCACCATTTACTATTCCATTTTCTACTTTTCATTCATTAATACACATTTTTTTCTTTCTCTTTCCTCTTGTCCCATTTCAGCCGAGCCATTAGCATTCTCTAAACCTCTCAAGTTGTGTTCTTGAGCATTCAAGGCAAATCAATCCCTTTTGCACCTAAGGTAATGGTTTAAGGCATATTTTAGCTCTTTTTCTTCATCTCTTCATTACCTACACATGGAGCTCATAATATATCACTTTCCATGGCTCATTCTCAGTGCTTTAAACCTTGAAAAACAAAGAATCTCGGCTGAAGCAAGCTTTGGGACCAAGGTGGTCAAAATTTACATTATAAGGTAAAAACATACCTTAAGGATTTCTATTCTCCATCCGGTTTTCTTCTTCTGATTTCCATGAGTTTATTCACTCATAATCTTCATATTTTCATGGTGATTCAGTGGGTTAACCATTTGGAGCAAGGGTGGCCGAAAATCAAAGGAAAGATCATTCTTTAAGGCATTTTGCCAAGGTAAAACCTATTACCATAGCAGCTTGTTGTTGTCTAGCTATTCCCCATGTTTTTATGATGAATTTAACACCATGTGGTGTGTTTAATTCAGGCCGAAACCCTTTGGAGACTACCTTGCATTTTTAAGGTGATTTTTGCCTTAAATCTTACATTTAATTGTTCTTTATGGTTAGCTCATGCTTGGAGTATAACCATATCTTATTTTAATGTATTAAACATGTCTAAATGATGTGGTGATTTTTCTCCAAGCTGCCGAGTTGTTATTATGGATAAACCAAGGTATAAACACCTTAAACTTATGATTTTATGATTTTTCAGCTCATATATTATATGTGCCAATAGTGGAGTTGTTTAAATGGGTGATCTTAACCTAAGTGTGGAAAAAAATGACATAGATAAATTAAGCTAGTCATTTAAGTGATTTAATTAACATAATGGTCAAATTATGACATTATGTAGAAAAATAAATAAGCTACAGCAAGGCTGAGAGTTTATAGTATATTTTGAGCTATTTATGTGTAATTTTATGTTATAAAGCAAAGTTGTAATAAGGCCATGTCATTAGGCCATTTTAATTTAAGTTTAAAAGCTTTTTTAATTTAATTTATGCTTATATAATTAAGTTTGGGGCAAAACGGTAATTACTAGTAAAATATAAAGCCGTGGGCTTAATTTAGAGGAATTTAGGGTTTTTAAATGAATTTAATAAAAATTATAACATTTTATAATGTTTTGGGTCAAAATTGTAAAAATAGAAAAGTATAGGGTATAATTGGTAATTACCGAGAGTTTGGGTCCAATTTGGCATTAGAAGTCAAAGTTGACTATATAGGAGACTTTGACCAAGTTTGGAGAATTTAAGGAATTAAAATACTACCTTATAATAAGATAGTTATTAAATTGTAAATGATTTATAAGAGTTGGGGTGATATTGTGATTTCCGAAAACTTGGGGTACTAAATGGAATTTTGAACAGACCTTAGGTTATTAGGAATTTTTAGAAGTTTATTTGGTTAAATTTGGAGTTTATATGAATTATATAAGTATAATATATGATATTTCATATCATTGTTACAAATGGGTAACATATGGGTATAAACCGAGAATTATAGAAAGTATAAGGTTAGGAATGACATTTATAACCTTTTGGTATAGTTTGGTATTTTTTGGAGTTATATATAAGGTTTTATAAAGATATATGTATAATATATAGTTTTAATGACATTAGAAAACTATATATTATAAATTGGGGAGATTTGGTAATTATATAAATTTAGGTGGTAGGAATTAAATTAAAACAGACCCTAGGGTCTGTTCGGTAATTATAACCATTTAAAACCATAGGTTATAACTATATTAAGGTTTAAGGATTATAATATAAGGTATATATTATAAGTGTGACAATGAAATATAATTTGGGGTTGATTTGTAATTTATGGAAGTATAGTGGGAGATAATAAAAACCGAGAGTTTAATGGGCTGTTTGGTATTTTATAACAATTTATAACTATAGGTTATAATTGTTTAATGACATAAATGTCATAATATATGTTATATAACTATAATATAACATTATATTAATTATGTGGTGGATTTTGTAACTATTTAAGAAAATAGGTGCTGTTCGGTAATATGGACATTTTTAAATGAAAATTTATAATATGGTTTTTAATGTTATAAGGGGGTGTAACATTTATAATATAAGAAATATTCATTAAAGAGAATGAATATATTATAAAGACTAACCATATAATAAATAGTCCCATAATACATGTATATAAATAAATATATGTTATGGTGTGGAAAATATAATATGGTTCAATAACCATATATTATCATAATTAAAATGATATAAGATAAAGAGAAAAGAATTACAAACATTAGATAAGGAAATTCTAATGTTAGGAGTATACATGGAATAATAAGGATTTATATAATTCAAAGTATTTTAACATATGAATTATACTACATTAAACTTGGAAAAACAACCTTAGGATAATAAATACTAAGGTGAAATGTATAATATATGATTAAGAATTATACATGCAATATAGAAACAAACTATATAATATACAAGGGTATATTGAATTACATGCGATAACCAAGTTCAAACTTTAAGTATATTAATATACGAGACGAGACTACGCATGTAATATAACATTTTTCCAAATCCCGAGTTAAGCCGAAAACCCGACAAACGTTGACAGTTAATAAAGGGGGATTAACTGGGAGGTATTAGTGACAGTACGGGGTACCGCAATGTTATGTCGTTATACGGGATTCTAATCAGTAGCGTTATGTATTATTAGACTGTTAGAGACGACACGGGGAGCATCGGATCTAGCTGATTCATACTCCACGGTTATACATTCAGGGTGAACGGTATGTTGTTATGTGTCTCTGATTGTCTCCGAGGCCTTCCTCAGTTCAGACTTCTGTGTAATCTGTGGTAAGATTGTTTGTCTGATTGTGTGAATAAATATGCATGAATTGTATATTTTCAGCTGCTTATTATTTACTGTTGTTGCGTTAACAGTATTGGTTCGTATATATGGACCTATATATAAAAAACGAACAAGCGGCTATGGTGCTATCTTATATGTAATATATGGATCGTCAGAAAAACGTTGTAGCACTAGGATAATAAGATATACATATTATCCGAGACTTTAATACGGAGCATTGGCCTTTCTAACGCCGCTCTCGTATCTAACACAGGATCCCGAGTTTACAGACTCTGGATTGGACTAACGACCTTAGTCTGCTGTGTTAGAAAAATTGGAAATGCAATGCGATGGTATAATTAATTAACATAACAAAGCCAAGAGGATGTGGCTCTTGGTGCGCGCTGTGATCACAAAAACGATACCAGGATGTCCGCGTACGGGTCCGCAAGTATCAAGAAAATTTCCCGCGAGCTAGGACGGTTCGTTGGTCGGAGACTCTACCACTGGAGTGGCTACTGCCGTGGGTGACCCGCCATAGTATATGGGTAATTTAGAGACACGTGGTTTTTAACGAGACGTTGTCACTAGGTATAACCGAACATTTATTACAGTTGAGACTTGTACATTGGCGAAAAATATTGGTCTTTATACCAAGGACGGGAGTTGATACTTTATTATTCACGTTGTTTCGCCTTGTTGTTCATTGGTTATACTGTGTGGTTTATATTATGTGTGTTGATGGTTGTGTTTGTTGTATGGTTATTACTGTTAAATGTTTTACAGTTTAAATATTAAAACGGTATTGCATGTAACGAATCTCATGCTCTCGACCAATTAATTGAGGGGTTTGAGGAGGCATGACGGGGCATGTGATAACATACTCACCAGGGGCTGATTCCATACCACAGACCATTTTTATTTCAGGAGACTAGCTGGAGGGTCGACGCGGGGCGCGACAGTTGTATTTACTTTTGGTTTGACTTGGTACGGATTGAGACTACGGTTATTTTGCACTCGGGTTTGGTAAACCGAGGTGTATATTTGGTTAGACGCTCACGTGTACGGTTTTGTATAAGACGGTTGTTGTTGTATATATTTTAGTTTTATTTAAAAACTACTATCTATCTCTTGTGGTCACTGCGGGAATACGTTTCGTATGTTGATTATCATGTAACTCATTATCACCCGTATGGGCGAGTGATAACAGTGACACCATTAGAACGACAGTCTGTTATTTACCGCTGCGATTTATTTATACTATGATTAGGAGCCGGATTAGTAGGGGTGTTACAATAGTAGACCCAAAACCGCTACAAGGGTGGAGAGAAAAGTCTGAGGTAAAAGAAAAATGAAATTCAAAATTGAAGTATCTCTGCATTCTGTACCAAAATGATAAAAACTTCTTTATTATGGATCATGAGTATGTGGCATTGAAAGGTATAATGGAATAAGATTTTACTTCATGCCCCTTGTCATTCAAGGAAATGTGAAAGAAAATGGTGGATCGGCTCAAGGTTAAAAGCAGAATTCTTATGGTTCCGCTTCTCTTTCTTTTGTAGGACTTCAGGGTTATTCTCAGAAACGGAGAAATATATATATTTAAGAAACTTGCTGTTTTTAGTACCCTTTAAAATCTGAAAAGTTTGGCAATTACCTCTTCTATATATTTGCTGTTTTTATTTAACTTGTTTCAACATTATGCCAGAAAGATTTGCTTGAGGACAAGCAAAAGATAAGTATGGGGGAGTTGATAAGTGAGAAATACATAGACATTTAAGGGTTTAATTTACCTTATATTCACTTGCTTTCAGGATAATAATACTCACTTATCATATGTTTTTTTGAGATTTAATCTTGATATGGACCGATAGATTTTATGTGTCAAAAACAAGAAATAGTCTTGGACTCACATAGTTTACTTCACAAGCTTCGCAACGCAACAAACGGCGAGTAAAACGGAGTTCAAACGAAGAATCTAAGCCCAGTTGAAGTTGCAGAAAAATGATGAAAATACACACGTCCGCGTAGTCCCACTCGGACGCTTAACCGGACAGACGTGTCCTCACGCGGACACAGACTCGGACAACACACGTCCGCATAGCGCCCACGCGGACTCAAACCCGGACAGGTGTGTCCGCATTGCGGACTCAAATTCGGACATCAAACGTCCGCGTAGCCCCCACGCGGACAGAAACTCGGACACGTGTAAAGTGCGGCGCCAATTTCCAAAATTCACGCGTTGTAACTTTCGGTGCCGCTTTCTTCTTCTCTTATCTATGGCGCCTACAATTATCCATCTACTACCACCGCCTACCTTATATCCCATCACTGGTGGAACGCGACCCATTAATTACGGTCCAAAACCGTGTATAATTACGGTTCTGGACCGTAATCTACGCGGGCGTCAATAAAGATGGCGTTTCTTTAATTACGGTTTAAAACCGTAATTAAAGTCCCTTTTCCGGCCCGTGTGTCATTGACTTTACATTACGGTTATTTGTAAAACTGTGATCTAAAGTCCTTTAGCGCGCACGAACCAAAGGACTTTAGATCACGGTTTTACAAGTAACCGTAATGTAAAGTCGACACTTTAGATGATGGTTTTGGCAATAACCGTCATCTAAAGTCTTTTGGCGCGCGCGCCCAAAGGACTTTAGATTACGGTTATTGTTAGAACCGTAATCTAAAGTGTAATTTTTTTTTATTTTTTTTTTTACAAATCTACACAATTGCAACAGAGACAGAATTGTAACAGATAAGCAACAGAGGGCAAAAACTGCACAATTGAACCCCCTGAATCAAATACCAACAACACAAATTCATTCTCTGCGCACAATTGCAACAGAGATAACATCTAATAAAGCACCAGATCGAAACTCTGTAACATATTCAATCTGTTACACAATTGCAACAGAGATAACATCTAATAAAGCACCAGATCGAAAATCTGTAACATATTCAATCTGTTACACAATTGCAACCGAGATAACAATTGCAAATTCATTTCTGCGCACAATTGCAACAGAAACATTCAATACAACAGCTAGAATCTGTTACAGCAGCAGCTAGCATAATTCATTACAAACAGAATCAGAGCAACTAACAAAAAATATAATTTGTTACACAATATAATCTGTTGCAGCAGCAACTAACAGAATCAGAGCAGCAACTAAAAAAAAATATATGTTACAGCATCAGAGCTAGCTAGTCTACCACTCCATTCTCATAAACATGGCTGCCATGCTCTCTCTGACATGCAACAAGTCGGCAGGAGCATAAGTCTTGAATCTGGCATAATGCTCTTTAATCTGCAACAAGAAAAGGAATGGAACACATAATGAGATTAAGATAAAGACACAAAAAATCTGCCGAAAGAATTAAATACAAGACAACGTTCGTATTACCTTGTCAATATCATTCTTAAAACTTGGGAAGTACCCGCAGAACTCGTACATATACCGCATCACGTAGTACCCGCAACTCTTAGAATCCTTTTGGGTAGGGCACTAAATCACCAAAATTCACAAATGTAAAACAATTGTACAAAGATAATAGCAGCACGAATGAAATACATGAATTACCAAACCTTGATGTAATTGACGGTCAAATCACCAAACTCTCCCTGAGGGGTTTTTTTGTAACAACTGTTACATATATTAACAAAAGCGTTTAGCAAAATGAACAAGTACATTAATTTTGGTTCAAAAAACTTACAAACAATTAAATAGTAATAAAAACTTACTCTTTGATTAAGTCTTCAGTGTTGAATTATGTCCACTGCCCTAGTGGATCTAGAACGAGCAGAGTAGCGGTGGCAACGCAGAATATAAACAAAGCCCAGTGGTGGCTACAATGTCAAATACAAAATGAAATGAGAAATGAAGGTAAAAAAGTTAGCTAATTAGTATGTAATTTTATATTAGAACTCACGTTTGGTGATACGGCATTAGAATGAATAATTTATTCTATTGATCAACAACATTGAAGCAATGAATCATGTATTCACAAAACCTCCCCGGGTCCCTAGTGACTGAGTCGTACGATAAACGCTCCGGGCACACCGCAGTAATGGAGGTCATGTCCTTCTCAGCACATCTCTCAAGCAGACATCTATTATATCACATGTACTATAAAAAGTTAGCCAATGCAACTTCATAGATACTTATTCTATATGTTTTTACAGTATGAGGAAAGAACACTTACTTTAGATAAGCTTGAATAATGTTAATGTTCAGATAATCTCCACACATCATCTCTCTGATGTCCTCAAAGTTGATCGCCGTCATCATATCTTCTTCGTAGTGAAACATCGACTTTGGAAGCGTCATCATGAAGTTGTTAGTTTGAGATGACTTCAACATGATCTTGTCATAGAGATTCATCTGCTTGGGCCCCAAAACATTAACAAGTTTTTGTGGCAGTGTGAGCTTATTTTTAGGCGCCTCAGAAGTCCTGGTGCGACCCCGGACGGGCGCTGGATTCTTACCTTTCGCACCCCGACTCACTGGATTCTTACCCTTCACACACAATCAGTAAAGCATCAATGTAAAGATAATTACTAATTGATTATTATAGTAACATTAAACAATTATCTAGAACATACCCTTGTACTTCTAACAGGATTCGCCGGCGCGCAGATCTCTTCTTCTCTGGGCCGGGATACGCGGCGAGGAAGCTCAGGGATCTCAGGATTCGCCGGCGCGCTGGTCTCTTCTAGTCTGGGCCGGGTTACGCGGCGAGGAAGCTCAGGGATCTATAATAGATTAGATTAGATACTTAATGCTAAATAATGCATTTTATTAGATACTAAATGGTTGTCAAACAGTCTTACCTCATCGGTGATCTGCATCATACTCATCCTCATCAACCACACCATCCACACCAACTATTCCTCTTCTCCCTTTAAGCACAACAGACCATCTAGGATTACAGGGATCAGTTACATAAAATATCTGCTTAACCTTCGTCCCAACAACGAATGGCTCAACCGTGGGAGTAGCTCTAGACAGATCAACCAGTTTCATACCATGCTCCTCCTCACGGTAGCCATGAATGTTGTTAACCCAGTTACAGCGGAAAACACACATTTCGTAGCTGTTGTAGTCCAATACCCAGATGTCTTGTATAACACCGAAATATGATTGTTGTACTGAGACAGGACTATGACCCACGACACCGACGTCATATAAGTTTTGATAAGCTTCAAGCTCTACACCACTGTTTTGATTCGTTGACTTCTGATCCTGACGTTCTGTGAAAAAGGTGAATCCGTTGACATCGTACCCCTCATAAGAAATTACATCCAGATTTGGTCCAAATGCAACTACTTTAATCAGTTCAGGCACATTCGTGGACTGATCGGACAGCACTCTCTCTTTGAACCATCGGACAAATGTCCTATTCTACTCATTTTGTAGTCTGACGTCACTCATGTTTGGATATTGTGCTCTTAAAACACACAAGTGTTCATCAAAGTATGGTTCAACATCTTCAAGATGACTTAGCACAACTAAATGAGCTTTGTTAAGAGTGTCTATGTCAATTCTTTTCAGTTTCCTTCCAACACCCTTCAATCTGCCCTCGTGTCTAGAACGTGGAAGTCCAATGGTATCGACACCTTCTAGGTAATTGGTGCAGAAGTCTACAACTTCCTCTGTGATA
Organism: Limonium bicolor; assembly: GCA_023374045.1. Taxonomy (NCBI): domain Eukaryota; kingdom Viridiplantae; phylum Streptophyta; class Magnoliopsida; order Caryophyllales; family Plumbaginaceae; genus Limonium; species Limonium bicolor. The sequence goes on from CM041780.1 coordinate 150,085,730, forward strand.
GTGCCCTCTATAATACTACCCTCTGGGTGACGACGGTTCTTCATTTTCTTCTTCAGGACACCCATGTACCTTTCGAACGGATACATGTAGCGAAGGTACAAAGGACCACACATCAGAATCTCTCTTACAAGATGCACGAGGAGATGTATCATTATGTCGAAGAACGATGGAGGAAAATACATCTCCAGCTGGCACATTGTCACAATAAGATCCTTTTGTAATTTAGACAGAGTGTCCACATCAAGAACCTTAGACGAAATGGATTTGAGGAAGACACTGACGTTTGTGATTGTGTGTCTGACAGCATCCGGCAAGATCCCACGTAGTGCAATTGGCAAAAATTCTTGAAGTAGGACATGATAATCGTGAGATTTCATTCCTACTAATTTGAAATCTGTCATGGACACTAGGTTTCTTATGTTTGAGGAGTAACCTGATGGCACCTTGATGTTGTAAAGGGTACTGCATAGACTATGTTTCTCTTCTTTAGACAGAGTGTGACAGGCAGGAGGCAAGAATGTGCGTTTTCCACGTTCTTGCGGGCCAAGCTCTGTGCGTATGCCCAACTCAATTAAATCTTTTCTTCCTTTCAAATGATCCTTTGTCTTTCCTTTTATGTTCAAAAGGGTGCTAGTGAAACTTTCACCCACGTTCTTCTCGACATGCATCCCATCGATACAATGTCTAACCTCCAGATGCTGCCAGTACTGTAGTTCCCAAAATATTGATTTCTTTTTCCAGACACTTTTTTCACCACTTTTGGTTGGCGGCCCGAAGTTGTTCACAATATTATCCAACTTTTTGTAAATCTCTGTACCTGTCAAAGGCTGGCGCGCCATGCTGTGATCAGTTTTCCCATCGAACTCTTTCGCCATCTTTCGATGTCCTTTTGGAAGCATTTTTCGGTGGCCCATATACACGGTTTTCCCACTATGTTTCAAGCGAATGCTACAAGTGTTTTCACCACAAATCGGACACGCCAACGCCCCCTTGATTGAATAGCCTGAAAGATTACCATAGGCGGGGAAATCATTGATTGTGCAGTACAACATAGCACGCAAATTGAAGTCCTCTTTACTGAATGAGTCGTAAACCGTAGCCCCTTCATTCCACAAGAGTTGTAGATCCTCTATCAAAGGTTGTAGGAATACGTCAATTTTGTTGCCCGGTTGCTTTGGACCAGATATTAACAAAGACAACAAGATGTGTCTTGGTTTCATGCATAACCACGGCGGGTAGATTGTAAATAACCAAAAGCACAGGCCAGGTACTGTGTATGCTACTCAAAGTACCGTAAGGGTTCATCCCATCCGTGCACAAGCCTAGCCTTAGGTTTCTCGGTTCGTTACCAAACTCAGGAAATTTTACGTCTATGTTTCTCCACTGTGGTGCATCAGCGGGATGTCTCAATCTGCCATCCTTTTTCCTGTGAACTGAATGCCACCGAAGATTCTCTGCGTCTTTCTCAATGGAGAACAAACGTCTGAACCTTGGAATGATGGGCAGGTACCACAATACCTTAGCTGGTGAACCTTTCTTACTACCGCTGATGTGAGTTTGTTGTTTCTTATACCGTGACGCTCCACATGCTGAACAGCTTTCAGCAAATTCATCCGATTTCCAAAACAGCATGCAACCATTTGGACAAGCATGAATTTTCTGGTACCCCATACCCATTGGGCACATCATTTTTTTGGCTGAGTACGTAGTCGTTGGTAAAACGTTGTCCACCGGAAGAACGTATTTCAATAGTTCCAGGAGGTCAGTGAAACTTACGTCGCTCCAGCCATGTTTCGCTTTCAAGTTGAATAGCTTGAGGACGACACTCAACTTGCTTAACTTTGTAGGGTCACACCCGGGGTACAACGGTGTTTTGGATGAATCCAACAAATTTTCATGCTTGTCTGGCGTGTTAGAGTAATGTCGTTCCACATCTTCAAGCATAGTCTCAATGTCATCATCCCAGAAATCTGGCACAACGTTCGCTGTAACGTCTTCTGGATCACCAGCAACTGTATCATCTCCAAGTTCTGTTTCTGTGTTTGCCTGACCATTATCCCCTTCGTCAGGCTTAATAACATCGAACGCACTCTGACCATGCCATCGGATTATGTCTTGGAAATCTTTTGTAAAACCGCGGCGGATCAGATGTTCCTTAATTGTTTCAACGCCGCGATATCTCAGATTGTTTTGGCAGTCGATACACGGACAAAATATGTATCCCTTGTCTGTAGGTTTCAGATTGTTCGCCAACACCGTGCATAACTTATCAACTCCTTCTAAAAACTTGTCGTCCAAATTTCCGCTGTAAATCCACGAACGTTCCATCTCCTTCTAGCTATTTATATGAAGGCAGCCATTTCATACCGTCACCCGTGACAGAGTCTTTACACTTTTGTATCTTATCAACCTAAATCCATCCATGAGTATTAAATCCCACCGGTGAACGTGTTTTTAATATGTAATTTATTGAAAATTTCGGCAGCATCTCCCTACAGTTCTTCAAATGCACGATATTATGATATTAATCAATAATATATGCATTCGAAGAACAATAAAGAGATACTGCTGAAATAATCAATAAAGTACATATTAAAAGCACATTCACACCCTAGGTGTGTGATTTAACAATCGTGGACAGTCCCGACAGGGACTGCCGAAGATATACCTCTATTAGGTATATCTTGGGCGGATAACTATGTTTGGTAGTTTGTCAAATATTATATGTATATATATAAATCTTACCTCTGGTAGACGATTAGCCGATGCTAAGACGGTTGAGGTCGGAAGCCTAAATAAAGTCGTAGTCCTGATGCATAAATGAAAAACGACAACATTAGAATTCATCAAAAAATCAAGGTTAAATGCTAGCTAAACCGCGGAAAAAAATCGACAGCATCTCCCCTATATTTCTAACGTCTCCAAATCAGTTTTATCAAAGTCAAATTCGCACGCACCATCTAGAACTGGTAACATACATAAACTTATCTTCACTGATGTATTTAGTTTACAGAAACAGAAAAACGACAACATCTTTCTGTTGCCTCTACTGAACAGATTCACACAGAACTCAAACAGAAATAGAAACTGAAAGAAAAGAAACAGACAGACAGAGACTGGTGTATGACTCCTCTCTGTTTGTTCACGTGTTTGAATTCTCAAACCTTTCTAAACTGTCGATCCTGTCAATTTGGTGTGTTATAAAGTTTCTAACTCAACTAAACCCAAGGCAACTTTGTTACAGATGCAGAATTAGTCAGAACCTGATCTGATACGAAACTGAAGCTGAAATCCAAACTGAAATCAAAACAGAAACTGAGTTGTGTTCTTGCTTTCTTCCCTGTCTGTTTTTTTTCCTTTCAACTGATTATACTTCTCCTAACTCCTTACCCAGTTACTTAAATATTCCATTAAGCTTTTAAATCCAGACCAAAACTCAAACAACTTGTTACAGTTCTGTTCCATTCATGAAACTGAGATATGCTACAGTTCTGTACCATTCATTTTTCAGGAATCGGTAATATACTTGAACTTACTTTCTTTCCTGTGGCAGTTTTAAGTAGTAGCATTTTTAAAACTACACTATTATGTATTAATTGTAATACTAAATGCTAAGAACAAATAAATACAGCAGTTTACAGATTGGTTTGCAAAGTTACCGTAACTAAGCACCGAAGTGGGCAAGTAGTGTAGAAATCAGCCCACGAACTAGGTCGCAATTAACTGTGAATCTGGGCACAAATATATGAACAAGGTTAGAACATTTGCCATTACACTCTCAGGATTCGATACAAACGAGGTTAGAACTTGCAATCGAAATGCATGTATATGAACAAAGTTAGAAAAAAACGACAATCAATCGCGATCGCATACCCAATACGCGATAGAGACGTCGACGGTGAGACCAGTGGTAGATGGGTGGTGACCGGCGGCGATGGGAGTGACAAAGGTGGTGGGAGCGACGGCGGCGATGGCCGTTAGCAAGGTGACGGGAGAGAGGAGGCAATTTCAGTGAGGAAGATAGCGCGAAAGAGAAGAAGAGTTACTGTGAGTAGAGTGTGCAGAGTGTAGGCAAATGTTTAAATGGACTTTAGATTACGGTTTACATGTAAACCGTAAACTAAAGTCACACTTTACATGACGGTTCTCACAAAAACCGTAATCTAAAGTGTAACGAAATTAAAAAAAAAAGCGCGATAATTATTTGGCATATGTTGGGTTTCAAACATAGGTAACACATTAATATAAAGTTTTTATTAATCTAAAATACACTGATAAAACGACGTCGTTAAATGTAATCTAAAGTGTAACGAAATTAAAAAAATAGCGCGATAATTATTTGCCATATGTTGGGTTTCAAACATAGGTAACACATTAATATAAAGTTTTTATTAATCTAAAATACACTGCTAAAACGACGTCGTTAACTGTAATTTAGATTACGCGCGGAGTCGAATAAATCAAATAATACGGGAAATTTTTTTCGTCAGGTCAAAACGACGTCGTTGACGAGGTTGGCGCGCCTTTTTTAGGAGGGACTTTAGATGACGGTTTTTAGTAAAACCGTAATCTAAAGTCCGTTGACCGTAAAGCGCGCGTCAACACGGGACTTTAGATTACGGTTTTACTAAAAACCGTCATCTAAAGTCCCTCCTAAAAAAGGCGCGCCAACCTCCGATCGATTATTGATTACGGGTTAATCAATCATCGTCGCTAATAAATTCCGGCCTTCCTATTAATCACGGTGTCTGTTTAAACCGTGATTAAACCACCGTCATTAAAGCCTCGCGTTCCACTAGTGCATCCACCCTTGTCTTCTTCTTCTCCTCTGCTTCTATAAAAACCCAGCTCCTTCTACGATAAAATACACACTGGAGATTGAAGAGAATACAAAGAGAACACACACACTCCATATCACACTTCCTCCACCCAAATTCCATTTTCCCTCCATATATCCACATCTCCACTTCATTTCCATCCATCCCCATCTCCAAATTAGCCTTCGGTGTTATTTTCCAGAAAACCAACGAAGAATGACGTTCTACACAAATCCAGATTGTGTCCGGATTTGTGTCCGTGTTTGTGTCCGCACAGACCCCACACAGACAAGAGCTGTCCGCATTTGTGTCCGCATGGCCACACACGGGCAGGACCAACTTTTGCCAGTTTGTTCGTTATTCTTCGTTCTACCTGTTTATCATCGTTTTGAGGTCAGCATAATCACGGAGACAACCCCGGAAGCGGAACAACTCTCCCCAAATTGAGTTCTTTCTTTCCTTAAACTCTACTCTGTTTTAATGTCTATCTTATTTATGATGTCTGTTTTTATAATCATGTGTGAGTAATAAACCTAGCCTCCCGGGTTGGGAAGCAAGCCTATTTTATATAATTGTGTTATGTAGACTTCCCACTATAATTTATTTAAGCAATATTTTGATTCTTTTCCTTAATGCGCTTTAATCTTCAAGACAATTATTAAAGTGATATTTGTAGTCTCTTGTTAAAATGCAGTGCTAAGACAAGGTACTAGACATAGGAAGTCAAAACGGGTTCGCGACTAGAAGTGTGTCTCGCCTATAGGTTAAAATGTCTCCATAGGAATTGATAATAAAGCAATTAATTTATAATAACTTGGGCAAGGATTGCGGCTTGTTGTTTAAGTTAATCAGGGTTTATTGTACAAGGACCGGTCAATGAACTAATTAAGATTCCTGAGTTTATTGCTAAAGTGGTGGAAGTTTATATTAATATAATTGGATGAAATAGGTGAGCAGAAACAACCTAGGGTGCTTCCTTAAAAAAAGAGTTTTAAAACAGTTATTATTTCTGTTTTGATTAATTGTTTTTATTACTGTTTTGTTTACGTTAAGCTGTAACCACAATTTCCCTAAAAAAGTGATAAGTTTTTGTCAGTAGTTTAATTAGAATCCTCAGTTAATTTACTACACTATCAGTTAACTACAGCAAGGTCCCCAAGAGTTCAACAACCCCACAAATCCACTATTCCACAAAACGATAGGTACACTGCCTAGGTTGTAGAAGTAGTCACATATTTCTCCAACAAGGAACCCCAGTGTGTACTGGAAACCTACAATATCCAAACCCCCCTCCACAACCCCCATTTTATAAACTCGCAAAAGAACGCCAGAGAGATGGAAAGCCCTCCTTACTCGGGGAAACCCGATCTGGCAGTTATAAAATATTCCTATAAGAATAAGAACATGTCATACGGTAGATTCCAAGAACCAGAAATCCTGGAGACGGTTTTGTTTGAACGTCAATAACCGCACTTAATGGTGGGAGGTTGAGAAATCCTATCAAGAGGAAAGTGAATTTTGTGGCAGCATGGGGCGACATGCTTAGCAGTCGCGAGAACCATGCTTGGCCAGTAAGAATAAAGCACCAACTTTGCAACGAAGTGGAAAAAGGGAGAAGTAACGAAACCCGAGACACAAGACTACAGGACCGCAATAGTGAGATAATACCCCCAACGGTATACTAGCCGACTAAGGAACTAGTCAGAAGTGGATAAATCCAAGCCTACGAACCCAAAGGTTACAATACCTGATCAACATTGCTCAGGCAAATATGAGAACATTCACGAAGCATACCAAAATAGGACTACTGATGTAGCTCCTGAACAATAGTCAATTCTCGGCAACCATGGTAAATGTGTGGGAACGAGCAATAAGGAGAGACACATCACTAAGTAAATAGGGGTCTCCGAGAGTGGAGAAGTATCCAGATCAATGAATACTATGTCAAGACAAATGACAAACTGCAAAAGATTGATTATCAAGATTAGAGTATCAAAAGAAGAGCCAACAAGGCTACCAAATACGGATGGAAACAATACCGCAACCGGTATATATTAACCTGAAAACCAACCTGCATGGCGCACTTGCCATGGCAAGCGCTGTAATAATAGGGCGGTTTGGAGAAACTTTTAACGACCAGGAAGTACTTAGTAAAGTACCACGATGGTGAAAAAAGCAGATATAGGACCGCAAATCCTAATAACTTGAATAACGGAACCTTGGAAGGGCCTAACGGCTAAACCATTGTATTAAAGAATATACCAGTCAGCGAGAGCTAGGCTCGGTCAAGACCCCCAGACATGGTAATACCATGAATTTATTTTTTCAAACTCAAAACTTTTCTTTCAAACTCAAATATTTCTTTTAAACCTCGGATTTTAAAACCAACCCAGAAGAACCACAATAAGTCATCATAGGACGATATGAGAGGAGTTGACAGCAGAATACTTCACCTACGTGTGTGACGAACACTAGGATTGTACAAAAACGAGATGTGGGACGACCGCACTCCAAAGAAGCTTGCGGGCCTGACAAACCTATTTATGAGTTAGTCAGGTAAGTGGTAATGTATCAGTAAGGTACCCCACGTACGTATACAAGTGGTGTATGGAACACAGGAGGTAGTCAACTCCGCCCCATGGTTAGCAATGCCAACTCAGACAAGAGCAGCTGACCACCGCAGACGATTGAAGGGAAATTACTCAATTAGTCAACCAGTAAAAAAAATTAGAGAACACATTCCAGGGAAATGAATAAGAGTTAGGAAGTGCGAGGAGCACTGATCAATGAGTATAGACATTGGATATGTCTCAGGAAGCTCGAAGGAAAAACATGTTAGCTGGAATGAAAACCCAACCTAAGCATAGTAAGGCCAATGCTTAACATGGGCACGTCAATGTCCAACGAATGGGATGGAATTCCTAGAAGAATCACAAGACTATCGAGAAATATCATACTTTACTGAAGAGGATATTAAAAACCCAACCAAGAACGCAAAGGAGAAAGCATTAATGGTCTACCCGAGGATGCGAGACATTGTAACCCTAAACCGGACGGTTCGGTATGCAGTACCGCAAGGCGGTGTAGTTGATTAAACACACCCATAAATACAAGCCAGATGAGATGGCGTGAGCCATTAACACTTAGGAGCAATCCTTGAATGGTTTATAATTCAACAACAGTTGAACGAAATATCGTGATTGAAACACAAGAGTTTAAACGAATATTCGGTTAAAACACCGAAGGGAAACCACTTAGCAGAACATACCCTGAACTGCCAAAAGGGCACTGATTAACATCAGATTACCTAAGGGGCCTCCCTTGAACGGAAGCGTGATGCAACACCTTGCCATGGAGCCTAGTACTATCTCCAAACCATGCGATGGCATACGGAGAAGTAGACACTTGTGTGAACAGCCTACAATGAGAAGAGCTTGAGGCGACGTGGCTTATAAGCCGTAAAACCAACTACATTATGTAGATCCACACGGTTGCAAAACCTATATAGAGTAATAAAAAGAATTACCGGGAATGGTACCAGTAAGGGAAGAGAGTATTTTATACAAATGAGTAGAGCAGAGAACGAACCACCCATCACAGGAGTGGGAATACCCCTCGGTATTGTGAGACCGTTGGGGTGGTGAATATGTGGACCCTCCAGAAAGCGGATTCCACCAAGGAATATATTAAAGCTTGAGCAGATGGCTATTACCAAGGGACATTATGAACAAGATAGAGAAATTTCCAAGACTAGTATGAAGGAATGAAACTTTTGAAGCAATTGTCGAAAACCGAAAGAGTAGTCGGTTAGAGCAAACACAGTATGTGTACAATGTGAATTGTAGAGTGAACAACGCTCAGGAAGCATAGAGACTTAAGGAATAGTATATTCCATAATCAGCCAAGTAAATGGCAACCATAGTATAAATGGTGGAAATACATTAGCGGAAGCTAACATAATAGTGGACCATGTGAGTCAACACTTTATAATCAATAAGAACATGGTGTGCAGCAAGCGACCATTGTAAGAGTATAGTCAGACGATGACATGGAGAACAAGCGGAATTACGAGTTAGACTTAGTGGAGATGGGAAGCAAGAGATGGTAGACAAACCGGGCAATAAAACCAGAAGTCTGTACCATGTGACGAAAGACCTCATAGAGAAGGCATGTTCATTCCTATTGCAATTGCATAAGGAAATGAAAGCGTATTCCTAGAGGATCAGTTAATAACAAAATTAATAAGCTTTGGGACAAGAGTACCTAATGGTTAAATAACTGACTCGTGCTACATACGGAAGACTTACAAACATACCAATGGACATGGCGCAAGCCAGTTAAGCGGAAGCATAGAAACAAACCGTGCGGCCTTAGCCAAAGAGGCACGAAGAATGTTGGATATACCAACAACCACAACAAATGAATTCTACCACAATGGAAGCGGGACGAAGCTTATAAATGCTATAAGGACCGATGCATAAGAAATGCAAGGGCGTACAAATAGAATACTTGTACAAAACCAATAGTGAGCATAATTTAGAAGCCACTAATAACAGAGGAAGCACTACACACTAAATAGTAGCTCGACCTCAACCGATAGTAAGTCGAAAGAACCAAGTGAACAATCCTAGAGGTACGCAGCGATACGAACAGCAAGTTCCAGAGAACTGGATAGGAAGACGATAACACAAGGAGTTCACGTATGGTAAGAAATACCACGCGCCGATTGAGAAACCTTACTTCTCAAGATAAATGGGATAAAAAGGAGATGTGTATTACATTAAGAATAACGAGAAGGGCGAACAAAGCTCTAAAATTATCAGGTAGCGCAACAGAAGCTAGTGGGCCATAATTCTAAGGTTTAATATACCTTGTGAATATGAACAATGGCTGATTATCAACTTCTTGAAGCTTGAGAGGCTAGAACCGAACTAGGTTATGAGTTAAACAAACTCCAATGAGAATTCTTGGTGCAGGGACTAACCGCCAATATGGTTAAGACACTTTGACCAGAATACATTGTATTATAGACCGCATAGAAGCTAAAACACTCTATGACTGCTGAATGCCTTAGACCAATGTTCAATGATGACATATGGTAGATTACGTGGATGTAATCTTTTTTTTAGGGGGGTAGAGCAAAAAGCCACTTAATCTATGTTTCACGTACTAAGTACGTAAACTACGATGTGCATAGCACAAAATAATTTATTTTGATGATTGGTACGTATGTTACATAGTGATAAGTGTGAAACATATAGGCTTTTTAGGGTCTAATTACCTTATAATCTATAACAATTCAGGCAATGTTTCCCATTTATTATGTGTTTTTCCTAAGATTGATGTTTTGATACGAACTGATGCATTTTATATGCTAAATATAGGAAAAACCCAGAGAAATGAAGATTTTACATCATAAGGATTTCAACGCAACAAACGGGGAACAAATCTGGAAAAAGAGGCAAAGATTAGTCACGTCAGGGTCAAGATAGCCGGACGCAAATCCGGACATCACATGTCTGGATCCGGACGCAAGCCGGACGTGACCCAAACTCCAGATCCGAGAGTTCTGTGTCTTGTTCGGATCCGGACAAAGATCCGGACATAACCCGAGTTTCAGATCCAAAACCGCTGTCTCACGTCCGGATCCGGACACAGATCCGGACGTCACACAGAAACGAAAAATAAAAACGCATCGCGCTGATAATCGAGCTTTCGGCGCAATTATCAGCAGAGCGGCGGTTTAGCCCATACCACATCATTAATAAACATACACCCATACTCAATATGTTAAGCCTATGCCCATGCTCGTACCTAACTTCCACTAACCTGTGTTTATTTCTAAGCCTATTTAAACCTTCACTCAGCCTTCATTTCAATTGGTACCAGCCGCTCCAGTCAAAAAATCACACTCTCCTTCTCTCCCTCCATATCATCTGCTCATCCACGATAAACCCTTCATCTCCATTCACAAAATTTCCCCCGTAACTCTTCCCCCTCACTCACAGACAGAAACCTGCTCACGGTGCTCCATTTAGCCACGTCCGGATTGACGTCCAGATCCGGACAGACCCAGGACAATGCGTCCGGATCAACGTCCGACCCCAGATAGCCGGATGTGACACAGGCGAGAGTGGACACTGCAGAATCGGCGACGGCTTCTAAAATTAGTTTTTCTGCTAAATCCCTCTATCTTTATGCTAATTATACTGAGCATTGTTATGTCTATGGCTAAGTAGTCACTTTTAATTTCGGTTTACTATGTATCTCTAGATTCATTATTTCTGAACCTTTGTGATTTTCTTCAGTACTTTAGAATAAAGTTCTTTTCTCTTATGAATTCCTAAACTTTTTAATCTGATCAATATTGAGTTTATCAGTTTATTAGCTTATAAGTGAGAACTGCGGCTATCAATTGACTACAGGAAAAAGAACCAGTTAGATCTAGAGATGGTAATTCCTAAACCACTAGGGACCATTAATCTAGACTATGCTTAAAGCAATTAGTAAACAGTGGATTCATAACGAGAGTTAGGATTCGGTCTTTGCTAATTAATTAGAATTCGTGGAGCGGAGACCGAATAACGAGTTATCCTTATTCTAGGGTTTTTATTCATAATTCTGGAAGAAATCATTTGGAGAAGAACTGCCAATCTAGAGAGAAGCTAGTAACCGGAATGTCCTTTATCGAACAAAAACCAAATCAATTATTTACCTGTTATTATTGTTTATTGAACTCTTTTCAACATTCACCATCACATACAACAACTCCCCATTTCCTGTTATTTTATTATTCTTGTTTGTGTGTAAGTAAAAATTAAACTAGACACTGCCTCATTTGGTTCGATACTTAGGGAATACTCTGAGATTTAAACTTGCTATAATCGACCGGTACACTTGCCGTTAGGTTAACCCCAACAACAATTTACCGTTAGGTTTTATCCCAACAAGTTTTTGGCGCGTTGCCGGGGAGGCACGGTTGCTTAGTTTAATTTTTATATTGGTATTATCTCATTTAATTTGTTTTTTTTGCTTTTTAGTTTATTTTGTTTGTTTATTTTATTTTATTTTTTTTGTTCATTTTCTTAGCTTTGTGCATTTGTTTTTCTTATTTTTGGTTCTAGTTTATTTGGTTTTACCGATTGAGTTTACTTTTACAACTACATTACTGTCACTTATCAAATTTTTGGTTTATGGTTAAAACTCTCTCTCTGAAGGAAATCCTGAATTTGAGCTGGAACCTGAGATAGAGCGACTTACAAGAAGAAGTCGTCAGGGATTGGTACTGGAGTCTACAGTTGAACGAGAAGTGTTTTCAAAGACTTACCAGGTGATACCTTGTTTCCAGAAGAAGAGTATCTTATGGACGGTATCAGCCGAGAAAGAAGGATGAAGACTACACTCGTCCGAATGTGGAGGGACTCACATCACCATAGTAATCCCTACACTACCGGGGAAGGGGTAGAATGGCAATTCCAGACCCATTATGGTCACGATGGTCCTGAATGCTCCACAGTTCATGGAACAGTTACTGAAGACCCAAATGTTCATCTTAATCCTTCCCTTGCTATTGGGTGGAGCATGTTAAACACCAGCTTCTCAGGAGGTAGCTAGGCTAACCTTGTTTCCTTTTTCACTCAGGGATAGAGCTGCAGAGTGGCTGAACTCCCTATCTCCAAACAGTATCACTTCCTGGAGTGAGCTAGCAAATGCGTTCCTAGCAAAGTACTTTCCACCATCCCAAATGCTGTCAATGAGAGGTAAGATCACGAACTTCAAACAGTATAGCGGTGAAACTCTTTCTGAAGGTTGGGAGCGATTCAAAGGAATTGTAAGAAGAGTACCACATCATTGTCTGGGAGAAGAAGTTGTATCACAATCATTTTATAAGGATCTAGACCCCCAGAGCAGTCTACTAGTTGATACCTGTGCAGGAGGAAGTCTTATGGAGCTTCCAATCACCAGGATAAAGGGGTTGTTGGAAACTCTTTCCAACTCAGCTAACCAACGGGGAGGTGCTAGAGCGGTGTAACAGCCCAGTAATCAACCCACTTGTGTGATATTGTCCGCTTTGGGCCGCAGCCCGCACGGTTTTGCTTTCGGGGTACCATCCCCAAAAGGCCTCTCACAAGGCAAGAGTATCCCCACACCTATAAGGTGTGGTTCGTGCGCTCTCCCGATCGATGTGGGAGGTGACCCCTACACTGGGTATCACAAGCGGCTACTGAGATTTTTCCAAAGAAGAATGCAGGAATTTATGAGGTGGACTCGAATACCCTCTTAGCTACTAAGATGGATAGCATTTCTAAGTAGTTTGAGAAGATGTGCACATTGATGAACCCAAAATCAAACGCATCGGCTATCACTGATTCATTCCCTCAATGTGAGTATTGTGGTAGAGGTTCTAACATGTGCCAGTGTGTTCCATCGCAAGAAGAGGCAGCAAACTATGTTGGTAACAGACCGGGTAATTATTTCGGAAATCAAGGCAACCCAGGTTACCATTCTCAGCAGCAGAATCGTTACCAAGCTGGCGGTAACAACAATTACAACCAAAGACCCCAACAGCAGTATAATTCCTCTTATCAGAAGCAGCCACTACACAGTCAGCAAGTGCAGAATACGGGTGCTGGTGCGTCCTCTAGTATGGATGAAGTTCTGGCCAGAATGAATGATTTCATCACGGTTAACACCAAGAAATTTAATGAGCTGGAAGCTTTCAACCAGGAGCAGAGGACCTTCCACAATGATCAAAGGACATTCAATAGGAACATCGAGATTCAGCTATCTCAGATAACACAGCGGTTGGCTCAGCGTCCTTTGGGTTCTTTGCCCAGTCAGTCAGAGCAGAATCCGAGAGAGCATGCCAAGGCAATCACGTTGAGGAGTGGTACACAGCTTGACCCGGTGAACCCTGAAGCTGACGCTCCTCTTCCTAATGTTGAGCGAAATGAAGAAACTGCACCAGCAGGTTCTCAGGAGGAACCAGTCGAAGAGGAGGTGACGATTAGCAAGACTCCTAAAATTTCCACACCCCCACACCGCGCAGTTGATGAAGCACCGGTTCCTTTTCCAAACCGGTTGAAGAAGAGAGACCTGGATGAGCAGTTTGGTAAGTTCTTAAGTATCTTTAAGAAACTAACCACTAACATTCCTTTTTCTGAAGCGTTAAAGCAGATGCCGATATATGCGAAGTTCATGAAGGAAATCCTGTCCAATAGACGGTCTTTAGTGGAGAAGGATACTGTGCAGCAAACCGAGAGCGTTTCAGCCGTCCTTTCGAAGAAGCTTCCACCTAAGCTTGATGATCTAGGTACTCCGGTCATACCTTGCGCGATAGGTAATGTGAAATGTGGTAAGGGTTTATGTGACTTAGGTGCGAGTATTAATTTAATGCCCTTATCAATGTATTTGAAGCTTGGTTTAGGAGAATGTGAACCTACCCGAATTACTCTACAATTAGCTGATAGGTCAATCATCCTACCTAAAGGGGTGGTAAGGGATTTAATTTTTTTGGTTGGTACTTTTGCTTTCCCTGCTGACTTTGTTATTTTAGACATGGAGGAGGACAAGGTAGTACCGCTTATCTTAGGTCGACCATTCATGCGTACAGCAAGGACCCTCGTTGATGTTGAAGGAGGGAAGATTATACTGCGGTTACATGATGAGCAGCTTGTATTTGATATGACCAAGGCTACTACCCACCCTTCTGATGTTCATGCTTGTTTTAGTTTAGATTGTATTGATACCTTGATGCAGGACTATTCTTACAGCCCCACGGAGCTGGATGCATTAGAGAAGTGCTTGGTAGAATCCATAGAAACAGCTCATGATGATTCTGAGGTTTCTGCTGCAGCATTTCAGCTTGCTGCTGGGAGGCCATATAGGAAGAACCACAAAATCGAAGAGGAACCGCTGGACCGAGTTCCAAAGACACTAGCTCCTTCTGTGGACTCACCACCTTCCCTTGAAATTAACCCTCTTCCTAGTCACCTTAAATATGCTTTCTTAGTTCCTCCATCTGATTTGCCTGTCATTATTTCTAATAGTTTAACCAATGAATAGGAGGAAGCCCTGTTGCAGGTTCTAAAGAGGAACAAAGAGGCACTAGGGTGGTCCATTGCTGATATCAAAGGCATTGCCCCTACGTTCTGAACTCACCGCATTTACCTCGAGGAGAATGACAAACCAACGAGACAACCTCAACGAAGACTGAACCCGCACATTAAAGAGGTGGTTAAGAAGGAGGTTATCAAGCTCTTGGATGCAGGTCTCATCTACCCGATTTCTGACAGCGAATGGGTAAGTCCTACACAGGTCGTACCTAAGAAAGGAGGTTTAACTGTGGTGCCTAATGATAAAGTTGAATTAATTCCTCAGCGTACTATTACTGGGCATAGAGTTTGCATTGATTATAGGAAATTAAATGCCGCCACTAGGAAAGACCATTTCCCCCTTCCCTTTATTGACCAGATGCTAGAGTGGCTTGCAGGACAAGAATATTATTGTTTCTTAGATGGTTACTCCGGTTATTTTCAGATTCCAATTGCTAAGGAAGACCAAGAGAAAACCACTTTTACATGTCCGTATGGTACTTATGCTTATCGATGCATGCCCTTTGGTTTGTGTAATGCACCAGCTACATTTCAACGATGCATGACTCCTATCTTTGCTGATTTTATTGAAAAAGTGCATCGAAATCTTTATAGATGATTTTTCTGTCTTTGGACCGACTTTTGATTCATGTTTGAGAGACTTGGATTTAATCTTAGCTAGATGCAAGGAAACTAAATTGGTGCTCAATTGGGAGAAGTGCCACTTTATGGTGCAGGAAGGCATCGTGCTCGGACATAAGATTTCTAAGAAAGGGATCGAGGTAGACAAATCAAAGATTAATGTAATAGAGCAGGTGCCACCACCATCGTCGGTAAAGGATGTCCGGAGTTTTCTTGGTCACGCAGGTTTTTATAGGCGTTTTGTTAAGGATTTCTCCAAGATCTCTAAGCCTCTTCGTGATTTGTTAATTAAGGATGCTAAATTTGAATTTATGAAAGAGTGCTTAGATGCTTTTAATTTGCTCAAGGCTAAATTGGTTTCTGCACCTATTATTGTTGCTCCAGATTGGTCATTACCTTTTGAGATAATGTGTGATGCCTGCGATTACGCATTGGGAGCAGCTTTGGGTCAGAGGCATGACAAGGTGTTGAGGATAGTCTACTATGCTAGTAAGACTATGAATAAGGCGCAGAAGAACTACGTAACAACAGAGAAGGAGCTGCTGGCAATTATCTTTGCATGTGATAAGTTTCGACCGTACACTATTGGCAGCAAAGTCATTGTGCACACTAACCATTCCGCTCTCAGATATCTCTTTGGAAAGGTTGATGCTAAACCTCATTTGATCAGATGGATTTTACTTCTGCAGGAATTTGACATTGAGATTGGGGACAGACCTGGAGCGCAGAACGGAGTGGCAGATCACTTATCCCGTATGGAAGTTCCAGGTGATGGCAGGCCGATTAACGAGTATTTTCCTGATGAGTTTGTCTACATGATCAGTCGTTCCACGGACCCTTGGTATGCTGATATTGTGAACTTCCTAGCTAAGGGTATCGTCCCTCCAGAGTTGACATATCAGCAGAAGAAGAAGTTTTTCTCCACGGTCAAGCATTACCTTTGGGACGACCCGTTTCTGTTCAAGGTCTGTGCAGATGGTATGATTCGTCGGTGCGTTTCTGAGGAGGAAGCTAGAGACATCCTGTTGCATTGTCACTCTAGAGAAGCAGGGGGTCATTTTGGTCCGGCTAGGACAGCCGTGAAAGTTTTGGAGGCCGGCTTCTTTTGGAAAACTCTGAACAAGGATTGCTATCAATTTGTTTCCACTTGTGATCAATGTCAAAGGCAGGGGAATTTATCCAGACGCCACGAGATGCCATTGAATTCGATCTTGGAGGTTGAGCCGTTTGATCTTTGGGGCATTGATTTCATGGGACTGTTCCCATCATCGCAAGGTAACCTCTACATCTTGGTAGCAGTAGATTATGTCACCAAGTGGGCTGAAGCAATAGCAGCACCTACCAATGATGCAAGAGTGGTGCTTAAGTTTTTAAAGAGGAATATCTTTTCCCGTTTTGGTGTCCCATGAGCGATCATTAGTGACAGAGGCACACACTTCTGCAACAAACAGTTTGAAGCTCTTCTGCAGAAGTATGGTGTATGGCATAAGGTTTCTCTACCGTATCATCCACAAACGAACGGACAAGCTGAGATCACCAACAGGGAGCTTAAGTGGATTCTTCAGAAATTTATTACATCCTCGAGGCGAGTCTGGTCCCTTAAGTTAGATGACGCCTAGTGGGCATACCGTACTGCCTTTAAAACACCTTTAGGTATGTCCCCATACAAGTTGGTTTATGGCAAGGCGTGTCACTTACCTGTGGAGCTGGAGCACAAGTCTTTTTGGGCAATTAAGGCATTGAATTTTGATCTCCAAAAGGCTGGTGAGAAGCGTAAGCTACAGCTGTGTGATCTGGAGGAGTTTAGAGAGGCAGCTTATGAAAACGCCAAGATTTATAAGGAGAAGACGAAGAGGTGGCATGATAAGCTGTTGGTCAAGCATGAGTTTCACGTGGGGGATAAGGTTCTTCTATTCAACTCCCGCCTAAAACTATTCCCATGAAAGTTAAAATCTCGTTGGTCTGGCCCATTCACAGTGACAAGTGTCTCACCCTATGGAGCCATTGATCTAATCAACACAGAAGGTGAGACATTCAAAGTCAACGGATCCCAGCTAAAACATTATTTGAGTAGTAACGGTCTAGCCAAAGACCGAAAAGATGGGCAGCTTGGTGGGAGGCAACCCACAAGTATAAAATCTCTTCTACACTCTCTTTTTACACTTTCCTATTACTTGATATAATTTTCTTTTAATCTATTGAGAATTTTTACTATTTTACAGCACGAGCCCCGACTCCCCTATTTCAATAAATAACTCTGCCTGGTTCCACTTGAGTTCTTCTGGTTTTGCAGATTTAATCTTTCAGGTACTTCATTCTAATGCTAAACTGAACTCAAGTGTGGGGAAATATCATGGCAGTGTTCACCACGGATCAGGGAGTCCTTTAACACTCTTGCTATTTCAATTCTGCATCTCTTGTGGTTGTTTTATTTTTGTTTGATTATTTTTGGTAATGTTTCCTTTTTTAAAAATTTTTATTTAAAATAATTGAGGTGTTTTAGATTAGTGGATTTGAATTTAATTTAATATATATATATATATATATATATATATATAAAAGGAGTTTTTCAACGCGTCCGGCTAAACCCAGCCGGACGCAAAGCCGGATACCTAAAAACCCTAACCCGTTCGGATCCGGACGCCACATCCGGACATAACTAAACATCGCGAGCCGCGATATCCTTTTCTTCTTTCTTCCTTCTTCTTTCTTCTTCCTCCCATCGACCACGAATAGAACCCACACTTCCCCCCTTCCTCCATTTTCGCCACCACCACAACAGCACCCCTCACCACTACCACCAGCCATTTAGACGCCGCGCCGCCCAGACGCCACTGCACCACTACCGCCGCCCCCCAATTCTTCCCCGTTTCGACACCACTAACCCTAAACGCATCAGGTTTTTAAATTTTTCTGATTTCAATTCCCTTCTTGACAAATTAGAGTAGATTAGATAGTATTTTGAGGTTTATGATGTTACTTTCGTGGTATAGATGCGAAAACGTGCGGTGTTTTGTGAAATTTGGAGAATTCTGGTTGCATCTGTGTTGTTTTTGAACATGTAAGTTCGCGGCGATTTTTTTTAGGGTTCTTAGTCGCGTCCGGATCTGCGTCCGGCTAAGTTGACCCGGACGTAGACCCGAACATGTACAAAATTTTGAATTCTTCTGCAATTGTTTTATAGGTTTATATTATATTGTTTAATGCTATTGTTTGCTATGTTTGGATGTTTTAATGCCTTGATACTCATAAATTAACTGTGTGCAAGAATGTGTTCAAATAGAACTTACTGCTCGATCGGTTTCGGGTTTTGGTGTGTCTGTTGCTTCTCTTTTCTTGTTGTTTAGATTTCTTACTGCTTTTGTTTATCATATAGATGGCTCGAACTAGAGGAGGAGGTGCTACACGCACGGGGTCTTCTTCGAGGAACCCACGCCCTTACGACCAGTCAGAGCCAGCCCCCACCCCACTCCGACCTGATGGCTTTATATCTGCCGCCGCCCGGGCATGGTATGAGCAGGGCGGGTCCTTCGTCATCGAGCGATGCATCACCGCAGAGGCATCGGCTGCCACTGGTCTTACAAACATATTTGAGGGTTTGGGCGCTAGAAGCATCTTGCGTATGGGCGAGGGTGTCTTCTCTCCAGAGCTGGTACGAGAATTCTACACCAATGCTGTGGCTTCAGACACGACAAACAGCATTACCTCCTACGTGCGCCAGTTCCAAGTGGAGGTAACCCCTGAGACTTTTGGTATTCTTTTACTCCTCCCGGATAATACGGAGACCCATTTAGACTTTACGGAGGATGAGCTTAGGCAGACTAAGTCTAGGTGGTTACAAGCGGTCGGGAGTACTACTCGCCGAAGGGGTGAGGAAAATAAGACTGTGCTCCCCTATGCTATCCTTCCCTCCCTTCCCCAGAGGACCCTTGCAGAGATCCTCAGTCATCAGATCCGGCCTCATGCCGGAAATGATGCTTCTGATGAGGACTGTGTTCTCCTCGATTATCTCCTAGCCGCCCCACGCCCACCTTCTCAGTAGCTCTCACTCCCCTTTGTGATGTTCAGACAGCTGCACAAGGTGGTGACTTATCAGAAGGCGAAGAAGAAGAAGATCACCCCCATCTTTCCCATTTTTATTCAGCATCTTCTTACCTCCACCCTCCCTGAGGAGATCTTCACTGATATTGAGATGAGGGAGGGGGAGACACCCATCTCCGTCGGGACCTTCAGGAGGTGGGGCTTCGTTTGTCTTGATGATGGCAGCTGGGTGAAGGGCAGCTTAGGTCTCGGGTCCACAGGCACCTCTGCGAGTTCCAGCTCTACTCTGGCGCCCACTGCTACCATGGCACCTCCCATACCCCCAGTGATGAGCATCCCACCAGAGATGCAGACCATGATGGACTCCATTCTCTAGCAGCAGCGGAGGATGGAGCAACTCCTTGGGGGGATGGAGCTGCAGTTTGTGGATGTACAGCAGCAAGTCAGGGATGTCCAGCAGCGCCAGGTGCGCATGGAGGGACACATAGATGACATCCGCCAGACTCAAGGGCGCCTCCAGGCAGAGCAGGCTTCTCTCCACAACACCCAGACTACGCTCACAGAGCGCTTGGAGCGCAGTGATGCTTTTCAGAGAGAGATCGCTCAGTTCATGGCAGAGGCATCTGCTCGGCAGAGCGAGGCAGCCCGGTTCATGGCCGACTCATCAGCTCATCAGGCCCAGACTACCTAGCTCTTACAGATGCTCATGGCCCAGATGGGTGCGAGACCTCCGCCACCACCGCCGCCTCAGTGACCGCCATCCTATTTTTACTGCTTTCTTTTATTTTGTTTGTTTTTATGTACTTTTCTTTTTCTTTGACTTATTTTACTTTTTGTTTGTTAAAACTAACAGTAAAACACGAGACTGCAGGTGAAGTGGTAATGGTTATATTAGGCAGTGTTTTAATTCTGAATTGCTAAATTTCCTGTTTCTCTGAGCAGTACAACATTCTTAAATGATTAATTTACATGTCACCTCTACTGCGAAACAAACGGCTATAAGTACAGGAAATGGAACCACACTACTTGCGAACGTCTGCTAAGCTTGAATTATGGGGAGTATTCTTTCTCCAAATATTACTCATACGATTCAAATATTCCCTGTCGTTCGAGTTAATGCACTTTATTCTGTGGTTGTACATGCCAGTGAAAAATTAGCAACTTTTACTCTGCACAAAACGTATACTGTCTGTGACTCATGAGGAATATCTCGACCCCACCAATACTTCAAGTGTGAGGAAGAACATCTTCCTCAATCTACGACACCAGGGGAGTCTTAGTTCCAACTTTAACTTAGTGATGTTCCGCTTTTGCTTGCGTTAAGGGTTAATTATTGCATATGCATCTACTATGAGTATAGCATGTTTTGAAAGCTCTTTTAACTGCTTTTCTTCTATGACCAATGAGGACATTGCTCCTCTTAAGTGTGAGGAAGGAAAGACCTTTCTCTGAAAACATGCTAGTTGTTCTTTAATGCCACACTTGCTTTTTACTGCTCTAATGCCTGTGCACACCAAGTGAAATTAAACCAAGTGAAAACCGTAGGTATCTTTTTGCTTGATGAGGTTTGTATAAATAATTTTATTTAAAAATACTCTTTTTTCACTAAAATCTGATAGATTGGCTAGTTGTGGAAACCAGATTATTTTAGCTTGGGATTTTGGAAATGAAGTGAATGTTTGGAATGAAAAGGATAAGGCAAGGTACTCCACTGATCAAAATTTTTTTCCTAACAATAGCAGGCCTCGTCTATCCGGTTATTAAGTCTTAAGTGTGCCTTAACACCTATCTACCTAAGGTCTCGGGATCTGGGATAGTTGGCCCAACACCATCTCAAGGATAGAGAGAAAAGTCTGGGTTACGGAATAACTTTGCAAGATCTCAAATATTATTTGTTTTATACATAATTCTTGAAGATAAATGCTTTCGCTTACAAAAGAGATAATTGCAGTTAAATTTATACTTTCGATCATGAGTGTGTGGTGTTGAAAGGTACTGCGGAATAAGGAATTACTTCACACCCCTTGTCATCCAAAGGTTAGAGGAATGAAAATTGGTGGAAAGTCCCACGCTAAGCTAACTTGTTTTCTACAATCTAGTTTCTCTATGCTTTTACAAAATTTTTCTTCTTTCACTGTTTGTGAAATCACACCTCTAAAGAGCAAGATTATTCTTTCATTTATCACTTTGTTTGATTTCGCCCTGCACTTGTTTAATTTTGAGATTATTTGACGGTTTTAGAGATATTCTTATTCCTTATTTGCTTGACAACAAGCAAAAGCTTAAGTGTGAGGAAGTTGATAAGTGTGAAACATATAGGCTTTTTAGGGTCTAATTACCTTAAAATCTATAACAATTCAGGCAATGTTTCCCACTTATTATGTGTTTTTCCTAAGATTGATGTTATGATATGAACTGATGCATTTTATATGCTAAATATAGGAAAAACCCAGAGAAATGAAGATTTTACATCATAAGGAATTCAAAGCAACAAACAGGGAACAAATCCGGAAAAAGAGGCAAAGATTGGTCACGTCCGGGTCAAGAAAGACGAACGCAAATCCGGACATCACATGTCCGGATCCGGACGCAAGCTGGACGTGACCCAAACTCCAGATCCGAGAGTTCTGTGTCTTGTCCGGATCCGGACAAAGATCCGGACATAACCCGAGTTTCAGATCCAAAACCGCAGTCTTACGTCCGGATCCGGACACAGATCCGGACGTCACATAGAAATGAAAAATAAAAACGCATCACGCTAATAATCGGGCTTTCGGTGCAATTATCAGCCGAGCGGCGGTTTAGCCCATACCACATCATTAATTAACATACACCCATACTCAATATGTTAAGCCTATGCCCATGCTCGTACCTAACTTCCACTAACCTGTGTTTATTTCTAAGCCTATTTAAACCTTCACTCAGCCTTCATTTCAATTGGTACCAGATGCTCCAGTCAAAACATCACACTCTCCTTCTCTCCCTCCATATCATCTGCTCATCCACGATAAACCCTTCATCTCCATTCACAAATTTTCCCCCGTAACTCTTCCCCCTCACTCACAGACAGAAACCTGCTCACGGTGCTCCATTTAGGCGCGTCCGGATTGACGTCCGGATCCGGACAGACCCAGGACAACGCGTCCGGATCGACGTCCGACCCCAGATAGCCGGACGTGACACAGACGAGAGTGGACACTGCAGAATCGGTGACGGCTTCTAAAATCAGTTTTCTGCTAAATACCTCTATCCTTATGCTAATTATACTGAGCATTGTTATGCCTATGGCTGAGTAGTCACTTTTAATTTCGGTTTACTATGTATCTCAAGATTCATTATTTCTGAACCATTGTGATTTTCTGCAGTACTTTAGAATAAAGTTCTTTTCCCTTATGAATTCCTAAACTTTTTAATCTGATCAATTATTGAGTTTATCAGTTTGTTAGCTTATAAGTGAGAACTGCGGCTATCAATTGACTACAGGAAAAAGAACCAGTTAGTATAGAGATGGTAATTCCTCTAAACCACTAGCTGACCATTAATCTAGACTATGCTTAAAGCAATTAGTAAACAGTGGATTCATAACGAGAGTTAGGATTCGGTCTTTGCTAATTAGAATTCGTGGAGCGGGAGACCGAATACGAGTTATTCTTATTCTAGGAATTTATTCATAATTCTGTAGAAATCACTTTGGAGAAGAAACTACAAATCTAGAGAGAAGTAGTAAACCGGAATGTCCTTTATCCAACAAAAACCAAATCAATTATTTACCTGTTATTTATTGTTTATTGAACTCTTTTACAACATTCACCATCACATACAAAAACTCCCAATTTCCTGTTATTTTTATTATTCTTGTTTGTGTGTAAGTAAAAATTAAACTAGACACTGCCTCCTTTGGTTCGATACTCAGGGAATACTCCGAGATTTAAACTTGCTATAATCAACCGGTACACTTGCCGCTAGGTTAAACCCCCAACAACAATTTACCGTTAAGTTTTATCCCAACACATAGACATATGTATTCATTCATAGTGTAATTATGGTCATTGCGCACAGGAGATGCGAATACCATATGTATTATATACCTACTTTGCTAATTCTGGTGTAAGAATACAAGTGCAAAGGAGTAGAGAAACTCCAGGGGAATGAGAATCCCTATGGTATATCTTATGTGAAATCAAATTTGGTAATATTGTGATGGGTGATTCGGTATGAAACCGACGTAGAACCTAGTAGGAATTGAATTCCCTAGGCAACTTGATTTGAGGTGAATTGAGAACAATGGGTGGACTAAGTTCTATAAGTATTGAATTCCCTAGGTAAATTATTTGTAGATGAAATGAGTAATAATTGATGAGATGAGTAATAACTGACTAAATGAGTTCCATAAATTGAAAATGTACTGCTCTATGATTATGACTAGAAAGATTAAAAGATAGAAAATGAAAAAATGATTGACTATTTGGTTGTTTGAAATTGAAGTGGGAGGTGGAACTTGATTTGCTAGTGATCAAGGGATACCGAACACAAATTGGGGTGGAAGGATAGTTCAACACTGATGCTGATCACATCAGGGTTGGATGATTCTAGAAGCTCCCTATAAGTGGTCACAAGTAATCATGCCAAGAATAAATGCAGCTAACATAAAGTGGTTTTGGAGTTGTATTGAGTTTTCAAAAGAATTTCCAAATGGTATTTGCAAAAAGATTATCCCTCTAACTTAAAAATAAACTGGCTTTGAAACCACTACCACTTACCTGTGGGCTCGATCTTGATGGCCGGGTGAACTGTGGGAGTGAGGACTAGTTTTGAAACCACTGCACCGGACAAGCAATGGTCCTAAGTTGACCGGTAGGATGGTGGCAGTGTGTGTTTTGTTTTTTTTCCAAGGGCAGCGGGACAAAGAGAAGTCTTATGTCGGGAGTGACCTGGAGTGCCTGACGATATCTAGATGTGCAAACGTTTTGATCAGAACCAAAGGAACTGTGGGCCAGAGAGAGTAAGTGCTCATTAGTCATGAATCGACCATGAACCAGAAAGCGTAAGTGTTCAGCGTGACCGGTACCTGAGGGATCACTCGATATGGGACAAGACTGTTGTGCCTTCTTGTCTTCGGATCGACCCCATTGAGAGGAGAAAAAAAGTATTTTTGATTGCTATGCATGCAGTGACAGGTTGTGTGGATGTATAGAATACATCAAGACAGACCTATTGAACCTTAGCATAGAATACCTATGTGACTAACAATATTAGATTCACCAACTTTGAGGGCAAAGTTCTTTAAGCGGGTAGATTGAGATACCCCAGACTTAAATATGGTGATTAATTATTCTAAAATGATTTTTAGAGGCCTAATTATGCCTAAAGAATTTTGGTGAAGAAAGAAAAAAAAGAGAAAACGCTTAAAAAGCGTAAAACATAAAAATGTGTGTTAAACAACTATAGGAGGTATATGAACTCGAATAGGGTCCTAGATGGATTCCTAGAGCTTAATTATGCCTAAATAACATGTGGGAACAATTCCT
Organism: Limonium bicolor; assembly: GCA_023374045.1. NCBI lineage: Eukaryota > Viridiplantae > Streptophyta > Magnoliopsida > Caryophyllales > Plumbaginaceae > Limonium > Limonium bicolor. The sequence continues at coordinate 150,110,852 of CM041780.1, forward strand.
GAAGAAAACGAATCCATATAGTGGGTTAAAAATGTAAACAATGCTTTAAAGCACGTTTTTCGAGAAAACCCAAAAATGTGACTTTAAGTGGTTAAATTGACTCGCAAAAATTATAGTTGACCATATAACTATAATTAAACATTAATGAAGGTTTAAGAACCATTAAAATTAAAGAGACGAGAAAAATCTAAAAAACGGGCCTAGTTAGTGAATAGTTCCGAACCGGGGAAATTTAGGAGTGTTTCTTGCAAAAAGATGAAAATACCCCCAGCTTAAGTATACAAGGGGGGGCGGGGGCAGTTTTATGAGAGTGGATCAGCACTCTCTCTTACTTAACTAGCTTATTAGCAAAAGTAAAAGAAAAACGCAAAAAGTAAATAAATTACCTAACGTTTCTCACTCCTCCGCATTCTCTCTTCTCTATCCAATTCCCTTCTCCCCAGCCGGCAACTTCTTCTTCCTCCCCTTAGGTGGTAATGTTTTTTGCAGCCCTTCAATGGCTTCCCCACCTTTCCTTGCTTGCCCAAGCTACACCAAAGCTCCAAATCAAAAACAAAATACACATTTGTGCTCTCCTCATCAAGAGCTTTCTTTCCCTATTTTCAAAATCTCAAAGGCTTGAAGTTTAGCACCATGGTTCCCCCTTTCATTCAAGGTAAGAAAAGTCACAAAAATCCAATATTTCTTCCATCCCCTTGATCAGCTGGTTTTGGTTGCCTAAACTGCCTTATTTTCTCCTTGTGTGAGCATTTGTTCAAGCCTACAACGTGCAGCTGGAGCTCTCCTTTGGTTCATGGTAAAAATAGATTCTAGGGCTTCCAAGGTAATGCACAACTTTAGTGCTTTAAGCACTTCGTCGCATCATTAATTTAATCAATGAGTTAAGTGTTTTTACTTAGTCTCGTTTCCCTTATTGAATGTGGGTTGGAACTTGGCAATTATATTTCACCCTTGGCTGATTTTTAGTCAAGAGAAAAAAGAGAAGTGAGAAAGAGAACTTGAGAACTAAAGGTAAACAATCTACCTTGATATCTATCTTAAATGTTATAGAAATTTTAGGATGGGTAATTGAAAGAATGAACCAAATATATGCTAGAAATGTATTTGGGTGACCTGGGAGAGAATTATGATTCTCTTAGTGCAATTGTGGATTGTTATTTGCTTTACGGGCCTAAGAGCCAAGCATTTAAGTTTAGTGCACTTTCCATAACCAAAATGCAAGAAAGTCAACCTATTATATTGTGATTGATGAGACTTGGATGAGGTTTGTGTGCTGGAAGAATCCACTAAGGATTTGGTTAGATTGTGTTGAATTATGGATATTTTAGCTTAGGTGATGAAGATAATGAAATTCGAATATGCTGGGATTGTAGAGGAACTATGGCGAAATTTCGGTAGAAACCTAAGAGATTTAGGTGACTTGAAGAATTGATGCTACTTAGGGTAAACTAGGTGTTTGGAGAGACCAATTGGACTAGTTAAGCACCTTGAGATGTTAGTTGAAGGATTGAGTTAAATTGAGCAAAAATCTGTAGCAAATGTGGTGTTGGGGTGTCTTGGAATTTCTAGGAAAGAACTAGTATGTATGACCTTAAAAAGGAAGGATCGACTTGGTTATTGGAAATACAAATGACTAGGAATGAATGGTCATGGTCAAAAAGTGAATTGGTAATGGTTAGGTGCAAGATACAAACTGTCATGGAAATGCGGTAGTGCACTAGTGTACAAAGTACATAATTTGTGAGTGAAAACTTGTAGAATTGAACAAGGATTGAATGATGAGTTTGAACAATGATTTAGGGAGGTTTAATTTATGTTAAAGGTGTTAAAACATGTTTGGAAACATGTGGGAAGATTGGAAAAGATTTGGGTGAAGACTGAAGTTGGAACAGAATTTTAAAACTGTCAAATGCAACAGAACTCCAGCCACTTTACTAGTCTTGGTCCGGGTTTGCAAACAAGTACGGAAACCCGGACCACCTCTTAAACTAGGTAGAAAGGTCTTCGCTGGATTGGTCCGGGTTTAAAAACTGGGACACAAACCCGGACCAACATAAAAACACGACAGTAGGTTGATCGAAGAGATGGTCCGAGTTTACAAACAAGTACGCAAACCCGAACCAACACAAAAATGCTCCAAATGTTGAAAATGGAATTTTAAGATGGGGAATTGTTTGGTATCGCTATTATAAGGTTGTTATGAGTCGTTTAATGATATTTAAAGGTCATTAGGAGTATAAACAAGTGTTAGATTGAATGAGGAAGTGAGAACTTAAGATCGCATGAGTAAAGATAAGACAACTGGACAACGGGGTTAATTACTGGCGCCATAGTCGTTTAAACTTCCGAAATTTCTTAACGTTAATAGGAAACGTTGTAATGCAACCAGTAGTTCTGGAATTACCCCAAGGAGCGTGAGATGACACGTTAGAGTAAATCCTCGGTGACAGGTATGGTTTTCTTGCAACTTATGTCCTGCCGAGTTACGCTCGGCTTGTGTGCTACTTGTTGTGTTTGCTAACCTAATAAGATAAAAGCACGAAAATGTTTACCGTATTTGATATATACATATATATATATATCTTGATGCATGCTGTGTGAGTGAACTAACCAAGCTTGCTTGAGTTGTGAACTAACTGAGTATCGTTGTCCAACTCATAATTAAATAGCGTTGCTTAGAGACTCGTAGTGAGAGTCGATACACAAAGTAACTAAAACATGGAGAAAACACGTAAGAAATCTCAAATTAGAGAATAACTATAGTTCAACGATATGAACTCATGAGAAAAGTAAAAAAAGAAAAATACGAGATTAGTAAACCCCTTTAATGGTTCATCGAGAACAACGATAATTTAATCTTATGAACTCACTAGAATGTAAGAGTGGTGGATGGGACTATTGAACCCCTATTGATGATGGTTGACCTCCTATATAAGGATCCATCTAGTATGAGAATATGACCCGAACGTATAAGTATTCGAAATGTTTAAGAACCCTTAAATCTAAGAATACCGTACTCGAGAAAATTCTCTAAGCTATTAGATGACATCGAGAGTGATGCTTTTAGACTAGTATACATGATTGTGCACGACTCCGATGAGAGGAGTGATTGGGAATGTGAGTAGTTCGATAGAGATTCGGACGTATGTGAAAGAAAGTGGAACTAAGAGAGTAGTTTCGGGTTCTGGTTGAACCTCCCCACCATGCTAGGCTCGGTGTTGGGTCGAAACCGGGGGAGTAAGACTAAAGCCCGAAAGGTAGGTGGTGAGAATTGTGAATGTCTCTGCCTGGAGGTCAAGAGAATTGACTTTGGATTATTTAAGAGAATTGATTTGTGAAGTATTCAAGAGAAGAATAACCGAGGAAATAAAATTGACACCTGCGGCGGCTATAGAACTAAGAGAAGAAGTAAAGTCATACGAAGTGAATGGATAAGACATTGAATAGTGAGACTGAGGTATTAGTGAGGGCGAAACCCTCAAGGCCTAAAGAGTAAGATAGTGTAAAGTAACGAATTATTGGTTAGTCTTGTGAATGTATTCCATTGTTGAATACTTGTGATATGCGAGCATGTTGTGTGTTTACAGCATTTCATGTTATGATTTAAATAAAATCAATCGCATGCTTAGACAAGAATTAGTTGGGTGTGGCCCGGTAGTAGCGGGTTGCACGTCTATTGTACCAGCAAAGGTGCTGAGCCCCTTTGGGGCCACCCATTCTATTTCAGGTGCAATGAAGACGATTACCTTTGAGAGTAGGATAGGGATTATGGTTAAGCATGGGTAGCTAATTTAGATATTTTTGTATTTGTATGTATTGGTGGTGTAATTCCGAATGTGTTTTCGGTATAGAGAAGATGATAAACTCGGTATAGTATTGAATTGAGGAATTGTATATGACCCGGATAGATTTTGATTAAGATTTGTATTTGTTTTAGTATTCGGAATTTCTGTCCATCGGACCGTTACTATATTAGAATTAGGCTTTGTTAGTCACATGGTTGGCTAACGACATTGTTTCACCCACTGTGTATTTGGATTATCTGTTGTGTTTGTATCGATGAACGAGGTGATTACTTATTAATGACGAGATTAGCGGTAAGGGTGTTACAAGAAATAAACACACACAAGGAATATTTATTACGGTTGAATGATACCTAATGGATTCCAGAAAAGGTTTACTTAATGACAATGGATTCAGGAATTTCCCATTAAACTCCTTTGAATACCTATTCGACACCCGACACTGCGGTGACTCGAACTAACATTTGGCATACCTAACAACTTGGTTTTTAGAGGCTGAGAGGAAGTCTGGTGGTACCGGCTATGTGTAGTGTATTGGATGGAGGACGGTATCTATATCAAATCCAGAGTCCAAAAATTATTATCCCGTAGCCCAGAGGTTGGCTTAGCGTCTTTGACTTTTACTCACTGACAGGGGATTAGATTTATCATGCGTCATACTGACGGTCATGCAATTTGGTAGTTTAAATACTCATTCAATAGTGTTCAAATAATACCCGACTAGTCATGTGTCACATTGACGGCCATGCAATTTGATAGTTCGACACTTATCTTTCAAGGTTCATAAACAACCGAATATAATGACTCGGACTTGAGAAGTGACAATCCCACCGTGTGGATTGTCTGAGGATAATTGATTGAGGGTGAATTCGAGATTCTAGAGATAACCTCGAGACGTAGGTTGAATGGAACTAACTCTTTTATTTTGATATCACACTCTTGTTTGATGGTCGGATTGGATTGTTTATTGGATATTTATGATTGAAGAGGAGGAAAACAAGATCAACCTAGGAAGTCGAGGAGAGGCAACGAGCAATCGCAAGCAAAGGAAAGCAAGAAACAAAAGGGCGCTACCGGTCATAAGTGACCGGTCACGTAAGGTAGAAGTAGCACTAAGAAGAACGATCGGTCGTATATGACCGGTCGATTATTAGAAAGAGCGCGTTATAAATAGCGACCGGTTGTCTGTGACCGGTCAAGAGTTAAAGAAAGCACAATACAAGTAGCGACTGGTCGTCTGTGACCGGTCGATAGTTAAAGAAAGAGCGATATAGGTAGTGACCGATCGCCTGTGACCGGGCGCTAAAAGAGTCGAAATCAGCATATAAGCGACCGGTCGCCTGTGACCGGACGCCAAAAGTGTAAAGTAAAAGGCAAATAGTGACCAGTTGTTTGCAACCAGTCAAATAATCAAGGAAAAAGCATAGGTGGAGTCTAGGTACTTAGAAGCAGTCCGATAATTGGAAATAGAGGATGTAAATACTATGCTTACATAGATCGTTGGGATGACAGCCTGGCAAAGAGGAGAGACAGGCTGGCAGACCCAGGAATCTTAGGAAAATAGCTATAAATAGGGGGTCACCCCCATAGAATAAAGATACGCTTACCAGATTCACGAAATCTCCTCTCGAGTGCTAGCATTCTCTCAATTCTTTTATTCTGGCTACGACTCTCTGCGACAAGGTAATTCGACTCCGCAATCAGCCTTGACTTCAAGAATTGGTAATGTCAATCAGGAGCATGAGGGAAAGGATACAACCTTTTCATTTGGTGCCATCTGTGGGAATCGAACAACTCAGAGATCGAGCAACCACGAATCAATTAATAGGCTTATAACAATGATCAGAATTAAAGGATCTAAAATCAATGAATCATGTTTTTTTAGGACCATGTATGAATGGCACCGAGAACCAGAAAAACTCTACGGTCTGATACAGGAAACACCGATTCGATTGCTAAAACAGGAGAAGTAAGATCCTCAGATGCCATCACCAAAAAAGATTTAGAGAACATGATCAAGAGCCTGACAAGAGTCGTCGAAGAAAGAATTGTAGAAAGCAATGAGCTCCTACAGCAAGAGCTAATGCAGAGGGATGAAGATCACCAAAAAAAATGGGTGGAAAAGACCAAGGCGATTGAGCTCCTAAAAAAGTGGGATTCTGAAGAGAGCATCAGGAGAAAGAAAGAAGCGCGCAAAGAAGAATTGATCAGTGAAGAAGGTAACGAGGAGGATGATTCAATCAATATGAGCCTTTATCCATTCACCGAGAAGATCAGAAAGGCCAAGCTACCTCCTCACTTCGTCGCCTCGACAATCAAAAAATATGATGGGATAGGGGATCCTGCGCAACACGTCAAAAAATTCATGTTTGCCACGAATACGCAGGGAATAGGCTCCCTTGAACTATGAAACCAATTCCCTGGAACACTCTAAAAAAGGGCATTATGATGGATCTCTACCAGGTCTCCCCAGTCTATATCAAGTTTTAAGCAACTAATAGAGGAATTCCAGTAGTACTTTGCTGCCAGTAAAAAAGTGAAGAAAGAAACGATTGAGCTCATGGATCTGAAACAAAAGAAAGGAGAAACTGTGAAAGAGTATAGCGAACGCTTTCACAAGCAAGTAGCTGAGATCGACGACATCGACGAAAAGATTTTAATCAAGGCTTTCGGCAACGGCTTGGCCCAACCACGACTGGCAGGAAAGATAGCCGCCAAGGATCTAGGAAAATATGCGGCCGCTGTAAAAGAAGGTCTTCTTCCTCCACCAAAAAACCCCTTCCAGGAGAGGTCCTAGTAGCATTCTGTGAGTATCACGGGCACAAAACCACAGGATGGTCAATTGTGCAAACCTTTCTAAAGAGTTGAGGATAATCGAGGAAAACAGGAAGAAGGGGAAACAGCAGGTAGGACACCAGAAGCAATCCAACAGCCAATACTCCCGGAACCGGCAGGAAGAATAAGTGCATCCGCAATTAGACCACGGTAAATCCTTCAAGATGATCACCGGTTTGTGACAAGGGGAGTAGAATTGTTTCCTTATAAAAAATAAAGAAAGGCAGAATAGTCTTTCTTGCATTTTTTACATCCTTTTCGATGAAAATCTATTATGTCATGATATTTCTTCAAATCCAATTAATTTATCTATTGAATAAAGAAGTAGTATTTAAAGAAAAGGAAACACTCATAAAAATTCTCCTAAGAAAAAACACAGGCCTCTTTTCAGAAGTAGGACCGCTGACTCCAAGTGAAAGAAAAAGACATATCCATGAAGTACATCAAGAGCTCCCTAAGAGAAAGATGGCCAAAAAAGAAAAGCTCCCTCTGATCTACTTCATTGAAGAGGACGAAGATGGGGTCCTTTATCCACACAATGATCCGCTTGTCATCAGAGTACAGGTCAACGATCGAATGATGGAGGGAATCCTGGTTGATAGTGGAGCAGGAGCTAATGTAATCTTAGCTGAAGTAGTAAAAAGGCTTGGGATACCTAAAGAAAAGATCAAGCCATACTCTGCAATGCTAGGAAGATTCATAGGGGGAATCTCTGCCAAGTCAACGGGCAGTATCGATTTCACTATCACTTTGGGACAAGACGATGAAAGACGTACGGAAAATATTAGTAGCCTTTATCATGCCCGGACTTTCTGGATACAACATGTACTTAGGACGACCAGGCATCAGCACCTTCAGAGCCATATGCAGTATGCATCATCTAAAGATGAAATACCTAACCAGATCAGGCAAGCTGGTAACCATAAGAGGGAGTCAGAAAATGGCTCGAGTCTACGAAGTTCGAATCATTAAAGGCTTACCAGAGGAAGGAATGGTAAAGACGGTAGGACCAGATAAAGAATTTAGAGGAGAGCTTCCCCACCGCTGGGAACAAATGAAGAAGCTAAGAGTTATGAGGCTCCCTGTGACCTTCCAAGAAAGGTACATATGAAGATTGATCGTTCTAAATTTTTTAAAATTGGAAGTGCATTTGATAGCGGAGAACAGACTCGCCTAATGAGGTTCTTGGAAAAAAGAAGGATAACATTCACCTGGAGCACATAAGAGATGTCTAGGATAAGCCGAGACGTTATCCAGTATAACCTCCAAGTCGACCCCAAACATCTGACTATAAGGCAAAGAAGAAGAATAGTAGGTGAAGAGAGAGACCTGGCCGCTCAAGCAGAGGTCTAAAAACTACTTAAAGCGGGATTCATCCGAGAGGTGTCCTATCCAAAATGGTTGGCAAATGTTGTATTACTCAAGAAATCAAATGGAAAATGGAGAATGTTTGTAGATTTCACATATTTGAATAAAGCGTGCCCGAAAGATTTCTATCCTCTTCCGTCAATCGACCGTTTGGTTATCTCAAAAGCCCAAAGTTCTGTGTTAAGCTTTTTGGATGCATTTTCAGGTTATAATCAGATAAAGATGAATGAAGATGACTCAGAAAAGACTTCTTTCATTACTTCAATAGGGACATTCTGTTACAAAGTAATGCCCTTCGGTTAAAAAACGCGAGGGGAATTTTTCAAAGAATAATCGACTAAGTATTCAAAGATCAGCTCACTAGCAATGTAGAGGCTTGTGTTGATGATATAGTCGTAAAAAGCACCTCAAGGGAGCAGTATATGAAGGACCTCGAAGAAAAATTTAACACTTTGGACAGATATCAAATCAGACTAAATCTAGAAAAATGTGTATTCGAAGTCACAAAAGGAAAATTTCTCGGCTTCATCGCTGGGCAGCTAGGGATTGAGGTGGACCCAAAAAAGAGCCAAGTGTTTTTGATTTATCTTCACCGAGAAACATCAAGGATGTACAGGCCCTCAATGGAAGATTGACGGCTCTAAGCAGATTCTATTCTAAACTTCAAGAAAAGTCCATCCCATTCTTCAACATTTTGAGGAAAAATAACAAGTTTCAATGGGGACAAGAATGCATCGAAGCTTTTGAGAAAATAAAACAAATGCTACGAGAATTACCAAAACTGGGAGTTCCCATTCCGGATCAAGATCTTTACCTTTATCTATCCGCCTCTGACTGGGCGGTAGCAGCAGTGCTAGCAATAGAGGAAGAAAAGAAGGAGATCCCGGTATATTACAAGGGAAAAGTTCTGACAGCTACAGAAAGACGTTATACAAGCATTGAAAAAATTCTTTTCGCCTTAGTAGTGGCATACCGAAAGCTTCGCCCCTATTTTCAATCACATTGGATCCATGTCAGGACCAATTAGCCGATAAAGCAAATAGCAGACAATCCAAACACCTCTGGGTGAATGGTAAGCTGGACAATGGAGCTCACCCAGTATGAGATTCATTTTCTACCACAAACAGTAATAAAGGCACAGGCACTAGCAGATTTTATAACTAAAACGAGCTTTGACCAAGAGGATAAGGAGTTTCTCAAGCCTTTTGTTATATCAGTCGATGGAGCCCGATGTAAGACGGGGGCAGGGGCGAGAATTGTGGTCCAAACTCCGAATGGGAGGGATCTCAATTATGCCTTTCGACTAGAGTTTGAAGTCACTAACAACGAAGCCGAATATGAGGCCCTCATCTAAGGATTAGAAATCGCTGCCGCGCTAGGGGCAACAGGTTTTATCAGATATACGACCGACACATCCTTAGAAATGTTTTATAAAAAAAACAAAGGATAATTTTTTTTTATTATGCAGATTTAGAGGTATACTCAGAGTCTATGCTCGTAGCAAGACAAAATGATAACATTTAAGAAGTAAAGGAAGAAAAACTCTGGAGATACCTACTCAAGGTTCAGGAGTTAAGGGTGAATTTCTCAAGGTGTGAATTGAGACACCTTCCCCGAGCAAAGAATGTCGAAGCAGATACTCTGGTGAAGTTAGCCTGCATGGCTGAGAAAGTTCCGAAAAAAGTTTGGTTGGAAGTCAAAGCTAATTCAAGTCTGGAAAACGCTTACAGTTCCACTGTTAATCCATCAGAATCAGAAGAAACATGGATGATGCCGATCATCGAGTACATTCTCCAAGGAAAACTGTCGCAAGAAGAAAAATAGGCGAAAACTGTAAAAAGAAGAGCTGCGTCTTTTTTCTTTGAAGATGGAAAACTCTATAAAAGGTATTTTGCAAGACCAGATCTCAAATGCATCACTCCAGAAGAGGGAAGCAAACTAATAAAGGAAGTTCACGAGGGAGTTTGTGGAAATCATCAAGGAGAAAGAGCCACAACTCACAAAATGTTGAGGCTTGGGTATTTCTAGCCAAAGATTAAGGAACATTGTAAGGGGTACATACAAAAATGCTTCAAATGCTAAGAGCATGGTGGCAAGATCCACAAACCCCCCGCTATGCAGAAGGCCATCTTATCCCCCATTCCTTTCGCCATGTGGAGATTAGATATCGTTGGCCCCTTCCTAGAAGCTTCTCAGGGAGGTATAAATTCATATGTGTGGCCATCGATTACTTCACCAAATGGGTTAAAGCAATGCCGACTATAACTATCACCACAAAAAGTCACAAGAGTTCATGTGGAAGTACGTTGTATGCCGGTTTGGTTTACCCAAAGTTATAATAACGGACAATGGAACACAATTTACTTGTGATAGTTTCCGGGCATTCTACGAAGAATGGGGCATCGACCTAAGATTAGCATCAGTGGCACATCCACAAGCCAATGGGCAAGTTGATAATGCAAACGGGAAAATTGTCAAGGAACTAAAAAAAAGGTTAAATGCCCGAAAGGGAGGATGGGTATAATTGCTGCCCCAGGTTCTTTGGTCTTACCGAACAATAGAGAAAGGTCCTTCAGGGGAAACGCCTTATAGGTCTACCTATGGATTGGAAGCGGTGGTTCCGGCTGAAGTCATCATTCCATCAGTTAGATGGGAGTCATATGACGAAGTACTCAATTATGAAGGAATAAAAGATCATCTTAAATTACTCAAAGAAACAATAATCACAGTAGAAGCAAAAATGGTTAAAGGCAAAAGTAAATTAGAAAAATACTTCAATCAAAGGATCAGGGAGCGAAGCTTTACGCAGGGGAATTAGTTCTCCGAGAAGTAAAGCAGCCAAAGAAGCTTGATCCCCAATGGGAAGGCCCATACATCATTCACCGAAAGACCGGTCGAGCTTTATACCATTTGAAAAATGTTGAAGGGTACAAGCTACCACATTCATGGCATGCTGAATGCCTGAAAAAGTTCTATGTGTAAGAATTTGTTTCAAATTTGTCAATAAAGGAAGCTGTTTTTTTTTTCAAAAATGAAAGAAACACCCAGCCTATGCGATGAAGGCTTCAATGCCATGAAAGAAACACCCAGCCTATGCACTGAAGGCTTCAATGCTATGAAAGAAACACCCAGCCTATGCGCTGAAGGCTTCAATTCCATAAAAGAAACACCCAGCCTATGCGCTGAAGGCATCAATGCCATAAAAGAAACACCCAGCCTATGTGTTGAAGGCTTCAATGCCATGAAAAAACACACAGCCTATGCGCTGAAGGCTTCAATGCCATAAAAGAAACACACAGCCTATGCGCTGAAGTCTTTAAAGCCACGAAAAACCTTGTATTGGGACGTCACACTCAAACAAGGATTAAAAAAAGAGGAAAAGCCATTTCCGGAACGTTAGGAGCTCTGGTTGCCTATAATGGGTGAATTATTAGGAATGGGACGCCACACCATATATCAAAAAATCTTTCTAAAATTGATAAATATTTTAGAGGGAGCGGTAGCAGAATACCATTATTTGGCTATCATCAACAAAAAAATAAAGAGCAAAATCATTCTTCAATTATCGCAAAATGGTACATAAAATGTTTTGAAAGAAAAAACATGACCGGTCGTCATGAGCAACTAGTCGATGATCGCTTCTGGCATAAAAAATTGATAAAACAAAAAGATCTGAAAAGTAAACAACCGGTCACTGACGACTGGTAATAAAATAAAAAATTGTGACCGGTCAAACGACCGGTCACTACTTCGATCCTAAAACAGAATACAACGACCGGTCATCAGCGACCGGTCACTACTTTGGACATTATTTAGAGCAACTCAGTCGAAGCTATTGGAGAACCGGTCACTCTATGTAAACTCCAATAGTAAAAGGTGTAATACTCAAAAAGAAGAGAACTAACTACTTCCATATCTTCCATTCAATAGATTACAAAAGGTTCTACAAAAAAATACTTAATGATTTACAAAGAAGATTAAAGAAACTAATCTAGTTCAAATTCAAGTTTCTTTTGCAACAGATGCTTCTGCCCCATAACCAGCCGCCTTTGTGCTAAAATCATTTCCATGGTTGGAAACACTCTCAGAAGATTTGGACACCTTAGCAGGAAGATGCAAACCCGCGTCGGCCTGAGGGACTCCACTTTCCAAAGGAAGAAAGGAGGCCTGGCCAGGTTCAAAACATGTCTCACCTGGAAGATGGCTAAATTTATCCAGTACTTCTTGAAACCGGGTCTTTTTAGTCATCTCTGAAAATTCCAGTGCACTATACAAACCGTCTTCAAGAAGTTCTCCCTTATCTGAAAAATTTTGAGATCACTTGGTGACAGGTGCTGGCAATCTTCCCGCATTGGGAAGTAAATTCCTTCTTCAAATGAGAGATGGTAAACCTTTGTCTCTATATTTCTTCTTGGATGCGGCGGGAGAAAGCTAAATGCTTGGCAATTTGACCCTCAAGAATATGGACCAGGCCCCGATACTGGTCACGATTGGATTTAGCCTCAAGCAACTCCTCATTTAGGTCGTCAATCCGCAAGTTAAGCTTTTGGACATTCCTCATAAGGTTTTTAGAGGATGTACCTGAGTAAAAGGTAAAAGTAGATTAAAATATCAGTGGAGGTAACAGAAGCACATATGTCTTTCACCGTATATAGACCTTTCGTTGCTAACTTTGAATTCTCAGAACGAATAAGGGACAATGCCTCTTCCATCAATTTCAGTTTCTCTTCATAAGAAACCCGTTCTCTCTCAAAAGCTGACCTATCATCAGAGAGATCGCTGAGTTCTCGGATTAACCTTTGTTTTCTTCGATAAGGGTGTCCTTCTCTTTTAGAAGACCAGTTTTCTCTTGCTTAAGAAACTTGTTTTCTTTGTCAAGAACTTCCTTTAAATTGATCAGCACCATCTTATCAGAGACAAGGCTCGTTACATCTTGCTTGTGGGCAGCTTGAGCCTGTCTCAGTAAGTTTTCCAGATCAGAAAAATTATAGAATTGATCGTTCTTTTTTTTCTTACTAAGTTGACCTTGTACGTGTCGAAGCGAAGCAACCTCTGTTTCTAGGGGCAGAATCCTATTCTTAAGAATAAGGTTGTCACTCTTAAGGGAAAAATTCTCTTCCCTCGGCTTCCATAGTATGTCCTCGTACTCATCGGTCAACTGCGTACACTGACGTCTGGCACTCTCCAGCTCCTTCTTCAAAACTAAGGCTAGCTGATTAACCTTGCTGGATATTTCAATATCAACACTTTCCACGAAAGTGTTGTGGGTAAACCGGGATAGCTCTAGCTCCTCTCGGGCATTATTAGCTCTACTTTCCTCATAGCGAAGGTCCTTCGTATGAGTTTCTATACTCTGGGCAAGGGCTACCGTCTATCAAAGAAAGAAAGATTAGTAAAGAATGTGCCATTCTTGAAGAAAATGGAAAGAAGGACAAGTATTTAAAAAGAAAGACAAACCCGGAAGATTCCTTGCCACAAATTATCAAGAGCGTCATCCACAGGGAAGGAGTGGCGCATAATGGCGCCTGCCCCTCCATCGCCTCTTCTCAGCTTCTCTTTAGCAGCTGTAACGGTCTTCAAAGGTGCGAAGAGGCCGTTAGGGTAGTCGGATCTCTTGATCGCCTCCTTCCATAACTTGGAATAAGAAGTCGACTCCGAGACGCGTAGAATAGGAAGGGGTTGACCATAATGATAGAACCAACCTTCTTTATCCGAAGGTCCACATAAGGTATTTCCAAATGTAGGAGGAGGAGGAGACCTTTCAGGAGAAAAGGATGTAGAAGCATTGGTGTCCTCCCGGTTTTTTGTACGGAGCTCAGGGTTCTCGGGCACCTCTTGATATTGCCCGGTACCATCCCTGCCCTTAGTTTCATCAGGGATATTCTCAAAGTTCCCCAATCCTCCAGGCTCCCCAGTCAAGATTTTTTCCTCCCCAGAAGAAGCCTTCTTAGGGGACTTTTCTCGGTAGCAGCATCAACATCAATAATCGAAGAAGCCTTGGCCTTCTTCGCGCCATGTTTTACCCTTCCCTTGGTTTCTTTAGGTGGCTTCAAAGCAAGAACCTTCTTGTACTTTTGGGCATGGGTCCTTTAAGCCGCCTCCACTAGGGGGAAGGACCGGTCGTAGTAGGCCTGGTGGCATCTAGATCATCTGAAGGAGGAGTTGCAAAAGAAAAAGAAGTGATAAGTAATAGAAAAGAAAAGGAAAAGCTAAAACAGATATGCACCTCCAACAGTTTGACCGGAAAGAAGGCCTTGATACTCAAAGGCACTCCCGGGAGCAGGGCTAGAAGAGAAATAACTGGACAGGTCAGGAAAAGACGCCGCAATTGGGGTCGCACAAGCAGACTTGCTTTTCCCTTCTAGGCTTAGATTGAGATCCGACCTTGGTGTAAGAGGAAGAAACACCTGACGACTGGAAGTCGGGCTCGTGTACCGTGTACTTAGATGGCTGTTGTTATCAGAAGGCCGAGCTTCAGGAGTCTAGGGAGATTTCCCTTTTCTGGGAGACTCTTTCTTTTTCTGCCGTTTTGGTGCACTCTCTAACTCATCTCCAGGTCTTTTTTTAGAAGAGGAGGGCAGTTCTGAAAGACGACGAGCTTCCTTCTCCGTGAAGCTGATGGAGGCATAGTAGTCCACCTTGTCATTCCCGACTTTGAAGGATACATAGTGCCAATCACAGAAGGGGCCCACACTTGACCCGATTTATGGAAGTATGCAAATGAGAATAAGAATAAGCAAAAAAAAAAACTAGCAAGCAAAAAGGGGTTAAAATTCCTTACTCTCTGAGTGTCCTAATGCGACTAGTCGGGCTTGTGAAAAGAATTCTTCCACGAACGTATGCTGCATCGATTTCAACACACGACTGATGGGAAGCTCTGATTTTGGAGAAGGGAATGAAGAAAGTGTTCCTCTGATAATAACTGGAATGTGGGGAGCTCCAAGGTATCGGCCAGGAGGTGGGACAATGATGAACCACCGAGTATTCCATTTCGGGCCAAGCTTTTTATAATCAAAAATTGAAAATCCAGCTCGACCGGTAACAGTAAGACTATCAGGGTCAACTCGAGCAGTGAAAATTGAATGAACTCAGTTGCGCTGGGATGGATTTTGCTTCCAAACAGATAGTAACGTAGGCATGCAATTGAGCAATGGCCTTAGGGTGAAGATGAGAAAAAGTGCAGCATCTTCGAATTAGAAAACAAGTGACAAAGGGGTGAGGGGGAACAGTCATGCCCCGGAGGAAGAATTCAGAATAAACTACGTATCCATGGCGGAAATCATCATAAGGAAGCGCATCGAAGGAAGAAAGGTAAATCTACGTTCCAATCGGAACCTTGACATCTTGAAGAAGAGAATTAAGAAAAGAAATGTCACAGGAACTGGGAAGCGGGTGATTTTTTTGCGTAGGTTTGTTCGGATTTAGTAGAGTGGGGAGAAACTTGTCACCTGATTGCAAGCCTTGGATGACATCCAAAGTAGAGCATATAGTGAATTTTCGCTTCGATGGACAAGGAGGTGACATTGCTGATGAAAAATTGAAAGAGGAAGAAGACGACTGAAGCTTTCTTTTTAGCAAGGGAGAGGAATCGACGGTTAAGGCAAAGGCAAAGAGTGGAAGAGAAAACTTTAACCCTCTCAAAAACCTTTTTAAAGGAGTGGTAAAAATCCCGCCTTTTAAAAATAATTAACTATGAAACAAAAAAATCAATTCTGTAGGAAATATCACAGGGGCTATATATATATTCTAAAAGACACACGCGTAAAAAGAAAGACCATCAGCATTTTGACAGCAGACGAGAAGGCAGAAATCATCCACATCTCGCGGTAAGAGCCACGCGTGAAAAAAGGGGCGTATGCACAAGCTATAAGAAGTTATTTCTTTTTATGAAATAGCAAAAAAGAAAGAACTTGTTGGACTGGGAGGAAGGAAGAAAGAAGCACGACCGGTTGTATGTGACCGATCGATTATGGTCGCTAGAGAGCACCATCAGGGTTACCTTTGTTAAACACAATCAACAGCAGAGTAAACAAATCGCCAACGAAAAATTTCTTTCAAAAGTAGATAAGTTCTACTTTCCTTGTTAATCAAAGTAGAACTTGTGGGACTGATGAAGAGGAGGAAAACAAGATAACCTTGGAAGTCGAAGAGAGGCAACGAGCAATCGCAAGCAAAGGAAAGCAAGAAACAAAAGGGCGCTACCGGTCATAAGTGACCGGTCACTTAAGGTAGAAGTAGCACTAAGAAGAAAGACCGGTCGTATGTGACCGGTCAATTATTGGAAAGAGCACGTTATAAATAGCGACCGGTCATCTGTGATTGGTCAAGAGTTGAAGAAAGCATAATACAAGTAGCGACCGGTCGATAGTTAAAGAAAGAGTGATATAGGTAGCGCCCGGTCGCCTGTGACCTGGCGCTAAAAGAGTCGAAATCAGCATATGCCAAAAGCGCAAAGTAAAAGGCAAATAGCGACTGGTCATTTGCGACCGGTCAAATAATCAAGGAAAAAGCATATGTGGAGTCCAGGTACTTCAAAGCAGTCCAATAGTTGGAAATAGAGGATGTAAATAGTATGCTTACATAGATCTTTGGGATAAAAACCTGGCAAAGAGGAAAAACAGGCTAGCAAACCCAGGAATCTTAGGAAAATAACTATAAATAGGGGGTCACCCCCATAGAATAAAGATACGCTTTCCAGATTCATAAAATCTCCTCTCGAGTTCTAGCATTCTCTCAATTCTCTTCTTCCGGCTACAACTCTCTGCGGCAAGGTAATTCGACTCCACGATCAGCCTTGACTTCAAGAACCGGTAATGTCAATCAGGAGCATGAGGGAAAGGATACAACCTTTTCAGTGATACATGTTGCATGTTGTATGTTTATAGTATTTATATATTTTTTGTAACAAATCAACTGCATGCTATCGACCAAGTAGACATGTGTGGCCCAGTAGCTTACTGGCTGCACGTTATCATACTAGCAAAGGTGCTGAGCCCTTCAGGGCCTACCATTTATTTTACTGGTACATAACCAAATTCGATACCCGCTAGAGAGTAGGACGGGGTAGAAGTCCTTTTGTTTATTTGGACTTGGTTTACATGGTTGTAATTATACTTATGTATATATATATATATGAAGATAAGAAAGAATAGAACTTGTATTCGGGTTTACGGATAGTAGTAGATTCGGTATAGTTTGTAGTTTATGGTTCATGTTGTATATTAACTCGGAAAATTATCCAGTCAGTCAGACCATAAGAAGGAAGTTGAATAGGCTTTGTCAGTCACGTGGGTGACTGACGGTGGTAACACTATATGATACGGCCGAGTAGATTAAACGGTAAGTACACGATTAGTAGTTAGGGTGTTACAAAAAGTGGTATCAGAGCGTAGTTACGCTCTGATGACTGGGAATTACCGAGTTAAGAATAGGTGACTTTGGGTTAAGGGTTGAGAGATAGTGCGAGAAGTGCGTTAGTTAGGATTTCCCAGTGTTTACTGGATACCTACAATATCTACGCGCCCTCTACATCCCTTGTTTAAAATTCGGAGAAAGTACGCCAGAGAGACGAGAAGCCTTCTCTTACTCGGGAAAACCCGATCTGATAGTTACTTAATGTTATATAATTAATGCGGGAAAAGCCTTGTTATACAATAGCTTTCCGAGATTTGAAGGTTTTGACTGGAGCGCAATATTTTAAAGGAACTGCCTACGGGATCCTACCTATATAAGGATGATTTTTACCGGCAACTTGGGTCGACATGCTACGCAGTCGATACAACCCCACCATACCAACAAAAAGGAAAGCACTACTAGTTCAATGGGGAGGAAAAGACAAGCGACAGGAAATCTGGACAGTAGTCCGAAGGAGCATAATAGTGGGATAATATCGTGCATAGGCATAAGGACCACCTAGAAGTCTATTAAGAACTATGTAACTCCAAACCTACAAAACTCGAAAATGTTACAAATATCTGACTGACATAGCTCAAACAACTATGAAAACGTATGCAAGTCATACTCCAAGATAGGACTACGACGTAGTGCCTAAGGAAAGTCGATACTCAAAACCACAACTAAATGTGTGGAGACAAGGGCGAGAAGAAAGGCAAGAACAACTGAATGAAGGTCTCCTCAAACAGAGGAACACCATGATAAGGAACTACCTTATCGAATACAATCAGGAAGCTGCCGGATGATCAATTATCCAAGACCAAGAGAGTAAAGGAAGAGTCAGTGGGACTACCAAGTACATGAAGATCATGAGAATGTACCACCACAGACGTGCACATTACCAATAGCCCATCTTGCATGGCGCACTTTCCATAGCAAGTGCTACCACAATGAAACTATATGAGAAGCCATAATGGCCTGATAGTAGATTGCCACAGTTGTAATACATATTAATACTAGATTGCAACTCCATAAGAACTAGAGAACGATACCTTAGAAGGGCCTGACGGCCTGACCATGATGAATTAAGGTGACACACAAGTCACCAGGGAGCTAGACTTGGTCAGAATACTAAACGATCTAAGCATCAGCAACAATTCACAACCTTAGACTTGTAAACCTAGGACCCAGAAAACCTACACCAACAACAAATGTTAGATATTACTGGTAAGAAATCTCAAACCAACCCCGTACTGAACCCAAGCCTCAGAGAGAAGAACCGAAGAGATCACTCAACAATGTGAGCAAAACGCTATGTAAATAACAAACTACAAGAAGGTGTTACAAGATTTTATAAAGATGGATGGCACAATCATTTTCTTCAAGAACGGGAGAAGACTCCTGGGACGACCACCAAGAGTACCCAATGGGATGAACCCATGTAAGGAGATCAAGAGAGAACAAATTTAAACAATAACCTTCCTAGAGTCAGGAGATGTGCAATCCTGAAAGAGAGAAGTTCAAAGGACTGTACCACGGAGTTGGTATAGTTAGACTGAAAAAAAACTGATAAGTGTCCAAATGAGCATGATTTATAGGTGTATTTCATGTATAATATTAGCACTTTTCTTGCTCATTTCTCCACTTCGGTTAGTTTTCCTCTAGTTTATGTTTTATTGTTTATCTCACAAAATTATTGGTTTAACATGAGGAAAACCAAGCCGGGAGTGAAGTAGACAAAGAGACGAACGCGTAGACGCAAACGGCTCAGAAAACGGACTTATAACGAAGAATGTAGAGCCGATTGAAGATTGTTATATATATATAAATATATAGTATACATAATATCGGATGAGAAGGGGCTGAGACGTCCGCACCCATCAATTGCAACCGCGAGGCGGACGAGGCATAGGCAACCGCGAGGCGGACAACACAGAGGGTACCGCCTCTTAACAGGCGGACAACACATAGGCTACCGCCCGGCGGACACCACACACACAACCGCCACTTATTGGGCGGTACCACAGGCGGACGAGAGGCACACAACCGCCACTTATTGGGCGGTACCATCAGGCGGACAATTATCAGTCGCGACCAGTATCTTCTTCGCGCCGTCGTCGTCTGCAACTCGCCCGACTCGCCTAACTTATCCATCTACTCCGCACGCGTATTCAGTCTGTCCCCTGCGCAATCAATGAAGCAATCAATGCTCTTCTTCATCTGCAATAAATTCGTACGGATCCAAACCTCTATATAAACCCAGCACCATAACTGCATAATACACACCACGCACGACGGGAGTCTGAAGAATATTTTCACCACACTCATCCATATCCATTCGCTTCCATTTAATTCTTCCGTAACACCACATCAGCCACCACTCAACGCAGTAACAAAAGAAATAGAAGAAACAGCAGTGAGAGGAGAGAGACCAGTTTTCCTCTGAATTAATGTCAAAATCTATCTGTTGTAATCTTCTTATCTCGTTAATGTCTGAGTAATTTTCTTTGTATCCTAGGATGGGGTTTGATTTCTAATATTACGTAATTAATATTTATCACCTGTTTCTCTCATTTAACTTGTTTTTAATTCCTTTCAACGAATATTGCTAAATGTTTTGCGCGACAAACGACTACTTCATTTGGTAACTATCAAATATGATTTTGAGATAGTCTAGGTACCACAAAGGAATTAATCTTGATATTTAACACTCCGGACTGAGCAGGAAAATATTAAGGCTTTTATTAAGAGTCGAAAACTGACAATTATTAACTCTAATAGGCAATAAATAATTGAAACAAGGTTATAAATATGTTTAAGTAATTTAGGAAATTCCCCCGCTGAAATACCCCAAACCTAAGTATGCTAAGTAAACATCAAATTATGATGTAGTAAGGCTAGTATATGCCTTAGAAAGATTGGTAGACAATTTAAACCAAGGAAAACACAAGAAAGTGCCTTAAGGGCAATTAGAGCAAAAATGTGCTCTAAGCTTGGAGAGACTTGGGTGAGTACCCAAATATCATGATAAGACCTTAGTAATATTCTAATGGTCATTTTAAATCAATTAGCAAAGAAAACCAAGCTTGAAAACAAGTTAAAACACAAAATGTGCTTTAAGAAGTCTTAAAGCACATTTTTGAGAAATTGTCTTAGAATTGAGTTTTGAGTGGCTAAATGTCCATCATTACTCTTTAATCAACATGTGTACTAATTAGTATCACATTAGGAGGTCTAAATCAATGGGAAATCAAAAATTTCCGATTATGTGCCTTGTTTAGTGAATAGTAACTATTTAGTGCTAGTTAAGACATAAGTCAACATAAGTCAATAAGATGGTCAACCAAGACCATAAATATCTCCATTTATTAGAGGGGGCCGGTTTTGATGTGGGGAGTCACCACATGAGTCATCAAATGAGAAAGGAAAAGAAGAGTAAAGTGAGAAAAGTTACTATTTGCTTTTATAAAGTAAAAATATCTCTTATAAGCTATTCTTCTTCTTCTCTCTCTTCATTTCCCCTTCCTTCACGATTTCTTCTTCTTCTTCTCTCCATTCCAAAACCGAGAGTGCTGCTTCCATGGTTCTCCATCTTAAATCACTTGCCAAATACAACTCCAAGCTCCAAATCCAAAACAAATTGCATATTTGTCTTAGTTAAGTCAAGACCTATCTTTCTATCTTTTCAAATCCTTCAAAGCTCAAGTTTGGTGCCATGAGAAAACTCCATTGATGGAGGAAAACCAAGTTTGAAGAGCTCATTAGCTTCTCCATTCTCTTAAGGTAAAGAAAATGTAAGAAAAACCATGTTTCCATCATTTCTTGTACATGGCCGAAAATTCCTTCTCGGGCTATGTTTTTATGCCTGTTCTAGCTTAATTTATTCACCAAGGACTAGTGGAGGTCCTATTTCATTCAATGCCAAAGTCTACCTTGAGACTTCAAAGGTAATCATCCACTTTTATGCCTTAGAACACATTTCTAACCTAGGTTTTCATTCCTTGAGGTTAGTGTATTGTTTAGTACTCATATGAGTCATTGAATATTGATTAGAACATTGGCAAGGGGAATTTAAGTGGTGGCCGAGATTCATGCAAGAATAAGGTCTAAGGAGGAAGTTAAGATAAGCTTGAGAAAACAAGGTAAATTGCTTACCTAATGGTGGTTTAAGGTTTAAGGAACGAGTTTTAGATGGGTACCAATGTAGCTTAGGGCTTACATTAGGTAATGGGTTATGTAACCTAAGAAAAAGAACTTAAATAAGCTTGAGAACTTGTGACTAAGGAGCCAAAGGAAATGAGTTAGTAATATAAGTTTAAGATGAGTTTAAGAACATTATAACTACTATGAGATTGATGGGTGTATTTGCAGGTTGAAAGCTTTTATATGTGGGAAATTCAGTGTTTAAGTTTAAGTCATTTAAGGGCCTAAGAGCCATGTCATTTAAGAGCCTTAGTGCTATGCAATTTAAGATTATTGCAATATATTGAGTTTGTTGTGAATGAATTGGTTTGGGTGATGAGAATGATGAGAAGAACTTGATGTGTGTGAGATGGTTGAATGAGGAAAAATAAGTGTTTAGGTGATGGTGGAGAACTAATATGACCTAGGATTTACTAGGAGTCATACAAAGGAATTTGAGGGAAATGAGTTAACTAAGGAGTTCTTGAGGTTTAGAATGACCTAGAATGGTCTATGAGGAAATTAGAGTTTAGATGGGTGCATTGAACACACCAAAGACACGGTATGAGGAATGATAAGACTTGTGCAAATCTGGAGGAAAGGTGTATAATGCTTTAAGGTGATTTAGGTATGAACTAAGAGAAGAACAATGAGAGTTCGAGAAGTTTGTGTAAGAGGTGGTGATGTTAGTGGTGGACTAGTAAGGTTTAGTTGAATGGTAATGTGTGGACTTGGGTGATGGAAGTGAAAATGGTAGGAGGATATTGTAAGTCGTCAAGGAAAATGACTAGAAACGTATAAGAGGGTATGATCATGAGAATGGTGAGTAAGTTGCATAAGAGAAGTGGAAATGTCTAAGGAGGGTGTTGCATGGTTAAGGTAAATGAAGAACAATGTCAAGGTATTAAGATAATGGAAAGAAATGTATAAGCAAGCTTAAGAGTTTAAGAGTGATGAGTAACAAGTGAAAAGAAGAGAAATTGTGCATGGACATGCAAGATAACCTTGGAAGGTTTAACAAGCAATGATGTTAAGGAGGAGTTATATGGGTAGAAAAGAAACACTTTGGTTAGTCGAAGTTTTAGATAAAATGTACAAGTTGGAAATATAAGGAATCATATGACAAGTGTTAGGAGTGTTTGTAAGAATTTAGTAAATGTTTGAGAAGATCTTTGGAAGTTGTTTTGGAGAGTTTGGTGGAAGTTCTAAGGTGAGTTTAAGTGCCTAAATGATGATAGAAGACATTATGAGGGTTTAGGAGAAGTTTGGTGAATATTGGTTAAGTGTTTGAAGGCTTAGAAAATGAGTGTTTTGCCTTGTCCGAACATACGTCGGACATGGACGTTCGGACAGGCCCTGTTGCGTGAAAATTTTCAGAGTCTCGACTTGTGTCCGACCTTTGGAAGTCCGGACACAAGTTCGGACGTGCCTGCTTCTACTTAGGATTTTCCTCGACCCATGTCCGAACTTCCGAAGCCCGGACACATGTTCGGACATGCGTCTGTTTTTAGTTTTGAGTCTCGACTTGCGTCCGAACTTGGGAAGTCCGGACACAAGTTCGGACATGCCACTATTTTGGCCAAAAACCTTGTTAAGGAGGGGAAATGATGAGGATAATTAGGTATTGATGTTATAAGGATTGTTTAAGACATGTTTGGTGGGTAACAATGATAATTAAGTGGATGAATAAGTATAAGTGATGAGGAGAAGCGATTCACTTAAGATTAAGTTTGTAAGATTAAGTTGTAAGACTTAAGAAGTGTTAGGCTGGGATCATTAAGAGTTAAGTGAGGTAAGTAAGTTAAGTAAGGTAAGTAAATTAAGTAAGTTGAATTAAGTTAAGTGATTAACAACCTAAAACTGAATGAATGTTTTAGGACTTGGGAATTTGGACTCCGGAGGAGAGTAAGCAACCGAACAACCAACGGTGAACGGTACAGTTGTTTCTTCTTGTGACCTGCTTGCTAACGAGGTGTCCCTCGGCTTGTGTGCTATTTGTTTTGTGTGCTCACTAAACAAGATAAAGCATGCAACCGGAACATATTATATATTGTATTGTTGTGTGATGTTTGAAAACTAACACAACATACCGTGAGAACTTACTAACCAATGCTTAGTAAGGAATTGAGTGAGACTAAGGAACGCCCCCTAATGAGGGACGATATGAACCGAAAGAGGTTAACCAACAAACATGGTCTTGAGATAACTACTAACTGGAACTTGAGTGAGGAAACCCGGGACCGATCTCCGGTCATGCATGCTAAGAAAAGGGAGTCGGTATCTATAGCAGATTCGACTTCCGATTAAGGACTTGTCTTCGGACTTGTTGCCTAGGGCCGGTTGCCGGCTCAGCTACGCTGGACTCCCGTCCAGAGTAGGTGGCATTAAGATGGTGCGGTGGGATCACCTAAATCCCAGGTTCGAATTAGATACGGCCAATCCCTTCCAGGAAAGGTTTGTATATTGAGATTAAGATTGAGATTAAGATTAAGGTAAGATTAAGTTAAGTTACAATCATTCCTTTTTAAAGGATGATTTGTATTATTAAGATTAAGATTAAGGTAAGATTAAGTTAAGTTACAATCATTCCTTTTTAAAGGATGATTTGTATTATTAAGATTAAGGTGAGGTTAAGATAAGTTGCAACCATTCCTTTTTAAAGGATGGTTTGTAATATTAAGATTAAGATAAGCTACATCCACTCCTGATTAAAGGATGGTTGTTTCTAAGATTAAGATAAGAATCGGATTGAGGTAAGATAAGGATGGACTAAGATTAAGAGAGAACATTACTTAAGGAGTTAAATAACTAACTCTCTAATTAAGGGAACGCATTTAAGTCGTTCGTTGTGTGTGAACTTTGATTGTTCATATTTGGATTGTTGTTTACAGCATTTACTATTATGTTGTGCATATAATCAACCTCCATGCTATAGACAATTAGTCGTCGTAGCCACGTTAGCTTGGGGGCCATGAGGGGATCGTACCAGCATTCGTGCTGACCCCCTTTGGGGGCTGTTTTTACTACACAGGTACATCAGGAAGCGGCCGTCGCAAGAGTAAGAAGAGGATACAGCTGTTAAGGGTTTAGTGTGGCCTACGAGTGTGCATGTACACTCGTATGGCAATCTGAGTTAGTAAGATGTATAGGATGTGAGGGGGTTGTAAGAAGGTTATGTAAATGGTTAAGGTTGTTAGACTAATGTTCGGTATACTCTGTATTCAGACCGTGGCAAGGTCCTGGATTGTAAAGAATTCCGCTGTGACATGTGTATATATATATTGTTAAGTTGCGAGACCACAATTGGATTGAGTTGGGGTGTTACAAAAAAGTGGTATCAGAGCGTAGTTACGCTCTGAAGACAAGAAATACCGAACTTAGGAGAATATTGAGGTTGAGATTGAGTAATAGGTTAAGGGTTGAGAGATAGAGTGAGAGGTGCGTTAGTCGGGACTTCCCGGTGCTTACCGGACATCCATAGTACCTAGACCCGCCCTCCACATCCCTAACCCTGAATAAGTGGAACAAACGCCAGAGAGAAGAAAGCCTTCTCTTACTCGGGGAAACCCGATCTGGCAGTTAGCTAACAGTAAGCAATACGAGAAACATCTTGTGGCATAATAGTTAAGGAGAACTGGGAGATTTTCAATGGAGCGCAACAGTGAGTGAAACAGGCGCTACCTATGGAATACTATCAGTAAGGGAGCGGAAATTACCGGCAACATGGGTCGACATGCTACGCAGTCGAAATAACCGCGATACCAATGGTAAGGAAAGCATTACGCGTGCAATGGATAAGGAAATGATAAGAGACATGAGTACCGGACAGCGGTCCGAGTGAGCATAACAGTGGGATAATACAAAGCATGAGGATTGAGATTACTGGAAAGTCCGGTTAGAAACGGGAACTCCAAACCCCATACAATGAAAAAGGTTACAAACCTGGCCAACATAATGCGGACGACGACGATAGGAACTTATATAAATTGCGTACCGAAATAGGACTACGATGTAGTGCCTAAAGGAGAATCATTACTCAGTAACCACAACAAAATGTGTGGAGACAAGAGCGAGGATTAAGACATAAGAAAATATTAAGGGGTTCCCTCAGAAAGAGGAACGCCCTGGTAGATGACAGTACTGTCAAACAACAAGGAAACTGCCGGATGGACGGTTATCCAAAATAAGAGATTATCGAAGGAGTCCCGAGGACTACCAATTACATGGAAATTAGAAGGAAGTGTCACTACCGACGTACCTTGTACCAATAGCCCATCCTGCATGGCGCACTTGCCATAGCAAGTGCTACCACGGTTAAGCCACACGAAAATCCATCAAGGCAAAATAGGAGAACGCTACAGTTGTAGCATATATTAATACCGGATTGTAAATCCATAAGAACAGAAAAATAAGACCTTGGAAGGGCCTGACGGCCTGACCATAATGAGATGAACCGACACATCAGTCAGCAGGGAGCTGAGCTTAGACGAAATACTAAATCATATAAATGTTAGCAACGGTATAACCCACTACAACAACAACCGACAGTACGGTAAGAACACCAATCTCAAACTCCACGAGGAAAACCTAAGAGATCGCTCGGTGATCCGAGCAAAACAATATGTAAGCAATAACATACAAGGGATGTATTATAAGATACTATTGAGACTGTTGAAGCATCGACTTACAACGAAAACGGGATAAGACTCCCAGAGTGACCATTAAGGATACCAATAACAACATTCTTCAATGCAGATGTTAGTAAACTCCGGAAACAAGGACAGAGAGAGTAGACTTAAGATATAACCTACCAAGAATTAAGGACTTACGAATCCCACGGAGGAAAGCTCAGAGGACTACCCCCACAGAGCGGGCATAGTCGAGCCGAACAAACTGATGAGTGACAGCTAATACTGTTCGTCTAACTCATTAACACCCAAGTATGATTGATCATCAACGGGTGGCGTAGTCAACAGAAGTTGAACGAAGCGTTGAGATGGAAGTATAAGACGACAGGATGATATCCAACTTGGACACCGTAAGGCAAACGCCTAATACGAACCTAACCTTGACTATTAAAAGACATAAGTCTAGTAAAATGACAGTATTGTCAAAGACACTAGGTAACCTCAGATCACCTGAACAACTTTCCTGGCAGGAAGCAGGATGTAGCAACTTATCATGAAATCCGATACTACATTTAGTATGTAACCTAACGGTGGATAGTGCTCAAAGAACCAGAATTTATAGGGATGACCTGCAGATGAGTAAGAGTACAAATAATGAACTGAGACATTAAGCATTAAGAGCCTACGAGCCAAGGATGTTAACCACATCAGAGCCCGAGGCGCAATAAGTTATAAGAGAGCTTGTTTAAGCCATGAAGGGACTACAATTTGTAGATATGAACGGTTACCAAACCTATAACTTAGAATGGGAAGAACATTACCAAGAAAGGGTACCAATGAGAATGTTGAGATAATGCTAAGGACAGGAGCGGAGAACGAACCATGCCTTTTAGGGTGGGGATACCACTCCTTGTTGTGAGGCCATGAGTGGGGATGAACCCCTCAAAAGGGCTTTCACTTATTAGAGATGCAATACGCTTTTGTTAGAGAATGGAAACTGTAAAATTGAGATTACTTTAGAACAGGTCAGATACACTTGAGTAATAAGGAAGGTTGCACAGACAGACCCCATATCCAACACCCAGGATGTAAGAATTAGTAATTGTCAGAGATAAACATTGTGACTGCACATTATGGCACGT
The DNA here is from genome assembly GCA_023374045.1 of Limonium bicolor. Taxonomy (NCBI): domain Eukaryota; kingdom Viridiplantae; phylum Streptophyta; class Magnoliopsida; order Caryophyllales; family Plumbaginaceae; genus Limonium; species Limonium bicolor. The sequence continues at coordinate 150,138,203 of CM041780.1, forward strand.
CAATTAATCAATGCTCAGAAGAGCTTGTGATTCAGTGGATGACTTCTTCAGTAACCAGTTAAACTACATGGTGGATAACATCACTAAGGATGAAAGAAAGCGAAAGAGATTAGCCTACTTACGAATCTGAGATTGGAGCAGAACATCTTCATATCAAGAGTCAACTATTTTACAACACGGTACGACAACCGCCAATACCGGAATGAGAGAACTCCCAGTGTGTTTACACCAAGAAGGGATTGAGTATAAGGTAAGACATTAGAATAAGTGAGTAAGAGGTTGCACCATTAATGGGCAACATGGTAAAGGCCAACTACCACGGTAGTAATGGTCGTGAGTATAATAGTTAGATAAGTGGATTAAGTCATGGTGCGCGGTAAGGCGACCATTATGTATGAGCCGTCAAATATTGACACTGAGGCAATTATATTTATGAGTTAAGACCAACATAAGTAAGAAAATAAGATGGTAGACGAACTGAGCGTTGATGCCAGTAGTCTGGACCTGGTTAGGTAAGATTTCGCAGGAAGCACACTACCCATTCCTTAAGGAACTGGAAGTGCATTCCTAGTAGCATAAATATGAGAAACAAGATAAGAGGCTCTACGGAAAGAGACCTCAATTATTAAGAGACCGAATCAGTACGGGATACAGAAAGAGCTAGAGCATACAATACCCAAGAACACAGTAAATGGACTTCCCTTGATTAACTTCAAGAAGAACAATAAATGTTATTATGGAACGATGAAAGAGGAGATCGACAACAGAATACTTCATAATTAGCAATAGCTAAACGTGTGACGGACACTATGAGTTTACTAAAACGAGACGTGGGACGACTGCACCCCACAGGGGCTTGCAGGCCTAACATGCTCATTTATGAGTTAGTTGGGTAAGTAGTAATGTACCAGTAAGGTACCCCATGCATGTAGACGAGTGGTGTAAGGAACACGGGAGGTAGTCGACTCCGTACCACGGACAACGGCGCAAGATCAGACAAGAACAGCTACTACCACAAACAGTTGAGGAGAAGAATTCAGTTGAACCAACAACACGAGAAATCAGAGAACGAATAATTAAGGACTATGGAGTGCGAAGAGCACGGATTGTTAAGTACAGACATTGAACATGCCTTAAGATGTAAGAGATTAAGACTGTAAAGCGCATTATGCACTAAACAGTAGTTTCAGATTAAGAATCATCCTCAGACCAAAGGTCAGTTGGGGAGAACAATTTAGACATTCGAGAAAAATACTGAGAGTATGAGCATAAGATCTTCAAGGAGAATAGATAGACGAGTTACAACTCATTAAGGCCGTGTATATATAAAGATAACACATGTCCATTGAGACAATTAAGCCTAAGATTATCAGAGTCGCGCAGCGGAAGCTAGCAGACCACTACTTTGAGATTAGACCAAACTAAGTTAAGAATACGGTATAAGTACCGTTAAGAATCCTCGATACAGAGACTAAGTCATTTCTGATCGAATTATAAGTAAGATAGATGGCGTGGAAGCTAGAATGCTTGGTGAGAATTAGACAACTTGAACTTATGTTCAAAGATGATGTGACGCCGATTACGTGGGCGTAATCCATTTTAAGGGGGGTAGAGCGAAAACCGCTTAGCGTATGTTTATGTACTGAGTACATAAACTACGGTGTGCATAGCACAAAATAACTTGAGAATATGTTTTATATAAACATTTTGAGATAAATCATGGTTATTGCACACAGAAGATGTGAATACCATACATATTAAGTACCTATCTTGTTAACTCCGGTGTGAGTACAAGTTAAGAGAATTAAGGAAGAGGATTAAGGAGACTTAAGAAATAAGAATATATGAGGTATGAGTCAATATGAGACTATGTGGGAGATAAGAATAAGATAACATTATGGGATACAATTTGATATGATTACGGGTTAGGAAATAGTAATGCTATGTGGTATGAGACAGTGGAAGTTGGTATGAGACTGATATAGAATTTAGTAGGAATTTAGATCTTGAGGTAATTACTAAGAGATGAATCGGGAATGTTTGATGGACGGAGTCCACACTTTGGAGATGTATTAATTATGATTAGAAGAACTAAAAAGATAGAAAATTGGACATGAGTGAATTATTGGATGTTTGAAAATGACGTGGGAGGTGGAACTTGATTTTCTAGGGATCAAGGGAAACCGAACACAAATTGGGGTGGAAGGATAGTTCTACACTGATGCTGATCACATCAGGGTTGGATGATTCCTGAAACTCCCTACCAGTGGTCACAATTAAATCACACTAAGAATAGAGGCCTTAGGATAAAATGAAATTGGAGTTGATTGTATTTTTAATTAGAGGAATTATTCCTCACATGACCTCGTAAAAAGGATTACCTTTTTACTGAGTCTCGCCCATGAAGTCGAGGACGCACGAGCCTTTGTCTTCAGACGGTGACATGGGGAGAGCAGAGTGCTTTGTATTCTGGCCCATGGTGACGAGGACGAATGAGCCATTGTCTACGGACCGGTGACATGGGAGAATACATTGGAATTTATGTGAATGTTTTTGATCATCAAAAGAAACAAGGAGAATTGTGAGTGCTATACATGCTTAAGCATGTTGTGTGATATTTAAGTAAGAATGTGGCGGATCTAATGATCCAATGAGATTAAGTATACATAAGTACGATCTATATGATCTAAGGAATGAGGTAAGACATGTATTCTAAAAAGATAAGATGCATGGGAACTTTGGGGACAAAGTTCTTTTAAGGGGGGTAGATTGAAATACCCCAAACCTAAGTATGCTAAGTAAACATCAAACTATGATGTAGTAAGGCTAGTATATGCCTTAGAAAGATTGGTAGACAATTTAAACCAAGGAAAACAGAAGAAAGTGCCTTAAGGGCAATTAGAGCAAAAATGTGCTCTAAGCTTGGAGAGACTTGGGTGAGTACCCAAATATCATGATAAGACCTTAGTAATATTCTAATGGTCATTTTAAATCAATTAGCAAAGAAAACCAAGCTTGAAAACAAGTTAAAACACAAAATGTGCTTTAAGAAGTCTTAAAGCACATTTTTGAGAAATTGTCTTAGAATTGAGTTTTGAGTGGCTAAATGTCCATCATTACTCTTTAATCAACATGTGTACTAATTAGTATCACATTAGGAGGTCTAAATCAATGGGAAATCAAAAATTTCCCGATTATGTGCCTTTTAGTGAATAGTAACTATTTAGTGCTAGTTAAGACATAAGTTCAACATAAGTCAATAAGATGGTCAACCAAGACCATAAATATCTCCATTTATTAGAGGGGGCCGGTTTTGATGTGGGGAGTCACCACATGAGTCATCAAATGAGAAAGGAAAAGAAGAGTAAAGTGAGAAAAGTTACTATTGCTTTTATAAAGTAAAATATCTCTTATAAGCTATTCTTCTTCTTCTCTCTCTTCATTTCCCCTTCCTTCCACGATTTCTTCTTCTTCTCTCCATTCCAAAACCGAGAGTGCTGCTCTTCCATGGTTCTCCATCTTAAATCACTTGCCAAATACAACTCCAAGCTCCAAATCCAAAACAAATTGCATATTTGTCTTCGTTAAGTCAAGACCTATCTTTCTATCTTTTCAAATCCTTCAAAGCTCAAGTTTGGTGCCATGAGAAAACTCCATTGATGGAGGAAAACCAAGTTTGAAGAGCTCATTAGCTTCTCCATTCTTAAGGTAAAGAAAATGTAAGAAAAACCATGTTTCCATCATTTCTTGTACATGGCCGAAAATTCCTTCTCATGGGGCTATGTTTTATGCCTTGTTCTAGCTTAATTTATTCACCAAGGACTAGTGGAGGTCCTATTTCATTCAATGCCAAAGTCTACCTTGAGACTTCAAAGGTAATCATCCACTTTTATGCCTTAGAACACATTTCTAACCTAGGTTTTCATTCCTTGAGGTTAGTGTATTGTTTAGTACTCATATGAGTCATTGAATATTGATTAGAACATTGGCAAGGGGAATTTAAGTGGTGGCCGAGATTCATGCAAGAATAAGGTCTAAGGAGGAAGTTAAGATAAGCTTGAGAAAACAAGGTAAATTGCTTACCTAATGGTGGTTTAAGGTTTAAGGAACGAGTTTTAGATGGGTACCAATGTAGCTTAGGGCTTACATTAGGTAATGGGTTATGTAACCTAAGAAAAAGAACTTAAATAAGCTTGAGAACTTGTGACTAAGGAGCCAAAGGAAATGAGTTAGTAATATAAGTTTAAGATGAGTTTTAAGAACATTATAACTACTATGAGATTGATAGGTGTATTTGCAGGTTGAAAGCTTTTATATGTGGGAAATTCAGTGTTTAAGTTTAAGTCATTTAACGGCCTAAGAGCCATGTCATTTAAGAGCCTTAGTGCTATGCAATTTAAGATTATTGCAATATATTGAGTTTGTTGTGAATGAATTGGTTTGGGTGATGAGATATGATGAGAAGAACTTGATGTGTGTGAGATGGTTGAATGAGGAAAAATAAGTGTTTAGGTGATGGTGGAGAACTAATATGACCTAGGATTTACTAGGAGTCATACAAAGGAATTTGAGTGGAAATGAGTTAACTAAGGAGTTCTTGAGGTTTAGAATGACCTAGAATGGTCTATGAGGAAATTAGAGTTTAGATGGGTGCATTGAACACACCAAAGACACGGTATGAGGAATGATAAGACTTGTGCAAATCTGGAGGAAAGGTGTATAATGCTTTAAGGTGATTTAGGTATGAACTAAGAGAAGAACAATGAGAGTTCGAGAAGTTTGTGTAAGAGGTGGTGATGTTAGTGGTGGACTAGTAAGGTTTAGTTGAATGGTAATGTGTGGACTTGGGTGATGGAAGTGAAAATGGTAGGAGGATATTGTAAGTCGTCAAGGAAAATGACTAGAAACGTATAAGAGGGTATGATCATGAGAATGGTGAGTAAGTTGCATAAGAGAAGTGGAAATGTCTAAGGAGGGTGTTGCATGGTTAAGGTAAATGAAGAACAATGTCAAGGTATTAAGATAATGGAAAGAAATGTATAAGCAAGCTTAAGAGTTTAAGAGTGATGAGTAACAAGTGAAAAGAAGAGAAATTGTGCATGGACATGCAAGATAACCTTGGAAGGTTTAACAAGCAATGATGTTAAGGAGGAGTTATATGGGTAGAAAAGAAACACTTTGGTTAGTCGAAGTTTTAGATAAAATGTACAAGTTGGAAATTAAGGAATCATATGACAAGTGTTAGGAGTGTTTGTAAGAATTTAGTAAATGTTTGAGAAGATCTTTGGAAGTTGTTTTGGAGAGTTTGGTGGAAGTTCTAAGGTGAGTTTAAGTGCCTAAATGATGATAGAAGACATTATGAGGGTTTAGGAGAAGTTTGGTGAATATTGGTTAAGTGTTTGAAGGCTTAGAAAATGAGTGTTTTGCCTTGTCCGAACATACGTCCGGACATGGACGTTCGGACAGGCCCTGTTGCGTGAAAATTTTCAGAGTCTGGACTTGTGTCCGACCTTTGGAAGTCCGGACACAAGTTCGGACGTGCCTGCTTCTACTTAGGATTTTCCTCGACCCATGTCCGAACTTCCGAAGCCCGGACACATGTTCGGACATGCGTCTGTTTTTAGTTTTGAGTCTCGACTTGCGTCCGAACTTGGGAAGTCCGGACACAAGTTCGGACATGCCACTATTTTGGCCAAAAACCTTGTTAAGGAGGGGAAATGATGAGGATAATTAGGTATTGATGTTATAAGGATTGTTTAAGACATGTTTGGTGGGTAACAATGATAATTAAGTGGATGAATAAGTATAAGTGATGAGGAGAAGCGATTCACTTAAGATTAAGTTTGTAAGATTAAGTTGTAAGACTTAAGAAGTGTTAGGCTGGGATCATTAAGAGTTAAGTGAGGTAAGTAAGTTAAGTAAGGTAAGTAAATTAAGTAAGTTGAATTAAGTTAAGTGATTAACAACCTAAAACTGAATGAATGTTTTAGGACTTGGGAATTTGGACTCCGGAGGAGAGTAAGCAACCGAACAACCAACGGTGAACGGTACAGTTGTTTCTTCTTGTGACCTGCTTGCTAACGAGGTGTCCCTCGGCTTGTGTGCTATTTGTTTTGTGTGCTCACTAAACAAGATAAAGCATGCAACCGGAACATATTATTATATTGTATTGTTGTGTGATGTTTGAAAACTAACACAACATACCGTGAGAACTTACTAACCAATGCTTAGTAAGGAATTGAGTGAGACTAAGGAACGCCCCCTAATGAGGGACGATATGAACCGAAAGAGGTTAACCAACAAACATGGTCTTGAGATAACTACTAACTGGAACTTGAGTGAGGAAACCCGGGACCGATCTCCGGTCATGCATGCTAAGAAAAGGGAGTCGGTATCTATAGCAGATTCGACTTCCGATTAAGGACTTGTCTTCGGACTTGTTGCCTAGGGCCGGTTGCCGGCTCAGCTACGCTGGACTCCCGTCCAGAGTAGGTGGCATTAAGATGGTGCGGTGGGATCACCTAAATCCCAGGTTCGAATTAGATACGGCCAATCCCTTCCAGGAAAGGTTTGTATATTGAGATTAAGATTGAGATTAAGATTAAGGTAAGATTAAGTTAAGTTACAATCATTCCTTTTTAAAGGATGATTTGTATTATTAAGATTAAGATTAAGGTAAGATTAAGTTAAGTTACAATCATTCCTTTTTAAAGGATGATTTGTATTATTAAGATTAAGGTGAGGTTAAGATAAGTTGCAACCATTCCTTTTAAAGGATGGTTTGTAATATTAAGATTAAGATAAGCTACATCCACTCCTGATTAAAGGATGGTTGTTTCTAAGATTAAGATAAGAATCGGATTGAGGTAAGATAAGGATGGACTAAGATTAAGAGAGAACATTACTTAAGGAGTTAAATAACTAACTCTCTAATTAAGGGAACGCATTTAAGTCGTTCGTTGTGTGTGAACTTTGATTGTTCATATTTGGATTGTTGTTTACAGCATTTACTATTATGTTGTGCATATAATCAACCTCCATGCTAGACAATTAGTCGTCGTAGCCACGTTAGCTTGGGGGCCATGAGGGGATCGTACCAGCATTCGTGCTGACCCCCTTTGGGGGCTGTTTTTACTACACAGGTACATCAGGAAGCGGCCGTCGCAAGAGTAAGAAGAGGATACAGTGTTAGGGTTAGTGTGGCCTACGAGTGTGCATGTACACTCGTATGGCAATTGAGTTAGTAAGATGTATAGGATGTGAGGGGGTTGTAAGAAGGTTATGTAAATGGTTAAGGTTGTTAGACTAATGTTCGGTATACTCTGTATTCAGACCGTGGCAAGGTCCTGGATTGTAAAGAATTCCGCTGTGACATGTGTATATATATATTGTTAAGTTGCGAGACCACAATTGGATTGAGTTGGGGTGTTACAAAAAAGTGGTATCAGAGCGTAGTTACGCTCTGAAGACAAGAAATACCGAACTTAGGAGAATATTGAGGTTGAGATTGAGTAATGGATTAAGGGTTGAGAGATAGAGTGAGAGGTGCGTTAGTCGGGACTTCCCGGTGCTTACCGGACATCCATAGTACCTAGACCCGCCCTCCACATCCCTAACCCTGAATAAGTGGAACAAACGCCAGAGAGAAGAAAGCCTTCTCTTACTCGGGGAAACCCGATCTGGCAGTTAGCTAACAGTAAGCAATACGAGAAACATCTTGTGGCATAATAGTTAAGGAGAACTGGGAGATTTTCAATGGAGCGCAACAGTGAAACAGGCGCTACCTATGGAATACTATCAGTAAGGGACGGAAATTACCGGCAACATGGGTCGACATGCTACGCAGTCGAAATAACCCGCGATACCAATGGTAAGGAAAGCATTACGCGTGCAATGGATAAGGAAATGATAAGAGACATGAGTACCGGACAGCGGTCCGAGTGAGCATAACAGTGGGATAATACAAAGCATGAGGATTGAGATTACTGGAAAGTCCGGTTAGAAACGGGAACTCCAAACCCCATACAATGAAAAAGGTTACAAACCTGGCCAACATAATGCGGACGACGATAGGAACTTATATAAATTGCGTACCGAAATAGGACTACGATGTAGTGCCTAAAGGAGAATCATTATCAGTAACCACAACAAAATGTGTGGAGACAAGAGCGAGGATTAAGACATAAGAAAATATTAAGGGGTTCCCTCAGAAAGAGGAACGCCCTGGTAGATGACAGTACTGTCAAACAACAAGGAAACTGCCGGATGGACGGTTATCCAAAATAAGAGATTATCGAAGGAGTCCCGAGGACTACCAATTACATGGAAATTAGAAGGAAGTGTCACTACCGACGTACCTTGTACCAATAGCCCATCCTGCATGGCGCACTTGCCATAGCAAGTGCTACCACGGTTAAGCCACACGAAAATCCATCAAGGCAAAATAGGAGAACGCTACAGTTGTAGCATATATTAATACCGGATTGTAAATCCATAAGAACAGAAAAATAAGACCTTGGAAGGGCCTGACGGCCTGACCATAATGAGATGAACCGACACATCAGTCAGCAGGGAGCTGAGCTTAGACGAAATACTAAATCATATAAATGTTAGCAACGGTATAACCCACTACAACAACAACCGACAGTACGGTAAGAACACCAATCTCAAACTCCACGAGGAAAACCTAAGAGATCGCTCGGTGATCCGAGCAAAACAATATGTAAGCAATAACATACAAGGGATGTATTATAAGATACTATTGAGACTGTTGAAGCATCGACTTACAACGAAAACGGGATAAGACTCCCAGAGTGACCATTAAGGATACCAATAACAACATTCTTCAATGCAGATGTTAGTAAACCCAGAAACAAGGACAGAGAGAGTAGACTTAAGATATAACCTACAAGATTAAGGACTTACGAATCCCACGGAGGAAAGCTCAGAGGACTACCCCCACAGAGCGGGCATAGTCGAGCCGAACAAACTGATGAGTGACAGCTAATACTGTTCGTTAACTCATTAACACCCAAGTATGATTGATCATCAACGGGTGGCGTAGTCAACAGAAGTTGAACGAAGCGTTGAGATGGAAGTATAAGACGACAGGATGATATCCAACTTGGACACCGTAAGGCAAACGCCTAATACGAACCTAACCTTGACTATTAAAAGACATAAGTCTAGTAAAATGACAGTATTGTCAAAGACTAGTAACCTCAGATCACCTGAACAACTTCCTGGCAGGAAGCAGGATGTAGCAACTTATCATGAAACCCGATACTACATTTAGTATGTAACCTAACGGTGGATAGTGCTCAAAGAACCAGAATTTATAGGGATGACCTGCAGATGAGTAAGAGTACAAATAATGAACTGAGACATTAAGCATTAAGAGCCTACGAGCCAAGGTTGTTAACCACATCAGAGCCCGAGGCGCAATAAGTTATAAGAGAGCTTGTTTAAGCCATGAAGGGACTACAATTTGTAGATATGAACGGTTACCAAACCTATAACTTAGAATGGGAAGAACATTACCAAGAAAGGGTACCAATGAGAATGTTGAGATAATGCTAAGGACAGGAGCGGAGAACGAACCATGCCTTTTAGGGTGGGGATACCACTCCTTGTTGTGAGGCCATGAGTGGGGATGAACCCCTCAAAAGGGCTTTCACTTATTAGAGATGCAATACGCTTTTGTTAGAGAATGGAAACTGTAAAATTGAGATTACTTTAGAACAGGTCAGATACACTTGAGTAATAAGGAAGGTTGCACAGACAGACCCCATATCCAACACCCAGGATGTAAGAATTAGTAATTGTCAGAGATAAACATTGTGACTGCACATTATGGCACGTCAATTAATCAATGCTCAGAAGAGCTTGTGATTCAGTGGATGACTTCTTCAGTAACCAGTTAAACTACATGGTGGATAACATCACTAAGGATGAAAGAAAGCGAAAGAGATTAGCCTACTTACGAATCTGAGATTGGAGCAGAACATCTTCATATCAAGAGTCAACTATTTTACAACACGGTACGACAACCGCCCCAATAGGAATGAGAGAACTCCCAGTGTGTTTACACCAAGAAGGGATTGAGTATAAGGTAAGACATTAGAATAAGTGAGTAAGAGGTTGCACCATTAATGGGCAACATGGTAAAGGCCAACTACCACGGTAGTAATGGTCGTGAGTATAATAGTTAGATAAGTGGATTAAGTCATGGTGCGCGGTAAGGCGACCATTATGTATGAGCCGTCAAATATTGACACTGAGGCAATTATATTTATGAGTTAAGACCAACATAAGTAAGAAAATAAGATGGTAGACGAACTGAGCGTTGATGCCAGTAGTCTGGACCTGGTTAGGTAAGATTTCGCAGGAAGCACACTACCCATTCCTTAAGGAACTGGAAGTGCATTCCTAGTAGCATAAATATGAGAAACAAGATAAGAGGCTCTACGGAAAGAGACCTCAATTATTAAGAGACCGAATCAGTACGGGATACAGAAAGAGCTAGAGCATACAATACCCAAGAACACAGTAAATGGACTTCCCTTGATTAACTTCAAGAAGAACAATAAATGTTATTATGGAACGATGAAAGAGGAGATCGACAACAGAATACTTCATAATTAGCAATAGCTAAACGTGTGACGGACACTATGAGTTTACACGAGACCGACTGCACCCCACAGGGGCTTGCAGGCCTAACATGCTCATTTATGAGTTAGTTGGGAAGTAGTAATGTACCAGTAAGGTACCCATGCATGTAGACGAGTGGTGTAAGGAAAACGGGAGGTAGTCGACTCCGTACCACGGACAACGGCGCAAGATCAGACAAGAACAGCTACTACCACAAACAGTTGAGGAGAAGAATTCAGTTGAACCAACAACACGAGAAATCAGAGAACGAATAATTAAGGACTATGGAGTGCGAAGAGCACGGATTGTTAAGTACAGACATTGAACATGCCTTAAGATGTAAGAGATTAAGACTGTAAAGCGCATTATGCACTAAACAGTAGTTTCAGATTAAGAATCATCCTCAGACCAAAGGTCAGTTGGGGAGAACAATTTAGACATTCGAGAAAATACTGAGAGTATGAGCATAAGATCTTCAAGGAGAATAGATAGACGAGTTACAACTCATTAAGGCCGTGTATATATAAAGATAACACATGTCCATTGAGACAATTAAGCCTAAGATTATCAGAGTCGCGCAGCGGAAGCTAGCAGACCACTACTTTGAGATTAGACCAAACTAAGTTAAGAATACGGTATAAGTACCGTTAAGAATCCTCGATACAGAGACTAAGTCATTTCTGATCGAATTATAAGTAAGATAGATGGCGTGGAAGCTAGAATGCTTGGTGAGAATTAGACAACTTGAACTTATGTTCAAAGATGATGTGACGCCGATTACGTGGGCGTAATCCATTTTAAGGGGGGTAGAGCGAAAACCGCTTAGCGTATGTTTATGTACTGAGTACATAAACTACGGTGTGCATAGCACAAAATAACTTGAGAATATGTTTTATATAAACATTTTGAGATAAATCATGGTTATTGCACACAGAAGATGTGAATACCATACATATTAAGTACCTATCTTGTTAACTCCGGTGTGAGTACAAGTTAAGAGAATTAAGGAAGAGGATTAAGGAGACTTAAGAAATAAGAATATATGAGGTATGAGTCAATATGAGACTATGTGGGAGATAAGAATAAGATAACATTATGGGATACAATTTGATATGATTACGGGTTAGGAAATAGTAATGCTATGTGGTATGAGACAGTGGAAGTTGGTATGAGACTGATATAGAATTTAGTAGGAATTTAGATCTTGAGGTAATTACTAAGAGATGAATCGGGAATGTTTGATGGACGGAGTCCACACTTTGGAGATGTATTAATTATGATTAGAAGAACTAAAAAGATAGAAAATTGGACATGAGTGAATTATTTGGATGTTTGAAAATGACGTGGGAGGTGGAACTTGATTTTCTAGGGATCAAGGGAAACCGAACACAAATTGGGGTGGAAGGATAGTTCTACACTGATGCTGATCACATCAGGGTTGGATGATTCCTGAAACTCCCTACCAGTGGTCACAATTAAATCACACTAAGAATAGAGGCCTTAGGATAAAATGAAATTGGAGTTGATTGTATTTTTAATTAGAGGAATTATTCCTCACATGACCTCGTAAAAAGGATTACCTTTTTACTGAGTCTCGCCCATGAAGTCGAGGACGCACGAGCCTTTGTCTTCAGACCGGTGACATGGGGAGAGCAGAGTGCTTTGTATTCTGGCCCATGGTGACGAGGACGAATGAGCCATTGTCTACGGACCGGTGACATGGGAGAATACATTGGAATTTATGTGAATGTTTTTGATCATCAAAAGAAACAAGGAGAATTGTGAGTGCTATACATGCTTAAGCATGTTGTGTGATATTTAAGTATAAGAATGTGGCGGATCTAATGATCCAATGAGATTAAGTATACATAAGTACGATCTATATGATCTAAGGAATGAGGTAAGACATGTATTCTAAAAAGATAAGATGCATGGGAACTTTGGGGACAAAGTTCTTTTAAGGGGGGTAGATTGAAATACCCCAAACCTAAGTATGCTAAGTAAACTCAAATTATGATGTAGTAAGGCTAGTATATGCCTTAGAAAGATTGGTAGACAATTTAAACCGAGGAAAACAAGAAGTGCCTTAAGGGCAATTAGCGCAAAAATTGCTCTAAGCTTGGAGAGACTTGGGTGAGTACCCAACTATCTGATAAGACCTTAGTAATATTCTAATGGTCATTTTAAATCATTAGCAAAGAAAACCAAGCTTGAAAACAAGTTAAACACAAATGCTTTAAGAAGTCTTAAAGCCACTTTTTAGAAATTGTCTTAGAATTGAGTTTTGAGTGGCTAAATGTCCATCATTACTCTTTAATCAAACATGTGTACTAATTAGTATCACATTAGGGGAGTCTAATCAATGGGAAATCAAAAATTCCCTTATGTGCCTTGTTATGAATAGTAACTTTAGTGCTAGTTAGACATAAGTCACATAAGTCAATAAGATGGTCAACCAAGACCATAAATATCTCCATTTATTAGAGGGGGCCGGTTTTTGATGTGGGGAGTCCCCACATGGTCATCAAATGAGAAAGGAAAAGAAGAGTAAAGTGAGAAAAGTTTACTATTTGCTTTTATAAAGTAAAAATCTCTTATAAGCTATTCTTCTTCTTCTCTCTCTTCATTTCCCCTTCCTTCCGATTTCTTCTTCTTCTTCTCTCCATTCCAAAACCGAGAGTGCTGCTCTTCCATGTTCTCCATCTTAAATCACTTGCCAATACAACTCCAAGCTCCAAATCCAAAACAATTGCATATTTGTCTTAGTTAAGTCAAGACCTCTTTCTATCTTTTCAATCCTTCAAGCTCAAGTTTTGGTGCCATGAGAAAACTCCATTGATGGAGGAAAACCAAGTTTGAAGAGCTCATTAGCTTCTCCATTCTCTTAATAAAGAAAATGTAAGAAAAACATGTTTCCATCATTTCTTGTACATGGCCGAAAATTCCTTCTCATGGGCTATGTTTTTAATGCCTTGTTCTAGCTTAATTTATTCACCAAGGACTAGTGGAGTCCTATTTCATTCAATGCCAAAGTCTAACCTTGAGACTTCAAGGTAATCATCCCTTTTATGCCTTAGAACACATTTCTAACCTAGGTTTTCATTCCTTGAGGTTAGTGTATTGTTTAGTACTCATTGAGCATTGAATATTGATTAGACATTGCAAGGGGAATTTAAGTGGTGGCCGAGATCATGCAAGAATAAGGTCTAAGGAGGAAGTTAAGATAAGCTTGAGAAAACAAGGTAAATTGCTTACCTAATGGTGGTTTAAGGTTTAAGGAACGAGTTTTAGATGGGTACCAATGTAGCTTAGGGCTTACATTAGGTAATGGGTATGTAACCTAAGAAAAAGAACTTAAATAAGCTTGAGACTTGTGACTAAGGAGCCAAAGGAATGAGTTAGTATATGAAGTTTTAAGATTGAGTTTTAAGAACTTATAACTACTATAGATTGTGGGTGTATTTGCAGGTTGAAAGCTTTTATATGGTGGGAAATTCAGTGTTTAAGTTTAAGTCATTAACGGGCCTAAGAGCATGTCATTTAAGAGCCTTAGTGCTATGCAATTTAAGATTATTGCAATATATTGAGTTTGTTGTGAATGAATTGGTTTGATGATGAGATATGATGAGAAGACTTGATGTGTGTGATATGGTTGAATGAGGAAAAAAGTGTTTAGGTGATGGTGGAGAACTAATATGACCTAGGATTTACTAGGAGTCATACAAAGGAATTTGAGTGGAAATAGTTAACTAAGGAGTCTTGAGGTTTAGAATGACCTAGAATGGTCTATGAGGAAATTAGAGTTTAGATGGGTGCATTGAACACACCAAAGACACGTATGAGGAATGATAAGACTTGTGCAAATCTGGAGGAAAGGTGTATAATGCTTTAAGGTGATTTAGGTATGAACTAAGAGAAGAACAATGAGAGTTCGAGAAGTTTGTGTAAGAGGTTGGTGATGTAGTGGTGGACTAGTAGGTTAGTTAATGGTAATGTGTGGACTTGGTGATGGAAGTGAAAATGGTAGGAGGATATTGTAAGTCGTCAAGGAAAATGACTAGAAACGTATAAGAGGGTATGATCATGAGAATGGTGAGTAAGTTGCATAAGAAGTGGAAAATGTCTAAGGAGGGTGTTGCATGGTTAAGGTAAATGAAGAACAATGTCAAGGTATTAAGATAATGGAAAGAAATGTATAAGCAAGCTTAAGAGTTAAGAGTGATGAGTAACAAGTGAAAAGAAGAGAAATTGTGCATGGACATGCAAGATAACCTTGGAAGGTTTAACAAGCAATGATGTTAAGGAGTTATATGGGTAGAAAAGAAACCTTTGGTTAGTCGAAGTTTAGATAAAATGTACAAGTTGGAAATAGGCATATGACAAGTGTTAGGAGTGTTTGTAAGAATTTAGTAAATGTTGAGAAGATCTTGGAAGTTGTTTTGGAGAGTTTGGTGGAAGTTTCAAGGTGAGTTTAAGTGCCTAACTGATGATAGAAGACATTATGAGGGTTTGGAGAAGTTTGGTGAATATTGGTTAAGTGTTTGAAGGCTTAGAAAATGAGTGTTTTGCCTTGTCCGAACATACGTCCGGACATGGACGTTCGGACGGCCCTGTTGCGTGAAAATTTTCAGAGTCTCGACTTGTGTCCGACCTTTGGAAGTCCGGACACAAGTTCGGACGTGCCTGCTTCTACTTAGGATTTTCCTCGACCCATGTCCGAACTTCCGAAGCCCGGACACATGTTCGGACATGCGTCTGTTTTTAGTTTTGAGTCTCGACTTGCGTCCGAACTTGGGAAGTCCGGACACAAGTTCGGACATGCCACTATTTTGGCCAAAAACCTTGTTAAGGAGGGGAAATGATGAGGATAATTAGGTATTGATGTTATAAGGATTGTTTAAGACATGTTTGGTGGGTAACAATGATAATTAAGTGGATGAATAAGTATAAGTGATGAGGAGAAGCGATTCACTTAAGATTAAGTTTGTAAGATTAAGTTGTAAGACTTAAGAAGTGTTAGGCTGGGATCATTAAGAGTTAAGTGAGGTAAGTAAGTTAAGTAAGGTAAGTAAATTAAGTAAGTTGAATTAAGTTAAGTGATTAACAACCTAAAACTGAATGAATGTTTTAGGACTTGGGATTGGACTCCGGAGGAGAGTAAGCAACCGAACAACAACGGTGAACGGTACAGTTGTTTCTTCTTGTGACCTGCTTGCTAACGAGGTGTCCCTCGGCTTGTGTGCTATTTGTTTTGTGGCTCACTAAACAAGATAAAGCATGCACCGGAACATATTATATATATTGTATTGTTGTGTGATGTTTGAAAACTAACACAACATACCGTGAGAACTTACTAACCAATGCTTAGTAAGGAATTGAGTGAGACTAAGGAACGCCCCCTAATGAGGGACGATATGAACCGAAAGAGGTTAACCAACAAACATGGTCTTGAGATAACTACTACTGGAACTTGAGTGAGGAAACCCGGGGACCGATCTCCGGTCATGCATGCTAAGAAAAGGGAGTCGGTATCTATAGCAGATTCGACTTCCGATTAAGGACTTGTCTTCGGACTTGTTGCCTAGGGCCGGTTGCCGGCTCAGCTACGCTGGACTCCCGTCCAGAGTAGGTGGCATTAAGATGGTGCGGTGGGATCACCTAAATCCCAGGTTCGAATTAGATACGGCCAATCCCTTCCAGGAAAGGTTGTATATTGAGATTAAGATTGAGATTAAGATTAAGGTAAGATTAAGTTAAGTTACAATCATTCCTTTTTAAAGGATGATTTGTATTATTAAGATTAAGATTAAGGTAAGATTAAGTTAAGTTACAATCATTCCTTTTTAAAGGATGATTTGTATTATTAAGATTAAGGTGAGGTTAAGATAAGTTGCAACCATTCCTTTTTAAAGGATGGTTTGTAATATTAAGATTAAGATAAGCTACATCCACTCCTGATTAAAGGATGGTTGTTTCTAAGATTAAGATAAGAATCGGATTGAGGTAAGATAAGGATGGACTAAGATTAAGAGAGAACATTACTTAAGGAGTTAAATAACTAACTCTCTAATTAAGGGAACGCATTTAAGTCGTTCGTTGTGTGTGAACTTTGATTGTTCATATTGGATTGTTGTTTACAGCATTTACTATTATGTGTGCATATAATCAACCTCCATGCTATAGACAATTAGTCGTCGTAGCCACGTTAGCTTGGGGGCCATGAGGGGATCGTACCAGCATTCGTGCTGACCCCCTTTGGGGGCTGTTTTTACTACACAGGTACATCAGGAAGCGGCCGTCGCAAGAGTAAGAAGAGGATACAGCTGTTATGGGTTTAGTGTGGCCTACGAGTGTGCATGTACACTCGTATGGCAATCTGAGTTAGTAAGATGTATAGGATGTGAGGGGGTTGTAAGAAGGTTATGTAAATGGTTAAGGTTGTTAGACTAATGTTCGGTATACTCTGTATTCAGACCGTGGCAAGGTCCTGGATTGTAAAGAATTCCGCTGTGACATGTGTATATATATATTGTTAAGTTGCGAGACCACAATTGGATTGAGTTGGGGTATTACAAAAAAGTGGTATCATAGCGTAGTTACGCTCTGAAGACAAGAAATACCGAACTTAGGAGAATATTGAGGTTGAGATTGAGTAATGGGTTAAGGGTTGAGAGATAGAGTGAGAGGTGCGTTAGTCGGGACTTCCCGGTGCTTACCGGACATCCATAGTACCTAGACCCGCCCTCCACATCCCTAACCCTGAATAAGTGGAACAAACGCCAGAGAGAAGAAAGCCTTCTCTTACTCGGGGAAACCCGATCTGGCAGTTAGCTAACAGTAAGCAATACGAGAAACATCTTGTGGCATAATAGTTAAGGAGAACTGGGAGATTTTCAATGGAGCGCAACAGTGAAACAGGCGCTACCTATGGAATACTATCAGTAAGGGAGCGGAAATTACCGGCAACATGGGTCGACATGCTACGCAGTCGAAATAACCCGCGATACCAATGGTAAGGAAAGCATTACGCGTGCAATGGATAAGGAAATGATAAGAGACATGAGTACCGGACAGCGGTCCGAGTGAGCATAACAGTGGGATAATACAAAGCATGAGGATTGAGATTACTGGAAAGTCCGGTTAGAAACGGGAACTCCAAACCCCATACAATGAAAAAGGTTACAAACCTGGCCAACATAATGCGGACGACGATAGGAACTTATATAAATTGCGTACCGAAATAGGACTACGATGTAGTGCCTAAAGGAGAATCATTACTCAGTAACCACAACAAAATGTGTGGAGACAAGAGCGAGGATTAAGACATAAGAAAATATTAAGGGGTTCCCTCAGAAAGAGGAACGCCCTGGTAGATGACAGTACTGTCAAACAACAAGGAAACTGCCGGATGGACGGTTATCCAAAATAAGAGATTATCGAAGGAGTCCCGAGGACTACCAATTACATGGAAATTAGAAGGAAGTGTCACTACCGACGTACCTTGTACCAATAGCCCATCCTGCATGGCGCACTTGCCATAGCAAGTGCTACCACGGTTAAGCCACACGAAAATCCATCAAGGCAAAATAGGAGAACGCTACAGTTGTAGCATATATTAATACCGGATTGTAAATCCATAAGAACAGAAAATAAGACCTTGGAAGGGCCTGACGGCCTGACCATAATGAGATGAACCGACACATCAGTCAGCAGGGAGCTGAGCTTAGACGAAATACTAAATCATATAAATGTTAGCAACGGTATAACCCACACAACAACCGACAGTACGGTAAGAACACCAATCTCAAACTCCACGAGGAAAACCTAAGAGATCGCTCGGTGATCCGAGCAAAACAATATGTAAGCAATAACATACAAGGGATGTATTATAAGATACTATTGAGACTGTTGAAGCATCGACTTACAACGAAAACGGGATAAGACTCCCAGAGTGACCATTAAGGATACCAATAACAACATTCTTCAATGCAGATGTTAGTAAACTCCGGAAACAAGGACAGAGAGAGTAGACTTAAGATATAACCTACCAAGAATTAAGGACTTACGAATCCCACGGAGGAAAGCTCAGAGGACTACCCCCACAGAGCGGGCATAGTCGAGCCGAACAAACTGATGAGTGACAGCTAATACTGTTCGTCTAACTCATTAACACCCAAGTATGATTGATCATCAACGGGTGGCGTAGTCAACAGAAGTTGAACGAAGCGTTGAGATGGAAGTATAAGACGACAGGATGATATCCAACTTGGACACCGTAAGGCAAACGCCTAATACGAACCTAACCTTGACTATTAAAAGACATAAGTCTAGTAAAATGACAGTATTGTCAAAGACACTAGGTAACCTCAGATCACCTGAACAACTTTCCTGGCAGGAAGCAGGATGTAGCAACTTATCATGAAATCCGATACTACATTTAGTATGTAACCTAACGGTGGATAGTGCTCAAAGAACCAGAATTTATAGGGATGACCTGCAGATGAGTAAGAGTACAAATAATGAACTGAGACATTAAGCATTAAGAGCCTACGAGCCAAGGATGTTAACCACATCAGAGCCCGAGGCGCAATAAGTTATAGAGAGCTTGTTTAAGCCATGAAGGGACTACAATTTGTAGATATGAACGGTTACCAAACCTATAACTTAGAATGGGAAGAACATTACCAAGAAAGGGTACCAATGAGAATGTTGAGATAATGCTAAGGACAGGACGGGAGAACGAACCATGCCTTTTAGGGTGGGGATACCACTCCTTGTTGTGAGGCCATGAGTGGGGATGAACCCCTCAAAAGGGCTTTCACTTATTAGAGATGCAATACGCTTTTGTTAGAGAATGGAAACTGTAAAATGAGATTACTTTAGAACAGGTCAGATACACTTGAGTAATAAGGAAGGTTGCACAGACAGACCCCATATCCAACACCCAGGATGTAAGAATTAGTAATTGTCAGAGATAAACATTGTGACTGCACATTATGGCACGTCAATTAATCAATGCTCAGAAGAGCTTGTGATTCAGTGGATGACTTCTTCAGTAACCAGTTAAACTACATGGTGGATAACATCACTAAGGATGAAAGAAAGCGAAAGAGATTAGCCTACTTACGAATCTGAGATTGGAGCAGAACATCTTCATATCAAGAGTCAACTATTTTACAACACGGTACGACAACCGCCAATACCGGAATGAGAGAACTCCCAGTGTGTTTACACCAAGAAGGGATTGAGTATAAGGTAAGTCATTAGAATAAGTGAGTAAGAGGTTGCACCATTAATGGGCAACATGGTAAAGGCCAACTACCACGGTAGTAATGGTCGTGAGTATAATAGTTAGATAAGTGGATTAAGTCATGGTGCGCGGTAAGGCGACCATTATGTATGAGCCGTCAAATATTGACACTGAGGCAATTATATTTATGAGTTAAGACCAACATAAGTAAGAAAATAAGATGGTAGACGAACTGAGCGTTGATGCCAGTAGTCTGGACCTGGTTAGGTAAGATTTCGCAGGAAGCACACTACCCATTCCTTAAGGAACTGGAAGTGCATTCCTAGTAGCATAAATATGAGAAACAAGATAAGAGGCTCTACGGAAAGAGACCTCAATTATTAAGAGACCGAATCAGTACGGGATACAGAAAGAGCTAGAGCATACAATACCCAAGAACACAGTAAATGGACTTCCCTTGATTAACTTCAAGAAGAACAATAAATGTTATTATGGAACGATGAAAGAGGAGATCGACAACAGAATACTTCATAATTAGCAATAGCTAAACGTGTGACGGACACTATGAGTTTACTAAAACGAGACGTGGGACGACTGCACCCCACAGGGGCTTGCAGGCCTAACATGCTCATTTATGAGTTAGTTGGGTAAGTAGTAATGTACCAGTAAGGTACCCCATGCATGTAGACGAGTGGTGTAAGGAACACGGGAGGTAGTCGACTCCGTACCACGGACAACGGCGCAAGATCAGACAAGAACAGCTACTACCACAAACAGTTGAGGAGAAGAATTCAGTTGAACCAACAACACGAGAAATCAGAGAACGAATAATTAAGGACTATGGAGTGCGAAGAGCACGGATTGTTAAGTACAGACATTGAACATGCCTTAAGATGTAAGAGATTAAGACTGTAAAGCGCATTATGCACTAAACAGTAGTTTCAGATTAAGAATCATCCTCAGACCAAAGGTCAGTTGGGGAGAACAATTTAGACATTCGAGAAAAATACTGAGAGTATGAGCATAAGATCTTCAAGGAGAATAGATAGACGAGTTACAACTCATTAAGGCCGTGTATATATAAAGATAACACATGTCCATTGAGACAATTAAGCCTAAGATTATCAGAGTCGCGCAGCGGAAGCTAGCAGACCACTACTTTGAGATTAGACCAAACTAAGTTAAGAATACGGTATAAGTACCGTTAAGAATCCTCGATACAGAGACTAAGTCATTTCTGATCGAATTATAAGTAAGATAGATGGCGTGGAAGCTAGAATGCTTGGTGAGAATTAGACAACTTGAACTTATGTTCAAAGATGATGTGACGCCGATTACGTGGGCGTAATCCATTTTAAGGGGGGTAGAGCGAAAACCGCTTAGCGTATGTTTATGTACTGAGTACATAAACTACGGTGTGCATAGCACAAAATAACTTGAGAATATTTTATATAAACATTTTGAGATAAATCATGGTTATTGCACACAGAAGATGTGAATACCATACATATTAAGTACCTATCTTGTTAACTCCGGTGTGAGTACAAGTTAAGAGAATTAAGGAAGAGGATTAAGGAGACTTAAGAAATAAGAATATATGAGGTATGAGTCAATATGAGACTATGTGGGAGATAAGAATAAGATAACATTATGGGATACAATTTGATATGATTACGGGTTAGGAAATAGTAATGCTATGTGGTATGAGACAGTGGAAGTTGGTATGAGACTGATATAGAATTTAGTAGGAATTTAGATCTTGAGGTAATTACTAAGAGATGAATCGGGAATGTTTGATGGACGGAGTCCACACTTTGGAGATGTATTAATTATGATTAGAAGAACTAAAAAGATAGAAAATTGGACATGAGTGAATTATTTGGATGTTTGAAAATGACGTGGGAGGTGGAACTTGATTTTCTAGGGATCAAGGGAAACCGAACACAAATTGGGGTGGAAGGATAGTTCTACACTGATGCTGATCACATCAGGGTTGGATGATTCCTGAAACTCCCTACCAGTGGTCACAATTAAATCACACTAAGAATAGAGGCCTTAGGATAAAATGAAATTGGAGTTGATTGTATTTTTAATTAGAGGAATTATTCCTCACATGACCTCGTAAAAGGATTACCTTTTTACTGAGTCTCGCCCATGAAGTCGAGGACGCACGAGCCTTTGTCTTCAGACCGGTGACATGGGGAGAGCAGAGTGCTTTGTATTCTGGCCCATGGTGACGAGGACGAATGAGCCATTGTCTACGGACCGGTGACATGGGAGAATACATTGGAATTTATGTGAATGTTTTTGATCATCAAAAGAAACAAGGAGAATTGTGAGTGCTATACATGCTTAAGCATGTTGTGTGATATTTAAGTATAAGAATGTGGCGGATCTAATGATCCAATGAGATTAAGTATACATAAGTACGATCTATATGATCTAAGGAATGAGGTAAGACATGTATTCTAAAAAGATAAGATGCATGGGAACTTTGGGGACAAAGTTCTTTTAAGGGGGGTAGATTGAAATACCCCAAACCTAAGTATGCTAAGTAAACATCAAACTATGATGTAGTAAGGCTAGTATATGCCTTAGAAAGATTGGTAGACAATTTAAACCAAGGAAAACAGAAGAAAGTGCCTTAAGGGCAATTAGAGCAAAAATGTGCTCTAAGCTTGGAGAGACTTGGGTGAGTACCCAAATATCATGATAAGACCTTAGTAATATTCTAATGGTCATTTTAAATCAATTAGCAAAGAAAACCAAGCTTGAAACAAGTTAAAACACAAAATGTGCTTTAAGAAGTCTTAAAGCACATTTTTGAGAAATTGTCTTAGAATTGAGTTTTGAGTGGCTAAATGTCCATCATTACTCTTTAATCAACATGTGTACTAATTAGTATCACATTAGGAGGTCTAAATCAATGGGAAATCAAAAATTTCCCGATTATGTGCCTTGTTTAGTGAATAGTAACTATTTAGTGCTAGTTAAGACATAAGTCAACATAAGTCAATAAGATGGTCAACCAAGACCATAAATATCTCCATTTATTAGAGGGGGCCGGTTTTGATGTGGGGAGTCACCACATGAGTCATCAAATGAGAAAGGAAAAGAAGAGTAAAGTGAGAAAAGTTACTATTTGCTTTTATAAAGTAAAATATCTCTTATAAGCTATTCTTCTTCTTCTCTCTCTTCATTTCCCCTTCCTTCCACGATTTCTTCTTCTTCTTCTCTCCATTCCAAAACCGAGAGTGCTGCTCTTCCATGGTTCTCCATCTTAAATCACTTGCCAAATACAACTCCAAGCTCCAAATCCAAAACAAATTGCATATTTGTCTTAGTTAAGTCAAGACCTATCTTTCTATCTTTTCAAATCCTTCAAAGCTCAAGTTTGGTGCCATGAGAAAACTCCATTGATGGAGGAAAACCAAGTTTGAAGAGCTCATTAGCTTCTCCATTCTCTTAAGGTAAAGAAAATGTAAGAAAAACCATGTTTCCATCATTTCTTGTACATGGCCGAAAATTCCTTCTCATGGGGCTATGTTTTTATGCCTTGTTCTAGCTTAATTTATTCACCAAGGACTAGTGGAGGTCCTATTTCATTCAATGCCAAAGTCTACCTTGAGACTTCAAAGTTAATCATCCACTTTTATGCCTTAGAACACATTTCTAACCTAGGTTTTCATTCCTTGAGGTTAGTGTATTGTTTAGTACTCATATGAGTCATTGAATATTGATTAGAACATTGGCAAGGGGAATTTAAGTGGTGGCCGAGATTCATGCAAGAATAAGGTCTAAGGAGGAAGTTAAGATAAGCTTGAGAAAACAAGGTAAATTGCTTACCTAATGGTGGTTTAAGGTTTAAGGAACGAGTTTTAGATGGGTACCAATGTAGCTTAGGGCTTACATTAGGTAATGGGTTATGTAACCTAAGAAAAAGAACTTAAATAAGCTTGAGAACTTGTGACTAAGGAGCCAAAGGAAATGAGTTAGTAATATAAGTTTAAGATGAGTTTTAAGAACATTATAACTACTATGAGATTGATGGGTGTATTTGCAGGTTGAAAGCTTTTATATGTGGGAAATTCAGTGTTTAAGTTTAAGTCATTTAACGGCCTAAGAGCCATGTCATTTAAGAGCCTTAGTGCTATGCAATTTAAGATTATTGCAATATATTGAGTTTGTTGTGAATGAATTGGTTTGGGTGATGAGATATGATGAGAAGAACTTGATGTGTGTGAGATGGTTTGAGGAAAAATAAGTGTTTAGGTGATGGTGGAGAACTAATATGACCTAGGATTTACTAGGAGTCATACAAAGGAATTTGAGTGGAAATGAGTTAACTAAGGAGTTCTTGAGGTTTAGAATGACCTAGAATGGTCTATGAGGAAATTAGAGTTTAGATGGGTGCATTGAACACACCAAAGACACGGTATGAGGAATGATAAGACTTGTGCAAATCTGGAGGAAAGGTGTTAATGCTTTAAGGTGATTTAGGTATGAACTAAGAGAAGAACAATGAGAGTTCGAGAAGTTTGTGTAAGAGGTGGTGATGTTAGTGGTGGACTAGTAAGGTTTAGTTGAATGGTAATGTGTGGACTTGGGTGATGGAAGTGAAAATGGTAGGAGGATATTGTAAGTCGTCAAGGAAAATGACTAGAAACGTATAAGAGGGTATGATCATGAGAATGGTGAGTAAGTTGCATAAGAAAGTGGAAATGTCTAAGGAGGGTGTTGCATGGTTAAGGTAAATGAAGAACAATGTCAAGGTATTAAGATAATGGAAAGAAATGTATAAGCAAGCTTAAGAGTTTAAGAGTGATGAGTAACAAGTGAAAAGAAGAGAAATTGTGCATGGACATGCAAGATAACCTTGGAAGGTTTAACAAGCAATGATGTTAAGGAGGAGTTATATGGGTAGAAAAGAAACACTTTGGTTAGTCGAAGTTTTAGATAAAATGTACAAGTTGGAAATATAAGGAATCATATGACAAGTGTTAGGAGTGTTTGTAAGAATTTAGTAAATGTTTGAGAAGATCTTTGGAAGTTGTTTTGGAGAGTTTGGTGGAAGTTCAAAGGTGAGTTTAAGTGCCTAAATGATGATAGAAGACATTATGAGGGTTTAGGAGAAGTTTGGTGAATATTGGTTAAGTGTTTGAAGGCTTAGAAAATGAGTGTTTTGCCTTGTCCGAACATACGTCCGGACATGGACGTTCGGACAGGCCCTGTTGCGTGAAAATTTTCAGAGTCTCGACTTGTGTCCGACCTTTGGAAGTCCGGACACAAGTTCGGACGTGCCTGCTTCTACTTAGGATTTTCCTCGACCCATGTCCGAACTTCCGAAGCCCGGACACATGTTCGGACATGCGTCTGTTTTTAGTTTTGAGTCTCGACTTGCGTCCGAACTTGGGAAGTCCGGACACAAGTTCGGACATGCCACTATTTTGGCCAAAAACCTTGTTAAGGAGGGGAAATGATGAGGATAATTAGGTATTGATGTTATAAGGATTGTTTAAGACATGTTTGGTGGGTAACAATGATAATTAAGTGGATGAATAAGTATAAGTGATGAGGAGAAGCGATTCACTTAAGATTAAGTTTGTAAGATTAAGTTGTAAGACTTAAGAAGTGTTAGGCTGGGATCATTAAGAGTTAAGTGAGGTAAGTAAGTTAAGTAAGGTAAGTAAATTAAGTAAGTTGAATTAAGTTAAGTGATTAACAACCTAAAACTGAATGAATGTTTTAGGACTTGGGAATTTGGACTCCGGAGGAGAGTAAGCAACCGAACAACCAACGGTGAACGGTACAGTTGTTTCTTCTTGTGACCTGCTTGCTAACGAGGTGTCCCTCGGCTTGTGTGCTATTTGTTTTGTGTGCTCACTAAACAAGATAAAGCATGCAACCGGAACATATTATATATATTGTATTGTTGTGTGATGTTTGAAAACTAACACAACATACCGTGAGAACTTACTAACCAATGCTTAGTAAGGAATTGAGTGAGACTAAGGAACGCCCCCTAATGAGGGACGATATGAACCGAAAGAGGTTAACCAACAAACATGGTCTTGAGATAACTACTAACTGGAACTTGAGTGAGGAAACCCGGGACCGATCTCCGGTCATGCATGCTAAGAAAAGGGAGTCGGTATCTATAGCAGATTCGACTTCCGATTAAGGACTTGTCTTCGGACTTGTTGCCTAGGGCCGGTTGCCGGCTCAGCTACGCTGGACTCCCGTCCAGAGTAGGTGGCATTAAGATGGTGCGGTGGGATCACCTAAATCCCAGGTTCGAATTAGATACGGCCAATCCCTTCCAGGAAAGGTTTGTATATTGAGATTAAGATTGAGATTAAGATTAAGGTAAGATTAAGTTAAGTTACAATCATTCCTTTTTAAAGGATGATTTGTATTATTAAGATTAAGATTAAGGTAAGATTAAGTTAAGTTACAATCATTCCTTTTTAAAGGATGATTTGTATTATTAAGATTAAGGTGAGGTTAAGATAAGTTGCAACCATTCCTTTTTAAAGGATGGTTTGTAATATTAAGATTAAGATAAGCTACATCCACTCCTGATTAAAGGATGGTTGTTTAAGATTAAGATAAGAATCGGATTGAGGTAAGATAAGGATGGACTAAGATTAAGAGAGAACATTACTTAAGGAGTTAAATAACTAACTCTCTAATTAAGGGAACGCATTTAAGTCGTTCGTTGTGTGTGAACTTTGATTGTTCATATTTGGATTGTTGTTTACAGCATTTACTATTATGTTGTGCATATAATCAACCTCCATGCTATAGACAATTAGTCGTCGTAGCCACGTTAGCTTGGGGGCCATGAGGGGATCGTACCAGCATTCGTGCTGACCCCCTTTGGGGGCTGTTTTTACTACACAGGTACATCAGGAAGCGGCCGTCGCAAGAGTAAGAAGAGGATACAGCTGTTATGGGTTTAGTGTGGCCTACGAGTGTGCATGTACACTCGTATGGCAATCTGAGTTAGTAAGATGTATAGGATGTGAGGGGGTTGTAAGAAGGTTATGTAAATGGTTAAGGTTGTTAGACTAATGTTCGGTATACTCTGTATTCAGACCGTGGCAAGGTCCTGGATTGTAAAGAATTCCGCTGTGACATGTGTATATATATATTGTTAAGTTGCGAGACCACAATTGGATTGAGTTGGGGTATTACAAAAAAGTGGTATCATAGCGTAGTTACGCTCTGAAGACAAGAAATACCGAACTTAGGAGAATATGAGGTTGAGATTGAGTAATGGGTTAAGGGTTGAGAGATAGAGTGAGAGGTGCGTTAGTCGGGACTTCCCGGTGCTTACCGGACATCCATAGTACCTAGACCCGCCCTCCATCCCTAACCCTGAATAAGTGGAACAAACGCCAGAGAGAAGAAAGCCTTCTCTTACTCGGGAAACCCGATCTGGCAGTTAGCTAACAGTAAGCAATACGAGAAACATCTTGTGGCATAATAGTTAAGGAGAACTGGAGATTTTCAATGGAGCGCAACAGTGAAACAGGCGCTACCTATGGAATACTATCAGTAAGGGAGCGGAAATTACCGGCAACATGGGTCGACATGCTACGCAGTCGAAATAACCCGCGATACCAATGGTAAGGAAAGCATTACGCGTGCAATGGATAAGGAAATGATAAGAGACATGAGTACCGGACAGCGGTCCGAGTGAGCATAACAGTGGGATAATACAAAGCATGAGGATTGAGATTACTGGAAAGTCCGGTTAGAAACGGGAACTCCAAACCCCATACAATGAAAAAGGTTACAAACCTGGCCAACATAATGCGGACGACGATAGGAACTTATATAAATTGCGTACCGAAATAGGACTACGATGTAGTGCCTAAAGGAGAATCATTACTCAGTAACCACAACAAAATGTGTGGAGACAAGAGCGAGGATTAAGACATAAGAAAATATTAAGGGTTCCCTCAGAAAGAGGAACGCCCTGGTAGATGACAGTACTGTCAAACAACAAGGAAACTGCCGGATGGACGGTTTCCAAAATAAGAGATTATCGAAGGAGTCCCGAGGACTACCAATTACATGGAAATTAGAAGGAAGTGTCACTACCGACGTACCTTGTACCAATAGCCCATCCTGCATGGCGCACTTGCCATAGCAAGTGCTACCACGGTTAAGCCACACGAAAATCCATCAAGGCAAAATAGGAGAACGCTACAGTTGTAGCATATATTAATACCGGATTGTAAATCCATAAGAACAGAAAAATAAGACCTTGGAAGGGCCTGACGGCCTGACCATAATGAGATGAACCGACACATCAGTCAGCAGGGAGCTGAGCTTAGACGAAATACTAAATCATATAAATGTTAGCAACGGTATAACCCACTACAACAACAACCGACAGTACGGTAAGAACACCAATCTCAAACTCCACGAGGAAAACCTAAGAGATCGCTCGGTGATCCGAGCAAAACAATATGTAAGCAATAACATACAAGGGATGTATTATAAGATACTATTGAGACTGTTGAAGCATCGACTTACAACGAAAACGGGATAAGACTCCCAGAGTGACCATTAAGGATACCAATAACAATTCTTCAATGCAGATGTTAGTAAACTCCGGAAACAAGGACAGAGAGAGTAGACTTAAGATATAACCTACCAAGAATTAAGGACTTACGAATCCCACGGAGGAAAGCTCAGAGGACTACCCCCACAGAGCGGGCATAGTCGAGCCGAACAAACTGATGAGTGACAGCTAATACTGTTCGTCTAACTCATTAACACCCAAGTATGATTGATCATCAACGGGTGGCGTAGTCAACAGAAGTTGAACGAAGCGTTGAGATGGAAGTATAAGACGACAGGATGATATCCAACTTGGACACCGTAAGGCAAACGCCTAATACGAACCTAACCTTGACTATTAAAACATAAGTCTAGTAAAATGACAGTATTGTCAAAGACACTAGGTAACCTCAGATCACCTGAACAACTTTCCTGGCAGGAAGCAGGATGTAGCAACTTATCATGAAATCCGATACTACATTTAGTATGTAACCTAACGGTGGATAGTGCTCAAAGAACCAGAATTTATAGGGATGACCTGCAGATGAGTAAGAGTACAAATAATGAACTGAGACATTAAGCATTAAGAGCCTACGAGCCAAGGATGTTAACCACATCAGAGCCCGAGGCGCAATAAGTTATAAGAGAGCTTGTTTAAGCCATGAAGGGACTACAATTTGTAGATATGAACGGTTACCAAACCTATAACTTAGAATGGGAAGAACATTACCAAGAAAGGGTACCAATGAGAATGTTGAGATAATGCTAAGGACAGGAGCGGAGAACGAACCATGCCTTTTAGGGTGGGGATACCACTCCTTGTTGTGAGGCCATGAGTGGGGATGAACCCCTCAAAAGGGCTTTCACTTATTAGAGATGCAATACGCTTTTGTTAGAGAATGGAAACTGTAAAATTGAGATTACTTTAGAACAGGTCAGATACACTTGAGTAATAAGGAAGGTTGCACAGACAGACCCCATATCCAACACCCAGGATGTAAGAATTAGTAATTGTCAGAGATAAACATTGTGACTGCACATTATGGCACGTCAATTAATCAATGCTCAGAAGAGCTTGTGATTCAGTGGATGACTTCTTCAGTAACCAGTTAAACTACATGGTGGATAACATCACTAAGGATGAAAGAAAGCGAAAGAGATTAGCCTACTTACGAATCTGAGATTGGAGCAGAACATCTTCATATCAAGAGTCAACTATTTTACAACACGGTACGACAACCGCCAATACCGGAATGAGAGAACTCCCAGTGTGTTTACACCAAGAAGGGATTGAGTATAAGGTAAGTCATTAGAATAAGTGAGTAAGAGGTTGCACCATTAATGGGCAACATGGTAAAGGCCAACTACCACGGTAGTAATGGTCGTGAGTATAATAGTTAGATAAGTGGATTAAGTCATGGTGCGCGGTAAGGCGACCATTATGTATGAGCCGTCAAATATTGACACTGAGGCAATTATATTTATGAGTTAAGACCAACATAAGTAAGAAAATAAGATGGTAGACGAACTGAGCGTTGATGCCAGTAGTCTGGACCTGGTTAGGTAAGATTTCGCAGGAAGCACACTACCCATTCCTTAAGGAACTGGAAGTGCATTCCTAGTAGCATAAATATGAGAAACAAGATAAGAGGCTCTACGGAAAGAGACCTCAATTATTAAGAGACCGAATCAGTACGGGATACAGAAAGAGCTAGAGCATACAATACCCAAGAACACAGTAAATGGACTTCCCTTGATTAACTTCAAGAAGAACAATAAATGTTATTATGGAACGATGAAAGAGGAGATCGACAACAGAATACTTCATAATTAGCAATAGCTAAACGTGTGACGGACACTATGAGTTTACTAAAACGAGACGTGGGACGACTGCACCCCACAGGGGCTTGCAGGCCTAACATGCTCATTTATGAGTTAGTTGGGTAAGTAGTAATGTACCAGTAAGGTACCCCATGCATGTAGACGAGTGGTGTAAGGAACACGGGAGGTAGTCGACTCCGTACCACGGACAACGGCGCAAGATCAGACAAGAACAGCTACTACCACAAACAGTTGAGGAGAAGAATTCAGTTGAACCAACAACACGAGAAATCAGAGAACGAATAATTAAGGACTATGGAGTGCGAAGAGCACGGATTGTTAAGTACAGACATTGAACATGCCTTAAGATGTAAGAGATTAAGACTGTAAAGCGCATTATGCACTAAACAGTAGTTTCAGATTAAGAATCATCCTCAGACCAAAGGTCAGTTGGGGAGAACAATTTAGACATTCGAGAAAAATACTGAGAGTATGAGCATAAGATCTTCAAGGAGAATAGATAGACGAGTTACAACTCATTAAGGCCGTGTATATATAAAGATAACACATGTCCATTGAGACAATTAAGCCTAAGATTATCAGAGTCGCAGCGGAAGCTAGCAGACCACTACTTTGAGATTAGACCAAACTAAGTTAAGAATACGGTATAAGTACCGTTAAGAATCCTCGATACAGAGACTAAGTCATTTCTGATCGAATTATAAGTAAGATAGATGGCGTGGAAGCTAGAATGCTTGGTGAGAATTAGACAACTTGAACTTATGTTCAAAGATGATGTGACGCCGATTACGTGGGCGTAATCCATTTTAAGGGGGAGAGCGAAAACCGCTTAGCGTATGTTTATGTACTGAGTACATAAACTACGGTGTGCATAGCACAAAATAACTTGAGAATATGTTTTATATAAACATTTTGAGATAAATCATGGTTATTGCACACAGAAGATGTGAATACCATACATATTAAGTACCTATCTTGTTAACTCCGGTGTGAGTACAAGTTAAGAGAATTAAGGAAGAGGATTAAGGAGACTTAAGAAATAAGAATATATGAGGTATGAGTCAATATGAGACTATGTGGGAGATAAGAATAAGATAACATTATGGGATACAATTTGATATGTTACGGGTTAGGAAATAGTAATGCTATGTGGTATGAGACAGTGGAAGTTGGTATGAGACTGATATAGAATTTAGGAGGTTAGATCTTGAGGTAATTACTAAGAGATGAATCGGGAATGTTTGATGGACGGAGTCCACACTTTGGAGATGTATTAATTTGATTAGAAGAACTAAAAAGATAGAAAATTGGACATGAGTGAATTATTTGGATGTTTGAAAATGACGTGGGAGGTGGAACTTGATTTTCTAGGGATCAAGGGAAACCGAACACAAATTGGGGTGGAAGGATAGTTCTACACTGATGCTGATCACATCAGGGTTGGATGATTCCTGAAACTCCCTACCAGTGGTCACAATTAAATCACACTAAGAATAGAGGCCTTAGGATAAAATGAAATTGGAGTTGATTGTATTTTTAATTAGAGGAATTATTCCTCACATGACCTCGTAAAAAGGATTACCTTTTTACTGAGTCTCGCCATGAAGTCGAGGACGCACGAGCCTTTGTCTTCAGACCGGTGACAGGGACGAGAAGGTGCTTTGTTTATGGCCCCATGGTGACAGGACGAATGAGCCATTGTCTACGGACCGGTGACATGGAAGAATACATTGGAATTTATGTAAATGTTTTTGATCATCAAAAGAAACAAGGAGAATTGTGAGTGCTTACATGCTTAGCATGTTGTGTGATATTTAAGTATAAGAATGTGGCGGATCTCTAATGATCCAATGAGATTAAGTATACATAAGTACGATCTATTGATCTAAGGAATGAGGTAAGACATGTATTCTAAAAAGATAAGATGCATGGGAACTTTGGGGACAAAGTTTTTAAGGGGGTAGATTGAAATACCCCAAACCTAAGTATGCTAAGTAAACATCAAATTATGATGTAGTAAGGCTAGTATATGCCTTAGAAAGATTGGTAGACAATTTAAACCAAGGAAAACACAAGAAAGTGCCTTAAGGGCAATTAGAGCAAAAATGTGCTCTAAGCTTGGAGAGACTTGGGTGAGTACCCAAATATCATGATAAGACCTTAGTAATATTCTAATGGTCATTTTAAATCATTAGCAAAGAAACCAAGCTTGAAAACAAGTTAAAACACACAAATGTGCTTTAAGAAGCTTAAAGCACATTTTTGAGAAATTGTCTTAGAATTGAGTTTTGAGTGGCTAAATGTCCATCATTACTCTTTAATCAACAGTGTACTAATTAGTATCACATTAGGAGGTCTAAATCAATGGGAAATCAAAATTTCCCGATTATGTGCCTTGTTTAGTGAATAGTAAACTATTTAGTGCTAGTTAGACATAAGTCAACATAAGTCAATAAGATGTCAACCAAGACCATAAATATCTCCATTTATTAGAGGGGGCCGGTTTTGATGTGGGGAGTCACCACATGAGTCATCAAATGAGAAAGGAAAAGAAGAGTAAAGTGAGAAAAGTTACTATTTGCTTTTATAAAGTAAAATATCTCTTATAAAGCTATTCTTCTTCTTCTCTCTCTTCATTTCCCCTCCTTCCACGATTTCTTCTTCTTCTTCTCTCCATTCCAAAACCGAGATGCTGCTCTTCCATGGTTCTCCATCTTAATCACTTGCCAATACAACTCCAAGCTCCAATCCAAAACAAATTGCATATTTGTCTTAGTTAAGTCAAGACCTATCTTTCTATCTTTTCAAATCCTTCAAGCTCAAGTTTGGTGCCATGAGAAAACTCCATTGATGGAGGAAAACCAAGTTTGAAGAGCTCATTAGCTCTCCATTCTCTTAAGGTAAAGAAATGTAAGAAAAACCATGTTTCCATCATTTCTTGTACATGGCCGAAAATTCCTTCTCATGGGGCTATGTTTTTATGCCTTGTTCTAGCTTAATTTTTCACCAAGGACTAGTGGAAGGTCCTATTTCATTCAATGCCAAAGTCTACCTTGAGACTTCAAAGGTAATCATCCACTTTTATGCCTTAGAACACATTTCTAACCTAGGTTTTCATTCCTTGAGGTTAGTGTATTGTTTAGTACTCATATGAGTCATTGAATATTGATTAGAACATTGGCAGGGGAATTTAAGTGGTGGCCGAGATTCATGCAAGAATAAGGTCTAAGGAGGAAGTTAAGATAAGCTTGAGAAAACAAGGTAAATTGCTTACCTAATGGTGGTTTAAGGTTTAAGGAACGAGTTTTAGATGGGTACCAATGTAGCTTAGGGCTTACATTAGGTAATGGGTTGTAACCTAAGAAAAAGAACTTAAATAGCTTGAGAACTTGTGACTAAGGAGCCAAGGAAATGAGTTAGTAATATAAGTTTAAGATGAGTTTTAAGAACATTATAACTACTATGAGATTGATAGGTGTGTATTTGCAGGTTGAAAGCTTTTATATGTGGGAAATTCAGTGTTTAAGTTTAAGTCATTTAACGCCTAAGAGCCATGTCATTTAAGAGCCTTAAGTGCTATGCAATTTAAGATTATTGCAATATATTGAGTTTTGTTGTGAATGAATTGGTTTGGGTGATGAGATATGATGAGAAGAACTTGATGTGTTGAGATGGTTGAATGAGGAAAAATAAGTGTTTAGGTGATGGTGGAGACTAATATGACCTAGGATTTACTAGAGTCATACAAAGGAATTTGAGTGGAAATGAGTTAACTAAGGAGTTCTTGAGGTTTAGAATGACCTAGAATGGTCTATGAGGAAATTAGAGTTTAGATGGGTGCATTGAACACACCAAAGACACGGTATGAGGAATGATAAGACTTGTGCAAATCTGGAGGAAGGTGTATCAATGCTTTAAGGTGATTTAGGTATGAACTAAGAGAAGAACAATGAGAGTTCGAGAAGTTTGTGTAAGAGGTGGTGATGTTAGTGGTGGACTAGTAAGGTTTAGTTGAATGGTAATGTGTGGACTTGGGTGATGGAAGTGAAAATGGTAGGAGGATTTGTAAGTCGTCAAGGAAAATGACTAGAAACGTATAAGAGGGTATGATCATGAGAATGGTGAGTAAGTTGCATAAGAGAAGTGGAAATGTCTAAGGAGGTGTTGCATGGTTAAGGTAATGAAGAACAATGTCAAGGTATTAAGATAATGGAAAGAAATGTATAAGCAAGCTTAAGAGTTTAAGAGTGATGAGTAACAAGTGAAAAGAAGAGAAATTGTGCATGGACATGCAAGATAACCTTGGAAGGTTTACAAGCAATGATTTTAAGGAGGAGTTATATGGGTAGAAAAGAAACACTTTGGTTAGTCGAAGTTTTAGATAAATGTACAAGTTGGAAATATAAGGAATCATATGACAAGTGTTAGGAGTGTTTGTAAGAATTTAGTAATGTTTGAGAAATCTTTGGAAGTTGTTTTGGAGAGTTTGGTGGAAGTTCTAAGGTGAGTTTTAAGTGCCTAAATGATGATAGAATACATTATGAGGGTTTAGGAGAAGTTTGGTGAATATTGGTTAAGTGTTTGAAGGCTTAGAAAATGAGTGTTTTGCCTTGTCCGAACATACGTCCGGACATGGACGTTCGGACAGGCCCTGTTGCGTGAAAATTTTCAGAGTCTCGACTTGTTCGACCTTTGGAAGTCCGGACACAAGTTCGGACGTGCCTGCTTCTACTTAGGATTTTCCTCGACCCATGTCCGAACTTCCGAAGCCCGGACACATGTTCGGACATGCGTCTGTTTTAGTTTTGAGTCTCGACTTGCGTCCGAACTTGGGAAGTCCGGACACAAGTTCGGACATGCCACTATTTTGGCCAAAACCTTGTTAAGGAGGGAAATGATGAGGATAATTAGGTATTGATGTTATAAGGATTGTTTAAGACATGTTTGGTGGTAACAATGATAATTAAGTGGATGAATAAGTATAAGTGATGAGGAGAAGCGATTCACTTAAGATTAAGTTTGTAAGATTAAGTTGTAAGACTTAAGAAGTGTTAGGCTGGGATCATTAAGAGTTAAGTGAGGTAAGTAAGTTAAGTAAGGTAAGTAAATTAAGTAAGTTGAATTAAGTTAAGTGATTAACAACCTAAACTGAATGAATGTTTTTAGGACTTGGGAATTTGGACTCCGGAGGAGAGTAAGCACCGAACAACAACGGTGAACGGTACAGTTGTTTCTTCTTGTGACCTGCTTGCTAACGAGGTGTCCCTCGGCTTTGTGCTATTTGTTTTTGTGCTCACTAAACAAGATAAAGCATGCAACCGGAACATATTATATATATTTATTGTTGTGTGATGTTTGAAAACTAACACAACATACCGTGAGAACTTACTAACCAATGCTTAGTAAGGAATTGAGTGAGACTAAGGAACGCCCCCTAATGAGGGACGATATGAACCGAAAGAGGTTAACCAACAAACATGGTCTTGAGATAACTACTAACTGGAACTTGAGTGAGGAAACCCGGGACCGATCTCCGGTCATGCATGCTAAGAAAAGGGAGTCGGTATCTATAGCAGATCGACTTCCGATTAAGGACTTGTCTTCGGACTTGTTGCCTAGGGCCGGTTGCCGGCTCAGCTACGCTGGACTCCCGTCCAGAGTAGGTGGCATTAAGATGGTGCGGTGGGATCACCTAAATCCCAGGTTCGAATTAGATACGGCCAATCCCTTCCAGGAAAGGTTTGTATATTGAGATTAAGATTGAGATTAAGATTAAGAAGATTAAGTTAAGTTACAATCATTCCTTTTTAAAGGATGATTTGTATTATTAAGATTAGATTAAGTAAGATTAAGTTAAGTTACAATCATTCCTTTTTAAAGGATGATTGTATTATTAAGATTAAGGTGAGGTTAAGATAGTTGCAACCATTCCTTTTTAAAGGATGGTTTGTAATATTAAGATTAAGATAAGCTACATCCACCCTGATTAAAGGATGGTTGTTTCTAAGATTAAGATAAGAATCGGATTGAGGTAAGATAAGGATGGACTAAGATTAAGAGAGAACATTACTTAAGGAGTTAAATAACTAACTCTCTAATTAAGGGAACGCATTTAAGTCGTTCGTTGTGTGTGAACTTTGATTGTTCATATTTGGATTGTTGTTTACAGCATTTACTATTATGTTTGTGCATATAATCAACCTCCATGCTATAGACAATTAGTCGTCGTAGCCCGTTAGCTTGGGGGCCATGAGGGGATCGTACCAGCATTCGTGCTGACCCCCTTTGGGGCTGTTTTTACTACACAGGTACATCAAGAAGCGGCCGTCGCAAGAGTAAGAAGAGGATACAGCTGTTAAGGGTTTAGTGTGGCCTACGAGTGTGCATGTACACTCGTATGGCAATCTGAGTTAGTAAGATGTATAGGATGTGAGGGGGTTGTAAGAAGGTTATGTAAATGGTTAAGGTTGTTAGACTAATGTTCGGTATACTCTGTATTCAGACCGTGGCAAGGTCCTGGATTGTAAAGAATTCCGCTGTGACATGTGTATATATATATTGTTAAGTTGCGAGACCACAATTGGATTGAGTTGGGGTGTTACACCCGCTATCCTAGGATACATTTTTCCATTCACTTCACTTCATTCACCTTTTTACTGTTTTTATTATATTTGCACTGATCAAACAACAAATCAAGCTTGCCTCTGGCTAAACCCCTTTTTACAGTTTTTAAGTAACTACCAAGACTAGGATAAATTGAACAATCTCCCTGTGGATACGACACTTGTTTTACTAACTACGACCGGGATTTGTTTGCAGCCCGACGTTTATAATTTGAGTTTTTAATTTCCTTCTTTTAATTTTACACCAGTTTAACCACTCAGAAATAACAGTCTGCAAATTGGCGCCGTTGCCGGGGAGATTGATTCCATCAATTTCCCTAGTTTCCGGTAGTTCACTCGCTGTATTAAATATCTGTAATACTATTAAATTGTTAACCTCGGACATCTGAATTGGACATCGGACTTCTGACCTGACTTGGACATTTGACTTCGACTTTGGACATCTAACTCCTAACATCTTAATATTGTCATTTCGTTCCATTGTCATTTCGTTCCATTGTCATTTCGTTCCATTGTCCTTTCTTTCCATTGTCCCTAACTACTAACTTAAAATTTCCTGTCATTTCTTTCCATTGTCCTTAACATTTCATTTCCATTGTCCTTAACATTTCTTTCCATTGTATACTAACTACTAACTTATAATTTCTGTATACTAACTCCTAACTTATAATTTTCTGTCATTTCTTTCCCTTGTCATTTAATATTCTATCATTTTACTCTTGTTAAAAAAAAACAAAAAAAAAATATATCAGTGTTGTTTAACTAACGTTTATCAGCCTAACCAATATCTCTGCCTTTCTTATTTTATTTACTAACTAATTTTGCAGCTTCTGACAAACCACAAGTTATCTTCTGTGCATGCCAAATACTCGAACCCGAGGGTCTCCACCTATCAGTCCGAGCCCCGAACCCGAGCGCACTTTATTACAAGCACAAAGAAACCTGAGAAATCAAGCCATGGCCAATAACGAAGTTATAAATGAAATAGACCAGGCAAATCAACCAGAACACCGTGCTCTCTCTGACTACCACCAACCGAATACCGAAGGAAGAGCATCAGCTATAGTTCTCCCTGAACTAACACCAGAAGAAGCCGGACGATGGGTTTTCAAAACCCACTACATCACCGCCGTCCGGGATCTAGGCAAGTTTAGTGGAGCGAACCCAGATGAAGCTCCAAATCATCTGAGTCTCTTCCTAGACTTCTGCAATTCTTTTGGTCAAACCGGCAATGTCAAAGAAAGAATCCGACTACAACTTTTTCCTCACTCATTATCGGATTCAGCAAACAGGTGGTATCAAAGCCTTCCCTCCCGATCAATCACCACATGGCTGCAAATGGCCCAAAAATTCCTTGCCAAATACTACCCAACCAGTAGAACAAGGCAATTGATCGGTGAAATCAACACTTTCTGTCAAGAGCCAGGAGAAACATTATACGACGCGTGGGACAGATTCAAAGACATGCTAATGAAGTGTTCCCACCATGGTCTTGACGATCAATCCCTCTGCCTGTCATTCTTCAACGGTCTAGATGATGGGAACCGACTACTCGTCAATTCCTCTGCAGGAGGAAGTTTCATGATGAAATCTCCTAAAGAAGGAATGGACCTTCTCGAAACCATGACGAGCAATACAAGACAGTGGACGAGATCCAAAGGAAGAACACCACGAGCAGCAGGCCTACTCCACGTTGAACCTACTGATCATTTATCAGCTCAGATCTCGTCCCTTGCAAAGATGGTGGAAAAGCTAACAACATCACAAAACAAAATTGTAAAAACAATAGCTTCCCCACCTACAAGTTCATCGTCAGTTCCACCTACAGAAGGATGTGTCATATGCGCCGGTCCTCATGAAACTCATCAATGCGAAGGTAAAGGCCAGTACGAGGAAGTACAATTCATAGGAAACCGCCCCGGTAATTCCTACAACAATAACATCAACAACAACTATCCATGGAGAAATCACCCGAATTTCTCATGGAAAAATAATGATCAGAACCAAGGAGGGCAGCAAACAATTCCAACACCTAT
The DNA here is from genome assembly GCA_023374045.1 of Limonium bicolor. NCBI lineage: Eukaryota > Viridiplantae > Streptophyta > Magnoliopsida > Caryophyllales > Plumbaginaceae > Limonium > Limonium bicolor. The sequence goes on from CM041780.1 coordinate 150,177,178, forward strand.
CAGGGGAACAGACCCCAACCAAACTCTAATATGGGTTATAGAGCACAAGGTCCCCCTCCAGGTTTTCAACAACAACAACAACCATCTTCATCCTCTTCTGATCCAAACGCAGAACTCAAAGAGATGATGAATGGTTTCATGTCCATAACTCAGAACCAGCTCTCTGCACAAGAAGCCTTCAACCAGAAAATCGAAGGTAAATTCAATCAACTTGCAGAACATCTTGCTCGAAGACCGCCAGGGGCTCTCCCCAGCCAAAATGAACCAAATCCAAGAGAGCAAGCCAAGTGCATCTATGTGAAGGAGCACGATGAAGAAAAGACGGAGGTGGCTAAAACAGCTAAAGTTCCAGAACTACACCCTTCCCTCAAAGAGTGGGTTGTAGCAATCGAAACTTCCAAAAGGAATGTAGCTGAACTTGAAAGCACCGCCAAAGTCTATAATAATCGTATTCAATCTGAGAATACCTACCTTGAGCACTTGGTAGCCGGTTATGAAAATGAGAAGCTCGAATTTGAAGAAGAAGGAGAAGAGGTTAAGGCGATAACCTTGAGAAGCGGTAAGAAAACCGACGAGATTCACATCCCGCAACAATCAGAAGAATCCAAAGAGGATAGTGAAGAAAAAGCTGAGGCCCCAGTAGAAAAGACATCTCCTAGCGTCCTCACTATTCCACCAGCTTCAGAACCTTCTTCACAAGAACCGCCTATACCATTTCCTCACCGACTCCAAAAGCAGAAATTGGATAATGAATATGGTAAGTTTCTAGCAATGCTGAAGCAACTAAACGTCAACATACAGTTTGTAGACCTCATTGCCAAAATGCCAAACTATGCCAAATTCCTCAAACACCTCATATCCAACAAAACTAAATTGGCCGAAGTCGGTACGGTACCTCTTAATGTAGCTTGCTCAGCTATTCTGCAACAACCACTACCTTCCAAAAGCAATGATCCGGGCAGCTTCACCATTCCAGTCACAATTGGTAGCACCTCATTTCCATACTCCTTATGCGATCTGGGTGCCTCCATTAATTTGATGCCCCTCTCCACTTTCAAAAAGCTGGGAATTGGAGAGATGAAAAAGACCAAGATGACCCTACAACTGGCAGATGGTTCGGTAACATACCCAAGCTGAGTGGTGGAGGATGTTATCATTAAAGTGGAGCACTTATACTTCCCATGCGATTTTGTCATTCTAGACATCGAAGAGAACCCCACTACACCTCTCATCCTTGGACGACCATTCCTTGCCACAGCCGATGTGCATATTTGGGTAGCCCAGGGGAAAATCACCCTTCAAGCATACAATGAAAAGCTGGAGTTTGCATCAGGAAGATCTCCAGATAGCAAATCCAAAGATCTCAAGTTCGTAAGGGATACTCAATCATCATCATCCCCACTTCTGTTTATCACCCTTCCAGACGGCATGTCTATTACAGAGTTACCACCACCAATCCCGGACGAAGAGCGGGATAAGAAAAGAAAACATGCATCCCGGTGGACACTCAAAAATACCATCGAGTCATGCTTTGGATCTACTCCTCATAACCACCCCCCATGATCGATCTAAAGACACGGCGTCTAGCCAAAGACGTTAAAGAAGGGCAGCTTTCCGGGAGGCAACCCGGACGAACTTATCTTTTATATGCTTTTTATGCTGTTTTAATTTTCAGGTTCCCTTTAATTTTATTTTTGCTAACTTTTAACCTCATTTATAGTATGGTTGCTTCTAGTGTCTTATGCAGGTGCAATTTCATGTCTACACCGCAACCAAGCTACGCTACTTGAGGCTGAAGCTCAAGTGTGGGGGAAGTCCAATACACGCTAGCAAAAATAATATCAGGGGAGTACCAGTTTCTTTAACCTTGCTTTTATTTAAATAAAATATGCAGAGGAGAATTTATATGCTTAAATGAATATTCGTAAGCTTCGTGTTCTCTCTATTTTATCTACTTACCGAAAAGGCCTTCTGAAGCCTTCCCTTGTTTTTTCTGGTGAACAATGAGGACATTGTTCAATTTAAGTGTGGGGGAGTGTGCCCTTTTCGGTGACATTTTATGCTAAAATGCTTAATCTCTCTGCTTATCTTGCGTTTGTCCAAATTTAATATCGTGAACCCTTTATATGTGGGTTGTTCTCTTTAAGAATAAATATTGTTATGAATTGTGGGATAAATGGTATAAATGGTACAAAATTTTAAAATTTTGATTACTTTTGAGGAGCATTTTTTATGCGGTGTGACCAAATGATCTAAAATGGTTGGATTTTTATTACTCAGGGGTTCCTTCTGTCTTCTTTCTTAGGGATTGCTAAGGGGTGCTTCTCTGTCAAAAAAAAAAAGAAAATATATAATAAATAAGGGACTTGCGAGACACCATTGGTAACCAACAAGAAAGTTGAGTGTTCTTAAATACAAAGGCTTGATGCCTACATATTATCTTCTCATCTCTTATGCAAAAGTGAAACAAATGCATAAATCTATTTTTCCTTTTGTTTTCTCCTCAATGCCCATTCTTGAGAGAAGTTGGCCATGGTAAAAGTTCTCAAAGTCACCTTAAATCAAGAAGCATTGAAGTACTCCTATCATCACCCCGAAACTCTAATTTTTATTTTTGCCCTGAGTACACCTATGCCACCAGTAGGTGATGGATCACACTCCTCTAAAAAGTTTAAGATCATGTACTATTGACTTCTTTATCCTACCCTTCATAATATTTGTTAATATTGAGCATTCCCTACTACTTGGGTACGTGATTTTGCTTGAGGACAAGCAAAAAGATAAGTGTGGGGGTGTGATAAGTGTCCAAATGAGCATGATTTATAGGTGTATTTCATGTATAATATTAGCACTTTTCTTGCTCATTTCTCCACTTCGGTTAGTTTTCCTCTAGTTTATGTTTTATTGTTTATCTCACAAAATTATTGGTTTAACATGAGGAAAACCAAGCCGGGTGAAGTAGACAAAGACGAACGCGTAGACGCAAACGGCTCAGAAAACGGACTTATAACGAAGAATGTAGAGCCGATTGAAGATTGTTATATATATATAAATATATAGTATACATAATATCGGATGAGAAGGGGCTGAGACGTCCGCACCCATCAATTGCAACCGCGAGGCGGACGAGGCATAGGCAACCGCGAGGCGGACAACACAGAGGGTACCGCCTCTTAACAGGCGGACAACACATAGGCTACCGCCCGGCGGACACCACACACACAACCGCCACTTATTGGGCGGTACCACAGGCGGACGAGAGGCACACAACCGCCACTTATTGGGCGGTACCATCAGGCGGACAATTATCAGTCGCGACCAGTATCTTCTTCGCGCCGTCGTCGTCTGCAACTCGCCCGACTCGCCCGCAACTTATCCATCTACTCCGCACGCGTATTCAGTCTGTACCCTGCGCAATCAATGAAGCAATCAATGCTCTTCTTCATCTGCAATCAAATTCGTACGGATCCAAACCTCTATATAAACCCAGCACCATAACTGCATAATACACACCACGCACGACGGGAGTCTGAAGAATATTTTCACCACACTCATCCATATCCATTCGCTTCCATTTAATTCTCTCCCGTAACACCACATCAGTCCACACTCACGCAGTAACAAAAGAAATAGAAGAACAGCAGTGAGAGGAGAGCAGACCAGTTCTTCCTCTGAATTAATGTCAAAATCTATCTGTGTAATCTTCTTATCTCCGTTAATGTCTGAGTAATTTTCTTTTGTATCCTAGGATGGGGGTTTGATTTCTAATATTACGTAAATTAATATTTATCACCTGTTTCTCTCATTTAACTTGTTTTAATTCCTTTCAACTAATATTGCTAAATGTTTTGCGCGACAAACGACTACATTCATTTGGTAACTATCAACATATGATTTTGAGATAGTCTAGGTACCACAAAGGAATTAATCTTGATATTTACACTCCGGACTGAGCAGGAAAATATTAAGGCTTTTATTAAGAGTTCGTAACTGACAATTATTAACTCTAATAGGCAATAAATAATTGAAACAAGGTTATAAATATGTTTAAGTAATTTAGGAAATTCCCCCGCTATCCTAGGATACATTTTTCCATTCACATCACTTAATTCACCTTTTTACTGTTTTTATTATATTTGCACTGATCAAACAACAAATCAAGCTTGCCTCTGGCTAAACCCCTTTTTACAGTTTTTAAGTAACTACCAAGACTAGGATAAATTGAACAATCTCCCTGTGGATACGACACTTGTTTTACTAACTACGACCGGGATTTGTTTGCAGCCCGACGTTTATAATTTGAGTTTTTAATTTCCTTCCTTTTAATTTTACACCAGTTTAACCACTCAGAAATAACAGTCTGCAAAAACCCATAAACAATGCTAAATATTGCGTGCCTAACTCATTAACACCATGTATGGTCCTTAATGGGCGCCAGAGTCAACAAAAGTTGAACAAAGTTATTGTAATGAAAACACATGATAGCCAGGATAAATATCCATCTTAAACACTATAAGACAGATGCCTAATGTGAACATATCCTTAATCATTAAAAGACTCAAGTCTATAAGAATGAAGGCATCATCACAGACACTGATTAACATCATATTACCTGACTGAACTTCCATAGTAGGAAGAGGGATGCAGTAACTTATCATGGAATTCAATAATACATCAAAGAATGTAACCCAACTAGTTTGATAAAGTTCAAAGAACTAGAAGTTTATGTAGATGACCTACAAATGCGCAAGAGTACAAACAGTGAACTGAGCATCGGCTCTCACTCAAGAAAGCTAAGCACTAAGAGCCTACAAGCTGGAGTTGTCAACCACGTTAGAGCTTGAGGCCCAATGAATGCAAAAGGGAGCTTATCTAAGTCGTGAACAAACTGTAACTTGTAGATACAAGTGGTTACAAAACCTCTAAATTAATTGTAAAGAAATTGCAGTAAGGGAACCAGTGAGCAAACAAAAATAATATGTTTGATTGGAGCGGAGAACAAACCACTCCTTTAGAGGTAGGGATACCTCTCCTTGTTGTGAGGCCTTTGAGTGGGAATAAACCCCTCAAACTAGGCTTTCACCTATCAAAGAAAGAAATAAAATACTCTTCGATTAAAGAATGAGACCCAAAAACCCTTGAAAATTTCTTTGGGATGTTCCAATGGTGCACTTTCAGACCTTAGATGAAATGTTCAGAATTAAAAAGCAATAATCATCAAATACAAACACTATGAGTGTACAATACGAAATGTCAAGTGCCCAACTCAGAAGAGCTTGTGACTTAATGAATTACTTAATCTTTAGCCAGTCAAATAACTTGATAAATAATATCATAAAGGATGAAAGAACGTGAGGAAGAGTAACTTACACATGAACATGAATTGGAAAAAAACGTTTTCAAGCAAGAAGATAACGATCTTATGGTATGATGCGGCAATCGCCAATCACCATACACCCGGATCTTGAGAACTCCCAGTGTGTTTTGACCAGGAAGGGATTGAGCATAAGACAAGACTTTAGAATAAATTATTAAAGAATTACAACATTATTATGCAATACAAAAAGGCAAAGCTACTATAGTAGCAGAGGCCATGGCAACAATACCTGTCTAATGGATAAAGTCATGGCACGCAACAAAGTAACCATTATACATTGACCGTAAAACATTGATATGAAGGCAAATAGACTTATGGATTAAACTCGATGTAAATGAGGAAATGAGATGGGAGACAAACTGTGCATCAACGTCAGTAGTCTAGACCATGCAATGAAAGATTTCACAGGAAATGCACTGTTCATTCCTAGCACATTCGCATGAGGAACTGGAAGTGCATTCCTAGTAGATCAACATGAAAATGAGATAATTGTCTTTAGGGCAAGAGACCTCAATTTCCAAAAGATTGAGTCCGTACTAAATATGGGAAGAACGTAGAACGTATTTATGAACATTGTAGATGGATTTTCCCTGTTTAAGGTCAGAAGGAACCATATTAGGCATTATCATATAACGATGCAAAAGGAGATCAACAACCGAATACTTCACAAAAGTTACCCTAAACTAAACGTGAAACAGACACTACGAGTATACAAAAACTAGATATAGGACAACTGCACTCCAAAGGAGCTTGCGGGCGTCACAAAACTTATTATTAAGTTAGCCAAGTAGGAAGTAATGTATCAGTAAGTTACCCCATATATGTAGACGGGTAGTGTAAAGAACACGAGAAGTAGTCGACTCCGTGCCAAGGGCAGTGATGCAAATTAAGACGAGTGAAGACCTTGAACAAGTAAAGAGAAAGTTCTCAGTTAAACCAATGAGTCTAAAGAAACCAGAGAACTTATTCCATGATGAAATGATTAGAGGTTATAAAGTGTAATAAACATTGATTACTAAGTACAGACATCGAAGGTGTCTCAAGACTTTGGAGAAAACTATGAAGAGCAACGAGCACTAAACAGTAGCTCCATATTACATATCATCCTCAGACCAAAGGTCATTTAGATGGAACAATTTAGGAGCTTGAGGGAACACTAAGAGCATGAACATTAGACCTCCAAGGAACTGGATAGACAAGCTATAACTCATTGAGACCGTGTATATTAAAAGATACTACACGTCCATTGAGAGACCTTTATTCCTAAAATTATAAGGATAAAAAGGTGATATGCAGCACATTGAAAAGAATAAAAAGGGGCAAACTGAGTCTTAAGGTTATTAGAGTCACGTAGCAGAAGATAGCGGACTCGTATGACATACCAAACGAAGGGAAAAGGAGATAATGTATTTCACACCTTCCAATTGAATAAAGTATATAGATTATCCACCATATGTCTCAGAGCCTAAGAAGCTAGACCCGAACCTAGTTGTAAGATTGGTATAAATACAGATAAGAAACCTTGATATAGAGACTAAACCATCAACATGGTTAAAACCCTCTGATCGGATCATAATGTGGGATGAACTACATGGAAGCTAGAATACTTCATGAGACCTAAACATCTAAAACCAATGTTTAAGGATGACATATTTTTGATTATGTGGGCGTAATCCATTTTAAGGGGGGTAGAGCGTAAAATCGCTTAACGTATGTTTCACGTATCGAGTATGTAAACTATAGTGTGCATAGCACAAGACAATTTGTTGTGATGTTTGATATGTATGTTACATAAACATAGGTATATATTCTTATTTTGGTTATGGTTATTATGCACAAAAGATGCGAATACCAGACATATAATATGCTTACCTTGTTAACTCCGGTGTAAGAATACAGGTAAAGAGGAATTGAATTCCATATGGTATATATAATATAGACCTGAATACAGTTGTATCTTGAGGTGTGAGTTGGTTTGAAACCGATGTGGAACCTAGTGAGAATTGATTTCCCTAGGAAATGGATGGTTGTTTAGAGATGGATTGGTTTTAACTGATGGACTTAGTTCCATAACTTGGGATATGTGCTAGTTTCATATGATTATGACTAGAATTAAGAAAAGATAACAAATTAGAACTTGTTAAATTATTTGATTGTTTAAAATTGACGGGGGAGGTGGAACTTGATTTCCAGAAATCAAGGGAAACCAAACACAAATTGGGGTGGAAGGATAGTTCTACACTGATACTGACCACATCAGGGTTGGGCGATTCCCGAGACTCCCTACCAGTGGACACAGATATGAGTTGGTTATGAGCTTAGACGATTGTAGATTGTATGGAAAAGTACCCAAGGGGTTGTGGACCTTAGTGTCCTTCATCATGAGACTAGTGTGCCCTTGGGTGATTATAGAGATTGAGTGGATGGTACCTAAGGGGCCGTGGACCTTAGTGTCCTTCGTCATTAGACTGGTGTGCCCGATGGTGTTGTGTGCTTGTTACCTAAGGGGCCATGGACCTTAGTGTACTTTGTCATTAGACCGGTGTGCCCGAGGGTGTAGTTGTATTTGTTTCCCAAGGGGCCGTGGACCTTAGTTTCCTTCGTCATAAGACCGGTGTGCCTGTGGGTATTTGTGAATGTTATGGACTCAGAAAAGTCCGTTGCCATGGTTTTCACCATCGATGGTTGATTGTATGTGTATGTTTGTTACACTTTGGTTGGAGCATATGTGCCCTATCGTTGCACTAGTTAGTTTATGTGCACTATTATTGCACTTTGTTCGGATTTTATGATGTGCCTTGTATGGTAATGTTGATGTGCAATCTTGTTGCACTTGGATTGTTCATAGGTGTACGTTTGTTACACATTGAGTTGAAGTACATGTGCACTGTTGCACTTTGTGCTTATTATTGTGGATGTTATCGAGATTATATGTGCTAGACATGCACTATGAAATTAAGTTATTGAAATACGGGACTTGATCCCTAGAGTTGAGATTAGTGTGGAACTAGATATTCTAGGACTATTTAAATTGTGGAATATGACTTCAGGACAAAGTCCTTTTAAGGGGGATAGATTGAAATACCCCAAATATTAATTACTTTAATTAAATAAGTAAAAGAGGAATAATATAATATTTAAATAAACCTTAAAAAGTCGTTAGGGAACATTAACGAAACCTAAAATGACATTGTGGAGGTTTAGAGAAAGAAATAAAAATGAAAATATAATTAATAATTTTACATTGAAAAACATGTCATAAATACTTTAGAAGTGAAAAAGGGGTCTTATACACCTTATAAAGTTACTTGGGTAATTTTAGAGGCATTGGAGAATTGGTTAAGAAGTCAGAATTATAGAGGTCGCGTTTTCGCCTAAAAAGGTGAAACGTAAACCATTCAAAAATAAATACTAATTAATATAATTTAATTATTCTTATTATTATTATTATTTGAAAGTATTAATTTGAAACGTAAAATGGTGCGTCTCGTTAAACGGGACAATGTGTCGTGAACGGCACGAAAACAGGCAGGAAATAAGCAAAAAATGACATTGTAAGTGTAACGTTTTTAAAAACAAAAATAAAATAGCATTTGGGCCGACCCGCCCAACATGACTGGGCCGACCCAGTCTATTCTCTACACTCACGGTAATAATCCAACCCTAACAAAAAACCCAGTGCACTTATTCTATTTCACTCACGGTGATTTGTAACCCTACACTGGAACATACTGCCAACACGTCTCTCTTCTTCTCTCACAGTAAATCGCAACCCTAACTAGCGGTAGACGTACTGCAACGCCTCTCTTCAGCCACCCAAACTGGCGATCAAACACACATCAACGCGCCTCTCTTCATTTCTCTTCATCCCGTTGCCTCTAATAAACTTCTTCATCTAATCTACTTCTACTTCATTTTGTGGCTGTTATCGCGGACAAGCAAGGAGTACACGAATCCTCCTCCTTATTCTTATGTTCATGCCGAATTGTAGTGCAAAGAACCTTAAATTTTGGGAGAAGTCAATAGTTGCTCCACCGTCAGAGTATGACCAAAACTACGGTAAGATCCTGTTCTCCTCCAGAGTTGGTTCTTGCGAGAATTTGTTACCGATTTCCATAAGCCTAGACTTATTTCTTCTTCATTCTCCTTTGAAGATGGTAGCTCCGGTCCGGTGGTAGAGCCAAAGGCACTGTGGGCAGAACCGAGAGAAGGCCAGATTTTGATCCCCATCGGAATCATCGGGGAGGTAGATTTCCTCAGTTATTTTGTTATTTGTTTTATTGTTCTGATTTTGGATTGGATTGGATCTCAGAAAACTTAGGAAAAGTTACACTTCTATTCCTCTGTATATTTGGTGCCATGGAGCTGATTGTAGAGGTCAAAATTCTGTAAAAGAAAACCCTCTACAAACTTGTGAGCCTGGCATTCAAATATGGGTGTTGTCTTAAAAATTTGGGTTTCAAATTTATGAACTAGGGTTTCAAATTTATATACTAAGGGTTAGGAACTAGGGCTCTAATCTTCATAATTATGGTTCATGATTAAATTAGGAAAATATGGAGAATTAGAGTTACGAATCGAATTGCGGCTTCTGATATTGTTTTTGAATTGGGCTATTCGAATCGAAGAATTTAGGGTTTCGATTGATTTGGGGGAGAAATCGACTTAGGGTTTCCAGAAATAAAAATTAGGGTTTCTAGAGTGCAATTGACAAATTAGGGTTTCGAAAAAAATTCCATTAGGGTTTCCTATATAAAATAGATTTTGGGTCCAAATTATAAATATTTGAAAAATGTGGGCAGATTTGTAATTTTTTTAAAAAAAAATTGGGGTTAAAGTGTATATCTAAGAAATTTGAGGCGGAATGGTGAATTCCAAAAGTTATGGGTGATTTGGTAAATACTGGGAAATTTAAGGGCCAAGGAGAAAATTTGGAAATTCAGATTAGGGTTTGGTTAAAAAATTTTGAATGGTCAAAATTGGAGTTGCTTGGTCCAAATCAAATTCGGGATTTTGACCAAGTCAAAATCGAAATTGAAGAGTCAAAAATGAAATTGATTGGTCAAAATCAAAATTAGGGATTTTTACTCAAAATCAAAATAGGGGAGTTTAAATTGATTGGTCAAATTGAATTTGGAATTTTGACCATGACAGATTAAAAATTGGAAGGTCAAAATAGAATTTGGGCTTTGGACTAGTCAAAATTAGATTAGGGTTAGTCAAAATTAAAATTGGGCTTAAAATTAGTCAACAAGTCAACTAAATTGGACCTTGGTCAACTTGGGTCAAATAAAATCAATTGGGCCTAAATAAATCTAAACGACAAATGGGAAATCAATTGGGTTAGAGTAGATCAAGCTAAAACTAGTATGAAAAAATGAATAAATTCAGTGACTTAGAAATTATAATTGGTAGAAATCAGAATGAAGAAATGGGCTGGTCACATGGTGAGTTAGTAATTTGTAACTTGGCTCATAAATTTTAGAAAGATGACTAGATTATAGATTAATGTAATGAAGGAATTGTTTTATAAAATTGGTATTAATGTGTAAGTATTAAGGTTATTGTATATATATAATGGGCTGACACTAGAACTTATGTGACTATATATATAGGTGTATTAATATATATACGTACATATAGTTTGAGGATTAGAAAGGAAAATGATTTTTTAAATTCATATGGAAATTAGAAAATTATGAATTTATGAGTGTGTATATTAATGCGACATTAAATTGGTGGGAACACATACTTATATATATCTATATATATATTGGGGTTAAAATATGAGTTAGGAAATATGGAAGGAACATATAATATTAAATAGAATGAAGGAGGTGGAATTATAAATAAAATTCATAATAAGGAAGAGTGAAAATTGGTGTAAGTTTTGAGAATATCGAGAAGATTAATTTAATATTAGTGCTACATCAAATCGTTAACAATATACATGTATACATATAAATGCAAGTATACATAGTGTAGACACCAAAAATTCTCACCTCGAAAAAATTCTGAAATCATAAATGCAATAAGAGGGGTCGTTGTCTCTCTTTTTCAAAACGTATCAACGTGTGTGCCAAACCAAAACCATCATTTATGACAAAATTCTTAAATCATTTTTTCAAAGCATTTGAAAAAATACAATTATTCAGAAATGAATTTCTGATGACAAATCCGGTGTTAAACCCATGGATTTTATTTTATTTACTTCTCTTATTTTTTATTTTATATATTCCATTTTTATTGCTCACTTGTTTATCTATTCATTTTTCTTTTTATTTTCATTTATTTTATCCTGCCCAATGTCACTTTTAATTGTCTTCTAACATTGACTTTTATTTTATCATCATCATTTCCATTGTTATTTCTATCATTTTATGTACTTTTTATTTTATTTTTATCATCTTTATGTTATTGTTATTATTGTAAATATTTTACTCACATGTTCTTTTACCACCATTTCATTATTGCATGTATTCCAAAGAGAAAACAATTCATTACTTTATGCCTCCTTTTCATCTTATTCCCATTTCATTAACCTTTATGTAGAATTCAGTCAGTCAAATTAGAACTAGTGTTACTCACTACATACACATTGAAATGTGAAACTCATTTTTTTCAACCCTAAAACCCACATTCTCTACCATAAAAACAACTAACATACCCTAGAAAGAACAACAGTAGCCGACCTCAACCCTCGGCTCTCGACCATTTTCTTCTTCAACCAGCAACAGTAGCCGCCACCACAAGTTTGTTCTCTATCCTTTCTGTCGACGATATTCTTCCATCTTCCAAACAAACCCACATTCTTCCATGCCAGTAATCTTACAACCCAAACCGTCGAACAAAAAATACACTGCTCTACTCCACTCACTTAACCCATGGTAATTTGCAATCCACTAGCAAACGATAAACTTACAACTCAACTCTCTTCTGCATTCTCTTCATCAATCTCACCGGCGAACAAGCTAACGATCGAGAAATTGCTCTACTATGCCTCAGTCATCCTCTTCATTACCGCAATCTTTTAACGCTCACTGGCGAGCAAGCTATCTTCATTTTTTTCACTAATTGATAACTTTGCAACGTAATCGGCAAATAAGGAGCAAATATGCTCTTCAGTTCCTCATGACGGTAATTTTGTGACCTAGCTGGCGAAACATGCGGTAGCTGCTCCATTTCTTCATTCTCTTCATAAGCGGTAATTTTGCGGTTTAACTGGCGAGCAAGGAGCGAATCTACTCTTCATTCTCTTTCGCGACGGATTTCGCTAACCCTAGAACGAAACCGAAATTGCCTCCACCAATCGCCACCCAGTGCTTCGTGAATTCGTTAATCGGAGATTCCATCTCCTTAGGTAAAGATCCAGAACTTTTATCAACTTTTTTGTGACTATGCTCATATTTGTGCGAGGAGGTCGTTTTTGTTCAAGTCATCGAAGCCGAAATCGGTTTTGAGTCGTTAATAACTAGAAGCAGGAGCAATGATTCATATTTTTTTCATCTTTCGAGTATCTTCGGCTAGGTATTGGTCTCTTGTGGACTCTTGTGTTTTCTTGGATTCACTATCATTGCATTTTGCACATATTATATTTCCAATTTGTGAATCCACATGCTTCAATACAGCTAACCATCCCTGATTTTTGATTTTGCCTTGTGGATGTTGGCCTCCCTCGACCCGTTTCAGATTTTCCCTATCTTTTCATTCGTACTATTACATTTGTTGAGGAATTGGGATGACTCCGTGGCTGAATTTCTTGCGAATAATTGCTAATTATTGTTTCCGGGATTAATCTGACTACGAGGTTGATATATAGGGGTTATTGTTTAATTATTGGTAGTAAGTTATGCTTAATCCTTGATGACAATTTATGCCTGGGGTCTGTGAAATCCCCTTGTCTCTGTTGCCATATTTGTTAGAGTTACATTTGATGGCAGATAAACATTTGTTTGGGTCCTCAACCTTTTTTTGGCCTTTGGGTACTTGTGGACCATGTTTGCTTGTCCCTGCGTTCACTAATCATTAAAATGCTTTTCACTTTAGGTCTAGAGTGTCTTGCTGACTTTGATTATGGACTTGGCTTGAGACAGATGGTTTATATATCTAGATTATGATTTCTTTATTCAGATAAACTCGTTGGGTTAATGCCTGGGATATTCGATACATCAGCTTGCTTAGTTGTTACTTGTTTATTGAGCTCGTTGGCTCAGTTTGTAGCAAACATTTAAACTTGATATTCGGTTTTATGATGCTTTTTCTGATTTCTATTTTGTTCTCTTTACTGAAGTATATTATTAAGACTTGGCTCAGATTGGTACATGTGGCCTTGAATTTGATGCTGGATTTCATGGGTTATGCATTCTTGCGCACGTTGGCTTGGTATCTACCTTTTTGGGTTGAAAATATTGGTGAAATAGCACTAGCGCTTCATGCTGGTTTGGAAATCATGTTGCTGATTTCTTCTAGCTTCAGCATTGCCCTTTGCGTATCTCTTTTGGCTTAAGAATCATGTCACTTGTGGTACATCATCTTGCCCCTTTCATGCTATTTGGCTAATCCAGTCTACTTACTACCATTGGTTTCATGTTTTGACCGAGGTACAAATGCAATCAATTGGATTTGAGATGAGACTTGCACGTGCGGGTTGTTTGAGGTCGACCTTAGACTCTGCAAGCTGACTTTGCTTGCGGACTTCCGGTTTAACCCTAATAGGTTTGGAAATTCTATCTTTTGATCTTTGACTACAATTCAATCGCCTTTGATATTTAATTGTCCTTTGCGCATTGACATGGGGTTTGGAAATTAATTTAGAAAACTATCAAATATTTGTCCCTTTGCGCTTTAGATAAGAACATGACTTAAGTGATAGTTGCCCAAACGTTATGATCGCTTAGATAAATCATTCATTGGCTGGATAGTCCTTATTAATTTTTCATCTTAGAGGAAATCATTTCAAATCCCCTTCCACATATAATGCCACATGACTCACAACCCCTATCTTTGATACTACACTTTGGTTGAATCATAATCTAACATGACGAATTAATTTGAGTTGTAGCCCCAATGCTTGATTTATCTCACAAGTATTAGCATTCATTGGCAGCTTGATACTCTTTTCCATGTTCTAGGTTGGGGTGTGGGAGATGATTAGATTGCCCTCTTTTCTCCCATTGAGAGGGGCCATATGATCCCATTGCACACACCCCAACCCTCTTGCATTTTGTTACTAACTAATCTTGTGTCTCTTTGTCTGTGTTTCAATGACATGTACATATTGCTTGAGGAACGGGGAACTGTTCGGGGACCAAGGAGCTGGACCTTGGCTAGGACTACCGGGGTCTTCACTTCTAACACGTGTAACAGTTGGTGCACTTCTTGCTGATCTATCAGCTCAAGTGAGGCGGTGTTGATGCGACCCCCATAGTAGCTCTCTATTTAAGATTATCATCTATGCTTGTATTAATTTGTAATTTGTTTATTGTTCTTACATTTGGTTGTAGTCTTAGGATTTATTTATTCTCTTAACTTAACCCCATGTCCTTTACAGTATCTTCTTGAATGAAAATTTATGTATCTTATTTGGCTATTACAATTGTCTGCATGTGAATAGTTTTAGCATGTTATCTTTAGCTTATTTACTTGCGATTTTGTTATGATCCTCATTTGGGTCTTTTTTCGAAAGCCCATAGGATAAACTTTAGGATAGTGGGTTATTGTGCAAAAACTATATAACAAGCTATATAAATAAATGCAAGGAATAGGCAAGTGCACCTAATAAGTGTAGTACAACAAGTGTCGTACCCACAAGAAAATTGGTCCTAACTTCCTAGTCTCGATACTTAGTAATTGAAATGAAAACAGTAAATTTGGGGTTTAGCCGGCGGCAAGATTGATTGTGTTGGTTGAGTAATTGTAAGAACAACAAATGAACTAAAGGTGATAGTTTAATGGACTGGATGGAGAAAAGTAAAACCCTATAAATATGCTAGCAACTCTTCTTATGCCATAGTTGTCTTTTTTGAACAAGGATAATAACCCTCTAAACCAAAGATGGGTAAGTCTTACTTAGTTAATTTTAGCCTTCAAAATCAATTAGGGCTATACTCACTAAGTAGCATTAGGCAAGTTCTATATAAAAGCCCCAAGTTATACCCACTAATCCTAGGAGCATGAATCAAGGGTTCTCTCTTAATTTGGTCACAAACCCTAACTCAAAACCAAATTGTAGCAAGGGTTCACCACAAATGCACTCAAGGGATCAATTTAAGAACATTCAATGATAATTAAGAGAGAAACAACTATATTAAGGCATAATCAAGATTCACAAGCACACTCTAGGGTTTGGCGTCAAAAACCCATCCCAAAGCACAATAGAGGTCTACTCAAGTATAGAGAAAAGAAAACTAGAAAAAGGGAAGAAGAAGCCATTAATGGAGCTTGGAAGCTTTGAAGAAGGTGAGCTCTTCCTTCTTCTCTTCTTCCTCTTCTTTCTCCTCTTCTATCTAACTCACATTTTTCTCTCTCCTCTTTTGTGTGGAAGTGTTGAATGAAGAATGTCTTAAAGTGCCTGTTTTTCCCGTCTATAAAACAACTTACTGGGCAAAAATCCCATCCGCCCCACAGGAGCGTTCCTTCTGGGGCTGTCCACACCAGAGACAATTCCGGCTGCTGGAATCAACCTGACCGCCCCTGTGGGGCGGTCCTCCTGGGGCGGTCCACACCAGAAGTGCTTCTTCTACATTGAAATCGTCCCGTATGACCCCTTGTCTTTGACACACTCCTCAGGGCATTAAATCTCGGCCACAAAGTCTTGAGAGTCTCCCAAAACTCATTGCTCAAGTGAGCTTTTACCTATATTTTAATCAAAACTTTATGAGTTCACCTATATTAATGAAATGCTCTATAAAGTGGTGAAATAGGTCAATAGTTGCGTGAAATAAAGGTAAATAAAGACCTTATAATTACATCATTTCACCACTTATCAACTCCCTCACACTTATCTATTTGCTTGTCCTCAAGCAAAATTAGGAACCACAAGAAGGAGGAATATTTAAAGCAAGCAAGTGTACAAATGAATTCTTGAATTGTTATGAACAAAAAGGATGGAAAATCTCATGAGGAGTGCAAACCAACCTAATCATGGTGACATGGGTGTGCTTAGTGCAAATAAAAAAGATAGAGTTTCGGGATATGATTCGGAGTGCTTCAAAGTCATAAAGATTAGGTGACTTGGAGAGCTTTTACCATGGCCAACTTCTCTCAAGAATGGGCATTAATGATAAAACAAATGGAAAAATAGATGACTGCATTCGTTTCGCATTTGTATAAGAGATGATGAGAAGAATTTAGGCATTTTAGCCTTTGCATTACAGAACACTCAGCTCTCATTTTGTTGGTTACCAATGGTGTCTCACTAGTCCCTTTTTAGATTTTCACAAAGAAGCACCCCTTAGCAATCCCTAAGAGAGAAGATATAAGGAACCTCTAAGCAATAAAAATTCACCAAGATAAGGTTATATGGTGGCACCGCATTTACATGCTCCTCAAGAGAGAATTTTTGAAAAAATTGTGAAGAAATTCAAGACTTCATGAGGGTACTTGCTTCCTAAAAATGTAACTCCTAAATTGAAGCAAAAGATAAGTATGTGAAGTTGAGCAGTGCACAAAAAGAAAAGGTCAGTTCCCTCACACTTGAATTGGACAATGTCCTCATTGTTCAACAGTAAATCGGGAAGAAATAAAGAGGACCTTTTTGAAGCACATAACATAGAGCTAACAAAAGTGTAATGCATTGTAAAACAGTTAAAGAGTTAGAGTACTAATACTCCCCTGAGAAGGTGGAGTTGTTTGCGGGTTTCCCCCCACACTTGCTAGTGTCTGGGGTCGTTGAGGTGCTAGATTTGACAGTGAGAGCCGAGAATGCAAGGAAGAAATCTCAAGAGGTTCTTTGGAATTGTTCCAAACTCATTCTTGGGGTGTATTTGTTCTAGAGTGGTATATATCTACAATGCACCATCAAAAGCAACTAGGCACAAAAATGGATTTCGAAGAATACACAAAAAGCCCATGGTTAGATTGCAAAAGGGGACTCATAAGTGAGTCCAATATCATAATGGGTTCAAAGTGTTATAACTGAAATTGAAAGCGTAGATAGAGTATGGAAAAGCATAACTAAAGAAAAGGTAAAGGACAGAAACATAAACAATCTCTATAAGTAGACAAAAGGTTTCAAGAGATGAGACTCCAAGCATTAGTCACCAAGAGCAGACTACGAGGCTGGTGGTCCACCTCGCTCGACCATGCGGCGTAGCTCCTCATGCTGGGCCGCCAACTCCTCCACGCATCGCTGACAGGCCTCGAATTCTTCCTGGGAAACTATGGGAGGTGGTGGGGCCGGTAGGGCCAGGAGAGGGGCAGCTGTAGTAGAGTGCATGGAGCGTGAAGAGGAGCCAGATGATGACTATGCGCTGCTGGCTGGCGGTGTCTTCTCCCAACCGCATGTAGTGCGGTGAAACCCCATCCGCCGAAGGGCATTAGGTCCAATGGGAGCCATTAGAGGCTCAGGAACTGCACCCCCGAAGCCGACTACGCACTCAAGGAACTGAGTGTGGAGGAAATGAGGGTAGCCGAGGTGCTGGGTATTCCTCTTCGTGACCATGTGGCGAAGATGGTAAAACATGAGCCCTGAGATAGAGAATGGGGTGTCCGGATCCGGGGTAGTGATGTTATTGAGGAGGAAACAGTCCATTGTGTTTAAGTCCATGCTGTCCAGAGGCAAAATGTTGTAGCGGATCAGAGCGAGAATGACTCACTGACTAGCGTCTTAGATCATATTTGGGGTCATCGTGACTTGGGACACTATGCCCGACTGGTTCTTCTTACGGTATGTGGTCGGGAGAGTGTCGAGGAAAGTTTGGCAGTGGCTCTGGAGGCAGCCGCCAGAGATGTAAGAAGTGCTGTCGCAATCCTCTGAAGGTAAATCCAAAGACTCGATGAATGTCTTCTGAGTGATCTCGATCATCGTACCTCCAAAAAACTAGATGACCTTCAAAACACCCTCTTCAGCCGCGTTCGCATAGAACTGGTGCATTAGGTCAGGGTGAAACTCATCACTCATCGTCAAGAAGCGACCCCATCCCAACGAGTCAAAGAGGGGCTGAAGGTCGAGGTCCTCGAGGATGGACGGCTCCACTCAGCACTCTTGGACAAACTCTCGTCGGGGCCCATTATGGAACCAACGCTTGGCCTCTTCAATGATGAAGAGGCCGTCTATTAATCGGGTTCCAAAAGGAAGATTGGCCATGCTGCGGCAGAAGTAGGCGCGGTCGCGAGGCCATTATCTGAAACCAAAGACAAGAAAAGCAAAACAAGGAAAGAAAACAAAATACAAAACAACAAAAGAGAGTTAAAAAACGATAAGAAAAGAGAAATGAAAAGGATGTTTATAGACATATTCATGAAGTGCAGGTGAAAAAGAAAGATAGAAAAATGGCACAAAAACTACACAAAATATTTCAGCATGATCTCCCCCGCAGTCATACTCAAAATAACTCCATATAGCTCCCCAAGCATACTAACAAATAATGCACCCCAAAATGTTACCAAGCTCACTAAGCACCCGAATAATTCACCAAGTGTTCGTAATTTAATCCACAACAAATGCAACCACATAAGTGTCTCGCCTTAGTTGTTTTAGGTTCCATCATGCTTACGAATCATCCAACGACACTCTAAAAAAGATAGCATAATTTAACACAATTGAATGAGTCCAAACAAAGAATGATCTATTTTAGGACATTAGTGCAAACGAAACTTTTTCTATATTAAATACTAAGAAATAATCCTAGAAAATAACAAATCAAAAGACCGTCAGGTTGCAAAAATCCCGGTTATTGTAGTAGAGTTTGTGAGAAACCAGGTATCGAACCAAGGGACTATGTGAGAAATAGTCTAATCTTAGCAAAGGTTGTAAATCAGGGGAAAAGTTATTTGTTTTGATTCGTAAATTAAAATAAAGACAACGAGAATTTAAATAACAGCTAAGAATTAAAATAACAGAATATTAAAAGTGGTTGTAAATATGGAAGAACGGACTTTGGGTTTAGGTTTTACTCATTTGATTAATTATGCTAATCTACCGATTTAATTAAGAATAAATTGGCAAAGTTTCTTTTAGAGCCTTCAAATTTAAACCATAAATCCTAATAACCTCATTAACCAGAACATGCAAGATCTGATATAGACTCAAGCAAAACACATGTAAACGGCTAAGTAAAAGAAAATATAATTTTGCATCTGAAATACTAGACTTATTCAACCAGAATAAGCTTTTCCACAGACATAACAATTAATATGACCTATCCATTTATCACGGACCTGATCAAAATAGATTTCGTAAGGCAATTCAATAAACTCATGTAATTTATTGTAAAGCGAGAGAATAACATTAATTGTATCAAATTATAATTAATTTAAACCGGTAAAATAAATTGAATAATTAAAACAAACTAATAATAACCATTCCCCAGAGTATAAAATATTCTAGCCGGACATATTAAATAAATAAACAAATACAAGAGTAGAAGAAATCATTTGTTGTTGGACTCCTGAAGTTGCTCTGCTATTTTAATATACCGGACTAGAAATTGCAATATTTGGATAATATTTGTGGAGAATGTGTAAATAGATCAAAGTTTGTGGTGGAAATGGGAAATAAGTGGAAGTGTGGTGGAGTTGGAAAATAAAATGGAAATGAGATGAAGTGTACGTGGGATTATGGAATTTGGAAAATGAGAAGGAAAGAAAAGTGATGGTGGGGGGGGGGGGGGTATGTGGTCTGCTTGTGTGTTCGATGATCCAAAAAAATTTGGAGCAGATGTGGGTTTTTTATAGACTGAAAAAGGGGGGAGTAGTCAATATAATAGTAGGAGGTAGGTGAGTAAATTGAGGGAGAGATTTGAGTCAGACGGCGGCACCGAAAACTGCTCGGTTAGTAAAAGTCTTCCTCATTTTCTGCTTTGCGTGCTGGAACATAAGTTTGCAAAAGCAGACTTCTTTGTGTCTTTTTCTTTTTTTCCTTTTTTTAACAGCACTCACGCGTGAACAGTCTGAAATACCCCTAACATTTAAATAATTAAATATAAGTAATAAATATTATTTGGGGGGTTTATTAAACCCTAAGAAGTAATGGTGGCCATCGGGTCCGGTTCTACCCGGAACCGGCGGTTCTACCCGGAACCGGCGGTTCTACCCGGAACCGATTGGAATCGGAACCGGCCGGGAACCGGTGGGAATCGGAACCGGAACCGAACCGCCTCAGCCGGTTCCGAATACGAATACATGTTTTGAGATTCGGGCCCGAACCGGAACCGGAACCGCCTGGAACCGCCTGGAACCGTCATCGGATTCGGAACCGGAACCGCCCCGGAACCGTTGAAGTTACCGTTGGGTTTTAAAAATGTAACCTCTTAGTAGCTGTACTCTTTTTCCTTATGGTTTTCCCAATGGATTTTTACCTAATAAGGTTTTAATGAGGCAGTGAATCATATAAAAATTCTCTTTGTTCCTTATTTTTTGTAAATTCAATAAAATCCCTAAGTCTTTGTTTCTCACATTTAAGATTATAAACTTGAAGAATAACCTAAAGTAGATGAAAAGAGCAATGTGTGCACTCAACGGATCTCAAATCGGAGCTAAAACGAAGTAACTGGAGCCGATCGAATCTTTCCGGAACCGGTCGGAACCGATCAGAACCGAAACCGGAACCGGCTGGAACCGGCCGGAACCGGTTTTTTGACCGAATCCGAAGCGAATCCAGATTTCAGAACCGGAACCGGAACCGTAACCGGAACCGCCCAGACCGGTTCCGAATACGAATACACATTTTCTGGAACCGGAACCGGTGGAACCGGAACCGGAACCGGTGGAACCGGACCCGTGGCCACCATTACTAAGAAGGCATATAAACAATCGGGCGTTAAAAACGCAACTAAACTCCTTAAGGTTAAAAACGTGCGTTAAAGCCCGACCTTAAGATAAACAAGTTATATAAGCTCTAAAACTTATATGAAGTTAACCAAGGGTCATTTTATGACCATTAAAACATAAGTCCTCAGTTAGAACTGAGTAAAAATACAAGATGCCAGGGAGTTTCCTTAAGGGCCCTTTAAGGCCCGAAAATCCCGGAAATACCTTATAAAATAAAGTAAAGCATTACACATCATTCTAAATGCACAATAACAATTTAATAAACATTTAAGATAAGGTTCTCAAGATAAATTCTTTGTTAAAGACAAAGTACTCTAAGGTTCCCGATGAGGGCCCCATAAACCCTCGGGAGTGCCTAGGAGGGATACCGAAGTGGCACAAACTCCAATATAAATTAATCTAATAGTTCCTATCATCTATATTCATTATTACAAAGAGGGTTCTCAAGCTACTTACACAAAAATTAACAAAGTGCTCGGATGAATTTCTTAACGCTCCATTTTACCCCGGGAGTGTCCTGTTAGCCCGAAAATTGAGTTACAAGTTTATGTAACCCCATATAACTCAATGTAACACCTTAACATATTATTATTGAATTTAAACAATGTCAATAAACACTTGGAACTCATAGCAACTAATTATTTTTCAGAAAATCCTTAAAGCAGAAAAACGCACCTTCGGGTGTCACAAAAATGCGTTTTACGCAATTACCTTGAAGTTTTTGAGGAGCCACGAGTTGATAAACTTAAAAGTGGATAAAATGACCACCTAAATCAATTGATGGAAGTACTAAATTCATGGTACAAATGGGGGCGATTTTTGAGACAAGAAGATACCTAAAATCAGCATTTTTACCTTAAAACTTTCATCTTTTACCATAATAAAAATGTACCAATTAAATGCTGGAACCTATTACAATATTAGTATGGTATTAGTACAATAGTGTAACAAAATCAAATGAAAAATAAGTCCCATTTGGCCTCCAATGTGGGCGAGATTTAAGGCCTATTTTGGGCTAGTTTTGCTTCAAAATATGTCATATTATATGATAACTCATCCCTACCTATATTCTTTGTTAATGTAACAATATAAAATCATTTGGAGCCCTTCTCCACCGTATTACCTGCAGAAGATCAATAAGAAAACATTAAAGAGCAGCTCAAAGATAGAAAAATGAAGTAAGTGAAGATCTAGTCACACTTTAACTAAGTGAAGAAACAAGTTAAACAGGGGATTTAGGCATGTGCTGCCGAACATGGACAAGATGGTGGGGAGCTTGATTACCAATTGATTAACTCAATAATACATATACCTAACATATAATGACTTTGTCAATTAATAACAATACAATTAGCCTTTGCACTCCACTTAGCCGTAACTCTAGTGCATTTGGAGCCTCCCATTTTCATGTGCCGAGCTCACCTGCATGAACAACAAGATTAGTGCTGTTAATGATCAAATAAAAACAATATAAGGCTAAGCCTAAGCACATGCTTAATGTTAAAACAAACTAGATTAAATTTCCACCACTCCTTTAGCCGTAGCACTACAACTAGAAGAAGCCAAATTCAATCATGCCCACCCAGCCGTATACCTAGCCAACTTAAGGGATTTTTATAGCTAATTAAGAAATCAAAGTAATAGTTAACATGACATAAAATAAGGTCTTGTGAGATAGCAATCATTTCAATCCTAATCCTCCTTATTAACTTACGAGAGGTTCATTCAATTTCCCTTGCCCACTTAACCGAATAGGTAAGTCTCCTCTCTTGCTCTCTCTTTTCTCCATTGTTAAGTTAGTTCCTAAATGCTAATAAACTCCATTAATGGTGATGTAGTCCTAACACATTTTAATGTAATTTCCTAGTTAATTTTATCAAGTCTTAAAGCAAGGAACCATCCTAACAAACTTGCCAAAAGTCGCCAAGCTTAGGTGTTCTAAGGAGGCTTCTTAATTCAACAACAATACAAGGAACAACAAGATCAATTTAAGGTATATTTTCATGTTGGAAATCTTAAGAAAATTCCTTAAGCAATTTTCAAAAATTAGAGCTTCTAAACCTATGTTCTCTTCATTATTTCATGAAGGAAACTTGGATCTACAATCATCACAAGGTGTATCAAAAATACCTTGATAAATTCCTAAGGTAAACTCTTGTAAGATTACTTCAAAAATAATTTATAAATCCTTGTCAGGAGTCTAACAAATAGATCTCCTAAATATATATAAGGTGGCCGAATTCTCTACATCAATATAGCATTTGGAGAGCTTGGAATTCAAGGAAAAATCAAGTATAAGAATTGTCTTGATTTAAAGGGTAAGTTTATATAATTAAGGTTTATTAAGTTTAAGTTTGATTTAAGCTTCAAACTTTGGTATAAAAATTATACATAACCTCTAAATAAATTAAGGCCAAAAATCAGAGGTTATAATGTCAAGAAAATAATTTATAACATATAAGGTAAGATTATTACCTTAAGGTATAAATATGTGTCACAAAAATTAATTAAGATGCATATATATTCAAACCGAAATATTTGAGGATTAAATGTCCTATTTTGAGTTTATAAACATTCTAAGTCATTAGCACAATTTTTAGAAGTGTTATATGGCTTATATACAATTATAAGTATTTATCATAAGGTTTAAATCAAGTTTTGGAAACTATATGGTAAAATATATTAAGGCCGAGGATTAAATGAGTTAAATGGTGATTTTCGAAATATATAAGTATATTAACTTATATTATGAATTTTGGGAACATTAAAAATAGCTACAAGTATTTAAATGGCTAGTTTATAAAGTTATGTGGCTAAAATGTAAATTTTGGAAAGTTTGGTGTACAAAATATGAAAACCGAGAACATAAGGAGTTGTTTGGTATATTTATGATATAATATAAGGTAGGAATTAATATTATGAATTTTGGTGAATTTAAATAAGTGTACAAGTGTTAAAATAACATTTTATAAAGTTTTGGGGCTATTTTGTAATTATTGGAAAATATAATGTATGGCCGAGAATTACTTATGATTTTATGGGTATATTAAAGTATTAATTGTGAAATTAAATCATGGTCAAAGTGTTGACCAAAAACTTTGAGTTAAAATGATTTATGACATAAAATATTAAGTTTATAAAAGTTTTAGGGTGAATATGTAATTTATGGAAGTATATATGAAAAATAGAATTTAATATGGGGCGGAAATTAAAATTTAAGAAAGTTGTAGATTGTTTTGGTTATTTTAGTGAATTAAATATTAAAACTATAATTTATAAGTTAATATGTAACTTATATAAAGTTTTAGGATTAAAATGTAAATATAAGGAAAGTATATGTCAAGACCGAAAATTAATGAGGTCATTTGGTAATTTATAAAAATTAGAATATCCATTTTGGAATTACCGAAATATTAAGTGGCTAATTAGTAAATTAAAAAGGTAGTATGGTTAATTAATAATTACAAAGGTTAATGTGGGTAATTAGTGAATTATAAAAGTTATAAGGTAATTTGGCAATTTATAGAAGTTAATATAATTGTTTTACAATTTCCGAAATTGATATGGGTATTTAGTAAATTATAAAAGAATATGGTTATTTGGTAAGTTGTAAAAGTTAATGGGATCAATTATGATTACCGGAAATTATTTGTGGTTATTTAGTAATTTATTAAGTTGGTGGGTATAATATATAAATACCGAATTATTAAGGTTGGTTTTGTAATTTAATAAAAGAAGGAAGTGAAACTAGGTAATATAATGTATTATGGTATATTATGGAGTATAATATAAAATTATAAAATAATTTTGGTTATAATAAAAATGACCAAGGGATATAATATAAAGAATAAGTAAAAATAATTATGGATGTATGATTAATGAAATAAAGATATACAGTACAGTGGGAATTCATTATCACATGTGGATATCACATAAAATAACGAACTGTTGAACTACCTAGAGCCACTGTAAAATAACAGGGGGAAATAAAAGAACATACAAAGTTATTATACAACGAGTTTAAACATTACAGTGACAGTATTATAACATGTAATGAATAGTTATATTAATATTACCCGGTATTGCATGTTTAAATAACAGCGTACGGGGAGGGACTACTGAACAGGAGTTTGTCAAGCTAGCAATTACTTGGTGAACGGTATGTTAATTGTGTGGTCTGAATGTCCTAAGGATTATCCTAAGGTCCAGACATTATGTGTTAATTGTTTAAGAGCGATATCTATGATTTTATGTGAATGATATTGTATACTATATTGCTCAACTATGTTGCGTTGTATTTATACGTGAACGTCTTATGACTGGAAGTTTATACATCTAAACTGAAACAAGACTAACTGACCTTTAGGTATTATTGAACCTAACTGATGGTCAACTATGATAGTCTTAACTCAAGGATTGGTTATTATGTCACTGACAAAAAGGGCTAACTTATAAAGAGAGGAATCCAAATTGTTTTGACTTTCTGGTTGCGCATTGTGATCACTACGAGAGACTTCAATGGAGAGTCACTCAAAGGAAATCCATCAGCCACATTCGGGGATGGCGGAAGGCACTGCCGTTGGTGCACAGGTTCGACCGGATCGGTCAATTAACCAGGGCCATAGGGTCGGCTGGTAAACATTTCCAATGGAATACAGGGGACATTCGTCCATTAAGTTATTAAGGTTTGACCTAACATGACACTTGTGGTGGAAATTAATTGGAAAAGGTTAAATGGTTGGTTTAAAAGTTAAGGGTCAGGTGGCTAACTAACAAGTACAGTTTGATATGCGTATCTTGTTTGGTGATCGTTGTGGATTATTAATATGTGAACATTGGTTATTGTTATGGATTATTAATGTGTATTATTAGTTATTTCTGTGAGTTATTGTTGTGTGGTTATTGGTGTTGTGTACTACTGTACACTGAGGTTTACAGGTGATTTGTTAAGTGGTTGTGGAATGTTTTCAGTTATTACTGTTATCATAGTAAACCGGTATTTTATGTAATGAATCTAATATCAAGATGACCTAAACGACTTAAGGAATCCAGATGATTTAAGACTACATTTAGCATACCAGCATTTTGATTACTGGGCCCTTCATTGGGCCAAACATTCCAGGTTATTGAAGAAGACTCAAGCCGGAGTGCGGGACACGGGGGTAGCTGTTGTGTTTTCAGCAAACACCTTTGGTTTTATTTTGTATTGTATTAAAGAGGTTGTTGTATTCAGTTGTTGCTCATTTAGTTGGTTTTGGTTTGTAATAATTAGAGTGCTCAGTATCTGTTCATCACAGCGTGAGAGGTGGTAATGTTGGAAAGAGTAAGGATGCCTTGTTACCCACAAGGGTGAGTAACGGCGTGTAACACCAAGGTAGTTAGTTTTATTTTCCGCTGCGAAATGTTATTTATTATGCTACGACATACAACGATATTACATGTTTAGGATTAGGGGTGTTATAAAAAGTGGTATCAGAGCGGAGTACCGCTCTGATGAAAGATACTGAGTCTAGGACAATGAGCATAGGAATATTGGGATACGGGAAACGTCCGTGAGGATTCGTGACCTAGAAAGGAAAAAAAAACCCTAGGGATACCTTTATTGCTAGTAGTTAGTCTCTTACATATTTGTGATTGTGTATGACGGTGTAGCGACCGAGTAAAAATAATAATATACTATCTTAGATGTCGACCAGCGAAAGACCACGTGGAGGTAGCAGTGGACGCAGTAGCGAGACACCGGCGGATGTTCCAACAGTATCAGTACTAGCAGCAGCCATGGCAACTTTCGCGCAGGAACTAGGAGTTCAATTTACGGGAGCCATACCCCACCCGCCGCGGCCCACGGAAACCAACTGGTTGAAGAGCGTTGCAGACGCAAGGGTACCAACTTATTCAGGGGAACCGGACCCCACCGCACTGGAGAAGTTCATTGCAGAGCACCAGAAGGCGTTCAAGGCTGTCGGAGTTCCAGAAGACCAACAGGCCGACATCGCCGCATACCTGAAGGGCGCAGCTGACATTTGGTGGTTGTCTGTTGAGGGCCACCGTAGAGCTACACCGGACTTTGGATGGACAGAGTTTGTGGAAGTGTTACGGGAGAAGTACTACCCCGAACACCTAAAACAGAGAAAAAGGCAGGAGATCAATACCTTATTCCAACTGAGGCAAACAGTTGACCAGTACTACGCAAGGTGCACCAGTTTGTTAAACTATATACCAGGAGTCGACTACTCCGACGCAGGAAGAAAGAAAAGGAAGAGTACTAAAGGAGATGATGATGGAGCAACCCTTGGCGGTTACTGCAAGAAGGGGAAGAAGTTCTTTGAAAGGAAGAAGGGGCGGAAGGATTTCCATGGTCAAAAGATGAAGGAGCAGGTCCCTTGTCTGACTGGCCCAGCTATTGATGCTCAACCACTAAGAACAGCACCACCTAGAGGCAACAAGCCAACCCGACGTCGCTATTACTGTAAACGTTGTGGAAAGAATCACCCAGGCGTAGATTGCGCAGGAAGAAAGGTGAAGTGTCGTTATTGCAAAAAGGAAGGTCACAGGGAGTATGAATGTTTTTCCAATCCAGGGAGCCGAGTATACAAGGGAGCTAGAGGTTTACAGAGAGCACCAACTAATGAGGCAGGCGGGCCAAGAGGAGGCCAGGCACCGCAAGACGACACCTATACTAGAGGACCGGCAGGACAGCCATCCTCATCCGGAAGCTGGATGGGAAAGGAGATAATCCCATGAAGAAACACCCAGTACACAGTGGGAACTTCAGGCGTTGAGGCTAGCGCTCAGCGTGAAACCGGTAAGCCTAGAACTTAAACCTAATGCATGATGCATGAATATGTGTTTATACTTATCAGTCGATGAGACCTCTATGTGTTAGTAAGTATCAAAATTTAGAGAGACCTAACTTAGGTAACCTCTCATCTAATGGGATACTTCGATATTAATTTTCCTTACCTATGTGACCGAGATCACCTGAGCCTATGAGCGAAGGTCAGGGATATCCAGAGGCATAATGCCGAGTACTTCGACCCGGTATGATCCTACTAAGAAAATACTTAACTATAGATGAACAAATAATTATTATAAACGAATGTAGAATTTGGGGATAAGCCTTGGAGGATTCTATATCCCAGGATATGGGAGTGGATCAAAACTTAAACTATATATGATGAGTATGGGTAAGGATTGGGATATCAGCTGTATCATTCTCCACAGGAGATGATGCTGAATTTATACAGTAATTAGAAGAGGATAAAGAAGGCGAACAAAATTATTTTAAAGTTAGGAGACGCGTTGATATTTGGTGGAGAATTCAGATTAGTGTACCATGGGATTAAGAGTATTAAACCGAATACAAACTGAGTTTATCTTTGGGATACGAGGTGTGAGATAGTACAGTGAGGAATAATAAGATAATTTTTACCCGGTTTGCCGAAGGGCGTTATCAACTGTCCAAACTTACAGTAACTACAAATTATGATCTGCCTAAATAACGAGCAGATGTCCTGAAAAAGAATACATTAACTAATATAAAACACGTATGACTATAAGAATTGTCAAAAGGGTTTGAGGAAGACCTACACATAAGATCAAACACTGAAATTTTATGGGATACCCAGGCACCGAGCTTACTGCTCTGTGCGGGACTGAAAAATCTTACAATTCCTTAGTAACTATGAGGGAAGATAGTACGAAACTTTGAAATATGACAATAGAGAAACAGAATCTCAAAAGAAAAAAAATATAAATATCTAACTAAACATCCATCATGGATAAGCATGGGTTATAAATACCGGAGCAAATACCAAGGGTCTCAGCTAGAACCAACATATAACAGTGCTGGACTCCTAATTAATGATGGGGAGAGAACAAACTTTGAACCTATATTTTCTGAAGTCAGGAGAATTACCTAATTAGCAGTACAAATGCTACGTATATACATATAATTTGAGGTTGCATACCTAAAACCTTGAGGAATATTGATATATTTCAGAGGGTTAAAAATTAGAAAACATACCTACCCTATTTTGAGGCTATCGTCCTACACTATCCTTATGGTTCTATACGAGCATATGTCTTTTATGACAGCTTAAGTTATAAACGCGAATAAAGATCGCAATTAATCGAATAAGGTAAAACCCTATGTAATAGAAATTTTGAATAAACATGGTAATGAATAACTCTCCCTGACACTTTCAATGAAGGTAGTATAAGTTATATTAAGAGTTTGAATTGGAATATACACTGAGAGTGAGTGGGAGTTAAATCTAAAAGTAAGAAATCATACCCCTTGGCTTGTAAAAATTGTTTTACATGTAAACGTTCCTAACATTGTATAATAATCTATGATTCTAATCCTCTATTTGATACACCTAATCGACATATTTTTGGAAGCCATTGAGCTTGTGGATTAACCACGTTTCGAAGAGATTGAAACAAACAATAAGCATTGATAGTTCGTTACCAAACCGAAAGATTCAAACTGGAAACCCTTAGGTTGAGATGGTACTAATATTAAGAGATATATAACCTTGGCTGAACATATGGTTCACCTGATTCATGGAGTTTAGATGGAGTCAGAAAAAGCCAAGTTTCAAGGAGGAGGGAATAATACTTTATGGAACTGTAATGGTTAATCGAGTTATGGAAACTTTTCCTTAGAGTCTAACTATGACTGTCTTTGTTTCATGTGATGATAACTAAAGTCTAGGCAATAATCAAGCTCTGGCGAGTTAACTTATGGATGAACCTTTAAAAAAAGAAAAAAGAGAAGAGAGTATTCTAAGATATGCAGGTCCATGACAAAACTTATTACTTGTATGATGGATTTAAGAGTTAAAATGATTGATGGATATAGACATTAGACAGTATGAGCCTAGATGCTTTAATAAGAATTGATCTTTTATGCCAAGAGGAAAAACTGGCTACCCCGCTTGATGATTTGATCAAAGGAACTTAGTACTGGGGATTTGGGAATACACTAGATTCGAGTATGGGTTATAACAGATATTGGATTAATAGTATACTGGTCAAGAGAAAATGTAGTACTCACCACGTCACAAAGTTTGATAAGATAAAATTTTGAAACGACAATTATGTGATTGTTTGATATTTGACGTGGGAGGTCGAACTTGATCCTAGTCAGATCAAGGGAAAACCAATCACAAAATGGTGTGGAAGGATAGTTCAACACTGATGCTGACCCCGTCAGAGTTGGATGATTCTTGAGACTCCTTACAAGTGGTCACAAATATTTCTGTGATACGTAAGTATTTATTCTTTAACCTAAGATAAAATTTGATTAATAAGTATATGAAATGAAGAAGGTGTAAATTGAAAGTTAAGTTGTCCAGGTTACCCCGAGAAGATTAAATAGCTAAAACAACTCCACATATGTCGGGAAAATAGTCAATTGTGAGGGAAATACTAACTATTATTATTCCATGAACCATGTTATTAAATAAATATGAGATCAAGGGACACTTATCTTTAAAAAAAAAGGGAAAATTACATCGCCCACCCCTGACGTTTGGCGAAATTACACACCCCACCCACGAGGTTTTAAAAATTACTTTGCCCACCCATGTGGCATCCACAATTTTACATCCAGTAACTTTTCTAATATTTGATCAACTTAAAAGATGGTTAAATGATATCCAAATTTGATGAAACTGTACATGGACGATATTAAAGTGTTATATTTTGGTAAAACGTTAAATCCAACGTTTTTTAAGCTCATATATGATCCATGGGACCCGATGAACGTGTCTCATGTTACATTGGGTCCCATAGGTCATATATGACCTTAAAAACTTTGGTTTTGGCATTGAACATAAATATAACACCTTAGCAACGTCCATGTAAAGTTTCATCAATTTTGAACAACATTTAACCATCTTTTAAGTTGATCAAATATTAGAAAAGTTGCTGAATGTAAAATTGTGGAAACCACATGGGTGGGCAAAGTAATTTTTGAAACCTCATGGGTGGGGTGTGTAATTTCACCAAACGTCATGGGTGGGCGATGTAATTTTCCCAAAAAAAAAAGTATTCTCAAACTACCTTCTAGGTTATGGCCAAATTGCCATCTGGAAGGAAAGATCGACTTCCATGTCTTTCTTTATGAATTAAAACCCAATATATTAAAATGGAAACCTACCTATAAACATGGTAGAATATAAAGAGTAGAAACATTAAACTAATACTCACATGAGTTGATTCGAACCGCAGGAATATGTTTAATTAAGAGGAAACTATATCTTGTTAGAAACCTTAACAGGAACCCTACTGTGGTATACCTGATGAACAGATGATAATAATCTTGTATATACTACTGACAATTGGTGAATCAATGATATCAAGAAAACTTTCTATAATATACATAAGATGCACGGCTTGACCGTAGCTCATACTCTACATTGAAAACGAAAACCGAATATGGTGACAGTAAACTCAAAAACCAGAATCACAAGATGTTGATCGAAGATCAAAGAGAGAAATTTTAAGTAAGCCCCAATATTAATACAAGACCCAACCGTCGATGATTACAACTACAAGAGGCGATTAATGGAAGGGTGTTACACACGATAGTTTAAACAAGCCATGAAATAATATTGGCAATGTACAAGATAGTAGATCGCCTTCACCCATACATACGTGATTCAATGTAAAAGCATACCAATGCACTAAGGAACATGTTAGAGAATACATAGATTCTTGAGGGTTATACCTCGTAAACGGACAGGAGTCATATGCTGACGTCCATAGGAGAGACCTCGTGAAATACCCCAAACCTTGATATGTTGTTTAAACATTAAATTATGGTATGTTAAGGCTAAAAAGTGCCTTAGAAACATTAGTGAACAATCTAAACCATAATAAATACAATAAAGTACCATAAATACAGTTTAAGCAAAAACATGCTCTAAGCTTGGAGTGAACTTGGTTAGGACCCAAAGAGCCTACCAACACTTAATAATATTCAATTATGATTTGATAAGGCTAATTAAGTCCTTAGGAAACATTGGTAGACTATTAAACTCAATAAACACAAGCAAACACCTTAACGTCAATTTAAGCAAATACTTGCTCTAGACTTGGTGTAACCTTGTATAATACCTAAAGGTCATTCTTAGACCTTATAAACATGTTAATGAACATACTAAATCAATTACTAAAGAAAACCAAGCTTGAAAACAAGTTAAAACACAAAATGTGCTTTAAGGAGTCTTAAAGCACATTTTTGAAAATTGTCTTGTAAAAGGGTTTTGAATGGCTAAATGTCTGTAATTACTATTTAATCAACATGTGTACTACTTAGTATCACATTTTGAAGTCTAAATCAATGGGAAATCAAAAATTTCACAACTATGTGCCTTGTTTTGTGAATAGTAACTAAATTAAGCAAGTTTATAACATAAGTCAATATAAGTAAGTTAATTGGTCAACAAAGACCAAAAAACCCCTAAGAAATATAAGGGAGCCGGTTTTTGTAAGGTGACTCACCACCATTTACAAATTCAATTAAAGAAAGGAAGACATAAAGTAAAGTACTATTCTACTTTATTACATAAATATCTTCTAAACTCACCTCTCTCCTCACTTCCTTCCTTTCCCACTCACACCCACCGTCACCTATCTTCATTCTCCAAACTCCATCGGTTTTTCTACAGCAAAACCTCACCATCTCCAACTCCATTTGCTTGTAACTTCTAGCTCCATGGTCCAAATTCAATTTCAAGACCACCATTCTTCTAGTTGGAGCAAGCTCTTCATTTCCCTCTTTTCAAATCTTCAAAAGCTCCCTTTCGGTGCCATGGAGATTCACCATTGAAGGAGCTTGAGCTCATGTTTTCATGCCTTGTCATCCTCCTTGCTACAAGGTAAGGAAAAACCAAAGAAAACTTCATTTCCTCTTGTTTTTTGTGTTGGCCGAAAATTCACCATGTAATGGTGTCTTCCTTTGGTGCTTTAATAGCTTCATTCCAATCATCCAAGGGCTTGGGGGAGTCTTCTCTTGATGCTTATTCAAGCTCTCTTTTGTTTCCAAGGTAAAACAACTATCCTAATGTGTTATGACGATATATATAACCTAGGGTTTGTAAATGGGTTTAAGCATGAAGCTTGAATGCTCATGGGTTTTACTTGTGTATTGATTAGAGCATTGACAAGTAACCAAGTCCTCTTGCTGATTTCCAAACAAGGAAGAGCAAGAGTGTCCAAGTAAAAATCTTGAAGAAAAGAGGTAAACAAACTATCTCAATGTAGTTTAAATGCCTTAGGAAAAAATGAGTTTGATTTGCTTAATAAAATACCTAAGGAGCCAATGGCAAATGAGCTAGTAAAATGCTCTCAAGGAGTTTATTAAGGGCATATGTATTGTTGGGTGTATTTGCAGGTCAAAGGCAATATATACATGTGGAAATTCAGTGTTTATGGTTTATGTTATTTAAGGGCCTAAGTGCCAAGCAATTTAATTATGCACTATATTGTGATGTAGTGTAAATTTGGTGATGTTTTGTGTGTGAGAAGGTTCTTGATGGATTTAGGTGTTCTTGAATGTTTAATGGTGAAAAACAAGGTGTTTTGGTATGACAATGTGCTAGGAGAACCCATGGCAAAATTTGGATAACGTATAAGAAGTTTTAAGTGTTTAAATGAGCCTTGGAGAAACTAGGGAGTGTTAGAAAAGAGTAAATGTTTTACTAGGGAAGAAAACATGTATTAAGGTGGTTTAGAGTGTTATACGGGTTTAGGTATTACCTTGGAAGTTCTAGAAATTCAATGAGTGTTTTTGAGGATGTACTAAAGTCTTGGAGAAGTTTGTTTAAGGTTTAGGTAATGTTGATGTACAAGGAGGGAATGACGTTTAAGCAAGGTATGAAAAAGGAGGTTTTAGTTAGTAAGAAAAGATGCTTGGGAGATGATGTTGTGATGGTAAGGAAACATTTTGGTATAGTGGTCATTATAAGTGAAGCACCACTTAGAAAACCAAATGGGAAATGTTACAAGTGTTAAGAGATTTTGTAAGAAAAGTGAGTAACAAGTTGGACAATGTTTTAAGGTGAATCAAAGTGATATTTTGGTATTAGAATATGCCTAAGTTCATGTGTGAAGTTTGGGTAAACAATGGGTGAAGAGAATAAGAGGAACAAGGCTTGAAAATGTCAAATATAGGAATCTGTAGCTTCGGTCCGGGACTTGGTTCCAGGGTTAAGTCCCGGACCATACACAAAAAAGGGCCGAGAGTTTCAAAAATGTTTTGGTCCGGGACTTGGGGTCAGTACAAGGTCTCGGACCACCCTGTAAAATCATCCGAGAGTTTTCGAACGTGTTGGTCCGGGACTTAAGGTAAGGACCAAGTCCCGGACCACTCTAAAAATGTGATTTAGGGTTAGAAAATAATGTGTAATGATGGGGATTGATAAGTAATGATGTTATAAAGTTGTTAAGGACATGTTAGGTGAGTTATAATGACAATTAAGTGGGTGAAAAGTTGTAGTAAAATGTGAGAGTAAAACAAGTTAAAAGTGAAGTTATTAAACTAGTTAACGGTGTTAACCATGGTCGTTCAACGTTACGCAAACATGTTACCCCCAATGTTAATGAAAGCAGCTTTAATGTTACCAGTTGTTTGAGAATTGTTCGAGGAACATAAGTGGACATGATAGAGTGGACTCCGGTGACAGGTATGGTTTTCTTGTAACCTGTGTCCTACCGGATTACACCGGCTTGTATGCCAATGTGTTTTTCTGTATGTTTGCCACGTTATAAGATAAATCATGAAACGAGTTTACAGTCGTTATTGTTTTTGTGTGTTTACGTACCGATACCGGTAACCTCGAATGCGCGTGAAAGGCTAGTTAACCACTATTAGGTAAACGTATGAGAACGGTATCCGGTAATAACGTCTCCAACCTAAGGAACGTTCTAACCACAGCTATGAGTGAGTTAGTTGTGTGATGTTGTGTGTGATGTTGCTGTGAATGTGTGACCCTCCTTTGTGTGATTAACTCAGTTGTAATACTGTGCTGTGTGCTGATGTGATAGGTTCCACAGCGGAGTCTTTATTGTGAATATTTATATATTATGGGGGGTGAGGAATCCGGTTGTTCCGGTCACGCGTTGTTTGGGAGTTGTTGTATACAGTTTCTTCAGCTTCCTCTCTGTTGGTTGTTTTCCTTCATTGGTCTCCAATCACCCCTGAGCTTAACCAAGGCTCTTGACTCACGTCTGTTGGGGATTATGTACGGTGTGTTCGGATCACTATGTCTGATCCATCTTTGTGTTAAGTTATCCATTCGCCTAACAGGACGGTAACGAGTTATGTAAACGAGCTTAGCATGAGTTTGACAGCATCCTCTAGGCTCTCCCAGTGAACTAACTATGTATGGGGCGGTTCCTAAGGAGATTCGTACCCGTTACGTTATATGTTATTGATGTACTGCAATGTTTATTGCGATGTGATGTTATATGTTGTTTAAATGTGAAGTAGGTGGATCATGAATATGAATCCCAGTTTATAAAAGAGACGTTTATCGATAACCCGACTAGTGGGTAAGTGTCGTCTATTAAGGGAATAGCTCCATTAAACGAGAAACACTCTAGGGTTAAAGAGCACAAGGAGTTTATTTTTGGTGTAGATGTGTTGTCTATATTTGTTGTGACCACTGTTGTGGATTGTAATGTGTTTTGTTATTTGTGTACATGCATGATTTAAATGTAATCAACCGCATGCTAAGACGACAAATAGTTGTGCGTGGCCCGGTAGCATGCGGGCTGCGGGATTACCATACCAGCAAAGGTGCTGAGCCCCCTGGGGGGCCACCCTTTCTTCTCTTTCCTATTTCAGGTACAAGGAGCTGGAAGCCGTTCGAGAGTAGGACGGGGTAGTTGTTTATACATGGATAGCCATTTAAATGTTATATGTATTGTAGGTGTAGTAAGATAGAAATTGTTATCGGCATTAGTTTGTAAATACTCGGTACAGTTGGAATGTATATGTATGTTGGTTGTTGTTAATAGAAAGGGATAGTATTGTGTAGTTGCTCGGGAATCTAGTCCATCAGATCGGTACAATGTAAATGTATTAGCCTTGTTAGCCACGTGAGTGGTTAACGGCATGCAACACCAACGAGTTAAGTAATGTGATGAAGTATGTTTTCCGCTGCAGTTTGTTGTTAAGTGTGTTGTTGTCAGTTGGGGTGTTACACCTCGAGTTTGCAGTAGGCAATCGAGTCTTCCTTAGAGTTTCACCTACGAAAGGAATTTTTAGATTTGGGCAGAAGGGCAAGCTTAGCCCGAAGTATGTAGGACCGTACCTTATTACGAGCGAGTGGGCCCATTAGCCTACAGATTAGATTTATCTTAGAGCCCGAGACACTTGAACTAGATCCTACACTTAGATATGAGGAGACCCCAGTTCTCATATTAAAATCCAAGACTAGGGAAACCAGAACAAGACCATTAGAAGGGTCAA
This sequence comes from Limonium bicolor, assembly GCA_023374045.1. Classification (NCBI taxonomy): domain Eukaryota; kingdom Viridiplantae; phylum Streptophyta; class Magnoliopsida; order Caryophyllales; family Plumbaginaceae; genus Limonium; species Limonium bicolor. The sequence continues at coordinate 150,214,032 of CM041780.1, forward strand.
GGCTCTGTGGTAAAACCACGATATTTTGGAAGCGACATGGGAGCTAGAAGACTCCATGCGAGACAAGTATCCAACAATTTTCTCTTAGTTTTGTGTATACTTGTGGGGTTACGTGGGCGTAACCCTTTTTAAGGGGGGTAGAGCACCACATGCGACTTGCATATCTGCAGTCTATATTGGTTTTGTGTATGGTAATTTGTGTTTGATTGTTGCGCATGTGTGCAATTGGTTAAATGGTTGTTGATATGTCGTATGTGACACTGGTTGGCTATTAATGATATGTCCTATGAGACACTTGGATGGTCATTGTTGTGTCCTATGTGACACTTGAATAAGTTATGGTTGTGTTCTGTGTTTACTTACCTTACAGTGTTTACCAAGTTATTTGTGTTACGATTATATTGAGCGTCATGAGTGAGGCTATGTATATGTATGAATTGCATACACTCGGATTACAGATGGAATGTAGTGGTGTCACTATAGTATTGACACCTAGGAATGATAAGCTAACAGGGAATAGATAGGAGGAACTTGATCCCATAGGATATGTAAGTATAAGTTATGACTTCGGGACGAAGTCCTTTTAAGGGGGGTAGACTGAAATACCCCTAACATTTAAATAATTAAATATAAATAAATAAATATTATTTGGGGGGTTTATTAAACCCTAAGAAGGCATATAAACAATCGGGCGTTAAAAACGCAACTAAACTCCTAAAGGTTAAAAACGTGCGTTAAAGCCCGACCTTAGATAAACAAGTTATATAAGCTCTAAAACTTATATGAAGTTAACCAAGGGTCATTTTATGACCTTTAAAACATAAGTCCTCAGTTAGAACTGAGTAAAAATACAATGCCCGGGAGTTTCCTTAAGGGCCCTTTAAGGCCCGAAAGTCCCAGAAATACCTTATAAAATAAAGTAAAGCATTACACGTCATTCTAAATGCACAATAACACTTTAATAAACATTTAAGATAAGGTTCTCAAGATAAATTCTCAGTTAAAGACAAAGTACTCGGAGGTTCCCGATGAGGGCCCCATAAACCCTCGGGAGTGCCTAGGAGGGATACCGAAGTGGCACAAACTCCAATATAAATTATTTTAAGAGTTCCTATCATCTATATTCATTATTACAAAGAGGGTTCTCGAGCTACTTTCACAAAAATTAACAAAGTGCTCGGATGAATTTCTTAACGCTCCTTTTTGCCCCGGGAGTGTCCTGTTAGCCCGAAAATTGAGTTACAAGTTTATATAACCCCATATAACTCAATGTAACACCTTAAAATATTATTATTGACTTTAAACAATGTCAATAAACACTTGGAACTCATAGCGACTAATTATTTTTCAGAAAATCCTTAAAGCACAAAAACGCACCTTCGGTGTCACAAAAATGTGTTTTACGCAATTACCTTGAAGTTTTTGAGGAGCCACGAGTTGATAAACTTAAAAGTGGATAAAATGACCACCTAAATCAATTGATGGAAGTACTAAATTCATGGTACAAATGGGGGAGATTTTTGAGACAAAAAGATACCTAAAATCAGCATTTTTACCTTAAAACTTTCATCTTTTACCATAATACAAATGTACCAATTAAATGCTGGAACCTATTACACATATTAGTATGGTCTTAGTACAATATAGTGTAACAAAATCAAATGAAAAATAAGTCCCATTTGGCCTCCAATGTGGGCGAGATTTAAGGCCTATTTTGGGCTAGTTTTGCTTCAAAATATGTCATATTATATGATAACTCTTCCCTACCTATATTCTTTGTTAATGTAACAATTGTAACACCCCAACTACAACAACGTACTTGAACAATACTTTGCAGCGGAAATCATAACTCACAACATAACTTAACTCCTTGGTGTTACACGCCGTTAGCCACCCACGTGGCTAACAAGGCTAACATACATACATCGTACCGGTCTGATGGACTAAACTCCCGAGCAACTACACATTAATCCCGTTCCATGTCCAACATTTAATATACACTTACATTACAACTGTACCGAGTAATTACCAACCCGCGCCGATACATTTTCGGTCTTACTACTCCTACCATACATACACGATTTGAATGTCTACCCATGTGCAACAACTACCCGTCCTACTCTCGAACGGCTTCCAGTTTCTTCATACCTGTAAAGTAATGGGGGCCCCCAAAGGGGGTCAGCACCTTTGCTGGTATGGTAATCCCGCAGCCCGCATGCTACCGGGCCACGCACAACTATTTGTCGTCTTAGCATGCGGTTGATTTCATTTCAAACATGCACAACTATACACACATGTCATGCTTATAGCGCAAACATCCATTAATAGGATACAACACAAGGTTAGCACACACAACATAACAACACACTTCACTTTATAACATACACAACTTAATTTCTCTCTTCTTAGAGGACATACACTTTAGTTAGGATGTGCCGGGGTAGTATAGGCCCGAGCACAACATACATACATTTTCTTTACTTGGGTGGCGGCCTCCTATAGGACCGATCACAACATAATTTCCCCCTAGCTCCAATAATGATGAGTTAGGTAAGCCTTGGTTAAGCTTGTGGGTGGTTGTAATTCAAGGAGGAAGAACAACCGTAACATAACAAAGAGGGAGTCGAAGCAAACTTAAGCTTCAACACCCTACCAACATTATACATAATTTCCCTCCTAGCCCGATGTGGAGGTCGGGTAGGTAAGCTTTGGCTAAGCTAGTGGGAGGTCGAAATCCAATGAAGGAAAACAACCCTAACATAACAGGATGGGAGTTAATTCACATATATATTAACTCCCAAACAATATGCGCGACCGGGACACCCGGATTCCTCTCCATACATAACATATACTTATTAGTTAGAGGTTCCCTTATGGAACTTATCACACATACACCACATAGTGTTACTAACTCGGTTAGACACATAAGGGAAATCATATCCCATTTCGACAACACGGATAACAGTATCCAACATCAACAACATATTAAACAAGTCACATACATCACGCATTGTCACAACATACAATAACGCACGGATAGCCGTAATTAGAACGTTCCCATGGGTTGGGACGTTTATTCCGAATACCGATCTCTTATGTGAACCTAAGGTCGGTTAACTATTATTTAACACATAACTAAGGTTAAGCGGTATCGGAATTGGTTACGCCACAATAATGAATTACTGTAAACTCATTTCATGCTTTATCTGGCAAGGTGGCAAACACACAGAAAACACATTGGCATACAAGCCGGTGTAATCCGGTAGGACACAGGTTGCAAGAGAACCATACCTGTCACCGAAGGTTCACTCTAACATCCCATCACACGTTCCTCGAAAACTCTTTGAACAACTGGTAACATTATAACTATCTCCATTAACATCGGGGTAATAATTATTTAACGACTAGTGCGCCCATAGCTAACCCCGTTACCCTGTTATACTTAATTTTACTCTTGTGATCTTAAGTTCACAACTCTCACATCAAACCTAACACTTGTTTACACATCTTAAGGCCTTTACATGTCACCAAAACAAGGCCTAACATCATCCAAAACCATTACCATCCAATCCCCCATCATTAGAAGGTTTAAGCACACTTATAGAGCAAAAAAAATGGAGTTCAAAAGATTATTGGTCATTTTCAAATAAAAATATACCTAAACATATGCCAAAAACATGTCAAAACAGATAGTACTTGAAAAGAGGAATCCAACGCCGCAAACGGCACTCAAAACGGAGTTCAAACGAAAAAGTTATGCAAAAAAAAGGTTGGTCCGAACATGCGTCCGACCTTGATGTTCGGACATAAGTCGAGAGTTCTGAAAATTTTCCGTCGTATGATGTCCGAACTTCAATGTTTGGACACATGTTAGGACATACCGAAAACTGCAAAATCCATTACGGAAAACAACTAGAACCAAGCCATAAATCCCCCACAAAACATACATAACTTATAGTAGCAAAATAGCTCATCGAAAACACATTTCAATGGGGTTTTAACGCATCATACACACATTAAAATCAACCAAAAACATCACCAAATCAAAGAGTCAAAACACTCATTTTCTACCAAAATTTCGCCATAACCTCCCCATAAACCTTACATGTCCACATCCACCAATTTCACCATTTGAAATCCTAATTTAACCACACCCTTATAAGGGTCCTATCAGCACATAACAATTCCTCAAATTCCATCATCAACAACATAATCACCATAAACTCCATAACCACAATATCAATCACAAACTCAAAACATTTGGCTCTAAAGGCCCTCCATTCAACCATTAATTCACAAACCTCTTCTAAATCAATTGAACACATTCCAACATATATTTCAATCCACAATTTGGGTTCATTAATTTGTTTACCCATCCCAAACACTTAAACAATTATAACAAGGTTTAAGGTGGATTCCTTACCTTAATTTCACAAGTTTCCTTAATTCTCCTCTTGCTCCATATCTTCTCCAAAATCGGTTAAGAGGGCATGAAGTTTCCAAACTCCATCCCAACATTCAAGAACACAAAACACACTCAATTAATTATCTAAACCCTTGCAATATTTCAATTCAATCAAAGGGCTAGATCACAAGGTTAGGGTTTACCTTTGTGAAGCTTTCAAGAGGGATTTTCACCCTTGAATCAAGAGGGGAACTTCTCCACCATTGAAGGATCAATTTGGAGCTCAAGAACAAGGAGAAAACAAGGTATCAAAAATGGTGAAAAATTGATTACACCAAGAGTTGAAGGAAAAATGACTTTCTCTTGGAAATTTTTACCTTAGAAGAGAGAGGAGACTCCAAGCTTCAAGAATATGTCATTTTCTCTTCAAATGGGAAAAACCCATGGATATGAAACTCATCCTTTTGAAATTCCGAAAAGAGGGAGAGGTAGAGGAGGATGAGGAGAGTTCAAATATGTAATTTGTTTTGCATTTGGAGCTTGGAGTTGGCTAGAGCATGAGGAGGAAGATGAGAAGCCATGGAAGGAGAGGGGAGAGCTGCACAATCGGCTGCAACCAGGAGGGAGAAGGAAGGAATCGTGGAGAAGAAAGAAAAGGAGGAAAGAGAAGAGAGGAAAAGAAATAAAGGAGGAAAGAGAGTGTGGTGGGGTATAAGTTACTTTTGCTTTTTGACTTATTTAATTAGCTAACTAGTCAAGTGTGAGGGGCTGTCTACATTAATAAAAACCGGCCCACTAATATATACACACTGGAACGTTTTTCGTCTTTTACAGAAAACGCCCATTAATTTACCCGGTTTTAGCACTATTCACTAACCGGGTCCGTTTTCCGGAATTTTCTCGTTTATTTAATTTTAATGGTTATTATACTCCCATTAATGTTTAATTATTGTTACATAATCAACTATTTTTTTACGGGGTCATTTAACTGTTTAAAATCACGTTTTCGGGTTTTCTCGAAAAACGCGCTCTAATACTCCGTTAGCGTTTAAACGCATTGTTTGGATCCGTTTCCTTCCGGGATTTTTCCCACACGTTCCTAATGTGTAATTAAGGTATAAAATATATTTATAGCCCTAATGAAGGTTATGTACCTCCTAAAATAATTAAATACGTATTTTCACGTTTTGTGATTTTTACGCATTTCCTTTTCTTTTTGGTTTTCATTTCTTCACCAATGATCTTAAGGACTTAATTAGCCTTAGAAAATTATAATTACATAATTAATTAACACATTAAGGTTTGGGGTATTTCAATCTACCCCCCTTAAAAGAACTTCGTCCTCGAAGTTCACACTTCCCACACATCATTGGTTAGAATACGGGGATTACTAGTAACATAAACTTCCATAACAAACATAGTTTACATCACAACCTCGGACTTAACGGTCCGGGTGACCTATACACATCCATACATAACATAACATACTTACATAGTAACCTCGGACTTAATGGTTCGGGTACCTTAACAGCATTTGTACATACATAACAACCCTTTGACTCTTGGTCTGGGTAACATACAACATTTAGACTCGTGGTCTTGATAACACAACGTCCTTTAGACACATAGGTCTTGACAACATAACACTTCCAGAATTCAATCACATTAGGACCCAAGGTCCAAAATAATAATTACTACACATACCACACAACATGTCATAGCATGTATATCAACCAGAAATTCCTTTTCCATCTCTTCATGGGTTCGAGACCCATGTTGAGTACATATACACTGTGATCCCGCAGAACCGGTCGCGATGGACACTCTGGTCCCCGTTCCTTTGGGAGATCAAAACAATTGCATACATCTTTAAAATATACTTCTCATGTCACCGGTCCGAAGACAAAGGCTCGTACGTCCTCAGCTCGTGAGCAAGTAGTAGGAAAATACCCTCTATGAGGTTGAGTATAATGAAATCCTTTATTGGAAGGATACAAGTTGAAAATCCTCTACGAGGTCACATAAAGGTAGTCCTTCCTTTGAAAATAACACTTAAGGATCTTAAAAATATTTATTGAAGTCTTGAAAATACCAATTGAAAAATTTGAAACCCAATTTAAAATTCCTTTGAAAACTCAATACAACTCCAAGTCCCATTTATTGCTAACCGCATCTTATTCTTGATGTGATTATTTGTGACCACTTATAGGGAGTTTCGAGAATCACCCAACCCTGATGTGATCAGCATCAGTGTTGAACTATCTCTCCACCCCAATTCGTGCTCGGCTTCCCTTGATCTCATGATAATCAAGTTTCACCTCCCACTTCAATTTCAAAAACAACTAATTCAAACATGTACCATTTTCTATCTTTAATCCTTCTAGTCATAATCATACATCTCCAAGGGATAGAACTCCGTCTATCAGTTATCTCCATTCACTTAAATCCAGTTACCTAGGGAATTTAATTCTTACTAGGTTCTATATCGGCTTCATACCCCATCATAAATCACAACACGTATATATACATATATCCATATATATTTTTTTCAAAATATAATACACAATATTACGTTTGGTAACATATGAACATATACTGTCGGGGTTTTAATTCCCCGGGAGTTTTCTACCCCCTTACACTTATACTTTCACCTACATCCGTTAACACAATAAACATACTTATCACAATGGTATTCGCATCTTCAGTGCGCAATTACCATAATTAAACCATGAGAATGCATATGTTTATGTAACACACACACCAATCATCAGAACAAATCATTTTGTGCTATGCACAACATAATTCACGTACACTTGTACGATAATAGACACTAAGTGGTTCTGCGCTCTACCCCCCTTAAAAGGGATTACGCCCACGTAATCAATCACTTAATCACTGGTTTATAACGGTCTACAGTCGTGAAGTGTTTTATCTCCACGCGGTTTATTACACCATGTGTTCTGGTTTGAGGATCTTAGCCATATTGGCGGTTTAGTCCATAACCAAGAATTCTCACTAGAGTTTATTTTAACTCTTAACTGGTTTCGATTCTGGCCTGTGAGGCTTTTTGGCATCATTAGTTTGCCATTCACTCATGTTCACTACACACATTTAGCACTTGAGTTGCTGGCTCGCTACTTTCCGCTGCGCAACTCGAATAACTTTAGAGCTTAATTTTCCCCTTACATTATCCTTACTGTATTGTACATTCCCGATTATCACCTTTATCTTGGTAATAACGGGTTCTCAACCGACGCGTGGTATCACTTACCATGAGCGAATTCGGTGAGTTACAAACTTCCTATTCATTTCCATGATAATTTATTGTATTTCACAATGACTTACTTGATTTCTTCCGACTTACTGTCGGTTACGGTTGAGCTACTACCTATTATGTAGTACTCTGTTGGTTATTCCCAACACTTGAGGTATTCCATACCGATGTTTAATAATCGTGTTACTGTGGTCACTTATGCCAACTGAGTACCCTTGATTGGTACGACCGTGCTTGTCTTATGCATCAGTTTTATCACACCATAAGTCTTATTCTCTATCACCTTTCACTTTCCCACCTTCCTAGCTATCTCACTCGATCATTACCGCGCAAGCGCAATACCAAAACACTCAGTCATACAGAGTGCAGAGGCGTAAACTCTTGACAGTAAGTCTCTTATGCGATTGCAATAGGAATTCACACTGAGTTCTTTATCACATAGTACTAACTACTGGATCATTGTCCAGTCTGCGTTTCATCGCTTACTTGTATGTCCATTTAGTTTCACTCATAACTGGTCTTATTGCCACATTATTATTTAACAATACTTATGCAACGGTCGCTTGCTGCGGTCTGTGCTTTCACTCATTGTATAACATTAGCTTACACTGCATCCGTCATTATATTAGCTTCCACCATTCCACTGTGTTTCGCCATTTATTTGGCTGGTTGCTGAATACGCTATTCTTCGAGTCTTTATGCTCCTTGAGCGTTGTTCATTTCACATCTAGCATCCCACACGTAATGGTGGTTGCTATTCGACTTATCACTCTTTCAGTCTCCACAACTGGTACAACTCTTTTTGTAGTAACAACATGGTCAACTCTTAACACATTCCCTGAACTTAATTCACAAAACTACCGCTGTTGCGGTCTCACATATCATGAGGTATCCCCACTCTTGAAGCAGTGGTTCGTTATCCGCTTACTTACTTATATAACATGAATCTCTGTGATCAATAACATTTTCTTAACACATTCCACTTGTGGCTTATAAGCCTTATTGTCTCGAGCTCTACTCATTGTAGGCTGTTCACACACGTTTACTTCTCCGTACTATTATACGGTTTATAGGTTGTATTGGGCTCCATGACAAGGTCGTCGTTCCTTTCATGGGATGCTCCTTCAAGGATGTCAGACTTCTTCCTGACAACTTATGCTTAATCCAGGTGTTAGTTTCAACCCTTGTGTTTCTGCCACGTTATCTCATTCAACCATTGTTGATCCAAACACCCTTTTAAGGATGGTTCCTGGGTGTTACTAAGTTATGCCATTTCATCTGGCTTGCACTCATTTGTATGTTTAATTTACTACTTCGCTCTGCGTTCTATGTTGGGCTAAATATCCTCTTTAGTGAAATTGATATCTCGGGAGTCTCTTCCCGATCATTGCACATTAACATATCCATTGTAGGCATTTGCCTCGCCATATGTAGGCTGGGTACTTACTCCAGCTATTATGTTCATCCTTCAGGATTCTTAAGACATATTCTACGTCTTTACTTACTAACCAGTGCACTTCGCACTTGTTCACTTTTAAACATTTCCTTAAAATAAACTTACTAATTCCTTTAGTCTCCTCAACTTAACTGGGTTCCTTTACTTCAACCATTTGATGGTAATCCATTGTTCTTGCTTGACTTTTACTTCGGACCGTAGTATGGAGTCGACTACTTCCCGTGTTCCAGACTCCACTCGTATACATACGTGGGGTATCCTACTGATACATTGCTACTTGCCCAACCACCCCATAAGAAGGTCTATCAGGCCCACAAGCTCCTATCGGAGTGCGGTCGTCCCACATTACTGTTGGTACACTCGTAGTGTCCGTCATACGCCTAGGTGAAGTATTCTGTTGTCAACTCCTCTTATATTATCCTGTGATAATATGCATTCCATGCTTCCCGAACTTGATCAAGGGAAATGTATCCACTGTTGTATTATTATGAACTCAATCCATTCCTCGGGTTGTTACCCTTGGGTTTACCGGTTTCCATCCGGTTATTTTAAACGTAACTGGGTAAAACTTACCTACCATGTGGCACTGAGGCCCGTGTAGGTCTTCTGGTTTGGTTTAAAGAAAAGGCGAATTAAAATAAAATGGGTTTGAAAGAAAATCTGGTTTTGGAAATGAATTTAAGTTTGAAAGAAAATTTTCGTGGTTTCACAATACTTTCTCGTCTTAACCAAGTCTAGGTTCTTGCTGACTGGTGTACTTCCAATTACAGGGGTCAGGCTGTTAAGCCTTTCCTCGGTTATGATGTTCTCACTTAACTTCATGGTACTTTACTAAGTACTTGGTAGTTGTTAAAAATTTCCCGCACAGCCTTGTTGTAGCAGCACTTGCCTTGGCAAGTGCGCCATGCTAACTGGCTACTGGTTCAATACACATAGGTTGCGGTATTGCTTTCGCCCGCTCTAACATCAGTGGCCTTGCTGGCCCTTGCTTGATCCTACAACCTTAGCAATAAATCTTCTGGGTACTTCTCACTGTTTGCACCTGATAACTATCAACTAGGGTGTTTCCCCTTCTGGGAGACCCCTTTTTACTTAGTATTGTATCCTCCTCGTACTACGTTGTAGTTCTTTGCTCGGTTGGTGTACCGTTGGTGTGTTAGTCGGCATTGTAGTCCCGTGGACACTCGTCTCGGGTTCTACTACTTCACTCCTCCACTGTTGCACGGTTAGTGCTCGCAAGCTGGTTGTCCTCGACTGCTTCGCATGTTGACCCAGGGTGCTGGAAATTCCATTCTCTTATGCATAAAATTCTTCACTTTTCGCTATCACATGTGGCAACATTGTTCAAATGGAAACCGTCTTCGGGATTCACGCCTTTCGGAATCTACCGTATGACATGTTCTCCGTACTTACAAAGGTAAATATCAACTGCCAGATCGGGTTTTCCCGAGTAAGAGATGACTTCCATCTCTCTGGCGTTCTTCCCAAGTTATAAAATAGGGTTTGTGGAGGGCGGGATGGATATCGTAGGTATCCAGTACACACTGGTGTTCCCTAACTAGCGTACTTCTCACGCTATCACTCAACCCTTAACCCAAAGTACTAAACTCTTAACTCGGTACTTCCTAAGCTCGGTAAATCAGTCATCAGAGCGATACTTCACTCTGATACCACTTTTTTTAACACCCCAACTACAACAACGTACTTGAACAATACTTTGCAGCGGAAATCATAACTCACAACATAACTTAACTCCTTGGTGTTACACGCCGTTAGCCACCCACGTGGCTAACAAGGCTAACATACATACATCGTACCGGTCTGATGGACTAAACTCCCGAGCAACTACACATTAATCCCGTTCCATGTCCAACATTTAATATACACTTACATTACAACTGTACCGAGTAATTACCAACCCGCGCCGATACATTTTCGGTCTTACTACTCCTACCATACATACACGATTTGAATGTCTACCCATGTGCAACAACTACCCGTCCTACTCTCGAACGGCTTCCAGTTTCTTCATACCTGTAAAGTAATGGGGGCCCCCAAAAGGGGTCAGCACCTTTGCTGGTATGGTAATCCCGCAGCCCGCATGCTACCGGGCCACACAACTATTTGTCGTCTTAGCATGCGGTTGATTTCATTTCAAACATGCACAACTATACACACATTCATGCTTATAGCGCAAACATCCATTAATAGGATACAACACAAGGTTAGCACACACAACATAACAACACACTTCACTCTATAACATACACAACTTAATTTCTCTCTTCTTAGAGGACATACACTTTAGTTAGGATGTGCCGGGGTAGTATAGGCCCGAGCACAACATACATACATTTTCTTTACTTGGGTGGCGGCCTCCTATAGGACCGATCACAACATACATAATTTCCCCCTAGCTCCAATAATGATGAGTTAGGTAAGCCTTCGTTAAGCTTGTGGGTGGTTGTAATTCAAGGAGGAAGAACAACCGTAACATAACAAAGAGGGAGTCGAAGCAAACTTAAGCTTCAACACCCTACCAACATTATACATAGTTTCCCTCCTAGCCCGATGTGGAGGTCGGGTAGGTAAGCTTTGGCTAAGCTAGTGGGAGGTCGAAATCCAATGAAGGAAAACAACCCTAACATAACAGGATGGGAGTTAATTCACATATATATATTAACTCCCAAACAATATGCGCGACCGGGACACCCGGATTCCTCTCCATATATAACATATACTTATTAGTTAGAGGTTCCCTTATGGAACTTATCACATACATACACCACATAGTGTTACTAACTCGGTTAGACACATAAGGGAAATCATATCCCATTTCGACAACACGGATAACAGTATCCAACATCAACAACATATTAAACAAGTCACATACATCACGCATTGTCACAACATACAATAACGCACGGATAGCCGTAATTAGAACGTTCCCATGGGTTGGGACGTTTATTCCGAATACCGATCTCTTATGTGAACCTAAGGTCGGTTAACTATTATTTAACACATAACTAAGGTTAAGCGGTATCGGAATTGGTTACGCCACAATAATGAATTACTGTAAACTCATTTCATGCTTTATCTGGCAAGGTGGCAAACACACAGAAAAACACATTGGCATACAAGCCGGTGTAATCCGGTAGGACACAGGTTGCAAGAGAACCATACCTGTCACCGAAGGTTCACTCTAACATCCCATCACACGTTCCTCGAAAACTCTTTGAACAACTGGTAACATTATAACTATCTCCATTAACATCAGGGTAATATAATTATTTAACGACTAGTGCGCCCATAGCTAACCCCGTTACCCTGTTATACTTAATTTTACTCTTGTGATCTTAAGTTCACAACTCTCACATCAAACCTAACACTTGTTTACACATCTTAAGGCCTTTACATGTCACCAAAACAAGGCCTAACATCATCCAAAACCATTACCATCCAATCCCCCATCATTAGAAGGTTCAAGCACACTTATAGAGCAAAAAAAATGGAGTTCAAAAGATTATTGGTCATTTTCAAATAAAAATATACCTAAACATATGCCAAAAACATGTCAAAACAGATAGTACTTGAAAAGAGGAATCCAACGCCGCAAACGGCACTCAAAACGGAGTTCAAACGAAAAAGTTATGCAAAAACAAAGGTTGGTCCGAACATGCGTCCGACCTTGAATGTTCGGACATAAGTCGAGAGTTCTGAAAATTTTCTGTCGTATGATGTCCGAACTTCAATGTTCGGACACATGTTAGGACATACCGAAAACTGCAAAATCCATTACGGAAAACAACTAGAACCAAGCCATAAATCCCCCACAAAACATACATAACTTATAGTAGCAAAATAGCTCATCGAAAACACATTTCAATGGGGTTTTAACGCATCATACACACATTAAAATCAACCAAAAACATCACCAAATCAAAGAGTCAAAACACTCATTTTCTACCAAAATTTCGCCATAACCTCCCCATAAACCTTACATGTCCACATCCACCAATTTTCACCATTTGAAATCCTAATTTAACCACACCCTTATAAGGGTCCTATCAGCACATAATAATTCCTCAAATTCCATCAACAACAACATAATCACCATAAACTCCATAACCACAATATCAATCACAAACTCAAAACATTTGGCTCTAAAGGCCCTCCATTCAACCATTAATTCACAAACCTCTTCTAACATCAATTGAACACATTCCAACATATATTTCAATCCACAATTTGGGTTCATTAATTTGTTTACCCATCCCAAACACTTAAACAATTATAACAAGGTTTAAGGTGGATTCCTTACCTTAATTTCACAAGTTTCCTTAATTCTCCTCTTGCTCCATATCTTCTCCAAAATCGGTTAAGAGGGCATGAAGTTTCCAAACTCCATCCCAACATTCAAGAACACAAAACACACTCAATTAATTATCTAAACCCTTGCAATATTTCAATTCAATCAAAGGGCTAGATCACAAGGTTAGGGTTTACCTTTGTGAAGCTTTCAAGAGGGATTTTCACCCTTGAATCAAGAGGGGAACTTCTCCACCATTGAAGGATCAATTTGGAGCTCAAGAACAAGGAGAAAACAAGGTATCAAAAATGGTGAAAAATTGATTACACCAAGAGTTGAAGGAAAAATGACTTTCTCTTGGAAATTTTTACCTTAGAAGAGAGAGGAGACTCCAAGCTTCAAGAATATGTCATTTTCTCTTCAAATGGGAAAAACCCATGGAGATGAAACTCATCCTTTTGAAATTCCGAAAAGAGGGAGAGGTAGAGGAGGATGAGGAGAGTTCAAATATAATTTGTTTTGCATTTGGAGCTTGGAGTTGGCTAGAGCATGAGGAGGAAGATGAGAAGCCATGGAAGGAGAGGGGAGCGCTGCACAATCGGCTGCAACCAGGAGGGAGAAGGAAGGAATCGTGGAGAAGAAAGAAAAGGAGGAAAGAGAAGAGAGGAAAAGAAATAAAGGAGGAAAGAGAGTGTGGTGGGGTATAAGTTACTTTTGCTTTTTGACTTATTTAATTAGCTAACTAGTCAAGTGTGAGGGGCTGTCTACATTAATAAAAACCGGCCCACTAATATATACACACTGGAACGTTTTTCGTCTTTTACAGAAAACGCCCATTAATTTACCCGGTTTTAGCACTATTCACTAACCGGGTCCGTTTTCCGGAATTTTCTCGTTTATTTAATTTTAATGGTTATTATACTCCCATTAATGTTTAATTATTGTTACATAATCAACTATTATTTTTACGGGGTCATTTAACTGTTTAAAATCACGTTTTCGGGTTTTCTCGAAAAACGCGCTCTAATACTCCGTTAGCGTTTAAACGCATTGTTTGGATCCGTTTCCTTCCGGGATTTTTCCCACACGTTCCTAATGTGTAATTAAGGTATAAAAATATATTTATAGCCCTAATGAAGGTTATGTACCTCCTAAAATAATTAAATACGTATTTTCACGTTTTGTGATTTTTACGCATTTCCTTTTTCTTTTTGGTTTTCATTTCTTCACCAATGATCTTAAGGACTTAATTAACCTTAGAAAATTATAATTACATAATTAATTAACGCATTAAGGTTTGGGGTATTTCAACAATATACAATCATTTCGAGCTCTTCTCCACCGTATTACCTACAGAAGATCAACAAGAAAACATTAAAGAGCAGCTCAAAGATAGAAAAATGAAGTAAGTGAAGATCTAGTCACACTTTAACTAAGTGAATAAACAAGTTAAACAGGTTGGGATTTAGGCATGTGCTGCTGAACATGGACAAGATGGTGGGGAGCTTGATTACCAATTGATTAACTCAATAATACATATACCTAACTTATATAATGACTTTGTCTACAATTAATAACAATACAATTAGCCTTTGCACTCCACTTAGCCGTAAGTCTAGTGCATTTGGAGCCTCCCATTTTCATGTGCCGAGCTCACCTGCATGAACAACAAGATTAGTGCTGTTAATGATCAAATAAAACAATATAAGGCTAAGCCTAAGCACATGCTTAATGTTAAAACAAACTAGATTAAATTTCCACCACTCCTTTAGCCGTAGCACTACAACTAGAAGAAGCCAAATTCAATCATGCCCACCCAGCCGTATTCCTAGACAACTTAAGGGATTTTTATAGCTAATTAAGAAATCAAAGTAATAGTTAACATGACATAAAATAAGGTCTTGTGAGATAGCAATCATTTCAATCCTAATCCTCCTTATTAACTTACGAGAGGTTCGTTCAATTTCCCTTGCCCACTTAACCGAATAGGTAAGTATCCTCTCTTACTCTCTCTTTTCTCCATTGTTAAGTTAGTTCCTAAATGCTAATAAACTCCATTAATGGTGTATTAGTTCCTAACACCATTTTAATGTAATTTCCTAGTTAATTTTATCAAGTCTTGAAGCAAGGAACAATCCTAGCAAACTTGCCAAAAATCGCCAAGCTTAGGTGTTCTAAGGAGGCTTCTTAATTCAACAACAATACAAGGAACAACAAGATCAATTTAAGGTATATTTTCATGTTGGAAATCTTAAGAAAATTCCTTAAGCAATTTTCAAAAATTAGAGCTTCTAAACCTATGTTCTCTTCATTATTTCATGAAGGAAACTTGGATCTACAATCATCACAAGGTGTATCAAAAATACCTTGATAAATTCCTAAGGTAAACTCTTGTAAGATTACTTCAAAAATAATTTATAAATCCTTGTCAGGAGTCTAACAAATAGATCTCCTAAATATATATAAGGTGGCCGAATTCTCTACATCAATATAGCATTTGGAGAGCTTGGAATTCAAGGAAAAATTAAGTACAAGAATTGTCTTGATTTAAAGGGTAAGTTTATATATAAGGTTTATTAAGTTTAAGTTTGATTTAAGCTTCAAACTTTGGTATAAAAATTATGCATAACCTCTAAATAAATTAAGGCTGAAAATCATAGGTTATAATGTCAAGAAAATAATTTATAACATATAAGGTACGATTATTACCTTAAGGTATAAATATGTGTCACAAAATTAATTAAGATGCATATATATTCAAACCAAAATATTTGAGTTAAATGTCCTATTTTGAGTTTATAAACATTCTAAGTCATTAGCACAATTTTAGAAGTGTTATATGGCTTATATACAATTATAAGTATTTATCATAAGGTTTAATCAAGTTTTGGAAACTATATGGTAAAATATATTAAGGCCGAGGATTAAATGAGTTAAATGGTGATTTCGAAATATATAAGTATACTTATATTATGAATTTTGGGAACATTAAAAATAGCTACAAGTATTTAAATGGCTAGTTTATAAAGTTATGTGGCTAAAATGTAAATTTTGGAAAGTTTGGTGTACAAAATATGAAAACCGAGAACATAAGGAGTTGTTTGGTATATTTATGATATAATATAAGGTAGGAATTAATATTATGAATTTTGGTGAATTTAAATAAGTGTACAAGTGTTAAAATAACATTTTATAAAGTTTTGGGGCTATTTTGTAATTATTGGAAAATATAATGTATGGCCGAGAATTACTTATGATTTTATGGGTATATTAAAGTATTAATTGTGAAATTAAGTCTTGGTCGAAGTGTTGACCAAAAACTTTGAGTTAAATGATTTATGACATAAAATATTAAGTTCATAAAAGTTTTGGGGTGAATATGTAATTTATGGAAGTATATATGAAAAATAGAATTTAATATGGGGCGGTGATAAGTCAGGAATTTACCTATTTCTAAAGGGTTCTTTTGATGCCTAATCTGTTACCATTGACTGCTAAATTCCTGTCTTATGAGCACTTTTATGTTTCTTGCTTGCAATTGTCTTCTTTTATGGTTTTTGTGTGCTTTTTCAGGTATTTGATCTCAAAAGAAACATGTTCGTATCATTGTTGAAACACATGGCAAATCAAACAAGCTAAATAGAGTCAAGATATTCATCATCGAATTAAAAGCTTGGTCCGGGACTTGAGCATGGATCAAAGACCCGGACCACATTGCAACTCAACTCTCGTATTTAATTCAGACTTGGACCGGGACTTGATTATGGAGCTAAGTCCCGGACCACAACGTGACTCAAATTCGATTTGAAATTATTTATGGTCCGGTACTTGGTGGAAGAGTGAAGACCCTGGACCACAATGTGACTGTTTCTCTTATTAAAATCGTTTATGGTCCGGGACTTGAGGTAGGAGTCAAGACCCGGACCACATGAGATGCCAATTCTCGACTTATTTTTATACCATGGTCCGGGACTTCATACAGTACCTAAGTCCCGGACCAAATGGCTGAGTCAGAGGTCTGTAGCGCCGCGAACGTGAAGAGATTTATTCTCTTCTTAAATAAACCACCGCCCATGCACTATGATCCCCTTTCCAACCTCATTTCCACTGCTACTTTCCAATCATCTCCACTAATCTCCCTAAATCCAGCAACAACACCCACGTTAACCACCCACAATTCCACTTCTAAAACTCCAGCATCATCTCCACTATCACACTGCTGCTACGTACTCCAGCAGAGCAATTCTGGACTGGATCTATAGCATGGTCCGGGACTTTATACAAACCTTAAGTCCCGGACCACACATGCAGAGCAACTCTCGACCATTTCAAGACTATGGTCCGGGACTTCAACCACATCCTAAGTCCCGGACCATACTACTGAATCAGACGTGTCTGGAGCGCGCGAATTTGGAAAGAAGAGATTCTCTTCTTATTATACTGCGCCGCCCCATATACTCCCTTTCCAGACCGTCCCACGCTACCTTCAATCATCCTCCCACTAATCCAATTATTTCCCTAAATTCAGCTCATCACCCACTTAAACATTAACCTTTCCACTCACAAGTCCAGCACTCCTGTCCACCACTGCTACGTACTGAGTTCTATAAATAGAACTCAAATCCCTCTCATTCACCACACAATATCCATCGGATATCTCCTCCCTCTCTTACACATTCTGGAGTGCATCTCATACTCTCCATCCATCTCCATCTCATTTTCTCACGTTCCATTCACTCCACCATTTCCTGGAGAAGAGGCAGAAGGCAGCACTGATCACACACCGAGACTCCACTGCAGAGTTTTAAATCAGAGTTTCTTCTTTTCTTCCTCCTTAATGTTGTTCACATATCTTTGCAGTATTTTCATTTCCATGGCTGAGTAGTTTCTATAAATTTCGGTTTGCTATGTAATCCAAATTCTGAGGTTCCATTATCTTTGTGATTTACCATTTTAACAGATTAAAGTGTTGTTCCTTATTTATTATTATAAATCTTGTGATTTGGCCAATTACTGGATTTTATCTGTTTATCTGCTTATAAGTGAGAACTGCGGTAGATAATAGACAACAGGAACAACACCGTTAATTTAGAGATGGTAATTCCTCTAGGATATTAACTGATCATTAAACTAGATTATTCTTAAAGCTATTAGCAATTAGTAAATTTGTAACGAGAGTTAAAATTTATTAACTGTTAATTAGATTCCACCGAGCGGGAGACCGAACGTGGAATAATTCTGATCTAGGATTTTAATCTAGATGTTGGTAAACACACTGAGAAAGGAACCGAAGAAATTGGAGGATTAGTAAACCGGAATTTTCCATTCCCATTAATTCAGAAACATCATTATCCTGCTCACTGTTGCTCTTGCATTTATTATCCTTGTTTTTATTTACATTTTGCTTCAGTACTTAGTAATTCAACAAACAAAACCCCCCTGGTACTTGAGTTATTTCATTAGTTTGTTCTTAAATATTAAACTAAAACGCTGCCTCCCTTGGATTCGATAACCTGGAGGGACACTTCTAGGAAAACTTGCTATAATCGACCGGTATACTTGCCGTTAGGTTTTTACCCAACAGGCGGAAATGAAAATTTAAGAAAGTTGTAGATTGTTTTGGTTATTTTAGTGAATTAAATATTAAAACTATAATTTATAAGTTAATATGTAACTTATATAAAATTTTAGGATTAAAATGTAAATATAAGGAAAGTATATGCCAAGACCGAAAATTAATGAGGTCATTTGGTAATTTATAAAAAATAGAATATCCATTTTGGAATTACCGAAATATTAAGTGGCTAATTAGTAAATTAAAAAGGTAGTATGGTTAATTAATACTTACAAAGGTTAATGTGGGTAATTAGTGAATTATAAAAGTTATAAGGTAATTTGGCAATTTATAGAAGTTAATATAATTGTTTTACAATTTCCGAAATTGATATGGGTATTTAGTAAATTATAAAAGAATATGGTTATTTGGTAAGTTGTAAAAGTTAATGGGATCAATTATGATTACCGGAAATTATTTGTGGTTATTTAGTAATTTATTAAGTTGGTGGGTATAATATATAAATACCGAATTATTAAGGTTGGTTTTGTAATTTAATAAAAGAAGGAAGTGAAACAAGGTAATATAATGTATTATGGTATATTATGGAGTATAATATAAAGTTTATAAAATAATTTTGGTTATAATAAAAATGACCAAGGGATATAATATAAAGAGTAAGTAAAAATAATTATGGATGTATGATTAATGAAATAAAGATATACAGTACAGTGGGAATTCATTATCACATGTGAATATCACATAAAATAACGAACTGTTGAACTACCTAGAGCCACTGTAAAATAACAGGGGGAAATAAAAAAACATACAAAGTTATTATACAACGAGTATAAACATTACAGTGACAGTACTATAACATGTAATGAATAGTTATATTAATATTACCCGGTATTGCATGTTTAAATAACAGCGTACGGGGAGGGACTACTGAACAGGAGTTTGTCAAGCTAGCAGTTACTTGGTGAACGGTATGTTAATTGTGTGGTCTGAATGTCCTAAGGATTATCCTAAGGTCCAGACATTATGTGTTAATTGTTTAAGAGCGATATCTATGATTTTATGTGAATGATATTGTATACTGTATTGCTCAACTATGTTGCGTTGTATTTATACGCGAACGTCTTATGACTGGAAGTTTATACATCTAAACTGAATCAAGACTAACTGACCTTTAGGTATTATTGAACCTAACTGATGGTCAACTATGATAGTCTTAACTCAAGGATTGGTTATTATGTCACTGACAAAAAGGGCTAACTTATAAAGAGAGGAATCCAGATTGTTTCGACTTTCTGGTTGCGCATTGTGATCACTACGAGAGACTTCAATGGAGAGTCACTCAAAGGAAATCCATCTGCCACATTCAGGGATGGCGGAAGGCACTGCCGTTGGTGCACAGGTTCGACCGGATCGATCAATTAACTAGGGCCATAGGGTCGGCTGGTAAACAGTTCCAATGGAACACAGGGGACATTCGTCCATTAATAAGTTATTAAGGTTTGACCTAACATGACACTTGTGGTGGAAATTAATTGGAAAAGGTTAAATGGTTGGTTTAAAAGTTAAGGGTCAGGTGGCTAACTAACAAGTACAGTTTGATATGCGTATCTTGTTTGGTGATCGTTGTGGATTATTAATATGTGAACATTAGTTATTGTTATGGATTATTAATGTGTATTATTAGTTATTTCTGTGAGTTATTGTCGTGTGGTTATTGGTGTTGTGTACTACTGTACACTGAGGTTTACAGGTGATTTGTTAAGTGGTTGTGGAATGTTTTCAGTTATTACTGTTATCATAGTAAACCGGTATTTTATGTAATGAATCTAATATCAAGATGACCTAAACGACTTAAGGAATCGAGATGATTTAAGACTACATTTAGCATACCAGCATTTCGATTGCTGAGCCCTTCATTGGGCCAAACATTCCAGGTTATTGAAGAAGACTCAAGTCGGAGTGCGGGACACGGGGGTAGCTGTTGTGTTTTCAGCAAACACCTTTGGTTTTATTTTGTATTGTATTAAAGAGGTTGTTGTATTCAGTTAGTTGCTCATTTAGTTGGTTTTGGTTTGTAATAATTAGAGTGCTCAGTATCTGTTCATCACAGCGTGAGAGGTGGTAATGTTGGAAAGAGTAAGGATGTCTTGTTACCCACAAGGGCGAGTAACGGTATAACACCAAGGTAGTTAGTTTTATTTTCCGCTGCGAAATGTTATTTATTATGCTACGACATACGACGATATTACAGGTTTAGGATTAGGGGTGTTACACATTCACATTTGTTTAATTTTTTTTTTTTCAAAATTGCTGTCGCGCAACTTTGAGTGCTTTTGAATTTTTTTTTAATTAAATATATTTATACCGGAATTAACTTCGACAACACCTAGATTCTTCGTTTGAGCTCCGATTTGTTCCCCATTTACGGCGTTGGAAAGCTCATGAGGAGAACTATGCATTTCCTCCATCATTTCCTGATTTTATCATATAAATTGGCATCAGTTCTTGCCCAAAGTAGGAGTCATGAAAAGCATAGGATAAGTGTGAGAAAGTGCGTAAAATGTTACACAAAATAAGGATTTAGCACCTTTAAAACTACATCAATTCACACTTATCAAATCTCCCCACACTTATCCTTTTGTTTGTCCTCAAGCAAAACTCTCAAACACAAGTCCTAGCCAAGCTAATGAAACTCAACTCAAAAGGAAGAGCACAAAAAAAAGACACTAATAGCTTTACCAATCAAGGGGGCAATTCAATTTATTAAGCACAATTCATTTTTTTTTCAAAACAAGAATTCATTCAAAGTTAACAATAGAGAAACAAAACCATAAGAACCTCGCCTTTAGCAATGAGCCAATCCACCTTTTTCATTCACAAACCATTAGAACGACAATGGGCATGAAGTAAGATCTTATTCCATCATACCTTTCAATGCCACATACTCTTGATCCATAGAGAGAATTAAATTTTCATTCAGCTCAGCGATTGCACATTTTTTTTTAATTTAAGCGCTTTTAATTTCTTTCACCACAAACTTTTCTCTTCACCTATGTTACGGCTTTGGGTCAACTATCCCAGATCACAAGGACCTCAGGTAGCTAGGTGATGAGGCACCCCAAAGGACTTAATAACCAAGTGGACGAGGCCCGATTTTTGGATCAGAATTAAAATTAAGCATGCTCAGGATCAGCGGAGTACCTTGCCTTGTTCTTTTTCCAACCATTTCAGTCTAGACATTCCAAGGCTCAAAGCTAAAAGCAGGGTTAAGATGGTGAATATTCTCAATCATTACAACATTCATTGAACATAGACTTCATTTTAACCAATTAAAACCAGAAAAAATTAAAAATTTTGCACCCCAAGATCAGTAAACCAATTATATTTCCTCTATGGCTTCCTTCCAAGTTGAGCAACACAGCAAGACTTAAACAAATTCAAGAGAAAAGAGCTCAAAGACACACAAAAAGTAAGCGGCGAAGGAGCTTACCCCACCCCACACCTAGAGTGAAGCAATGTCCTCATTGCCTAGGAAGAATTAACATTGTTCAAGAAATCCAACGGGGAAACAAAATTACATATAACAGTTCAGAGGGGAGTATGTGAAACATTTAAAGAGTGGAAAGGATTTAGAATACTTCCCAGAGTCCGTTCAGGGTGTGGATGAAATACCCCTAACCTATAAATAATTAAATTAAGGTAAATAAGTATTATCTAGGGGATTATTAAACCCTGAGAAAGCATATAAACAGTTAGGCGTTAAAAACGCACCTAAACTCCTTAAGGTCATAAACAGGCGTTAAGCCGGATCTTAAGCTAACCAAGTTATATAAGCTATAAACCTCATATGAAGTTAATCAAGGATCATTATATGACCCTTAGAACACAGGACCTCATCTAAAACTGAGTAAAAATACAAACTGCCCAGGAGTTCCCTTAAGGGCCCGAAAGTCCCGGAAATACTTTATGGGATGAAGTAAAGCATTACACTTCATTACAAATGCACCATAACACTTTATTAAACATACAAGATGAAGTTATCATGCTAAAGTCTCAGTTAAACGCAAAGTACTCGGAGGTTCCCAATGGGGGCCCCATAAAACCCTAGGAATGCCTCAGAGAAGTGCCGAGGTGGCACGAACTCCTATATAATTCATTATTAGAGTTCCTAACATCATTATTATACATTATAAAGAGAATGCTCGAGCCACTTTTTCAAAAATAAACAAAGTGCTCGGGGGGAATTCTTAACGCTCCTATTTTGCTTGGGAGTGTCCCGGTAGCCCGTAAATTGTGTCTTGAGTTGATATAACCCCATATAACTCAATGTAACACCTTAGTATATCATTATTGACTATAAAAATGTTTATAAACACTTGGAGCTCATAGCGACTACTTATTCTCCAGAATATCCTTAAAGCACAAAAACGCACCTTCGGGTGTCATAAAAACGCGTTCTATGTTATTACCTTGAAGTTTTTGAGGAGCCACGAGTTGGGAATACTAAATAGGGATAGGTTGAACATCTAAATCAATTAAAGCCAGTGCTAAACACATAGCACAAACAGGGCCGATTTTTGGATCAAAAAGTAGTATAAAATCAGCATTTTACCTTAGAAACTTTCATCTTTTACCTTGGTATAAATGTACCAATTAAATGTTGTGACTTATAACATGTTACAATATAACCTTAATACAATATAGTGTGACAGGAATCAAATTAAAAATCAAACCCACATGGAAATAGAAGTGGCCGTTTTTAAGCGTGAATATTGACATGTTTTAGCTTTTAAATTGTTAAGTGACATGGTGACTCACCTTCCATATACCATATGATATTATATCATGATAATATCAGTCTAATTAGGTCTCTCATTACCCAAATCCTGCAAGGAAACAACAAGGAATAAGTTAGGAAAAATCATGGGAATTAAATACATAAAGTTAGATCTACTTTTGCACATGGTGTATACTAGTTTAATTCATGCTAATTGAGCAGCCTATTCTCTAGCATGTGGCTGCCGATTTTATGCAAGGAAAAGGAGGATTTGATTGTTATACATTAGTCAAATAAAAGAACTACCTAACTAAGCATGTGCCTATGTTCAATATAAACAAAAATCAAATGGCCTTCTCTAGCCTATGGTTTCCGAATTCAAGAAGGGAAAATAAAGTTTGATTGCTCTATAATTAATCAAATAGAACATCTACCTAACTAGGCATGTTCTCATGTTTCAAAGGACAAAAAAATCAAATGCTATACAAGCAGCACATTACCATAAATACAAGGAGAAAGAAGTCAACATTGGCATGGTATTTTACTTAGAAAATTTAAAGAAATACTTACCTACCTTAGCTCTTGTCCTCTTGTTCAAATTGACAGTCAATGTCTCTTATCTTCCTTGTCATACATCCGAAAGTAAGGCAATAATATAGACATTTTATGGAGCCATGGGTCAAATTAATAAACAAAGAAAAACTAGCCAACTTTGACATTTTGTGTCAAATGAGAAATTCCATTCAACCATTCTCTTAAGCACCATACGGCACCATCATTATCGTTGCCCTCCTTTGCCGATTTGGTAAGCTCACTCCTACCCTCTCTTTTCTTCTTCCTTTCATTTACTCCTTTAGAACTTCAAAGGTTCATCAATGGTGTATTAATATCTAACACCATTTTTATGTAATTTTCCTAGCTAAATCTACTAAGTCTTGAAGCAAGAATCAACCTAGAAATCCTACAAGTTTTCGCCAAGCTTAAGAACTCCAAGAAGTCTCTTTGATTCAACAACAACTCAAGGAACAAGCAAATCAAGTTAAGGTATATTTTCATATTGAAAATCCTAGTAAATTCCTTAACTCATTTCTGAAAATCATGAGCTTCTAAATCTATATTATCTTCATCATTACATGAAGGAAACTTGGATCTTCAACCATCCCAAGGTGTACCCAAAAAACCTTGTTAAATACCTAAGGTAAACTCTTGTAAAACTACTCCAAATCTTACTTATAAATCCTTGTTAGAGGTCTAACACTTGGATCTCCTAAACTTGTACATGGAGGCCGAAAATACCTCATCAAGAAACCATTGTAGGAGCATGGAAATCAAGAAGAAATCAAGTACAAGAATCATCTTGATTTAAGGAGTAAGTTTCTATAATTAAGGTTTATTAAGTTTAAGTTTGATTTAAGCTTCAAACTTTAGTATAAAAATTATGTACAACCCTTATATAAATTAAGGCCGAAATACTATACGTTATAATGTCAAGAAAATAATTTATAACATACAAGGTAAGATTATTACCTTAAGGTATAAATTTGTGTCATAACAATTAGTTATGATACATAAATATTAGGCTGGATACTCTAGGAGTTAAATGCTCTATTTTAAGTTTATAATCATTCTAAGTCATTAGCATAATTTTTAGAAGTGCTATATGGCTTATATACATATATATATTTATTATAAGGTATAAATCAAGTTTTAAAACTATATAGTAAATATATGTTAAAGCCGAGAATGAAATGGGTTATTTGGTGATTTTTGTAGTATATAAGTATATAGCTTATATTATAAATTTTGGGAGTATTAAAAATAGCTACAAGTATTTAAATGGCTAGTTATAAAGTTATGTGGCTAAAATGTAAATTTTGAAAAGTATAGGGTACTAAATATAAAAGCCGAGAGTTAAAGGATTAATTTGGTATACTTATGATATAATATAAGGTAGGAATTATATTATGAATTTTGGTAAATTTAAACAAGTCTTTAAGTGTTAAAATAACATTTTATAAAGTTTTGGGGCTATTTTGTAATTTATGGGAAATATGTGTGAAAGCCGAATTACATATATTTTTCTGGGTATATTAAAGTATTAATTATGAAATTAGGCTTTGGTCAAAGTGTTGACCAAAAACTTTGGGTTAAAATGATTTATGACATAAAAATATTAATTTTATAAAAGTTTTGGGGTGAATATGTAATTTATGGAAGTTTATTTGAAAAACCATTTATGATATGGGGCGAATTCATAATTATAAAATATATGGGTCATTTCGGTTATTTAAGGAAATTAAATATTAAAACTATAGTTTATGAATTAATATGTAACTTATATAAAGTTTTGGGGTTAAAATGTAAATATAGACTGTATATGTGAAAAACCGAAATTATATGTGGTTATATAATAATTTGCGAGAGTTAGTGGGTACAAAATATAATTTTCGAAAATTATGTGGTCATTTGGTAATTTACAAAAGTTAATGTGTTGAATTATACTTACCGAAATTATAAGGTTTGTTTTGTGATTTAATTACGAAAGGAATTAAAATTAAGTAATATAATACATGATGGAGTATAATGTAAAGTTTATAAAATAATGGTGGTTATAATAAAAATAACCAAATGGTATCAATATATGGACTAAGTGAGAACAATTATGAGTATATTATTAAAGGAATATAAATATACTATAAGGTAGAAATTCATTATCACATGTAGTTGTTACATAAAATAACGAACTATTAAACTACCTCGAACCACTGTAAAACAACAGGGGAGAATAAAGAACATACGGGGTTAGTATACTACGAGTATTAGTTCTTTAGTGACAGTACTATAATACTTAGTTAATAGTTGTATTAACGCTACCCGACATTGCATGTAAATATAACAGCGTACGGGAAGAAACTACTAAAGCGTGAACTGTCAAGCTAGCAAGTTACACGGTGAACGGTATGTTAATTGTGTGGTCTGAATGTCCTAAGTATTTTCCTGAGGTCCAGACATTGTGTGTTTAATTGCTAAGAGCGATATCTGTGATTTATGTATATTATCTTGTATACTGTATTGCTTAACACCATTGCGTTTTATTTTACCCGAACGTCTTATGAATGGAAGTTTATACGTTTTAACTGGAACAAGACTAGATGACCTTTAGGTATTACAAGAACCTAACTGATGGTCAACTTTTATAGTCTTAACTCAAGGATTGGATATTATTACACTGACTAAAGGGCTAACTTGTAAAGAGAGGAATCCAGATTGTTTCAACTTTCTGGTTGTGCATCGTGATCACTACGAGGGACTATATCAAGAGTCACTCAAGGGAATCCATTGTCCACATTCTGCTGGTGCACAGGTTATGACCGGATCGGTCGCCTTTAAGGCAAGTAATTATCCAGGGCCATAAGGTCAGCTGGTAACGGTTCCTTAGGAACCCAGGGGACTACTGTCAATTAATAAGTTATTAAGGGTTGTCCTAACATGACGCCTGAGGTGGAATTTAATTGGAAAGTTTAAGTGATTTGGTTTAAAGGATAAGGGCCATGTGGCTAACTAACAAGTACAGTTAATTAATACGAGTATCTTGTTTGGTTATTGTTATTGATTACTGGCTATTGATGGTGTGATGTTATTGTTGTGGACTGTTATGTGTTTGTTAACATTTACTGTTATTATTATTATTTCTTATTATTATTAGTATTGTTGTAAACCGGTACAGCATGTAATGAATCTAATATTAAGATGGCTAAACGACTTAAGGAATCCAAATGATTTAGGACTACATTTAGCATACTAGCATATTGTTTGTTGAGCCCTTCAATGGGCAAAACATTTCAGGTTACTGAGAAGACACAAGCCGGAGTGCGGGGAACAGGGTAGCAGATGTGTTTTCAATAAACACTTCTTAAGTTTTATTACGTATTGTATTAAGGAGTTTGTTGTTTTTGGTTTAGTTGCTCAGTTTGGATTTGGTTTGTAATATTAAGAGTGCTCAGTATCTGTTCATCACTGCGGATGGAAGTTGATCGAAGTTGATGGATGGAATAAGGTTGCCTTGTTACTCACATGGGTGAGTAACGGCATGTAACACCAACATTTAGATAGTTTTATTTTCCGCTGCGAATTATATTCTGTTATGCCACGACTTGCGATATTATTACAGGTTTAGGATTAGGGGTGTTACAAAAAGCGGTATCAGAGCGAAGTTCCGCTCTAATGAGGAAGATACTGAGTCAAGGACAGTGAGCATAGGAATATTGGGAAACGAGAAACGTCAGTGAGGATTCGTGACTTAGAAAGAAAAATCCAAGGGATATCTTTATTGCTAGTAGTTAGCTCTCTTACATATTTATGATTGTGTATGTAAAACGGTGTAACACCGAGTAGTAATAATAGTATACTATACTATAGATGTCAAGAGCTGGTAGACCACGTGGAGGCAGTAGTGGACGCGGTGGCGTGACACCAGCAGATGTTCCAGAGATACCAGGCCTAGCAGAGGCCATGACAGCCTTCGCCCAGCAGCTAGGAGCTCAGTTTGCGGGAGCCATACCCCACCCGCCGCAGCCCATAGAAACCAACTAGTTGAAGAGCGTTGCAGACGCTAGAGTACCGACATATTCAGGGGAACCAGACCCCGCCGCACTAGAGAAATTCATTGTGGAACACCAGAAGGCATTCAAGGCTGTTAGAGTTCCAGAAGACCAGAAGGTCGACATCGCAGCGTATAACCTGAAGGACGCAGCAGACATTTGGTGGCGGTCTGTCGAGGGCCACCATAGAGCTACACCAAACTTTGGATGGATAGCGTTTGTGGAAGTGTTGCGGGAGAAGTACTACCCCGAACACCTGAAGCAAAGGAAGAGGCAAGAATTCGAGACCCTGATCTAGGGGAGTCAGATGGTTGATCAGTACTACGCACGATTCATCAGTCTGCTAGATTACATACTAGGGGTCGACTACTGCGACACCGTAAAGATTCAGATATTTAGGGGAGGTTTGCAATATCGTATCCAGGGGGCCATGGGAGCAATTCGTTTCACTACTATACAAGAATGCTATGACGCCACATCAGCGACCGAACTAATGCTCCAGTCCAGGGAGGAGGCCCAAGGAAAGAAAAGGAAGAATCCTGAAGGAGAAGATGGGGGAGCAACCTTTGGCGGTTACTACAAGAAGGGAAAGTAAGAAAACCTTTGATTGAGAATGAGTTGCCATTATCTACCTACACTTGAAATTGGTCACTAAACCTAAAACCTTAGCAGGAAATTCTTTGATAAGAAGAAGGGGCGGAAGGACTTCCAGGGTCAAAAGACGAAGGAGCAGGTCCCTCATCTGACCGGCCCAGCTATCAATGCTCAGCCACTTAGATAGGCACCACCTAAGGGTAAGGATACCCACCTTTTTCTTAACCAAAATATTTATTAGCTATACCTTTACTAAACTATGTTGTATAAACAATAGGCAATAAGCGAACCCAGTGCCACTACTACTGTAAGCGTTGTGGAAATGATCACCCTGGAGTAGATTGCTCAGGAAGGAAGGTGAAGTGCCGCTATTGCAAAGAGGAAGGCCATAGAGAGTATGAATGTTTTTCAAACCCAGGAAGTCGAGTGTATAAGGGATCTAGAGATTCACAGAGGACCCCAGCCATAGAGGTGAGTGGATCACGAGGAGGCCAAGCGCCACAGACTAATACCTACACTAGGGGTCCGGCGGGACAGCCATCTGCAACTACACAGTAGAAAGGAAAAATGATAGTTCCAGGAAGAAACACCCCGTACTCAGTGGGAGCTTCAGTCGCTGAGGCTAGCGCTCAGCGCGATACCGGTAAACCTAGAACCTAAACCAAAAGCATGATGCATGAATGTGTGTTTACAGTTATCAAGCAATGAGACTTGTATGTGTTTGGGGTAAATAAAATTTAGAGAGACCTAACTTAGGAAACCTCTCACCTAATAGGATACTTTGACATCTGTTACCCCTTACCTATGAGACCGAGATCACCTGAGCCTATGAGTGAAGGTCGGGAATATCCAGAGGCAGTGTGCCAAGTACTTCTACCCGGCATGATCTTACTCAAGCAATATTTAACCTTAGATGAACAAATAGCCATTGTAAATTAATGTAGGACTTTGAGAATAGGACTTGGAGGATTTTATATTCTAGGATATAAGAGGGGATCAAAACTTAAATTGTATATGATGTGTATGGGTAAGGATTGGGATCCACAAACTAGGTTATATCAGGAAGTAAGAAAGATAGATGGAGCACGAGTTCCTAGGATACCCGATATTTTTCAAACCTTGGTGACAGAAGCGGTCAAGATTGCACAACAACTAGAAACCAACCCCATTCCAGACATGAAAGTCGACGTATGTATTGCGAACTTCTATGAAAAAGGGGAAGACTTGGATTACACCAGGACCGAGATGAAACATCTGAGTCAATTACCAAAGGGATACCAGTTGTATCATTCTCCATAAGAGATGATGCTGAGTTTCTATACGGTGATCAGAAGAGGATGGACAAGGCGAGAAAGATTATTTTGAAGTCAGGAGACGTGTTGATATTTGGTGGAGAATCTAGATTGGTGTACCATGGGATCAAGAGCATTAAGTTAAATACAGCCCCATCAACCTTAGTAAACACCACCCATTTGAAACCCGGACAGTTAAATTTGACGTTTAGGCAATATTGATGTAATTATGGGAATTGTATGTAACAATCATTGGATTAATGAATGGCATTTTAATTCCTTTGAGACATACACCTAACCTCACTATCTTACAAATTGTTAACCCCAGGCCACGAGTCTAAAGGAGGAGCAGTGCTGAATGTGCTGGACAAGACCGAGGCCAAGGATAAGGGGAATGTCATCTTGAGAACCTTCACTGTAAATGGCATGAGTGCATCGATACTATTTGATTCAGGAGCGTCTCATTCCTTTATTTCCTCTGCATTAGCAAGGAAGTTAGAGACAACCCCTGAGCCTCTCTCAGATTTCCTAGTTACACTACCGACGAAGGAGAGAGTGAGGTGCACGAAACTCCACAAGGGAGTTCAGATTAATATCATGGATGAAGAGTTTCACGTGGAGTTGATTGAGCTGGATAATTTGGGCTTTGATATCATCATGGGCATGGATTGGCTACAGAAATATAAAGGTCGACTACATTGCACAGAGCATAGATTACTACTAAAGAGCCCATAGGGCAAGACAGTTTCATATCACAGTACTCCAAGAGAGCCGACTTTCAAGTTAGTATCTGTTATAACTTTGATGAAGAAGGTGAAGAAGAGACAGCCAGTCTATTTGTGCTATGTCCAGGACATGAGGCAGGAAGAGCAGACCCAGTCAGACATACCAGTCATTTCAGATTTCCCTGATCTATTTCCTGAAGAGTTACCAGGGATGCCACCCAAGAGGGACGTTGAGTTCTCCATCAACTTAATACCAGGCACGGGGCCTATTGCAAAAGCACCCTAAAGAATGGCACCAGCAGAGATGAAAGAGCTGAAGATTCAGTTAGAAGATCTGTTTGACAAAGCTTTTATCAGACCGAGTGCATCACCATGGGGAGCACCAGTTTTGTTTGTGAAGAAGAAGGATGGTAGTATGTGACTATGCATTGACTACACGGAGCTTAACGCAGTCACAATCAAGAATAAGTACCCGTTACCACTAATTGACGATCTGTTTGACCAATTAAGAGGTGCTATGGTCTTTTTAAAGATTGATCTGAGATCAGGATACCACCAGATACGGATAGTTGATGAAGATATAGAGAAGACAACTTTTCGAACTCGCTATGGGAACTATGAGTTCACAGTTATGCCATTTGGCTTGTCGAACGCCCCAGCTATATTCATGGATCTTATGAACCGGTTATTCAAAGAGCAATTAGACTCATCAGTGGTTGTATTCATCGACGACATTCTAGTCTATTCTAAGACTAAGGACGAGCGCGAGGTGCATCTGAGGCAAGTTTTGCAGACCATGAGAGAGAACCAATTGTATGCCATGCTTTCATGGTGTGATTTCTGGCTAGACAGTGTATCTTTTCTAGGGCATGTAATATCAGCCAGACCCTGTGAAGATTGAGGTAGTTAAGACGTGGCCAAGACCAAAGACAGTGACAGATATCCGTAGTTTCTTGGGATTAGCTGGTTACTACCGCTGATTTGTTCAAGACTTCTCCAAACTGGCGAAACCGATGACTAGTCTGATAAAGAAGGACTCACCTTTTGTATGGACCGCGGATTGCGAGCGTTCCTTTTAGACACTGAAGGATCTACTGACGTTGGCACCCATACTCACCATTCCAGAGGGGACTGACAGGTTTGAAGTTTATTGTGATGCCTCAGGCACATGGATAGGGTGTGTACTCATGAAAAATGGCAAGGTTATCGCTTATGCGTCATGACAGCTGAAGAAACATGAAGAGAATTACCCGACTCATGATTTGGAATTGGGAGCAGTAGTGTTTGCAATGAAGATCTGCGCCACTACTTATATGGAGTTATAGTGATAGTCTACTCAGATCATAAGAGCCACCAGCACTTATTCCCTCAGAAGGAGCTTAACATGAGACAGAGGCGATGGGTCGAGTTTCTGAAGGACTACGACATCGACCTCAATTACAAGGAGGGCAAGACAAATGTTGTTGCTGGCGCCCTGAGCAGTAGAGCTCCTTTCTTTTTTTGCCATGACAGGAGACAACGGTCTCATCGAGGAGGTACATTGTGCTCAGGATAACGACCAGTACATGAAGACTACTAGGCAGCAGTTGACTGACGGTATCTTTGAGAGGCAGAAATATGATTTTGCACTCAGTGAAGACGTGTTAATCAGATTAAATGGGCGTATGTGCATTCTAGAGTCCAGCCCAGACATGAAGGAAAAGATATTACAGGAAGCTCATTGCTCATCCTTATCAGTACACCCCGGGTCATCGAAGATGTATAAGGATCTGAAAATACATTTCTGGTGGAGTGGTATAAAGAAAGATGTTGCAGAGTTTGTGGCGAGATGTATGACGTGTCAGAAAGTAAAATTTGAGCACCGGAGACCGGGTGGTTTAGTACTGCCGATGCCCATTCCATATTGGAAGTTCGAGGATATATCCATGGATTTCGTGGTCGGTCTTCCACCGACTAGAGGAGGTGCTAACATGATATGGGTCATCATCGACAGACTGACGAAGGTAGCAAAGTTCATTCCTATCAAGGACACTTGGAAAGTCCCCAAGCTGGCAGACCTCTTCCAGAGAGAGATCATTCAACACCACCGTGTACCTAAGTCTATTGCGTTAGATAGAGATTCCATATTTGTTTCTAGATTTTGGCAGCAAGTTCAGGAGGCATTGGGTACAAAGCTGAAGCTAAGTACGGCCTTCCATCCACAGACAGATGGTCAGAGTGAACGAACAATTCAAACATTAGAGGACATGCTTAGAGCTTGTGCCTTAGACTTCCAGGAAAGCTGGATAGATCGACTACATTTGATTGAGGTTGCGTACAACAACAGCTATCATGCATCCATTCAGATGCCACCATTCCAGGCATTGTACGGCAGGCCATGCAGGACACCACTTTATTGGGACGAGGCCAGTGAGAATATCATCTTAGGGCCAGAGTACCTAGATCAGATGAAGGAGGATATTATGTAAATACGTAAAAACATGAAGATAGACCAGGACAGACAGAAGTCATTTGCTGATGTCCGGAGGAGAGACCTCGAGTTCGCAGTAGGCGATCGAGTCTTCCTCAGAGTTTCACCAATGAAGGGAGTTTTTAGATTTGGGCAGAAGGGCAAGCTTAGCCCGAAGTAAGTAGGACCGTACCTTATCACGGAGCGAGTGGACCCATTAGCTTACAGATTAGATTTACCTGTTGAGCATGGGAGAGTGCACAAAGTGTTTCACATATCTCAGCTAAAGCTGTATGTGCCTCACCCATCACATATCTTAGAGCCCGAGAGACTCGAGCTAGATCCTACACTTAAATATGAGGAAACCTCAGTTCACATTTTAGACTCCAAGACTAGGGAGACCAGGAACAACACCATTAGAATTGTCAAGGTTCTGTGGTCAAACCACGACATTGAGGAGGAGACATGGGAGTTAGAGGACTCCATGCGAGACAAGTATCCAGCACTTTTCTTTTAGTTTGTGTATACTTGTGGGGGTACGTGGGCGTAACCCTTTTTAAGGGGGGTAGAGCACCACATGCGACTTGCATATTTGTAGTCTATCTTAGTTTTGTGTTTGGTTGTTTGTGGTTGATTGTTGCGCATGTGTGCACTTGAGTGAATGGTTATTGATGTGTTCTATGTAACACTTGGTTATTGATGTGTTCTATGTAACACTTGGTATTGATGTGTTCTATGTAACATTTGGATGGTTAATAAAAGCACACTTAATTGCCTTATAGTATTTATCAAGTTACTTATGCTATGGTTACATTGATTATCATGAGTGAGGTTATGTGTATGTACGAATTGCATACACTTGGATTACAGATGGAATGTAGAGGGGTCAATATAGTATTGACACCTAAGAATGGTAAGTATTCAGGGAATAGATATGAGGAACTTGATTCCATAGGATGAACAAGTAGAAGTTATGACTTCGGGACGAAGTCCTTTTAAGGGGGGTAGACTGAAATACCCGTAACCTTTAAATAATTAAATTAAGGTAAATAAGTATTATCTAGGGGATTATTAAACCCTGAGAAAGCATATAAACAGTTAGGCGTTAAAAACACACCTAAACTCCTTAAGGTCATAAACGGGCGTTAAGCCGGATCTTAAGCTAACAAAGTTATATAAGCTATAAACCTCATATGAAGTTAATCAAGGATCATTATATGACCCATAGAACATAGGACCTCATCTAAAACTGAGTAAAAATACAAAATGCCCGGGAGTTCCCTTAAGGGCCCGAAAGTCCTGGAAATACTTTATAGGATGAAGTAAAGCATTACACTTCATTCAAAATGCACCATAAAACTTTATTAAACATACAAGATGAAGTCCTCATGACAAATTCTCAGTTAAACGCAAAGTACTCGGAGGTTCCCGATGGGGGCCCCACAAACCCCTAGGAATGCCCCGGAGAAGTGCCGAGGTGGCACGAACTCTTATATAATTCATTCTTAGAGTTTCTAACATCATTATTCTACATTATAAAGAGAATGCTTGAGCCACTTTTTCAAAAATAAACAAAGTGCTCGGGGGAAATTCTTAAAGCTCCTATTTTGCTCGGGAGTCTCCCGGTAGCCAGGAAATCGGGTCTTAAGTTGATATAACCCCATATAACTCAATGTAACACCTTATATATCACTATTGACTATAAAAAATGTTTATAAACACTTGGAACTCATAGCGACTACTTATTTTCCAGAATATCCTTAAAGCACAAAAACACACCTTCGGGTGTCATAAAAACACGTTCTACGTTATTACCTTGAAGTTTTTGAGGAGCCACGAGTTGGGAATCCTAAATGGCGATAGGTTGAACATCTAAATCAATTAAAGCCAGTGCTAAACACATAGCACAAATAGGGCCGATTGTTGGATCAAAAAGTAGTATAAAATCAGCATTTTACCTTAGAAACTTTCATCTTTTACCTTGGTATAAATGTACCAATTAAATGTTGTGACTTATAACATGTTAAAATATAACCTTAATACAAAATAGTGTGACAGGAATCAAATTAAAAATCAAACCCACATGGAAATAGAAGTGGCCGTTTTTAAGCGTGAATTTGACATGTTTTAGCTTTTAAATTGTTAAGTGACATTGTGACTCACCTTCCATATACCATATGATATTATATCATGAGAATATCAGTCTAATGAGGTCTCTCATTACTGAAATCCTGCAAGGAAACAACAAGGAATAAGTTAGGAAAAATCATGGGAATTAAATACATAAAGCTAGATCTACTTTTGCACATGGTGTATACTAGTTTAATTCATGATAATTGAGCAGCCTATTCTCTAGCATGTGGTTGCCGATTTTATGCAAGGAAAAGGAAGATTTGATTGCTATACATTAGTCAAATAAATCAACTACCTAACTAAGCATGTGCCTATGTTCAATATAAACAAAAATCAAATGGCCTTCTCTAGCTTATGGTTGCCAAATTCAAGAAGAGAAAAGCAAGTTTGATTGCTCTATAATTAATCAAATAGAACATCTATCTAACTAGGCATGTTCTCATGTTTCAAAGGACAAAAAAATCAAATGCTATACTGCTAAACGAGAAATTGTTAGGATAAACTATATACAAAAGAACAAAATAATAAACTAAACCTACAACTCTACTACGGGTAGCAAATAAAACCCGGTCGGAATATAGCATGAGCAAATTACGACCAAGAGTATCGAACCCAAGGGACTTATATAAAATTAGTCCTAATCCGGTAATAACCTATTCTAAAACAAGGGGGGAAATTGAATGTAATTCTAACCCTAATTAAAACTAACTAAACTACATGGTAATTACAATGAATTTATTCTTGATTAAAGGAGTAAAACCATCTAAGCATCAATGTGAACTCGAAACATAAACACAAGCCTTCGAATTAACCAACACTGAATACGCCGGGTGTCCTGCCGGATACCACTTGCACGGCATATTCAAAGACATTGAATATGCCGGACATTGGCCACCCGGCAGTGCATCCGGCAGAGTCATAATGCATATTATTTTTCCAGTTTCCGAGAAGAAAACAGAAAACTCATTACCTATTAACAATCCGAGCATATATCATGCCACGAAATGAACAAAGTAATGGGAAATGTGGGTTAATTCTCACTCTCACTACTAACTTCTTAATTCATAAAAAGGGAGTAGAAAGATCATTAAGAGAGTCTAACCTATTCTACTTGGGATTCATCATCCACAAGTAAAAATTGCATGAAGAGAAAAAGAGATCAACCAATTCTCTTTCAATAAGAACCATACTCTTAATAAACTTGAAAATTATATTTAGAAGATCATATTGTTTTACAAAGAGAGTTTCATTTCCTAACCAAAGAACAAACAAGGAATTACTACTCCACCATCCACACAAATCGAGAGAGAGAATACACAGGAGATAAGAATATTGGATGTAGCCTTAACCCGCCATGGATTCTTCTCTCCGCGTGGAAAGTTGCATAGAATATCCTTGGACACCAACACCTTGGAGGAGGCGGAAATGGTGATGTGAATGGAGTGTATAGGGGTGTTGAAGTGTCTTGAAAAGTGTAGCCCCTTGTCCTATTTATAGGCATCACATTCTTCCCGTGCCGGGTGTGATGCCGTGCACATTATATCCGGCATATAATAACCACGTGCCCAACTGCTAACGGTCGAAACCGCCCAATCTGCGCGAAAAGGTACCTGTGCCGGACATGATATGTCCGGCACCATACCCGGCATAGGTTGGTTTGGCAACGGTCATTAACTGCCATCGTCTGGTCAATCGAGGCGACTTTTCTCATTCATGCCGGATTGGATATACCCGGCACGTACCCGGCATAGAGTGCTTTTCTGCTCCATGCTTGTGCCGTGCAGGTATGATCCGGCCTTATGTCCGGCATTGTGGTCAGAAATGTCTCCTTGTATGGAAAAACATAAAAACATCAATCTGAACAAATAATAGACTTAATACATAATATAGCATAAATATTAATTATTCTAACCTTAATTTGGCTAATAATCTTATAATTAAGTACACTAAAACATGATAAGTCTGAGGCTTATCAAGGCCCTACACTTACCTTTTGCTAGTCCTCGAGCAAAACAAGATTTAGAAAGGAATAAATACTTATGCACAAAACAGATAAACTTTAGAATGACAATTAGATAAATATTCCTAACCATATGACTCTAATTCATAAGTATCACTTAATCATCCTTATTCCACCTGAAACATACTAATGGGTATAAAATAAACAATTTCAAAACCGATCAAAAACTTTCGGGTTATTTTGCATAAGGGATTTTGTAATCTCTCCTTTTTCCGGTTTCCATCATTCAGCTCTATTTTCCAAGAGTTTCTGAATGTGGCCAAGACACTCATCGATGGTTTTTATATGTTCAGCCCTATTTTTCAAGGGTTTCTGAATCAACCATGATTTCTTTTGCTTTGAAGAACGGGGAATTTAGGAGAAAACAAAAGGAAAAACTCTCGTTTGTTTCTTTTATTTTGAGGCAATTTTTGCAACCTCATAATGCTTCTTTTTTTCTGAAAGAAGATTCTTCTTTTTTTTTTTTTTCCTTTTGAAGCTTCTTTTTTTTCTCTTTTTTTACATAATCCCTATTTGAGATATTCACCCAAAAGAATTCTCACCATTTTGAAAAAGAAAAGAAAATATTACCCATAAGTAAATCTGAGATAGAAATAGGAATAAGGTCATATACTCATGTTAATAAAGAGAATCAAGAAGTTAAAAACATGAATCTACAAGTCATTAGAAAGTTTACCTCTTGAGAGAACAATCTTTCATCCTTTTCTACTCTTACTTTGCTAATGACATGCAAAAGCTTAGTAGAACATTGATAAAATCTCGACTTATTATTAAGTAGATTTAGCAAAAAATAATTTTTTAAGGGGGGACCCCTGCCCTACACTTGGCAGGAACACTGTCCCCAGTGTTTCGAAAAGAATAAAGAATAAAAAATTCAAAGAATTAAAGAATGTTTGAAAAATAGGATGAATTAAAGAAATAAGAATACTCCCCCTTGGAAGAATGAGGGCACAAATGCCCTACACTTGTGGTGAGCCGCGGAGTCTGAATTGTCACAGCATGGGCCAACTAAAATAAAAGCACTGTAACCAAAAACTCACTAAATACCACGCTTCCATAATATGAAGAGAGAGTTAACTGAGAATCCATTAGTCATACATTAGTCATACAAGAATAATAAAAGCAAATAAAACTAAAGAAAAGCAAAAGGAATAAAAGAAAATGGAAGGAAAGAAAATAAAATAAACAGAGAAAGAGAGAAGAACTAATGAACTGCTGCCTGCATGGAGGATGGTGGTGGAGAGTCTGAAGAAGAATCAGGTGAAGCGTCTGGAATATCAGAAAGACTAGAAGAGCTAGGGGTAGGAAGTCCCTTCTTCTTCGCCTCTCGACGCGCCTTCCTCTTCTCCTTGTCCCGACGTAGAAGACTCTTAACCAAAGCAGCTATAGAACAAGATACCCTCTTTTCATCTCCTTCCTCGCCTTCTTTCTGTCTGCCGCCATGGACTTGTTCATCTCAGCTACAGCCAACATGAGACGATCATCAACCCGCCTCTCCTGCTCATCCTGGCGCTGAGATATACGCTCCTCAAACGCCGCCTGTCTCTGACCAACCTCAGCCTGCTGCTGCACAACAGAGTCTACTCTGGTAGTCAAATCTGTGCGCATACCCTCATAACTCTGCCGGAAGGAATCAAAATCACCCCACGCGGCCTGCTGAGCGGCCTGGAAGGCCTCCATAGAGTGTCGCTGCTGCTGGAGCTCCTGACGGAAGTGATCGAGCTCTGCAGCCACTCTAGGGTCTGCATCTGAAGTAGAGGTAGGAGGTGGTGCAGTGGCGATCGGAGGTG
This sequence comes from Limonium bicolor, assembly GCA_023374045.1. Lineage (NCBI taxonomy): Eukaryota > Viridiplantae > Streptophyta > Magnoliopsida > Caryophyllales > Plumbaginaceae > Limonium > Limonium bicolor. The sequence goes on from CM041780.1 coordinate 150,253,432, forward strand.
GTGGAGGCAATAATAGCTGATCACCCTCCCCCTGGTAACTGGGGTAGTCCTGAGCAGTAGGGGTCCGGGTCCGCCGATCTGGGGGAACATAAAGGAACTCCCCTGAGGGTGACTCTCTGAACCACCAGCGTCGAATGAGAGCACGATCAATAGGGGCAGACTCGGGCTGAAAATGTAAGCCTCGAGGAATCTGAGTCTCCGCTATCGTCTGCATAATATGCTGGTGAATGAGCATGGGGAAGATGGGGCGCTGTCCATCTCGATGCATAATGGCGCGGACCAACTGCGCGAACATCAATCTCTGGACCGGGAAACGCGAGTCAACTGCTCCCCGAGCTGGTCCGAGAAGATACTGTAGCAGAGCGCAGTCCATATCATTCAGCTCGTCATGCTTGCACGGCCGAATGTTATGGCGGATAATCTCCATGGCCACACGTAACTGGAGATCGGTGATGTAGGTCAAGGGGATCACCTCGCGATCCTTAGTATGAGCTCTATCCATGTAGCGAGTGCGTGATCCGAATCGAGAGCGAATAGCGGCATGAGCATCTGCGAGAGTCTGTCGACTGAAGGATCTCTGTCGAGGGTCAGCGTCGATGCCCAAGATCTGTGCAATGCTCTCTGGCGTAATGATGATACAACGTGTAGAGACAAAAGAGCGTATCAGAACTCCTGACGTCTGGGGGACCCCACGGTACTCGGAGTTGGCGTAAAACTCACGCACCAACCCGGGGTAGAAGTGTCCATGACCAATGTCTAAGATCCCCAACCAACCATGTCGCTCGAAGAGCTCTGAAATCGCAGATAGTAGGCAGACCTCAGGATGCACTCGCCTCTCCCGTACCCACTTACCTTTCATCTTGGACTGATGATAGTACTGAGCAGCAGAAGGATTTACGAATCCTTCCTCATCAAAAGTAGGTACATCAGGAATGCGAGGAGGGAGAGGGAGAGGTGTACCAAAATCATCATGCTCTGGAGCAGAAGAAGTGGAACCAGGGCCGCTCTGAGTCTCTGGAGAAGTCCTCTTGCCAGCCCTTGTCTTCTTGGCTGGAGGCGGCGCGGCACTGCTGGAGGCTGGCTCCTTGCCTGCCCGTCTGGTAGATCGACGAGGTGGCGCAGGTGCAGGAGGAGCCTGCTCCTCCTCCTCTGTAGTGGCATCAGCGAAGGCTGCCTCAGCCTGGTCTAACAGCTCATCCTCCTCTGAGTCAAAACCAGAAACGCGTGGAGGGGTAGTGGCTCTTCTGCGAGTCATCTATAAGTAAAGAGCAGAGGAAGATACCAGACAATAGTTCATCAATGTTAGTTTTACAGAAATTAAAACTCGAATATCCTGTAGACGGACATGGTGTGCCCTTATGCCTGTGAATCAGAAGCCTAATCGACTACTTCTTAACAAATTATTACTATAGGCATTAATTCAAAAGACAAGATTCACAATAGGCAAAGAAGAAGCAATCAGACAGTGTGCCGGGTGGGATGCCGGATATATTCCACCCGGCATATTAAAATTAAAGCTTGCCGGACAGGATGCCGGACCAAATCCATCCGGCATATTCATACTTCGAACCCAGAATTTGCAGAACACACAGAATCGCACCAGACCAACTAAATTCCGTTTCAGCGGTTACGAATCCCTAATGACTATACTAAGCTACGATCTTACCAAAAGTCACATTAACTAAACAAAAATTAAAAATCGAATTCGAAATGGCGACAAAGGAACCTGTTTTTGTTTCGTTTTCTGGCGTCGAAGCTGGGCACTTCAACCGCTGCTTGTGCCGGGCGGCGATTGGAGTTGCTTGTGTGGTTCGACTTGAAGCTTGGTGCGGCACAGCTTTAGAAGAGGTCGGTGGGCGCGTGTTGTATAGGGTAAAAATGGGTCTGTGAAACCCAACTTACCCGCTGTTATATTTTTTCACAAAGCGCGATATTCCGGGCGCTATGCCGGGTTCTGTCTAACCGGCATAATGAATTTTAACAATGCCGGTACATCTACCCGTCCATGATCACGGCATGTCTCCCTGGGCGCCTCTTCCTGAATTCGCTACATGCCGGTTTAAGGCCTGGATACGACCACTCGCGGCACAAGTTTTTTTTAGGCCGGGTTTAACATAACCGGCATTGATCACGGCAAACACATAAAAACCGAAGGATTGGTTTAATCAATAGACGTAAATCAATGAAGCAATATGTATAGGCATAATTAAAGAAAATAAAGAATAAATGAATAAAAGATTTATTAATTGGAAACTAACATTTTTACAGGAATAAACTGATAGAAGAAGTGAAATCAACACTGCCGGATTCCGTGCCGCGCTAACTCATATCCGGCATTGAACACTTTCGCACATGCCGGGTTACCACCCGCCGGATTCGCATCCGGCATACTTATTTAGTTAACAAAAAATAAAAATAATGAACTTATTAATTTACAGAATAAGAATAGAAAAAGGGACGATAGGGCGATTACCAATTTTAGGACTTGGACTAATTCCAAGTCCCCGGCACGGCGCCAATTGCTAACAGAAAAATTGTAGGGAAATTATGTACAAAAAGAATAAAATAATAAACTAATCCTACACTCTACTACGGGTAGCAAATAAAACCCGGTCGGAATATAGCATGAGCCAATTACGACCAGAGTAGCGAACCCAGGGACTTAGAAAAATTAGTCCCTATCCGGTAATAACCTATTCTAAACAAGGAAAATTGAATGTAATTCTAAACCTAATTAAAACTAACTAAACTACATGGTAATTACAATGAATTTTTCTTGATTAAGGAGTAAAACCATCTAAGCATCAAATTGAACTCGAACAAAACAACAGCCTTCGAATTAACCAACACTGAATACGCCGGGTGTCCTGCCGGATAACTTGCACGGCATATTCAAACCTTGAATATGCCGGACATTGGCCACCCGCGTATGCATCGCAGGTCATAATGCATATTATTTTTCCAGTTTTCCGAGAAGAAACAGAAAACTCATTACCTATTACAATCCGAGCATATATCATGCCACGAATGAACAAAGTAATGGAAATGTGGGTTACTCCTCACTCTCACTACTAACTTCTTAATTCATAAAAAGGGAGTAGAAGTTCATTAAGAGAGTCTAACCTATTCTACTTGGGATTCATCATCACAAGTAAAATTGCATGAAGAGAAAAAGAATCAACCAATTCTCTTTCAATAAGAACCATACTCTTAATAAACTTGAAAATTATATTTAGAAGATCATATTGTTTTACAAAGAGAGTTTCATTTCCTAACCAAAGACAAACAAGAATTACTAATCCACCATCCACACAAATCGAAGAGAGAATACACAGGAGATAAGAATATTGGATGTAGCCTTAAACCCGCCATGGATTCTTCTCTCCGCGTGGAAAGTTGCTAGAATATCCTTGGACCACAACACCTTGGATAGGGCGGAAATGGTGATGTGAATGGAGTGTATAGGGTGTTGAATTGCTTGAAAAGTGTAGCCCCTTGTCCTATTTATAGGCATCACATTCTTCCCGTGCCGGGTGTCATGCCGTGCACAATATGCCCGGCATATAATAATCACGTGCCCACTGCTAACGGTCGAAACCGCGCCGAATCTGCGCGAAAAGGTACCTGTGCCGGACAGGATATGTCCGGCACCATACCCGCATAGGTTGGTTTGGCAACCGTCATTAACTGCCATCGTCTGGTCAATCGAGGCGACTTTTCTCATTTATTCCGGATTAGATATACCCGGCAACGTACCCGGCATAGAGTGCTTTTCTGCTCCATGACTGTGCCGTGCAGGTATGATCCGGCCTTATGTCCGGCATTTTGGTCAGAAATGTCTCCTTGTATGGAAAAACATATAAAAAACATCAATCTGAACAAATAATAGACTTAATACATAATATAGCATAAATATTAATTATTCTAACCTTATTTGGCTAATAATCTTATAATTAAGTATACTAAAACATGATAAGTCTGAGGCTTTATCATATACAAGCAGCACATTATCGTAAATCAACAGAAAGGATCCAACATTGGCATGGTAATTCATACTTGTAACATTTAAAGAAATACTACCCTACCTTAGCTCTTGTCCTCTTGTTCCTCTTGAAATGACAGTCAATGTCTCTTATCTTCTTGTCATTCAGCCGAAAGTAAGGCAAGGCATATAGACATTTTATAGAGCTGCGAGCCTGCTGTTTTACCACCCTATCCTATGTTGATTAAAGCTGATTAGGATCTCCGCCAGGTTTTAGGTCCACTTATAACCTAGATTAATACTATGTCATAAAACATAATATTACAACCTAAGCTAGCTCCACTGGAACCTATTATGAGTCGCCACCTAATTTTGACCTAGAGTAATTAGGAAAGGTAAGCTCGAGTTCGGGGGCTTGGTATTCGACTTATTTAGGGTTCAAATTACATTCATTACCCTTCTTAGGTCGCTTTTCCTCTACTTGGTTTATTTACGGCTTATAACGAGTCGTTTTTAACCTAAGTGCGCGAGATCTCTGTTTTTTTTTTTGTGGTTTTTAGCATTTTTTTGACAGAAAAAAGTGAAAGTTGAAATTACCTAACCTAACTAGGTTTTCAGAGGCAGAATTAGGTCAAATTTTGTTTCCGTCCGTGACTACGGACATAATGTCCGTACCCACGGAACCTAGTTATTCTATATGGTAATAAAAGTCGAATTAACAAGAAAACGAAAATTTGAGAAGTTCGGGGCCACGGACAGGATGTCCGTGGGCCCCGACATTGTCTAAAAACCTTAAATTTGAAAAATTTTAAATCCCGCCGCCGTTTTTGGTTGTCCGTGGCCACGGACAACCCGTCTGTGTCCCGGACCACCCCGTACAGGGTTTTTCTGGTGTTCCCGAAGGTGTTTTGGCTAAACTATTATGCACGTGTAGCCGGAAAGATGTACCAATATGTTAGTAATTGAAAGATTGCATTTGAAGTCGCATTATGTACGAACTTGATAAACAATAACAAGGCAGAAGCAAAAGTAATAGCTATACAGAAGCCGACAAGGGGTGGTTTGAGCCCAAAATTTAACAAGAGTCAATGAGGTTATGGGGAATTAGAAAAGTAGAGTTATAACCTGTTTTTACCTTTAGATTCGTGGTGTTTCTTCACGTAGGGATTCTTCGGAGGCCTCGTTGATGGCGGCGATCCGGAAGAACTTCAAACCCAGCTTCTGACTCCTTGTTGTTCTTGATGTTCTTCACGTTTTGGTGCTGTTTTGGTGAGGGTTTTTATGATGGATGATGTTGTGGGAGTTGAAAAATATGTTTTGGTGTTGATTTGGTGAGATTTCGGTGTTTTGATTGTGGCTCTGGAGTTCAAAACGTGAGGAGAAAGAGACGGCTGCCTTCTTTGAGAGTCTAGGTTCTTGTGGTTCTGATTTGATCATGGGATAAGGTTCCTTATATAGGCTTCCTTAAAGATAGAAAAATCCGGTAAAACCCGAGATTTACCGATGTTTTAGCTCAAGGGCTCTAAAAGGAATATGATTATAAAATTTTACACATGGGTAAAGGATGATATTTTGATTTTTCTCAAGTGGAATCAAATTTCTTGGATATTGGAATATTTTTTAAATTCAATTTCTCGTCAGATTCAATCGGAAATTGCTAGAAAATTATTGAAAATTCGAAAAATCAAAATTCTAACGCCATTATGCTTCAAATATCATCCTCTATCATGGGTTAAAATTTCAAATCATTTTGAAATGATTTGGCCCTTATTTGAAGGAGAGAGAAAGCCTATAGGGGGCTTAGGATCCTCGAAAAATTACGAAAATGCCCCTGGAGATGACTAAGCTGTCCCTAGTACTCTGAAATGTGCCGATCGAACTGGGAACCCTCGCTACTACTCTATTAGTAGAGACTCTCTTCCGGGGGATTGAAATTTTGGGTATGACAGATTGCCCCCCGTTAACTAGACTTTGTAATGGAAATGAAAGGCTAGTTGATGCTTGAGTGATACCCCAAAATTTTGGATCTTAAAAGACCCTACGTGCTCGAAATCTGACAAGTTGTGTCGAGCTATTCTAAGGCGCTGACTACCTATGAGTAAAGTGGAAGGGTGTCGAGCAGTTCTAAGGCGTCGACCACATAAAGGCAATAATGAAGTAATGTCAGACTATTTTGAGGCGCCGACTACCTATAAGGATGATATGATGTCAAGCTATTCTAGGCGTTGACTACCTATAATGAATGAGATGATGTCAAGCTATTCTAAGGTGTTGACTACCTATAAAGGAATGAAGATTGATGTTGGGTCGAGTTCTTCTATTCTGGTGAGTTCTCCTGCTCTGGTGAATCTGAATCTTTGGCTGTGTTATACCCAAAATTTCAACCCCCCCGGAAGAGAGTCTCTACTAATAGGCTAGTAGCGAGGGTTCCCAATTCGATCGGCACATTTCAGAGTACTAGGGACAGCTTAATCATCTCCAGGGGCATTTTCATAATTTTTCAAGGCTCCTAAGCCCCCTATAGGCTTTCTCTCTCCTCAAATAAGGTCAAATCAATTCAAAATGCTTTGAAATTTTAACCCATGATAGAGGATGACATCTGAAGCATAATGGCGTTGGAATTTTGATTTTTCGAATTTCCAATAATTTTCTAGCAGTTTCTGATTGAATCTGACGAGAAATTGAATTTAAAAATATTCCAATGTCCAAAAAATTCGATTTCACTTTAGAAAATTCGGAAATATCATCCTTTACCCATGTGTAAAATTTCAAATCAAATTCCTTTTGGAAGCCCTTAAGCTAAAACGTCGGTAAATCTCGGTTTTTACCAGATTTTCTATCTTTAAGGAAGCCTATATAAGGAACCTTATCCCATGATCAAAGAAGAACCTCAAGAACCCTAGACCCTCAAAGAGGCAGCCGTCTCATTCTCTTCACGTTTTTGCACATCCAAGCACCAAAATCACATCAAAAATCCCCCGAAATCACCATCTAACACTTTTTCAACTCCCAGCACATCAACATCATCAAACATCAACCAAACCACCTCCAAAACGTGAAGAACACCTTCAACAATCAACAACCAGAGGTTCGGGTCGAACTCAATCTGGAACCGGCACCATCGGAGCCTCCGAAGAATCCCGACGTGAAAATCCTCCTAAATTCGAAGGTAAAACAGCTACACGTGCATAAATTTTGAGCCGAAAACACCTTCGGGAACCACCATAAACCCCTGTCCGTGGGTGGTCCGGGATCTCGGACCTATGGTCCGGGACACGGACGGGTTGTCCGTGGCCACGGACACCCACGGACGGCGGCGGGATTTTAAAATTCAAAATTTAGGTTTTTCTAATGATGTCCGGGCCCACGGACAGCCTGTCCGTGGCCCCGGACTTTACAATTTTCTGTTTTTCTGTTTAATTCGACTTTTATTTTCATATAGGTTAACTAGGGTCCGTGGTTACGGACATTAGGTCCGTGGCTACGACGGAAACAAAATTTTGACCTAATTCTGCCTCCGAAACCCTAGTTTAGGTAATTTCAACTTTCACTTTTATTTTAAGTCAAAAAATGCTAAAAAACAAAAAAACAGAAGCTCGCGCACTTAGGTTAAAACGACTCGTAATAAGCCGTAATTAAACTAAGTAGAGGAAAAGCGACTTCTAGGGGTAATGAAAGTAATTGAACCCTAATTAAGTCGAATATCAAGCCCCCGAACCCGAACTCTACCTTTCCTAATTTACTCTAGGTAAAAATTAGGTGGCGACTCATAATAGGTTCCAGTGAGCTAGCTTAGGTTTTAATAATTATTGTTAAATGACATTGTATTAATCTTAGGTTATAAGTGGACCTAAACCCGGTTAGATCCTAATCAGCTTTAATCAACATAGGGTAGGGTTAAAATCGAGGCTCACAGACTGGCGACTCTGCTGGGGACAACTCTTAATTTTAACTTGTTGAATTTTAAAAAAGAGGGCTTAACTCGAAAATGTTTATTTATGGCTTTATTACTTTTTTGTTTACTTTTGTGCGCACTTTAATTTCTGCACCTTTGCATCATATGAGAGCGAGGGTCCACACAAACCGATTTCACCCTGGGACCCGTTTGAGGGTCCCCTGTCAGGGACTCACACCTTTTAGGTGATGTGAATAAGCGGGGGAAAAGAGGAGGATGTCGTCTAACCACATCCCCTTAATACCTGGGCTTTAGCCCTAAGCGTTTTCCTGGCAGTGCCCTTACCTAGCCCTTTGTTTGGTCAGTCAAAGACCCGACCGTAGACGCACACCTTCAGGTGATGTGAAAGGAGTGGGGAAGCCCAAAGAGAATAGCGTGCAAGCCCTATTCGTTTGTGGTGACCTGGGCCCGCGCCCCAAGCACCTCTCCGGATCGATCCATACCCGGTTCAATTTAACGTCTAGTGAGGACATGTTGAATTTGTGTGGGGCCTTGTTTGCTTGTGTGATCGGCCCACTACCCAACCTAGAGATTGATAGGAACTTCTCCTACATCAACCTAGCCCAACACGAATTGACAGCTCTATTTGTTTGCGGCCCAGAAGCCCTGTTTGGTTTAACATGTGAGTCGTTTGGGTCTCGGCCCAAAAGCCTAGACTTAGGTGATTTCTCTTCTGGCCCAATTCGAATTATCCAATTAGTTCTAGGCCCAAAAAGAAATCCAACTGAACTTGAAATAACCCGCAAGTTCTGAAAATAAAATCTTTTTCTGCTTAGCAACCATCTTCTCTGGCCCAAAGAAAGTTAGGCCCATTTGTGGTTTAGGGACCATTCCAGCCCATGTGCTTTAGTCCAGGCCCAAACACATTCCGGCCCAAGGGCTCATTCTAGTCTAGGTAAACTTCTTATTCGGGCCTGGTCTAAAACCCTAGATCTAGGTGTTACCTCTCAGGCCCAATCAAACCATCTGTTTACATTTCGGTCCAAATTCCAGTTCATAGTCTGAGAGATACTCCAGCCCAAACCTCTCATTCTCTGGGTATCCTGGCCCACTTGCTTTCAGCCTAAGTCTGTTTTGATCTCTCTTGTGAAGCGTCATTCTCACCTTAGTATCTTTCAGCCCACTTCCTTTTGTTAGCTAATAATGGACACCTTGGACACAGGTAGACTCAAGTCCTAAGTGCGGTCCAATCGACATGGAAGCCCAGCTCGCAATTTTGGAACAAAAGCACATGGCCACCATTGAAGCCATGGAGCAGAGGCATAGTGCTGCCATGGACGCTGTGGAATCTAACTACGTTGCTGTTATCGAAGAGTTGAAAGCAAAGGCTTTTTCCTCTCGAGTCCGAACGTCAAGCTCGGGATGAGTTAGTGGACAGGCTTCTCAACACCCTTTATGACTGCATTGAAGTTGGCTCCATTAGGGTCCGAGGATCGGAGGAGAATGTCAAAGAAATTGCTACAGAACTCAGGAAAGTGATCAGACAACCAGGAGCAGCAACTTGCATCCAAGGCTGCACCCGTAAGAGAACCAGGCAACATGAGGAGGGCAGTGATCGACAGTCAAGAAGACCTGGTTGGAGCGTTGGGACAGTAGAACCATCCCGACGGAGTTCTCGACAGAGAGAGTTTACAGACATCGGCCGAACACCAAGACAAGCACTTGAGGTGCTTCGAGGAAGATATCCGATGCAACCGCTCGCCCTGAGGCCAGGAACTACTCATTTGGGGAAGGATCTTAATTAATTTTGTCACTTTCATCAGCTGCCCGGTCACGACACTGACCACTGCAAAGCCCTACAACACAGAATCCAGGATCTGATTGACCAAGGGCTCCAATTCTAAGAACACGGTGGGGAGCGCAGAGCACACGTGCCCAGGCATCATCAGAAATGTTGTTTTTTAGTGTTTTTCTCATTAAATGCATTTCTTTTCTTGATTAGTTGTCTTTCAACTTTTGTAGTAGTAGTTCCCTTGAATCATTTTCGGTAGTTTTCCTGAGTTTGTAATTTCCAACATTATCCTTTTTGTTGAATAAAACATAGTTCCTTTTTCATTTATTCAAAAAAACTTTTTTTAAAAAAAGAGCACTCACGTCTTTCAAGGATCACGAAGTAATCATTTTCTGACTATGCAATGGAACGACTTGTCTCTTGTTTCTAAAAATTTGAAACATGCCTAACCAAACACCACAACTCACCCCATAATATCCAAACAACCACAATGAGGTTCAAGGCCCACATCTATCAAACTGTTGTCACAAACCCCAAATCAATACTGGGGGCAATCCGAGTTTAGAATCATTGTCTTCGAATCTTTCGGTTAAGCGTGTGAACTAGTCTCTGAGTGAAATTCACGAGAGTGTCTTGAGTGGAAAAACCATGAGTGAACGAGCGTGTCATTTTTACACGACTCCGGTGAGACCACATTCAAAGGTGAGGTAAACGGCATAACTCCGACCGAAGGAGATAATTTGTAAATTTACTCTTAGACCTGCGAAAAGTAACAACGAGCGGATACACAACTATCAGGAATGACGAAGCACCTAGGTACAACACCACATAGCTAAAAGCTTGTAAACCCTGACATTAAACCCTAGGCACCCCCGTTGAGCCTTTCATATATCCTTGTTGCAAAGCTCCACAGAGCAAGCCAGCCCGTGATGAATAACCAACCCGGTGACCAAAGGAAGCAAGGAGCCTGACTCTCAGATAACGTTTTCATCATCCCAGAGAAGCAAAGCCGCTATCAGCATGACGAAGTGATCCGCAAGTGGTCCCAAGGTGACACAGGATCAAAAGAGCTCACATCAAAATAGCTCTCAAAACTCAAACCGGGAAACACAAGAACCCCGAAGGCAAAGTCAAGAAATGATCAAACAAAGAGGCAAAACCGAAGTGCCTCGAAGAAATCCAAAAGACGAAAAGAGAAATGGTGTAAAGGACAACTTCAAAAGTCCAAGTCCAGAAGCTCAAAAACAACGTCAACATGAAGCAGTTAGACGACTTCAAGACAAAGAAGATGAATCCGAGAGAAGACACAAGGTGCAGCTTTGGTCACCTACTTAAGCTCCACATACCTCAAATATCCCTCCATGGTCCCGTTGTCCTTTATCACACCCCATGGCCACGTTATAAGCTTTAAAGACTTCCGACTTGATAGTTGTGCGTCCAATCACGTGAAAGTAACAGATCAAATGCGTAAATCCATCAAATATCGAATTCAATGGTCTAGAAGTTGTGACTGTAGGTGAGGAACGAGTGCAAGCACCAAACACGCCGAGTGTAGGTTAGGAAGCACCACATAAAAACATAAGCCCTGACCCTGTGAGGACGAGACTCGTTCGCACGTTTAATAAAGAAAATACTGGGGGCAATCGATCGGAACGATTGATTGCCACGGACTCTAGCTCAGATTGTCTTAAGGGAAAAATACTGGGGGCAATTGTTGGTTCCAACAATTGCTATGACAACACCAATTGGAACCCAGAGCTCAAACATCACCACCACCATCACACACTACCGGCCCGCATAAGCCCTTACCTCCACACCAAACACCACAGGCCCCCATAAGACCTTATCTTTGCACCATACACCATACCCCACCGATGGCATTTTCATCTCCTAGGAGATAAATTACAAGTCTGAAGGCTATGGTTAGGAAATGATAATTTCGCTTTCCTTTCATTAAACAGATCATTCTTCAAACACTACCACGTTTGGCACCTCTTTCAGCAATTTCTTGTTTTGGACAAATTTCTTACATACACTTTGATCGTATTTTGACATGCACATCCTCATTGCCACGTTTGGCACTTTCATAATTAACTTTCATCAAGACCATTGCATCTATTCGTATGAGACTCCTCGTCATAATTCAGGGATACAGATTCTCAGCCGAAGATACAGATTCTTCAGGGATACAGATTCTCAGCCGAAGGTACAGATTCTTCAGGGATACAGATTCTCAGCCGAAGATACAGATTCTTCAGGGATACAGATTCTCAGCCGAAGATACAGATTCTTCAGGGATGCAGATTCTCAGCCGAAGATACAGATTCTTCAGGGATACAGATTCTCAGCCGAAGGTACAGATTCTTCAGGGATACAGATTCTCAGCCGAAGGTATAGATTCTTCAGGGATACAGATTCTCAGCCGAAGGTACAGATTCTTCAGGGATACAGATTCTCAGCCGAAGGTACAGACTCTTCAGAGATACAGATTCTCAAGCCAAAGATTCAGATTCACCAGAGCAGCAGAACTCACTAGAGCAGCAGAACTCACTAGAGCAGCAGAACTCACCCGAATAGAAGAACTCGACCCAACACCAATTTTCAATCACTGATAGGTAGTCAACGCCTCAGAATAGCTTGACATCATCTCATTCATTATAGGTAGTCAACGCTTTAGAATAGCTTGACGTCATATCATCCTTATAGGTAGTCGGCGCCTTGGAATAGTCTGACATTACTTCATTATTACCTTTAGGTGGTCGACGCCTTAGAACCGCTCGACACCCTTCCACTTTCCTTATAGGTAGTCAGCGCCTTAGAATAGCTCGACGCAACTTGTCGGATTGCACGTGTGGTCTTTTAAGATCCAAAATTTTGGGGTATCACTCAAGCATCAACTAGTCTTTTCATTTCCATTACAAAGTCTAGTTGACGGGGGGCAATCAGTTATACCCAAAATTTCAACCCCCCCGGAAGAGAGTCTCTACTAATAGGCTAGTAGCGAGGGTTCCCAATTCGATCGACACATTTCAGAGTACTAGGGACAGCTTAGTCATCTCCAGGGGCATTTTTTTAATTTTTCAAGGCTCCTAAGCCCCCTATAGGCTTTCTCTCTCCTCCAAATAAGGGTCAAATCAATTCAAAATTCTTTGAAATTTTAACCCATGATAGAGGATGACATCTGAAGCATAATGGCGTTGGAATTTTGATTTTTCGAATTTCCAATAATTTTCTAGCAGTTTCTGATTGAATCTGACGAGAAATTGAATTTAAAATATTCCAATGTCCAAAAAATTCGATTCCACTTTAGAAAATTCGGAAATATCATCCTTTACCATGTGTAAAATTTCATAATCAAATTCCTTTTGGAAGCCCTTAAGCTAAAACGTCGGTAAATCTCAGTTTTTCCCGGATTTTTCTATCTTTAAGGAAGCCTATATAAGGAACCTTATCCCATGATCAAAGAAACCTCAAGAACCCTAGACCCTCAAAGAAGGCAGCCGTCTCATTCTCTTCACGTTTTTGCACATCCAAGCACCAAAATCACATCAAAAATCCCCCGAAATCACCATCTAAACACATTTTTCAACTCCCAACACATCAACAATCATCAAACATCAACCAAACCACCTCCAAAACGTGAAGAACACCTTCAACAATCAACAACCAGAGGTTCGGGTCGAACTCAATCCGGAACCGGCACCATCGGAGCCTCCGAAGAATCCCGACGTGAAGAATCCTCCTAAATTCGAAGGTAAAACAGCTACACGTGCATAAATTTTGAGCCGAAAACACCTTCGGGAACCACCATAAAACCCCTGTCCGTGGGTGGTCCGGGTTCTCAGACCTATGGTCCGGGACCACGGACGGGTTGTCCGTGGCCACGGACACCCACGGACGGCGGCGGGATTTTAAAAATTCAAAATTTAGGTTTTTCTAATTATGTCGGGGCCCACGGACAGCCTGTCCGTGGCCCCGGACTTTACAATTTTCTGTTTTTCTGTTTAATTCGACTTTTATTTTCATATAGGTTAACTAGGGTCCGTGGTTACGGACATTAGGTCCGTGGCTACGGACGGAAACAAAATTTGACCTAATTCTGCCTCCGAAACCCTAGTTTAGGTAATTTCAACTTTCACTTTTATTTTCAGTCAAAAAATGCTAAAAAACAAAAAAAAAAGAGAAGCTCACGCACTTAGGTTAAAACGACTCGTAATAAGCCGTAATTAAACTAAGTAGAGGAAAAGCAAATTCTAGGGGTAATGAAAGTAATTGAACCCTAATTAAGTCGAATATCAAGCCCCCGAACCTGAACTCTACCGTTCCTAATTTACTCTAGGTAAAAATTAGGTGGCGACTCATAATAGGTTCCAGTGAGCTAGCTTAGGTTTTAATAATTATTGTTAAATGACATTGTTATTAATCTTAGGTTATAAGTGGACCTAAAACCCGTTAGATCCTAATCAGCTTTAATCAACATAGGGTAGGGTTTAAAATCGAGGCTCACAGGCTGGGAATCTGTACCCCTGTATCTTTGGCTGAGAATCTGTATCCCTGAAGAATCTGTACCTTCGGCTGAGAATCTGTATCCCTGAAGAATCTGTACCTTCGGCTGAGAATCTGTATCCCTGAAGAATCTGTACCTTCGGCTGAGAATCTGTATCCCTGAAGAATCTATACCTTCGGTTGAGAATCTGTATCCGTGAAGAATCTGTACCTTCGGTTGAGAATCTGTATCCCTAAAGAATCTATACCTTCGGTTGAGAATCTGTATCCCTGAAGAATCTGTACCTTCGGTTGAGAATCTGTATCCTTGAAGAATATGTACCTTCGGTTGAGAATCTGTATCCCTGAAGAATCTGTACCTTCGGTTGAGAATCTGTATCCCTGAAGAATCTGTACCTTCGGTTGAGAATCTGTATCCCTGATTTGTGATGAGAAATCTCGTATGGATAGGCGCAAGGTGAATTTTATGCAAATGATCATCAAAGTTGATTATGAAAGTGCCAAACATGGCAATGATGATGTTTATGAAACCGAAGTGTTTGAAGGAAAATTGTGCAGGACAAGAAATTGCTGAAAAAGGTGCCAAGCGTGGCAATGTTTAAAGGAAGATTCTGTTTACTGAAAAGGAAAGTGAAATTATCATTTCCTGACTATAGACTTCGGACTTGTTTTTTTTTATCTCCTAAGAAATGTACATTCCATCGGTGGGGTATGGTGTATGATGTGAAGGTAAGGGCTTATGTGGGCCTGTGTAGTGGTGGTGTGGAGGTGAGGGCTTATCTGGGCCTGTGTGGCGTATTATGTGAAAGTAAGGGCTTATGCGAGCCTGTGTGATGTGGAAGGTAAGGGCTTATGCGGGCCGGTGGTGTATGATGGTGGTGGTAATGTTTGAGCTTTGGGTTCCAATTGGTGTTGTCATAGCAATTGTTGGAACCAACAATTGCCCCCAGTATTTTCCCCTTAAGACAATCTAAGCTAGAGTTCATGGCAATCGATCGTTCCGATCGATTGCCCCCAGTATTTTCTTTGATTAAACATACAAACAAGTCTCGTCCTCACAGGGTCAAGGCGTATGTTTTGATGTGGTGCTTCCTAACCTACACTCGACGTGTTTGGTGTTTGCACTCGTTTGTCACTTACGGTCACAGCTTCTAGACCATTGAATTTGACATTTGATGGATTTACGCATTCGATCTGTTACCTTCACGTGATTAGATACACAACTATCAAGTCGGAAGTCTTTAAAGCTTATAACGTGGCCATGGGGTGTGATGAAGGACAACGGGACCATGAGGGATATTTGAGGAATGTGGATCTTAAGTGGGTGACCAAAGCCACAACTTGCGTCTTCTCACAGATTCATCTTCCTTGTCTTGAAGTCGTCTGGCTGCTTCGTGTTGACGTTGTTTTCGAGCTTATGGACTTGGACTTTTGAAGTTGTCCTTTACACACATTTCTCTTTTTGTCATTTGGATTTCTTCGAGGTACTTCGGGTTTGCCTTTTGCTTTATCCTTTCTTGATTTCGCCTTCAGGTTCTTGTGTCTCCCGGTTTTGAGTTTTGAGAGCTGTTTTGATGTGAGCTCTTTGGATCCTGTGTCACTTTGGGACCATTTGCGGATCACTTCGTCATGCTGATAGCGGCTTTGCTTCTTTGTACTGATGAAAACGTTATCTGAGAGTCAGGCTCCTTGCTTTCTTTGGTCACCGGGTTGGTTATTCATCACGGGCTGGCTTGGTTTGTGGAGCTTTGCAACATTGAGAAGGGATATATGAAAGGCTCAGCGGGGGTGCCTAGGGTTTAACGTCAGGGTTCACAAGCTTTTGGCTATGTGGTGCTGCACCTAGGTGCTTCGTCATTCCTGATAGTTGTGTATCCGTTCTTTGTTACTTTCGCAGGTCTAAGAGTAAATTTACAAATTATCTCCTTCAGTCGGGGTTATGCCGTTTACCTCACCTTTGAATGTGGTCTCACCGGAGTCGTGTAAAAATGACACGCTCGTTCACCCATGGTTTTTTCCACTCAAGACACTCTCACGAGATTTTCACTCGGAAACTCGTTCGCACATTTAAACAAAAGATAAAAGATGACGAACTTAAACTTAGATTGCCCCCAGTATTGATTTTGGGGTTTGTGACAACAATTCGATAGATGTGGACCTTGAACCTCTTTGTGGGTTGTGAGTTGTGGTGTTTGGTTAGGCATGTTCAAATTTTTAGAACAAAAGACAAGTCGTTTTGTTTAGTTCCCAAGAAATGACCATTTCATAAACATTAGTTTTGAGCAAGATGATTTGGTTGAAGGTGCAAGGTGAATGAACACATTTCTTTTATTATCATTTTTTGTGATTACAAACTGAAAGAGCCGAAAAAACTGAAATTTTAAAATTTAAACTTCATTAAAATAGAAATGTGATCAACTTCTCACAAAATTGGAAAGAGTAAACAAAACACTACTAGACTTTTGCCTACTCAACAAACTAGAGTCCTTGCTCGATAAGGTCCTCAATCTTGTGCTTCAATGCTCTGCAGTCGTTAGTACTGTGTCCTGGTAATTGATGAAACTGGCAGAACTGATGGAGATGTTCCCCGGCTTGGGTGATCCCAGGACTAGGTGTGAGAGGTTGTAGTAAGTCTAGCTCTTGTAGCTTCACGACTGCTTGACTGAGAGGCCGGCCAACGTCGGTAAACTGTCTCGGTGTAGAGAACCTCTTGGATCGGGGTGAGGCCTTGATGCTCTGCTTTGTAGCACTGGGTTTTGGTATGGTGCTCACTTGGCATGAAACCCGAGCTGCTTTGGCCGGTCCTAACTTAAAGGTCTCGATACTCGCACCCTGGGCTTTGGGTTGTCCTAGCTTCAGCTCGCCTTTGTGAATATTCTCTTCCATGACTCTTACCTGTCCCATCAGCATGTCGAAATTGGGGAAGTGTGTGCAACTCAGCTCGTTGCTGTATTGTCTCTACATATTGTCCACAATCATTCGAATTTGTTCTTGCTCATCCATTTTTGTAGGCATAGCAGCGGCCTTCATCCTCCACCGTTTGATGAAGTCAGACATTGATTCACTGTTTCCCTGCCGGGTGCTGGGAAGGTCGGACCTGGTGACTTCAAGATTCTTAGCATACTCGAAATGGTGCAGGAAAGCCTCACAAACCTCTTCATAGGTTTTGGTGTTCAACCTCTGAGTCAAGTACCAACGTTGAGGTATTTCATCGAGATAATGGGCGAAAACCTTGGCCTTCTGCATGTCATTCAACCTGAGGATGGACATTTCCCTATCGAACATCGCCAGATGGACCTGTGGGTCTAAACAGAGCAAGTGTGGGTAGCTTCAACTTTAGAGGGAGATTAACCTTGGGGTACGATTCCATAGAAGAGTAATCGAAACCAGCTGGCTTGCTTGCTTTTTCCATGCGCTCGATCCTTTTCAGGGCCTTCTTGAGTTCTGCAGTTAGTTGGTGATCCGGGGCGGCTTCCCCTACAAATCTTTGTGCATCGTGGGCCCCAACGGAGTTAACTTCGATGTAGTCGCGCTCGTTCCCAGAGCAATCTTTCCTGAAATGTTTTCTAGATGACCAACCTCAAGGGAATTGATTTTGCTTTTCAACTTTTCGATGATGGTGACATACCTAGCCTCCATGTCATTAGTGGTGTACCTATGTTTCTGTTCCATGGCTTCAAAGGCAGCCATGTACCTTTGCTCTAGGGCTGCAAACTGGACCTCCATACTGACTAGGTTTCCTCCCTCGGCCATACTTGGGATTTGGGCTTATCTGTTGGAAAACAAAAGTGGATTGAGCTAAAATCCCGGGCCGTGAAGAAGTTTTAGGTAAAAACTTGTTTGGGCTGCAAGAAAAGCACATGAGTTGGAATATTTCGAAGATTGTGGGTAGGCACTGAGGCCCGAAATGAGTTGGACGGTAGGCACATGGGTCGGAATGATTCATGAGCTGTGAACTGGTGCCTAGGCTGAAATGTTTGAAGAGCGTGGTTCTTGAGCCGGAATGTTCTGAGAATTGGGCGCTTGGGCCAGAAAGTGTTTCGGCTAGAAGTAAAGCGCATGGGCCGAAGCGATTTCTAAACCATGTTCTGGGTGTGAATTGGAATTTGGGCCGAGTGATTATGATTGGGCCTGAAGATGATACCCATGTCTAGGATCGTGGGTCAAAACCCGAGTGAAAAGTCTTCCTGTACTAGAATGGGCCTCGAAAAGGAAAGACCTGATGGATTTTTATGGATCGCCTTAGGTGGATTTGTTTTTTCATGGGCCTAGAGCTAAATTGATAACTCAAATTGGGCCTAAAGAGAGAGATCACCTAAGTCTAAACTTTTGGACCGAAGCCCAAATGTTTCGCATATCGAACCAAACTAGGCCTCTGGGCCGCAAACAATAAAGCCATAGATTCGGGTTGGGCTGAGTTGATGTAGGAAAAGTTCCTATAATTCCTAGGCTGGGTAGTGGACCGATCACACAAGCAGACAAGCCCATACAAATTCTACATGTCCTCACTTGACACTTATCCAATTCGGGTATGGATCGATCCGGAGAGGTGCTTGGGGCGTGGGCCCAGGTCGCTACAAAGGAATAGAGCTTGCACGCTATTCTCTTTGGGCTTCCCCACTTTTTTCACATCATCTGAAGGTGTCCGTCTAAGGTCGGGTCTTTGACTAACCAAACAATGGGCTAGGTAAGGGCACTGCCAGGAAAACGCTTGGGCTAAAGCCCAGGTATTAAGGGGATGTGGTTAGACGACATCCTCCTCTTTTCCCCCGCTTATTCACATCACCTAAAAGGTGTGAGTCCCTGACAGGGGACCCTCATACGGGTCCCGGGGTAAAATCGGTTTGCATGAACCCTCGCTCTGATATGATGAAAAGGTACAAAAATTTAAATTGCCCACAAAAGTAAACAAACAATGTAATAAAGCTATAAATAAACATTTTCGAGTTAAGCCCTCTTTCTTAAAATTAAAACAGTTAAAACTAAGAAGTTTCCCCAGCAGAGTCGCCAGTCTGTGAGCCTCGATTTTAAACCCTATCCTATGTTGATTAAAGCTGATTAGGATCTAACCGGGTTTTAGGTACACTTATAACCTAAGATTAATAACTATGTCATAAAACAATAATTATTAAAAACTAAGCTAGCTCATTGGAACCTATTATGAGTCGCCATCTAATTTTGACCTAGAGTAAATTAGGAAAGGTAGAGCTCGGGTTCGGGGGCTTGGTATTCGACTTATTTAGGGTTCAAATTACTTTCATTACCCTTCTTAGGTCGCTTTTCCACTACTTGGTTTATTTACGGCTTATAACGAGTCGTTTTAACCTAAGTGCGCGAGCTTCTGTTTTTTGTGTTTTTTTAGCATTTTTTTGACAGAAAATAAAAGTGAAAGTTGAAATTACCTAAACTAGGGTTTCGGAGGCAGAATTAGGTCAAATTTTGTTTCTGTCCGTGACTACGGACATAATGTCCGTACCCATGGACCCTAGTTATTCTATGTGGTAATAAAAGTCGAATTAAATAGAAAACAAAAAATTTGAGAAGTCCGGGGCCATGGACAGGATGTCCGTGGGCCTGGACATTGTCTATAGAAAACCTAAAATTTGAAAAATCTAAAATCCCGCTGCCGTCCGTGGGTGTCCGTGGCAACGGACAACCCGTCCGTGGTCCCGGACCATAGGTCCGAGGTCCCGGACCACCCACGGACAGGGGTTTCTGGTGGTTCCTGAAGGTGTTTTCGGCTAAAAAAATTATGCACGTGTAGCCTGAAAGATGTACAATATGTTAGTCATTGAAAGATTGCAGTTTGAAGTCGAATTATGTACAAAACTTGATAAACAAGTAACATGGCAGAAGCAAAAGTAATTAGCTATACAGAAGTCGACAAGGGGTGGTTTGAGCCCAAAATTTAACAGAGAGTCAATGAGGTTATGGGGAATTAGAAAAGTAGAGTTATAACCTGTTTTACCTTCAGATTCGTGGTGTTTCTTCACGTCGGGATTCTTCAGAGGCCTCGTTGATGGCGGATCCGGAAGAACTTCGAACCCAACTTCTGACTCCTTGTTGTTCTTGATGTTCTTCACGTTTTGGTGCTGTTTTGGTTAGGGTTTGATGATGGATGATGTTGTGGGAGTTGAAAAATATGTTTTGGTGTTGATTTTGGTGAGATTTCGGTGTTTGATTGTGGCTCTGGAGTTCAAAACGTGAGGAGAAGAGACGGCTGCCTTCTTTGAGAGTCTGGGGTTCTGATTTGATCATGGGATAAGGTTCCTTATATAGGCTTCCTTAAAGATAGAAAATCTGGTAAAAACTGAGATTTACCGACATTTTAGCTCAAGGGCTTCCAAAAGGAATTTGATTATAAATTTTACACATGGGTAAAGGATGATATTTCTAATTTTGATCAAGTGGAATCGAATTTCTTGGATATTGGAATATTTTTAAATTCAATTTCTCGTTAGATTCAATCGAAAATTGCTAGAAAATTATTGGAAATTTGAAAAATCAAAATTCGAACACCATTATGCTTCAAATGTCATCCTCTATCATGGGTTAAAATTTCAAAGCATTTTGAATGATTTGGCCCGTATTTGAAGGAGAGAGAAAGCCTTGAAAAATTACGAAAATGCCCCAGGAGATGACTAAGATGTCCCTAGTACTCTGAAATGTGCCGATCGAACTGGGAACCCTCGCTACTAGCCTATTAGTAGAGACTCTCTCTCCGGAGGGGTTGAAATTTTGGGTATAACCGGAGCCATGGGTCAAATTAATAAACAAAGAAAAACTAGCCAACTTTGACATTTTGTGTCAAATGAAAAATTCCATTCAATTCCCATTCTCTTAAGCACCATACGGCACCATCATTCTCTTTGCCCTCCTTTACCGATTTGGTAAGCTCGCTCCTACCCTCTCTTTTCTTCTTCCTTTCATTTACTCCTTTAGAACTTCAAAGGTTCATCAATGGTGTATTAAGTTCTAACACCATTTTTATGTAATTTTCCTAGCTAAATCTACTAAGTCTTGAAGCAAGAATCAACCTAGCAATCCTACAAGTTTTCGCTAAAAATTAGTTATGATACATAAATTATTAGGCCGAATACTCTAGGAGTTAAATGCTCTATTTTAAGTTTATAATCATTCTATGTCATTAGCATAATTTTTAGAAGTGTTATATGGCTTATATAGATTTATATATATATTTATTGAGCACGTTTGGGGAACAGCTTCCAGCAGCAGACAGCTTCTCAATTTCTAAAATCAGCAGGCTTCCACCAAACACCCAAAACCAGTAGCTGACAGCTTCTGTAAAATCATCAGCAGACAACTTCTCAATTTTCAGCAGTAGGACCTAACAATTGTCTCTGCTTTTTAAAACCATCAGCAGACGTTCCACCAAACACTAAAACTAACAGCTGACAGCTTCTTCTTCCAAACCATCCGCAGACAGCTTCTCAATTTTCAACAGCAGGACCCAACAGCAGCCCTCAGCAGCTGTCCCCAAACGAACCCATTATAAGGTATAAATCAAGTTTTAAAACTATATAGTAAATATATGTTAAAGCCGAAAATGAAATGGGTTATTTGGTGATTTTTGAAGTATATAAGTATATTAGCTTATATTATAAATTTTGGGAGTATCAAAAATAGCTAAAAGTATTTAAATGGCTGGTTATAAAGTTATATGGCTAAAATGTAAATTTTGAAAAGTATAGGGTACTAAATATAAAAGTCGAGAGTTAAAGGATTAATTTGGTATACTTATGATATAATATAAGGTAGGAATTAATATTATGAATTTTGGTAAATTTAAACAAGTGTTTAAGTGTTAAAAACACATTTTATAAAGTTTTGGGGCTATTTTGTAATTTATGGGAAATATAGTGTGAAAGCCGAATTACATATATTTTTCTGGGTATATTAAAGTATTAATTATGAAATTAGGCTTTCGTCAAAGGTTGACCAAAAATTTTGGGTTAAAATGATTTATGACATAAAATATTAAGTTTATAAAAGTTTTGGGGTGAATATGTAATTTATGGAAGTTTATTTGAAAAACCGATTATGATATGGGGCGAATTCATAATTATAAAAATATATGGGTCATTTCGGTTATTTAAGGAAATTAAATATTAAAACTATAGTTTATGAATTAATATGTAACTTATATAAAGTTTTGGGGTTAAAATGTAAATATAGAAAGTATATGTTAAAAACCAAAATTATATGTGGTTATATAATAATTTGCGAGAGTTAGTGGGTACAAAATATAATTTCTGAAAATTATGTGGTCATTTGGTAATTTACAAAAGTTAATGTGTTGAATTATACTTACCGAAATTATAAGGTTTGTTTTGTGATTTAATAAGGAAAGGAATTAAAATTAAGTAATATAATACATTATGGAGTATAATGTAAAGTTTATAAAATAATGGTAGTTATAATAATAATAACCAAATGGTATCAATATATGGACTAAGTGAGAACAATTATGAGTATATAATTAAAGGAATAGAAATATACTATAAGGTAGAAATTATTATCACATGTAGTTGTTACATAAAATAAAGAATTGTTAAACTACCTCGAACCACTGTAAAATAACAGGGGAGAATAAAGAACATACGGGGTTAGTATACTACTAGTATTAGTTCTGTAGTGACAGTACTGTAATACTTAGTGAATAGTTGTATTAACGCTACCCGGTATTGCATGTAAATATAACAGCGTACGGGAAGAAACTACTAAAGCGTGAACTGTCAAGATAGCAAGTTACACGGTGAACGGTATATTAATTGTGTGGTCTGAATGTCCTAAGGATTTTCCTGAGGTCCAGACATTGTGTGTTTAATTGCTAAGAGTGATATCTGTGATTTATGTATATTATCTTGTATACTGTATTGCTCAACACCATTGTGTTTTATTTTATGCGAACGTCTTATGACTGGAAGTTTATACGTTTTAACTGGAACAAGACTAGATGACCTTTAGGTATTACAAGAACCTAACTGATGGTCAACTGTTATAGTCTTAACTCAAGGATTGGATATTGTTACACTGAGTAAAGGGCAAACTTATAAAGAGAGGAATCCAAACTGTTTCGACTTTCTGGTTGCACATCGTGATCACTATGAGGGACTATATCAAGAGTCACTCAAGGGAATCCATTGTCCACATTCGACGATGGCAGAGGGCACTACTGTTGGTGCACAGGTTATGACCGGATCGGTCGCCTTTAAGGCAAGTATTCATCTAGGGCCATAAGGTCAGCTGGTAACGGTTCCTTTGGAACCCAGGGGATTACTGTCCATTAATAAGTTATTAAGGGTTGTCCTAACATGACGCTTGAGGTGGAATTTAATTGGAAAGTTTAAGTGATTGGTTTAAAGGATAAGGGCCATGTGGCCAATGAACAAGTACAGTTAATTAATACGCGTATCTTGTTTGGTTATTGTTATTGATTACTGGTTATTGATGGTGTGATGTTATTGTTGTGGACTGTTATGTGTTTGTTAACATTTACAGTTATTATTATTTCTTCTTATTATTATTATTAGTATGTTGTAAACCGGTACATCATGTAATGAATCTAATATTAAGATGGCTAAACGACTTAAGGAATCCAAATGATTTAGGACTACATTTAGCATACCAGCATATCGTTTGCTGAGCCCTTCAATGGGCAAAACATTTCAGGTTACTGAGAAGACACAAGCCGGAGTGCGGGGAATAGGGTAGGATATGTGTTTTCAATAAACACTTCTTAAGTTTTATTACGTATTGTATTAAGGAGTTTGTTGTTTTTTGGTTTAGTTGCTCAGTTTGGATTTGGTTTGTAATATTAAGAGTGCTTAGTATCTGTTCATCACTGAGGATGGAAGTTGAAGTTGATGGATGGAATAAGGTTGCCTTGTTGCTCACATGGGTGAGTAACGGCGTGTAACACCAACGTTTAGATAGTTTTATTTACCGCTGCGAATTATATTTTGTTATGCTACGACTTGCGATATTATTACAGGTAGGATTAGGGGTGTTACAGTGGAGCATGGCCCACCCCACACTTGAGTGCAGCTGTAGAATCACGCAAGATGTGCCTGGAAGGAATATTCTAGATAGCCAGAAGAACTTAAGTTATTTTACCTGTTTCTCTACCTCTCCCTAATATAGATATTTAAGAAAAAATAGAGATAAATCTTTTTTTTTGAATAATATTAGACATATTATTTAAACATACATAAAACTTAAAATAAAAAAGTAAATGCAAGTTTAAGCAAAAAGAATGAGAGTAGAGAATGCTTCCTGGAATGTAAAAAAGGTAGTGGGTTGCCTCCCACCAAGTTGCTCTGGTTTAAAGTCTCAAGCTAGACTCATCAGTCTGATTAGGAGAAGAAAGAGAAGGGGAGTGGGAAAGGGTCCAACACTTCCTAGAACTAAGTTACGTATCTTTCGAATTTATGATTTTAACGCCATGGGAGAGACTTCTTCTTAGGTGGTGCTGGCTCCGAAACAGGGGTAAAAACATCGTGCTGGTTCCTGGACAAAAGAAACTCTAAATAAGTCAGTAGAAACATCAGTGGGACAAGTATACCTCTTTAGACGGGCCTCATTAACTTTGAAGATGAGAAGGCTCACCTAAAATGGGTAGTCAAAAATGATCTTAGAACATGTAATGGTAGAAATGGTCCAACCTTTCTATGGACCCCCACCCCACACCACTAACGTGTTAAGTGCCGGATCGAGTGAGAATGGACCCCTGCTGGTACATCGACAGTGGGTGCTCTAAACACATGACAGGAGACAAAAAGAAGTTCTTCTCACTCGAACCAGGAAGCCAAGAACCGTTTCTTTTAGCGACAACAAGAAAGGAAAAATCATCGGTGTAGGTAAGGTTGGCATTACATCTGGTTATGTCATAGATAGTGTAAATTTAGTTCATGGTTTAAAATTCAAATTGCTTAGTGTTTCTCAAATTTGTGATAAAGGCAATTCAGTTCACTTCTATCCTACACATTGTAGCATAGTAAGTCAGAACAATGGCAAAGAGTTGTTAAAGGAAAAAGGTGGAAACACGTTATGTAACTAGTTTAGTTTAAAGGATATTGACAGTCCTAATCTTCCATGCTTGACTGCTTCAATAGATGACTCTACACTATAGCACAAAAGACTAGGGCATGTTAGCACTTTTTATTAAAGAAACCTGTCAAGAAACAATTGGTAAGAGGTCTCCCTGAGATTAAGAATTTGAGACAAATCTTTCTGATGCCTGTGTTAGAAGCAAACAAACTAAGATTTCTTTTAAGTCAAAGAACTTAGTTAGTACATCCACCACTTGAATTACTTCACATGGACTTATGTGGACCCATAAGAATCAAAAGTTTTAGAGGAAATTGGTATGTGTTTGTAATTGTTGATGATTACTCATGGTTCACTTGGACACTCTTTATTGCTTCCAAAGATGATGTTTTTGAAAAATTCAAGCCTTTGCAGGAAAAATCCAAGTACAACTCACCTCAAGATCAAAACTCTTCGGTCTAATCATGGGCCAGAGTTTAAAAATCAACATTCATGGATATGTGTAAACAACATGGGATTAGTCACACATATTCAGCACCAAGAACACCCCAACCGAATGGGGCAGTTGAGTGAAAGAACCGGACACTACAAGAGGTAGCCAGGGCCATGCTATTGGGAGCAGTCTTCCTCAGGTGTTCTGAGCAGAAGCAGTGGCAACTGCATGCTACATCATAAATAGAACGCTCATACAACCTATCCTCAACAAAACTCCCTACGAGTTAATCAAGGGAAGAAACCAAACATAAGTCACTTCAAGACCTTCGGTTGCAAATGTTATGTCCACAACAATGAGAAGAGTCTCCTTGGAAAGTTTGATACCAGAAGTGATGTGGCCATCTTCCTGGATACTGTGAGCCTCGATTTTAAACCCTATCCTATGTTGATTAAAGCTGATTAGGATCTAACCGGGTTTTAGGTCCACTTATAACCTAAGATTAATAACTATGTCATATAACAATAATTATTAAAACCTAAGCTAGCTCACTGGAACCTATTATGAGTCGCTACCTAATTTTAACCTAGAGTAAATTAGGAAAGGTAAAGTTCGGGTTCTAGGGCTTGGTATTCGACTTAATTAGGGTTCAATTACTTTCATTACCCCTAGAAGTTGTTTTTCCTCTACTTAGTTTAATTACGGCTTATTACGAGTCGTTTTAACCTAAATGCGCAAGCTTCTGTTTTTTTGTGTTTTTCCATTTTTTGACAGAAATGAAAGTGAAAGTTGAAATTACCTAAACTAGGGTTTTGGAGGCAGAATTAGGTCAAATTTTGTTCCGTCCGTGACTACGGACCTAATGTCCGTACCGATTGACCCTAGTTAATCTATATGGAAATAAAAGTCGAATTAAACAGAAAACGAAAATTTGAAAATGAAGAAACCTACTATGTGTAAGACTAGAACTGAGATAATATGGCGACAATAAAAGAACACAGAAACTCTAATTATCACTTAGAAACACGTATCGCACTAGATACACAATGGGCACGTAGTGTACTCACCACACCACCTATACACGAGTTCTAAGCTCTCAACACGTTAAGAGTACAATCCACTCTTAACATCTATCTCTTTCCTCAGCACTCAGAATTAGCTACGCATTACTAATGACGTCTTAGTATGAATCTGACCTCACACTCATGTGAGTCTCTACCACTCAACACTTGCGGCGTAGAGTCCTCTTTTTCTTTACTATTTTCTTGCTCGAGAGTCTTAACCCTAAACCCTAGAATTACTATCCTATATATAGATATCGAGATTTCAGATTATGACTCATTAACATAGATTTTATTTTTCTTTAACAGATAGATAAATCTTATTTAATATATTCTATCTGCGTTTTTTGTTTCCTCGGTATTGGACTGGCGCGCGAATCCCGGTATTGCTTCTTTACACTCATCAGTATAGAGCTGAGTTTGTCGATCAAAATCACATCAACAATTTCCCCCTTTTTGATGCGGCAAACTGTTGAAGTCTTGAACCTCTTGTATTGATTCCCCCTGAATCTTGTATTACTGTAACTTCGCATGAAAGTTCAATCAGCTATCGGCCGTCCCCCTCAATCTCACATGCCCTTCTGCTAATCTATACTCAGTGTAAAACTCACCACCTTTTGTGCATTAAGTGTGATATGACAGTAAGTGAAGATATTAATAAAACAATAGACCAGAAACTCTATACAGGCAATTTGCATCATAAACCCAACTGAACAAAAGTATTGGCAAAACAAATAAGGAAAACATATAGTTCAACTCCAAAAGATCACAGTTTAACCACTAGTCTAATCATGCACCAACTATTTGTGCATCAAGCCATATGTCTAAAACCTGAGTACAAGAAATTCAAATACTTCCAACCTCACTTCCCCCTTTTGCCACATCAAAAAGAGACCAAATATAGCAAAAATAGCAAGTATCAAATCGGGAAGGGGTAGGATGTAAGCCAACCTAAACTAGAATTTTTCTGACTGTTCAGATGACGAGTTAGTCGCAAACATCAAAAAATTTATCTTGTCCGCCAGGAGCTATAGCCTATCCATCAATCGCTTTTCCATTGCCACCATTGAGTCTAGGACTGACTGCAACAGAGAAGAAGTGGAAGCTGTAGCATTGTCAGTCTTCTCTTCATGTTGACCCGCCTGTTTGAATTGCCAGCCTGTTTCAGTTAATTCCAAACCCATCTTGGAAAGTGTCGCAACTGCCAGATAGTTAGTCGGTTGAGCAGAAATGAAATGAGCATCTTCTTGAATAAGCTTAAAATGACGAAGTACTTTTGTTATCCAGAAGGGGTAAGGAATGGAAGGCTTCGAGCTATTCACAATCGACCGCAAGTGAGAGATAATTCTTGGCAAGGAAAGACGAATCTTTTTATCTAACACCACATTAACCCTAGATCAACTGGAGTGACCTTGTCACGCACATCAGAGCGTGGAAAGATTGTTTGATAAGCAAGCAGATGTAGTAGTCTCGGTAACACACCTAGGTCCCTTTGTGGATAGTGCTTCAGTCTTGAACTCGCACGAGTGAACCCAAAATGCTGCACCCCCTCAGAATGCGGTACCACATCCACTTTCTGAGCATTGAACTCAGCTAACCCATCAAGAGGTATGTCAAGAATCATAGCAAGGTGAGAAGGGAAGAAATGGTACCAGGCCAGACAGGGCATATGGAGCATCCAGCCGCTTCTCGCCGGATGGAAATAAGAGTGCACAAAGGCACCCGGCTGTCTCCGGCCGGACGAAAGTAGAACTTAGGCAATAACAAAACATGGCATGGTCGATCGTCTGTGATCGGCCAAAGATGATAGAGGAGGGCAAAATCATACTTATACATGTAAAAATAGGCTGGTAAGTATAAGACCAGGCTCAAAACTCTATAAATAGGGGTGTACCCCCATGGAATAAGACACAAAACATTTGACAAACAAACTCACACTTGACTCCAGCAAAAGGCTCTCTCTCTCCCTTCTTACGAGACTCTGTAATCAAGACAAGGTAACATAGGATAGTAAATCAGATCGGGTTATGTTTGAGATATAGCTTACAAGTTTCACAAGCCATGCCGAGAGATTATCATTTTGATTCCAGCGACCTCAGTCTTAAACTCGTAAGGAGAGACAAATTCTAAGTTCAGAACAAACGGAAAAAGGAGCTCCGGGTAGTATGTGTTTTCAGACTTAAACAACTTTTCCCAACCTTGAAATTTCACAATGTCCATTAAGGATTCCAAGGAATTCTTTTCCAGCTATTCACAATCTACCAACTTGCCAGGAATAATGTCGGATTCAAACATCGTATGATTAAAAATAGGTTTCTGTGGAAAATTTCGACTTGGGTTTTGTGACCTTTCTTGACGAATCTCCTTAGCCTTTAATGTTAACGGACGGCGTGCCACAGACTTCAGCCTCTTCGACGAACGCTGCTACATGACTGGAGAATCATCCTCTTTGCGCTTGGAATTCGCCGAGCAAGCGTCTTCGACACCATGAACTACCTTCTTGGCAGGCGTGCGCAACCGACGACGTGATTTGGCCAGAGGAATATCATCCTCTGTTGGAACAGCAGAGGAGTCTTCGTCACTTACAATGGTGGTGTCTTCAGAGTTGGAGATTTTACTTCAGGTGAGGTTTTTGAAAGAGAATCAGGAACTGTAGTCTGTTGGCTGTTGTCGGTGGGATGTATAGTAGCAAGAGGGACAGTTTATTCGTAGATTTGCTGTTTGAAAGAATCCATCTCCGAATTCAAAGGATGTTGAAGAAGATTCAAGAACAAGACTAAGGAAAAGGAAGGGTTGGCGCTACTGAGAAACTTCGAGGGTAGACGTAACCAAGTGAGAAAATAGTGAAATCGCGTAAATTTTAGAAAAGAGAATCGATGTTGTGTCGTTTTTGTTTTTTATTTTGTTTAAAATAAAACTAATCTCCGTTTGCTAAACACAATTATCAGGGCTAGACTAAGGTTGTCAGAATAGAACATTCAAAGAAATTATTAAGTTAAGCACTATTGCTCACAGAGATATCAACCGAAATTCCTAAGTAGACGTTGGCTTCAGCCTCCTTCCATTGTTGTATTTCCTAAAATGAACATACAACAGCATCACATGTGGATTTTCTCGTAATTAGACTTATTTGCAACTGCAACTTTCCATTGAAGCTACAAGAGGTGAGAAGTAAAATCATATTCCATTATACCTTTCATCACCACAGACTCATACTCAACTTATTGGAATGTAAAAAGAGCTTCTCTTTTTTTGTTTTTATGAAAAAACACCTTGACTTTTTCTCTCCATCCATGTAACGACGTTGGGTCAACTTGCCCAGAGTAGTTACCCTTAGGAAGTTAGATGATGAAGCATCCTATAAGACTTAATTGTCGAATGAAAGAGGCCAAATACGTGTTGTTTGTGCTGTGAGCAGTGGAATCTCTTGCCTTGTTCATTCCATTAGATCAAATGACCAATTGAATGTTATATCATTAATTTTTATTTCATATCCGGACATGGTGCTTGTAATACACATCAAGGAAATTTATACGAAGAGAGATAAGAAGTTCATTCATCTAACTCAGTCATATTAGGAAGAAGTGCTTAAGTAACAAATAGACTCATCTTAATAATCTCCATAACATTGTATTCATAGAAAGACTTAGTGTAGGACACTAACAACCATGTATGGCAATTGGAGACATTTTAATTGAAATAACATAAAGGAAATAATAAAAAATAAGTTCAGAACAGTTGAGTACAAAACGTTAGGAATCAATCCTGTTTAAAGAAATGCAAAGAACAGAGAGAAGAGAAAAAAACTCTAAAACAATCCGATCCGTCTCTCACTTGGTATCTACCATGCCAATCTCAAAACGAAGTTTCTCAAAGGTTTCCCTGGGTAATGGCTTGGTGAATATGTCAGCCAACTGTTTTTTGTGGGACAATGAATATGAATTACGCTGCCATGTTCAACATGATCGTGAATGAAATGATGACGAATGTCAATGTGTTTGGAACGAGAGTGATGAACTGGATTTTTGGTTAGCTCAATTGCGCTAGTATTATCACAATAGATAGGAATAGGAGTGAAAAATAGACCAAAATCCGCAAGCTGCTGATGAAGCCATAATATCTGGGCACAACACGCCGCCGCAGCCACATACTCAGCTTCAGTCGTAGACAGAGCAACCGAAGCTTGTTTCCTAGAGGACCAAGCTATTAGATTAGAACCCAAAAATTGAGCCGTGCCTGTTGTACTCTTCCGATCAGTAAGGGAACCACCAAAATCTGCATCAGTATATCCAGCAAAAGTGGGTAAAGAAGTAACCGTGTATAGAAGTCCAAGTGAAGATGTCCCTTGTAAATATCGAAAAATTCGTTTGACAGCCTTTACATGGGGTGTTTTGGGATTAGCTTGGAATCGAGCACAGAAACACACACTTTGCATAATGTCAGGATGACTCGCGGTAAGATAGAGAAGAGATCCTATCATCCCCCTATAAATAGTTGGATCTGTGGACTCTGCAGTGGATTTCAGTCCATGTCTGAGAGTAGTAGACATCGGAGTGGACATTGGTTTGCACTCATGGAACTTATATTTGGTCAGAAGTTCCAAGGTGTACTTAGTTTGGCTGACAAATGTGCCGTCAGCTGTTTGGCGAATCTGTAAACCAAGAAAGAATGTTAACTCATCCATGTTACTCATTTGGAATTCTTTTGTAATCATGGACTCAAATTCTGTTGTCAGTTGAGGACTAGTGGACCCGAAGACAATATCATCAACATATATATGTACCAGAAGCTTATCCATTCCACACTGTATGATAAACAGAGTACGATCAACATGTCCTCTTACAAACTGTTGGCTAACAAGAAATGAGGTCAATCTTTCGTACCATGCCCTTGGTGCTTGCTTAAGACCATATAAAGCTTTTTTCAACCGATAGACATGTGTAGGATAAGTGGGATCTTCAAAGCCAGGTGGCTGAGAAACATATACCTCTTCCTTGATATTTCCATTTAAGAAGGCACACTTTACGCCCATCTGGTAGAGTGTGAACCTATGTAAGGTGGCAAAGGCAATAGGCAAGCGAATAGCTTCAAGTCGTGGTACTGGGGCATAGGTTTCATCAAAGTCCAATCCCTCCTGTTGATTATACCCTTTGGCAACTAGTCGAGCTTTATTCCTGGATATCTCACCATTTGAGTCTAGCTTATTCCCATAAACCCACTTTGTGCCTATGACATTATGATGTTCGGGTTTCTCAACAAGTTCCCACACCTCATTTCTTACAAATTCATTCAACTCCTCATGCATAGCGTTTATCCAATTCTCATGTTCTAACGCCTCCTTTACAGTCTTCGGCTCTACTGTCGACACAAAACCAAAGAAGGCACAAAACGTTTGTGCATTCGACCGGGTTTGGACTCCTGAGTTTAAATCTGATAGAATATTATTGATCTCTATACCTGGGGCATTCCGAGATGTCAGACGATGCGTGACACCGGCTTCCTGGCTTACTGCTCGTGGCAAATTGGGTTGTTCTGGTGGTGTAGCGTCTGAGTTCTGAACTAAAAATGGGAGAACTTCAGTTCTCACTACCTCTTCTTCTGATTCGGCTCCTGAACTATTATCCATGGTTATATCATCAGCCTTATACCGAAAGAGATCTTCTATCTCCTGTTGACTTACTCGTCCACCAAAGTTATGGTCGTCAAACTTGACATTTGCGGATTCTTCAACAACCAAAGTGCACTTGTTAAAAACCCGATAAGCTTTGCTGCTCATTGCATAACCGAGAAATACACCTTCATCACTTCTTTTATCAAACTTCCCTAGTTGATCCTTTCCGTGATTAAGGATGTAACATGTACACCCAAACACCCTGAAATGTGATATAGATGGCTTGCGCCCTTTGTACAGTTCATAGGGGGTTTTGATAAGAATTCGGCGAATCAAAGCCCTATTGAGAATATAACATGCTGTGTTTATAGCTTCTCCCCAGAAACTTGGTGCAAGACCACTACCATTCAACATTGTACGAGCCATTTCTTGGAGTGTCCTATTTTTACGTTCCACCACTCCATTTTGCTGAGGGGTTCTAGCTGCAGAATAAGTACGAGTGATTCCTTGGTCAGTACAGAACTGAGACATCTTCTGATTGATAAATTCCGTCCCCTGATCAGTTTGAATGGTCTTGACTTTATTCTCTGTTTGAGTCTGAATCTTAGTAAACAGACCCACAACCCCTCACCAAAAGTTTGATCCTTACTATATAGTAGAATCACCCATGTGTACCTAGAGAAATCATCGACAATCACCAGTATGTATCTCTTGCCTGACCTGATCTGTATCCTCATCGGTCCCATTAAGTCCATATGAATCATTCTAAAGTCATGGTACTACTGACCGCATGAGTTGGAGCATGTGAAATCCTAGTTTGTTTGTTCAGAGCACAATCAGCACAGATAATATCATGACTTATCCTCCTTTGTGGTAACCCTTGACTAACTCCTTAAGTCTCAATTTGTTAATCAATCTATGATGAGCATGTCCTAACCTTCGATGCCACAAAATTTCTTCATCATCTTTAACCGTAACAAGTCAGATCTTCCTGGTCATTCACATCAACAATGTAGAGATTTCCTACTCTGCAACCTTGTAACAGTACCTCCTGTGTAACCTTGTTACGTATTTGAAAACCATTTGAATCAAAGATAACCTCCGATGGACCCTTGTCACACACTTGTGACACGCTTAACAGATCATGACTGAGACCCTCCACCAGACTAACCTGATCAATGCAGTTCTCTTTACCAATAGTTCCTATTCCTATTATTCTCCCTTTGCCATTGTTTCCAAATGTTACTTTTCCCCCTCGATGTTCAACCAAAGTGTTGAACTTCTTCTTGTCTCCACTCATATGTCTTGAGCACCCACTGTCCATCAGCCACCAGTTCTCACATAAGGAAGTAGCCTATGCCTAAACACACCCAATCATTGTTTAGCTTTAGGTACGCAAACTAGCCTAGGTTCTGTTTTATGGTTAACATGAGAACGGTTGTTGGTTGTATGAGCTCTAGACTGAGGTAAATTAGTAACTAAAGACCTTCTATAGTATAAACTTCTACAAAAACCAATACTATGACCGTGTCTATGGCATTATTGACAGAAATATGTTGACTTGAAATATTTAACATTCAAGACCTTTCTCACTGGGGTATAAACGGATGTGACACTTTTCTTCTTCCCGGTTAGCATCTGAGTTAAATCTGCCTTTCCAGTGTACCAAACGGGATTCCGTGGCATTGCTATTTCTTGTTCCCTCTTAGCCTTAGACAGATTATCCTCTAACACCTCATTTTGCTTTCTTAAGTTCTCATGCCTCTCTTGTAATGTCCTAAATTCAGATTGAACCCAAGCAGGTAAACACGCAACTCTCTCTTTTATCGGTTTGACAAACTTAATAACAGATTTCTCTTTAACCTGAGATTCAGTATTGGACTCTATAGGAGTAACTATTCTTGACAGTTTAGACTCAAGCAATTTAATCTTAGCTACAGTAGTTGTTAATAAGCTAAAAATTTCTTTCTTTGACAAGGAATTAAAAGCAGTTTCTACGAATTTAGGATTTACCTCTACTTCTAGGACTTCTTGCCATCCGTCTTTTGCCATCATGCAGAAGTTCCTATCTGACGTCATACTTATTCTTTTATCATCTTCAACCACAACAGTCATGCACACCTATGCTGTTTCTTCTACCTCTGAGTCCTCATCTGACTCCTCCTGTCCTCATGCTGTTGCTGCAGCCGCTGTAAACTTCTTGATTTTATCACGAAAATCATCCTTTGACTTTAACATACAGTCCTTCACCACATGTCCAGGCTTATTGCAACGGAAACAAATGATTTGTTCCTTCTTAGACTTGAATCTATCGGTTCTGGACCCAGACTCCCTTCTTCCGCCAAAGATCTTCCTGATTCCGTTAGCTATCATTGTAATCTCTTCATCCTCATTTGTGTCATCATCCTCTTTATCACTTGATATCTTCTTCGCCTTTAGTGCCAAATCCTTATTAACACTCAGACCAACAAGTCCACCTTTCATCTTGCCTTCGTACACCGTTAGTTCAGATCCCAGTTCTTCAAAATAATTTCGACAGATCCTTTGTAGACTCCAAAACGGTGGTGAAGTTCAGACATTCTTTGCACAAACTATCTAGAAACCTCTCATTTATTTGAGCATTATCCAGAGTTACTCCAACAGGCTTGAGCTCACATAAAATCTTATCAATTTTTCTATTGCCTCTGAAATCGTTTCGCCTTCTTCCATCTTAAAATTATCAAGCTGCCTCTTGAGTTGCTTTCCCTTTGCTTTCTTGACTGAATCTGTCCCTGCGTAAGCCGTCTTAAGGAATTCCCAAACCTCTTTTGCAGTGCGTAAGCCCAAGACTTTCTGTTGGTCTGAGTCTGACAGGGAGGACATTATAACTCTCCGAGCTTGTCGATTCTTGCTTATCAATTTGTTGTCATTCTCACCCCAGCTTGACTTTGGCTTATCCTTGGTGACTCCTTCTTCAACGTATTTCGGTTTCAGATCTCCTTCAGTCACCACATCCCAAAGTTGAAGATCAATGGAAATTAGTTGATCCTCCATCTGTTCACACCAACTAGTATAGTTGAACTTAGTCAACTTAGGCGGTTTTACACAGTAAGTATTCATCTCGACCTACCCAGAAAGTTTCCTCTAAATTTAGGGTAACCTGGCTCTGATACCAATTGAAGAAACCTGTTGTGTGTAAGACTAGAACTGAGATAATATGGCGACAATAGAAGAACACAGGAACTCTGATTATCACTTAGAAACACGTATCGCACTCGATACACAATGGGCACGTAGTGTGCTCACCACACCACCTATACACGAGTTCTAAGCTCTCAACACGTTAAGAGTACAATCCACTCTTAACATCTATCTCTTTTCTCAGCACTCAGAATTAGCTACACATTACTAATGACGTCTTAGTATGAATCTGACCTCACACTCATGTGAGTCTCTACCACTCAACACTTGCGGCGTAGAGTCCTCTTTTTTTTACTATTTTTCTTGCTCGAGAGTCTTAACCCTAAACCCTAGAATTATTATCCTATATATAGATATCGAGATTTCAGATTACGACTCATTAACATAGATTTTATTTTTCTTTAACAGATAGATAAAATCCTATTTAATATATTCTATCTGCGTTTTTTGTTTCCTCGGTATTGGAGTGGCGCGCGAATCCCGGTATTGCTTCTTTACACTCATCAGTATAGAACTGAGTTTGTCGATCAAAATCACATCAACAATTCCCCCTTTTTGATGCGGCAAACTGTTGAAGTCTTGAACCTCTTGTATTGATTCCCCCTGAATCTTGTATTACCGTAACTTCGCATGAAAGTTCAATCAGCTATCGGCCGTTCCCCCTCAATCTCACATGCCCTTCTGCTAATCTGTACTCAGTGTAAAACTCACCACCTTTTGTGCATTAAGTGTGATATGACAGTAAGTGAAGATATTAATAAAACAATAGACCAGAAACTCTATACAGGCAATTTCCATCATAAACCCAACTGAACAAAAGTATTGGCAAAACAAATAAGGAAAACATATAGTTCAACTCCAAAAGATCACAGTTTAACCACTAGTCTAATCATGCACCAACTATTTGTGCATCAAGCCATATGTCTAAAACCAGAGTACGAGAAATTCAAAGACTTCCAACCTCACTTCCCCCTTTTGCCACATCAAACAGAGACCAAATATAGCAAAATAGCAAGTATCAAATCGGGAAGGGGTAGGATGCAAGCCAACCTAAACTAGAATTTTTCTGACTATTCAGATGACGAGTTAGTCGCAAACATCAAAAATTTATCTTGTCCGCCAGGAGCTATAGCCTATCCATCAATCGCTTTTCCATTGCCACCATTGAGTATAGGACTGACTGCAACAGAGAAGAAGTGGAAGCTGTAGCATTGTCAGTCTTCTCTTCATGTTGACCCGCCTGTTTGAATTGCCAGCCTGTTCAGTTAATTCCAAACCCATCTTGGAAAGTGTCGCAACAGCCAGATAGTTAGTCGGTTGAGCAGAAATGAAATGAGCATCTTCTTGAATAAGCTTAAAATGATGAAGTACTTTTGTTATCCATAAGGGGTAAGGAATGGAAGGCTTCGAGCTATTCACAATCGACCGCAAATGTGAGATGATAATTCTTGGCAAGGAAAGACGAATCTTTTTATCTAAACACCACATTAACCCTAGATCAACTGGAGTGACCTTGTCACGCACATCAGAGCGTGGAAAGATTGTTTGATAAGCAAGCAGATAGTAGTCTCGGTAACACACCTAGGTCCCTTTGTGGATAGTGCTTCAGTCTTGAACTCGCACGAGTGAACCCAAAATGCTGCACCACCTCAGAATGCGGTACCACATCCACTTTCTGAGCATTGAACTCAGCTAACCCATCAAGAGGTATGTCAAGAATCATAGCAAGGTGAGAAGGGAAGAAATGGTACCAGGCCAGACAGGGCATATGGAGCATCCACCGCTTCTCGCCGGATGGAAATAAGAGTGCACAAAGGCACCCGGCTGTCTCCGGCCGGACGAAAGTAGAACTTAGGCAATAACAAAACATGGCATGGTCGATCGTCTGTGATCGGCCAAAGATGATAGAGGAGGGCAAAATCGTACTTATACATGTAAAATATAGGCTGGTAAGTATAAGACCAGGCTCAAAACTCTATAATAGGGGTGTACCCCCATGGAATAAGACACAAAACATTTGACAAACAAACTCACACTTGACTCCAGCAAAAGGCTCTCTCGCTCTCCCTTCTTACAAGACTCTGTAATCAAGACAAGGTAACATAGGATAGTAAATCAAATCGGGTTATGTTTGAGATATAGCTTACAAGTTTCACAAGCCATGCCGGAGAGATTATCATTTTGATTCCAGCGACCTCAGTCTTAAACTCGTAAGAGAGACAAATTCTAAGTTCAGAACAAACGGAAAAAGGAGCTCCGGGTAGTATGTGGTTTCAGACTTAAACAACTTTTCCCAACCTTGAAATTTCACAATGTCCATTAAGGATTCCAAGGAATTCTTTTCCAGCTATTCACAATCTACCAACTTGCCAGGAATAATGTCGGATTCAAACATCGTATGATTAAAAATAGGTTTCTGTGGAAAATTTCGACCTGGGTTTTGCGACCTTTCTTGACGAATCTCCTTAGCCTTTAATGTTAACGGACGGCATGCCACAGACTTCAGCCTCTTCGACGAACGCTGCTGCATGACTGGAGAATCATCCTCTTTGCGCTTGGGATTCGCCGAGGAAGCGTCTTCGATACCATGAACTACCTTCTTGGCAGGCGTGCGCAAACGACGATGTGATTTGGCCAGAGGAATATCATCCTCTGTTGGAACAGCAGAGGAGTCTTCGTCACTTACAATGGTGGTGTCTTTCGGAGTTGGAGATTTTACTTCAGGTGAGGGTTTTGAAAGAGAATCAGGAACTGTAGTCTGTTGGCTGTTGTCGGTGGGATGTGTAACACCCCGGTTTTTACACCCTAATTTATTTATTTTTACTTGTACAACTTTCTACAATATTTTACAGCGGAAGACTAATTAACACCTAAGCCAAACCGGAGTGCTACCGCCACACCACACCAACTAGTGTGGATGCTAAGGCTAATCCACCTACAACCTAACTCCCGGAACATGCTCCAAGGAGTTTGCCACTTACAAATAAATGAAATTCCTAGCTATGCCGGCACGTTCCCTTGTCCCAAGCTCAAGAGCAATATCACACAAAGAATTAACTTCACCTGCAACCATAAATCCAAACAAACACACAAAGGGTTGCACAAAATCAGCGAAACTGAGTAACAATTACCTCACCCTGTAAAATTCATTTTCTCTTTAAAACTCTTTGCATAATAAATAAGCATCCAACATCATCACGCAAGCAGAGGAATGCAATAAGAGTATATCACACAGAAGAGTTTACCTGCCCTTGGATCACCATCACATTCGTACCTCGTGAATCAGATAAATCTCAACACCCCACTGGAATCACAAGTGAAATCCACAACTCTCAATTCTCTGGCCCTATGTCCTTAAGTGTGCACACCCCCTAAGGCTAACCATAGCTCAAAGAGTAGATCATAAGACGACCCCAATTCATTGGTAGGAGTCTAATAATCAGTCGCCAATACGGCAAGCCATAAAATGACTTAATATTCAGTTGCTCAAATAGCTTTTCTCAATGAGGCTAACCATATCCTTTCTCAATATCACCATCCACCACCACCAAGTCCACCATCACACATAGTATCACACACAATACAATTTCCAATCCAACATTCATAATCATGATCAAATAAGTAGTAAAACTCTTTAATAGATTCTTCACAATTCGTGTAATAATAAGCTCCTTCCATGAATATACCATTCACTCAACCAGAAACGAGCTCAATCGCTTGTCATTCATAAATCAACATTCAACACAAGGATAACTCAAAAATCATTTCCAAAACCTTTCAGAAGAATATTACAACACAATCACCCTTAAAAAGGGGTTAAGGTATCCACACCATATTCTCTGATAATAGTCAAACCAATATCATTCCAAACATTTCAAGGATAAACCAAGCAACAAAACACCCCAAAAAACCATACTAAACACAATTTTCTTCTTTCCAGTTTTAGCACACTATAACCTTACAAGACTTCCTTACCTTTTACACTTCACCATCTCTTAAAAGTTCAACCCACACGTCATATTAGCACTATAATGACCAGACAAACCATTAAATCCAATAACCAACACACAATCACACTAATACAAGCTTAAAGCACACCTTTGACCCAAATCACTTCCTAACAATTCGAATAATTTCCCAGGTGAGTGTCGACCTGAATTTTCGACCATAGATCTAAATTCGCAATATAAGAATACCCTCAAAATTTCAGCTCAAACCCATGTCGGAAACTCATCTAAACAACTCCTAAAGCTTAAAGCTCATTATTTTCCCTTGCCATGTCTAACCGACTTAAATATCTCCATTCGACTTCAGTTTTTGACCATAACAATATGTTCACTATTAAAGACTACCCTCAAAAGTTTAAGGCAAGATGAATTCGGGAACCTATTTAACTAAGTCTCAAGGCTTAAACACCATTTAAGCCCTCCCACCTTGACCTAGCATTTGTATGTCTAACCACGAGTTCCCACCACCTATAATCAATTATGAGTTAATATAGGTAGAATAACACACCAAACTCAACAAAATCCCATCGAAATCACTCAAGGAGTCTTAAAAACATTTTTCCTCTCTAAAAGTTCCCTAGAACTTATCCTACTTCCCAAAGGTATTTTTACCTAATGTTTGATATTATTCTAGTAATAACTATCTAAGAACACTTTCAAAATTCAGCTCAAGAGAAGCTAGGGTTCGGAAGTTACCATTAACAAGAGTTAAAGCTCAAAATCAGGGTTTAAAGAAAGAAATGGTGAGCATAAGTGTTACCTGGACTCTCCTTTCCATTCTAGCCACGACCTTACAAGTTCCTTAGCTAATTGAATCAATTTCTTCCACCAACTAATTCGCCCAAGGTCACCAGCTGCTTCCGCCTCCTTGAAATCTTGTTTTTCCTTGATTTTTAGCTTGAATTCTCTTCTCTAATGGTGGGTGTTGCCTTCTATGAGATTCTATGGTATTCTAATGGCGTGAGGGTGTGTGAAGAAGGCAAGGAAAATCAGAACCCAGCTCCCTTTTATAGATGGTGAGTGATCTCTTAAATGAGATTAATTTCTTTCATTAATTAAGGGTAATGATTATAATGATAAGGCTTATCCTTTGTAACCCCTTGGATGATGGACACTTGGCTAAGACTAATCCCAGCCCTTGGAGTGTCTCCTCCTTCATTAATGAATGGATAAGGCTTATCCCTAAAATGATTACAAAAGGACGAATTAGTGCATAGTAAGGAGGTTAAGGAAGATGTCTTCATTTACAGCCGTCGGATCGTAGATATTTTGCTTGGATTAATCTCCACCATCCATGTGTGACCTCCCCTCATTAATGAAGGTGACACAAGGCTTCTCTTGATTGGACCATGTGTAACTAATCATCTCTTGACACCTCGACGCTTACATCATCATTATGTCATGCCAACATCATCACTGCATCATCACTGCCTCATCACTGCATCATCACTGCATCACCACTACATCATCACTGCATCATCATGGTCAAAGTTGACCATTGACCAAGGTTTGACCAATGTCCAATATTTGACCAAGGTTAGACCAAGGTTGACCAAGGTTTGACCACAGTTGACCGGGGCTTTTTGACCTCTAAATATCCCTGAAATTTCAGTGTTTTCTGGGACTTTCTAAATTAGGGTTTCTCCAGGGTTTCTTGGTTGATTCCCGACCACTATGGTTTCCTCGTGTTCTCTAATAATTCCTAAGGAAATATGGTTTCCATTAGGGTTACAAAATTCGGGGTATTACATTCTCCCCCCGTTAAATAAAGCTTCGTCCTTCGAAGCTTAAACTCACCTCACAGTCACATCACATAACAATAAGACATATCAACATTATTTCTCCACTATACGCATTATATCTATATAACAACACAAAGATTCTCAACCACCACAAGTGATTTATATAACTACCTCAAATAACAACCACCTCAAATAATTTACCACATAAAGTGACAACATTCACCACAT
Organism: Limonium bicolor; assembly: GCA_023374045.1. Taxonomy (NCBI): domain Eukaryota; kingdom Viridiplantae; phylum Streptophyta; class Magnoliopsida; order Caryophyllales; family Plumbaginaceae; genus Limonium; species Limonium bicolor. Next base: position 150,294,939 of record CM041780.1, read on the forward strand.
ACAATAACAATCCATCTACTTAAGATAATTCACCACATAGCAATAAGATAATAATTTAGATCATAAAACATGCCAAACACTTTAAGTGTCCTATTACATCATTCTCAGATATTAATATCAAACTATCCTCAATTATTTCACCACTAATCACACCTATGTCTTACACCAACCACGCTTCCACTGCGCTACTCTGATCTAATTTTTCGTGATCACTTACAGGAAGCTTCAGGAATCCTCCAACCCTGCCATGGTCAGTGCCAATGTTGAACTATCCCTCCACCTCAATTTGTGTTCAGTTTCCCTTGATCTGACCAGGATCAAGGTCAACCTTCCACGTCAGATTCAAGCAATTTGCACTATTAAGCAAGTTCCGGAAGCAGCTGGTGACCTTGGGCGAATTGGTTGGTGGAAGAAATTGATTCAATTAGCTAAGGAACTTGTAAGGTCGTGGCTAGAATGGCAAGGAGAGTCCAGGTAACACTTATGCTCACCATTTCTTTCTTTAAACCCTGATTTTGAGCTTTAACTCTTGTTGATGGTAACTTCCGAACCCTAGCTTCTCTTGAGCTTAAATTTTTACAGTGTTCTTGGATAGTTATTAATAGACAAATCGCAAAATTCAGGCGAAAATACCTTTGGGAAGTAGGATAATTTCTAGGAAACCTTTAGGAAGGAAAAATGTGTTTTAAGACTCCATGAGTGATTTCGATGGGATTTCATTGAGTTTGATGTGTTATTCTACCTATATGAACTCATAATAATTGATTATAGGTGGTGGGAACTCGTGGTTAGACATAAAAATGCTAGGTTAAGGTGGGAGGCTTAAATGGTGCTTTAAGTCTTGAGACTTAGTTAAATAGGTTTCCGACTTCATCTTGCCTTGAATTTTGAGGGTATTTTTATATTTCAAATTTAGATCTATGGTCAAAATTTAGGTCGAAACTCATTTGGGAAGTCATTCGAATTATTAGGAAGTGATTTGGGTTAAAGGTGTGCTTTAAGCTTGTATAAATGTAATTGTGTGTTGGTTATTGGATTTAATGGTTTATCTGGTCATTATAGTCCTAATAAGACTTGTGGTTGAATTTTTAAGAGATGGTGAAGTGTAAAATATATAAGGGAGCCCTGTACGGTTATATATGTGTGTTAAAACATGGAAAGAAGGAAAATTGTGTTTAAGTGTGGTTTTGGGTGTTTTGTTGCTTGGTTTAGCCTTGAAAGGGTTGGGATGATATTGGTTTGACTATTTATCAGAAAATATGATGTGGATATCTTAACCCCTTTCTAAGGATGATTGTGTTGTAATATTGTTCTGGAAGGTTTTGGGAATGATTTTTGAGTTATCCTTGTGTTGAATGTTGATTTATGACTGATAAGAGATTGAGCTGATTTCTGGTTGAGTGAATGGTATATTCATGGAAGGAGCTTATTATTACACGAATTGTGAAGAATCTATTCAAGAGTTTTACTACTTATTTGATCATGATTATGAATGTTGGATTGGAAATTGTATTGTGTGTGATACTATGTGATGGTGGACTTGTTGGTTGGTTGGATGGTGATATTGAGAAAGGCTATGGTTAGCCTCATTGAGAAAAAGCTATTTGAGCAACTGAATATTAAGTCATTTTATGGCTTGTCGTATTGGCGACTGATTATTAGACTCCTACCAATGAATTGGGGTCGTCCTATGATCTACTCTTTGAGCTATGGTTAGCCTTAGGGGGTGTGCACACTTAAGGACATAGGGCCAGAGAATTGAGATTTGTGGATTTCACTTTGTGATTCCAGTAGGGTGTTGAGATTTAACCGATTGACGAGGTACGAATGTGATGGTATTCCAAGGGCAGGTAAACTCTTCTGTGTGATATACTCTTATTGCATTCCTCTGCTTGTGTGATGATGTTGCATGCTTATTTGTTATGCAAGAGTTTTAAAGAGAAAATGAATTTACAGGGTGAGGTAATTGTTACTCAGTTTCGCTGATTTTGTGCAACCCCTTCGTGTGTTTGTTTGGATTTATGGTTGCAGGTGAAGTTAATTCTTTGTGTGATATTGCTCTTGAGCTTAGGACAAGGGAACACGCCGACATAGCTAGGAATTTCATTTATTAGTAAGTGGCAAACTCCTTGGAGCATGTTCCGGGAGTTAGGTTGTAGGTGGATTAGCCTTAGCATCCACACTAGTTGGTGTGGGTGTGGCGGTAGCACTCCGGTTTGGCTTATGTGTTATTTAGTCTTCCGCTGTAAAATATTGTAGAAAGTTGTTCAAGTAAAAATAAATAAATTAGGGTGTAAAAACCAGGGTGTTACATACACGGTGGGTGAAACAATGCCGTTAGCCACCCACGTGACTAACAAGGCCTAATTCTAATACACTAACGGTCTGATGGACCGGAATTCCGAATACTTAAACAAATACGAATCTCAATCCAAAGCTATTTGGGTCATATACAATTCCTCAATTCAATACTATACTGAGTTTATCATCTTCTCTATGCCGATAACACATTCGAACTTACCCCACCAATACATACAAATACAAATATATCTAAATCAGCTACCCAAGCTTAACCGCAATCCCTGTCCTACTCTGAAACGGTAATCGTCTTGATTGTACCTGAAATAGAATGGGTGGCCCCAAAGGGGCTCAACACCTTTGCTAGTATGGTAGACGTGCAACCCGCTACTACCAGGCCACACCCAAATAATTCTCGCCTAAGCATGCGATTGATTTTATATAATCATAACATGAAATGCTGTAAACACACAACATGCTCGCATATCACAAGTATTCAACAATGGAATACATTCACAAGACTAACAAATTAATTCGTTAGTTTACACTATCTTACTCTTTAGGCCTTGAGGGTTTCACCCTCACTAATACCTCATTCTCGCTATTCAATGTCTTATCCATTCACTTCGGATGACTTTACTTGTTCTCTTATTTCTATAGCCACCGTAGGTCTCAATCTCGTTTCCTCAATTATTCTTCTCATGAATACTTCACAAATCAAGTCTCTTAAATAATCCAAAGTCAATTCCCTTCACCACCGGGCAGAGACATTCACAATTCTCACCACCGGCCTTTCGGGCTCTAGTCTTACTCCCCTGGTTTCGGCCCAACACCGGGCCTAGCATGGTGGGGAGGTTCAACTTGAACCCGGAACTACTCTCTTAGTTCCACTTTCTTTCATATACGTCCGAATCTCTATCGGACTACTCACATTCCCAATCACTCCTCTCATCGGAGACGTACACAATCATGTATACTACTCTAGAAGCATCACTCTCGATGTCATCTAATAGCTTAGGGAATTTTCTCGAGTTTGGTATTCTCAGATTTAAGGGTTGCCCCAACATTTCGAATACTTATATGTTCGGGTCATTTTCTCATACTAGGCCGGATCCTCATATAGGAGGTCGGCCACCATCGATAGGGGGTTCAATAGTCCCATCCACCTCTCTCACATTCTAGTGAGTTCATAAGATTGAATTATCGTTGTTCTCGATGAACCATTAAAGGGGTTTACTAATCACGTATATTTCTTTTTTTACTTTTCGCATGAGTTCATATCGTTGAACTATAGTTATCCTTTAATTTGAGATTTCTTACTTGTTTTCTCCATCGACTCTCATTACGAGTCTCTAACCAACATTATTTAATTGTGAGTTGGACAATGATACTCAGTTAGTTCACAACTCAAGCAAGCTTGGTTAGTTCACACACACAGCATGCATCAAGATATATACATATATATATCAAATGCGGTAAACATTTTCATGCTTTTATCTTATTAGGTCGGCAAACATAACAAGTAGCACACAAGCCGAGCGTAACTCGGCAAGACACAAGTTGCAAGAAAACCATACTTGTCACCGAGGATTAACTCAAATGTGTCATCTCACGCTCCTCGGGTAATTCCCGAACAACTAGTTACATTACAACGTTTCTAAAAACGTTAAGGAATTACGGAAGTTTAAACGACTATGGTCCCCGTAATTAACCCCGTTGTCCCATTGTCTTATCTTTACTCATGTGATCTTAAGTTCTCACTTCCTCATTCAATCTAACACTTGTTTATACTCCTAATGACCTTTACATATCATTAAACGACTTATAACAACCTTATAATAGCAATACCAAACAATTCCCCATCTTAAAATTCCATTTTTCAACATTCTGGAGCATTTTGTCTAGGTCCGGTTTGCGTACTTGTTTGCAAACCCGGACCATCTCTTCGATCAACCTACTGCTGTGTTTTTATGTTGGTCCGGGTTTGTGTCCCAGTTTGTAAACCCGCCCAATCCAGCGAAGACCTTTCTGCCTAGTTTAAGAGGTGGTCTGGTTTTGCGTACTTGTTTGCAACCCGGACCAAGACGAGTAAAGTGGACGAAGTTCTATTGCATTTGACAGTTTTTAAACTCTGTTCCAACTTTAATCTTCACCCAAATCTTTTCCAATCTTCCCATATATTTCCAAACATGTTTTAACACCTTCAACATAAATTAAACCTCCCTAAATCATTGGTCAAACTCATCATTCAATCCTTGTTCAATTCAACAAGTTTTCACTCTTAAATTCTGCACTTTGCACACTAGTGCACTACCACATTTCCATGACAGTTTGTATCTTGCACCCAACCATTACCAATTCAGTTGTTGACCATAACCATTCATTCCTAGTCATTTTCATTTCCAATAACCAAGTTCATCCTTCCTTTTCAAGGTCATACACACTAGTTCTTTCCTAGAAATTCCAGGACACCCCAACATCACATTTGCTACAGATTTTTGCTCAACTTAACTCAATCCTTCAACTAAAATTTCAAGGTGCTTAACTAGTCCAATTGGTATCTCTAAACACCTAGTTCACCCTAAGTAGCATCAATTCATCAACTCACCTAAATATCTTAGGTTTCTACCGAAATTTTGCTATAGTTCCTCTATAATCCCAGCATATCCAAATTTCATTATCTTCATCACCTAAGCCAAAATATCCACAATTCAACACAAGCTAACCAAATCCTTAGTGGATTCTACCAGCACACAAACCTCATCCAAATCTCATCAATCACAATATAGTGCACTAAACTTAAATGCTTGGCTCTTAGGCCCTTAAAGCAAACAACAATCCACAATTGCACTAAAAGAATCACAATTCTCTCATAAGTCACATAAATACATTTCTAGCATATATTTTGTACATTCTTTCAATTACCCATCCCAAAATTTCAAGAACATTTAAGATAGATATCAAGGTAGATTGATTACCTTTAGTTCTCAAGTTCTCTTTCTCACTTCTCTTCTTCTCTTCTCCATTTCTCTTGACTTAAAATCGGCCAGGGGGGCAATGTAAATGCCATGTTCCAACCCAAATTTAATAAGGGAAATGAGACTAAGTAAAAACACTTAACTCATTGATTAAATTAATGATCCAAGGAAGTTCTTAAAGCACTAAAGTTGGGCATTACCTTGGAAGCCCTAGAATCAACGATTTTTGCCATGAACCAAGGAGAGCTCCAGCTACATTTGGAGGTTGAACTAAAAATGCTCATTTTACAAGGAGAAAACAAGGAAATTTAGGCATTCAACCAAAAAAACCGGCTGAAAAAGGGGATGGAATAAATATTGGATTTTGTGATTTCTTACCTGAATGATTGAAGAGGGGAACCATCTAGCTCCAGAAAAATGTGATTTCTCCTTTAAATGGGGATATACCCATGGTGGCCAACTTCAAGCTTTTGAGATTTTGAAAAGAGGAAAAAGCTCTTGATGAGGAGAGCAAATATGTATTTTGTTTTTGATTTGGAGCTTTGGTGTAGCTTGGACAAGCAAGGAAAGGTGGGGATGCCATTGAACGGCTGCAAAAAAAAATTGCCAGCCAAGGGAGGAAGAAGAAGCTGCCGGCTGGGGAGAAGGGAATTAGAGAGAAGAGAGAATGGGGAGGAGAGAGGAAAGTAAGCTAATTTATTTACTTTTTGCTTTATGCTTTTTTTTGCTTTCACTTTTGCTAATAAGCTAGTTAAGTGAGAGAGAGTGCTGATTCACTCTCATAAAACTGGCCCCCTCTGTATACTTAAGCTGGGGGTGTTTTCATCTTTTTGCAAGAAACGCTCCTAAATTTCCTCGGTTCGGCACTATTCACTAAACCGGGCCCATTTTTTGGATTTTTCTCGTTTCGTTAATTTTAATGGTTCTTAAACTTCATTAATGTTTAATTTTAGTTATATGATCAACTATAATTTTTACGAGTCCATTTAACCACTTAAAGTCACATTTTCAGGTATTCTCGAAAACGTGCTTTAAAGCTTTGTTTGCGTTTTTAACCCACTATATGGATTCGTTTTCTTCAGGAATTGTTCCCACATGTTATTTAGGCGTAATTAAGCTCTAGGAATCCATCTAGGACCCTAGTCGAGGTCATATACCTTCTATAGTTGTTTAATGCACATTTTTGCGTTTTGTGCTTTTAAGTGTTTTCTCTTTTCTTTTGGTTTTTCTTTGTTCACCAAAATTCTTTAGGAATCATTAGGCCTCTAAACATCATATTAGAATAATTAATCGACGATATTTAAGTCCGGGGTATTTCATTTCTACTCTAAGATGTAGTTAGTAGTGCAACACACAAGTATACATGTCAACAATTAATCAAACACGCAACAACTTATGATTCACTTTCATGCATTTATCTTAGGTCATTTCATACAAGCACATAGCACACAAGCTGATGTAACTCAGTTGCAAACAAGCTGCAAGAAACCATACTGTACCGAAGGAACGCTAACGTAAAGTCCCCGTCCATTCTCTAAATCCCCAAGTCTGGAATATAATACATTATGCATTAATTCCTTATAAATTTATGCGCTATTTCATATTCCCGTAGTTAACCCCATTGATTTATCATTAATCATTAATCGGGTTATTCATGCAGTACTCTACATAATTTATTAAGTTAGTTCTTTTAACTCAATTTACGAACTATATTATATAGTTTCACAATTCAACTCCCACACCTTAAGGTTCCTATAATTTCCTCACCAACTTTAGCCGTACACATTAAGGCTCTTTATACCTAATGTGGTATAATAAAATTCTATTTCTTAGCGTCATACTATATAGTCTCATACTTAATTAGTCCTATGTTAATCTTTATGAGTTAACTTCTTACTATATATAACATGTTTCTCCTTTGTACAACTCTCCTAGTTTAAAGTATAACTATGTATACTTGAATTTATATGTATACATGTATATTCTTAACGATTTAATGTAACACTAATATTATTAATCCTCCCGACATTCTCCATACTTACCAATTTTCACTCTTCATTATTATGAATTTGATTTATAATTCCACCTCCTTAATTCTCTTTAATGTTATTTGTTCCTCCCATATCCTAACTCATATTTTAACCCCAATTATATATTTATATATTATATAAGTACCTTCCCACCAATTTAATTTCACATTAATATACACACTCATAACTTCATACTTTTCTAAGTTCCGTATGAATTTTAAAAATTCATTTTCTGTTCTAATCCTCAAACTATATGTACGTATATATATATATTACTACACCTATATATATAGTCACATAAGTTCTAGTGTTAGCCCATTATATATATATATATATACACACACATTAACCTTAATACTAACACATTAATACCAATTATAAAACAATTCCTTAATTACATTAATCTTTAATCTAGTCACCTTTCTAAAATTTATTAGTCAAGTTACAAATTACTAACTCACCATGTGACCAGCCCAATTCTTCATTCTGATTTCTACCAATTATAATTTCTAAGTCACTGATTTTATTTCATTTTTCATACCAGTTTTAGCTTGATATACTCTAACCCAATTTTATTTCATTTTCATTTTTTTCTTTTTGATCTATTTTAATATGGGTTTTAGCCCAATGATTTCTCTTTTGTCATTTAGATTTATTTAGGCCCAATTGATTTGATTTGGCCCAAATTGACCAAGGTCCAATTCAGTTGACTTGTTGACTAATTTTAAGCCCAATTTCAATTTTGACTAACCCTAATTTAATTGGACTAGTCCAAATCCCTAATTCTATTTTGACCTTCCAATGTTCTATGTGTCTTGGTCAAAATTCCAAATTCATTTGACCAATCAATTTAAACTCCCCAGTTTCGATTTTGACCAAGTCAAAATCCCTAATTTTGATTTTGACCAATCAATTTCAATTTTGACTCTCCAATTTTGATTTTGACTTGGCCAAAATCTCTAATTTGATTTTGACCAAGCAACTCCATTTGACCATTCGAATTTTTTAACCTAACCCTAATATGAATTTCTAGATTTTCACCTTGGCCCTTAAATTTCCCAACATTTACCAAATCACCCTTAACTTTTTGAATTCACCGTTCTGCCCCAAATTTTCTTAGATTTACACTTTAGTCCCCAAATTCTTTTTAAATTACAAATCTGCCCACAATTTTCAAATATTTATAGTTTTGTCCCAAAATCAATATTATATAGAAAACCCTAATTAATATTTTTTTGAAACCCTAAATTGTCAATTGCACTCCAGAAACCCTTATTTTGATTTCTGGAAACCCTATGTCTATTTCTCCGCCAAATCAATCGAAACCCTAATTTCTTCGATTCGAACAGCCCAATTCAAAAACAATATTAGAAGCCCCAATTTGATTCGTAACCCTAATTCTCCCGTTTTTCCCAATTTAATCATGAACCCTAATTCATAAATTTAAAATCCTAGTTCATAAATTCAAAACCCTAATTTTTAAGAACAACACCCAGATTCGAATGTCAAGTACACAAGTTTGCGAATGGTTCTTTTTTACAGAATTTCGACCACCACAATCGGCTCCACGACACTAAATATATAGAGGAATAGAAAAGTAACTTTTCCTAAGTTTTTGAGATCTAATCCTAGCTAAAATCAGTACAATAAAACAAACAACAACAACAAAAACAGAGGAAATCTACCTCCCCGACGATTCTGAGGGGATCACAATCCGGTCTTCTCTTGGTTCTGCCCACAGCTCCTTTGGCTCTACCACCAGACTGGAGCTACCATCTTAAAGGAGAATGAAGAAGGAATAAGGCTAGGCTTATGGAAATCTGTGATAAATTCTCGCAAGAACCAACTCTGGAGGAGAACAAGATCTTACCTTAGTTTGGGCATACTCCGACGGTGGAGCAACTATCATTTTCTCCCATATTTTTGGGTTCTTTGCACAAGATTTGGCATGAACATAAGGGAGGAGTCGTATACGCCTTGCTTGTCCGCGATAACAACCAAAGAATGAAGTAGGAGTAGATTAGATGGAGAAGTAGAAGTGAGGCAACGGGATGAAGAGAAATGAAGAGAGGCGCGGTGATGTGTATTCGATCACCAGTTAGGGTTACTAAAGAGAGGCGCTGCAGTACGTCTATCACCAGTTAGGGTTGTGATTTTCTGTGAGAGAGAGAAGAGAGGAGCTTGTCAGTATATTCCAGTTTAGGGTTACAAATTACCGTGACTGAAATAGAATAAGTGGGTTGGGTTTATTGTTAGGGTTGGATTATTACCGTGAGTGTAGAGAATTGGCAGGGCTGGCCCAGTCATGTTGGGCGGGTTGGCCCTTTTGGTTGTTTTAAAAACGTTACACTTACACTGTTGTTTTTTTTAGCTCGTTTCCTGCCCGTTTTTCTTGTCATTTGTGACACATTGTCCCGTTTAATGAGACAGACCATTTTATGTTTCCAAATTAATACTTTCAAACAATAAGTATTACTATTATTATTTGTAAATTCTATTAATTAGTATTTATTTTTGAATTGGTTTGCGTTTTACCATTTTAGATGAAAACGTGACATCATTATTCCGACTTCTTAACCAATTCTCCAATGCCTCCAAAATTACCCAAATAACTTTATAAGGTGTATGAGACCCTTTTTCACTTCTAAAATATTTGTGACACATTTTTTAATGTAAAAATGATTAATTATATTTTCATTATATTTCTTTCTCTAAACGTCCATAATGTCGTTTTAGGTTTCAGTAATATTCCTTAACGACTTCTTAAGGTTTATTTACATATTATATTATTCCCATTTTACTTATTTAAGGATATTTAATCCCTTAATCCCTCATTAATTACTTTTATTTAATTAATTCATTATTAATTAAAGTAATTAATTGTAACACCCCAACTACTAACAACACACTTAATAACGTATCGCAGCGGAAAATCTCAACTCACAACATCACTTAACTCTTTGGTGTTACACGCCGTTAGCCACCCTCGTGGCTAACAAGGCTAACATATATACATCGTACCGGTCTGATGGACTAAACTCCCGAGCGACTACACATTAATCCGTTCCATGTTCAACATTCATTATACACTTACATTACAACTGTACCGAGTAATTACCAACTAACGCCGATACAATTTCGGTCTTACTACACCTACAACACATCCACAATTTTCATGACTACCCACATTCAATCAACTACCCCGACCTACTCTCGAACGGCCTCCAGCTCCTTGTACCTGAAACAGGAAAGAGAAGAAAAAGGTGGCCCCAAGGGGCTCAGCACCTTTGCTGGTATGGTAATCCCGCAGCCCGCGTGCTACCGGGCCACGCACAACTAATTGTCGTCTTAGCATGCGATTGGTTTTATTTAAACATACACAACTACACACATACTTCATGCTTAAAGGCAAACATCCATTAGTAGGACACAAACATAAGATTAGCACACACAACATAACCATACACTTCACTTGACAACATACACACGACTTAATTCCAATCTTCGTAGAGAACATAAACTTTACTTAGGGGGTGCTGGGGTGATATAAGCCCGAGCACAACATACATACATTTTCTTTACTTAGGTATGGCGGCCTCATATAGGACCGATCACACCTTGCACAATTTCCCCCTAGCTCCAATAATGATGAGGTAGGTAAGCCTTGGTTAAGCTTGTGGGTGGTTGTAATTCAAGGAGGAAAAACAACCGTAACATAACAAAGAGGGAGTTGAAATGAACTTAGGCATCAACACCCTACCAACATTTCACATGATTTCCCCCTACCCGATTGGAAGTTGGGTAGGTAAGCTTTGGCTAAGCTAATGGGAGGTCGAAATCCAATGAAGGAAAACAACCCTAACATAACAGGATGGGAGTTAATTCACGTATATACATTAACTCCCAAACAACACGCGCGACCGGAACGACCGCCAGATGCCTCACCATACTTAACATATACTTGTTAGTTAAGGTTCCTTCATGGAACTTATCACATACACACATTAAATAGTGTTACTAGCACGGTTAGACACGTAAGGGAAATCACACCCCTTTTTAACAACATGGATAACAGTACCCGATAACAACAACATACTAAACAAGGTCACATACATCATACATAGTCACAACATATACTAACGCACAGATAGCCGTAGTTAGAACGTTCCCGTGGGTTGGGACGTTTATTCCGAATACCGATCTCTTATTTGACCCTAAAGTGGGTTAGTTATAGTTTAACACATAATTAAGGTTAAACGGTACCGAAATTAATTACGCCACAATAATGAATTACTTTAAACTCATTTCATGCTTTATCTTGCAAGGTGGCAAAACACAGAAAAACACATTAGCATACAAGCCGGTGTAATCCGGTAGGACACAGGTTGCAAGAAAACCATACCTGTCACCAAGGTCCACCCTATTGTGTCCTCCTATGTTCCTCGAACAATCCTTGAACAACTGGTAACAATACAATTACTTTCATTAACATTGGGGTAATATGTTGTTTAGCGTCCATTGCGCCCATAGTTAACCCCGTCATCCCGTTATACTTAATTTTCTCTTGTGATCTTAAGTTTACAACTCTCACACCAAACCTAACACTTGTTTACCCACTTTAAGGCCTTTACATGTCACCAAACAAGGCCTAAACATCATCTAAAACCATTACCATTCAATCCCCCATCATTAGGAGCCTTAAACATTTTTTTTGTTTTTCTCTGGCATGGACCGCCCCTCTGGGGCGGTCCCAGGGGCGGTCCACAACAGAAGCTACCCGTTTTTTCTTTTTCTGCATTTCTCTGCACTGGACCTCCCCACAGGGGCGGTCCCTAGGGGCGGTCCAGAACAGAACCCATTTTAAAATCCGTTTTTCTACACATTCTGAACTCCAAATTCATCCAAATTTTTTTCCACTTATTCCACAATCTTTCCACATGTTTCCCACATGTTTAAACACCTTAAAACATGCATTAAACCTCTCCAAATCATTGGTTAAACCCTTACTCCAATTCTTGCTCAAATCCACAAATCAAACTCTCACATTTTGCATTCTTTACACTATTTTGCATTTCTTACTTCCTCTTGTTTTTTTCTACCTCTCATCAAACTTACCAAATCACTCAATGGCCATACTAATTCATTCCTAGACAATGCACCTCTAAAAGCCCACATTCACTCCTTGTTTCACAAGTTACAAACACAAGCTCTTCTTCTTGAAATTCCAAGTTACCAAGCATCATTATGCTACAGATTTTGCACTCTCTTATCTCCATTCTCTATTTACCATTATAAGGCCATTAATCCACTCTACTCAACACTATAACACCAAGGTTCTCCCATTCACTAAGCCATCATCAAAACACTCATTTTCTACCAAAATTTCACCATAACCTCCCCATAATTTTAACATGTTCCCACACATTACTTAGCCCTCAAAAACACTCCAACCAACAAACCCATCCAAAACATTAAACTCCACTTGAATTCATCATTTCCAACAACAATAGCACTCAATGTACATAAACCTTAAAAGCTTGGCTCTTAGGCCCTTAATCAACATCAAATTAAACACTGAATTTCCTCATATTATTCGCAACACCTGCATTTCACTGAACATTTATATTGCACCAAAATAAAACACAAAGTCCTTAAAACACCACATAAGCTTAAGGTAAGTTATTTACCTTGGATTTCTTTCAAACTTTCCCCTCTCCTTACTTCTTGTTCCACAACCGATTTCCAATGGGGTTATTTGATACACTAATGACCAAATACCATGAATGGTAATGAGCACCATGAAATTAAATAGAGCTCTTGCAACAACCCTAAAACAAGAGGGTGTTTAAACATGAAAATGAAGAGATTTTACCTTCTACTTCACAATGGAGTGTATGGTTAAGGGTGGCAAGCTCCAGCACTTAATGAGGATTTAAACAAGCTAAAATGAAGAGTCAAAAACGAAGTTCAAAATAGAGGCAAAATCGGCCAAGAAAAGATGGAGAAATACATGAGTTTGTGAGTTATTTCTTACCTTAAACCATCAAAGGGTTGATTAGCTTCAAGAATGGGTGTTTTCCTCTTCAAAATGAGCTACACCCATGGAAGTCAAATGTGGATTTTGAAGATTTTGAAAGGTGGAAAATGATCTCCAAAGCAAGGTGAGTATCTTGGTGTATTTTGTTTTCGATTTGGACTTGATTTGGTGAGGGAGCAAGGAAGGAGAAGGATGGAGTTGGAGCTGCTCAAGAAAATCGCCATTGAAGAAGAGTAGCAGCGAGAGAGAGCTGGAAGGGAAAAAGAAATCGTAAGGGGGAAGGAGAATAGAGGAAAGAGAAATTGTGTGAGAAGGAAGAAAAGTACTTTTTGCTTTTAAGGTTTTGTCCTTTAGCAAATAGTGGGGATTTAATTAAAATGAGAGGGAGAGGGGGCAAAACGTGGGCTACCTCACACAAGGGGCAAAAAATATGATTTTTGATAAAGTAGAGAGGGTGGCACATGGTCATTTAGTAGATAACACCCGTAAGTTCCCGAACTGTCAGTTTTAACAGTCCGGGTCCGATTTTCGGATTTTTTCTCGTTTTATAATTTTAATGGTCCTATACCTTGAATAATGTTTAATTATAGTCTTATGATTGACTATAAATTTTTATTATTCCATTTAACCCGTTTAAAATCACATTTTCCGGGTTTCTTGAAAAATGTGCCTTCAAGCTCGTTTTGTGTTTTTAATCCTCTATTTGGATCCGTTTGCTTCGGGAATTTTTCCCACATGTTCTTAATGACTAAATAAGTCCTAGGAATCCTTTTAGGACCCTAGTTAAGGTTACATACTTACTATAATCATTTAACACACGTTTTTGCGTTTTGTGACTTTTACGCGTTTTCTTTTTCTTTTTAGTTTTGTTTCTTCACTAATGGTCTTAAGGACTTAATTAGCCTTAAAATATCATAATTACATAATTAATTAACATATTAAAGGTTTGGGGTATTTCAATCTACCCCCTTAAAAGAACTTCGTCCTCGAAGTTCACACTCCCCAAGCATCGTTTGAATTAGAACACGGGGATTACTTGCATATAGAACTTTCATAACCCAAACATACTTTACATCACTACCTCGGACTTAACGGTCCGGATAACATATCCACATCCACACATGACATACTTACATAACAACCTCGGACTCAACGGTCCGGGTAACATAACAACATTCAGACTCACAGGTCGGGATGATATTTATTACATATATCACACAACATGTCTTAGCATGTATAACAAACAGAAATACCTTTTCCATCTCTCCATGGGCTCGAGTCCCATGTTGAGTACATATACACTGTGATCCCGCAGAACCCGGTCGTGATGGACACCTTCTGGTCCCCGTTCCTTTGGGAGATCAAAACAATCACATACATTTTTAAAATATACTTCTCATGTCACCGGTCCGAAGACAAAGGCTCATACGTCCTCAGCTCGTGAGCAAGTAATACGAAAATATTCTTTATGAGTTTAAGTGGAATAAAATCCTTAGTTGGAAAGTACTAATTTAAAATTCCTTTTTACAAGGTCAAGTAAAGAAATTCTTCCTTTGAGTTACCATTTAAGAATCTTGGAAATATTAATTGAAGTCTTGAAAATACCAATCGAAAATTTGAAAACACCAATCTAAAATCTTTTTGAAAACGCCATACAACTCCAAGTCCAATTTATGCTAACTGCATCTTATTCTTGATGTGATTATTTGTGACCACTTATAGGGAGTTTCAAGAATCATCCAACCCTGATGTGATCAGCATCAGTGTTGAACTATCTTTCCACCCCAATTTGTGTTCGGCTTCCCTTGATCTCATGATAATCAAGTTTCACCTCCCACTTCATTTTCAACCAACAACTAATTCAAGCATATCCCATTTTCTATCTTTAATCCTTCTAGTCATAATCATTACATCTCCAGGGATAGAACTCCGTCTATCAATCATCATCCAGATTCAACTTAGTTCAAGTTACCTAGGGAATTAATTCTCACTAGGTTCTATGTCGGTCTCATACCCCTTCATAAATCATAACACTGTATATATATATATATACTTTATCAAAATACAATACATGGTTTTACCTTTAGTATTATATGAACATACATTGTCGGGGTTTTAGTTCCCCGGGAGTTTCTTACTCCCTTACACTTGTACTCTCACACATAACAGTTATCCAGGTATATACATTTATCACAATGGTATTCGCATCTTCTGTGCGTAATTACCACAATTAAACCATGAAAGAATGCGCATGTTCATATTACATTATGCACAACATAGTTCACGTACACTTGTACGTTTAAAACACACTAAGCGGTTTTAGGCTCTACCCCCCTTAAAAGGGATTATGCCCACGTAATCAATCATTGAACATTGGTTTAAAATGTTGTGCTGCCGTGAAGTGTCTTAACCTCCACGCGGTCTGTTATACAATGCATTCTGGTTAGAGGGTCTTAGCCATATTGGCGCTTTAGTCCCTAACCAAGAATCCTCCTTAGAGTTTATTTAATTCATAACCAGTTTCGATTCTGGCCTGTGAAACTTCTAGGCGTTAATAATTATCCATTCACTCATATTCACATCCAACACTTGAATTGCTGGCTCACTAGTTTCTGCTACGCAACTCTTGATAGCTTTAGAGCTTAATTTGCCCCATACGTTATTCTTACTGTATTACACATCCCCGATTATCACCTTTATCTTGGCAATAATGGGTTTCTCAATCGACGCGTGGTATTTCTTACCGTGAGCGAATTCGGTGAGTTACACACTTTCTATCCACTTCCATTATAATTTACTGTATTCCACTCTGATTTACTTAATTTCTTCCGACTTACTGTCGGTTGAGTTTGAGTGACTACCTAGTGTGTAGTACTCTCTCGGTTATTTCCAGCACTTGAGGTATATTCCATACCGATGTTAATAATCGTGTTACTGTAGTCACTTACGCCCATCAAGTATCCTTTGATTGGTACAACCGTGCTTCTCTTATGCATCGGTTTTATCACATCATAAGTCTTGTTCTTCCATCACAGTTGACATTTCCCAAACTTCCTAGCTATCTCACTCGATCATCACCGCGCAAGTGCAATACCAAAACACTCAGTCATACAGAGTGCAGAGGCGTAAACTCTTGGCGGTAAATCTCTTATGCGATTGCAATAGGAATTCACACTGAGTTCCTTATCACACAGTACCGACCATTGGCTTATTGCCCAGTCTGTTTATCATCACTTACTTGTATGTCCATTGAGTTTAACTCATAACTGGTTTTATTTGTCACATTATTATTTAACAATACTTATACAACGGTCGCTTACTGCGCACCGTGCTCTTACTCATTGTATAACATTAACTTACACTGCATCAGCTCCGCTGCCCGCACTGTGTTTCGCCTGTTGTGGCATTACACTTGTTTGAACTATTTACCTTCGAGTCTTTATGCTCTTGAGTGTTGTTCATTACACATTTAGCATCCCACACCTATGGTGGTTGCCATTAGGCTTATCACCCTTTCAGTCTGCACCACTGGTACGAATACTTCTTTTCGTAGTAACAACATGGTCAACTCTTAACACATTCTCTGAATTTACTTCACATAACTACCGTTGTTGCGGTCTCACAATATCAAGAGGTGTCCCCACACTTTAAGCAGTGGTTCGTTATCCGCTTACTTACTTATATAACATAAACTTCTGTGATCAATAACATCTTCTTAACACATTCTACTTGTGGCTCAATAGCCTTACTGCCTCGAGCTCTGCTCGTAGTAGGCTATTCATACACATTCACTTCTCCGTATAATATTACATGGCCTATAGGTTGCATTGAGTTCCATGACAAGGTGATTGTTCCTTTCATGGTATGCCCCTTTAAGGATGTCAGACTTCCTCCTGACGACTGTTAGTTTCAGTCTTTGCGTTTTCATTACGTTATCTCGTTCAACCATTGTTGATCCAATCACCCTTTAAGGATTGCTCCTGGGTATTGTTACTAGGTTATGCCATTACATCTGGCTTTCACTTATGACTACGTTAAGTAACTACATCGCCTTGCCATATTTAGGCTGGGTACTTACTCCAGCTATTTTGTTCATCCCTCAGGATTCTTAAGACATATTCCACGTCTTTACTTACCAACCAGTGCACTTCGCTCTAGTTCACCTTTACACGCTTCCTTAAAATGAATTCACTGATTCTTTTAGTCTTGTTCACTTTACTGGTTTCCTTTACTTCCACCATACTTGGTAATCCATTGCTCTTGCTTGACTTTTACTTCGGACCGTAGTATGGAGTCGACTATTTCCCGTGTTCCAGACTCCACTCGTATACATATGTGGGGTACCCTACTGATACATTGCTACTTGCCCGACTACCCCATAAGAAGGTTTGTCAGGCCCACAAGCTCCTATCGGAGTGCGGTCGTCCCACATTACTGTTGGTACACTCGTAGTGTCCGTCACACGCCTAGGTGAAGTATTCTGCTGTTAACTCCCTTATATTATCCCGTGATAATATGCATACCGTGCTTCCCGAACTTAATCAAGGGAAGGTTTATCCACCGTTGTATTATTATGAACTCAATCCATTCCTCGGGTTGTTACCCTTGGGTTTACCGGTTTCCATCTGGTTATTTTAAAAGTAACTGGGTAAAACTTACCTACTATGTGGCACGGAGGCCTGTGTAGGTCTTCTGGTTTGGTTTAAAGAAAGTTAGAGATAAAATGGGTTTGAAAGAAAATTTGGTTTTGAAAACGGTTTTGAAAATGAATTTAAGTTGAAAGAAAAATTCTATTGGTTTCACAACGTTTTTGCCTTATCCAAGTCTAGCTTCTTGCTGACTGGTGTATTTCCAAGTACAGAGGTCAGGCTATTAAGCCCTTCCACAGTTATGAGGATCTTACTTAACTCCATGGTACTTTATAGTTGTTAAAAATTTCCCACACAGCTTTGTTGTAGCAGCACTTGCCTTGGCAAGTGCGCCATGCTGACTGGCTACTGGTTCAACACACATCGGTTGCGGGACTGCCTTAACCCGCTCTAACATCCGTGGCCTCGCTGGCCCTTGCTTGATCTTACAGTCTTAACAACAATTCCTTGGGTAGTTCTCTCTGTCTTCACATGATAACCATTAACTAGGGCGTTTCCCATTCTGGGAGACCCCTTTTCTTAGTATTGTATCCTCCTCGTACTACGTTGTGGTTCCTTAATCGGTCGGCATACCGTTGCTATATTAGTTAACATTCATGATCCCGTAGACACTCGTCTCGGGTTTCATTACTCCACTCCTCCACTGTTGCACGATGGGTGCGTTGCAAGCTGGTTGTTCTCGACTGCTCCGCATGTCGACCCAGGTTGCCGGAAATTCCATTCCTTTAAGCATAAGATTCTTCACTTTTCGCTATTAAAAGCGGCAAACATTGTTCAGATGGAAACCGTCTTCGGGATTCACACCTTTCAGAATCTACCGTATGACAGGTTCTCCATACTTACAGAGGTAAATATCAACTGCCAGATCGGGTTTTCCCGAGTAAGAGATGACTCCCATCTCTCTGGCGTTCTTCCCAAGTTATAAAATAGGGTTTGTGGAGGGCGGGATGGATATTGTAGGTATCCAGTACATACTGGCGTTTCCTAACTAGCGTACTTCTCACGCTATCACTCAACCCTTAACCCAAGGTCTTAAACTCCTAACTCGGTACTTCCTAAGCTCGGTATTCCAGTCATCAGAGCGATACTTCGCTCTGATACCACTTTTTGTAACACCCCAACTACTAACAACACACTTAATAACGTATCGCAGCGGAAAATCTCAACTCACAACATCACTTAACTCTTTGGTGTTACACGCCGTTAGCCACCCTCGTGGCTAACAAGGCTAACATATATACATCGTACCGGTCTGATGGACTAAACTCCCGAGCGACTACACATTAATCCGTTCCATGTTCAGCATTCATTATACACTTACATTACAACTGTACCGAGTAATTACCAACTAACGCCGATACAATTTCGGTCTTACTACACCTACAACACATCCACAATTTTCATGACTACCCACATTCAATCAACTACCCCGACCTACTCTCGAACGGCCTCCAGCTCCTTGTACCTGAAACAGGAAAGAGAAGAAAAGGGTGGCCCCCAAGGGGCTCAGCACCTTTGCTGGTATGGTAATCCCGCAGCCCGCGTGCTACCGGGCCACGCACAACTAATTGTCGTCTTAGCATGCGATTGGTTTTATTTAAACATACACAACTACACACATACTTCATGCTTAAAGGCAAACATCCATTAGTAGGACACAAACAAGATTAGCACACACAACATAACCATACACTTCACTTGACAACATACACACGACTTAATTCCAATCTTCGTAGAGAACATAAACTTTACTTAGGGGGTGCTGGGGTGATATAAGCCCGAGCACAACATACATACATTTTCTTTACTTAGGTATGGCGGCCTCATATAGGACCGATCACACCTTGCACAATTTCCCCCTAGCTCCAATAATGATGAGGTAGGTAAGCCTTGGTTAAGCTTGTGGGTGGTTGTAATTCAAGGAGGAAAAAAACAACCGTAACATAACAAAGAGGGAGTTGAAATGAACTTAGGCATCAACACCCTACCAACATTTCACATGATTTCCCCCTACCCGATTGGAAGTTGGGTAGGTAAGCTTTGGCTAAGCTAATGGGAGGTCGAAATCCAATGAAGGAAAACAACCCTAACATAACAGGATGGGAGTTAATTCACGTATATACATTAACTCCCAAACAACACGCGCGACCGGAACGACCAGATTCCTCACCATACTTAACATATACTTGTTAGTTAAGGTTCCTTCATGGAACTTATCACATACACATTAAATAGTGTTACTAGCACGGTTAGACACGTAAGGGAAATCACACCCCTTTTTAACAACATGGATAACAGTACCCGATAACAACAACATACTAAACAAGGTCACATACATCATACATAGTCACAACATATACTAACGCACAGATAGCCGTAGTTAGAACGTTCCCGTGGGTTGGGACGTTTATTCCGAATACCGATCTCTTATGTGACCCTAAAGTGGGTTAGTTATAGTTTAACACATAATTAAGGTTAAACGGTACCGAAATTAATTACGCCACAATAATGAATTACTTTAAACTCATTTCATGCTTTATCTTGCAAGGTGGCAAACACACAGAAAAACACATTAGCATACAAGCCGGTGTAATCCGGTAGGACACAGGTTGCAAGAAAACCATACCTGTCACCAAGGTCCACCCTATTGTGTCCTCCTATGTTCCTCGAACAATCCTTGAACAACTGGTAACAATACAATTACTTTCATTAACATTGGGGTAATATGTTGTTTAGCGTCCATTGCGCCCATAGTTAACCCCGTCATCCCGTTATACTTAATTTTCTCTTGTGATCTTAAGTTTACAACTCTCACACCAAACCTAACACTTGTTTACCCACTTTAAGGCCTTTACATGTCACCAAACAAGGCCTAAACATCATCTAAAACCATTACCATTCAATCCCCCATCATTAGGAGCCTTAAACAATTTTTTTGTTTTTCTCTGGCATGGACCGCCCCTCTGGGCGGTCCCAGGGGCGGTCCACAACAGAAGCTACCCGTTTTTTCTTTTTCTGCATTTCTCTGCACTGGACCTCCCCACAGGGGCGGTCCCTAGGGGCGGTCCAGAACAGAACCCATTTTAAAATCCGTTTTTCTACACATTCTGAACTCCAAATTCATCCAAATTTTTTTTCCACTTATTCCACAATCTTTCCACATGTTTCCCACATGTTTAAACACCTTAAAACATGCATTAAACCTCTCCAAATCATTGGTTAAACCCTTACTCCAATTCTTGCTCAAATCACAAATCAAACTCTCACATTTTGCATTCTTTACACTATTTTGCATTTCTTACTTCCTCTTGTTTTTTCTACCTCTCATCAAACTTACCAAATCACTCAATGGCCATACTAATTCATTCCTAGACAATGCACCTCTAAAAGCCCACATTCACTCCTTGTTTCACAAGTTACAAACACAAGCTCTTCTTCTTGAAATTCCAGTTATTACCAAGCATCATTATGCTACAGATTTTGCACTCTCTTATCTCCATTCTCTATTACCATTATAAGGCCATTAATCCACTCTACTCAACACTATAACACCAAGGTTCTCCCATTCACTAAGCCATCATCAAAACACTCATTTTCTACCAAAATTTCACCATAACCTCCCCATAATTTTAACATGTTCCCACACATTACTTAGCCCTCAAAAACACTCCAACCAACAAACCCATCCAAAACATTAAACTCCACTTGAATTCATCATTTCCAACAACAATAGCACTCAATGTACATAAACCTTAAAAGCTTGGCTCTTAGGCCCTTAATCAACATCAAATTAAACACTGAATTTCCTCATATTATTCGCAACACCTGCATTTCACTGAACATTTATATTGCACCAAAATAAAACACAAAGTCCTTAAAACACCACATAAGCTTAAGGTAAGTTATTTACCTTGGATTTCTTTCAAACTTTCCCCTCTCCTTACTTCTTGTTCCACAACCGATTTCCAATGGGGTTATTTGATACACTAATGACCAAATACCATGAATGGTAATGAGCACCATGAAATTAAATAGAGCTCTTGCAACAACCCTAAAACAAGAGGGTGTTTAAACATGAAAATGAAGAGATTTTTACCTTCTACTTCACAATGGAGTGTATGGAATTAAGGGTGGCAAGCTCCAGCACTTAATGAGGATTTAAACAAGCTAAAATGAAGAGTCAAAAACGAAGTTCAAAATAGAGGCAAAATCGGCCAAGAAAAGATGGAGAAATACATGAGTTTGTGAGTTATTTCTTACCTTAAACCATCAAAGGGTTGATTAGCTTCAAGAATGGGTGTTTCCTCTTCAAAATGAGCTACACCCATGGAAGTCAAATGTGGATTTTGAAGATTTTGAAAGGTGGAAAATGATCTCCAAAGCAAGGTGAGTATCTTGGTGTATTTTGTTTTCGATTTGGACTTGATTTGGTGAGGGAGCAAGGAAGGAGAAGGATGGAGTTGGAGCTGCTCAAGAAAATCGCCATTGAAGAAGAGTAGCAGCGAGAGAGACTGGAAGGGAAAAAGAAATCGTAAGGGGGAAGGAGAATAGAGGAAAGAGAAATTGTGTGAGAAGGAAGAAAAGTACTTTTTGCTTTTAAGGTTTTGTCCTTTAGCAAATAGTGGGGATTTAATTAAAATGAGAGGGAGAGGGGGCAAAACGTGGGCTACCTCACACAAGGGGCAAAAAATATGATTTTTGATAAAGTAGAGAGGAGGTGGCACATGGTCATTTAGTAGATAACACCCGTAAGTTCCCGAACTGTCAGTTTTAACAGTCCGGGTCCGATTTTCGGATTTTTTCTCGTTTTAATAATTTTAATGGTCCTATACCTTGAATAATGTTTAATTATAGTCTTATGATTGACTATAAATTTTTATTATTCCATTTAACCCGTTTAAAATCACATTTTCCGGGTTTCTTGAAAAATGTGCCTTCAAGCTCGTTTTGTGTTTTTAATCCTCTATTTGGATCCGTTTGCTTCGGGAATTTTTCCCACATGTTCTTAATGACTAAATAAGTCCTAGGAATCCTTTTAGGACCCTAGTTAAGGTTACATACTTACTATAATCATTTAACACACGTTTTTGCGTTTTGTGACTTTTACGCGTTTTTTCTTTTTCTTTTTAGTTTTGTTTCTTCACTAATGGTCTTAAGGACTTAATTAGCCTTAAAATATCATAATTACATAATTAATTAACATATTAAAGGTTTGGGGTATTTCAATCTACCCCCCTTAAAAGAACTTCGTCTCGAAGTTCACACTCCCCAAGCATCGTTTGAATTAGAACACGGGGATTACTTGCATATAGAACTTTCATAACCAAACATACTTACATCACTACCTCGGACTTAACGGTCCGGATAACATATCCACATCCACACATGACATACTTACATAACAACCTCGGACTCAACGGTCCGGGTAACATAACAACATTCAGACTCACAGGTCGGGATGATATTTATTACATATATCACACAACATGTCTTAGCATGTAACAAAAAGAAATACCTTTTCCATCTCTCCATGGGCTCGAGTCCCATGTTGAGTACATATACACTGTGATCCCGCAGAACCCGGTCGTGATGGACACCTTCTGGTCCCCGTTCCTTTGGGAGATCAAAACAATCACATACATTTTTAAAATATACTTCTCATGTCACCGGTCCGAAGACAAAGGCTCATACGTCCTCAGCTCGTGAGCAAGTAATACGAAAATATTCTTTATGAGTTTAAGTGGAATAAAATCCTTAGTTGGAAAGTACTAATTTAAAATTCCTTTTTACAAGGTCAAGTAAAGAAATTCTTCCTTTGAGTTACCATTTAAGAATCTTGGAAATATTAATTGAAGTCTTGAAAATACCAATCGAAAATTTGAAAACACCAATCTAAAATCCTTTTTGAAAACGCCATACAACTCCAAGTCCAATTTATGCTAACTGCATCTTATTCTTGATGTGATTATTTGTGACCACTTATAGGGAGTTTCAAGAATCATCCAACCCTGATGTGATCAGCATCAGTGTTGAACTATCTTTCCACCCCAATTTGTGTTCGGCTTCCCTTGATCTCATGATAATCAAGTTTCACCTCCCACTTCATTTTCAACCAACAACTAATTCAAGCATATCCCATTTTCTATCTTTAATCCTTCTAGTCATAATCATTACATCTCCAGGGATAGAACTCCGTCTATCAATCATCATCCAGATTCAACTTAGTTCAAGTTACCTAGGGAATTTAATTCTCACTAGGTTCTATGTCGGTCTCATACCCCTTCATAAATCATAACACTGTATATATATATATACTTTTATCAAAATACAATACATGGTTTACCTTTAGTATTATATGAACATACATTGTCGGGGTTTTAGTTCCCCGGGAGTTTCTTACTCCCTTACACTTGTACTCTCACACATAACAGTTATCCAGGTATATACATTTATCACAATGGTATTCGCATCTTCTGTGCGTAATTACCACAATTAAACCATGAAAGAATGCGCATGTTCATATTACATTATGCACAACATAGTTCACGTACACTTGTACGTTTTTTAAAACACACTAAGCGGTTTTAGGCTCTACCCCCCTTAAAAGGGATTATGCCCACGTAATCAATCATTGAACATTGGTTTAAAATGTTGTGCTGCCGTGAAGTGTCTTAACCTCCACGCGGTCTGTTATACAATGCATTCTGGTTAGAGGGTCTTAGCCATATTGGCGCTTTAGTCCCTAACCAAGAATCCTCCTTAGAGTTTATTTAATTCATAACCAGTTTCGATTCTGGCCTGTGAAACTTCTAGGCGTTAATAATTATCCATTCACTCATATTCACATCCAACACTTGAATTGCTGGCTCACTAGTTTCTGCTACGCAACTCTTGATAGCTTTAGAGCTTAATTTGCCCCATACGTTATTCTTACTGTATTACACATCCCCGATTATCACCTTTATCTTGGCAATAATGGGTTTCTCAATCGACGCGTGGTATTTTCTTACCGTGAGCGAATTCGGTGAGTTACACACTTTCTATCCACTTCCATTATAATTTACTGTATTCCACTCTGATTTACTTAATTTCTTCCGACTTACTGTCGGTTGAGTTTGAGTGACTACCTAGTGTGTAGTACTCTCTCGGTTATTTCCAGCACTTGAGGTATATTCCATACCGATGTTTAATAATCGTGTTACTGTAGTCACTTACGCCCATCAAGTATCCTTTGATTGGTACAACCGTGCTTCTCTTATGCATCGGTTTTATCACATCATAAGTCTTGTTCTTCCATCACAGTTGACATTTCCCAAACTTCCTAGCTATCTCACTCGATCATCACCGCGCAAGTGCAATACCAAAACACTCAGTCATACAGAGTGCAGAGGCGTAAACTCTTGGCGGTAAATCTCTTATGCGATTGCAATAGGAATTCACACTGAGTTCCTTATCACACAGTACCGACCATTGGCTTATTGCCCAGTCTGTTTATCATCACTTACTTGTATGTCCATTGAGTTTAACTCATAACTGGTTTTATTTGTCACATTATTATTTAACAATACTTATACAACGGTCGCTTACTGCGCACCGTGCTCTTACTCATTGTATAACATTAACTTACACTGCATCCGCTATTATATTAGCTTCTGCCATTACACTGTGTTTCGCCACTTGTTTGGCTGATTGCTGAATACCTATCCTTCGAGTCTTTATGCTCCTTGAGTGTTGTTCATTACACATTTAGCATCCCACACCTATGGTGGTTGCCATTAGGCTTATCACCCTTTCAGTCTGCACCACTGGTACGAATACTTCTTTTCGTAGTAACAACATGGTCAACTCTTAACACATTCTCTGAATTTACTTCACATAACTACCGTTGTTGCGGTCTCACAATATCAAGAGGTGTCCCCACACTTTAAGCAGTGGTTCGTTATCCGCTTACTTATATATAACATAAACTTCTGTGATCAATAACATCTTCTTAACACATTCTACTTGTGGCTCAATAGCCTTACTGCCTCGAGCTCTGCTCGTAGTAGGCTATTCATACACATTCACTTCTCCGTATAATATTACATGGCCTATAGTTACATTGAGTTCCATGACAAGGTGATTGTTCCTTTCATGGTATGCCCCTTTAAGGATGTCAGACTTCCTCCTGACGACTGTTAGTTTCAGTCTTTGCGTTTTCATTACGTTATCTCGTTCAACCATTGTCTTGATCCAATCACCCTTTAAGGATTGCTCCTGGGTATTGTTACTAGGTTATGCCATTACATCTGGCTTTCACTTATGACTACGTTTAAGTAACTACATCGCCTTGCCATATTTAGGCGGGTACTTACTCCAGCTATTTTGTTCATCCCTCAGGATTCTTAAGACATATTCCACGTCTTTACTTACCAACCAGTGCACTTCGCTCTAGTTCACCTTTACACGCTTCCTTAAAATGAATTCACTGATTCTTTTAGTCTTGTTCACTTTACTGGTTTCCTTTACTTCCACCATACTGGTAATCCATTGCTCTTGCTTGACTTTTACTTCGGACCGTAGTATGGAGTCGACTACTTCCCGTGTTCCAGACTCCACTCGTATACATATGTGGGGTACCCTACTGATACATTGCTACTTGCCCGACTACCCCATAAGAAGGTTTGTCAGGCCCACAAGCTCCTATCGGAGTGCGGTCGTCCCACATTACTGTTGGTACACTCGTAGTGTCCGTCACACGCCTAGGTGAAGTATTCTGCTGTTAACTCCCTTATATTATCCCGTGATAATATGCATACCGTGCTTCCCGAACTTAATCAAGGGAAGGTTTATCCACCGTTGTATTATTATGAACTCAATCCATTCCTCGGGTTGTTACCCTTGGGTTTACCGGTTTCCATCCGGTTATTTTAAAAGTAACTGGGTAAAACTTACACTATGTGGCATGGAGGCCTGTGTAGGTCTTCTGGTTTGGTTTAAAGAAAGTTAGAGATAAAATGGGTTTGAAAGAAAATTTGGTTTTGAAAACGGTTTTGAAAATGAATTTAAGTTGAAAGAAAAATTCTATTGGTTTCACAACGTTTTTGCCTTATCCAAGTCTAGCTTCTTGCTGACTGGTGTATTTCCAAGTACAGAGGTCAGGCTATTAAGCCCTTCCACAGTTATGAGGATCTTACTTAACTCCATGGTACTTTATAGTTGTTAAAAATTTCCCACACAGCTTTGTTGTAGCAGCACTTGCCTTGGCAAGTGCGCCATGCTGACTGGCTACTGGTTCAACACACATCGGTTGCGGGACTGCCTTAACCCGCTCTAACATCCGTGGCCTCGCTGGCCCTTGCTTGATCTTACAGTCTTAACAACAATTCCTTGGGTAGTTCTCTCTGTCTTCACATGATAACCATTAACTAGGGCGTTTCCCATTCTGGGAGACCCTTTTCTTAGTATTGTATCCTCCTCGTACTACGTTGTGGTTCCTTAATCGGTCGGCATACCGTTGCTATATTAGTTAACATTCATGATCCCGTAGACACTCGTCTCGGGTTTCATTACTCCACTCCTCCACTGTTGCACGATGGGTGCGTTGCAAGCTGGTTGTTCTCGACTGCTCCGCATGTCGACCCAGGTTGCCGGAAATTCCATTCCTTTAAGCATAAGATTCTTCACTTTTCGCTATTAAAAGCGGCAAACATTGTTCAGATGGAAACCGTCTTCGGGATTCACACCTTTCAGAATCTACCGTATGACAGGTTCTCCATACTTACAGAGGTAAATATCAACTGCCAGATCGGGTTTTCCCGAGTAAGAGATGACTCCCATCTCTCTGGCGTTCTCCCAAGTTATAAAATAGGGTTTGTGGAGGGCGGGATGGATATTGTAGGTATCCAGTACATACTGG
This sequence comes from Limonium bicolor, assembly GCA_023374045.1. Lineage (NCBI taxonomy): Eukaryota > Viridiplantae > Streptophyta > Magnoliopsida > Caryophyllales > Plumbaginaceae > Limonium > Limonium bicolor. Next base: position 150,322,829 of record CM041780.1, read on the forward strand.
CGTTTCCTAACTAGCGTACTTCTCACGCTATCACTCAACCCTTAACCCAAGGTCTTAAACTCCTAACTCGGTACTTCCTAAGCTCGGTATTCCAGTCATCAGAGCGATACTTCGCTCTGATACCACTTTTTGTAACACCCCAACTACTAACAACACACTTAATAACGTATCGCAGCGGAAAATCTCAACTCACAACATCACTTAACTCTTTGGTGTTACACGCCGTTAGCCACCCTCGTGGCTAACAAGGCTAACATATATACATCGTACCGGTCTGATGGACTAAACTCCCGAGCGACTACACATTAATCCGTTCCATGTTCAGCATTCATTATACACTTACATTACAACTGTACCGAGTAATTACCAACTAACGCCGATACAATTTCGGTCTTACTACACCTACAACACATCCACAATTTTCATGACTACCCACATTCAATCAACTACCCCGACCTACTCTCGAACGGCCTCCAGCTCCTTGTACCTGAAACAGGAAAGAGAAGAAAAGGGTGGCCTCCAAGGGGCTCAGCACCTTTGCTGGTATGGTAATCCCGCAGCCCGCGTGCTACGGGCCACGCACAACTAATTGTCGTCTTAGCATGCGATTGGTTTTATTTAAACATACACAACTACACACATACTTCATGCTTAAAGGCAAACATCCATTAGTAGGACACAAACACAAGATTAGCACACACAACATAACCATACACTTCACTTGACAACATACACACGACTTAATTCCAATCTTCGTAGAGAACATAAACTTTACTTAGGGGGTGCTGGGGTGATATAAGCCCGAGCACAACATACATACATTTTCTTTACTTAGGTATGGCGGCCTCATATAGGACCGATCACACCTTGCACAATTTCCCCCTAGCTCCAATAATGATGAGGTAGGTAAGCCTTGGTTAAGCTTGTGGGTGGTTGTAATTCAAGGAGGAAAAAACAACCGTAACATAACAAAGAGGGAGTTGAAATGAACTTAGGCATCAACACCCTACCAACATTTCACATGATTTCCCCCTACCCGATTGGAAGTTGGGTAGGTAAGCTTTGGCTAAGCTAATGGGAGGTCGAAATCCAATGAAGGAAAACAACCCTAACATAACAGGATGGGAGTTAATTCACGTATATACATTAACTCCCAAACAACACGTGCGACCGGAACGACCGGATTCCTCACCATACTTAACATATACTTGTTAGTTAAGGTTCCTTCATGGAACTTATCACATACACACATTAAATAGTGTTACTAGCACGGTTAGACACGTAAGGGAAATCACACCCCTTTTTAACAACATGGATAACAGTACCCGATAACAACAACATACTAAACAAGGTCACATACATCACACATAGTCACAACATATACTAACGCACGGATAGCCGTAGTTAGAACGTTCCCGTGGGTTGGGACGTTTATTCCGAATACCGATCTCTTATGTGACCCTAAAGTGGGTTAGTTATAGTTTAACACATAATTAAGGTTAAACGGTACCGAAATTAATTACGCCACAATAATGAATTACTTTAAACTCATTTCATGCTTTATCTTGCAAGGTGGCAAACACACAGAAAAACACATTAGCATACAAGCCGGTGTAATCCGGTAGGACACAGGTTGCAAGAAACCATACCTGTCACCAAGGTCCACCTATTGTATCCTCCTATGTTCCTCGAACAATCCTTGAACAACTGGTAACAATACAATTACTTTCATTAACATTGGGGTAATATGTTGTTTAGCGTCCATTGCGCCCATAGTTAACCCCGTCATCCCGTTATACTTAATTTTCTCTTGTGATCTTAAGTTTACAACTCTCACACCAAACCTAACACTTGTTTACCCACTTTAAGGCCTTTACATGTCACCAAACAAGGCCTAAACATCATCTAAAACCATTACCATTCAATCCCCCATCATTAGGAGCCTTAAACAAATTTTTTGTTTTTCTCTGGCATGGACCGCCCCTCTGGGGCGGTCCCAGGGGCGGTCCACAACAGAAGCTACCCGTTTTTTCTTTTTCTGCATTTCTCTGCACTGGACCTCCCCACAGGGGCGGTCCTAGGGGCGGGCGGAACAGAACCATTTTAAATCCGTTTTTAATTCCTCCAATTGATTCAATCTAAATTTTCTCCAATTTTTCACAATTTTCCACATTTTCCCACATGTTTCCAAACACAATGTTTAAACACCTTAAAACATGCATTAAACCTCTCCAAATCTTGGTTAAACCTTACTCCATTCTGCTCAAATCCACAAATCAAACTCTCACATTTTGCATTCTTTACACTATTTTGCATTTCTTACTTCCTCTTGTTTTTTTCTACCTCTCATCAAACTTACAAATCACTCAATCACATACATATAATTCCTAGACAATGCACCTCTAAAATCCCACATTCACTCCTTGTTTCACAAGTTACAAACACAAGCTCTTCTTCTTGAAATTCCAAGTTACCAAGCATCATTATGCTACAGATTTTGCACTCTCTTATCTCCATTCTCTATTTACCATTATAAGGCCATTAATCCACTCTACTCAACACTATACACACCAACCCTTCCCATTCACCACATCATCAAAACACTCATTTTCTACCAAAATTTCACCATAACCTCCCCATAATTTTAACATGTTCCCACACATTACTTAGCCCTCAAAAACACTCCAACCAACAAACCCATCCAAAACATTAAACTCCACTTGAATTCATCATTTCCAACAACAATAGCACTCAATGTACATAAACCTTAAAAGCTTGGCTCTTAGGCCCTTAATCAACATCAAATTAAACACTGAATTTCCTCATATTATTCGCAACACCTGCATTTCACTGAACATTTATATTGCACCAAAATAAAACACAAAGTCCTTAAAACACCACATAAGCTTAAGGTAAGTTATTTACCTTGGATTTCTTTCAAACTTTCCCCTCTCCTTACTTCTTGTTCCACAACCGATTTCCAATGGGGTTATTTGCTACACTAATGACCAAATACCATGAATGGTAATGAGCACCATGAAATTAAATAGAGCTCTTGCAACAACCCTAAAACAAGAGGGTGTTTAAACATGAAAATGAAGAGATTTTTACCTTCTACTTCACAATGGAGTGTATGGAATTAAGGGTGGCAAGCTCCAGCACTTAATGAGGATTTAAACAAGCTAAAATGAAGAGTCAAAAACGAAGTTCAAAATAGAGGCAAAATCGGCCAAGAAAAGATGGAGAAATACATGAGTTTGTGAGTTATTTCTTACCTTAAACCATCAAAGGGTTGATTAGCTTCAAGAATGGGTGTTTCCTCTTCAAAATGAGCTACACCCATGGAAGTCAAATGTGGAGTTTGAAGATTTTGAAAGGTGGAAAATGATCTCCAAAGCAAGGTGAGTATCTTGGTGTATTTTGTTTTCGATTTGGACTTGATTTGGTGAGGGAGCAAGGAAGGAGAATGATGGAGTTGGAGCTGCTCAAGAAAATCGCCATTGAAGAAGAGTAGCAGCGAGAGAGAGCTGGAAGGGAAAAGAAATTGTAAGGGGGAAGGAGAATAGAGGAAAGAGAAATTGTGTGAGAAGGAAGAAAAGTACTTTTTGCTTTTAAGGTTTTGTCCTTTAGCAAATAGTGGGGATTTAATTAAAATGAGAGGGAGAGGGGGCAAAACGTGGGCTACCTCACACAAGGGGCAAAAAATATGATTTTTGATAAAGTAGAGAGGAGGTGGCACATGGTCATTTAGTAGATAACACCCGTAAGTTCCCGAACTGTCAGTTTAACAGTCCGGGTCTGAATTTCGGATTTTTTCTCGTTTTAGTAATTTTAATGGTCCTATACCTTGAATAATGTTCAATTATAGTCTTATGATTGACTATAAATTTTTATTATTCCATTTAACCCGTTTAAAATCACATTTTCCGGGTTTCTTGAAAAACGTGCCTTAAAGCTCGTTTTGCGTTTTTAATCCTCTATTTGGATCCGTTTGCTTCGGGAATTTTTCCCACATGTTCTTAATGACTAAATAAGTCCTAGGAATCCTTTTAGGACCCTAGTTAAGGTTACATACTTACTATAATCATTTAACACACGTTTTTGCGTTTTGTGACTTTTACGTGTTTTCTTTTCTTTTTAGTTTTCGTTTCTTCACTAATGGTCTTAAGGACTTAATTAGCCTTAAAATATCATAATTACATAATTAATTAACATATTAAAGGTTTGGGGTATTTCATTAATATTTGGGGTATTTCAGGTGGGCATTGTAATTCTCTAAAGCTCATAGGTGGGCATTGTAATTCTCTAAATCTCATGGGTGGACATTGTAATTCCCTAGTACCTCGTGGGGGAAATATAATTTTCACTATTAATATTGATGTAAAACATAAAAATACAAACCTAATGATGATTAACTAAGACAAGCTCAAGCCCAACATTATAATATGATTGTCGAAAGACTAACCTACTACCCTCCCAAAGGACTACCTTCATCAACTATACACTTAAAATCCTATAAAGTTTTCAGTTGATCAGGAGACTTGCCATGCTAATGCATGATCATCTCCTTCAAAACATCATATAATACAGACACAAACATCACAAAACATGGTTGCACGTCGATAGTGTTCATCACCAACAAAACCATAGAAATAAAAAAACCTAGAGTTAATTAACAAGAAAGGGCTGAAAAGCATCAAACAGAGCACCATGGCTAACTAAAATGGTTGTGTCTGAACCAATGTGGCTAGCAAGAGCTTCTCTAATAATGGTGGCGATCGGGTCCGGTTCTACCGGAACCAGCGGTTCTACTCGGAACCGATTGGAACCGGAACCGGCCAGGAACCGGTGGGAACCGGAACCGAACCGCCTCAGCTGGTTCCGAATACGAATACATGTTTTGAGATTCGGGCCCGAACCGGCCCGGAACCAGAACCGGACGCCTGGAACCGCCTGGACCCGTCGTCGGATTCGGAACCGGGAACCGGAACCGTCTCGGAACCGGTTGAAGTTACCGTTGGGTTTTTAAAATGTAACCTCTTTGTAGTTGTACTCTTTTTCCTTATTAGGGTTTTCCCAATGGGTTTTTATCTAATAAGGTTTTAATGAGGCAGTGAATCATATAATAAAATTCTCTTTGTTCCTTATTTTTTGTAAATTCAATAAAAATTCCTAAGTCTTTGTTTCCTACACATTAAAGATTATAAACTTGAAGAATAACCAATCTAGGAGTAAAGCGGATGAAAAGAGCAACGTGTAAGCTCAAACGGATATCAAATCGGAGCTAAAACGAAGCAACTGGAGCCGATCGAATCTTTCCGGAACCACTCCGGAACCGGTCGGAACCGATCAGAACCGGAACCGGTTTTTTGACCGAATCCGAAGCGAATCCAGATTTCAGAACCGGAACCGGAACCGTCGAGACCGGTTCCGAATACGAATACACATTTTCCGGAACCGGAACCGGTGGAACCGGACCCGTGGCCACCATTATTCTCTAACCTTCATAGTGATTCTTAGATGGACCTTGAACCGCCTCCCACACCAATGCCACCCTGGTCGTCAAACGGTTTCCCTTTTCCCTTGCGCCTTGCCTCTGGTTGCCAGAGGTCCCTGAGCTCTAATCTTGATGCCTCAAGTAAGACGTCAGTAAATTTATGTTTGTGGTTGCCACATGAGGTAACTGGATGTTATTCGACTCTAGAGTTAATGAAAGGATCTCGCATCCTTGCAGGGGGGCTCTCTTCCAATCTGCCCAAACATAGACATTCCTAGGTAAAGGCCCTCCACACATAAAGTTCTCTAATTTTTGAGACTGATCCTATGCATCTGGTGGTGCAGGGTAACCCTGTCTACTCCTCCTAGTGTGATAGGCATCCGTATCGAGTCCTATACTAAAGGGGGTCCCCGAATCATTTCCTTGACTTGGGATCGGGCATGCATCAGAGGAGTGCAAAAATAACCCACAGTTTGAGCAGATGAGAGGCATATTATTGTATGAAATTGGAAAGACCTGGTACTGTCCATCGATAAACATCAGAATCGAACAAAGAATAGGAATTTGAGCATTAAGTTCAACCTTCAGACAAAGATAACTGAACCCAGAAGCAGCACCGTCTTCAATGATCCCCATGAATCGACCAAGCTTTTGTGTGACTCTAGGGCCGTCTCAAACAATTAGGGGGCCCTATGCCAGTTTAACTACATGATCATATAATAAAAATATTAAATCATATATAAATTATAAAAACTATTTATATCTTAATTTAAGTGATACTTAATACTCGATATTTACTAGTTTATCAGTTACTTTTTTATTTGTATACATGTTTTTAATAAAAAAATTGTTGACTATAAGTTTTAAGATTTTTTTGTTTTATTAATTAGTTTATTGTTTTATATGTTATATACTATAATAAAATTCAATAATAAATTATCATATTTTTGATAATTTTTTTACTTATAATTTTATATACATTAATAACTAATTGACTCTAATTAAAAATAATAATATAACCCGTAAGTTTGGGCTTCCAATAAGTGGGGGTTCTATGCCAAAGCTCCAGTTGCACGCCCTCAAAGACGACCCTGTGTGGCTCTAAGTGCAAGCTCCAAGGTATGAATTTCCTTGAAATAATGTAGATTCTTTCCTATAAAGGGATCAAAGAAAACACATGCTGGTCCAGGGTCATTGTAGGATTAATCAGTTGAAGAGTGAAGAGTTTGTTGTTAATAGTTCAAGGACCTCTTACCAGAATTTTCTACCACACATCCATGGTTTCAAATTCAAACACAAAAAGATCGTCTCCCGTCTTTGTAAATCAGAAGCCAGCCAACTCAATCCAGCTTTCCTTAAGGATGAACGCAAGGGCGCTAGCATGTTAGATTTCATATGTGAGAAGAATTTGAGTGAGGGAGAACGAAGAAGTGAAGAACGAGATATCGAACTGGAAGAACATCAATCTTATTATCGGTGACTTAATCACATTGTTTACAACCAAAACATATTTATAATAAAGAAAGAAGAATCTATCTAAATCTACTTAAATCTATCTAAATCCAATTAAGATCTATCTAGACCATTAATTAGATTTTGTGTAACAGAAAAATAAGTAGATATACGCCTAATCAAATAATGGACTAGTCTAAGCCCAACAAGTCCAATATGTAGTCCAAACAACAATATGTAACCCAACAATATAGTCCAAACAATATAGTCCAATATAGCATAGTATGAATAACTAAGAAGAGTTGTCCAATGAGACATCATCGAAACACGACTTGGGCGCCGTTGACATGAATTGAGTCCATGGAGAAAATGAAGAGGCGTTGGGAGTTTGAAAGTGTAGTGTGCAGGTTATTTTGGAATTTTAGAAATTGTGAGATGGAGCAGGGGAGACTGAAGGTGCGAGACGGCACAAAATGCTTTCATATATGTGGTGGAATATGGAGAGTGTAACACCCCTACCGCTAATCCTGTGCTTACCGTCCAATCGTCCCAATAATCAAAGTTACTCGCAGCGGAAATACTACTTACTACGGCGGGTGATACAACGCCGCTAACCGCCCATACGGCTAGCAAGGCTATTACTACTTACAGTGACGGTCTGATGCCTAAGTATACCGAGCTACTATATTACTTACCAAAATGCCACATACTGAATACTTACATCAGTGGATCACCGAGTGCCAAAGTATATTCGATTACATCATCTCCAAGTTTCCAAAAAGAATGAGTTTCTACCAGCTACTCATCTATACCAATTCCCATTCTATCAATATCCAAAAAGGTGTACCCGTGGTACACCGGCTAATCAAAAAGCTACAGCCGTGTACTACTTAGTACACCATTCGTAATTCATTGTTTACAATCCCAAAAAGAAGACAAGAAATGAAACCAAGTCTTCGTCATCCTCATCCTTCTCGGGTACCTGCATTCATATTAAAAACATTGCCCCAAGGGGCTCAGCAAAAGCTGCGCATGAACTCCGCATATACCGCGTGCTAGCTAGGGCACGCCGACTATTTGACGTCCTCTATACATTCGGTTCATTAATTTCATACATGCATGCTTTGTATACAACATACATGCACATACAATACATTACACAATCCAAGGCAATAATACAATAGGCCACACAATACTTACCTTCGCAACGTTAGCCAAATTACACATCCGGGTTAATCGGAATGCTATTTACTCTTTTACTCATCATACATTACTTACTCTTACTTACACTTACTTACTTTCATTTACTTTACTTACTCATTCTTACTTACTTGCTTACACTCAAGTTAAGTCGGTATGACCTCCGGCCCTGGGGACTACTCCGTCCCACCTCCGGGATTTACTTGACTCACCAATCCGGGATGCAACCCACTTAAGGGATTTGGGCCGCGGACCAGTTTAAGAGTCAGGAATCGGATCCAACCTCTTGTGTCTCCTCATCCTCACGTGTGGCCGAAACTATATCGGACTTCTACTCATTCCAATTTAATTACCAATTTAAGTTAGATTGGTTAGCTTGTTAGGAATCAGTTAGAAGTCCAATAGCAATCACAATCGGTCACGGTACAATAATTCACTCATTCACACATTCATTCCATACATACATTTCATGAATTATACAAACTAAGATTTAAAACAATACACTACAATATACAACACTACATGTTCACAAGTAAGCATGATAACTCCGATTCGTGCATTTATCTTATTTGGTGATCAATTAGCACACAACACACAAATCAGAGTAACCAAGATAGCATACGGGGCATGAGGAATTCATACCGTTCACCGTCGTACTTGTATCCCAACGTTCCTCTGGTGTTCACAAATCAAATCCTATTACATGCATACAATTGGATGATTAATCTAACTATCATTAACCAAACACGATTACTCTTTTGTTTCCTAACTCATACTTACTATACCTTTACATTTCTTATACTTACATGTGGTTTATTTACTCTTCCTCAGTTATAAAACTTGTTTATACTCTTAATGACCTTCACACATCCTTAATTAAGTCCTAATGATCTTATACTATCATTACCATTCACTTCCTTACCTTAATACCCATCTTATGCACTTATTTTTATAGTTTTTTGGTTGGTCCGGGACCTTGTCCAGGTCTTAAGTCCCGGACCAACTCATGGTCTAAGTCTCGGCCTCTTTTAATGGTATGGTCCGGGACCTTGTACAAGGGTCAAGTCTCGGACCCAAATGGTTGGAAAGTCTCGGCTAGTTTTAATACCCTGGTCCGGGTCCTCTTACAAGGGGTAAGTCCCGGACCTAAACTTTGAAAACTCTCGGCCTATCTTACAGGGGTGGTCCGGGTCCTTGTATGGGACTTAAGTCCCGGACCACCACCTGCTGTAACTCTCGACTAGTTTTAATACCCTGGTTCGGGTCCTTGTACAGGAGGTAGGTCCCGGACCCTGCTACGAGTTTGACAGATTTTCCAGTTTTCTTTGTCTGTTACAACCCAATTCCCCATTGGTCCTACACTTAATCCCACATATTTTAGCACCTAATTAGTCACCTAAACATGTTTAAATCCATTACTAATCTGTTACACCCTTTTATACTAATTCACTCACCCATTTTCTTAAGTTTTCGTTTCAGCACTTACAATGTTCTTCTAAGTTGCATTTTGCTACAGATTTTTAACTCTCACCTTCTTCATCTTTAACTCCCTCTTATAATGTCATTTCTAGAGTTTACAATACGCTAGTTATCCCTCCAAACCTACCAACTAGACAGCTCCTTTTAAAATCTGTTACAACACATTTTAGTCACCTAGTTTCTAATTCACTAAGTGTTCTAGTTCTAGGTAAATTTTGACATAACCTCCCCTAAAATCTTACATCCTCACCACATCATGTATTCACATTTTGTTAACCATTTCACCTGTTTGAAAATAGCAATAATATACAAGCTCTCATGCACCAATATCAACTACTAAACACTCTTAAAAATTCCTGCACATAACCTCTCATTCCCAAATCTGTTTTGACAAGTTTCCAATGTCTTATAAGGTTTCAAAACATTTGTATTCTCTTATACACCACTCCACCACTACACTACCATTTTACAATACCATTTTATACTTCCAAAATCTGTTACACAAACACATACAGAACTACACAAGGACAAGTATATTTTACCTTGTTATTTCACAAGCTTCTCCTTTCTTCCTCCTTCCTCTTTCCACCGGTTTTAGCAACTTCAACAATCTTACACTACAGCCCATATACATACACATTTCAATACTAAAAACTAACTCTTAACCATTCTTTGAAGCTTAAGGTATATTTTAGGGTTTAGAGGTTTCATTATCTTACAAGGATGTAGGTGATGCTTAGGATAGCTCAAGAACAATGTTTCCTCTCCTCCAACAAAGCCCAAATCGGCTAGAGTACCAAAACAACCAACAAGGTTTTAGCTTAATTTCGTTTTGCCCTTAAAGGCTAGAAAAAGACGGAGTTTCAAGAAGATTTTTACCTTAAAAGAACAAGGAGAAAAAGGTGGTGCTAATGGTAGTCTTGAAGCTCCAAATGGGGCATACCCATAAAAACGAAAGTTCTCCTTTTCGATTTTTGAAAAGAGGGAAATGTTCCTCTTGATGAGAGGATTCCAATGGTGTAGTTTTTATAATTTTTGGAGGATGTTTGATGGAGTAACAAGAGGAGAGAAGAGGGGTTTTGTGGGTGTTCTCTCAAGCTTCCATGGCCATCGGTTTGCAGAAGAAGAAAGAAAGAAAAATTAGAGAGGAGGAGGAGGAGCTCTACGTGAGTGAAGAGAATGAAATGGAGGAGAGAGAATAAAGGTGAGTGGGGGTTTACTTTATTATTTTGTTTGTTTGTAAATAAGAAGGAGTTAGTGAGTGTGAGGGAGGGGAATAGGGGACCGGCTGGCACCACACACACACACACAACTTTACTTTTTTATTTTAAAAGTGGACACATAAGTTTGGTCTATTTATGTTTCTACCCTATAATTTCCCGTTTTTGACAGTTTTTACTAATTTCTCGTTTTATTGATTTTATTGGTTCTAAAGCTTCACCAATATTTATTAATGATTATTTAGTTGACCAAAATTATTACGAGTCTATTTGACCCGCTTAAAGACACGTTTTCCCGGTTACCTCGAAAAACGCGCTTTAAGGTTCGTTAATGTTTTTAATCCGTTTTAAGGATCCGGTTTCTTCGGGATTTGTTCCCTCATGATTATTTATACTTAATTAAGCTTCTAAGTTACTTATTAGCCTAATTAATCACTATTTTTAATTACGGGGTATTTCAGAGAGTCTGGTAGAGGAATAAAGAGCGGCAGCGACCTGCAACATGCATGCCATAGTGGACTGAGAGAAAAAGTTGGAGGAAGATCCTCATCATTCCATAACTGTGTTGGTGCGGAAGATCTTCTCCATCCTTGCAAGGTAGAGGGAATGATTGTCCCCATTTCCCAATGTCAAGAGTAGGTGTTTGAGAATCACGGGTTGGTAGTAGTGGTGGTAGTGGAAGTGAAATGTCCAAATTCCTTCCATAGTAAAGAGAAGAAAGAGCAAATTACTGGGAGAAAGAGAGCAAAAACGAGCAACATTTTTCCGTAACTTTGATTTTAAGTTATGTACTAGTTTCTACTTTAAAAATACAATGTTATGTGCTAGTCTTTAAAGTAAAACTTTAAAATTAAATATAAAATTATATTTTTATAATTAAGATACATACATTTTGATAAAAATAAGACAAATTCCAACTCAAACTTATTGAAAAAGTTACTAAACAAATTATTTCATTGATATCTCATAAGAATCAAAGAATCAGGTATATTTTTTGAACTTTTCCATAGGTTTAGTTACAATTAGTTAGAATGTTGTGTGATTCTGTCAAAATGTTATGGGTTTCAGTCATAATAGCATACTATAGAAGATAGCTATGGAAAAGCTAGGTCGTGTCTCCTTTTGCAGCCCTTGGAAGTGCTACCTTTATCCTTTTCTCCCAGAGTTGGATAAGGGAAAACGATATTGATTCATAGGCAAAAGTATAGAAGAAGGTGGTGGAGTTAATCACTACAAGAAAAAGTTGTTTTAGCTACCAAGAATTGTTACTACTCATAAATTGATATCTAATCTAAAAACCCACTACTGAATTTTTAATGATACTAACATAGTGGTTACTATTATGCTACAACAACGACAATAGTAACTAAGTTATTGGAATCCATGAGCGTCAGCAGCAGATAAGGATTTGGGTTAGGGTCTGCATACTTCATGTCCCTAATTGTCTGGACTCAACCTTTCGATCTAAGAGGTAAGTAACCTAATGATCAAGATTTAAGTAGTTATTTTTTGTCATCTTTATTTTTTAAATGTAAAATTATATTAATTAAACTCCAGCATACCTGTTTATAGCCTATAATAACACATATGTTATAGATTATAATTATTACTAGACTTGAATTCCCATACCAATTACCAAAACTACCAAAATCAATTTTGCTACCTTTATTCTCTTACCGGTCATCCTCTACCTCCATTCTCTCTCAATTTTTTTGAAAGAAACCATTCTCTCTCAAATTAATTCACCAACCAACACATATTCATTTACCTCAAATCTATTAACTCCTTATCCTTCAACTTCTATGATATTTGGGAAGTTCTCGAGTTCACCTTCTTCTTCCAACTTCTTTCCCCAGCAACTTCTACGATAGGGTCTCACATACACCTTCTTGCAACTTCTACGATTTGGGTTAGGGTCTCGCATTCACCTCCTACTCATTTACCCTGTGTGGCTCCTCTTCTTCATCATCCGACGCCTAGGTAAACCTTCTTTTCTTCATAGATATCGAAGCAGGCGGGGGTGAATCTGCTGGTGGTCCTGGCAGTTCTTTCTACCTTCTTTATAGTGACAACAGAAACCACGTAGAATCGACATCCCCTACACTCCAGAAAGTGAGAATGAAGTTGGATCAACACATTTCAAACATCAATTCCAAAAGGAAGACAGCTGAGAGTATTTTTGTGTACTATACGGTGGGTAAGACAGCACATTAGGCTTCATCCAACAAGAGTAAGGTTTATAATTATTGTATAATAAGCATAGGTATATGTAAAAAATAGTGTTTGACTGATCAGAGCATCAGCAGACGAATGTGTAATAGAGGTAAGTATACGAATGTTTACAAATCAAGTATTCGAATGTAATAGTGTGAAGTATACGAATGTAATAGTGCGAGGTATACAAATGCTTACAGATTAAGTATACAGATGTGACACTGTTAAGTATTCAAATTTCTACAAATCAAGTATATCAATGTGATAGTGTTAAGTATAAGAATATTTACAAATTAAGTATAAGAATGTGATAGTGTTAAGTATTCAAATTCTAGCAAATTAAGTATACAAATGTAATAGTGTGAAGTATACGGATGTGATAGTGTTAAGTATATAGATGGTTACAGATTAAGTATACAAATGTAATAGTGCGAGGTATGCAAATGTTTATAGATTAAGTATATGGATGTGACAGTGTTAAGTAATCGAATTTTTACAAATCAAGTATATCAAAGTGATAGTGTTAAGTATAAGAATATTTACAAATTAAGTGTACGAATGTGATAGTGTTAAGTATTCAAATTCTAGCAAATTAAGTATACGAATGTAATAGTGTGAAGTATATGGATGTGATAGTGTTAAGCATACATATGGTTACAGATTAAGTATACGAATGTAATAGTGCGAAGTATACGAATGCTTACAAATTAAGTATATGTTAAGTACTAAATCAGTAGTATATCAAGTACTAAATCAGTCGTATAAAAAATTTATAGCAAAAATACATTTTTAGTTTATCAAACATACACACTTAAATACTAAATCAGTTGTATATCAAGTACTTATCACAATATATTCAAGTACTATCGTCTTCTATACTCATATACCAGATATCACTTGACTATTAAGCTATCACATCATTATTACTTCAACGATATTGAAAAATGTGCAAAAATTTAAATATAACATATTTTAAGTCAGAAGTGGCTTTTTAGTATTTCAAAACGTATACATTAAAATACTAAATTAGTACTAGTTCCAGTACTCAAAACAATATCTTTAAACACTAACATGTTCTACACTCATATACCTGATATCGGGTGACTGTTAAGTTACCACATAATTATTTCTTCTGTGATATTGGAAAACGTGAAAATTTTTAATATAATAATTTTTTTAATGTTAGAAATAACTTTTTAGTATCCCAAAACGTATACACTGAATACTAATCAGTAGTATATTAGTTACATATAACAATATGTTGAATTACTAACTTCTTTTACAATCATATACAAATATCCCGTGACTATTAAACTACCCTATAATTATTACTTCTATACTATTGAAAAACATGAAGATATCTAAATATACTAAAAATACAAAAATACCTTTTTAGTTTTCCAAGACACTAATCATTAACAAATAATTAAAACAACTAATCATTTATATAATAAAAAAGCATTCCACACATAAGAATGGATCCAGAAAAATATATCTGTCTATCCAACTATCAACCTTTACAAAAGCATGAAGAAGACCGCACTGAAATACCCCTAACATTTAAATAATTAAATAATGGTAAATATATTATTTAGGGGATTATTAAACCCTAAGAGTGTATATAAACACTCAGGCGTTAAAAACGCACCTAAACTCCTTAAGGTCAAAAACGTGCGTTAATGCCCGACCTTAAGCTAAACAAGTTATATAAGCTATAAACTTCATATGAAGTTAATCAAGGATCATTATATGACCCTTATAATGCAGGACCTTGTCTAAAATTAAATAAAAATACAAATGGCTCGAGAGTTCCCTTAAAGGCCCTTAAGGCCCGAAAGTCCCGGAAATACCTTATAGGATGAAGTAAAGCATTACACTTCATTCCAAATGCACCATAACACTTTATTAGATATATAAGATGAAGTCCTCACGCTAAATTCTCAGTTAAAAGCAAAGTACTCGGGAGAATTTCTTAACGCTCCTTTTTGCCCCGGTTAACCCGGGAATTGGTTTTGAGTTGATATAACCCCATATAACTCAATGTAACACCTTAACATATTATTATTGACTATAAAAAATATTTATAAACACTTGGAACACATAGCGACTATTTTCCATAAAATCCTTAAAGCACAAAAACGCACCTTCAAGTGTCACAAAAATGCGTTCTACGCAATTGCCTTGAAGTTTTTGAGGAGCCACGAGTTGATAATCTTAAAAGGGGATAAATTTAACATCTAAATAAATTAATGCCAGTACTAAATTCATAGTACAAGTGGGTGCGAGTTTTGGGTCAAAAAGGTACCTAAAATCAGCATTTTTACCTTAAAACTTTCATCTTTTACCTTAGTATAAATGTACCAATTAAATGCTGTGACCTATTACATGTTATAATATGGTCTTAATACAATATAGTGTGACAAAAATCAAATCAAAAATCAATCCCAATTGGTCCACAATGTAGGCGCCATTTAGGTGATTTTTGACTAGTTTTTAGTTGTAAATTGACTTATGGAATGGTGACTCACCTTAGCATGCACCATGTGATAATATGTCAATTTAAATCAGTCAAATGGACCTCCATTACCAATTTCCCTGCAAGAAAACAATGAAGATTAGCTTATATAAAGATAATGGAATTAAAATGCAAATCTAGTCATACTTTTGACTAGGCAATTAAACAAAGAAAACAAGTTGCTCCATTGGCATGTGGTTGCCGATTTGAATCAGGAAAAGGGGATTTTGGCTGCTACTAAATTAATCAAATGGAACATGTACCTAACTAGCATAAATCTATGTCTAATATAAACAAAATCAAAGTCCTTGTAGCAGCCCTTGATTACCGAATTCAATCAAGAATAATGGGGTTTGATTGCCTCATTAATTAGTCCACAAAACACAAACCTAACAAGCATGATCTCTTGTCTCAAATCAAGCAAAAATCAAGTGCTCCATTCAGTCCATGTTGCCGATTTTTACAAGGGAAAAGAAGGCAATTATAGCATGTTAGTCATCTTAGAAAATCAAAAGAAATACCTACCTATCTTACTCTTTGTCTTCTTCCTTCAAATTGTCAAACTAAGCTCCATTATGTCTTGACACCCAGCCGTAAGTCTAGAGCAATTGAGAGACTTTTGTAGTCAATCATGAAATCAAATAATCAAAAACAAATCATAGAATGAGGCCATGTGACATGCCAATTATTTCCAATTGGCTCCTTTCATTCTTGCCTTAATACCCTACGAGAGACTTCATTCATTTCCTTGCCCACATCAACCGAATGGTAAGCATTCTTTCCTCCTCTCATTTCTTCTTCCTTTGCTAATTTAATTCCTTAGAGCTTCAAGCTCCATTAATGGTGTTCTAAGTTCTAACACCATTTTAATGTAATTTCCTAGTTAAATCTCCTAAGTCTTGAAGCAAGAAATCATCCTAGCTACTTCTACAATTTTCACCAAGCATAGGTGTTCCAAGGAGGTTCCTAGATTCAACAACAACACAAGGAACAACAAGAACAAGTTATGGTATATTTTCATGCTTGAAAATCCTAAACAAATACCTTAAACAATTTTCAAAATTTAAGAACTTCTAAACCTATGTTCTCTTCATTATTTCATGAAGGAAACTTGGATCTACAATCATCCCACAGTGTACCAAAAATACCTTGTTAAATTCCAAAGGTAAACTCTTGTAAAAATTATTCCAAATAGTATTTATAAATCCTTGTTAGAAGTCTAACAAATGGATCTCCTAAATATATATAAGGAGCCTAAAGTTCTTCATCAAGATAGCATTTGGAGAGCTTGGAATTCAAGGAGAAATCAAGTACAAGAATTGTCTTGATTTAAGGGGTAAGTTTATACAATTAAGGTTTATTAAGTTTAAGCTTGATTTAAGCTTCAAACTTTAGTATAAAAATTATGTATAACCTCTAAATAAATTAGGGCCGAAAAACATTGGGTTATAATATCAAGAAAAATAATTTATAACATATAAGGTAAGATTATTACCTTAAGGTATAAATTTGTGTCACAATTAAATTAAATTAGGTAGATATTCAAACCAAATAATCAAGGGATAAAATGTTCTATTTTGAGTTTATAATCATTCAAAGTCATTAGCATAATTTTTAGAAGTGTTATATGGCTTATATACATTTATATGTATTTATTATAAGGTGTTAAAACAAGTTTTAAAACCATATGGTAAAATATAATCAAAGTCGAGAATGAAATGTTACATTTGGTGATTTTTGAAATGTGTATAAGTGTATTAACTTATATTATAATGAAATACCCCTAAATTAATTTAAATTAATTTAGGGGATTTCTTTTATTAAACCTTTAATAATATTATTAAGTATTAAATTATTATATGGAATGAGGAATATTAAATTATTATATGGAATTATGAATATTAAATTATTATATGGGGTTGTGAAATTTATTTAGGGGTTTTCTCCTAATTATTATACATTATTATAAAGTATTATGAATTAATAATAAGATTTATAAGTCAATAAATCTTGGGAAAATTATTAAACACTCCAAATATATTATAAAGATTTTAGGAAGTGTTGGAACATTGTTTTGAAACATAAAAGTCAATATAAAATTCTAGAGAACCTTAAAGCTTATTAAGCCTTGCTAGAGTTGACTTTTTGAGAATGGTCAAACCAGGCCATGAAACCTATACCAATAAATAGGTTATGAAAAACCATGAAGATCGATAAAAAGAACGTCAAAAATGGATCATCCTAGCCAAAGTTATGTTAGATTGAAGTTTTGAATCAAAATTTTAAGAAGTGCCACGTGTCACTCTGTAGTAGGTCGCCCACACTTAGCCGATTTCCTTCCCTGATTTTCGTAACCGATTTCACTTCCTAGCCCTAACTTTAGACGGCTATAACTTTCACATTACTCAATATTTTTCCATGCCGTCTTCACCACTCTCTTCTCCTTAATTCCCTCTTTACAACCGTAACTCATACAAGCCCTAACTCATTCTACATCGACGGGAAAGTTGATCCAAAGTTGCCAGCTTTCGAGTTCGTAACCCAGATTCCAGTTTTCATTCGATTTCAGGTAAAGTTCGTTTGCCATAACTTCCTCGTCTTTCAACCAAAATTCGATTTCTTTAGCTCGTTGTAAAGATCTCTAATCCTCTACAATTTTCGTGTTTATGCCCAAGTCTGATTCGTAACCAGTTGGGAGATATAGAGGTCTAAAGTTTCGGTTTCAACAGCTCATAAAATAACACCGAAACAGAGAGGTAAACTCGTGTTTTGCGACTTCAATATCTTTCTGTATGGTGCGAGTTAGGTTTAGTTCTTGCTACCAATACGTAGATCTACATTTCTTCTTTCCAATGAGCCCTTACTCATAATCTAACTCGTTTTGTACTGATAGTTATAGATCCTCAAAGTTGGCATCATGAACTGTCTAAAGTTCGAGTCTTCCCAGTTTTCCGAATCGGAATTCACCCAATTCGCACAATCCGGTGAGTCTCCGATCAAATTTCTCCGTTGTTGCTGCTCGTAGTTGTATTTCCGGCCTAACCCATGTTTTAATTGAATCAATTACGTGCCATATTAGGGGAATTCGTCGGATTTATTTTCGAATTGAGCTCTGCGACTGATAAACCCTAACCTTCGAATTCAAAATCAAAACTGGATGAACTCTGCATTATAATTGGGGAAATTAGTATCAATAGAACCGCAATTAAATTTCGGATTCAATGGAACAAGAATCACTCGATTTGGTTCTGTAGATTGTGAGAAATTGGTGAATTAGTACTCGAATCGAATTGGGGATTTGCTGAAGAACTGGGCGTTCAGTGTCCGTCCGATCGGGCTTAAAAGATTTGGACGGCCGAGATTAGATCGTGGGTTATAAAGATTGTTTAAGTTTTATAATATTTCAGAATTTAACCCTAACTTGTTGAATTTAGTTAATGGTCTTCCCGAATGTATTTTGACTTGAAATTTTAAACATAGATTCCTTATAAAATCTAGTTTATTTTGATGTAAATTAATATGGTTTTGGAGTTTTTAAACATAAGTTACGATTTTTGCAGTTACGGGTTTCTGGAATTATTTGGATAAATTAAAAAGATATTTTTATGAATAAAATTTATAATATGTCTAAAATGTTATAGTTACTGTATATTAAGTTGGGGAATTTTGGGCAACGGGAAAAGGTTTTAAAAATGGTGTTTGTGAGTTTTTCATAAGAATAACTTATAATATATAGTTTTTAATGTAATCAAAAATTAAAGTATAGTTGATTAATGAATTTTATAGGTTGGGAAAAATATAATAAGGCCAATTAACATTTAATACAGTATGTTTATAAATATTTTGGGTATTAACTTTAAGTGAGGTAAAAATTGTTACATATATTTATATATAATGTTTATATGAGAGAAATATAAATAGAAACTTATATTAAATCAAGGAATTTAACTAAACTACATTTTATTTATTATATAATATGGAAGCTAATATGTTAACTAAAACTAAGGGAAATACTCTATTTTGTAAACCATAAATCAGTTGTGGATATGTCTAAAAGATATTAAATATAATTAAATACAATAGAATTTCTTAAAGAATGTTCTGGATAAATCTTAATATATGTAGATATATATATTTATATATATAAATACAATAAAATAGATAAAGGAAATTAATTTATTAAAGTTATACCTTTGAACCTTTAGGTTTTGTAAACATTTAAAACGTATTTAAGACTTAAGTTTAGTGAAGTTTAGTATAAAAGGTTTATACATAGCCTATGGAGGGAATGTGTGTAAAAATAGAACATTTAGGAAATTAAATGTAAGTAAGGATACATAAAAGGTTATCTTAAAACACCTTATTATATAGTTATGATAAAGTAAATAATATACCCTGTGGATACTAAATGTAAGAGTTCTATGAGTCTAAGTTAATTATAATATGGTTATTTCAAGATGAAAAGTAATTTAACATCTTATGACAAGATTTTTAGATGGTTGTAATTAAAGTTATTCTGAACTAAAGATAAGATAAATGAGTTTAGTAACTCGATTAAGTTATAATAAAATGCGTCTACAACACTATGATTCCAATATACAAGATGTAGGTCTTAATTAAGTTAAGGGGAAGACTTATCATAAAGGATTATCTAGTAAATATTGATAAAATACCTAATCATTACCTTATGGAATAATAGTATAGTATTCTAGGATAAATCCATCATAGGTTATAATACGATGTCTGTCCTAAAGTAAGAATAAAGGTATTGAGCTTAAGGGTTATTATTGAGATTCTAAGACTAATTGAGTAATATAAATGCACTTAAGATATACAGGTATTAATGTGAGACTAGGTTAAGTATTAGTAAGTGGATAAGAGTGGAACAATTGATAAGTGTTAAAGGAATACATCCCTTGATCTTACACCCTTGGGCTATACAACATTCTAAGACAAGTCAAAGGTTATTCATAGATATAAGTGAGGACTTAAAAGACTGTAACACCCCAACTCAATCCAATTGTGTCTCGCAACTTAACAGCATAATATATATACATGTCACAGCGGAATTCTTTACAATCCAGGACCTTGCCACGGTCTGACTACAGAATATACCGAACATTAGTACAACAATCTTAACCATATACATATCCTTCTTACAACCCCCTCACATCCTATACATCTACTAACTCAAATTGCCATACGAGTGTACATGCACAACTCGTAGGCACACTAAACCCTTAACAACTGTATCCTCTTCTTACTCTCGCGTCGGCCGCTTCCTGATGTACCTGTGTAGTAAAAAACAGCCCCCAAAGGGGGTCAGCACGAATGCTGGTACGATCCCCTCATGGCCCCCAAGCTAACGTGGCTACGACGACTAATTGTCGATAGCATGGAGGTTGATTAGATGCACAACATAATAGAAGTGCAGTAAACAACAACTCAGATATGAACAATCAAGTTCACATACCATGAACGACTTAAATGCGTTCCCTTAATTAGAGAGTTAGTCATTTAACTCCTTAAGTAATGTTCCCTCTTAATTTAGTCTTATCTTAATCTTAGAACCAACCACCCTTCAATAAGGAGTGGATGTAGCTTATCCTAATCTTAATGATACAAACCATCCTTTAGAAAGGAATGGTTGCAACTTATCTTAACCTTACCTTACTCTAAACTTAACAATACAAACCATCCTTTAGAAAGGAATGGTTGCAACTTATCTTAATCTTACCTTAATCTTAATCTCACTCTTAATCTCAATATACAACCTTTCCTGGAAGGGATTGGCCGTATCTAATTCGAACTGGATTAGGTGATCCCACCGCACCATCTTAATGCCACCTACTCTGGACGGGAGTCCAGCGTAGCTGAGCCGGCAACCGGCCCTAGGCAACAAGTCCAAAGACAGTCCTTAATCGGAGGTCGAATCTACTATAGATAAACGACCCCTTTCCTTAGCATGCATGACGGAGATCGGTCCCGGGTTCCCACTCAAGTTCCAGTTAGTAGTATCTCAAAACCCCTGTTTGTTGGTTAACCTCTTTCGGGTCCATATCGTCCCTCATTAGGGGGCGTTCCTTAGTCTCACTCAATTCCTTACTAAGCATTGGTTAGTAAGTCTCAAGGTATGTTGTGTTTAGTTTAAACATCACACAACAATACAATATATATATAATATATTCCGGTTGCATGCTTTATCTTGTTTAGTGAGCACACAAAACAAATAGCACACAAGCCGAGGGACACCTCGTTAGCAAGCAGGTCACAAGAGAACTGTACCGTTCACCGTTGGTCGTTCGGCTGCTTACTCTCCTCTGGAGTCCAAACTCCCAAGTCCTAAAACATTCATTCAGTTTTAGGTTGTTAATCATTAACTTAATTCAACTTACTTAACCCTTAATGATCCCCACCTAACACCTCTTAAGTCTTACAACTTAATCTTACAACTTAATCTTAAACTTTTAAGTTTATTCTTAACTTAATCCCTTAGGTCTTTATACCTCTAATCATCATTGCCCCCTTAATGGGGTACCATTAATACCACTAAACTCTCTTAGGGTTTCTTTTTTTTTTTTATGGTCCGACCGACCCACCGACCGACCCACCCCTGGGTAGGTCGGCTGCAGAGAACATCAAACTTCACAGTTTCAGCCCGACCGACCCAGACTGGGGTCGGTCCCCTGGGTAGGTCGGCTGCAGAAACTTCCCATACATTGTCAAACTTTCTCCAATTTTTCCTCAAGCCTCCTAATGTGTTCTAACATCATTTGGCACATCAAACACATCTTATAACCTCCACCAAACTCATTAAAACAACTTACAAAGATCTTCTCAATCATTTGCTCAATTCTTACAAACACTCCTAACACTTATCATATAATTCCTTACATTACCAACTTGTATCTTTACCAAAACTTCAACCAACCCAAGTGTTCCCTCCTTAACAGTTTGGGCACTTCATAAACATTATTTTCCATCTTCAGTTCATTTACCAAAACTTCCTCAAGTCATCTTGCATAACCATGCACAAATTCCTCTCTTTTCCATTGTTACTCATCATTCCTAAACTCTTGGGCATACCTAAACATTTCTTGTCATCCTCTTAGCACCTTAACCTTGTTCTTCTTTACCTTAACTATACTACACCCTCCTTGGACATTTCCACCTCCTTTTACTCACTTACTCACCATTATCACGATCATACGCTCTTTTACATTCCTAGTCATTTTCCTTGATGACTTACAACATCCTCCTACCTTTTTCACTTCCATCACCCAAGTCCACACATTACCATTCAACTAAACCTTACTAGTCCACCACTAACATCATCACACTTACACAAGGTTCTCAAAACTCTCATTGTCTTACTCTCTAGTTCATACCTAAATCTCCTTAAGGCATTATACACCTTTCCTTAAAACTTATGCACAAGTCTTACACTCCTCATACCATGACTTTGGTGTGTTCAATACACCCACCTAAACTCTAACTTCCTCATAGACCATTCTAGGTCATTCTCATCCTTAAGAACTCCTTAGTTAACTCATTTCCACTCAAATTCTTCATAATGACTCCTAGTAAATCCTAGGTCATATTAATTCACCACCATCACCTAAACACTTATTTTCTACTCAAATTTCGCCATAGCTCCTCTAGTATATTCTCATGCCCAAATGCATTGTTTTTCTCACACAATAATCTCACACACACAAGTCCTTTTCATCTTTTTTCTCACCCAAATCAACTTATTCACATCATACTCAATATATTGCAATAATCTTAAATTGCATAGCACTAAGGCTCTTAAATGACATGGCTCTTAGGCCCTTAAATGACTTAAACTTAAACACTGAATTTCCCACATATAAAAGCTTTCAACCTGCAAATACCCATCAATCTCATAGTAGTCATAATGTTCTTAAAACTCATCTTAAACTTATATTACTAACTCATTTCCTTTGGCTCCTTAGTCACAAGTTCTCAAGCTTATTTAAGTTCTTTTTCTTAGGTTATATAACCCAACACACAATGTAAGCTCTTAGCCACATTGGTATCCACCTAAACTCATCCCTTAAAACTTAAACAACCATTAGGTAAGCATTTTACCTTGTTTTCTCAAGATTATCTTAACTTCCTCCTTAGACCTTCTTCTTGCATGAATCTCGGCCACCACTTAAATTCCCCTTGCCAATGTTCTAATCAATATTCAATGACTCATATGAGTACTAAACAATACACTAACCTCAAGGAATAAAAACCTAGGTTAGAAATGTGTTCTAAGGCATAAAAGTGGATGATTACCTTTGAAGTCTCAAGGTAGACTTTGGCATTGAATGAAATAGGACCTCCACTAGTCCTTGGTGAATAAATCAAGCTAGAACAAGGCATAAAAACATAGCCCCATGAGAAGAAATTTTCGGCCATGTAGAAGAAATGATGGAAACATGGTTTTTCTTACATTTTCTTTACCTTAAGAGAATGGAGAAGCTAATGAGCTCTTCAAACTTATTTTTCCCCCTTCAATGGCGTTTTCCCATGGCTCCAAAATGAGGCTTTTCAAATTTTGAAAAGATAGGAAGCAAGGCCTTGGTCTAACTAAGAGAAATCTATGCTTAGTTTTTGATTTGGAGCTAAAATGAGTAACTTATGGACATTTGAAGATGGAACAGGTATGGAGCTGCTTGGAACGGTTTGAGAGGATGAAGAAGGTGAAGAAAACCGTGGGATAAGAAGAGAAATGAAGAAGAGAGGAGAGAGGTAGGCTAATATAAGGTATTTTGCTTTTATAAAGCAAATAGTACTATTCTCTTTTTCTTCTTCTTTTCCTTTAATTGCTTGTCATGTGGTGACTCCCCACATCAAAAACCGGCCCCCTCTTATAATGGAGTATTTATGGTCTTGGTTGACCATCTTATTGACTTATGTTGACTTAAGCTTAATTTGGGCACTATTTGGCACTATTCACTAATTAGTGCACATATTCGTGAAATTTTTGGTTTCCCATTGATTTAGGCTTCCTAATGTGATACTAATTAGTACACATGTTGATTAAAGAGTAATGATGGACATTTAGCCACTCAAAACTCAATTCTAAGACAATTTCTCAAAAATGTGCTTTAAGACTTCTTAAAGCACATTTTGTGTTTTATCTTGTTTTCAAGCTTGGTTTTCTTTGCTAATTGATTTAAAATGACCATTAGGATATTACTAAGGTCTTATCATGATATTTGGGTACTCACCCAAGTCTCTCCAAGCTTAGAGCACGTTTTTGCCCTGATTGCCTTTAAGGCACTTTCTTGTGTTTTCCTGGGTTTAAATTGTCTACCAATCTTTCTAAGGCATATTCTAGCCTTACTACATCATAATTTGATGTTTACTTAGCATACTTAGGTTTGGGGTATTTCAATCTACCCCCCTTAAAAGAACTTTGTCCCCAAAGTTCCCATGCATCTTATCTTTTTAGAATACATGTCTTACCTCATTCCTTAGATCATATAGATCATACTTATGTATACTTAATCTCATTGGATCATTAGATCCGCCATATTCTTATACTTAAATATCACACAACATGCTTAAGCATGTGTAGCACTCAAAATTCCTTTTGTTCCTTTTTGATGATTAAAACATTCACATAACTTCCAACGTATTCTCCCATGTCACCGGTCCGTAGACAATGGCTCATTCGTCCTCGTCACCATGGGCCAGAATACAAAACACGCTGCTCTCCCCATGTCACCGGTCCGAAGACAAAGGCTCGTGCGTCCTCGACTTCATGGGCGAGACTCAGTAAAAAGGTAATCCTTTTTACGAGGTCATGTGAGGAATAATTCCTCTAATTAAAAATACAAGCAACTCCAATTTCATTTTATCCTAAGGCCTCTATTCTTAGTGTGATTTAATTGTGACCACTGGTAGGGAGTTTCAGGAATCATCCAACCCTGATGTGATCAGCATCAGTGTAGAACTATCCTTCCACCCCAATTTGTGTTCGGTTTCCCTTGATCCCTAGAAAATCAAGTTCCACCTCCCACGTCATTTTCAAACATCCAAATAATTCACTCATGTCCAATTTTCTATCTTTTAGTTCTTCTAATCATAATCAATACATCTCCAAAGTGTGGACTCCGTCCATCAAACATTCCCGATTCATCTCTTAGTAATTACCTCAAGATCTAAATTCCTACTAAATTCTATATCAGTCTCATACCAACTTCCACTGTCTCATACCACATAGCATTACTATTTCCTAACCCGTAATCATATCAAATTGTATCCCATAATGTTATCTTATTCTTATCTCCCACATAGTTCATATTGACTCATACCTCATATATTCTTATTTCTTAAGTCTCCTTAATCCTCTTCCTTAATTCTCTTAACTTGTACTCACACCGGAGTTAACAAGATAGGTACTTAATATGTATGGTATTCACATCTTCTGTGTGCAATAACCATGATTTATCTCAAAATTTTTATGTAAAACATATTCTCAAATTATTTTGTGCTATGCACACCGTAGTTTATGTACTCAACACACAAACATACGCTAAGCGGTTTTCGCTCTACCCCCCTTAAAATGGATTACGCCCACGTAATCTGCATTATATCATCCTTGAACATAAGTTCAAGATGTCTAATTCTCACCAAGCATTCTAGCTTCCATGTCTCTGTATCGAGGATTCTTAACGGTATTTATACCGTTTCCTTAACTTAGTTTGGTCTAATCTGAAAAGTAGTGGTCTGCTAGCTTCCGCTGCGCGACTATGATAATCTTAGGCTTAACTGCTTTTCTAATCGTTCATAGTGTTGTATATCCTTCTGCCTCCTTACAGTTTAGGAATATTGGTCTCTTAATGTACATGTGTTATCTTTATATATACACAGCCTTAATGAGTTGTAACTCGTCTATCTATTCTCCTTGGAGATTTTATGCTCATACTCTTAGTATTTTCTCGAATGTCTAAATTGTTCCCCTCGACTGATCTTTGGTCTCAGGATGATTCTTAATCTCAAACTACTGTTTAGTGCTTATTGCACTTTACAGTCTAATCTTACTCATCTTAAGACATGTCCTATGTCTATACTTAACAATCCGTGCTTCTCGCACTTCATAGTCCTTAATTATTTGTTCTCTGATTCCCTTGCGTTACTGGTTCAACTGAATTATTCTCTTCAACTGTTTGTGGTAGTAGCTGCTCTTGTCTGATCTTGCGTCGTCGTCGGTTGTACGGAGTCGACTACTTCCCGTGTTCCTTACACCACTCGTCTACATGCATGGGGTACCTTACTGGTACATTACTACTTACCCAACTAACTCATAAATGAGCGTGTCAGGCCTGCAAGCCCCTGTGGGGTGCAGTCGTCCCACGTCTCGTTTTAGTAAACTCATAGTGTCCGTCACACGTTTAGCTATTGCTAATTATGAAGTATTCTGTTGTCGATCTCCTCTTTCATCGTTCCATAATAACATTTATTGTTCTTCTTGAAGTTAAAGGGAAGTCCATTTACTGGTTCCTGGGTATGGTATGCTCCAGCTCCTTTCTGCATCCCGTACTGATTCGGTCTCTTAATAATTGAGGTCTCTTTCCGTAGAGCCTCTTATCATGTTCTCATATTTGTTCTACTAGGAATGCACTTCTAGTTCCATGAGGAATGGGTAGTGTGCTTCCTATGAAATCTTACCTAATTAGGTCCAGACTACTGGCATCAATGCTCAGTTCGTCTACCATCTTATTCTCTTACTTATACTGGTCTTAACTCATAAATCTAATTGCCTCAGTGTCAATATTTGACGGCTCATACATAATGGTCGCCTTACCGCGCACCATGACTTAATCCACTTATCTAACTATTATACTCACGACCATTACTACCGTGGTAGTTGGCCTTTACCATGTTGCCCATTAATGGTGCAACCCCTTACTCACTTATTCTAATGTCTTACCTTGTACTCAATCCCTTCTTGGTGTAAACACACTGGGAGTTCTCTCATTCCGGTATTGGCGGTTGTCGTACCGTGTTGTAAAATAGTTGACTCTTGATATGAAGATGTTATGCTCCAATCTTAGATTCGTAAGTAGGCTAATTTCTTTCGCTTTCTTTCATCCTTAGTGATGTTATCTACCATGTAGTTTAACTGATTACTGAAGAAGTCATCCGCTGAGTCACAAGCTTTCTGAGCATTGGTCACTTGACGTGCCATAATGTGCACTCACAATGTCTATCTCTGACAATTACTAATTCTTACATCCTGGGTGTTGAATATGAGGTCTATTTCTGCAACCTTCCTTATTACTCAAGTGTATCTAATATGTTCTAAAGTAATCTCAAGTTTACGGTTTCCATTTTCTAAATAAAGTGTATTTTATCTCTAATATGTGAAAGCCCTTTTGAGGGGTTCATTCCCACTCATGGCCTCACAACAAGGAGAGGTATCCCCACCCTAAAAGGCAGGTTCGTTCTCCGCTCCTGTCCTTAGCATTATCTCATTGGTACCCTACCTTGGTAATGTTCTTCCCAATCTAAGTTATAGGTTTGGTAACCGTTCATATCTACAAATTGTAGTCCCTTCGTGGCTTAAACATGCTCTCTTATAACTTATTGCGCCTCGGGCTCTGATGTGGTTAACATCCTTGGCTCGTAGGCTCTTAATGCTTAATGTCTCAGTTCATTATTTGTACTCTTACTCATCTGCAGGTCATCCCAATAAGATCCTGGTTCTTTGAGCACTATCCACCGTTAAGTTACATACTAAATGTAGTATCGGGTTACATGATAAGTTGCTGCATCCTGCTTCCTGCTAGGGAAGTGTTCAGGTGATCTGAGGTTACTTAATGTCTTTGACAATGCTGTCATTCTACTAGACTTCTGTCTTTTAATAGTCAAGGTTAGGCCCGTATTAGGCATTTGTCTTACGTGTCCAAGTTGGATATCATCCTGTCGTCTTATACTTCCATCTCAACGCTTCGTTCAACCTCTGTTGATTACGCCACCCCTTGATGATCAATCATACTTGGGTGTTAATGAGTTAGACGAACAGTACTAGCTGTCATTCATCAGTTGTTCGGCTCGACTATGCCCACTCTGTGGGGGTAGTCCTCTGAGCTTTCCTTTTCCACGGTTGTACGACTTTAATCCTTAGTAGGTCATAGCTTATGTTTATTTCTTTTATCCTTGATTTCCGGGTTTTCCAACATCTTCATTAAAGAATGTTGTTATTGGTGTCCTTAATGGTCACTTTGAGAGTCTTATCCCGTTTTCGTTGTAAGCCGATGCTTCAACAGTCTCAACAGTATCTTATAATACATCCCTTGTATATCATTGCTTATATAGTGTTTTTGCTCGCGATACCGAGCAATCTCTTAGGTCTTCCCCCTTGAAGTTTGAGATTGGTGTTCTTACCATACTGTCGGTTGCTGTTGTAGTGGGTTATACCGTTGCTTGTATTTATATGGTTTAGTATTTCGTCTAAGCTCAGCTCCCTGCTGGCTGATGTGTCGGTTCATCTCATCATGGTTAGGCCGTCAGGCCCTTCCAAGGTCCTATTTTTTTTTGTTCTTATGGTTTTAAAATCCGGTATTAATATATGCTACAACTGTAGCGTTCTCCTATTTCGCCTTGATGGCTTCCCGTGTAGCTTAACCGTGGTAGCACTTGCTATGGCAAGTGCGCCATGCAGGATGGGTTATTGGTACAAGGCACATTGGAAGTCCTCGGGACTCCCTCAATGATCTCTTATTTTGGATAACCGTTCATCCGGCAGTTTCCTTGTTGTTTGACAGTACTGTCATTTATCAGGGCGTTCCTCTTTCTGAGGGAACCCTTAACATTTTCTTATGTCTTAATCCTCCCTCCTGTCTCCACACGTTTTGTTGTGGTTACTAGGCAACGGTTTTTTCCTTTAGGCACTACATTGTAGTCCTATTCCGGTATACAACTTGTATGAGTTCCTATCGTTGTCCGTGTTATGTCTAGCAGGTTTGCAACCCTTTTCATTGTACGGGGTTTGGAGTTCCCGGTTCTTAACTGGACTTTCCAGTAACCTCAATCCTCATGCTCTGTATTATCATACTGTGTGCTCCTTCGGACCACTGTCCGGTACTCATGTCGTTTATCATTTCTCATCCATTGCACGCGTAGTGCTTTTATCATTGGTATGGCGGGTTATTTCGACTGCGTAGCATGTCGACCCATGTTGCCGGTAATTACCGTTCCCTTACTGATAGTATTCCTTAGGTAGCGCCTGTTTCTCTGTTGCGCTCCATTGCAAATATCCAAGTTCTCCATAACTGTTGTGCAACAAGATGTTTCTCGTATTGCTTACCGTTAGCTAACTGCCAGATCGGGTTTCCCCGAGTAAGAGAAGACTTTTCTCTCTGGCGTTTGTTCCACATATTTAGGGTTAGGGATGTGGAGGGCGGGCCTAGGTACTATGGATATCCGGTAAACACCGGGGAGTCCTGGCTAACGCACCTCACACTCTATCTCTCAACCCTTAACCCATAACTCAATCTCAGCCTCATCATTCTCCTAAGTTCGGTATTTCTTGTCTTCAGAGCGTAACTACGCTCTGATACCACTTTTTGTAACACCCCAACTCAATCCAATTGTGGTCTCGCAACTTAACAGCATATATATATACATGTCACAGCAGAATTCTTTACAATCCAGGACCTTGCCACGGTCTGACTACAGAATATACCGAACATTAGTACAACAATCTTAACCATATACATATCCTTCTTACAACCCCCTCCATCCTATACATCTTACTAACTCAAATTGCCATACGAGTGTACATGCACAACTCGTAGGCCACACTAAACCCTTAACAACTGTATCTCTTCTTACTCTCGCGTCGGCCGCTTCCTGATGTACCTGTGTAGTAAAACAGCCCCCAAAGGGGGTCAGCACGAATGCTGGTACGATCCCCTCATGGCCCCCAAGCTAACATGGCTACGACGACTAATTGTCGATAGCATGGAGGTTGATTAGATGCACAACATAATAGAAAGTGCAGTAAACAACAACTCAGATATGAACAATCAAAGTTCACACACCATGAACGACTTAAATGCGTTCCCTTAATTAGAGAGTTAGTCATTTAACTCCTTAAGTAATGTTCCCTCTTAATCTTAGTCTTATCTTAATCTTAGAAACAACCACCCTTCAATAAGGAGTGGATGTAGCTTATCCTAATCTTAATGATACAAACCATCCTTTAGAAAGGAATGGTTGCAACTTATCTTAACCTTACCTTACTCTTAAACTTAACAATACAAAATCCTTTAGAAAGGAATGGTTGCAACTTATCTTAATCTTACCTTAATTAATCTCAATCTTAATCTCAATATACAAACCTTTCCTGGAAGGGATTGGCCGTATCTAATTCGAACCTGGGATTTAGGTGATCCCACCGCACATCTTAATGCCACCTACTCTGGACGGGAGTCCAGCGTAGCTGAGCCGGCAACCGGCCCTAGGCAACAAGTCCGAAGACAAGTCCTTAATCGGAGGTCGAATCTACTATAGATAACGACCCCCTTTCCTTAGCATGCATGACCGGAGATCGGTCCCGGGTTTCCTCACTCAAGTTCCAGTTAGTAGTTATCTCAAAACCCTGTTGTGGTTAACCTCTTTCGGTTCATATCGTCCCTCATTAGGGGGCGTTCCTTAGTCTCACTCAATTCCTTACTAAGCATTGGTTAGTAAGTTCTCACGGTATGTTGTGTTAGTTTTCAAACATCACACAACAATAATAATATATATAATATATTCCGGTTGCATGCTTTATCTTTAGTGAGCACACAACAGCCGAGGGACACCTCGTTAGCAAGCAGGTCACAAGAGAACTGTACGTTCACCGTTGGTCGTTCGGCTGCTTACTCTCCTCTGGAGTCCAAACTCCCAAGTCCTAAACATTCATTCAGTTTTAGGTTGTTAATCACTTAACTTAATTCAACTTACTTAACCCTTAATGATCCCCACCTAACCTCTTAAGTCTTACAACTTAATCTTACAAACTTAATCTTAAACTTTTAAGTTTATTCTTAACTTAATCCCTTAGGTCTTTATACCTCTAATCATCATTGCCCCCTTAATGGGGTACCATTAATACCACTAAACTCTTAGGGTTTCTTTTTTTTTTTTATGGTCCACCGACCGACCCACCCCTGGGTAGGTCGGCTGCAGAGAACATCAAACTTCACAGTTTCAGCCCGACCGACCCAGACTGGGGTCGGTCCCCTGGGTAGGTCGGCTGCAGAAACTTCCCATACATTGTCAAACTTTCTCCAAATTTTTCCTCAAGCCTCCTAATGTGTTCTAAATCATTTGGCACATCAAACAATCTTATAACCCACCAAACTCATTAAAACAACTTACAAAGATCTTCTCAATCATTTGCTCAATTCTTACAAACACTCCAACACTTATATAATTCCTTACATTACCAACTTGTATCTTTACCAAAACTTCAACCAACCCAAGTGTTCCCTCCTTAACAGTTTGGGCACTTCATAAACATATTTTCCATCTTCAGTTCATTTACCAAAACTTCCTCAAGTCATCTTGCATAACCATGCAACAAATTCCTCTCTTTTCCATTTGTTACTCATCATTCCTAAACTTGGGCATACCTAAACATTTCTTGTCATCCTCTTAGCACCTTAACCTTGTCTTTCCCTAACTATACTACACCCTCCTTGGACATTTCCACCTCCTTTTACTCACTTACTCACCATTATCACGATCATACGCTCTTTTACATTCCTAGTCATTTTCCTTGATGACTTACAACATCCTCCTACCTTTTTCACTTCCATCACCCAAGTCCAACACAATTACCTAAACCTTACTAGTCACCACTAAATCATAACACTTACACAAGGTTCTCAAAACTCTCCTTGTCTTACTCTTAGTTATACCTAAATATCTTAAGGCATTAAACTTTCCTTAAAACTTATGCACAAGTCTTACACTCCTCATACCATGACTTTGGTGTGTTCAATACACCCACCTAAACTCTAACTTCCTCATAGACCATTCTAGGTCATTCTCATCCTTAAGAACTCCTTAGTTAACTCAGTCCACTCAAATTCTTCATAATGACTCCTAGTAAATCCTAGGTCATATTAATTCACCACCATCACCTAAACACTTATTTTCTACTCAAATTTCGCCATAGCTCCTCTAGTATATTCTCATGCCCAAATGCATTGTTTTTCTCACACAATAATCTCACACACACCAAGTCCTTTCTCATCTTATTTTCTCACCCAAATCAACTTATTCACATCATACTCAATATATTGCAATAATCTTAAATTGCATAGCACTAAGGCTCTTAAATGACATGGCTCTTAGGCCCTTAAATGACTTAAACTTAAACACTGAATTTCCCACATATAAAAGCTTTCAACCTGCAAATACACCCATCAATCTCATAGTAGTCATAATGTTCTTAAAACTCATCTTAAACTTATATTACTAACTCATTTCCTTTGGCTCCTTAGTCACAAGTTCTCAAGCTTATTTAAGTTCTTTTTCTTAGGTTATATAACCCAACACACAATGTAAGCTCTTAGCCACATTGGTATCCACCTAAACTCATCCCTTAAAACTTAAACAACCATTAGGTAAGCATTTTACCTTGTTTTCTCAAGATTATCTTAACTTCCTCCTTAGACCTTCTTCTTGCATGAATCTCGGCCACCACTTAAATTCCCCTTGCCAATGTTCTAATCAATATTCAATGACTCATATGAGTACTAAACAATACACTAACCTCAAGGAATAAAAACCTAGGTTAGAAATGTGTTCTAAGGCATAAAAGTGGATGATTACCTTTGAAGTCTCAAGGTAGACTTTGGCATTGAATGAAATAGGACCTCCACTAGTCCTTGGTGAATAAATCAAGCTAGAACAAGGCATAAAAACATAGCCCCATGAGAAGAAATTTTCGGCCATGTAGAAGAAATGATGGAAACATGGTTTTTCTTACATTTTCTTTACCTTAAGAGAATGGAGAAGCTAATGAGCTCTTCAAACTTATTTTTCCCCCTTCAATGGCGTTTTCCCATGGCTCCAAAATGAGGCTTTTCAAATTTTGAAAAGATAGGAAGCAAGGCCTTGGTCTAACTAAGAGAAATCTATGCTTAGTTTTTGATTTGGAGCTAAAATGAGTAACTTATGGACATTTGAAGATGGAACAGGTATGGAGCTGCTTGGAACGGTTTGAGAGGATGAAGAAGGTGAAGAAAACCGTGGGATAAGAAGAGAAATGAAGAAGAGAGGAGAGAGGTAGGCTAATATAAGGTATTTTGCTTTTATAAAGCAAATAGTACTATTCTCTCTTTTTCTTCTTCTTTTCCTTTAATTGCTTTGTCATGTGGTGACTCCCCACATCAAAAACCGGCCCCCCTCTTATAATGGAGATATTTATGGTCTTGTTTGACCATCTTATTGACTTATGTTGACTTAAGCTTAATTTGGGCACTATTTGGCACTATTCACTAATTAGTGCACATATTCGTGAAATTTTTGGTTTCCCATTGATTTAGGCTTCCTAATGTGATACTAATTAGTACACATGTTGATTAAAGAGTAATGATGGACATTTAGCCACTCAAAACTCAATTCTAAGACAATTTCTCAAAAATGTGCTTTAAGACTTCTTAAAGCACATTTTGTGTTTTATCTTGTTTTCAAGCTTGGTTTTCTTTGCTAATTGATTTAAAATGACCATTAGGATATTACTAAGGTCTTATCATGATATTTGGGTACTCACCCAAGTCTCTCCAAGCTTAGAGCACGTTTTTGCCCTGATTGCCTTTAAGGCACTTTCTTGTGTTTTCCTGGGTTTAAATTGTCTACCAATCTTTCTAAGGCATATTCTAGCCTTACTACATCATAATTTGATGTTTACTTAGCATACTTAGGTTTGGGGTATTTCAAAGACAATTGAGACTTTGAAATAAGAGTAAGGAGTTTATTTAAGTGTAGCATAGGCTACAAGTGTTTGATGATAGACTACTTTTAATATTCTTCAGAGTACTGTTGATTGTTTGCGCAAGTAGATTAGAACTGCTACAACGTTACCCAGGTACGATTTCTCGTACTCAGCTTGATGTGTTTTGGACTTTATGGAATGTGTTGTACGATTTCTCGTACTCCGATATTTTTAATGGTTGACTTGTGGAATGTTTTGGAAAACGCTAACTGACTTTAAGAGGATTTTCTAAGAAAAAAAATGGTTGTGTGACTAACTCAGCTTGTGTGACTAACTGAGCCTTGGATGTGGAACTCACTTGGGTATTGGTTTCTTCTACTTGGTTGCCCGTTAGACATTGGCTGCTTAGGGTTTACACTTCTGCACTCTGTAGGACTGAGTGTTTTGGTATTGCTCTGGGTAGTTGGTGATCTAGCGGGATTTTTGGAAAAGGTCAATCTTGGAAATCTTTCTTTCGACGTGCGCGCGTCTTTAATGTGAACAGTAGGGGGCTGTATATCCCTCGCCCATAGGGGCATTGATATTTGACAGTAGGGGGTTGTATATCCCTCGCCCATAGGGGCATTGATATTTGACAGTAGGGGGCTGTATATCCCTCGCCCATAGGGGCTTTGATATTTGACAGTGAGGGGCTGTATATCCCCTGTCCTTAGTGGACGTGATGAACAGTGAGGGGCTGTATATCCCCTGTCCTTAGTGGACGTAATGAACAGTGAGGGGCTGTATATCCCCTGTCCTTAGTGGACGTGATGAACAGTGAGGGGCTGTATATCCCCTGTCCTTAGTGGACGTGATAAACAGTGAGGGGCTGTATATCCCCTGTCCTAAAAGGACGTGATTGGCGGTGGGGGCCATCTCTCCCAGTTGAATTATTCCACTCTTGAGTTCTTGATTCTTGGATCTATTTTATCATTCCTAGTCCTTTGTGACTACCTGAGTCTTTCTACTCCTAACGGGGATTGGGTTTAACTAAGGAAATGGATGTTCACTAACACATGATGTGATTGTGTTTCACTAACTTTACCTTTTCTATCATTTATCTTTATCCTTAACTTGTTACCTTTGACTTGGTGATTTTTAAAGTGCCTTGTTTCCCTGCTTTACTTTCAAGAGTTTAATTTCAAGTTACTGTTTGTTTTGAAGAGTTATGTTTTATAAGTTTGTTTTTGGAGAATTGTACCAGTTCCATTCCAGGGAACTGACCCGCCCCTTTTGGGGTGGGCTGCTTGGTTTCATCTTGCAGGTACGAATTGATTTACAGGTGGCCACGAAGAGGATGAACGTTTGGGATGGGACTAGGTTTTGTGGAGAGTTAATGTGTTTAATTTCTATTATGTTTGTGTTAAGTTTTTCTCGAGTTCAGACCGTAGCTTTTGTAGATTGTAAGTTGTAATTGGTGAGGTTTGGTGCCGGGTGTTTGGAACCCGATGGTCTGTAATCGCCTTAGAGTTTTATTTCCGCTGTATTTATGGTTAATAGGGGTGTTACATATAAATTTAGGGTACATTAAAAATAGCTATAAGTATTTAAATGGCTAGTTCATAAAGTTATGTGGCTAAAATATAAATTTTGAAAAGTATAGGATATTAAAAATAAAAGCCGAGAGCTTAAGGGTCTGTTTGGTGTATTTATGGTATAATATAAGGTAGGAATTAATATTATGAATTTTGGTGAATTCAAATAAGTGTTTAAGTGTTAAAATTATATTTTATAAAGTTTTGGGGCTATTTTGTGATTATTGAGAAGTTTGGGATATAATCGAGAATATACATGATTTTATGGGTATATTAAAGTACTAATTATGAAATTAAGTCTTGGTCAAAGTGTTGACCAAAAACTTTGGGTTAAAATGATTTATGAAATAAAATATTAAGTTTATAAAAGTTTTGGGATGAATATATAATTTATGAAAGTATATATGTAAAATCTGAACTGAATATGGGCGGAAATGTATTTTGCAAAATTATATGGGTCTTCTCGGTAATTAAGAAGGATTAAATATTAAAACTATAGTTTATGAATTAATATGTAACTTATATAAAGTTTTTGGGTTAAATTGTAAATAAAGGAAAGATATTTATTAAAACCGAAACTATATGAGGCTATATGATAATTTACGAGAATTAGTGGGCACAAATTGTAATTTCCGGAAGTTGATATGGTTAATTAGTAAATTATAGAAGTTATATGGTTATTGATAATTTATAAGAGTTGTTGGGTACAAAATATAAATACCGAATTATTATGGTTGGTTTTGTAATTTAGTAAAGAAAGGAATTAAGATTAAGTAATATAATGTATAATGGTATATTATGGAGTATAATATAAAGTTTAATAAATAAAGGTAGTCATAATAAAAATAACCAAATAATATAATATAAAGAATAAGTGGAAACAATTATGAATATATAATAAATAAGGTAAGGATATACCATATAATGGAAATTCATTATCACATGTGAACACCACATAAAATAATGAACTGTTAGATTACCTAGAACCACTGTTAAATAACGGGGGGAAATAAAGAACATACAGAGTTAGTATACTACGAGTATAAACTCTTACAGTGACAGTACTGTAATATTTAGTGAATAGTTATATTAATATTACCCGGTATTACTTGTAAATATAACCGCGTACGGGGAGGAACTGTTAAAGCGTGAACTGTCAAGCTAGCTGTTATCACGGTGAACGGTATGTTAATTGTGTGGTCTGAATGTCCTAAGGATTATCCTAAGGTCCAGACATTATGTGTTTAATTGTTAAGAGCGATATCTGTGATTTTATGAATATGATATTGTATATTGTATTGCTCGACACCACTGCATTTTATTTATACGCGAACGTCTTATGACTGGAAGTTTATACATCTAAACTGGGAAAAAGACTAACTGACCTTTAGGTATTATTGAACCTAACTGAATGGTCAACTGTTATAGTTTTAATTCAAATATTGGTTATTGTACCACTGACTAAAGGGCTAACTTATAAAGAGAGGAATCGAGACTGTTTTGACTTTCTGGTTGCTCATCGTGATCACTACGAGAGACTTCAATGGGGAGTCACTCAAGGGAATCCATCAATCACACTCGATGATGGCAGAGGGCACTACCGTTGGTGCACAGGTTCGACCGGATCGGTCAATATCCAGGGCCATAAGGTCAGCTGGTAACGGTTCCTTTGGAACCTAGGGGACCCACTGTCCATTATTAAAATATTAAGGGTTGTCTTGACATGACGCCTGAGGTGGAATTAATTGGAAAGGTTTAAGTGGTTGGTTCAAAAGGTTAAGGGTCATGTGACCTACTAACAAGTACAGTTAATTAATACGCGTATCTTGTTTGGTTATTGTTATGGATTATTGGTGTTTGGTTATTGGTTGATGTGTAATAATATGTACTAATGTTGCAGGTGAACTGTTATGTGATTGTTTAAATGTTTACAGTTATTACTGTTATTATTATAAACTGGTATATCTTGTAATGAATCTAATATCAAGATGACTAAACGACTTAAGGAATCTAGATGACTTAGGACTACATTTAGCATACCAGCATTTCGATTGCTGAGCCCTTCAATGGGAAAAACATTTCAGGTTACTGAAGAAGACACAAGCCGGAGTGCGGCGAATAGGGTAGCTGCTTTGTTTTAATAAACACTTTGTAGATTTAATATGTACTGCGTTTTGGGATTGTTGTATTTAATTAGTTGCTCATTTAGTTTTGGATTTGGTCTGTAATAATTAGAGTGCTCAGTATCGGTTCATCACAGCGTAAGGAGTTTATTAGTTGGAAAGAGTAAGGATGCCTTGTTACTCACAAGAGTGAGTAACGGCGTGTAACACCAAGGTTAGATAGTTTTATTTTCCGCTGCAACGTTATTTATTTTGCTACGACTTGCGACGTTAATTCAGGTTTAGGACTAGGGGTGTTACAAAAAGTGGTATCAGAGTGAAGTACCGCTCTGATGAAGGATATTGAATCAAGAACAGTGAGCATAGGAATATTGGGATAACGGGAAACGTCTGTGAGAATTCGTGACTTAGAAAGAAAAACCCTAGGGATATTTTTATTGCTAGTAGTTAGCTTTATTACATGATTATGGTTGTGTGTGTATTACGGTGTAGCACCGAGTAGTAATAATAGTGTACTATACTATAGATGTTTGTAGTTGGAAGACCACGTGGAAGCGGCAGAGGACGAGGTGGAGCAGCACTAGCAGATGTCCCGGAAATACCAGGCCTGGCAGAGGCCATGGCAGCCTTCGCCACACAGCTAGGAGCTCAAGTTGCGGGAGCCGTACCCCACCTGCCATAGCCCAGGGAGACCAATTGGTTGAAGAGCGTTGCAGACGCACGAGTACCGACTTACTCGGGGGAACCAGACCCTGCCGCACTGGAGAAGTTCATAGTAGAGCACCAGAAAGCTTTCAGGGCCGTTAGAGTTCTAGAGGACCAGAAGGTCGACATCGCCGCATACAACTTGAAGGATGCAGCTAACACTTGGTGGCGGTCTGTGGAGGGCCACCATAGAGCTACACCGGATTTTGGATGGACAACGTTTGTAGAAGTGTTGCAGGAGAAGTACTACCCCGAACACTTGAAGCAAAGAAAAAGGCAAGAGTTCGAGACATTAATCCAGGGGCATCAAACAGTCGACCAGTACTATGCACGATTTATCAGCCTGCTTGACTACATTCCAGGGGTCGACTACTCCGACGTTGTGAAGATTCAGAAATTCAGGGGAGGGTTACAATTTCGTATCCAGAGTGCCATGGGAGCAATACGTTTTACTACCATCCAAGAGTGTTATGACACTGCATCAGCAACTGAGTTAATGCTACAATCCAGGGAGGAAGTTCAAGGAAAGAAAAGAAAGAATCCTGAAGGGGAAGATGGGGGAGCAACATCTAGCGGTTTCTACAAGAAGGGGAAGTAAGAAAACTTTGATTGAGAAGGAGTACTCATATATTACCTACACTTAGTTGGGTCACAAACCTAAAACTCCAACAGGAAATTCTTTGAGAAGAAGAAGGGGCGGAAGGACTTCCACGGTCAGAAGACGAAGGAGCAGGTCCCTCGTCTGACCGGCCCAGCCATTGATGCACAGCCATTTAGGTCGGCACCACCTAGGGGTAAGGATACTCACCTCTCATTTAACCAAATGATTATTAGCTATACCCGTACTAAACCATGTTGTAATAAACAACAGGCAACAAGCCAACCCAGCGCCACTACTACTGTAAGCGCTGTGGTAATGATAACCCAGGCGTGGATTGTTCAGGAAAGAAGGTGGAGTGCTGTTACTGCAAGAAGGAAGGCCACCGGGAGTACGAATGCTTCTCCAACCCAGCGAGCAGAGCATACAAGGGATCTAGAGGTTCGCAGAGGACCCAAGCTAATGAGGCGGGCGGACCAAGAGGAGGTCAGGCACCGCAGAATACCACCTATACAAGAGGACCGGGAGGACAGCCATCCTCATCCGGGAGCCAGAAGGGAAAGGAGGTAGTTCCGAGTAGAAACACCCTATATTCAGTGGGAACTTCAGGCGCTGAGGCTAGCGCTCAGCGCGAAACCGGTAAGCCTAGAACTTAGATCAAGAGCATGATGCTATGAATGTGTGTTTACAGTTGTTCAGTCGATAAGACTTGTATGTGTTTTGTGTGAAATAAAATTTAGAGAGACCTAATTTAGGAAATCTCTCACCTAATAGGATGCTTCAACATTTGTTTTCCCTTACCTATGAGACCGAGATCACCTGAGCCTATGAGCGAAGGTCGGGAATATCCAGAGAAAGAATTCCCAGTACTTCAACCCGGCATGATCCTACTCAAACAATATTTTAAATTTAGATGAACAAATAGCCATTGTAAATGAATGTAGAACCTTGGGAATAGGCCTTGGAGGATTTTATCATCCAGGATATGGTAGAGGATCAAAACTTAAATTGTATATGATGTGTATGGGTAAGGATTGGGATCCACAAACTAGGTTGTATAGTGAAGAAATAAAGATAGATGGAACACGAGTTCCTAGGATACCCTATAGTTTTCAAACTTTGGCGACAGAAGCGGTCAAGATTGCACAACAACAAGAAACCAACCCTATACCGGATATGGAAGCCGACATTTGTATAGCAAACTTCTATGAAAAAGGGGGAAAACTTGGATTACACCAAGACCGAGATGAGACATCAGAGTCGATTACCAAAGGGATACCAGTTGTATCATTCTCCATAGGAGACGATGCTGAGTTTTTATACGGTGATCAGAAGAGAATGGACAAGGCGAGAAAGATTATTTTGAAGTCAGGAGATGTATTGATATTTGGTGGAGAATCAAGACAAGTATACCATGGGATTAAGAGCGTTAAGTTGAACACAGCCCCATCAACCTTAGTAAACACTACCCATTTAAAACCTGGACAGTTAAATCTGACATTTAGGCAATATTGATGTAATTATGGAGCTTTTATGTGAGAATCATTGGATTAATGAATGGCATTTTAATACTTTTGAGACATGCACTATCTTACAAATTGTTAACCCCAGGCCTCGAGTCTAATAGAGGAGCAGTACTGAATGTGTTGGACAAGACCGGGGCCAAGGATAAGGGGAATGTTATCATGGGAACCTTTACAGTAAATGGTGTGAGTGCATCGATACTGTTCGATTCAGGAGCGTCTCATTCCTTTATATCATCTACATTAGTAAGGAAGTTAGAGACAACCCCTGAGCCTCTCTCAGATTTCCTAGTCACACTACCGATGAAGGAGAGAGTGAGGTGCACCAAACTACACAAGGGAGTTCAGATTAACATCATGGATGAAGAGTTTCAAGCGGATTTGATTGAGTTGGATAATTTGGGATTTGACATCATCATGGGCATGGATTGGCTGCAGAAGTACAAGGGACGACTACATTACGTAGAGCATAGATTACTACTGAAGAGCCCAAAGGGCAAGACAGTTTCATATCGCAATACTCCTAGAGATCCGACATTCAAGCTAGTATCTGCTATTACATTGATGAAGAAAGTAAAGAAGGGACAGCCAGTCTATTTGTGCTATGTTCAAGACACGAGGCGGGAGGAGAAGACACAGTCAAATATACCAGTCGTTTCAGATTTTCCTGACCTATTTCCAGAAGAATTACCAGGGATGCCACCCAAGAGAGATGTGGAGTTCTCCATCGACTTATTACCATGCACAGGGCCTATTGCTAAAGCACCATACAGAATGGCACCAGTGGAGATGAAAGAGCTGAAGACCCAGTTAGAAGATCTGCTTGATAAAGGTTATATCAGACCGAGTGCATCACCATGGGGAGCACCAGTGTTGTTTGTGAAGAAGAAGGATGGTAGCATGTGACTATGCATCGACTACAGGGAGCTTAATGCAGTCACGGTGAAGAACAAGTACCCGTTACCACGGATTGATGATCTGTTCGACCAGTTAAGAGGCACTACAGTTTTCTCGAAGATTGATCTGAGATCAGGTTACCACCAGATACGGATAGCTGATGAAGACATGGAGAAGACAGCCTTTCAGACGTGTTATGGGCACTATGAGTTCACAGTTATGCCATTTGGATTGTCGAATGCCACAGCTATATTCATGGATCTTATGAACCGGTTATTCAGAGAGCAGTTAGATTCATCAGTGGTTGTATTCATCGACGATATTCTAGTTTACTCTAAGACTAAGGACGAGCACGAGGTGCATCTGAGGCAAGTTATGCAGACCATGAGGGAGAATCAATTGTATGCCAAGCTTTCAAAATGTGATTTCTAGTTAGACAGTGTATCCTTTTTAGGACATGTAATATCAGCCAGCGGAATATCTGTAGACCCTGCAAAGATTGAGGCAGTTAAGACTTGGCCGAGACCGAAGACAGTGACAGATATCCGTAGTTTCTTAGGATTAGCTGGTTACTACAGAAGATTTGTACAGGACTTCTCCAAACTGGCGAAACCTATGACGAGCCTGATGAAGAAAGATTCTCCATTTGTATGGACAGCAGATTGTGAGCGCTCCTTTCAGACACTGAAGGATCTACTGACGTCGGCACCAATACTCACCATTCCAGAGGGGACCGACGGATTCGAAGTTTATTGTGATGCCTCAGGCACAGGGATAGGGTGTGTACTCATGCAGAATGGGAAGGTGGTTACTTATGCATCATGATAGTTGAAGAAACATGAAGAGAACTACCCGACTCATGATCTAGAATTGGGAGCAGTTGTTTTTGCATTGAAGATCTGGCGACACTACTTATATGGAGTCACAGTGATAATTTACTCAGATCACAAGAGCCTTCAACACTTATTCACGCAGAAGTAGCTTAATATGAGACAGAGGCGATGGGTCGAGTTTCTGAAGGACTACGACATTGACCTCAGGTACAAGGAGGGCAAGGCAAATGTAATTGCTGACGCCCAGAGCCGTAGAGCTCATTCTTTATTTGCCATGACAGGAGACAACGGCCTCATCGAGGAGATACGTTGTGCTCTGATAAGTGTCCAAATGAGCATGTTTTATAGGTGTATTTCATATATTATATTAGCATTTTTCTTGCTCATTTCTCCACTTCGGTTAGTTTTCCTCTAGTTTATGTCTTATTGTTATCTCACAAATTTATTGTTTAAACATGAGGAAAACCAAGCTGGAAGCAAAGTAGACGAATAGACGAACGCATAGACGCAAACGGCTCGGAAAACGGAGTCCAAACGAGGAATCTAGAGCCGGTCAAAGTTCATAGAAGAAAACAAGTCAAAAACTTGTGTCCACCCCTATGTCCGCATGGAGATAGGCGGACAGGAAGGTGACCGCATGGAGATAGGCGGACGTGAGTGAAGGTGACCGCATGAAGATAGGCGGATAGGGGAGCGGACAACCAAGTTGTGTCCGCATGGATTTAGGCGGACAGACACGCGGACGCCCTGTGTCCGCATGGATTTAGGCGGACAGACACGCGGACTCCTTTGTGTCCTCATGAATTGAGCCAGACAACAGGCGGACGTGACTAAAAATCAGACGCGACAGTTTTCTTCTTCGCCCACTGTCTGCAACTTGCTTCTGCCATATCCATCTACTCCGAGCAGCGCCTACCTTAATTCCCTCACGCGTGTGTTCAGCTCTGTCCCCTGCAATTAATGAGCAATCAATCTGCAATCAATTCTTCCACTCCAGATCTGCCTCTTCCCTTCCTCTATATAAACCCAGCACCTGCAACCTTAAACAGGCGTACGGAGAAAACCAGAAAATCAGACCATCGCTCACCACATACCATTCGCTTCCATTCATTCTCTCCCATACACCACAACACATCATTCGATCCCCAGAACTCAAACACTCCAAATCACTCATTCCACATATAATATCCTACGTACACGCTTCATTCTTCGTTCTCTCCATTTCTCCATTCACCATCCACACCTCCGCATTAATATTACGTTCAACCTCTGTCTGACTTATTACCAGTTAATATGTCAGGCTAAGGAGGATTTACTCCAGGCGAAGGTTTAATTATGGTTTGTTTAGTTGTGTAATCTATATTTCTACCGGTTAAAATAAATTCAGTTTGTTACGATTAAAGTTTTGTCTCTCTCCCTTTTTAATAAATTTCATCGATTTATTAAAAAGCTTTACTAAATCTGTTTCTAATCTGATAGGTGACAAACACATAGGTTAATTAAGCCGTAAAACTGTAGGAAACTTATTTTCATCGGATAAGTTAGTACTTAGTTACAAGAATAAAATTCCTCACACTCCTCTGCCGTTTACACGTATTTTGCTTGAGTTTTCATCGGACCTTGCATTTTCAGGTAAACGAGTTCTTATGAGTTTTCATCGGACCTTAAGATAATAACAGGAATCTTGCCAAACTATTATATTAAACCGGTAGAGATAGCATAACTAATCAGATCATAATAACCTAAACCCGGAGTTCCGTTTAATTCATCTTCATTTCACTAAATTAATCTGTTATTTACTTTTCAAAAACAAGTCAATTAACTTCCCCCTTTTGTGACAAGCTTAGGTACTACTTATTTCACTATAAGTCCCACGGTTCGATATCCGGTCGCTTACACTTTACTATACTACCACGACCGGGATTTGTTTGCAGCCCGACGTTATTTTGAGTTTTAATTTCTTTTCTTTTATTTTAATTACTCCAGTTCTAACCACTCAGATATACACATCTGC
This sequence comes from Limonium bicolor, assembly GCA_023374045.1. Taxonomy (NCBI): domain Eukaryota; kingdom Viridiplantae; phylum Streptophyta; class Magnoliopsida; order Caryophyllales; family Plumbaginaceae; genus Limonium; species Limonium bicolor. The sequence continues at coordinate 150,367,631 of CM041780.1, forward strand.
AAAATGGCGCCGTTGCCGGGGACTTGATTTATTCTAGTCCCTAAGCCCCGGTTAATTCACCTGTTATATTATAATAATCTGTTAATATTATTATATTGTTAATCTAATTTTGGACATCTGACCTCGGACATGTGACTTTGGACTTCGTACTTCTGACTTTGGACATCTAACTTCTAACATCTTAATATTATTGTCATTTATTTCTGTCATTTAATTTCCATTGTCCTTAATTTCCAGTATACTAACTACTAACTTAAATTTCCAGTATACTAACTACTAACTTAATTTTCTGTCATTTAATTTCCATTGTCATTTCAATTTTCTGTCATTTCTTTCCATTGTCTCTAACTACTAACATTAAATTTCGGTCATCTAATTCCTAACATTTTATTTTCTCACATAACGAGTTTCTTTTATCTGTTTTGAGTGGTGAATGCCTTTTACCAGGTCAAACAGCCTCCCAGAAAATATTAATAATCACACGGTTGGTTACATTCCAGAGATCGAGAGAACCTTTCTGCGCCCCTAAGGCAGAACGAACTCAACAAAACATTACCACCACAGTGATAGAATCTGACCCGGAAGCTGACATGGCAATTTCACCAGCGACAGTTCGAAACATTAACAGGCCGTCTAACCAAGGACAACAGCCTGCCATCATCCTTCCTCACCTTAGCCCATCCGAATACGATGAGTGGCAGAAGCTGAAGCCATATCATCAAATCAGATGTGTAAGGAGTTGGGCATGTTTGATGGTTCCAGTCCAGACGAAGCCCTGTTACATGTTACAAAGTTCTTGCAACATGCCAACAGTCTTACTGCAACCGACGCAGTACTCCAGTACGCAAGACTGTCATTATTCCCTCACAGCCTGACGGGAAGTGCGAGCAAGTGGTATCATAGCCTGACACCAAGTACCATTGGTACTTGGGATGACATGGCCACCAAGTTCTACGACAAATTCCTACCCCCGAGCCGAACATTGGAGATGATTGCTGAAATCTATAATTTCAAGCAACCTGGGTCGGAGAATATTTGTGAAACTTGGGACCGTTTCAAAGGACTACTACTTACTTGTCCTCACCATGGTCTGACGAAAGAACAAGTATCACAATTGTTCTACAAAGGCTTGATCGGTCCGTGCAGAACAATGGTACTGTCCTCGTTAGGGGCTGACATTCTGAAAAAGCCAGGAGCACAATTTCTGAATAGCATGGAGTCTCTTGTGAAGAAATCAGAGACTGGGCCTCCGGTGGATCAAGGAGCGGTACTCCAGGTTTATACCATGTTGGGGAAAGTGATAACAAGTTGACCACTGATGAAAAGCCATGAGCAACTCATGGAAGCAATGCTCAGCAGGCAACAAAAGTAAGTACTCTGCAGAAAGTGGTTGAGCAGATGGCTATGAACTCCTACCCCCAGCAAGCTAAGTCGATGATTTCCCGATCATCTACAATCCCTCCAGGCTATGCACCTCTGTCCCAATCATCCCGTTATTTCTTGTACGCAATGTGGTGGGCCCATGACTATGAACAATGCCCCCAACTACAAGAATTAAAAGCACAGAGGAGGCAAACTATCTCACCAACAATTCAGGATACAGACAACCTTGGCAACGTAACATGCAATCCAACCTTCGCTACTCAAACACCGACAATATTCAAAACCCACATACACTACAACCATCTCAAAATTACAGACCTCAGTCCAATTTCCAAGGAGGCCAAAGGCAATATCAACAACAGCCTTATGGCAATGAAGCTTCTTCGAGTCGACCAACTCAACCTCCTTCGAATCCTGAGTCTGAAATGTCTCAAATGCAAGAGATGTTTAAAGCAATGATGGGTAAGTCCCGAGACACGCAAGAGGAGGTCGCAGCTCTGCGCAAAGACCAAAAAGCCTTGCAATCTCAGATTCAACAGTTACTCACCCAACAAAGACCACCTGGTCAATTCCCTTCACAGACTAACCCTAATCCAAAAGAGCAAGCAAATTCAATCCTTATAGACGATGGCACATTCCAATCAACAAACTTGTGTGCAGTCTCCTTAAGGAGTGGAAGGGAACTTGCCACCAGAAAAGGAAAAGAAAAAGAAAATCATGAAGAGGCCTACATCAATGATGAAGACACAACCAATCCAGCCTCACCTCCCTTAGAAATCCAAGTTCCTACTCCTGCTACTCCACCTCCATCTCGAGTTACCATCGACATCCCATCTTCCACTCCTAAAAACAGTGAACTCCCATTTCCCAACAGAATGAAAAAGAAACACCTAGATGAGCAGTTCTCCAAATTCTTGAGCATTTTCAAGAAACTGACCCTCGACATACCTCTAATTGATGCTTTGCAAGAGATGCCTAACTACGCCAAATTCCTAAAGGATCTCTTAACAAATAAGAAGAAGAAACCTCGAAAAGAAACAGTGCACCTCACGGAGGAATGCTCTGCTGCCCTTCTTCGAGCACTCCCTCCCAAACAAACAGATCCGGGAAATCCCGTGATCCCGTGTTTTATAGGTGGAGTGGACTGTGGAAGTGGTTTATGCGACCTGGGAGCCAGTATTAATATCATGCCATACGCCACCTTCTTGAAAGTAAAAGGAGGAGAAATGCAACCGGTTCCTTTCAAACTCCAACTAGCAGACAGATCAGAGATCAAGCCCATGGGAATAGTCCGAGTTCTGGTAGTTGGAGTGTCTCGCTTTATCTTTCCAGCTGACTTCGTCATTCTAGAAATGGATGACGATGTTGAGGTTCCCCTGATTCTAGGTCGACCATTTCTGAGTACTGCCAAAGCCATCATTGACGTCCACGATGGGAAAATCACTCTGCGGTACGAGGACGAAACGATCGAATTCGATATGCAGAAAATGATGAAGAAAAGCTCTAACTTTTCTCCTCATGCTAAGACAGTGGGATTAACAGATGATGAGGAGGAAGGCGATTTTTCTACAGATGAGGACATGTATTCCCTATCTTCCATCCCGAAAGCTGAAGCTGAACCACTAGAGCAAGTATTATTACTTCTCTAGAAGAAAAGGTGGAGGATCCGGAAGTTAACGCCATGCTGGCGTATGGAGAAAGGAGGGCTGGTTATCAAGCTACCGGCCACCAATCGAAGAACTCGACAGAAAACCTCAAAAATCAATTCCATCAATAGAACAACCACCAGAGCTCGAGCTTAAAGAGCTACCTTCTAAACTCAAGTATGCCTTCTTAGCTGAAGATGACCATTTGCCTGTCATTATTTCCTCTTCTCTGAATTCCGGGGAGGAACAAGGCTACTCGAGGTATTGAAGAAACACAGAACAGCGATCGGGTGGACTATTGCTGATATAAAAGGAATTGACCCCTCCTATTGCACGCACCACATCTATATGGAGGAAAACTACAAGTCTATCAGGCAACCCAACGTCGGCTAAACCCTAACCTCAAGGAGGTAGTTAAAAAGGAGGTTCTGAAACTCCTAGATGCGAACATCATTTATCCTATCTCTGACAGTCCATGGGTAAGCCCTGTACAAGTTGTCCCGAAGAAGGGGGCATCGAAGCTGTTTAAATGATAAGGGAGAGGCTATCCCTCAAAGAAAAATCACAGGTTGGCGCATGTGTATCGACTATCGGCGCTTAAACTTGGCAACCAGGAAGGATCATTTCCCTCTCCCCTTTATCGATCAGATGTTGGAGCGACTAGCAGGGCAAGAGTACTAGCTTTTTAGATGGGTTCTCAGGGTATTTCCAAATACCAATCGCACCAGAGGACCAGGACAAGACCACCTTCACTTGTCCATACGGTACCTTTGCATACAGACGAATGCCCTTCGGTCTATGTAATGCCCTGCTACCTTCCAGAGATGCATGCAAGCAATATTCGCTGATTTCTTCGAATAGAGCATAGAAGTCTTTATGGATGACTTCTCGGTCTATGGCTCTAGTTTTGATAAATGCTTGGCACAACTTGATTTGATCCTAGGACGGTGTGAGGATACAAATCTCGTTTTGAACTGGGAAAAATGTCATTTTATGGTCAAGGACGGGATTGTCCTTGGACATAAAATATCGGCAGAAGGAATAGAGGTGGATAAGGCCAAGGTGGAGGTTATAGAGAAGTTACCAGCACCAACTACTGTTAAAGACATTCGAGCGTTTCTCGGGCATCCAGGATTCTATCGGCGGTTTATACAAGACTTCTCAAAAATCACTAAACCATTGACCGACCTGCTACAGAAAGATGCCCCGTTTCATTTTGATGAAAGGTGTTCAGCTGCTTTCAAAACTATAACACAAAAATTGGTATCAACCTGTTGTCATACCCCGACTGGTCTCTTCCGTTTGAGATCATGTGTGATGCAAGTGACTACGCCGTGGGGGCAGCTCTATGCCAGAAAAAAGAGAAATTTTGAGAGTGATTGCTTATGCCAGCAGGACACTAAACGACGCCCAGAAGAACTATACGACCACTGAAAAAGAGCTTCTGGCTATAGTATTCTCCCTTGATAAGTTCAGGTCGTACTTATGGGGAAGCAAAGTCATAGTGCACACAGACCACTGCTCTCAAATACCTATTTGCAAAACAAGAAGCCAAGCCTCGCTTGTTGCGCTGGATTCTTCTACTGCAGGAGTTTGACATAGAAGTCAAAGACAAGAGCGGAAAATTAAATGTCGTCGCTGACCATCTCTCCCGGTTAGTCACTCCTACTGATAGTGTGCCTATCAACGAATTCTTCCCCGATGAGACTGCTTTTCTATCACCAAGTACAAGAGCCATGGTATGCGGACCTGGCCAATTATCTAGTCTCTGGAACAATACCATATGATCTATCTTACTCCCAGAAGAAGAAATTTCTTTCTGATTCAAAGCATTATTTCTGGGAAGATCCATATTTGTTCCGAGTCTGTGCTGATGGGTTGATTCGCCGGTGTCTCCCTGAAAATGAGGTTTACAGCGTCATACATTTTTGTCACTCACGGGAAGCCGGAGGTCACCATGGACCCACAAGGACCGCTGCTAAGATCCTGGCCTCAGGATTTTATTGGCCGACTCTTCACAAGATGTTTACCAATTCTGCAAACAATGTGATAATTGTCAGAGAATGGGTAACACATCTAGGAGACATGAAATGCCACAACAGGGAATACTAGAAGTGGAACTCTTTGATTGTTGGGGCATTGATTTTATGGGACCGTTCCCTTCCTCACAGGGCCACCAATATGTTTTAGTGGCAGTGGATTACGTGTCGAAATGGGTAGAAGCCATACCCTGTCATCATGCTGATGCAAAGAGTAACCAGATTCCTTAAGAAGCACATCTTTACCCGTTTTGGCGTGCCTAGAATTATTATCAGTGACGGAGGATCTCACTTCTGCAACCGTTCATTTGAAGCGCTTATGGGTAAGTACGGGGTACGTCACAAGGTAGCTCTACCTTATCACCCCCAGACAAACGGCCAAGCAGAAGTTTCGAACCGTGAGTTAAAATGGATTCTCCAGAAAACGGTTAACTCATCACGAAAGGATTGGGCACTTAAGTTAGATGATGCGCTTTGGGCTTACCGCACCGCATTCAAGACTCCCATCGGGATGTCTCCTTTTAAGCTTGTTTATGGGAAATCATGTCACCTGCCTGTAGAGCTGGAACATAAGGCATATTGGGCACTCAAGGCCCTAAACTTCGATTTAGAAGCCGCAGGAGAAAAGCGAAAGTTTCAACTCTCTGAACTCGAGGAGTTAAGAGATCAGGCATACCGTAGTGCGACAATATACAAGGAGCGCACCAAGAAACATCATGACCAAATGATCCACAAACGCGACTTTAAGGTTGGCGACGGGGTGCTGCTTTATAATTCCAGATTGAGAATATTTCCTGGAAAACTCAAATCTCACTGGACTGGCCCATTCCAAGTTGTTGGAACCACTCCTTTTGGTGTTTACGAACTCCAGAATCAAAAAGGAGAATGCTTCAAAGTCAATGGATCCCGTCTAAAAAGGTATGCCGGAATTCTTGAAAATAATAATGCTCTGTTCGCAATTTCTTTCTTACAGGAATACGAGGAAGCCTCCACCCCAAAGGAACAGCAGACAACACCTCTACATCATAAGTTTACAAAAGTGTACAAACTTCCTAACACCAGCAGTTCAGATACCTCGCCCTCAAACTCTTCTCCAACCTAAAGCTTGGTCAAATACGTCTAGCTAGAGACGTTAAACCCGGGCAGCTTGGTGGGAGGCAACCCACTATCTATCTTTTGTCTTTCCTTTAATTTAATGTTGTTTTCCTTTTTGTACTATATTTCCCTTTTATATGTTATAATAAAATGCAGGTTTTACTTGAGTTCTTCTGGCTGTGTAGAATATTCCTTACAGGTACATTTCATGACATTCCACAGCTGCACTCAAGTGTGGGGGAGCTCTACACACTCTACGAATTTGGGGAGTACACTCTTTCCTTTATTAATTGCATGCCCTTAATTTATTCCATCTACGCAATGAGGGCATTGCTTGAGCTTAAGTGTGGGGGAAGAGCCTTTTCAGGGCATTTTGTGCTTAAAATGTTTAAATCTCTTGCTTATCTTGCATTTGTTCAAAAATTAAAATTATGTACCCTGCTAATGTAGGTTGTTCTCTTTAAAAACAAATACTATTATGAATTGTGGGATAAATGGTACAAATTTAAAAATTTTCATTTGATTACTTTTGAGGAGCATTTTCTTATGCGGTGTGACCAAATAATCTGCAAATGGTTGGATTTTATTGCTCAGGGTTTCTTTCTTCTTCTCTCTTAGGGATTGCTAAGGGGTGCTTCTCTGTTAAAAAAGAAAGAAGAATACAAAAAAATAAGGGACTTGCGAGACACCATTGGTAACCAAAAAGAGAGTTGAGTGTTCTTGAATACAAAGGCGTGATGCCTACATTTTCTCATCCCTTATGCAAAAGTGAAACAAATGCATGAATCTATTTTTCCTTTTGTTTTCTCCTCAATGCCCATTCTTGAGAGAAGTTGGCCATGGTAAAAGTTCTCAGAGTCACCTAAACAAAAGAAACATTGAAGTACCTTGGATCATACCCCGAAACTCTATATTTTATTTTTACCCTGAGCACACCTATGCCACCAGCAGTTGATTCACACTCCTCAATAAGTTAAAAAGATCATGAACTGTTCACCTCTTTATCCTACCCTTCATAATAATATTTGTTAGTATTGAGCATTCCCTACTTACTTGGGTACGTGGTTTTGCTTGAGGACAAGCAAAAAGATAAGTGTGGGGGTGTGATAAGTGTCCAAATGAGCATGTTTTATAGGTGTATTTCATATATATATTAGCACTTTTCTTGCTCATTTCTCCACTTCGGTTAGTTTTCCTCTAGTTTATGTCTTATTGTTATCTCACAAATTTATTGTTTAAACATGAGGAAAACCAAGCTGGAAGCAAAGTAGACGAAGAGACGAACGCATAGACGTAAACGGCTCGGAAAACGGAGTCCAAACAAGGAATCTAGAGCCGGTCAAAGTTCGTAGAAGAAAACAAGTCAAAAACTTGTGTCCACCCCTGTGTCCGCATGGAGATAGGCGGACAGGAAGGTGACCGCATGGAGATAGGCGGACGTGAGTGAAGGTGACCGCATGAAGATAGGCGGACAGGGGAGCGGACAACCAAGTTGTGTCCGCATGGATTTAGGCGGACAGACACGCGGACGCCCTATGTCCGCATGGATTTAGGCGGACAGACACGCGGACTCCTTTGTGTCCGCATGAATTGAGCCGGACAACAGACTGACGTGACTAAAAATCAGACGCGACAGTTTTCTTCTTCGCCCACTGTCTGCAACTTGCTTCTGCCATATCCATCTACTCCGAGCAGCGCCTACCTTAATTCCCTCACGCGTGTGTTCAGCTCTGTCCCCTGCAATTAATGAGCAATCAATCTGCAATCAATTCTTCCACTCCAGATCTGCCTCTTCCCTTCCTCTATATAAACCCAGCACTTGCAACCTTAAACAGGCGTACGAAGAAAACCAGAAAAACAGACCATCGCTCACCACATACCATTCGCTTCCATTCATTCTCTCCCGTACACCACAACACATCATTCGATCCCCAGAACTCAAACACTCCAAATCACTCATTCCACATATAATATCCTACGTACACGCTTCATTCTTCGTTCTCTCCATTTCTCCATTCACCATCCACACCTTCGCATTAATATTACGTTCAACCTCTGTCTGACTTATTACCAGTTAATATGTCAGGCTAAGGAGGATTTACTCCGGGCGAAGGTTTAATTATGGTTTGTTTAGTTGTGTAATCTATATTTCTACCGGTTAAAATAAATTCAGTTTGTTACGATTAAAGTTTTGTCTCTCTCCCTTTTTAATAAATTTCATCGATTTATTAAAAAGCTTTACTAAATCTGTTTCTAATCTGATCGGTGACAAACAGATAGGTTAATTAAGCCGTAAAACTGTAGGAAACTTATTTTCATCGGATAAGTTAGTACTCAGTTGCAAGAATAAAATTCCTCACACTCCTCTGCCGTTTACACGTATTTTGCTTGAGTTTTCATCAGACCTTGCATTTTCTGGTAAACGAGTTCTTATGAGTTTTCATCGGACCTTAAGATAATAACAGGAATCTTGCCAAACTATTATATTAAACCGGTAGAGATAGCATAACTAATCAGATCATAATAACCTAAACCCGGAGTTCCGTTTAATTCATCTTCATTTCACTAAATTAATCTGTTATTTACTTTTCAAAAATAAGTCAATTAACTTCCCCCTTTTGTGACAAGCTTAGGTACTACTTATTTCACTATAAGTCCCACAGTTCGATATCCGGTCGCTTACACTTTACTATACTACCACGACCGGGATTTGTTTGCAGCCCGACGTTATTTTGAGTTTTAATTTCTTTTCTTTTATTTTAATTACTCCAGTTCTAACCACTCAGATATACACATCTGCATGTTCAGGAAAATGACCAGTACATGAAGACTATTAGGCAGCAGTTGACTGACGGTATCTTTGAGAGGCAGAAATATGACTTTGTACTAAGTGAAGACTGGTTAATCAGACAGAATGGCCGTTTGTGCATTCCAGAGTCCAGCCCAGACTTGAAGGAAAAGATATTACAGGAAGCTCATTGCTCATCCTTATCAGTACACCCAGGGTCATCGAAGATGTACTAGGACTTGAAATTGCATTTCTGGTGGAGTGGTATGAAGAAAGATGTTACAGAATTTGTGGTAAGATGTATGACATGTCAGAAGGTAAAGTTTGAGCACCGGAGACCGGGCAGTTTAGTACAGTCGATGCCCATTCCATATTGGAAGTTCGAGGATATATCCATGGATTTCGTAGTAGGTCTTCCATTGACTAGAGGAGGTGCTAACATGATTTGGGTCATCGTCGACAGGCTGACGAAGGTAGCAAATTTCATTCCTATCAAGGACACTTGGAAAGTTCCCAAACTGGCGGACCTTTTCTAGAGAGAGATAATTAGACACCACGGCGTACCGAAGTCTATCGTGTCAGATAGAGATTCCAGGTTTGTTTCCAGATTTTGGCAGCAGGTTCAGGAGGCATTGGGTACGAAGCTGAAGCTAAGTACAACCTTTCATCCACAGACAGATGGCCAGAGTGAAAGAACGAATCAAACATTGGAGGACATGCTCAGCGTTCGTGCCTTAGACTTCCAAGAAAGCTGGATAGATCGACTACATCTGATTGAGTTTGCCTACAACAACAGCTATCATGCATCCATTCAGATGCCACCATTTCAAGCATTGTACGGCAGATCATTCAGGACACCATTATGTTGGGACGAGCCCAGTGAGAACATCATCTTAGGGCCAGAGTACCTAGACCAGATGAAAGAATACATTGTGCAGATACGCAAAAACATGAAGATAGCCCAGGACAGACAGAAGTCATACGCTGATGTCCGTAGGAGAGACCTTGAGTTCGCAGTAGGCGATCGAGTCTTCCTTAGAGTTTCACCTATGAAGGGAGTTTTCAGATTTGGGCAGAAGGGCAAGCTTAGCCCGAAGTATGTAGGACCGTACCTTATTACGGAGCGAGTGGGCCCATTAGCTTACATATTAGATTTGCCTGTTGAGCTTGGGAGAGTGCACAATGTATTTCACATTTCACAGCTAAAGCAGTATGTGCCTCATCCATCGCATATTTTAGAGCCCGAGACACTCGAGCTAGATCTTACACTTAGATATGAGGAGACCCCAGTTCGCATCTTAGACTCCAAGACTAGGGAGACCAGGAACAAGACTATTAGAATGGTCAAGGTTCAATGGTCAAACCATGACATTGAGGAGGCGACATGGGAGTTAGAAGACTCCATGCGAGACAAGTATCCAGCACTTTTCTTATAGTTGTGTATACTTGTGGGGGTACGTGGGCGTAAGCCTTTTTAAGGGGGGTAGAGCACCACATGCGACTTGCATGTTTGTAGTCTGGTTTGGTTTGCTTGGTTGTTTGTATTTGATTGTTGCGCATGTGTGCAATTGCTTGAATGGTTATGGATGTGTTCTATGTAACACTTGGTTATTGTTGTGTCCTATGTGACACCTGGATGGTTATGGTTGTGTTCTATTTAACACTTGGTTGGTTAATAAAAGTACACTTATTTACTTTGTAGTATGTTCATTCCTATTGCAACCACACAAGAGAATTACTGCCAAGGGTTTACGCCGCTGCACTCTGTAGGACTGAGTATTTGGTATTGCACTTGTGCAGTGAGGACCTAGTGGGATAGCTAGGAAGTTGGGTCACTTGTTTTCCTTACAGAATTTATCAAATTATTTATGCTGTGATTACATTGATTATCACGAACAAAGGATATGTGGTTATTCGAGTTACATACACCCGGATTTTGATGGAATTTAGAGGTACCAATATAGTATTGGCACCCAGGAATGATAAGTATACAGGGAATAGATCTGAGGAACTTGATTCCATATGATGAATAAGTATAAGTTATGACTTCGGGACGAAGTCGTTTTAAAGGGGGTAGACTGAAATACCCCTAACATTTAAATAATTAAATAATGGTAAATATATATTATTTAGGGGATTATTAAACCCTAAGAGTGTATATAAACACTCAGGCGTTAAAAACGCACCTAAACTCCTTAACGTCAAAAACGTGCGTTAAAGCCCGGCCTTAAGCTAAACAAGTTATATAAGCCATAAACTTCATATGAAGTTAATCAAGGGTCATTATATGACCCTTTAACGCAGGACCTCATCTAAAATTGAATAAAAATACAAATGGCTCGGGAGTTCCCTTAAAGGCCCTTAAGGCCCGAAAGTCCCGGAAATACCTTATAGGATGAAGTAAAGCATTACACTTCATTCCAAATGCACCATAACACTTTATTAGATATATAAGATGAATTCCTCACGCTAAATTCTCAGTTAAACGCAAAGTACTTGGAAGAATTTCTTAACGCTCCTTTTTGCCCCGGTTAGCCCGAGAATTGTGTTTTGAGTTGATATAACCCCATATAACTCAATGTAACACCTTAACATATTATTATTGACTATAAACAATGTTTATAAACACTTGTAACACATAGCGACTACTTATTTTCCAGAAAATCCTTAAAGCACAAAAACGCACCTTCGAGTGTCACAAAAATGCGTTCTACGCAATTGCCTTGAAGTTTTTGAGGAGCCACGAGTTGATAATATTAAAAGGGGATAAATTTACCATCTAAATCAATTAATGCCAGTACTAAATTCATAGTACAAGTGGGGGCGATTTTAGGGTCAAAAAGGTACCTAAAATCAGCATTTTTACCTTAAAACTTTCATCTTTTACCTTAGTATAAATGTACCAATTAAATGTTGTGACCTATTACATGTTATAATATGGTCTTAATACAATATAGTGTGACAAAAATCAAATCAAAAATCAATCCCAATTGGTCCACAATGTAGGCGCCATTTTAGGTGATTTTTGACTAGTTTTTAGTTGTAAATTGACTTATGGAATGGTGACTCACCTTAGCATGCACCATGTGATAATATGTCAATTTAAATCAGTCAAATGGACCAACATTACCGATTTCCCTGCAAGAAAACAATGAAGATTAGCTTATATAAAGATAATGGAATTGAAATGCAAATCTAGTCATACTTTTGACTAGGCAATTAAACAAAGAAAACAAGTTGCTCCATTGGCATGTGGTTGTCGATTTGAATCAGGAAAAGGGGAGTATGGTTGCTACTAAATTAATCAAATGGAACATGTACCTAACTAGCATAAATCTATGTCTAATATAAACAAAATCAAAGTCCTTGTAGCAGCCCTTGATTACCGAATTCAATCAAGAATAATGGGGTTTGATTGCCTCATTAATTAGTCAACAAAACACAAACCTAACAAGCATGATCTCTTGTCTCAAATCAAGCAAAAATCAAGTGCTCCATTCAGTCCATGTTGCCGATTTTTACAAGGGAAAAGAAGGCAATTATAGCATGTTAGTCATCTTAGAAAATCAAAAGAAATACCTACCTATCTTACTCTTTGTCTTCTTCCTTCAAATTGTCAAACTAAGCTCCATTATGTCTTGACACCCAGCCGTAAGTCTAGAGCAATTGAGAGACTTTTGTAGTCAATCATGAAATCAAAATAATAAAAAACAAATCATAGAATGAGGCCATGTGACATGCCAATTATTTCCAATTTGGCTCCTTTCATTCTTGTCTTAATACCCTACGTGAGACTTCATTCATTTCCTTGCCCACATCAACCGAATGGTAAGCATTCTTTCCTCATCTCATTTCTTCTTCCTTTGCTAATTTAATTCCTTTGAGCTTCAAGCTCCATTAATGGTGTTCTAAGTTCTAACACCATTTTAATGTAATTTCCTAGTTAAATCTCCTAAGTCTTGAAGCAAGAAATCATCCTAGCAACTTCTACAATTTTCGCCAAGCATAGGTGTTCCAAGGAGGTTCCTAGATTCAACAACAACACAAGGAACAACAAGAACAAGTTAAGGTATATTTTCATGCTTGAAAATCCTAAACAAATACCTTAAGCAATTTTCAAAATTTAAGAACTTCTAAACCTATGTTCTCTTCATTATTTCATGAAGGAAACTTGGATCTACAATCATCCCAAGGTGTACCAAAAATACCTTGTTAAATTCCAAAGGTAAACTCTTGTAAAAATTACTCCAAATATTATTTATAAATCCTTGTTAGAAGTCTAACAAATGGATCTCCTAAATATATATAAGGAGCCGAAATTTCTTCATCAAGATAGCATTTGGAGAGCTTGGAATTCAAAGAGAAATCAAGTACAAGAATTGTCTTGATTTAAAGGGTAAGTTTATACAATTAAGGTTTATTAAGTTTAAGCTTGATTTAAGCTTCAAACTTTAGTATAAAAATTATGTATAACCTCTAAATAAATTAGGGCCAAAAACATTGGGTTATAATATCAAGAAAAATAATTTATAACATATAAGGTAAGATTATTACCTTAAGGTATAAATTTGTGTCACAAAAATTAAATTAGGTACATAGATATTCAACCCGAATACTCAAGGGATAAAATGTTCTATTTTGAGTTTATAATCATTCTAAGTCATTAGCATAATTTTTAGAAGTGTTATATGGCTTATATACATTTATATGTATTTATTATAAGGTGTAAAACAAGTTTTAAAACCATATGGTAAAATATAATCAAAGCCGAGAATGAAATGTTACATTTGGTGATTTTCGAAATGTGTATAAGTGTATTAACTTATATTATAAATTTAGGGTACATTAAAAATAGCTATAAGTATTTAAATGGCTAGCTCATAAAGTTATGTGGCTAAAATATAAATTTTGAAAAGTATAGGATATTAAAAATAAAAGCCGAGAGCTTAAGGGTCTGTTTGGTGTATTTATGGTATAATATAAGGTAGGAATTAATATTATGAATTTTGGTGAATTCAAATAAGTGTTTAAGTGTTAAAATTATATTTTATAAAGTTTTGGGGCTATTTTGTGATTATTGAGAAGTTTGGGATATAACCGAGAATATACATGATTTTATGGGTATATTAAAGTATTAATTATGAAATTAAGTCTTGGTCAAAGTGTTGACCAAAAACTTTGGTTTAAAATGATTTATGACATAAAATATTAAGTTTATAAAAGTTTTGGGATGAATATATAATTTATGAAAGTATATATGTAAAATCCGAATTGAATATGTGCGGAAATGTAATTTGCAAAAATATATGGGTCTTCTCGGTAATTAAGAAGGATTAAATATTAAAACTATTGTTTATGAATTAATATGTAACTTATATAAAGTTTTAGGGTTAAATTGTAAATAAAGGAAAGATATTTATTAAAACCGAAACTATATGAGGCTATATGATAATTTGCGAGAATTCGTGGGCACAAATTGTAATTTCCGGAAGTTGATATGGTTAATTAGTAAATTATAGAAGTTATATGGTTATTTGATAATTTATAAGAGTTGTTGGGTACAAAATATAAATACCGAATTATTATGGTTGGTTTTGTAATTTAGTAAAGAAAGGAATTAAGATTAAGTAATATAATGTATAATGGTATATTATGGAGTATAATATAAAGTTTATAAAATAAAGGTAGTCATAATAAAAATAACCAAATGATATAATATAAAGAATAAGTGGAGACAATTATGAATATATAATAAATAAGGTAAGGATATACCATATAATGGAAATTCATTATCACATGTGAACACCACATAAAATAATGAACTGTTAGATTACCTAGAACCACTGTTAAATAACGGGGGAAATAAAGAACATACATAGTTAGTATACTACGAGTATAAACTCTACAGTGACAGTATTGTAATATTTAGTGAATAGTTATATTAATATTACCCAGTATTACTTGTAAATATAACAGTGTACGGGGAGGAACTGTTAAAGAGTGAACTGTCAAGCTAGTTGTTATCACGGTGAACGGTATGTTAATTGTGTGGTCTGAATGTCCTAAGGATTATCCTAAGGTCCAGAGATTATGCGTTTAATTGTTAAGAGCGATATCTGTGATTTTATGTATATGATATTGTATACTGTATTGCTCGACACCACTGCATTTTATTTATACGCGAACGTCTTATGACTGGAAGTTTATACATCTAAACTGGGAAAAAGACTAACTGACCTTTAGGTATTATTGAACCTAACTGATGGTCAACTGTTATAGTCTTAATTCAAATATTGGTTATTGTACCACTGACTAAAGGGCTAACTTATAAAGAGAGGAATCCAGACTGTTTCGACTTTCTGGTTGCGCATCGTGATCACTACGAGAGACTTCAATGGGGAGTCACTCAAGGGAATCCATCAGTCACACTCGATGATAGCGGAGGGCACTGCCGTTGGTGCACAGGTTCGACCGGATCGGTCATTATCCAGGGCCATAAGGTCAGCTGGTAACGGTTCCTTTGGAACCCAGGGGACCCACTGTCCATTATTAAAATATTAAGGGTTGTCTTGACATGACGCCTGAGGTGGAATTAATTGGAAAGGTTTAAGTTGTTGGTTCAAAAGGTTTAGGGTCATGTGACCTACTAACAAGTACAGTTAATTAATACGCGTATCTTGTTTGGTTATTGTTATGGATTATTGGTGTTTGGTTATTGGTTGATGTGTAATAATATGTACTAATGTTGCAGGTGAACTGTTATGTGATTGTTTAAATGTTTACAGTTATTATTGTTATTATTGTAAACCGGTATATCTTGTAATGAATCTATTATCAAGATGACTAAACGACTTAAGGAATCTAGATGACTTAGGACTACATTTAGCATACCAGCATTTCGATTGCTGAGCCCTTCAATGGGCAAAACATTTCAGGTTACTGAAGAAGACACAAGCCGGAGTGCGGGGAACAGGGTAGCTGCTGTGTTTTAATAAACACTTTGTAGATTTAATATGTACTGTGTTTTGGGATTGTTGTATTTAATTAGTTGCTCATTTAGTTTTGGATTTGGTCTGTAATAATTAGAGTGCTCAGTATCGGTTCATCACAGCGTAAGGATTTTATTAGTTGGAAAGAGTAAGGATGTCTTGTTACTCACAAGGGTGAGTAACGGCGTGTAACACCAAGGTTAGATAGTTTTATTTTCCGCTGTGACGTTATTTATTTTACTACGACTTGCGACGTTAATTCAGGTTTAGGACTAGGGGTGTTACACGCACTGAATCAACCATACGTGACCAAGAGTTCACCAGCTTATTCTTTCCATGTTGTGACAACTAGGGGGTGGGGTGCTTATGTCAACAATCAATAGGGCGACCAATACTCTAGTTTGTATAGCCACAACAAGTACCAGGTTTAAAATGGAACCAAGGAAGCATTGTATTTTTAATGATCAATGGTGACTTGAAAAGACTATTTCAATTTGTAACTTAAAGGTAGAAAGTCATAGGTCACGGTAAATATTTTACAGATATGTGAAATGATCCAAAATAATGTAAGTATTATGCCATTTAAAGGGCATATATACTTGATAGTGTATTGTTTATTGAGTGTGTAAATGTTTCACTGTTTAAGTTCATGTTATGATGTGTTTAGAGTTACTATCACAGTACATAGCTCATGAATTTTTTCTATGTACGTATTTCGCTTGAGTGAATATGAAATATATCACAATTTTTAAATCATGCACACAAATGTTTCCTGGGTTATATAAAGATAAGAATGTGTGTGTAGCTCCTATATAACAACATAATAAGAAATACAAAATAATAACAAACTTAGAATCTAGGATAAACTTCTAACTAATTTATTACAAGTAAAATAATAAAAAAATTAATAAGGGAAGGGAAGGGTGTATTTTTTTACTAGTTGCCGCGATATCTAATTAAATATTCTCATTTCATCTCAATCTAACGATGGGGCCGATGTTCCATATATGCGATGCTCTATTGCTTGGCACTAAAAGGAGTAGGACCGGGAGGATTGGCTGGACCATCGGGAATAGTAGGATCAGCCCCCGCAGGAGGTGGAAGCAACCACTGGCTAGCCTGAATGTATTCAAGACTAAGGAATTCTGTAGCTTCTTCATCAGTGAGATCTTTTCCGTACTTAGCCCTCTCATCTGGATTAGCTCCTGGTCCCTTGGTCTTGTACTCTCCAAATTGAACGGTCCTACAATGCAATAGAAAGAAAAACAAAAATGTAGCGTAGTCAATTACTTCTTCATTTGGGGTCATATTGGGTTAATTTCTAGGTTATCAATTTCACATACTTATCCAAGTTTGGCTTCTTATTGTCCCACCATCCTATCGGGATAACAGCATCACTCAAGGTAGTATAGCAGTAGACCACTGTTGGTGAAGGCATCCAAGCTCTACCTAGGTAAGCAAACTTCCCAGAACCTGTGACACTGCCATGCATGAAGATGTAAGTCCCTGGATCATCTGGGTTTTGGCCTGCTTGGGCAGTGATGATTGCCATGTTATCCCCTGGGATGACATGAATCTCACAGTTCTGCATACATATATACATGCAACTAATATTAGGTATAACATACTTAACGTACAAGTGATGAGAATTAATGATCAAACTAGTACTAGATACTAACCACATAGATAGAGTCCCCGTCACCAAAGATGAAATCCACTGTTCCCTCAATGTAACAGTCCTTGAAGAAATGTTTGCCCTTTCATCACAAAGTGTATCCTGAAAAGCGATTAATCTACAGTTGTAGAATGCTCCTTTGTCACCAGCGATTCTCACTGCAACCGCTTGCTCACCGATTGTTTTTCCAGTTGGTCTTGGCGCAGTGTTCTGAACATGAATTGTATATATACTATAAGAATTCCTAAATGCATTGTGTAGAAGTACACAACTCAAATGGAAATTGATCAAAAAATTACCCTGAAAACTATGTGTTGAGCATAGAAGTAGTCTGACTCAATGATGACACTTGCACTGTCATCTGTGCCAAACTTAGCAGCAGTGCCATCAAAAGTCAAAACAGGCATGTCTTTAGGGTCCGAACCCAAGAAGGTGATGTACGGCTTGTTCCTCTCAACCTTGATCTTCTCCTTGTACTCACCAGGGCCAATTTCAATGATAGTACGGACGGTGTTCTCATCTGGAACACTGCCGAGTGCATCAGAGACGGTCTTGAAATCTCCACTCCCATCCTGCCTTACTTTGATGGTCTTGGGTTTAGCCTCCGCGGTCACCAAGTTAGGGTCCATTTTATCCTTCCTATCACTGCATGTATTCATATAATGCAATTATATATACACAGACATGCAAAAGAGACAAATAATCCATATGAATTATAAACAAACACTCACGCAAGCGGGGTAATAGCTTTGTTAAACCAATCTTCGACTGCAGCCGGATCAGCTGGAACTGGGTCATTACCGGCAGCTTCTTTGACTGGAATCATGCCTGGAAACACTGCATTTATATTATCTGTAGCTTCACCCAATCTTCTTGAGGGGTCTTCTTTTCGCCCAGCCGCAGCGGCATCATCAGCCAATACACTTATGGGCAAAGTGACAAGGATAGTGAAGATAATTAGGTAGAATGATTTAACCATCTTTCTTAGTCTCTTTGTCTGTCTTTTTACTTTGATTACAAAGATGATGAATTGATTATCTGTAAGATGGATATTTATACAAACATGACGATGATGATTAATGGGTAAGCTTAAAAGTCTAAGCGTGAAACTCGTCATGCACTTCAAAAATAGAAGTACAATATAATCTACCTAGTAAAAATTTGAAAGGTGCCATTCTCTTTACTTCAAATAACATGGGATTGCGATACATCTATATCGCAAGTCTTTGACTTGCCAATTATGCATTCCTAGTTTTCCGAGGATTTTTTAGGAGACACTTGTATATAAGTTCAAGTTTCATATTACCTAGAAACAATTAAAAAGTAGATTCATTATAGCACATACTCACTAAGTAGTGACTAAAGCAACATGTTTTAACATTTAAACAAATTTTTTTCGTGAAAAAAATAAGAAAAATTTCATGAAATGTCACTATATTCTTGGCTGATTCCTGAAATGCCACTAAAAAAAGTCACAAAATGCCACTATTTTTTAAAAAAAAAACTCCATGAAATGAAACTATATCATTGACCACAAGCCAAAAAAGACAAAAATACCCCTACTATTAAACAAAGTACTTTTACTATTCACAATATGCCACTAACTGTTAAAAAATTCACTAAAATTCATAAAAAAAATTAAAAATTGCTAACAAAATATAAATAAGAATAAAAAAAATTTAATTATTATAAAACATTATAAAAAATATAAATAGAGAAAAACAAAATAACAAATATTTTTTAAAAAAATTATCTACAAATTAGATAACAATATTATTTCATAAAGTTATCAACATAATAGAATATAAATTTTTTAAAAAAGATTTAAACATTAGTTAAAGTTTTTAGACTAATTTATATTGTATAAATAAAAATAAATTTTATTTTTAAAAAAATAAATTATTTTGATTATTATAGAACAAAAAAATTATATTATAATTTAAATAATATTAAATTTTTTAAAAAAATTATATTTTTTATGATAACTTTATGACATAGTATTTCGTAGATAACATAAATATTATGTCATAAAGTCATCTGAAAAGTAGAATAGAAAATTTTTTTAAAAAATAAATTTTCTATATATTTATTTAAAATACTAAATAATTTATTTTGAATAAATAATTTAGATTGGTAGAACAAAATAAGTTAAAAAGTAAAAATTATTGTAATTAAGTGGTATAAGTTATGATACTAAATCGGTTTAAATTACAAGAAAATTTGGTATAAACTATGTCTTTAAACACTATATTTTTATAGTACTAATTATTTTTTAAAGTCTACGAAATTTTATTTTTTTCATTGTTTTATGATTAATATATATATATATATATTTTACTTTTTTATTTTTCTATTTTATATTTTATATTTTTGTAATGTTTATAATGTTTAAGTATTTGTTATTGTAACACCCCCGAATAACCCAACAGTAGTTTGAACGGTGCGCCAAACGATATTACAAAAAGTCTAAGCAGCGGACTCGCCATTCCACCCGGGTGTTACAGACGCCAACCACCCATGTGGTTGACACCACAACACTAACAACACCAAGCTACGGTCTGAATGACTAGAATTTAAACCTTAACCAAATCCAAGTACAACGGGAAATACAAACCAAGTACCGAGAGTCTACATCATAAGTTCTTACATAAATAATACAAACTGAAACATACATCAGGGTTTAGTGTCACATAGTCACAACCCATACATTAGACATACTACTTAAAAGTCTTGCCCAGAAGGACTACCCCCATGGTAGTCACCCCGCCTACTCTCCGCCTTCGTCCAGATCCATATCTGTAAAAATAAAGGACTCAGCAAAACTATGCTGAGTATGAATATGTTTAGCCTGTATGTTACCGGGCTACACGACTACTTGGTCGAATATTATTAATTCCAAGTTACATGCTATAATAAGCAGTAAAGCACGCCACAATACATCGTGATATCATACACACTTAAGGGTAGCAACCATTAGCAACAACGACCAAGCATAACACACTAGCATCATAGCAACATCAAACACGCAACCAAGCACAACAAGCTGCTAGTATAGCAACAACATTCATGTTGATAATAAAGCGTGTGCACAGGTATGTTATACCCATGACCCTCACTATAGGATCATTCAAACGTTGTGTGTTTTCATTTCTTTTCTTTGTTCTCCTAATGTGTATTTTCTTTCTCTTCCCTTGCACCAGGTCTCGGAATATAGTTTAGATCTTGTGACCATACCCTATAGGTGCCAATCTTTCCTTGGTTCTTTAATGATTATTTGAGAGTTCTCTTATCACCACAATTTGGAGAACGTCTTGTCCATAGCCAACCCTCCATTCCCGGATAGCTCTCTCTCTCTCTGTTGTTTTTAAATGTTACTAGCCACTGCCGCGGATACCAAGGGTCCGTCTCCCTATTCCTTTTCAATGTTACTAGCCTCTGCCCCGGATACAAAGGGTCCGTCTCCCTATGCCTTGTAATGTTCTGGTCTCTACCCCGGATACAAAGGGTCTGTCTCCCTATTCCTTTTTATATTATTGGTCTCTACCCCTGATACAAAGGGTCCGTCTCCCTATTCCTTCTAATGTTACGGGTCTCCACCCCGGATACCAAGGGTCCGTCTCCCTATCCCTTTTTATATTATTGGTCTCTACCCCGGATACAAAGGGTACGTCTCCCTATTCATTTCTAACGGGTATTGGCTTATCATTATCATTGATAGTTTGACACCATAGTGGGTGTCATTAGAGGTCCTCTATAGTTAAGAGGAGTTTTCCCTTTATGTAGTTCCTTTGTTTTGTTTACGAAGTTCGTTGTGTTTCATCTCAAGGTTTCATCAACGAGAAGGGACTACACTACTGTGTGCGCAAGCAATATGCATAATAATAGCAAGTGGGTAAGCAAGGAAAATAAGCAATCCATTCACATGCCTACACAAGCTCACAACAGACAAATAAGCACGGTAAAACAAACATCCATTTTCATGCATTAGTCTTGTGGTCATGATCAAACAAGGCACACAGCACACAAGCCGTGTAACACGGCAACATACGGACCACACATATCCATACCTTTTCAGAAGCATGTGTCGTCTCACACACGGGGTCCCGGGTAGCGTTCGTTGCGGCCCTAATGTTGATTAAAAGTAACGGGTCAGTTCATGATTTCATGTGACGACACTTTATAACAGGTGTTGTTCCCTAGGTGTGTGGTTAAGTGCTTAGTTTATATTAACCCTTAGAACTTCCTATGTATTAATTCTAGGCTTATCTTACTCCTAGGACATTCACGTCTTTGTTTTACACGTTAACTAAGTCCTTTTTCCTTAGTTAATGTTTTTGAGGGTTTTAAGCGCTAATTATGTAACAAGTTTATATAAAGTAGGTACAACTTGTCTAATGTGTATTCCCTCCTTAGATAAATAGGTGAGCAATGTTTTAACCCTTGTATAATGATAATATAGACCATAGAATACCCCTAAAACTCATTTATACAGAAGTCCAACAGTTTCCAAATCAGAAACACATTTCCCATGTAACACCTTATATAACTTCACTTTTAATGTAGCAATTGATGTTTAACCTTCTCCACATGTTTCACTAACCTACTTATATTTATTAGCTATTATTTGGGTTCATTATTAAACTGGAATCACACTTATAAAACCCTTGTAACACAGTTATACAGAAACTATAATGTCAATGAAAAACTGAAACCACAATCTGAATGTTTCTTCTTGTTTCTTGTTATTCTTTGGTTCAACGGATGATTCACTCCTTCCCACAGCATTTCCCAGCTAGACATAGGTGCTAATAATGTTTTAAACTCAAAACCACTCCTGTAAAACACTCACCCAGCTTCTGTACAGAAGCAGTAACTACCCAAAAACTTAAACCGTAATCTGCATTACCCTTTCCTCATTTCTTCCTTTTATCATTAGTTATTCGATCCCTAAAGTCTCAATGAATTTGCCAACTTAGTTTACCTTCTCAATGCTGTTTTTTTATCATACCTAAGACACCATAACGCTCCTAAAACCTCAGTAATTTTGTTACACAGAAACAAGCTCCATCTCGACAATCCTGCACTCACCAGTGTATATTTCTCATCAATTACTCTCATAACTGTCTTTCAATATATATCCCTAAGTACTTCCCACTCGGTCAAGTGTTCTACCTCCATTTTAGACTCAAAACTACTCCAATAATACTCACTTACTTCTCTGTACAGAAACAGAAACAACTTCCAGAACCAAAGCATATAACCGAAGTATTAAATTGCTGCTATCTTCTCTGCTATTCCCTTCTGTCATCTCACGTATTGGCCCTCAATCTATCTCATATCACCGACTTGGTTAGTTACGACTTCAAGCAAGATTCTAACACCACAGATAGGACCCAAGAATTTAGACAGAGTTTCTGAGATGTCCCAAATAGATTCGAAGAGAAAATAAAATCCCAAACTGATGCATTCTCCTACTTTGTCCTCTGTCTGTTTCTTAACCGATTCACACTCCCTCCAAATCATCTGCACTCCTTGTTATGTCAATGTAAGAGACTCCAAGCTCATTCTCAATCCTATAACACCCTCATACATTTTCTGTACTCCATTACACAGATCTGACACAAATTACAATTCTGAGGACATGACTGATACGTTTCTCTTCTTTTTTTTTTGTTTAAGTACTGATCTAACTCTCAATGTTTTCCCAACTTACTTACCAGATAGTTAAGTGTATTAGGCCAGTCTCCATCTAAAGCCAGCTCAAAATATCCCAGTTAAAAGCCTCTAAAGTTTCTTTATACAGAGACACGAAAAAGAAACTGAAACCTGGAGCTAATTCAAAACTGATAAAAAAACTGAGATCTAATTTGGTGCTGTTTTGTCTTCCTTTTTAGCTCCTCACCTTGGTGTCTATTTCCCAGTCTATTTAGTCCCTTGGTTGAGAGTCTTAGTATAGTTTCAGACTCATGGCAATAAGGGCCACGCTTCTGAAATAAAAAAATATCTGTTACACAGAGCCTACAGGAAACTGAAAACTGATGAAATCTTTTCTCATTGTTGTCTTTCCTCTTGTTTTCCTGGTCGGTTTTAAGTTTTCTTTCAAATCAAATAGCTTCCTTGTGAGGTGTATTGGCTTAATATTAACCTCAACCAACCCAAAGCCCTAAGTTAAAGCTACAGAATCTCACTTACTGAAATAAGGGATTTCAAAAACTGAACCACTGTAACCAATGACCCTTTCCTCTTCTGTTTTTCCTTTCTGCTTTACTCCGAGTTTGAACTTCATTTTTCTCTCCTTACCAGCTCAAGTAGTATAGGTGTGATAGGTTTTAAGTTGCAACAGACCTAAACTAGCCTAGTTAACATCTCTGGATAATTTTTACAGAATCAGAACCTGTAATACTAGAACACTAACACTTGTGTTTCCCTCTATTGTATTTCTGTTTTCTGTTTACCATTTGGTTTATACTTCTTCCCAATTTCCCCTAGCAATATTAACTTGTGTTGAGTCCATTACTAAATCATCACCACTCCACGGTACACCCTAGACGGCTAGTATACAGATACACCAGGTTATAGGATTCAATTAATCGTCAGTTTGACAGGAACTACTCAACATCAGGTTGTTCAGTTTTTTTTTTCTTTCCAAGTTCTTTAGTTGCTAGGCTAACTAGTTTAGATGTGCTTTTATCCTCAAAGAACCCACAACAACAGACTCCAAGTCACTTAGATAACTCTAAAAAAAAACTCTCACCCAGAAACTCAAATCCGAAACATTTGGGCCATGATCTGTTACAATTTTCTTTTTCTATTTGCCTTCTCCCACCGATGCAACAAATTAGCTCTTCTTTTCTTTTAAACTACTCCCATCTGTTGACAACTAGACGTGTGCCTCAATGACGTTTTAATACAGTCTTAACTCTACATTAACTTTATACTACTTCTGAGACGTGAGTATACAGAAAACAGGAAGTTACATATTCGAATGGTTCTAGCTTTGTTTCTGGTTACAGACTTTGGTTATGAATGGCTCACCAGTGATAGCTTAGTTGTTTTTCTTTGTTTTCTCGTTGGTCCAGGCACTCTATCAGGCTCCTTGCACCTTGGTTATTAACATAGCTGGGGAAAAACCTCCTAAAGGTTAGGCTTGATTAACCAGAGAAAACAATGACAGAAACAAGAGGAGAATTGTTTCAGAAACTTCACCTTGAGTCAAGTTTCAAGGAAAGCTTTCGCAGTTCTCCACAGGGATCTTTTTGGACAAAGCTTGTAGGAACTGCATGGAGGAGTCACGCATGAAAAGGACACGAGTGTTTAGTGTAAATCCTCCAGACAGCAGCACTACAGAAATAATAGACAGGTAGAAGTTAGTTCTGAAATACCACCTGGGTTGGTTCTCGAATGGAGAGTACAGCAGATGACAATAGTTACTTGTTCTTTTGGTTTTGCTCTCTGGTTACTCCTCTAACTAGGCATGAACAAACGAGAAAGAAGAAGTTAGGCAGCAGTGGATTCTCGGACAAGGGAAACAGAAGAGGAAATGTAACCCGGTAGCACTTACCTTGTGCATCAGGAATCAGAGAGAGTGAAGGTTGTTCTTGCCCATGCAGAAACGATGCAAAGCAGGAGAGTGAGGGAGGAGGTCTACGGCTTTATGAATTAGGCGGGAGTTAAGTTAGTCGTTAGTGGTGGCAAGTTCCAATGGAGTACTGTGTGGGAGTTTGGAAAAGCTGAGGCTCTGATGCGTGAGAGTTGTATAGAACACAGAATTAGTTCCTCATGTTGGTTGCTTGGCGTTGTTCACTGAAAACAGGGACTGCTCAGGAGGTGTCATGGTCTCCACGTTTCAAGAAGGAAAAGGAATGGCATGCAAGAACACAGTGGGCTCCGATTCAATTATATGTTTATACAGATTCACGGGGTCTGAAGTGGAGGATAATCGCTGATTATCCCTGGCCTCCTAATTGCACTACTGAGGATGAGTTAAATACAGGGGGGATGTTTAATGTTAACAGTCACCCGATTACCAAGGAAAAGTCGTGGAAGTTATGTGCCATTATCCTATGTCTGATTCCCTGTCGGTTTTCAAGCCTAGCACTCGGTAACGGCACATTCGTCTCAGTTGAATATTTTTTTTATTCAAGCGCATTACCAGGAGGAACTGAGATTGAGAGGGCGAGGGATTCAGGAGGGAACAAGGACTGAGCTGTCTCAATTTACAAGGGAGATTATGGGCGTTTGAATAAACTACCCTTCTGTCGCCTGGGAGTTGGATTCTCTGGCTTCTATTTTTTTTTGTCTGGTTCTGCATCGAGGTAGAAGGAGATGTCGATGCTACAGAGAGTGTGTGGTTGGTTCTATTTTTTTTTTTTGTGTAGTTAGCTTAGTTGATTTGGTACTAGTTTTAATTAGTTGGTTTTAGTTACCGAATTCGAGCATAGCTCAACCGGTTAAGACGTTTAGGGTGTATACGAGAGGTACGAGGTTCGAACTGCAGCGGGAGCGTCTTTGATCCTTTTTTTTGTATAGTTATACATGCTTATTTAACTATGTAAGACCATATAATATGTCGCGTATTAGCTAGATACGCGACCACTTAATTTTCGTTACGTTATATATATGACCTTTTATTTCGTAGCGTTTTAGTTGTACATAACTCTACGACGTTATTAATTATTACAACGTTATGGTACCGTAACGTTACGTACATGTGTTTTCATATTCGTACATATATAAGTACGTGACTACATTAACATGTAACGTTGTCGTGTTTTCAGACATGTATATACTGAACTTAATTGTTCATACATTATTTTATGTCCGGATTATATAACACGTTATCTTCGGATAGTCTCCTCGCGTTTATGATTTTATGTGATTAATTGTTCAGGGGTGTTTCAGTTATTGTTATTTATATTTTTATAGCATTTTGTAGTTTTTTTATTATTTTTAGTGAATTTTTAACACTTAGTGGAATATTGTGAATTGTAAAAGTACTTTGTTAACTAGTAGGGGTATTTTTTGTCTTTTTTGCTCCTGGTCAATGACATAGTGATATTTCATGGACTTTTGCAAAAATATAGTGGCATTTTGTGACTTCCTTTTTTTTAGTGGAATTTCATGAATTATCCAAAAATATA
Organism: Limonium bicolor; assembly: GCA_023374045.1. Lineage (NCBI taxonomy): Eukaryota > Viridiplantae > Streptophyta > Magnoliopsida > Caryophyllales > Plumbaginaceae > Limonium > Limonium bicolor. Next base: position 150,394,386 of record CM041780.1, read on the forward strand.
GTGGCATTTCTTGAAATTTCCCTAAATTTTAAAACAAATCAATTTTCTAAATATTATTTAAAATATAAAATAATTTATTTTGAATAAATAATTTAGATTGGTAGAATAAAATAAGTGAAAAAGTGAAAATTATTGTTCTTAAATGGTATACATTATGGTACTTAATTGGTTTAAATTACTAGAAAATTTGGTATTAACTATGTCATTTAACACTATATTTTTATAGTACTAAATATTTTCAAAATAGTCTAAGAAATATTTATATTTTTTCAATGTTTTATGATATTTTAATATATATTTTATTTTATTTTTTCTGGTTTTCTACTATTTTATTTTTTATAATGTTTTAGAGTATTTTAAATTTTTTTTGTTATTTATATTTTTATAGAAAATTTTAATTTTTTATGAATTTTAATGAATTTTTTTAATACGTAGTGGCATATTGTGAACTATAAAAGTATTTTGTTAACTAGTAGGGGTATTTTTGTCTATTTTACTTCTGGTCAATGATATAGTGGCATATCATAGACTTTTACAAAAATATAGTGACATTTGATGACTTTCTTTTTTTTAGTGGCATTTCATGAATTAACCAAAAATATAATGACATTTCATGAAATTTTCCTAATATTTTTGTCCCACTTATCCTCGGGAGGCGGATGAACATTTTCTAGCACGAACAAAACCCCTCAAGGCCGCATTACTCTATTGCCCACACAAATTTACGGGTTTGGCTTGAGACCTGGTCTCACAAGCAATCCAGACTTTTATGGATGCATTCTTATTGGTGGAATGTTTTTTATTATATAAATGATTATAGTTTTTAATTATTTGTTAATGATTAGTGTCTTGAAAAACCAAAAAGATATTTCTGTCATAAATTTTACTATATATATTTAAATCTCTTCACATTTTTTAATAGTATAGAAGTAATAATTATAGGGTAGTTTAATAGTCACGGGATATTTGGTATATGATTGTAAAGAAAGTTAGTAATTCAACATAATGTTATATGTAATTGATATACTACTGATTTAGTATTTCAGTGTATACATTTTGGGAAACTAAAAAGTTATTTCTGAAATTACAAAATTATTATATTAAAAAATTTCACGTTTTCCAATATCATAGAAGAAATAATTATGTGGTAGCTTAACAGTCACCCGATATCTGGTATATGAGTGTAGAACATGTTAGTGTTTAGAGATATTGTTATGAGTACTTGTACTAGTACTGATTTAGTATTTTAGTGTATACGTTTTGAAAAACTAAAAAGACACTTCTGACATAAAAAATTTGTTTTATTTAAATTTTTTCACGTTTTCCAATATCATAGAAGTAATAATAATGTGGTAGGTTAATAGTCAAGTGATATCTGGTATATGAGCGTAGAAGACGTTAGTACTTGAATATATTGTTATAAGTACTTGACATACTACTGATTTAGTATTTGAGTGTGTATGTTTTGAGAAACTAAAAATGTATTTTTGTTATAAATTTTTTAATATATTTACATCTTTTCACATTTTTCAATGTTACGGAGCAATAGTTATGGGGTAGTTTAATACTTCTCATATCTGGCATATGATTATAAGTGTACATGATAATTTAAGTAGAACTCACTTAGTATTTGAAACGAAGAGTAGTATTAATATTTACGAATGTTAATAAATTAAGTTTACAAATGTTGATAAATTAAGTATAACAATGTTTAGCTATTTTTTGTTAACTTTCGTTCAAATAAAGTGTTCGGCTGATTATGTAATAAGTATATGAATATAAATATGTTAACATATCGTTATGTATGGATTACTTAAGTATACGACTAACTATATGTTAAGTATACAAGTAAATGACATTTACTTAAAATAACTGACTGCATAAATAGTGTAAGTATATAAGGATATTGTAAAGATATTAATATGAAAGTGTTAAGTATATGAATATTTTCAAATTAAGTATACCATTACTCTAAGTATAACTACATTTGTAAGTTGAGTATACGAATGTTAATAAATTAAGTTTACAAATGTTGATAAATTAAGTATAACAATATTTAGCTATTATTGGTTAACTTTCTCATTCACGATTAGGTATTATACATATACTTCCATGACAAACATAACTCAAACTATCATACTAGTATGTATAAAATATTCAATAACAACATAACCATGGTTCTAAAATATGAAAGTGTTAAGTATATGAATATTTTCAAATTAAGTATACCATTACTCTAAGTATAACTACATTTGTAAGTTGAGTATACGAATGTTAATAAATTAAGTTTACAAATGTTGATAAATTAAGTATAACAATGTTTAGCTATTATTTGTTAACTTCTCATTCACGATTAGGTATTATACATATACTTCCATGACAAACATAACTCAAACTATCATACTAGTATGTATAAAATATTCAATAACAACATAACCCTGGTTCTAAAATTACTTTCACTAACATTTTATAACAAAAAAAAGGATGCCGGCACTCATATACAATCCGGTTGTTCCATCGTATACCAAAAATCAAAAATAATGCTAATATCTAGCTGCACAATATCATAAATTTTAACATGATTAGTCTAATGCCCCCTTAAACATTTTTCACGTTCTTTATGTCCTTCTTGTACAAATCTAACTCATTCCTCAAGTAATCAACAAGCTTATTCCAGTCGTACAACACGACGTTAGCACACAACTGCATCCTAAAGTTAGACAGCACGTTAGGTTTCACTCAACTCTTTTTCCAACTAGGTTTTCCACGACAGTCCCATAACTGCATCAGTTTACAGACAAATACACCACAACTGTTGTTGTCATCTTTCTTTTCGATGCCAATACTCAAGAAATGGTTGTTTATCAAATGCAACTGCATGTAAGCCATCAAATATGCAGTTAGGCTAATAAGCACAATTTGATATACAAAAAAGAGTTAGAAGATACTTACACAAAAATCACCCTCATCAACCACTAGCTGATATACTGTCCAAATATTGAAGTTGTTTCATCCGCATGTTCACGACAAAGAGTCTCCAGTGTGAATTAATGACACAAGGAAAAAAAACTGAAACATAATAATCAACACAGCAAGCTTTAATAAGGTAGAACAACAAAATCCAAAATAGGTCATACAAATAATTAGTTTTAAGCATCATAGATAAAATAAGGTTATACAATTTCAACATCTTCCAAAGTAACTAGAAGTTAGAACATCTTTCAGAACTGGATTTTCATTTACGTATGTACTAACAACATCTTTTCTTTCGGTTTTACGTTTTCCTATACGTTGCCACTATCAATAGTTAAATATAGATCATGAATGATGTCACATAACAGACACACGTATAATTATTCAATCGCTAATAGATGTACAACATAGGTTTTGCTCAAATACTTACAACACTATGAGGAGGTGTAACACCCCTACCGCTAATACCGTCATTACCGTCCAATCTCCTTATACATCCAGACTCACGCAGCGGATACATACTTACTTAACGGCGGGTGATACAATGCCGTTTGCCACCCACATGACTAACAAGGCTACTACTACATACAACATCGGTCTGATGGACTGGAATTTCCGAGTGCTACACAAATACAATCTTTACTACAATTACCAATCAGGTACTACAACTTCCCATTCAATACAATACTCCATAAGTTCCATACAATATATTACACCGAGTTTAATAAGATCCTTATACAAATACAATGCCTCTCTCAAATTCATACGTACTCATTAAGAGTCTACGTCTACCCATTCCTCACAATCTACTACTTCCATTACATAGGGAGTACCCCTTGGTACACTACTACTTCAAGGCTACAAGTCCAATACCGTTCTCTACAATCTACATTGTCACCGGTCTCTTACTGTGACCATGTCCACTTCGGGTACCTGCACATTAAAAACGTTGCCCCTAGGGGCTCAGCTTTCGCTGAATATGATAACTACATACCCCGCGTACTAGCGAGGGTACGCCAACCATTTGGTCGAATACATGCAATTCATTTTATTCATACATACATGCATACATGCTTTCATACATAATACTACAATACTTTACGCAAGGAATACATTCATACACTTCAATACATACAAGATATACAATACAAGTCAACTGATACTTACTTACCTTCTTCCGAAATACACAATACACAATACATACGCAATACATACACAATACACCATACTTGTTAGCTCCATTTGTCCACCCGGGTTAATCAGGTGGAGATTACTCTTTTACTCGGGGTCAATGACTTACACCAGCCAAGACCATTACTCATACAATATTTTACACACTTACTACTTACTCAAGTCAAGTCGTCGGGACCTCCGGCCCGGGGACTACTCTGTCCCACCACCGGGATTTACTTGGTTCACTAATCCAGGATGCTACCCATTTAAGGGGTTTGGGCCGTGGACCAGCTTAAGAACCAGGAATCAGATCCAACCTCTTGTGTATCCTCATCCTCACGCGTGGCCGAAACTATATCGGACTTCTACTCATTCCAATTTACTCAATACTTACGTTTGGAGTTAGGTAGTTAGGAATTAGTAGAAGTCACACATCCAAGCCACATACACAAATACATTGCTCATATACACATCCATACAAAATACAATACAATACACAAGTACACTACAAGATACAAATACACTTCATCATCATTCATATATTTCATGAATTATACAAACTAGTGTTCAAGACAATATACATCAAGAATAACCTAAGCAAGCACAAGTAAGTGAAATATAGCCCGATTCATGCATTTATCTTATTTAGGTGATCAAATAAGCACACAAATCGGGGTAACCAGGTTAGGTTATAGAGCATGAAGAAATCATACCTTTTTCCGGAATTTACTTTACCGGGTGTCTCCTTGTTCCTTAGTCCTTACTTGTTCCTTGAGTCCTAGTATCGAACCAATGACTACATGCCAAATGGTTCAATTAATACTAAGTATTACAATACATACATAATTACCACTCCCATACTTACCCCGTTATCCCGATGTTTCGGTTTAACTTAACGTTCTTATACTCTCAACTTTCTTATTCATTTCTCATACTTGTGTACTTACTCATATAATTACTTTCTTACCATTTTTGTTCCATTAATGGTGTATCACTAAAACCCCATATACATGTACATATCTATATATATACACATACATATGATTACTATATTATAATATATATATTTTTTATAAGTTAGGGCCGACAGACCCACCAACCGACCCAACCTCTTGGGTCGGTCCATTCCAGTAAGTTTTCCGTTCTCTGAATTTCTCCTGACCGACCCAGGACTGTTCCGACCGACCCATACACCTCTGGGTCGGTCCATTCCAGAAGGTTTACGTTCCATCGTCTATGCTCCGACCGACCCACCGACCGACCCAACCTCTGGGTCGGTCGAAGTCAGAAACTTCCTACAGATTTTGTTTTTGACTTCTTTTCTTACCCATTTCTTCCCCAATCTTCCTACATGTAATCCCACATGTTTTAGCACCATTTAGGCTTCCTAAAATACCTTAATTCAGCCACCAATTCCATTACTAAATTCATCAATCAACTTACACAATTTCCTTACTTCTTCTTCAACACATGCAACAGTTTTTGTTTCCCTTATGCTACATATTTTTAAACTCAACTCTACCATCCAATACTTCCTCAACCAATGCCATTCCTAGCATTCTAAATACCTCACCTTACCATGCCAATTCATTTCCAAGCCATTACACTACCTATACCCAAGTCCAACCCTCTTCTTACCAAATCTTGCACACTAATTTTTCCTAGTTCTACAATGCATTTTGATACCTCTTTGTTACAGACTTTTACCTTCTTATTTATCATACTACAACTACCATTCCATAGCTACTAAACATCTCTACTAACTCCAATACACACCTTGGTTCTCCTATTCACCAAGTCCTCCATAAATGCACAATTCCTACCAAAATTTTGCCATAGTTCATCTACAATTCTAACTTCTCCACATACACACTTTCTCACCAAATTCATTCCTATTCTAGCCACACCCTTACAAGGGTCCTACCAGCACTCAATACAATTCTCAATACATCAATACACCATCAACCAACAATACTAATACACATACTCATTACATTTGACTCCAAGGCCTACAATTCACATACTTGCTCACAAATACCAAAATTTCCACAACTACACTACTAATACCATAGTTTAGGTTCTTTAAATTGATTTACCCATTCCCATTACTCTAATGCATTAAAATATAGCATTAAGAAGGAGCTCTTACCTTGAGCTTATAATTTCCTCAATTCTTTTCCAATTCTTCTCTTCCTCTCTTTCTTGCCCAAATCGGCCATATGAGGAATGGAGTTGCCAACCTCCATTCCCACCACCCAATAACACAAAAACAAGTGTAATTAACATACTAACCCTTAGATTAACACTAATTCATTGAAGTGCTTAAAATGCAAATTCTAGGGTTTGCCTTTGGAGTGTTTTAGGAGGGGTTTTAGCCCTTAATCAAGAAGGTGATTCCACCACCATTGCAAGGTTGGAGTTATGCTCAAAAGAGAGAGAGAAAATAGTGTATTACAAAGGGGTAAAATCGGTTACAAAAGAAGGTGGAGAAAACTTGAGTTTTTCATGAAGATTTTTACCTTAATGGAGAGAGGAGACTCCAAGCTACCCATTGATGCTATTTTTTCTTTGAATGGGGAAAACCCATGGAGATGAACTTCCTCATTTTTGGATTTTGAAAAGAGAGAAGTGTAGAGGATGATGAGTGGATTACAAATATGTAATTATTTTTACATTTCGAGCTCACATGGAGGTAGAGCATGAAGGTAAAGTGGAGAAGCCATGGATGGTTAATGAAGCTCTCAAAAATCACCAGCCACCATGGAGAAGGAGATAGAAACCGGTGGGGGAAGGAGAAAGAAGAAAGAGAAAAGAGAAATGAGAGAGTGAGGTGAGAGAAAAGGTTAAAGTACTTTTCTACTTTTTCTACTTTTTGCTTTTGACTCTCCTTATTAAATTAGCTAGTTACTTGTGTGTGTGTGAGGGGTTATTTAATCCATTAAAACTGGCCCCCTCTAATATTACCAATTGGAGCGTTTTTCGTCTTTTACAGAAAACGCTCGTTATTTTACCCGGTTTCGGTACTATTCACTAACCGGGCCCGTTTTCCGGAATTTTCTCGTTTCTTTATTTTTATTGGTTATTAAGCTTCCATTAATGCTTAAATATAGTTATTTAATGATTTATAATTTTTACGGGTTCGTTTGACCACATACAGTCACGTTTTCGGGTTTTCTCAAAAAATGTGCGCTAAAGCTCTATTAGTGTTTTATTACATTATTTGGATCCGTTTTCTTCAGGGGTTGCTCCCATATATTAGTTAGGCCTTATTAAACCTTTGGAATCCATATAATACGCTAACCGAGGTTGTAACACCCCATCCAACAACAAATACATAACAACAATCTGCAGCGGAATACACAACTCATCAAATAACTCAACTCGCTGGTGTTACACGCCGTTAACCACCCACGTGGCTAACAAGGCTAATACACATACATTGTACCGGTCTGATGGGCTAAATTCCCGAGCGACTACACATTACTATCCCTTTCCATTAACAACAACAACAACGTACAACTTTCACTATACCGAGTATTTATAAACTGGTGCCGATAACAATTTCGGTCTTACTACACCTATTGTATATATACAACATAAACGATTACCCATGTACAATGACTACCCCGTCCTACTCTCGAACGGCTTCCAGCTCCTTGTACCTGAAATAGGAAAAGAAGAGAAGGGTGGCCCCCAAGGGGCTCAGCACCTTTGCTGGTATGGTAATCCCGCAGCCCACATGCTACCGGGCCACGCACAACTAATTGTCGTCTTAGCATGCGGTTGATTATTTTTAAATCATGCATGCAACTGTAAACACACAACACATAATCATTTGCCTCAACGGGAAAAAAACGGATAATCCTTACTTAATAAGTTACTCAAGGTATTCAATGTCCCTAGAGTGTTCCTCCTCTAATGGAGCTACTTCCTTAACAGACGACACTTACCCTTAAATCGGGTTAACCTTAAACGCCTCTTTTCTCAAACTGGGATTCATATCCATGATCCACATACTCCACATTTTACAACATATAACATACACTACATAACAACACCTAACAACACTTTGCACGTTTCCACGTGCACAACATAATACCGCAATAGATATTGCATCACAACAAAATACATAACATAACGGGAATGGTTCTCTTAGGAACCGACCCAAACATTGTTAATACACTGGTGAGCCTAGAGAATGTTGCCAGTCTCATGATAAGCTCGTTACATACTCGTTACCGTCTCGTTAAATGAACGGTTAACTTAACACAAGGTGTCTCGGATATAGTGATCCAAGCACACCGAAACAAACATAACGATAGTATGCCCCTGTGGCCCGACGTGAGTCAGTAATAGCCTTGGTTAAGCTAAAGGGAAGGTTGGGAACCAAATTGGAAAACAACCATAACATACGGAGAGGATCGAACCTGCTATGACAACGACCCCCATACTCACACGCGTGGCCGGAACAGACCGGACTCCTCACTTCCCCCGTTAGCACTTGTTAGAAGTTCAACTTTGAACTTTATTAAACAATCACAAACATTGGGTTAAGTCTTGTCAGACATACACAAGGGAAGAGAGAGTCATACATTCACATACAAACATCGCACACAAACATCACATAACCAACTCACGCATAGCCGTGGTTAGAACGTTCCTTAAGTCGGAAACGTTGTTACCGGATACCGTTCTCCTACGTTTACCTAATAGTGGTTAACTAGTCCTTCCAGCGCATTCGAGGTTACCGGTATCGGCACGAAAACATACAATAACAATAACGACTGTAAACTCGTTTCATGATTTATCTCATAACGTGGAAAACATACAGAAAAACACATTGGCATACAAGCCGGTGTAATCCGGTAGGACACAGGTTGCAAGAAAACCATACCTGTCACCGGAGTCCACTTTATCACGTCCACCTATGTTCCTCGAGCAATTCTCGAACAACTGACAACATTACATGTATTTCTATTAACTTCGGGGTAACATGATCGTTTAAAGTCTAATGCTTATAACTTTTCCCCGTTAACTTAGTTACATAACTTCACTTTTTAACTTGTTTTACTTTCATATTTTATTACAACTTTTCACCCACTTAATTGTCATTAAAACTCACCTAACATGTCCTTAACAACCTCATAACATCATTAACCATCAATCCCCATCATTACACATCATTTCCATACCTTAAACAATGTTTTTGGTCCATACAGCGCCTTGTCCGAACTTGTGTCCGGACTTCCCAAGTTCGGACACAAGCCGCGACCTAATACTGAAAACCATACACACGTCCGAACTTGTGTCCGGACTTCCCAAGTTCGGACACAGTTCGAGAGTAAATCCCAGATAGAAACAGTCACGTCCGAACTTGTGTCCGGACTTCCCAAGTTCGGACACAGTTCGAGAGTGGGAAAATCCTTTACCCAACAGAGCCTGTCCGAACTTCCATGTCCGGACGGAAGTTCGGACACGGCAAAACATTCAATTTCCAAGTCTTTAAACACTTAACCAAATTCACCAAACTTCTCCTAAAGTCTCATAATGTTTCCTAACACCATTGGCACATCAAACACACCTTTAGCCATGTGCTAAACTCTTTAAATCACTCACCAAAACCATCTTATCATTCACAAATTTCTTACAAAATTCCTAGCACTTGGGATGTTTTCTCCTTAAGATTTCTAAGTGGTAGTTCACCAATAATGACCACTACACCAAGGTGTTTCCTCTATACCTTAACATCATCTCTCAACTTCTTTTCTTACTAACTAAATCTCCTTTTCACAACTTCTTAAAATTCCTTACTCAAAACCCTTACCTAAACACCATTCCCTCCTTATTCATCAACATTACCTAAACCTTAAACAAGCTTCTCCAAGACTTTATTACATCCTAAAACACTCATTGAATTCCCAGAACTTCCCAGACAATACCAAAGTCCTTGTAGCACTCTACAACACCTTAACACATGTTTTCTTCTCTAAGTAAAACATTTATCCTTTCCTCACATATCCTAGTTCACCAAAGTTCATTTAAGCACTTACAACTCCTTATACATTATACAAATTTTGCCATGGGTTCTCTTGGCACATCATCATTCCAAAACTCATGGTTTTCACCATTAAACATTCAAGAACACCTAAATCCATCAATAGTATTCTCACACACATAACTTCACCAAATTTACACTACATCACAATATAGTGCATAAACTTAAATTGCTTGGCACTTAGGCCCTTAAATAACATGGCTCTTAGGCCCTTAAATAACATAAACTTTAAACACTGAATTTCCCACATAAATATTGCCTTTGACCTGCAATTACATACAACAACACATATTCCCTTTAATAATCTCCTTAAGAACATTTTACTAGGTCTTTCACCATTGGCTCCTTAGGTATTTTATTAAGCAAATCAAGCTCATTTTCCTAAGGCACTTAAACAACATTAGGTTAGTATATTTACCTCTTTTCCAAACAACTTCTTTCTTGTTTCCTTACAAAACCGGTAAAGTATTTGATTCTTTGTCAACTACCACACAATATACAAACATTGAAATGAGTATACAAGCTTTAAGCTTCATCTCATTGTAAACCCTAGGTTTACATTATTTCAAAAACATTAATGTAGTTGTTTTACCTTGATCTTTGAAGGGAGTTTGAATATCTATGAAGAGAGGACTCCACCTAGTCCATAAGAGATTGGAATGAAGCTAGAACAAAGTCACACAAAGAGCTCCATCAATGAGTATTTTCGGTCCCAAGGCAAAACTGAAGGAACCTTGATTTTTCTTTGAGATTCCTTACCTAGAAGCAAAGGAGAGTAATAATATGTAGAAACACAAGCTCAAGCTCCATCAATGGTGATTCTCCATGGCACCAAAATTGAGTTCTTGAAGATTTGAAAAGGTAGAAGTGTAGAGCTAGACCTAACTAAGACAAATATGGTCTTAGAATTTGATTTGGAGCATGGAGTTGGATTTGGCAAGGAAATGAAGATGGAGAAGAGAGGTTGATATAGGAAATCGTAAATGGAGGGGAGGAAGGGAGCTTGAAGACGTGTGAAATGAGAAGGGAATGAAAGAATGAAGATGAGTTCTACTTTTGGAAGATATTTAAGTTAAAGCAAAATAGTACTTTACTTTATAGGCTTTACTTTACTTATTTGATTTCTTTTACATGTTGGTGACTCACACCATGAAAAACCGGCCCCCATATACTTAGAAGGGTATAATAGTCTTTGTTGACCAACTTAACTACTTATAACAACATATGTTACAAACTAGCTTATAAAAGTTACTATTCATAAAAACAAGGCACATAGAAGTGAAATTTTTGATTTCCCATTGATATAGACTTCTAAATGTGATACTATATAGTACACATGTTAATTAAAGAGTAATGATGGACATTTAGCCATTCAAAACTCATTTACAAGACAATTTTTCAAAAACGTGCTTTAAGACTCCTTAAAGCACTTTTTGTGTTTTAACTTGTTTTCAAGCTTGGTTTTCTTTGGTAATTGATTTAATATGTTCATTAACATATTTATAAGGTATAGGTATGACCATTAGGTCTTTTACAAATTTATCCCAAGCTTAGAGCACATTTTGCTCTTATTGACTTTAAGGTATTTTCTTGTGTTTTGTTTGGTTTTATTGTCTACCAAGGTTTCCTGAAGACTTGATTAGCCTTATAAAATCATAATTAAATATTATTAAGTCTTGGTAGGCTCTTTGGGTCCTAACCAAGTTCACTCATAGCTTAGAGCATGTTTTTGCTCAAACTGTATCTTAGCGTTTTATTGCATTTACTATGGTTTAAATTGTTCACTAATGTTTCTAAGGCACTTTTTAGCCTTTATATAACATAGTTTGATATTTAAACCACATATCAAGGTTTGGGGTATTTCAGAGGTTTTATACCTCCTATGGTTATTTAACGCTTATTTAGCGTTTTCGCTTTTAAAGCGTTTCTTTATTTCTTTTGGATTTATTTTTCCTCACCAATATTCCTTAGGCGTCATTTGGCCCTTAAATACGTATTAGATTAATTTTAATCCCTATATTTAAGTTCGGAGTATTTCAATCTACCCCCCTTAAGAACTTTGTCCTCAAAGTTGTTCGAGGTTATGGGATTACTATACTTACTCATTTATACCTGTCTAATGCCAAAGTCATACATTCCTCTTTACAATTCCCAAATCCATTACTCAAGGTCTCTACATACCATTCCATACAAATATACCCTACTCACTCCGATCTGCATCACATCCAACCATCTTGTTCCACATTACAAGGTTTATACATACATACAGTGCAAAGCTATCCCCAAATCAATGCAATCCACATTATAATCCCGCAGGCACTCCGGTCATCTAGACACAGGACTCCTTTATGTCCCGCTGCCCTTGGAATAATACAACATGATACCAACTGTCACTCTCCGGTATAAGCCTCCAACAAATACTCAATATCCAGTCTAAGGGAGATTCTTTCACAACTACTACTTAGAAATTTTCTAGAACACACAACTCCAAATTCCCATTTATATTCATTACTTCTATCCTATACGTGATTCTTATGACCACTTAAGGGGAGTTTCAAGAATTATTCGACCCTGATGTGATCAGCATCAGTGTTGAACTATCTTTCCACCCCAATTTGTGTTCGGTTTCCCTTGGTCTGATCAGGATCAAGTTCGACTTCCCACATCAGTTTCAGACAATTCAAATAATCCAATTATTTCCATTTTCTATCTTTTACTCTTCCCAGTCATGATTATAACTTCACACATCTCCAAAGGATGGAATTCGGTCCATCAATCCTCCTCACTCTACTTCCAAATACTTTACTTTGAGATTCAATGCCTACGGTCTCATTTCATCGACTTCCGCTACTTTCATCCATTACTCTCCATTATCACAACTATTCTAACTACGGAATACCATACATATAAAATTCAATCGTCTTCAATTTGCTTCCAATATTTACCTAAGAATATACTACTCAAGGACTTCATACATTTACTACTCTCAATCAATTCATACTATTTCTTTATGGGCTACAATACTTGTGAAGCTCCGTCCACTATTCATTACTCTTCTTTACTAATACTCTTACGCTGGGGTTACAAGATGGGTATATTCATCCTATGGTACTTGCATCTCTCGTGCTTAGTTACCACAATTCAATATGAGTGAATACTTATGTTTATATAACATAATTACCAATCATCAATTCGATTTTCTTTTGTGCTATGCACATTATAGTTTATGTGTTTTATTCATGAAACTTACATTAAGCGGTTTTCGCTCTACCCCCCTTAAAAGGGATTACGCCCACGTAATCTACCATGTTATTATTGAACATTGGTTTATTCAATTCGGGCAATCTGAAGCATTTTAGCTTCCCTACGGTCTATTATATAATGTACTCTGGTCAAAGGGTCTTAACCATACTAATGGTTTAGTCTTTGCACCAAGAATTCCTATTGGAGTTTATTTAACTCATAATCAATTCAATTCTAGCTTATTAGGCCTCAAGGCATTAATAGCCATTCTCTCATACGTACTAGGTGTATTAAACTTCCTAGCTAGGGCCCACTAGCTTCTGCTGCGCGACCCTGATAACCTTAGTGCTTAATTCACTCTTTAGTTATTCTAGATGTGCTACTCATCGCCTTCTATCCCTCTATTGTGGAAATAAGGTTTACTAACAAGTGTGGAATTCTTTTACCGTGCTTGAACTCAATGAGTTTCAGATTGTAACCAGCTCTCTGGTAATCTATCATACATACTATCCGTACTCCCACGATTTTTCACTAAGTTCCTCCGACTTATTGTCGGGCGAGGTTAAGTCACCACTTAGTTGTAGTGCTTTCTCTATTGTCAATAGCTTCTGAATTATACCAGTTCTTCTGGTTCAGTACAAGTGTTCTTTACTTGTTTGACCTTGCATTTTCTATGCGTCGGTCCTAGTGACTTTCTTCTGTCATCTTTCACCTTTTATTCCAACGGAATTCACATCTTGTAATTGTTAGTGTGCTTTACACTCTTTGTGCTTCTTTGGCCTTAGGCCGCACGGTTTGTTGCTAAGCTTGCTTAAGTGGCTTATGCCGTGTTCGTTGGTGAAAAGAAGGGTCTACTACGATTTACATTTTCCATATTCCTAGCTATCCCATTAGATCATTACTGCACAAGTGCAATACCAAAACACCCAGTCATACAGAGTGCAGAGGTGTAAACGCTTGACAGTAAATCACTTGTGTGATAGGAATGAATATTTCTGCTTGTCTTCTCATACTTATACTCCGTGTCATTATCTACTACTTCCTCATAGCGGTCGCTTGTTGCGCACCGTATTCTTACTCGCTATACTACATCATTCTTACGGTCTTTGTTACTGTGGTAGTTTATCTTTACTCATTGCCATTGTCGTTGGCACCATTTCCTTATGGCATGAACACTGAGGGTTTCCTCTGTTCGTGTGTATGACGGTTGTCGTAGCATACCGCAATGTTATTATCTTCCCATGTGAAGATGTTTTATTTTGATTCAGGTTTCATGTGTAGGTTAGCTTACCTCACATTACTTCCTCATTCATGATACAATTTACCAAGTATCTTGGTTGACACTGGATGAAGTAATTTGTCGGGTTACAAGCTCTCTTGAGCGTTGGTTATTCGTGGTGTCCAATGTGCACTCACATTGATTGTTTTTGGCAATTACTATCTTTCCCGTACTGAGCATTAGTTATAGGCTCTAGCTGTGCAGTTTTACTTTTGTGTGTACATCACCGGAACATCCCAAGAAACTTCAAGGGTTTTTCTGGTCCCGTTCTCCATTTGGAGAGTATTTTGTCATTGGTAACTGAAAGTTCTTGTTGAGGGGTTTATCTCCACTCATAAGTCTTATGGCAAGGTTTACCATGTTAGTATTTATATAATGGTTCACCGCATGCTTGGGTGCATATGGAGTATGCTTACTCCTTCGAGTCTCTATGCTCTTTAAGCGTTGTGCTTTTACAGTCCAAAGCCTCTTGTAGGCGTAGTGGTTTGGAAATCTCTTTTCCTTGTTCGATCGCCTCTTGGCAATATCTACATGCACCGGCTTGGTTGTTGTAGTAGATGGAAGCCTTTTCCAAGGGTTCACATCATTACCGCATTGAGGGTCTTTGGTTAATGAGAGGTTCCTTTCCTCGAGTTTCTCGTAATGTTCAAGTGTGGACTAGGCCGATGTTGGCACTATCACGATTCCTATGCCTCTGTGTTATCATTTCAACAGAAGGCATGAAGGGAATTTAAAAGCTTGTCAACTGTATAGTAGACTTATGCTCTAGTGACAGTGACATTGAGGTGGCCATTACTACAAGCCACTTTTGATGTTGAGTTCAAATGGGGCTGTTCAGTTGTCGATCTGTTGTCGTATGAAGCAATATCCTTTCAGATCTGGTGTGGGTTTTCCAACCGTTTCAAGTTTACATAACACATTTGTTTTATGGCTTTAAGCTAAATCGCTGCGAGCTATGCTCCTTGCAGGCTGTTTACCTATGTTTCCACTCCGGGTGTACCCCATAAGTTGGAGGCATTACTGGGCTCCATGGCAAGTCGTGACATCACGCTTCCGTTCATAAGAGGCCCTTTAGGCAATCTGGTATTAATCAGTGCCTTTTGGAGGTTGAGGGTATTTCCTGTTAAGTGAAATCCCTTCGGTGTCCTAGCCGAGTGTTCGTGCAAGCTGCCGTGCTCTTATCATGACGCTTGTTCAAATGTTGTTAACTCAGACACCCTTCAAGGATTGCTCATGGGTGTTGTTGGTTATGCCGTTACATCCGGCTAATGTTTATGATATATTGTGTCTACTATACCGCCCTGTGGTATTGTATTTGAGTTATTCCCTTTTGGGTTATAACGTCTCCCGTTATTGGGCAGACCGTTTATACTTGCTCCTAGTGCTTAAGACTAGGTTAATATCCTCTTCAATGATGGATTATACTTTGTGGTAATCTTGTGATTATTCTAGGGAGCTTTGTCCCGTTTGTTGAACATTATTGTGTTCACATTAGGCAATTGCCTTACTGTGTTCAGGCTGGGTATCCCTTCCAGCTGTCATGTATTTGTTTGACATCTCGAGACATGTCCCATGTCTATACTTATTAGTATGTGCTCTTTACGCTTCCTAGTCCTCATTCCTTATCTCAGATAGATTCTCTGAGTTCTTTCTCCTTGATCGTTTGGGGTGTCCAGATGTTCTGGTTGAACTTACTCGTGGTCCGTAGAACGGAGTTGACTACTTCTCGTGTTACGTACAATACAAGCTCCTTCGGAGTGCGGTCGTCCCACATCCCTTTGGGTACACTCGTAGTATTCGTCACACGCCGAGATGAAGTACTCTATTGTCAACTTCTCTTGTTTCATCCTATGATACTCATCGTAATTCTATTGGTTCGGTTTTAAAATCCAAGGTTTTAAAAAGAAAGGTTGTGGTTTTGAAAGAAAAAATTGGGTTTTGAAATAACAGTTCGGTGTTGAAAGAGGTTTCTCATGGCGTAGCCATGTTTGAGGTCTTGACTAAGTCCAGCTTCTTGCTGTCTGGTATGTCCTTTGTACAATGGTCGGGCGGTCAGGCCTTTCCAACTTTTCGTTCTTTCAGTTTTAGGATGTGTGATCCTGTAGTCGCTTCATTGCGGTCACGGTACATTACTGAGTACCCGTGGTGTGTTAGGGTTCATCTACATGTTCCCGTTCTTATTGCACTTGCCGTGGCAAGTGCGTGGTACTGGTGGTTTTTGGGTGACCTATACCGGTCACAGTATGGGTTTCCACTCGTACTTGGTAGTCTTGTTGACTATTCCCTTGATCTTATTGATCTATGATTGGGATACTCAATCCTTTAGGTAGCTTCTCAGTGATCTGGACATGGCTGTCGTAGATCTGGGTACTTCTTCACTCCTTGGAGATTCCCTTTTGATTTGGTTTTGTGTCATTCCTTGTTGCTCGTTCCCACACCTTTATTGTGGTTACCGAGCCTTACCTTGTTTAGGCACTACTCTTGTAGTCCTATCGGATTATATCTCGTGAATGTTCTTGTAGCTGTCTGAGCTATGTTGGCCAGGTATTGTAACCTTAATGGTGTTGTACTCTAGGAGTTAACCACTCCCGACTATGTCCTTAGTCAGTTAGCATACCGTTGGTGGTATTATTTGAATACTACAGCCCCGTAGACTTATGTCTCGGGTTTTGTTACAATTCCTTTTTCAGCTCCGTTGCACGCTTAGTGCTCCTTCTCCTGCTGCTGGTTGATTAGCAAGGTTTCGCGACTGCTAAGCATGTCGCCCCATGTTGTTGTAAGTTGTAGCCTCCTCATGGTTGGAGTGCTCATCCTACCGCTATTAAGTGCGGTTATTGTTGTTCAATCGGGATCCATCTCCGGGACTTCCATTCCTTGGAATCTACCATATGTCAAGTCCTTTCCTCTTATAGGATTATCTCACTACTGCCAGATCGGGTTTTCCCGAGTATGAGAGGTCTTTCCTTCTCTATGGCGTCCTTTCCCAAGTTATACAGTGGGTTTGCGGATGAAATACCCCGAATAATTAACAGTCCAAATTCGTGAAGGTTAAATTTAATTATGAGTAACCTTCATGATCATACAACTAAAACGCGACAGGATTATCCGAAAAAAACCGTTATATAAGTCGGACATAAAACGATGTGTGAACAATTAAATTTAGTGTATACGTGTCCGGAAGCGTGACAACGTTACATAATAATACAGTCACATACTTATATGTGTACGAATATGAAAATACATATATGTAACGTTACGATATTACAACATCATAAATAATAAATAATAACATCGCCTGGGCACATATAATTAAAACGTGACAACATAAGGGGGCGTATACATATAACGTAACAAAAACTAAGTTGTCCCGTATCTAACGAACAACACGATATATATATAGACTTACATATATATAAATAAACATGTGTATAGCTTATAAAAAAAAAGAGAGCAAATACATATATGTGTATGAATATGAAAATACATATATGTAACGTTACGATATTACAACATCATAAATAATAAATAATAACATCGCCTGGGCACATATAATTAAAACGTGACAACATAAGGGGGCGTATACATATAACGTAACAAAAACTAAGTTGTCCCGTATCTAACGAACAACACGATATATATATAGACTTACATATATATAAATAAACATGTGTATAGCTTATAAAAAAAAGAGAGCAAATACGCTCCTGCTGAGGTTCAAACCCCGTACCTCTCGTACCCATCCCGAACGTCTTAACCGTTTGAGCTATGCTCGATTTCAGTAGGTAATGCCAACTTAATTCAACTAGTAATATGACTACTATAGTAACTACAACTAAAACAAAAAAATGAACAGACCTGAGAATCACCCCACGCCACTGCCTTGTAACTCGGGTCCCCTCCCCGTATTACTCCTTAAACTCTTGTCTCCCACTTGACCTGAAAGTTGTCGCTGCTACAAACTCTCACGTTATTTCTTCCACGCCATTGTCTTGAAAACAGAAGGCACTAACTCCCTCTGATTAACCTCTGTCAGTCCTTCACCTCCCCACCGCATGCTCAAGCCTGTAACAGCAGCTGGTTCCATGCGTGAAGTGAACTCCAAATCCTCACCCAAGTCCCTCTAACTGCCTGTATTCCTCACGTAAGAAATTTGCATACCACTGCTGGTGGGATCTCTGAAGATCCGTGAACAAACTCTCCTCCAAAGCTCTTAAAGGTGAGGGCAAGAAATCAGTAACGCTGGTTACTTAAAACTCTTTCCATCCCCTCTGTTGTTGTCTGAACTTCGAGTGCTGACTTCCTCTTTTTGTATAACCTTCTGCATGTATGAATCCCTCTGGAAAACTTCCTCAGGGTTTCACCGAAATCCCCAATAACTCGTCAAACTGTCTTGAATACAGTTCCAAGGTAAAGCCTTTCAAAAATGTCTTAACTGCTCCTGCCATCTTCTCCCTGGCTTATCATAATCTGACCCGAGAGAAAAACATTCCAGCTGAGACCGAAAGTTCAAGGGTCTGGGAGCTACAACTTGCCAAGATGGTTACTAGGAGGAGCCAGCTTGGAAACAAAAAAAAACTCAAGGTATTGAGCTAACTAGGCGATCTGCACAGATTTTACAATTTGATACTTTTCTGTATTAAGCTACCCAGGCACTCTGTACAGATTTTAAAAAACTGATTGCTTTCCTGTACAATTATAAGTCCAGAGGAGTTACAAGGATTTACTTGTTATTAAGGAATCTACTACATTGCTACCACATAATCCTACGTGTAGATACGTTTGGGAAACTAGAAAACAGGTTAAAGAACAGAAAAGAAACAACAGAAAAGAACAATGCATCAGTTTCATAAATTCAGTTTTTCTGATTTCCCTTTTTCTGTGTAAAGACTCGTAAGAGAAATTGTCCATGTGGGTCTGGGGTACAATGTTGATTAAACACCCAGGCAATGTGGGGGGGAAACAGAACTTAGATTCAAGAGCAGAAAGGAAATAGAAATAAGAGAACATATCAATTCAGACTGCACTTTTGGTTTCTGCAACAATTACCAGTTCAGTATGAGGAGTTCCAGAGATGTTGTCTAGGTGAGGTTGAGTCTATTCTAGAATTCAGAAGCTTGCTAAAACACTTAACCAACTGGGTTAATCAATTGGGAGTCAAAACTGTGAACAAAGAAGAGAAACAGAAGTGGATATCACACTCCAGTCTTCTACAACATTTTTCAGTTCTGTAAAACTGATTTGCGGAGGTACCAAAATATTGTAGTAGCTTGCTAATACACCCAACATCTAGTTAATGCATCTAAATAATGCTGTAACACAAAACCAAGTGGGATTAGGAACTGTTAAATGAGCTAAAAGGAAGAGAGTATATCAAGATACCAGATTGGAGCTTCAGAGTTGCAGTTTTGGGTTCAGTTCTAGATTCTAAAATCCTTGTGTTTCTGCACAACTCTGTTACAGAGAATCAGAGAGTTGTAAGGGTTGTTAAGAGCTTAAAACTGTATCGTGATACACAAATGAATCACTAAACCAGTTGGGAAGTTAGGAGATGGGTTAGTTAGCAGAAACAAAACAGCAAGAAGAAAATTATAGCAGTTTCATGATGCAGGTTTACAGTTTTATGTTTCAGTCTTCGATTTCAGTTTCAGTTTTTTTCTGTTTCAGTATAAAGTCATAACCGAGAGATCCATGGGGGTTGATCGGGGTTGTCTTTGAATTTAAATTATGCTAGGATGCTTAACTAACTAGGTGAGTACCGTGGGACAGGTTAAAAGACGGATTAGGTACTAAACAGGAAAAAACAACAACTAGAAAAGAATTGCATCAGTTCATGATTTTTAGATTTTTGTTTCTTTGTACAGGGTTTTCAGGGAGGGTGCCTAGGTGATCTTGTGTCTAATTCGAAATTTAAAACTAGTTAATGCAGCGAGTTAACTAGACAATCAGATTGAGAGAGAGATGGATGTCTGAATTGGAAATAAGCAGAAGAAGTCAACGAGGGCATATCAGTTTTGTTTCAGGTTTTCAGATCCTTCCATTTCGTATATGCAATACAGTGTTGGTTTTACCAGAGTTACTTTAGGTTGTTTTGGGTTGGAAATATGGCTAGAACACCTAGCTACATAGATGGAAAACTAAGGACAGATCAAAGAGGGCAGATTAAAAAACCAACAGAACAGAAACAAAAAGAGAGATTTTTAGTTATGTGGTTCCTTTTTCTGTTTTCCTTTTTCAGATTGTCATGGTTGGGTTGTTTTCTGTGTGCTTAAGAGTAGAAGGTCTGTTTTGGGGGTAAAGCTAGGATAAAACTCTTTACTACGTGAGTTATCAATGAGGGAAAGTTGAAACCCAATCCATGAACAAAAAAAAAACAGAAGAGAAGCTATCAGTTTTATGGTTTCAGGTTTACAGTATCTGTTGCAGTTTTGAGATTTTTTCGTGAGAGATGTTGTCTTGGTGGTGTTGGGCTAGGTTAGAGTTTAAAAATATATTAAGGCACCTAACTAAGAAGATAAATAGCTTGGGAAGTGAAGAAGGAACTAGATCAAGAAATGGAAGGCAGAACAGAAGAAGAGTAAAATGCCAATCATGGTGCATCAGTTTCAGTTTCTTTTTCGAGCTCTGTGTATCAGATTCTCAGAAATGTAGCTCTGTTGTCGTGGGTCTGTTTCAAGGTTGGAACCTTATTAAAACACTTATTAAGAAGCTAATACAGTTGGGAAAAAAAATTAGAAGCCAGATTGTTGAGTAAAAAGAAAGATAGGAAAGGATGGTAACCATTTGGTGTTGCAGTTTTCTGCAGCTCTTATGTTTCTGCGCAATGAAATTCCAGAAGCATTAGCAGCACTATCTTGAGTTGGTATTGTGTTAAAACCTTGATAACACACTTAGCTCAGTGGGTAAAGACTCAGGGGAGAGGGTTAGAACTCAGTTTAATGAACTAGAAGAAGGGATGGAGAGGAATATGCAGAGTTTGCTTCCAGGTTCTCTATAATTGGAAGCTTTTGTATAATAGTGTTACAGTAGTTTGAAGAGTGTTGCAGAGGGTTAGAAATGAACCTAAAACGTGGCTAACTGGGTGAACTAGGCTGGTATATACATTTGGAAGGTTGGGAGTTAGTTTAACATGCTGAAAGAAGAAGCAAGAAGAAACATCCAAATTTAGTTCTGTTTCAGGTCTTCGATAGGGGGCAGTTTCTGTATAATTAAGTTACAGAAGGTCAAGAGTGTTGTTTTCGGCTTGTTAGTAAAACTAAAACCTAGCTAATGTATTCAGTTAGGTCTGTAAACACTTGGGGAAATTAAACACCAATTTTGATAACTTAAACGTGGAGTTGAGTAAAGGTATATACCGGTTGTACTATCAGCTGCTGTTACGTTTCCTGGTTCTGTCTAGGTGAGTCCCAAGGTGTTTAGTAGCGCTGTATTAGGTTGGATTCGGAAATAAGACTTTGCTAACTTACTTAGCTAAGGAGGGGATACATCTTAGGCAACTTAAAACTCTTCTTAGGTAAACTTGTCTCAAGTTGATGCGTAAAATGCCCTAGAATGTTAGTTAGAGAGAAGACTTAATTAACTTGTAAAACGTCGATGTAAACCCCCTAGGCGTAAGATGAAGTTAGGGCTTATTACTTGGGAAGTTCGAAGGCTTAGAATAAACTGTACATTCAACGCCTCACCTAGAGAATAACACTTGGTATAAACGAGATAAATGAACAAAATGTCGTCACATGAAATCATGAACTGACACATTATTTTTAATCAACGTTAGGGCCGTAACGAACGCCAACTGGGACCCCGTATGTGAGACGACAATTGCTTCTGAATATAAGGTATGGACATGTGTGGTTCGTATGTTGCCGTGTTACACGGCTTGTGTGTTGTGTGCCTTGTTTGTTTATGACCACAAGATTAATGCATGAAAACAGATGTTTGTTTTACCGTGCTTATTTGTCTGTTGTGAGCTTGTGTAAGGCATGTGAATGGATTGATTATCTTCTTGCTTACCTGCTTGCTATTATTGTGCATATTGTTTGCGCGCACACAGTAGTGTAGTCCCTTCTCGTTGATGAATCCTTGAGATGAAACACAACGAACTTCGTAAACAAACCAAAGGAACTACAAAAAGGGAAACTCCTCTTAACTATAAAGGACCTCTAAAGACACCCACTATGGTGTCGAATTATCAAAGATAATGATATGCCAATACCTTGAGAAGGAATAGGGAGACGGACCCTTTGTATCCGGGGTAGAGACCAATAATCTAAAAAGGGAATAGGGAGATGGACCCTTTGTATCCGGGGTAGAGACCAATAAGATTAAAAGGAATAGGGAGACGGACCCTTTGTATCCGGGGTAGAGACCAGAACATTGAGAAGGAATAGGGAGACGGACCCTTTGTATCCGGAGCAGAGGCTAGTAACGTTGAGAAGGAATAGGGAGACGGACCCTTTGTATCCGGGGTAGAGACCAGAGCATTAAAAGGCATAGGGAGACGGACCCTTTGTATCCGGAGCAAAGGCTAGTAACATTGAAAAGGAATAGGGAGACGGACCCTTGGTATCTAGGGCAGTGGCTAGTAACATTTAAAAGCAACAGAGAGAGAGAGCTATCCGGGAATGGAGGATTAGCTATGAAGAAGACGTTCCCCAAATGGTGGTGATAAGAGAATTCACAAATAACCCTTAAAGAAACAAGGAAAGATTAGCCCCTACATGAGATGGTCACAGGATCTAAACTATATCCCCAGACCTGGTGCAAGGAAAGAGAAAGAAAATACACTTTAAGGGAACAAGAGAAAAGAAATGAAAACACACGACACTCGTACGATCCCATAGTGAGGATCATGGGTATTACATACCTATGCACATGTTTTATTACTTACATGATTGTTGTTGCTATATTAGCAGCTCGTTGTGCTTGGTTGCGTGTTGATGTGTTATGATGCCAGCATGTTATGCTTGGATGTTTGTTGATATTGCTATGCTACCTTATAGTGTGTATGGTATCACGATATGTTGTGGTGTGCTTTACTGCTTTATTATAGCATGTAAATTGACTTAATAATATTCGACCAAGTAGTCGTGTGGCCCGGCAACATACGGGCTACACACGTTCATACTCAGCGTAGTTTGCTGAGTCCTTCCCAACCCAAATTTTTACAGGTATTATGCCGGACGATAACGGAGCGTAGGCGGGATGGCTACTATGGGGGTATTCCATTATGGCATAACGTTTGAGGATGTGGCTGTATGTCTAATGTACCCGAGATGAAATTCTCAGTTTATAATTTGGCAATTTGTTGTAGACACTCGATACTTGGATTTTTATCTATATTGTACATGAGTTTTTATTGAGGGCTGTTTCCAGTCATGCAGACCGTAACTTAGTATTAGGGGTGTGGTCTGTCAACCACGTGGGTGGTTGGCATCTGTAGCACCCGGATGATATCGAGAATCTGCTGCGTAGTTATCATGTAATATGACTAGGAGCTTGGTTTTGTACTATTGGATGTTTATTCGGGGGTGTTACAAAGTGGTATCTACGCTCTGATGACTGGAACAGAGAAGTACCGAGTATAGGAAAACCTGAAAGTAGGAATTTTGATAGCGGGTTAAGGGTTGGGGGTAGTACGTGAGGCGCGTTAGTTAGGGTTCTTCCCCAGTAATACTGGATACCTAGCAAACACCTACACCCAACCTTCACATCCTTAATTGTCTCTTAAATTCAGAGAAAGAACGCCAGAGAGGTAGAAGTCTCCTCATACTCGGGAAAGCCCGATCTGGCAATTACTTAATGTCATACAAACAACCCGTGGAGAAAAGACTATACCATACAATAGACGTTGCCAAAAGGATAATACCCGTAGAGGGACCAATTTTAGTGACAACTTGGGTCGACATGCTTAGCAGTCGATCGGACCCTGCCTCACAAGCAAAGAGGACCGAAATACCCTAAAATTTATAAAATAAATAAAGCTCAAATATGCAATTAATTAAGCCAAGGATGGGATTGAGATAAATCCTGCAATTCGAACACTTGAGAGGATAATTTAAGAAAACCTCTTGTAAAACAATGAGATAAGAGAATATAGTTCAAGATGAAATTACACCATAAAATTGGTACAACATATAATGCTTAACGAAGCATGACACAATTTCACACACTAAAGTATAATATTACGAAATTCAATACATTCCCTGCTCCTTCTCACGTTTCTCTTCATTCTCTACATTACCTGAGAAACACAACACCACCTTCTTCCTTCTCCTTTTATTCAATTATTCTTCTAAGTCTCTCAATCTCAGACAGCTGAAACTAGTGACCACAACTGGTCATTCACCTCTGTTTCTACCACCGGTGAACGAAGAATAATAATGAGAAAGTAACAGAAGGGTTACGAGACCCAGAAAAAAATATATATATATTAAAATGGAAAACGGGATAAAGCTTAAGTCAGATTGAAGGGAGCCTAATTGGGCCAACAAGAAAAAGCAGTCAAATATTTATGAGGAGGAAATTATCAGGAGGAAACCAAATATTTTGGAATAGTTGGGTATTGAAATTTGGAAACTTTAAACAAGATTAATGGACTTAAGGGAGGAAGTAATTGACGGGTTAAAATAAGTAAAGAATCATTTTGTAAATTCTATGTTAGTTTGTAGGGGTTGAGGATAATAGGAATCTATATATAAATCAAGAGGATTATACCACATGGGAATATATATATACATGGATGAACGATATATATATATATATATATATATATATAGAAGGTATGTACAGTTAAAGAATTGAACGATTAATCTAAAGGCTTAGATGGTGACACTAGTCAAGGAATTGATTGCCAGAGGACTAGAAATGAGTGGGTGCATACAGGAAAATTGTTCTACTAAAACTAAATTGAAAAACCTAGAAATTAATAAAATGAAAAGCCTGTCGGGTTGCAAAAATCCCGGTCGCAATAGTATAGCTAACAGAAGCAACCGGGTATCAATCCACGGGACTTGAATAAATAAGCCTAATCCTAAGAAAACTAGAAGTTTAGGGGGTTGTGAATTGTTTTTGTAACTGAATTTAGTAAATGCAAATCAAAAACTAAATGAACGATTAATGAAAGTAACTTGATGAGTTCAGTAAAATGAATGGTACTCCGGGTTCGGGTTGTTCTTTACTGGATAAATCTAGCCAAACCTACAGTTTAATTATGAGAAACGGACAGACCAATTCTTTTTTTTTACTCTCTTCAATGCTAAATCCTAGTTCATTGTAGAGCTCACCTATCAGAACATGTCAACTCTAATCTAGAAGCTGGCAAAACACATATAGGCGGAATACGTGCAAAGAATTATTAGCATTTGCAGGAAAATTATCTATCCGACTAATCTTCCTACAAATCTCCAGATTAATTTGAACTTCCTGTTAATCACCTTATCTGATCAAAACAGGATTCGCAAAACAACTCTATAAATGCGCAAATTTAATAGAGAAGATGAATGATTAGCATTAACCTAGAAACAATCCGATACAATCTCATAACCAAATTACAGAAATTCTAACTATCTTGTATCCATTGCGAACAACCCTTCCCCAGAGTTATCCCTACTAGCCAAACATATTCACAAAACAGACAAAGAAAAGAGATTGAGAAATCATCTGGAATAGAAAACTTCTAAATTCGCTCAGCTGTCCAGATCTGGAGTTCGTCGGGCTAGAGGTTGAAGATGATGGTGGTGATGGTGATGATCGATGATGATGGTGATGGAGCGAGGGGAGGCGTGATGTGAGAGCCTCTCTGAGGCATCTGGTGTGAATACCTCCGTTCTCCCAACCCTCGGTGACTTTTTATAACAAAAATAGGCATTTTAAACTCTTAAAACTGCATATTTTCGAATTCTGTACGCGGCGTCCGAACTTGGAAGTTCGGACGCATGTTAGGACAAATTTTCAGGAAGTTTCGACCTATGTCCGAACATCAAAGTTCGGACATAAGTTCGGACATGTTAGTATCCTGACGAGTGAAACTTGTTTCGGGCGTATATTCTTCGTTTGGACTCCGTTTTGCTCCCCGTTTGTTGCGTTGCGAAGCTTGTGAAGTGAAGAATGCAATTCAATGACTTTTACCTGCATTTGATACATAAAATACATCAATTCTTATCTAAACATTAAATCATTGGAAAAACACATGATAAGTGAGAAATATTAGCCAAACCAATATGAATAATCAGCAAATTAAACCCTTAAAAGGCTCCATATTTCAGACTTATCAGTGGGATAAGAATTCAAATGTAAATAATTGTTTGATCGTCTAAATCGGACGTGCAAAGTTGAACTTGACCCTGGCCAGGTCAAGGAACACTACGCACAAATTGGGGTGAAAAGGTAGTCCGACACTTATGCTGATCACGTTAGTGTTGGATGACCCTCGAAACCTCCTACAAGTGGACACATGAACTACAGATAGGTGGAAATATTAAAAGTCAAGATTAAGAAATTACCAAGAAAGCGAGGTTGATGTGGATACACAATTATGTGAAGACTTGAGATGATGTGGGGTTACTAATAACCTAAAAGTTACCACATAAAATACATACTACCGAATTCAAGTGGAATATGTAACCGGTAATAGTCAAACAGTTTACAATCGTAGGAACTTCTAACACATATAATCCGGTAACCTTTTGACTGAAACTAATTGAAGTCAACCAGCAGTGTCAATGCCATAATTGGACTGAGAAATAAAGGTTACCTAAAGACAAAAAAAAAGTCTAAGTTGGCGGTACAAAACAAGCTATAAAAAAGTAAAAATGACAAGAGAGTAAACTAACCGTCGACGTACAATTACGATCGGCTATATAAAATAAACATGTTGTTATAACAATGACATGATTATAACATTGAGAAATAATAAGAACTAAATCGTTACTACAGAGAATATATCAATATAAGCCTAGAAGGCCTCCTGAGTACAGAAAAGGGAAACTAAACCCGAAGGTAATCAGAGTAGCACATCAGAACTTTGTGGACCGTATCCCCCATTATCCTGTGGAATAACAAGTGATCTATCGACCAATACCTTAAACCTAGAGAGCCTAAACCCGAATCCATTTCTAGACCGGTACAGATACCGATAAGAGTCTTTTAATACAGAAACTAAACCCTTAGCATGGTCAAGACACTTGATGAGAATATATTGTGAGTTACATTGCATAGAAACTAGAATGCTCAATAAGAATTAAACATCTTGAACCAAGGCTCTAGGAGGGTATAATAGGGATTACGTGGGCGTAATCCATTTTTAAGGGGGGTTGGCGCGTTGCGTTCTACTGGGTTAATGCTCGTTTTGTGGTGTTGTTTTGGTTGCTATGTTTGTGAACTGTGTGTGGATTGGCTTGAATGCATGGAGGTCATGAATGAATGACTTGTTCACCTGGTTGATATGAGTGTAGTACATAAATATTATTGGTACATCGAAATATTATTGATAACTGGGTGAAGCCACAAATGTGGCGTAGTGCTTATAAGCACAAATGTTGGAATAGAACTGTGGAACTTGCGGGACATGATCCCTTGGTTAGAGAGAACATATTCAGGACTTAACCTTTGCACTGTGTGTGTTCCTACAGCCACATGTGGTTGTGTGTATGTGGTTGTGTGTATGAGGTTGTGTGTATGAGATTGTGTGTATGAGATTGTTATGTGTATGTATATACGCTCGATTATGAATGAATGTGTGTACTGTGGTTTACTCCTCAGATTGTTATTTGTACATTGCGAATACCTTGGACTACTATGAAAACTTGGGAGAAGCCATTAATGTGGCATAGTGCTTATGAACACACTCGGGTAGTGAGAATTATGAAATGTGGGACTTGATCCCTAGGATTAACACGAATGGAAAACATCAGTTAAGGAAGTAACAACTTCGGGACGAAGTTCCTTTAAGAGGGGTAGGCTGAAATACCCTGAATATTAACAGTCCAAATTCGTGAAGGTTAAATTTAATTATGAGTAACCTTCATGATCATACAACTAAAACGCGACGGGATTATCCGAAAATAACACGTTATATAAGTCGGACATAAAACGATGTGTGAACA
The DNA here is from genome assembly GCA_023374045.1 of Limonium bicolor. Taxonomy (NCBI): domain Eukaryota; kingdom Viridiplantae; phylum Streptophyta; class Magnoliopsida; order Caryophyllales; family Plumbaginaceae; genus Limonium; species Limonium bicolor. The sequence goes on from CM041780.1 coordinate 150,423,208, forward strand.
ATTGAATTTAGTGTATACGTGTCCGGAAGCGTGACGACGTTACATAATAATACAGTCACGTACTTATATGTGTACGAATATGAAAATACATATATGTAACGTTACGATATTACAACATCGTAAATAATAAATAATAACATCACCTGGGCACATATAAATAAAATGTGACAACATAAGGGGGCGTATACATATAACGTAACAAAAACTAAGTTGTCCCGTATCTAATGAACAACACGATATATATATAGACTTACATATATATAAATAAACATGTGTATAGCTTATAAAAAAAGAGCAAATACGCTCCCGCTGAGGTTCGAACCCCGTACCTCTCGTACCCGTCCCGAACGTCTTAACCGTTTGAGCTATGCTCGATTTTAGTAGGTAATGCCAACTTAATTTGAAATACCCCTAAATTAATTTAAATTAATTTAGGGGATTTCTTTTATTAAACCTTTAATAATACTATTAAGTATTAAATTATTATATGGAATTATGAATATTAAATTATTATATGGAATTATGAATATTAAATTAATATAAGGGGTTGTGAAATTTATTTAGGGGTTTTCTCCTAATTATTATATATTATTGTATAGTATTATGAATTTAATAATAAGATTTATAAGTCAATAAATCTTGGGGAAATTTCTAAACACTCCAAATATATTATAAAGATTTTAGGAAGTGTTGGAACATTGTTTTGAAACATAAAAGTCAATATAAAATTCTAGAAACCTTAAAGCTTATTAAGCCTTGCTAGAGTTGACTTTTTGAGAATGGTCAAACCAGGCCATGAAACCTATACCAATAAATAGGTTATGAAAAACCATGAAGATCGATAAAAAGAACGTCAAAAACGGATCATCCTAGCCAAAGTTATGCTAGATTGAAGTTTTGAATCAAAATTTTAAGAAGTGCCACGTGTCACTCTGTAATGGGTCGCCACACTTAGCCGATTTCCTTCCCTGATTTTCGTAACCGATTTCACTTCCTAGCCCTAACTTTAGACGGCTATAACTTTCACATATCTCAATATTTTTCCATGCCGTCTTCACCACTCTCTTCTCCTACAATTACTCTTTCCAACCATTACTCATACAAACCCTAGATCCTTCTGAGTCAACCGGAAAATCGAGCCAAAGTAGCCACCTTGCTAGGCTGTTTCCAGAATTCTGGAATTTCCTTCGTTTTCAGGTAACTTGCGTCGATCATAACTTCTTCGTTAATCAACCAAAATTCGATTTCTTTAGCTCGTTGTAAAGGTCTCTAATCCCTCTACAATTTCGTGTTTATGCCCAAGTCTGAATCACAACCAGTTGGGAGATATAGAGGTCTAAAGTTTCGGTTTCAACAGCACATAAAATAACACCGAAATAGGAAGGTAAACTCGTGTTTTGTAACTTCAAAATCTTTTTGTATGATGCGAGTTAGGATTAGTTCTAGTTATCAATGTGTAGAGCTAAGTTTCATCTTTCTATTGAGCCAATTAACAAAGCCTAAATCGATCTGTACAATAACTTATAGATCCTCGAAGTTGGCTTCACGAACTGATCGGAAGTTCGAGTTTTTCCAGAACCCGTTCTCGAATTCTCCTCCGATATTGCAATTCCGGCGAGTGTTTCCTCAAATTCTTCCGTTGTTGCTAATCTATACTTCATTGTCGACCTAACTCATGTCTCAATTTCATCAATTACGTGTTAGATTAGGAGAATTGGTACGATTTGTATTCGAAATCGACTCGGAACCGAAATAAAAACCTAACTCTCGAATCAGTTTCGAATCTTGGTGTCTACTGTATTAAAATTGGGGAAATCGGTACCAATAGAACCGAAATTTGATTACGAATCCATAGAAACAAAAATCACTCAATTTCGTTCTGTAGATTAGGAGTTATCATCGATTTAGTATTCGGGTCGCAATTTAGAATCGGGGAAGAACTTGAGTTTCAGGGACCGTCCGATCAGAGTTTAAAGGATTGGACGGTCCAGATTAGATCTGGCGATTTAAAGTTGTTTTAGGGTTCTAGTAAATTCCAGTAAATAGTCTTAACTTGCCGGGTTAATTTAAATATCTTCCCGAATGTATTTTGACTTGAAATTTTAACCATAGATTCCTTATTTTATGTAGTTTGTTTTGATGTAAATTATTATGGTTTTGGAGTTTTTAAACATAAGTTATGATTTTTACAAGTTACGGGTTTTCTAGAATTATTTGGCTAAATTAAAAGGATATTTTTATGAAATAAAAATTTTATAATATGTCTAAAATGTTATAGTTACTGTATATTAAGTTTGGGAATTTTTGGGCAACGGGAAAAGGTTTTAAAAATTGTGTTTGTGAGTTTTCCATAAGAATAACCTATAATATATGGTTTTTAATGTAATCAAAAATTAAAGTATAGTTGATTAATGAATTTTATAGGTTGGGGAAAATATAATAAGACCAATTAACATTTAATACAGTATGTTTATAAATATTTTGGGTATTAACTTTAAGTGAGGTAAAAATTGTTACATATATTATATATATTTATATGAGAGAAATAAATAGAAACTTATATTAAATCAAGGAATTTAACTAAACTACATTTTATTATATATAATATGGAAGCTAATATGTTTAACTAAAACTAAGGGAAATACTCTATTTTATAAACCATAAATCAGTTGTGGATATGTCTAAAAGATATTAAATATAATTAAATACAATAGAATCTTAAAGAATGTTCTGGATAAATCTTGATATATGTGGATATATATATATATATATATGTATATAAATACAATAAAAATAGATAAAGGAAATAACATTCCTTGTGAGAAATGTAATAGGAAGGATATATATATATATATACGATAAATAAATAAATAAAAGGAATAAAATACCTTATAGAAATATAATATGAAGGAATTAATGAGTTAAACTAAACCTCTACATGATACTAATAAAAGAATATTATATGAGGTGGTATTAATTTATGGTTATAGGTTGAGTTTTTAGTTATCTTTGAGTTTCTAAGATTTATATAAACCGTATTTAAACACATGTATTTATTTAGTCAATAACCACAATGTAAATCTATAATTTGGTTAAGAAATTAATAAGTTGAAATTTAGGAATATTTGTAATTGGTCCACATAAAGGGTTACACAAATAGATCTTATTATATAATTAATAATAAAATGAATGAAATACTTTTACATTTAAATGTTCTTATTATATAAACAATAGTAAAATAAATGAGTTACTTGTACATCTAAATGTGAAGAGGATAAATAAGTCTAGATTTAATTATTTCTTAATATTTATAGTATTGAGTAATAACTTAATATTTTAAGATAAAATCATTAAAAGGGATTATGATATAAAACTACATTAAACTATGATTAGGAATTTAATCTAAATAATAATCCTTAAGTTTCTTACAACTAGTTAAGCCATATAAATACATTTAACACCAATATTCAGGATGTGAGTTTATAGTTAAGTAATGTATTTGGTAGTTAGAATTTATAAGGAGGTTTGTAAATAGAAATTAGATACTTAAAATCTTTAAACCTTTCATTAGATGAAACTGGGTTACATAAGAGATTATATTGATTTACCTTTTGACACTGGAAATATTAATGTGTCATTTGAATATAAGGTATGGAGATTGTTCATAATATATTATCTTATTAAGTAATTGACAATTTCACTTATGAACCGGAATTTAATTTTTTGATAAATTCTACCTCATGCTAAGATATAATGTCCATCCTAAATACAATAAAGGAAATTAATTTATTAAGTTATGCTTTTGAAACTTTAGGTTTTGTAAACAATATAAAATGTATTTAAGACTTGAGTTTAACGAAGTTTAATATAAAAGGATTATACATGGTCTATAGAGAGAATGTGTGTAAAAGTAAAACAGTTAGGGAATTAAATGTAAGTAAGGATACATAAAAGGTTATCTTAAAACACCTTATTATAAAGATATGGTTGAGTAAATAATAAACCTTGTGGATACTACATGTGAGAGTTCGATAAGTTTGAGTTAACTATAATATGGTTATTTCGAGATGAAAAGTAATTTAACAACTTATGACAAGATTAATAGATGGTTGTAATTAAAGGCCATTCTGAACTAAAGATAAGATAATTGAGTTTAGTAGCTCAAATAAGTTATACTAAAATGCGTCTACAACACTACGATTTCAATATACAAGATGTAGGTCTTAATTAAGTTAAGGGAAAGACTTAATCATAATGGGTTGTCTAGTAGAAATTGTTTAAATATATAATCTTTATATTGTGAGATAATAGTATAGTATTCTAAGATAAACCCATCATTGGTCATAACACAATGTTTATTCTAAATTAAGAATAAAGGTATTGAGCTTAAGATTATTATTGAAATTCTTAGATTTAATTATATACTAAAAACACATTTTTGTTATAAAGGTCTCAAAAGTCTTGAATGTGAGGATTGTGGTAAAATATGAATTAAGTGGATAGGAGTGGACAGTTAGCAGGTGTTAATAAAATACATTCCTTGATCCTACAACCTTGGGCTATACAACCTTCTAAAATAAGTCAAAGGTTATACATAACATTTAAGCGAGGGCTTATAAGATAATTGAGATTTGGAGATAAGAGAGAAGAATTCATTTAAGTTTTGCTTAGGGTACGGGTTATTGATAGTAAGTTATCTTTAATATTCTTCAGAGTCTTGTTGATTGTTTGCGCAAGTAGATTAGAACTGCTACAACGTTACCCAGGTACGATTTCTCGTACTCAGCTTGATGTGTATTGGACCTTATGGAATTTTGTACGATTTCTCGTACTCAGCTTGATGTGTATTGGACCTTATGGAATGTTTTGTACGATTTCTCGTACTCAGCTTGATGTGTTTTGGACCTTATGGAATGTTTTGTACGATTTCTCGTACTACGTTATTTTTGCTGATTGACTTGTGGAATGTTTTGGAAACGCTAACTGACTTTAAGAGGAACTTCTAAAAAGGAAATGGTTGTGTGACTGACTCGGCTTGTGTGACTAACTGAGCCTTGGATGTGGAACTCATTTGGGTATTGGTTTCTTCTATTTGGTATCCCGTTAGACATTGACTGCTTAGGGTTTACGCTTCTGCACTCTGTAGGACTGAGTGTTTTGGTATTGCTCTGGGTAGTTGGTGATCTAGTGGGAATTTGGAAAAGGTCAATCTTGGGAATCTTTCTTTCGACGTGCGCGCGTCTTCAATGGTAACAGCAGGGGGCTGTATATCCCTCGCCCATAGGGGCATTGATATTTAACAGCAGGGGGCTGTATATCCCTCGTCCATCAGGACATTTTTAATTTAACAGCAGGGGGCTGTATATCCCTCGCCCATAGGGGCATTGATATTTAACAGCAGGGGGCTGTATATCCCTCGTCCACAGGACATTTAAATCTGACAGCAGGGGGCTGTATATCCCTCGTCCATATGGACATTGATATCTGGCGGTGGGGGCCATCTCTCCCAATTGAATTATTTCACTCTTGAGTTATTGGTTCTTGGATCTATCTTATTGTTCCTAGTCCTTCGTGACTATCTGAGTCTTTATACTCCGAACGGAATTGGTTCTAACATCAACAATGGATGCTTACTAACTATGTGGTGTGACTACTTAAGTGGATGACTTGTTTTGGAAGTTCTCTATCTCTATCTTTGTCTTGTTTTCTTTTCTCTTTAACTTGATTGTTTTGAAGTGCTTTATCTCTGTTTTACTTTTAAGAGTTTGTTTTCATGTTATTGTTTATTTTGAAGAGTTATGTTTTATAAGTTTGTTTTTGGAGAATTGTACCAGTTCCATTCCAGGGAACTGACCCGCCCCTTTTGGGGTGGGCTGCTTGGTTTCATCTTGCAGGTACAAATTGATTTACAGGTGGCCACGAAGAGAATGAGCGTTTGGGATGGGACTAGGTTGTGGAGAGTTAATGTGTTTAATTTATATTACGTTTGTGTTAAGTTTTTCTCGAGTTCAGACCGTAGCTTTTGTAGATTGTAAGTTGTAATTGGTGAGGTTTGGTGCCGGGTGTTTGGAACCCGATGGTCTGTAATCGCCTTAGAGTTTTATTTCCGCTGTATTTATGGTTAATAGGGGCGTTACATAATTCAACTAGTAATATGACTACTATAGTAACTACAACTAAAACAAAAAAATGAACAGACCTGAGAATCACCCCACGCCACTGCCTTGTAACTTGGGTCCCCTCCCCGTATTACTCCTTAAACTCTTGTCTCCCACTTGACCTGAAAGTTGTCGCTGCTACAAACTCTCACGTTATTTCTTCCACGCCATTGTCTTGAAAACAGAAGGCACTAACCCCCTCTGATTAATACCTCTGTTCAGTCCTTCACCTCCCCACCGCATGCTCAAGCCTGTAACAGCAGCTGGTTCCACGCGTGAAGTGAACTCCAAATCCTCACCCAAGTCCCTCTAACTGCCTGTATTCCTCACGTAAGAAATTTGCATACCACTGCTGGTGGGATCTCTGAAGATCCGTGAACAAACTCTCCTCCAAAGCTCTTAAAGGTGAAGACAAGAAATCAGTAACGCTGGTTACTTAAAACTCTTTCCATCCCCTCTGTTGTTGAAATACCCCAAATCTAATTATGCTAAGTAAGCATCAAGATATGATGTAATAAGGCTAAAACATGCCTTAGAAAGATTGGTAGACAATTTAAACCAAGGAAAACACAAGAAAACGCTTTAAGGGCAATTTAGGCAAAAATGTGCTCTAAGCTTGGAGTGACTTTGATTAGCACCCAAATATCATTGTAAGACCTTATTAACATGCTAATGGACATGTTAAATCAATTACCAAAGAAAACCAAGCTCAAAAACAAGCTTAAACACAAAATGTGCTTTAAGACTCCTTAAAGCACCTTTTTGAGAAATTGTCTTACAAATGAGTTTTGAGTGGCTAAATGCCCATGATTTCACCTTAATCAACATGTGTACTGATTAGTGAATAGTGCTCAAATAGTGCTAGTTTTGACTTAAGTCAACTTTAATTAGTTAAATGGCCAAACAAGGCCTTATGTAGCCTTATGTAATAAAGGGGGGCCGGTTTTGAGAGTGGTGAGTCACCACATGAGTCACCCAACTTAAGAAAAGAAGAGGGAAATAAGAAAAGTTATTATTTGCTTTTCTAAAGCAAAATATCTCTTATAAGCTACCTTTCTTCTTCTCTCTCTTCATTTCTCTTCTTCCCATCGGTTTCTCCTGCCTCCTCTCTTCTCTATTCACGCAAGAGCTGCCTCCATGGATGCTCCATCTTCAATCACTCACCAAACACTCATCTTAGCTCCAAATCAAAAAGTGAGCATAGATTTCTCTTAGTTAGACCAAGGCCTTGCTTCCTATCTTTTCAAAATTTGAAAAGCCTCATTTTGGAGCCATGGGAAATCGCCATTGGAGGAGGAAAAGCTAGCTTAAGGTGTTCATTATCTTCTCCATTGGTTCTAGGTAAGGAAAATGTAAGAAAAACCATGTTTCCACCACTTCTTCTACATGGCCGAAAATTACTACTCATGGGGCCTTGTTTTTATGCCTGGTTCTAGCTTGTTTTAGTCACCAAGGACTAGTGGAGGTCCTCTTTCATTCAATGCCCAAGTCTACTTTGAGACTTCAAAGGTAATCATCCACTTTTATGTCTTAAAACACATATTTAACCTAAGAATGAATTCTATGAGTTTTGGCACATTGCTTAGTGCTCATTAGATTAATTGAATGTGAAATAGAACATTTGCAAGGGGGATTATAATGGGTGGCCGATTTTCCATCAAGGAAACCAAAGGAGGAAATTGAGAGAATAGCTTGGAAACAAGGTAAATTGCTTACCCAATGGTGGATTAAGTTTAAGGGGTGGTATTTAGATAAGTACTAATGTAGCTTAAAGCTTACACTATGTAATGGGTTATATAACCTAGGGAAAAAGAACTTAAACAAGCTTTTGAACTTGTGACTAAGGAGCTAATGGAAATGAGTTAGTAAGATAAGTTTAAGGTGGATTTTAAGAGCATTATAACTACTATGAGATTGATGGGTGTAATTGCAGGTTGAAAGCTACTACATGTGGGAAATTCAGTGTTTAAATTCATGTCATTTAAGGGCCTAAGAGCCATGTCATTTAAGAGCCTTAGTGCTATGCGATTTAAGGTTATTGCACTATGTTGAGTTATTATGAATGAGTTGATTTGGGTGAGAATTATGATGAGGAAAAGGTTTGGTGTGTGTGAGATGATTGAACGAGGAAAACAATGCTGATGGGCATGATAAAATACTAGAGGAGCTATGGCGAAATTTGAGTAGAAAACAAGTGTTCAGGTGGTGTTTGTGAGCTAATATGACCTAAGGTTTATTAGGAGTCATTAAAAGGAATTTGGGTGGAAATGAGTTAATGAAGGAGTTCTTGAGGTTTAGAATGCCCTAGAGTTGTCTAGGAAGCATTAGAGGATTGGTGGGTGTACTGAACACACCAAAGGCATGGTATGAGGAATATTAAGACTTGAGCAAATATCTAGAGGAAATGATGTATGATGTTTTGAGATGATTTAGGTATGAGCTAGAGAGTAAAACAACGAGAGTTTTGAGAAGCTTGTGTAGGCGGTGGTGATACTAGTGGTGGACTAGTAAGGGTTAGTTAGATGGTAATAAGTGGACCTGGGTGATGGAAGTGAAAATTGTAGGAGAAGGTTGTAAACCGTCAAGGAAAGAGAATAGGAATGTGTAAGAGTGTATGATCATGAGAATGGTGAGTAAGTTAAACAAGAGAGGTGGAAATGTCTAGGAGGGTGTTGCTTGGTCAAGGTAAATGAAGGATAGTGTTTAAGGTGTTCTAAGGAGATTTTATGACTAAGGATGTTCTAGGAAACATTAAGTGTTGTTTTGGTGAGAATGAACAAACTATGGAGTTCTTGAGTACTAGGAAGACCTAGGGATGTCTAGAGGGACTAAGGGTTACAATGGTGAATTTAAGGCACCAAAACCATGGTTAAGGAAGCTAGGAAACTTGTACAAGTTTGAAGGAAAAATAAGGTATAATGACTTGTGAAGATGTAAGCATGTGCTAGATTACATATAGCTTTGAGAAGTTTGAGTAAAGCAAATGAGTATGCATAAGGATGCTTGGGAGATGATGTTAAGGTGATGAGGAAACACTTTGGTATAATGGTTACATAGGCATGAAATGCCATTTAGAAACCTAAGGATTAAACATAATAGGTGTTAGGGATTTTGGTAAGAATTGAGTAAGAGTTTAAAGGCATGGAAAATGGGTGTTTGGGCACGTCCGAACTACCGTCCGAACTTGGACGTTCGGACATGCCCTGGAGCGCGTAAGTCTTCTGATCTTCGACTGGCGTCCGAACTACCGTCCGAACATAGAAGTTCGGACACATCTATTTCTATTCTCTGGTTTGGCCTCGAACAGCGTCCGAACTTGGGAAGTCCGGACGCATGTTCGGACATTCGGCAATCTGCACCCTTTAGAGTCTCGAACAGTGTCCGAACTTGGGAAGTCCGGACACAAGTTCGGACAAGGTGCTGTATTGACCAAAAACTTTGTTTAAGGTTAGGAAATGATGGGGAATATTAAGTAATGTTATTATAAGGTTGTTAAGAATTGTTTGGTAGGGTTCTAAGGCCTTTGGAGGTATGAACAAGTGTGAGATAAAATGAGAAATAAGTAACTTCAGTGGTTAAGGTTAAACTACAAGGACTTAGTGGTGTTAAGTGGGGAATCATTATTGATTAATTAAGCTAGGTTAATTGAAAGTAATTAACCACCCAATTCGGTGAATGTCTTAGGGTTTGAGAATTTGGACTCCGGAGGAGAGTAAGAAACCGAGCGACCCACGGTGAACAGTACAGTTCTTCTTGTGACCTGCTTGCTAACGAGGTGTCCCTCAGCTTGTGTGCTATTTGTTTTTGTGTGCTCACTAAACAAGATAAAGCATGCAACCGGAACATTATGTTTATTGTATTGTTGTGTGATGTTTGAAAACTAACACAACCTACCGTGAGAACTTACTAACCAACGTTTAGTAAGGAATTGAGTGAGACTAAGGAACGCTCCCTAATATTAGTTTGTGATAAACCGAAAGAGGTTAAACAACAAACAGAGTCTTGAGACTTCTACTAACTGGAACTTAAGGGGGGAGTGAGGAACCCGGGACTGACTCCGGTCATGCATGCTAAGGAATAAGGGGGTCGGTATCTATAGTAGATCCGACTTCCACTTAAGGACTTGTCTTCGGACTTGTTGCCTAGGGTCGGTTGCCGGCTCAGCTACATTGGACATACAGTCCAAGGTAGGTGGCATTAAGATGGTGCGGTAGGATCACCTAAATCCTAAATTTTAAGATAAGTTGTTTATGCAACCAATGGAGTTAATAGCTCAATGGCTAGGGTTGCTTTTGACCCGACAAAATAAACATTGAGATAAGATACAATCATTTCTACTCAAAGAGTGGTTTGTATTCTAAGATTAAGATAAGGTTTGAGATAAGTTGCAACCATTTCTATTTAAAGGATGGTTTGTATTATAAGACTGAGATAAGCTACATCGATCCATTCCTACTAAAAGGTTGGTTGTTTTCCAGGACTAAGTTAAGGACTAAGATTGAGGTAAGATAAGGTTGGACTGAGAATAAGAGGAAACATAACTTAAGGAGTTAAATAATTAACTCTCTAATTAAGGGAACACATTTAAGTCGTTCATTGTGTTTGAACTTCGATTGTTCATATTTGGATTGTTGTTTATTGCACTTTATATTATGTTGTGCATCTAATCAACCTCCATGCTATCGACAATTAGTTGTCGTAGCCACGTTAGCTTGGGGGCCATGAGAGGATCGTACCAGCATTCGTGCTGACCCCCTTTGGGGGCTGTTTTTATTTCGCAGGTAAACGACAGGAGGCGACCTTCATGAGAGTAAGATGGGGTACAAGCGTTACGGGTTAAGTGTGGCCTACGAGTTGTGCATGTACACTCGTATGGTTTTTTGAGTTAGTAAGTTGTATAGGATGTGAGGGGATTGTAAGAATGATATGTATTGGTTAAGGCTTGTAAGTGCTAATGTTCGGTATATTCTATCAGACAGACCGTGGCAAGGTCCTGGAGTGTATTGAATTCCGCTGTGACATTTATATATATGTTGTTAAGGTGCAAAAACCACAATTGGGTTGAGATGGGGTGTTACAAAAAGTGGTATCAGAGCGTAGTTACGCTCTGAAGACAAGAATTACCAAACTTAGGAGAATACTGAGGTTGAGTTTGAGATATGGGTTAAGGGTCGAGGGATAGAGTGAGGGGTGCGTTAGTTAGGACTTCGCGGTGTCTACCGGATATCCATAGTACCTAGACCCGCCCTCCACATCCCTAACCTTGAGTACGTGGAACAAACGCCAGAGAGAAGAAAGCCTTCTCTTACTCTGGGAAACCCGATCTGGTAGTTAGTTAACAGTAAGCAATACGATAAATACATTGTTGTATAACAGTTTTCGAAACTTGGGAGTTTTAATTGGAGCGCAACGTGGCAATAAGCGCTACCAATGGAATTCTACCTATAAGGGAACGGTAATTACCGGCAACATGGGTCGACATGCTACGCAGTCGAGTTACACCGCAATACTAATGATGAGAAAAGCACTACGAGTGCAATGGATAAGAAAAGATAAGCGACATGAGTACCGGACAGTGGTCCAAATGAGCATAACAGTGGTATAATACCAACATGAGAATCAAGATTACCGGAAGGACTAGTTAAAAGCGGGAACTCTAAACCCCATACAATGAGGAAGGTTATTAAACCTGGCCGACATGGCGCAGACAATGATAAAAACGCGCACAAGCTGTATACCGGAAAAGGACTACGATGTAGTGCCTAAAGGAGAACCATTATTTAGTAACCACGACAAATGTGTGGAAATGGGAGCAAGGACTAAGACATAAGGAAATTAACAAGGGGTTCCCTCAGGAAGAGGAACGCCCTGATAAGTGACAGTACTGTCAAAACAGCAAGGAAACTGCAAATGGTCAGTTAACCAGAATAAGAGAACGTCGAAGGAGTCCCGAGGACTACCAAGGATATAGAAAACTAGGTGGAAGTACCACTACTGACGTACATAGTACCAGTAGCCCATCTTGCATGGCGCACTTGCCGTAGCAAGTGGTACCACGGTTAAGCTACCCGAGAAGCCATCATGGCAAGATAGTAGAACGTTACAGCTGTAATACACACTAATACCGGATTGTAAATCCATAGGGATGGGAGGATGAGTCCTTGGAAAGGCCTGACGGCCTGACCATGATAAGATGAGTCAACACACCAGTCAGCAGGGAGCTGGACTTGGATAGAATACTAAACAGTAAAAATACTAGCAACGGTACAATCTACTACAACAACAACCAATAGTACGGTAAGAACACCAATTTTGAACCTCAAAGAGAAAACCTAAGAGATCGCTCAGAGACCCGAGCAGACCACTGTGTAAGCAATAGCGTATAAGGATTGAATTATAAGTTATCAAAGAGACTGTTGAGGAAGCGTCTTCCAACTAAACGGGATAGAACTCCCGAGATAACCATTAAGCACATCAATAACAACAATCTTTGTTGAATATGTTAGTAAACCCCGGAAAACTGGGGCAGAGGGAATAAACTTGAGCGGTAAACTACCAAGGATTAAAGACATGTAACCCCGAAAGTGGAAAGCTCAGAGGACTACCCCCACAGAGCGGGCATAGTCGAGCAGATCAAACTGAGGAGAAGCAGTTAGCAATACTATCTATCTCGTTAACACCCAAGTATAATTGAGCATTGACGGGTGGCGTAGTCAACAAGTGTTGAACGAAGCATTGAGATGGAAGCATAAGATGACAGGATGATAACCTACTTAGACACAGTGAGGCAATTGCCTAATATGAACCAGGGGCGCAAGTCTATGGAACTACAACGTTGTCAAGGACACTAACAGACCTCAGATCACCTGAATAAACTTCCGTAGTAGGATGCAGCAATATACCATGAAACCCGGTACAACATTTAATATGTAAACTAAGGGTGGATAGTGTTCAAAGAACCAGAAATCTATGAGGATAACCTACAGATGAGTAAGAATACAAGGAGTGAACCGAGCATCGGCTCTCACCCAATGATATTAAGCACTAAGAGCCTACGAGCCAAGGATGTTAACCACATCAGAGCCCGAGGCGCAGTAAGTTATAACTTAGATTATGGAAAAATATTGCCGTGAAAGGGTACCAGTGAGAATATGAGATAATGCTAAGGGCAAGGGCGGAGAACGAACCATACCTTTAGGGTGGGGATACCTCTCCTTGTTGTGAGGCCATGAGTGGGAATAAACCTCTCAAAAAGGGCTTTCACATATTAAGAATATAATACGCTTTGATAGAAATGGAAACTGTAAACCTTGAGACTACCTTAGAACATGCCGGTTACACTTGAATAATAAGGAAGGCTGCAGAGACAGACCTCATATCCAACACCCAGGATTTAAAAATCAGTAATCGTCAGATATAAAGTTGTGAGTGCACAGTATGGCACATCAAGTCACCAATGCTCAAAAGAGCTTGTAATCCAATGGATGACTTTTTCTATAACCGGTTAAATTATTGGTAAATAACATCATAAGAGATGAAAGAACATGAGAGAAACTGACCTACTTACGAACCCGAGATTGAAGCAGAACACCTTCATATTAAGAGATAACCATTTTACAACATGGTACGCCAACCATCAAACACCGAAATTAGAGAACCCCCAGTGTGTTTACACCAGGGAAGAATTAAGTATAAGATAAGATGTTAGAATAAGTGAGAAAATAGTTGCACCATCAATGGGCAACATGGTAAAGGCCAACTACCACGGTAGTAGAGGTCATAAGGACAATACCTATATAAGTGGATTAAGTCATGGTGCGTAGTAAAACGACCATTATGTATAAGCCGTCAAATATTAACATAGAGGCAATTAGATTTATGAACTAAGACCGATATAAGTAAGGGAATAAGATGGTAGACAAGCTGTGCATTGACGCCAGTAGTCTAGATTGTGTGAGGTAAGATTTCACAGGAAGCACACTACCCATTCCTTAAGGAACTAGAAGTGCGTTCCTAATAGATCATAATATGAGAAACAAGATAAGAGGCTCTATGGAAAGAGACCTCAGTTACTAAGAGACCAAGCCAATACAGAATACGGGAAGGAGCTAGAGCATGCCATGCCCAAGAACACAATAAATGGATTTCCCTTGATTAAGTTCAAGAAGAGCAATAAGTGTTATTATGGAATGATGAAAGAGGAGTTCGACAACAGAATACTTCATAATTAGCAATAGCTAAACGTGTGACGGACACTACGAGTTTACTAAAACGAGACGTGGGACGACTGCACCCCACAGGGGCTTGCAGGCCTGACACACTTATTTATGAGTTAGCCAGGTAAGTAGTAATGTACCAGTAAGGTACCCCATGCATGTAGATGAGTGGTGTAAGAAACATGGGAAGTAGTCGACTCCGTACCACGGTCAACGACGCAAGATCAGACAAGAGCAGTTACTACACTAAACAGTCGAAGAGAGAGAATTCAATTGAACCAACAACACAAAGGAATCAGAGAGCAAATAATTAAGGACTACGAGGTGCAAAAAGCACGGATTGTTAAATACAGACATCGGACATGTCTTAGGACGTTGAAGATTAAACTGTAAAGCGCAATAAGCACTAAACAGTAGTTTCAGATGAAGAATCATTCTCAGACCAAAGGTCAGATGAAAAGAACGACTTAGACACTTGAGAAAACACTAAGAATGTGAACGTTAGATCTTCAGGGAGAATGGATAGACGAGTTACAACTCATTAAGGCCGTGTATATATAAAGATAACACGTGTCCACTGAGAGACCAATATTCCTAAACTGTAAGGAGACAGAAGGATATACAATACTATAAAAGGATAAGAAAAGCAGTTAAGCCTAAGATTATCAGAGTCGTGCAGCGGAAGCTAGCAGATCAGTACCTTTGAGGTTAGACCAAACTAAGTCAAGAAAAAGGTATAAGTACCATTAAGAATTCTTGATACAGAGACTAAGTCATTAACATAGTTATGACCCTCTGATCGAATGATAAGTAACATGGATAACATGGAAGCTAGAAGGCTTGGTGAGAATTAGACATCTTGAACCTATGTTCAAGAATGATATCATGTTGATTACGTGGGCGTAATCCATTTTAAGGGGGGTAGAGCGAAAACCGCTTAGCGTATGTTTAGGTACTGAGTGCATAAACTGCGGCGTGCATAGCACAAAATAATTTGAGAATTTGTTTTACATAAACATTTTGAGATAAGTTATGGTTATTGCGCACAGAAGATGCGAATACCATGCATATTAAGTATGTATCTTGTTAACTCCGGTGTGAGTACAAGTTAAGAAAATTGGTGAAGAGGATTAAGGAGACTTAAGGAATAAGGAATATATGGGATATGAGTTGATATGAAAGTATAGATATGAGTTGGTATGAATGTATGCGTGAGATGAGAATAAGTTAACACTATGAGATATCATTCGATATGATTATGAGGTAAGAAATGGTAATGCTATGAGGTATAAGATGATGAGAGTTGGTATGAGACTGATACAGAGTTTAGTGGGAATAAGGGTCCTAAGGTAATTACTAGGAGATGAATTGGGAATGATTGATGGACTGAGTCCACACCTTGGAGATGTACTGATTATGACTAGAACCACTAATAAGATAGAAATTGGACATGAGTGAATTATTTGATGTTTGAAAATGACGTGGGAGGTGGAACTTGATTTTCTAGGGATCAAGGGAAACCGAACACAAAGTGGAGTGGAAGGATAGTTCAACACTGATGCTGATCACATCAGGGTTGGATGATTCCTGAAATTCCCTACCAGTGGTCACAATTAAATCACGCTAAGGATAGAGGCGTTAGGATAAAATGAAATTGGAGTTGGTTGTATTTTCAATTAGAGGAATTATTCCTCACATGACCTCGTAAAAAGGATTTCCTTTTTACTGAGTCTCGCCCATGAAGTCGAGGACGCATGAGCCTTTGTCTTCGGACCGGTGACATGGGGAGAGCAGAGTTGTTTTGTATTCTGGCCCATGGTGGCGTGGACGAATGTGCCTTTGTCTATGGACCGGTGACATGGGAGAATACGATAAAAAAAATTATGTGATTGTTTTAATCATCAAAAGGAACAAAAGGAATTTTGAGTGCCATACATGCTTAAGCATGTTGTGTGATATTTGAGTACAAGCATATGATGGACCTAATGAGTCAATAAGATTAAGTACATATAAGTGTGATCTATATGATCTACGGAATGAGGTAAGACATGTATTCTAATAAGATAAGATGCATGGGAACTTTGGGGACAAAGTTCTTTTAAGGGGGGTAGATTGAAATACCCCAAACCTAAGTATGCTAAGTAAGCATCAAGATATGATGTAATAAGGCTAAAACATGCCTTAGAAAGATTGGTAGACAATTTAAACCAAGGAAAACACAAGAAAACGCCTTAAGGGCAATTTAGGCAAAAATGTGCTCTAAGCTTGGAGTGACTTTGATTAGCACCCAAATATCATTGTAAGACCTTATTAACATGCTAATGGACATGTTAAATCAATTACCAAAGAAAACCAAGCTCAAAAACAAGCTTAAACACAAAATGTGCTTTAAGACTCCTTAAAGCACCTTTTTGAGAAATTGTCTTAGAAATGAGTTTTGAGTGGCTAAATTCCCATGATTTCACCTTAATCAACATTTGTACTAATTAGTATCACATTAGGGAGCCTAAATCAATGGGAAAACAAAAATATCCCGAATATGTGCACTGATTAGTGAATAGTGCTCAAATAGTGCTAGTTTTGACTTAAGTCAACTTTAATTAGTTAAATGGCCAAACAAGGCCTTATGTAATAAAGGGGGCCGGTTTTGAGAGTGGTGAGTCACCACATGAGTCACCCAACTTAAGAACAGAAGAGGGAAATAAGAAAAGTTACTATTTACTTTTCTAAAGCAAAATATCTCTTATAAGCTACCTTTCTTCTTCTCTCTCTTCATTTATCTTCTTCCCATCGGTTTCTCCTGCCTCCTCTCTTCTCTATTCACGCAAGAGCTGCCTCCATGGATGATCCATCTTCAATCACTCACCAAACACTCATCTTAGCTCCAAATCAAAAGTGAGCATAGATTTCTCTTAGTTAGACCAAGGCCTTGCTTCCTATCTTTTCAAAATTTGAAAAGCCTCATTTTGGAGCCATGGAAATCGCCATTGGAGGAGGAAAAGCTAGCTTGAGGTGTTCATTATCTTCTCCATTGGTTCTAGGTAAGGAAAATGTAAGAAAAACCATGTTTCCACCACTTCTTCTACATGGCCGAAAATTACTACTCATGGGGCCTTGTTTTTATGCCTTGTTCTAGCTTGTTTTAGTCACCAAGGACTAGTGGAGGTCCTCTTTCATTCAATGCCCAAGTCTACTTTGAGACTTCAAAGGTAATCATCCACTTTTATGTCTTAAAACACATATTTAACCTAAGAATGAATTCTATGAGTTTTGGCACATTGCTTAGTGCTCATTAGATTAATTGAATGTGAAATAGAACATTTGCAAGGGGGATTATAATCGGTGGCCGATTTTCCATCAAGGAAACCAAAGGAGGAAATTGAGAGAAAAGCTTGGAAACAAGGTAAATTGCTTACCCAATGGTGGATTAAGTTTAAGGGGTGGTATTTAGATAAGTACTAATGTAGCTTAAAACTTACACTATGTAATGGGTTATATAACCTAGGGAAAAAGAACTTAAACAAGCTTTTGAACTTGTGACTAAGGAGCTAATGGAAATGAGTTAGTAAGATAAGTTTAAGGTGGATTTTAAGAGCATTATAACTACTATGAGATTGATGGGTGTAATTGCAGGTTGAAAGCTTCTACATGTGGGAAATTCAGTGTTTAAATTCATGTCATTTAAGGGCCTAAGAGCCATGTCATTTAAGAGCCTTAGTGCTATGCGATTTAAGGTTATTGCACTATGTTGAGTTATTATGAATGAGTTGATTTGGGTGAGAATTATGATGAGGAAAAGGTTTGGTGTGTGTGAGATGATTGAACGAGGAAAACAATGCTGATGGGCATGATAAAATACTAGAGGAGCTATGGCAAAATTTGAGTAGAAAACAAGTGTTCAGGTGGTGTTTGTGAGCTAATATGACCTAAGGTTTATTAGGAGTCATTAAAAGGAATTTGGGTGGAAATGAGTTAATGAAGGAGTTCTTGAGGCTTAGAATGCCCTAGAGTTGTCTAGGAAGAATTAGAGGATTGGTGGGTGTACTGAACACACCAAAGGCATGGTATGAGGAATATTAAAACTTGAGCAAAAATCTAGAGGAAATGATGTATGATGTTTTGAGATGATTTAGGTATGAGCTAGAGAGTAAAACAACGAGAGTTTTGAGAAGCTTGTGTAGGCGGTGGTGATACTAGTGGTGGACTAGTAAGGGTTAGTTAGATGGTAATAAGTGGACCTGGGTGATGGAAGCGAAAATTGTAGGAGAAGGTTGTAAACCGTCAAGGAAAGAGAATAGGAATGTGTAAGAGTGTATGATCATGAGAATGGTGAGTAAGTTAAACAAGAGAGGTGGAAATGTCTAGGAGGGTGTTGCTTGGTCAAGGTAAATGAAGGATAGTGTTTAAGGTGTTCTAAGGAGATTTTATGACTAAGGATGTTCTAGGAAACATTAAGTGTTGTTTTGGTGAGAATGAACAAACTATGGAGTTCTTGAGTACTAGGAAGACCTAGGGATGTCTAGAGGGACTAAGGGTTACAATGGTGAATTTAAGGCACCAAAACCATGGTTAAGGAAGCTAGGAAACTTGTACAAGTTTGAAGGAAAAATAAGGTATAATGACTTGTGAAGATGTAAGCATGTGCTAGATTACATATAGCTTTGAGAAGTTTGAGTAAAGCAAATGAGTATGCATAAGGATGCTTGGGAGATGATGTTAAGGTGATGAGGAAACACTTTGGTATAATGGTTACATAGGCATGAAATGCCATTTAGAAACCTAAGGATTAAACATAATAGGTGTTAGGGATTTTGGTAAGAGTTGAGTAAGAGTTTAAAGGCATGGAAAATGGGTGTTTGGGCACGTCCGAACTACCGTCCGAACTTGGACGTTCGGACATGCCCTGGAGCGCGTAAGTCTTCTGATCTTCGACTGGCGTCCGAACTACCGTCCGAACATAGAAGTTCGGACACATCTATTTCTATTCTCTGGTTTGGCCTCGAACAGCGTCCGAACTTGGGAAGTCCGGACGCATGTTCGGACATTCGGCAATCTGCACCCTTTAGAGTCTCGAACAGTGTCCGAACTTGGGAAGTCCGGACACAAGTTCGGACAAGGTGCTGTATTGACCAAAAACTTTGTTTAAGGTTAGGAAATGATGGGGAATATTAAGTGAAATACCCTGAACTTAAATATAGGGATTAAAATTAATCTAATACGTATTTAAGGGCCTAATATCGCCTAAGTAATATTAGTAAGGAAAAATAAATCCAAAAGAAATGAAGAAATGCTTAAAAAGCAAAAAACGCTAAATAAGCGTTAATTAACCATAGGAGGTATGAGACCTCGGTTAGCGCATTATATGGATTCTAAGGGATTAATAAGACCTAAATAATATATGGGAACAACTCCCGAAGAAAACGGATCCAAATAATGTGTTAAAACGCTAATAGAGCATTAATGCACGTTTTTTCGAGAAGACCCGAAAACGTGACTTTAAGTGGTCAAACGAACCCGTAAAAATTATAAATCACTAAATAAAAATGATTAAGCATTTATGGAAGCCTAATAACCAATAAAAATAAAGAAACGAGAAAATTCCGGAAAACGGGCCCGGTTAGTGAATAGTACTAAAGCCGGGTAAAATAACGGGTGTTTCTGTAAAAGACAAAAAATGCCCCAACTAGTAGTAATGTGAGGGGCCGGTTGTAAGGAGTTAATTAACTCCTCTCTCACACACTCACACAACTAACTAATAAATAATCCAAAAAGCAAAAAGTAAAAATAAAGTAAAAAGGGAAGGGGGACACTCTCTCACCTCTACTCCCTCACACCCTCACGTACTGCACTCCCTCCTCCCTCTCTGATTTCTCTCCTTCCTCCAGGCGACAGCCATGGCGATTTGCCAAAACCTCACACAGCCCTCCTCTTCTCTTCCCTTGCTAACTACTCAATCCTTCTCCAAATGCAACAAAAATTACACCGTTGGATTCCCCTTGCAAAGGAGATCATCTTCCTCCTTTCAAAAATCGAAAACACCCATTTTCATCTCCATGGGTATTCTCCATTTGAAGGTTTGAAACCACCATTGGAAGCCTCTCCTTCATCTTGTTGGTTTGAGGTAAAAAGAAATTCGGAAACCCCTCATTTCTAGCTCCTATGTGCATTATAAGAATTCTAAAATGTGAACTTTTGTTCCCTGTTGTTCCAGCCGATTGTGGCTTCTTTTGGAGCTGTAAATATTGCCCTCTTGCTAAGCAAGAACTATATCTAATGAGTGAGAGGTAAAGTCACACCTAAACCCTAAATATATGCTCCTAGATTCTAAGGTAAATTTCTAAGGTTTAAGTGTTAAAGTGGATATTCATTAGTGTCTTGGATATGGGCTTTAGCATTGGAGTGTGGACTCCATTTGGAACTGAGAACAAGAAGGAAAAGAAAGAAGAAAGGAAAAGAAGGGGGGAGAAAGAAAGAGGAACTAAAATCACAAGGTAAATGCATTACCTTGAGCTAGTTTTTGCATTGTGTAGTGTAACAAATTTTGGGTATTGGAAATGTGTAAAGTATAAGGTAATGAGTAGTAAGTATATTGTAGTATAATGAGGAAGAGAATGCAACAGTTTTGGAAGTTTAAAAGAGGTTTAAAGACTTGGGAAAACATTGGGTAATGTATGTGTATGTGCAGGAAAAATATTGTGGTATATTGAGTAGAATGATGTGTGACTTGATATGGGCATTTGAATGAATGTGTGAGCTGAGAATGTGTGTGGGCAATGTTAAAAATATAGGGGAACCCCTACCCAAATTTTTATAGAAATTGGAGGACTTAGATGTGGAAGGAGAAAGGGTAACCTAGGTGGTAACTAGGTGTAATTGAGAAGCTTATGTGAGCAGTTTTAGTAGTGTGAAAACAGATTGAGAAAGGTTTAAGTAATGGGAAGAACTAGAGTGGTAAGATAAGGTAATTGGAATGCTAGGAGGAGCATTAGTAGAGGGAGTATTGAATGGTAAAGGATAAAGGAAAAATCTGTAGCATTTATGGAAGAAGAAAACTGTAACAGAGGAGAAAATTTAACAGTGGAGTGTATTTTGTAACAGATTTTGGTAGAGTGGATTAGGCTAGTTTAAAGTGCTTAATCAATGCTAAAATATGCTAGATTATATGTAGGAATTATGGGGAAGAGATTGGTAGAAGTTTGGAATTGAAACAAAGCTTAAAAATTGTAAATTTGCAACAGGGTGGATTTGTCCTGGTTTGCAAACCAGTACGCAAACCAGGACCACCTCTTAAACTTGGCAGAATGCCTTCTCGCTGGAATGGTCCTGGTTTGCAAACCAGTACGCAAACCAGGACCACCTCAAAAACTTGACAGAAAGTATCGCTGAAGGATGGTCCGGGTTTGCAAACAAGTACACAAACCCGGACCACCTTAAAAATACGACAGAAAGTTTTCTAAAGTGATGGTCCGGGTTTGTAAACTGGTACACAAACCCGGACCACCATAAAAACTTGACAGAAACGTCTCTAAAGAGATGGTCCGGGTTTGTAAACCAGGACACAAACCAGGACCACCCCATTTTCTTCACAGAATCCATTTTAAAGCTAATCTAAGGTAGGGTAATGGAGGGTAATGATATTATAAGATAATTAAGACAAACTAAATGATGTTTAAAGGTCATTAAGGCCATGAACAAGCCTAGAGAATAATTTTAAGTAAGTAACATAAGTAAATGTATTTGAATAATAAGGAATTAGTTAATGTATTTGAATAATAAGGAATTAGTAAGTAAACACTGGGAAACTTTAGCAAATTAATAAGTAAGGTTAATTATAGATGATTAACCACCCAACTGTATGTATATGCTAGGATTCGAATAGTTGAACACCGAAGAGGAGTCGGTGAGTCCGAAATCAATGGTGAATGGTATGATTTCTTCATGCCCTGTATCCTAATCTGGTTACCCCGATTTGTGTGCTTATTTGATCACCTAAATAAGATAAATGCATGAATCGGACTATATTGCACTTACCTGTGCTTGACTTATGTTGTTCTTGACATTTATTGTCTTGAACACTAGTTTGTATAATTCATGAAATATATGAATGATGATGAAGTGTATTGTATTCCGTAGTGTACTAGTATATTGTATTGAATTCTGTATGGACTTATAATTGAGCAATGTATTGTGTATGTGGCTTGAATGAATGACTTCTACTAATTCCTAACTACCTAACTCCTAACATAAGTAAGGAATAAATTGGAATGAGTAGAAGTCCGATATAGCTTCGGCCACGCGTGAGGATGAGGAGACACTAGAGGTTGGATCCGATTCCTGACTCTTAAACCGGTCCACGGCCCAAACCCCTTAAATGGGTAGCATCCCGGATCGGTGAGTCAAGTAAAGCCCGGTGGTGGGACCGTGTAGTCCCTGCCCGGAGGTCCCGATGACTTAACATGAGTAAGAGTAAGTAAGTAAGTATGTATGAGTATGAGTATGAGTATGAGTATGAGTAGGAGTATGTATGCGTATGTATGGAGTAATGAGTAAAAGAGTAATCTCCACCCGATTAACCCGGGTGGACCAATGAAGCTAACAAGTATTGTACATCGTGTATGTAATGGGTATGTGTAATTCGGAAGAAGGTAAGTATGTATTGGATGGTTTATATTGTACTCCTTGTATGTAATGAAGTGTATGTATGTATGCCTTGCGTAAGTATTGTAATATTGTGTATGAAAGCATGTATGCATGATGTATGAATAAACGAACTCCATGTATACGACCAAGTGGTCGGCGTACCCTCACTAGTACGCGGGGTATGCGGTTATCATATGCAGCGAAAGCTGACCCCCTCGGGGGAACGTTTTTAGTGTGCAGGTACACGAAGCGGATGTGGTCAAGGTAAGAGACCGGTGGCTACACTTGGACAGTTAGTAGTAGAATGTAGTAGTGTACTATGTGGCACACCCCTTGTACTTAGAAAGTAAGTAGTTTGTGAGGAATGGGTAGTGGCTAGACTCTTAATGAGTATGTATGGAATTGAAAGAGGTACTTTACTTGTATAAGGATCTTAGTAAAACTCGGTGTATTACATTGTATTGAACTTATGGAGTATTGTAATGAGTGGGAAGTTCTAGCATTTGATTTGGTAATTGGAGTATGTATTGTAAGTGTATAGTACTCGGATATTCCGGTCCATCAGACCGATGCTGTATGTAGTAGTAGTAGCCTTGTTAGTCACGTGGGTGACTAACGGCAGTGTATCACCCACCGTTGAGTATGTAAGTATCCGCTGCGTGAATCTGGATTGTATAAGGAGATTGGACGGTAATGACGGTATTAGCGGTTGGGGTGTTACAAAAAGTGGTATCAGAGCGAAGTATCGCTCTAATGACTGGAAATACCGAGTTAGGAAATACCGAGTTAGGAAATACCGAGTTAGGATTTAGAAGCTTAGGGCTAAGGGCTCAGTGTTAGCATTAGAGATATGCTAGTCAGGAACTCCCGGTGAGTACCGGATACCTACAATACCAGTCCCGCCCACCGCATCCCGACTATATAACTTGGGAAAGGACGCCAGAGAGAGGAAAAGCCCTCTCATACTCGGGAAAACCCAATCTGGCAGTAATGAGATATTCCTACAAGAGGAAAGAACCTGACATATAGTAGATTCCAAGAAATGGAAGACCCGGACATGGATCCCGGTTAAACAACAATAACCGCACTTAATGGCGGTAGAATGAGAACTCCTACCACATGGAGACTACAACATGCAACAACATGGGGCGACATGCCTAGCAGTCGCAGAACCTGGCTAACCAACCAGCAGCAGGAAAAGAAGCATTAGACGCAACGGAGCGGAAAAAGGAACTGTAACAAAACCCGAGACATAAGTCTACGGGATAGTAATAGCTAAGTAATACCACCAACGGTATGCTAGTTGACTAAGGACATAGTCAGGAGTGGTTAACCCTGAAAATATAACGCCTAAAGGTTACGATACCTGGCCGACATAGCTTACACAGCTACAAGGATATCCACGGGATATGAACCGATAGGACTACAAGAGTAGTGCCTAAACAAGCTAAGGCTCAATGACCACGGTAAACCAATGGGAACGAGCAACAAGGGAAAAACATAAGACGCATAAATGGGAGTCTTCAAGGATTGGAGGAATATCCCGATCGACGACAGCCATGTCAAGATCATTGAGGAGATACTTAAAGGATCGAGTATCCCAAACATAGATCAACACGATCAAGGGAAGAGTCAACCAGACTATCAAATACAAGTGGAAACCATACCGTGACCGGTATAGGTTTACCCAAAAACCACCAGTACCACGCACTTGCCACGGCAAGTGCAGTAAGAACAGGAACATGTAGAGGAACTTTAACACACCACAGGTACATAGTAATGTACCGTGACAGTAGTGAAACAACTATAGGATCACAAATCCTGGAAGCTAGAGGAACGAAACCCTGGAAAGACCTAACGGCCCGACCATTGTATTAAGAGTATACCAGTCAGCGGGAAGCTGGACTTGGTCAAGACTCGAACATGGCTATGCCATGAAGAACTTCTTTTAACACCGAACTGTTATTTTTCAAAACCAAGTTTTCTTTCAAAACCATAATCTTTCTTTTAAACCTTGGATTTCGAAACCAAACCAACAAAATTACGGTGAGTATCATAGATTGATACAAGAGGAGTTGACAATAGAATACTTCACCTAGGCGTGTGACGAACACTACGAGTGTACCCAATTACGGGATGTGGGACAACCGCACTCCGAAGGAGCTTGCGGGCCTGACATATAGTTAGGTAAGTGGTAACGTATCAACATGGTACCCCACGTATGTATACATGTAGTGCACGAAACACGGGAAGTAGCCAACTCCACTCTACGGACCATCAGTAAGATCAAATCAGAAGAGCTGGACACCTCAGACGATTAAGTATAAAGGAACTCAGAGAATCCATCTGAAGATGAGGAATGAGAATTAGGAAGCGCAAGGAGCGCAGACTAATAAGTATAGACATTGGATATGTCTCAAGATGTCAAACAAACACATGACAGCTGGAAGGGATACCCAGCCTGAACACAGTAAGGCAAAAGCCTAACGTGAACACCATAATGCTCAACAAACGGGACAGAGTTCCCAAGAGCAGTCACAAGATTACCATAAAGTATAATCCATCGTTGAAGAGGATCTTAAACCCAGTCTAAAACACTAGGAGGAGTATAAACAGTCTACCCAAGAATGGGAGACGCTATAACCCACAAGGGGATAACTCAAAATACAATACCACAAGGCGGTATAGTAGACACGACATGTTATAAACATTAGCCGGATGTAACGGCGTAACCTAACAACACCCAAGGAGCAAACCTTGAAGGGTGTCTGAATTAACAACAATCAAACGAAGCGTCATAATAAGACCACGAAAGCTACAACGAACACTCGGTTAAGACACCGAAGGGATTTCACTTAACAGGAAATACCCTAGACTACAAAAGGCACTAATTAACACCAGAATGCCTAAAGGACCTCCTATGAACGGAAGCGTGATGTCACGACTTACCATGGAGCCAGTAATACCTCCAACCTATGGGGTATAGAAGAAGTGGAAACATGTATAAGCAGCTTGCAGAGAGCATAGCTTGCAACAATAAGGCTTAAGAGCCATCAACCAACTATGTTATGTAAACCTTAATGGTTGCATAACCCACACCATTTAATAACAAGACTTACAAGAGATACTATCTCATACGACAAAGAGATCAACAACTGGACCATCGATTCAAACCCAACATCCTGAGTGGCTTGGAGTAATGGTCAACTCAGTGTCACTATCACTAGAACATCAGTCTAGCATACAGTTGACAAGCTTTTGATTCCCTTCATGCCTTCTGTAGAAATGGTAACACAGAGGCATATGAGCCGTGATAATGCCAACATTGACCTAGTCCACACTTGGACACTACGAGGACCCAAGGGAAGGTACCCCTCGTTAACCGAAGACCACCAAGGTGGTGAAGATGTGAACCCATAGGAAAGGCTTCCATCTACTATAAAAATAAAGCCTACGCATATAGATATTGCCATGGGGCGACGGAATAAGGAAATGGGATTTCCAGACCATTACGACTTAAGGAGTAAGCACACTCCATATGCACCCAAGCATGTGGTGAACCATTGTATAAACACCAACATGGTAAACCTTGTCATGAGACCTATGAGTGGAAACAAGCCTCTCAACAAGAACTTCACCTATCAATAAGAGAACGGGACCAGAAAACCCTTGAAGTTTCTGGGGATGTTCCGGTGATGCACATACAAATGTAAACTACACAGCTAGAGCCTATAACTAATGCTCAGCACGGGAAAGATAGTAATTGCCAAAGATAATCAATGTGAGTGCACATTGCACACCACGAATGATCAACGCTCAAGAGAGCTTGTAACCCGATAAATTACTTCATCCATTATCAACCGAGATACCTGGTAAATTATGTCATAAATGATGATAGAATGTGAGGTAAGCTAACCTACACATAAAACCTAAGTTGAATAAGACATCTCCACATCGGGAAGATAATAAGATTGCGGTATGCTATGACAACCGCCATACGCACGAACACAGGAAACTCCTAGTGTATTTACACCATAAGGAAATGGTGCCAATGACAATGGCAATAAGTAAAGAGGAACTACCACAGTAACAGAAATAGTAAAAACAATGTTGTACAATGAGTAGGAATATGGTGCGCAACAAGCGACCGCTATGAGGAAGTAGCAGATAATGACACGGAGTATAAGTATGAGATGACAGACATAAATATTCTTCCCTATCACATAAGTGACTTACTGTCAAGCGTTTACGCCTCTGCACTCTGTATGACTGAGTGTTTTGGTATTGCACTTGTTCAGCGAATGATCTAATGAGATGGCTAGGGATATGGAGAATGTAAACCGTAGTAAATCTTCTTTTCACCATAAACATGGCATAAGCCAGTCAAGCAAGCTTAGCAACAGACCGTGCGGCCTAAGGCCAAAGAAGCACGAAGAGTGTAAAACACACTAACAATCACAAAATGTGAATTCCAATGGAATAAAGGTGAAAGGAGACTTAAGAAAGTCCCTAGGACCAACGCATAGAAAATGCAAGGCCATACAAGTAAAGAACACTTGTACTGAACCAGAAGAACTGGTATAATTCAGAAGCTATTGACAACAGAGGAAGTACTACAACTAAGTAGTGACTTAACCTCGCCCGACAATAAGTCGGGGGAGCTTAGCGTATGATCATGGAAGTACAAATAGTATGTATACTAGATTGCCAGAGAGCTGGTTATAAACCTACAACTCATTGAGTTCAAACACGGTAAAAGAATACCGCATTTGTTTAGTAAACCTTATCCCCATAATAGACGGATAACAAGGTGATGTATAGCACATTAAGGATAACACAAAGGGTAAGTAACCCGAGTTATCAGGGTCGCGCAGCAGAAGCTAGTGGGCCCTAGCTAGGAGACAATATACTTAGTAAGTATAGTAGAATGGCTAGTAATGCGTTGAAGCCTAATAGGCTTGAACCGAATTAATTATGAGTTAAATAAACTCATGTAGGAATCCTTGGTGCAAAGACCAAACCACTGTTATGATTAGGACCCTTTGACAAGGGTATATTATGTAATAAACCGTAAAGAAGCTAAAACGCTTCAGAGTGCCCGAACTTAGTAACCAATGTTTAATAATAATAACATATGGTAGATTACGTGGGCGTAATCCCTTTTAAGGGGGGTAGAGCGAAAACCGCTTAATGTAAGTTTCGTGAATAAAACACATAAACCAAAATGTGCATAGCACAAATGAGAATCAAATTGATGATTGATACTATGTTAAATAAACATAAGTATTCATTCATATGGTAATTATGGTAACTAGGCATGAGAGATGCAAATACCATAGGATGCAAATACCCATCGTGTAACCCCAGTGTAAGAGTATTAATAAAAGAAAAGTAATGAGTAGTGGACGGAGCTCCACAAGTATTGTAGCCTTTGAAGAAGTAGTACGAAATGTATGAGAGTAGTAGACGAATGAAGTCTAGGGGTAGTGTATACCTAGGTAAATTATTGGAAGTAAATTAGGGACAACTAAATTTTACAAGTATGGTAATCCCTAGTTAGAATAATCGAAATGATGGAGAGTAATGGATGGAAGTAGTGAAGGTTGATGAAATGAGCATTTAGGTATTGAACCACGGAGTAAAGCATTTGGGAAGTAGAGTGAGGGTGATTGATGGATTGATTCCATCCTTTGGAGATGTATGAATTCGTATCACGACTAGAAAGAGTAAAAAGATAGAAAACGAAAACAATTAAATTAATTGCTTGTTCGAAACTGATGTGGGAAGTCGAACTTGATCCTGATCAGATCAAGGGAAACCGAACACAAAGTGGGGTGGAGAGATAGCTCAACACTGATGCTGATCACATCAGGGTCGAATGATTCTTGAAGCTCCCCTCAAGTGGTCACAAGAATCACACATAGGATAGAAGTAATGAATATAAATTGGAATTTGGAGTTGTGTGTTTTAGAAAATTTCTAATTAGTAGTTGTATAGGAATTTCCCTTAGGTTGGAGATTGAGAACTTGTTAGGAGTTTATATCGGAGAAGATAATAGTGTAGCATGTTGTATTATTCCAAGGGCAGCGGGACATAGAGGAGTCCTGTGTCGAGAGGACCTGAGTGCCTGCAGGATTGTGTTGTGTATTGCATTGCTTTGGGGATAGCTTTGCACTGTATGAATGTATAAATCTTGTAATGAGGAACCGGACGGTTGATAGTAATATGGATTAAAGTAATTATTGTACATCGGTATGGTATGGAAAGGAGAAACATGGAGTAAAAAATTTAGGAATTGTAAGGAGGAGGAATGTATGGCTTTGGGATTAGGCAAGTATAAATGAGTAAGTATACTAATCCCAT
This sequence comes from Limonium bicolor, assembly GCA_023374045.1. NCBI lineage: Eukaryota > Viridiplantae > Streptophyta > Magnoliopsida > Caryophyllales > Plumbaginaceae > Limonium > Limonium bicolor. The sequence continues at coordinate 150,452,585 of CM041780.1, forward strand.
AACCTCGAACAACTTTGAGGACAAAGTTCTTAAGGGGGGTAGATTGAAATACCCCGAACTTAAATATAGGGATTAAAATTAATCTAATACGTATTTAAGGGCCTAATAACGCCTAAGTAATATTAGTAAGGAAAAATAAATCCAAAAGAAAGAAGAAATGCTTAAAAAGCGAAAAACGCTAAATAAGCGTTAATTAACCATAGGAGGTATGAGACCTCGGTTAGCACATTATATGGATTCTAAGGGATTAATAAGACCTAAATAATATATGGGAACAACTCCCGAAGAAAACGGATCCAAATAATGTGTTAAAACGCTAATAGAGCATTAATGCACGTTTTTTCGAGAAGACCCGAAAACGTGACTTTAAGTGGTCAAACGAACCCGTAAAAATTATAAATCACTAAATAAAAATGATTAAGCATTTATGGAAGCCTAATAACCAATAAAAATAAAGAAACGAGAAAATTCCGGAAAACGGGCCCGGTTAGTGAATAGTACTAAAGCCGGGTAAAATAACGGGTGTTTCTGTAAAAGACAAAAAAATGCCCCAACTAGTAGTAATGTGAGGGGCCGGTTGTAAGGAGTTAATTAACTCCTCTCTCACACACTCACACAACTAACTAATAAATAATCCAAAAAGCAAAAAGTAAAAATAAAGTAAAAAAGGAAGGGGGACACTCTCTCACCTCTACTCCCTCACACCCTCACGTACTGCACTCCCTCCTCCCTCTCTGATTTCTCTCCTTCCTCCAGGCGACAGCCATGGCGATTTGCCAAAACCTCACACAGCCCTCCTCTTCTCTTCCCTTGTTAACTACTTAATCCTTCTCCAAATGCAACAAAAATTACACCGTTGGATTCCCCTTGCAAGGAGATCATCTTCCTCCTTTCAAAAATCGAAAACACCCATTTTCATCTCCATGGGTATTCTCCATTTGAAGGTTTGAAACCACCAATGGAAGCCTCTCCTTCATCTTGTTGGTTTGAGGTAAAAAGAAATTTGGAAACCCCTCATTTCTAGCTCCTATGTGCATTATAAGAATTCGAAAATGTGAACTTTTGTTCCCAGTTGTTCCAGCCGATTGTGGCTTCTTTTGGAGCTGGAAATATTGCCCTCTTGCTAAGCAAGAACTCTATCTAATGAGTGAGAGGTAAAGTCACACCTAAACCCTAAATATATGCTCCTAGATTCTAAGGTAAATTTCTAGGGTTTAAGTGTTAAAGTGGATATTCATTAGTGTCTTGGATATGGGCTTTAGCATTGGAGTGTGGACTCCATTTGGAACTGAGAACAAGAAGGAAATGAAGGAAAAGAAAGAAGAAAGGAAGAGAATGGGGAGAAAGAAAGAGGAACTAAAATAACAAGGTAAATGCATTACCTTGAGCTAGTTTTTGCATTGTGTAGTGTAACAAATTTTGGGAATTGGAAATGTGCAAAGTATAAGGTAATGAGTAGTAAGTATATTGTAGTATAATGAGGAAGAGAATGTAACAGTTTTGGAAGTTTATAAGAGGTTTAAAGACTTGGGAAAACATTGGGTAATGTATGTGTATGTGCAGGAAAAATATTGTGGTATATTGAGTAGAATGATGTGTGACTTGATATGGGCATTTGAATGAATGTGTGAGCTGAGAATGTGTGTGGGCAATGTTAAAAATATAGGGGAACCCCTGCCCAAATTTGTATAGAAATTGGAGGACTTAGATGTGGAAGGAGAAAGGGTAACCTAGGTGGTAACTAGGTGTAGTTGAGAAGCTTATGTGAGCAGTTTTAGTAGTGTGAAAACAGATTAAGAAAGGTTTAAGTAATGGGAAGAACTAGAGTGGTAAGATAAGGTAATTGGAATGCTAGGAGGAGCATTAGTAGAGGGAGTATTGAATGGTAAAGGATAAAGGAAAAATCTGTAGCATTTATGGAAGAAGAAAACTGTAACAGAGGAGAAAATTTAACAGTGGAGTGTATTTTGTAACAGATTTTGGTAGAGTGGATTAGGCTAGTTTAAAGTGCTTAATCAATGCTAAAATATGCTAGATTATATGTAGGAATTATGGGGAAGAGATTGGTAGAAGTTTGGAATTGAAACAAAGCTTAAAAACTGTAAATTTGCAACAGGCTGGATTTGTCCTGGTTTGCAAACCAGTACGCAAACCAGGACCACCTCTTAAACTTGGCAGAATGCCTTCTCGCTGGAATGGTCCTGGTTTGCAAACCAGTACGCAAACCAGGACCACCTCAAAAACTTGACAGAAAGTATCACTGAAGGATGGTCCGGGTTTGCAAACAAGTACACAAACCCGGACCACCTTAAAAATACGACAGAAAGTTTTCTAAAGTGATGGTCCGGGTTTGTAAACTGGTACACAAACCCGGACCACCATAAAAACTTGACAGAAACGTCTCTGAAGAGATGGTCTGGGTTTGTAAACCAGGACACAAACCAGGACCACCCCATTTTCTTCACAGAATCCATTTTAAAGCTAATCTAAGGTAGGGTAATGAAGGGTAATGATATTATAAGATAATTAAGACAAAATAAATGATGTTTAAAGGTCATTAAGGCCATGAACAAGCCTAGAGAATAATTTTAAGTAAGTAGCATAAGTAAATGTATTTGAATAATAAGGAATTAGTTAATGTATTTGAATAATAAGTAATTAGTAAGTAAACACTGGGAAACTTTGGCAAAGTAATAAGTAAGGTTAATTATATATGATTAACCACCCAACTGTATGTATATGCTAGGATTCGAATAGTTGAACACCGAAGAGGAGTCTGTGAGTCCGAAATCAATGGTGAAAGGTATGATTTCTTCATGCCCTGTATCCTAATCTGGTTACCCCGATTTGTGTGCTTATTTGATCACCTAAATAAGATAAATGCATGAATCGGACTATATTGCACTTACCTGTGCTTGACTTATGTTGTTCTTGATATTTATTGTCATGAACACTAGTTTGTATAATTCATGAAATATATGAATGATGATGAAGTGTATTGTATTCCGTAGTGTACTAGTATATTGTATTGAATTCCGTATGGACGTATAATTGAGCAATGTATTGTGTATGTGGCTTGAATGAATGACTTCTACTAATTCCTAACTACCTAACTCCTAACATAAGTAAGGAATAAATTGGAATGAGTAGAAGTCCGATATAGCTTCGGCCACGCGTGAGGATGAGGAGACACAAGAGGTTGGATCCGATTCCTGACTCTTAAACCGGTCCGCGGCCCAAACCCCTTAAATGGGTAGCATCCCGGATCGGTGAGTCAAGTAAAGCCCGGTGGTGGGACCGTGTAGTCCCTGCCCGGAGGTCCCGACGACTTAACATGAGTAAGAGTAAGTAAGTAAGTATGTATGAGTATGAGTATGAGTATGAGTAGGAGTAGGAGTATGTATGTGTATGTATGGAGTAATGAGTAAAAGAGTAATCTCCACCCGATTAACCCGGGTGGACCAATGAAGCTAACAAGTATTGTACATCGTGTATGTAATGGGTATGTGTAATTCGGAAGAAGGTAGTAGTATGGATGGTTTATATTGTACTCCTTGTATGTAATGAAATGTATGTATGTATGCCTTGTGTAAGTATTGTAATATTGTGTATGAAAGCATGTATGCATGATGTATGAATAAACGAACTCCATGTATACGACCAAGTGGTCGGCGTACCCTCACTAGTACGCGGGGTATGCGGTTATCATATGCAGCGAAAGCTGACCCCCTCGGGGGAACGTTTTTAGTGTGCAGGTACACGAAGCGGATGTGGTCAAGGTAAGAGACCGGTGGCTACACTTGGACAGTTAGTAGTAGAATGTAGTAGTGTACTAAGTGGCACACCCCTTGTACTTAGAAAGTAAGTAGTTTGTGAGGAATGGGTAGTGGCTAGACTCTTAATGAGTATGTATGGAATTGAAAGAGGTACTTTACTTGTATAAGGATCTTAGTAAAACTCGGTGTATTACATTGTATTGAACTTATGGAGTATTGTAATGAGTGGGAAGTTCTAGCATTTGATTTGGTAATTGGAGTATGTATTGTAAGTGTATAGTACTCGGATATTCCGGTCCATCAGACCGACGCTGTATGTAGTAGTAGTAGCCTTGTTAGTCACGTGGGTGACTAACGACAGTGTATCACCCACCGTTGAGTATGTAAGTATCCGCTGCGTGAATCTGGATTGTATAAGGAGATTGGACGGTAATGACGGTATTAGTGGTAGGGGTGTTACATTAAGTAATGTTATTATAAGGTTGTTAAGAATTGTTTGGTCGGGTTCTAAGGCCTTTGGAGGTATGAACAAGTGTGAGATAAAATGAGAAATAAGTAACATCAGTGGTTAAGGTTAAACTACAAGGACTTAGTGGTGTTAAGTGGGGAATCATTATTGATTAATTAAGCTAGGTTAATTGAAAGTAATTAACCACCCAATTCGGTGAATGTCTTAGGGTTTGAGAATTTGGACTCCGGAGGAGAGTAAGCAACCGAGCGACCCATGGTGAATAGTACAGTTCTTCTTGTGACCTGCTTGCTAACGAGGTGTCCCTCGGCTTGTGTGTTATTTGTTTTTGTGTGCTCACTAAACAAGATAAAGCATGCAACCGGAACATTATGTTTATTGTATTGTTGTGTGATGTTTGAAAACTAACACAACCTACCGTGAGAACTTACTAACCAACGTTTAGTAAGGAATTGAGTGAGACTAAGGAACGCTCCCTAATATTAGTTTGTGATAAACCGAAAGAGGTTAAACAACAAACAGAGTCTTGAGACTTCTACTAACTGGAACTTAAGGGGGGAGTGAGGAACCCGGGACTGACTCCGGTCATGCATGCTAAGGAATAAGGGGGTCGGTATCTATAGCAGATCCGACTTCCGCTTAAGGACTTGTCTTCGGACTTGTTGCCTAGGGTCAGTTGTCGGCTCAGCTACATTGGACATACAGTCCAAGGTAGGTGTGAGCCTCGATTTTAAACCCTATCCTATGTGGATTAAGTTGATTAGGATCTAATCGGGTTTTAGGTCCACTTATAACCTAAGATTAATAACTATGTCATATAACAATAATTATTAAAACCTAAGCTAGCTCACTGGAACCTATTATGAGTCGCCACCTAATTTTAACCTATAGTAAATCAGGAAAGGTAGAGTTCGGGTTCGGGGGCTTGGTATTCGACTTATTTAGGGTTCAATTACTTTCATTACCCTTCCTAGGTCGTTTTTCCTCTACTTGGTTTATTTACGGCTTATTACGAGTCGTTTTAACCTAAGTGCGCGAGCTTCTGTTTTTTGTGTTTTTTAGCATTTTTTGACAGAAAACTAAAGTGAAATTGAAAGCTACTTAAACTAGGGTTTCGGAGGCAGAATTAGGTCAAATTTTGTTTCCGTCCGTAGCCACGGACCTAATGTCCGAAACCACGGACCCCAGTTAACCTATATGAAAAAAAAGTCGAATTAAACAGAAAACAGAAAATTGTAAAGTCCGGGGCCACGGACAGGCTGTCCGTGGGCCTGGACATTAGTAGAAAACCTAGATTTTTAAAATTTAAAAATCCCGCCGCCGTCCGTGGGCGTCCGGGCTTACGGACAGGGAGTCCGGGACCCCGGACATGACGTCCGTGGGTGCGGACCGCCCTCGGACGGCGGCGTTGAGGCTGTTCCCGAAGGGTTTTTGGCTCAAATTTTATGGGTGTGTAGCCTGAAAGATGTACAAGACGTTAGTGATTGAAAGTTCTCAATTTGAATTCGAATTAAGCACGAAACTTGGTAAACAAGTTATTGGATAGAGGCTTAAACAAACAGCAATACAGAAACGTACGAAGGTCAGTTTGAACCCAAAATTTGACAGAGAGTTAATAAGATCGTGGGGAATCAGAAAAGTTGAGTTGTAACCTGTTTTACCTTCGAATTCAAGATGATTCTTCACCGGGATTCGTCGAGTGCTTCGTTGATGGCAGACCCGAAAGGATTTCGAACCAAGCTTTTGGTTGTTGGTTGTTCTTGCTGTTCTTCACGTGTTGGTGGTGTTTTTGTGGGGTTTTGATGACTATTGGTGCTTTGGGGATTGGAAAACGTGTTTAGATGGTGATTTCAGGGGATTTTCGGTATGATTTGGGTGGCCGGGTGTTGGAAAACGTGAGAGAGAGAGAGGAGGCTGTGCTTTCTGACTCTCTAGGGTTCTTGAGCATATGAGGTTCTCATTTTATCCAAAAAACCTATCCTTTATATAGACTTTCTTAAAGATAAAGAAAATCTAGTAAAAGTAAGATTTTTTGATATTTTAATTAAAAGACTTCCCAAAGGTATTTTGCTATGAAATTTTAACCACATGTCAAGGATGGATATCATGAATTTTCTGAGGTGGAACCGAATTTTTTGAATGTTGGAATATTTTTAAATTGAATTTCTCGTCAGATTCAGTCAGAAATTGCTAGAAAATTATTGGAAATTCGAAAAATCAAAATTCCAACGCCATTATGCTTAGAATGTCATCCTCTATCATGGGTTAAAATATCAAAGCATTTCAAGCTGATTTGGGCATCCTTTGGAGGAGAGAGAAAGCTTATAGGAGGTCTTAGGAGCCTTTAAAGATTACCAAAACGCCCCTGAAATTGACGAAGCTGCTCCCCATGCCATGGAACGTGCTGATCGAGCCGGAATCCCTCACTGCTTGATTAAAATGCCTCTCACAACACCAGTACCTCATAGACCCTAACCAGGGGGGTCAAAATTTTGGGTATAACAGATTGCCCCCCGTCAACTAGACTTTGTAATGAAAGTGAGAAGGCTAGTTAATGCTTGAGTGATACCCCAAAATTTCAAATGTTTCTAAGACCCTGTATGTTATCGAAAACTGATAAATTGTGTCGAGCTATTCTAAGGCGCTGACTACCTACAATGATGATATGATGTCAAACTATTCTAAGGCGTTGACTACCTATGATGAATGAGATGATGTCAAGCTATTCTAAGGCGTTGACTACCTATAAGTAAAGTGAAATGAAGTAATGTCAAGCGATTCTAAGGCGTTGACAACCTAAAATGCAAAAGAGATGATGTCAAGCGATTCTAAGGCGTTGACTACCTATAATGAGTGAAATGTGCTTAATGTGATGATGAATTGTATGACCTAAGGTGCGCCTAGGGACCGGAACCTATTCCGAAGTGTGTGTAAAAGGTTAAGGACTGAGAGTGCCAAACGTGGCAGGTGCTAAGGAAGTGGGTAAGACTTATGACGAGCTTGAGGGTGAGCTCTTCTACTCATGCGAGAATTTGTATCTGTAAAGAATCTGCATCTTCGTGGTGAGAATCTGTATCTGAATCTACGGGTGAGAATCTGTATCTCTGAAGAGTCTGTATCTATGGATGAGAATCTGTATCTCTGAAGAATCTGTATCTTCGGCTGAGAATCTGTATCTCTAAGAATCTGTATCTTCGGCTGAGAATCTGTATCTCTGAGAATCTGTATCTTCGCTGAGAATCTGTATCTCTGAAGAATCTGTATCTTGGCTGAGAATCTGTATCTCTGAAGAATCTGTATCTTCGGCTGAGAATCTGTATCTCTGAAGAATCTGTATCTTCGGCTGAGAATCTGTATCTCTGAAGAATCTGTATCTTCGGCTGAGAATCTGTATCTCTGAAGAATCTGTATCTTCGGCTGAGAATCTGTATCTCTGAAGAATCTGTATCTTCGGCTGAGAATCTGTATCTCTGAAGAATCTGTATCTTCGGCTGAGAATCTGTATCTCCGAAGAATCTGTATCTTCGGCTGAGAATCTGTATCTCTGAAGAATCTGTATCTTCGGCTGAGAATCTGTATCTCTGAAGAATCTGTATCTTCGGCTGAGAATTTGTATCTTCGGCTGAGAATCTGTATCTCTGAAGAATCTGTATCTTCGGGGTGAGAATCTGTATCTCTGGTCTGTGATGCAAGGTAATCTTTATGAAAATGATGAAAGTTGATTATGAATGTGCCAAACGTGGCAATGAAGATGTGCATGTCAAAATACAATCAAAGTATATGTAGGAAACTTGTCCAAAACAAGAAATCGTTGGAAAATGTGCCAAACATGGCAATGTTAAGGATCAAAAATTGTCCAAAGCAAGACATTGCTAGAAAGTGTGCCAAATGTGGCCATGGTGAGGTTTATGAAACCGAAGTGTTTAAAGGAAAGTTGTTCAAGACAAGAAATTGTTGAAAGAGGTGCCAAACGTGGCAGTGTTTGAAGAAAATTCTGTACAGTAAAAAGGAAAGTGAAATTATCATTTCCTAACTATAGACTTCAGACTTGTAATTTATCTCCTACGAGATGAACATGCCGCCGATGGGGTATGGTGTATGATGTGAAGGTAAGGGCTTATGTGGGCCTGTGTAGTGGAGGTATGGAGGTAAGGGCTTATGTGGGCCTGTGTGGTGTACGAAGTGAAGGTAAGGGCTTATGTGGGCCTGAGGTGCTTAATGTGGTGGTAAGGGCTTATGTGTGCCTGTGGTGGGATGATGGTGGTGATGTTTGAACTTTGGGTTCCAATTGGTGTTGTCATAGCAATTGTTGGAACCAACAATTGCCCCCAGTATTTTTCCCTTAAGACAATCTGAGCTAGAGTTCATGGCAATCGATCATTCCAATCGATTGCCCCCAGTATTTTCTTTGATCTAACGTGTGAACGAGTCTCGTCCTCACAGGGTCAAGGCTTATGTTCTGATTTGGTGCTTCCTAACCTACACTCGACGTGTTTGGTGTTTACACTTGTTTCTCACTTACGGTCACAACATCTAGACCATTGAATTTGATATTTGATGAATTTACGCATTCGATCTGTTACTTTCACATGATTGGTTACACAACTACCAAGTCGGAAGTCTTTGAGGCTTATAACGTGGCCATGGGGTGTGATGAAAGACAACGGGACCATGGAGGGATGTTTGAGGTATGTGGAGCTTAAAGGGGTGACCAAAGCTGCGCTTTGCGTCTTCTCTCAGATTCGTCTTCCTTGTCTTGAAGTCGTCTAGCTGCTTTGTGTTGACGTTGTTTTTGAGCTTCTGGACTTGGACTTTGAAGTTGTCCTTTGCACCATTTCTCTTCTCTTTATCATTTGGATTTCTCCGAGGCACTCCGGGTTTGCCTTTTTGTTTTATCCTTTCTTGATTTTGCCTTCGGGGTTCTTGTGTTTCCCGGTTTTGGGCTTCGAGAGTTGTTTTGATGTGAGCTCTCTTGATCCTGTGTCACTCTGGGACCATTTGCGGATCGCTTTGTCATGCTGATAGCGGCATTGCTTCCTTGGACTGATGAGAATGTTATCTGAGAGTCGGGCTCCTCGCTTCCTTTGGTCACCGGGTCGGATATTCATCATTGGCTGGGTTATTTTGTGGAGCTCATAATATCGAAAAGGGATATACGAAAGGCTCAACTGGGGTTCCTAGGGTTTAATGTCAGGGTTCACAAGCTTTTGGCTATGTGGTGCTGTACCTAGGTGCTTCATCATTCCTGATAGTTGTGTATCCATCCTTTGTTACTTTTCGCAGGTCTAAGAGTAAATTTACAAATTATCTCCTTCGATCGGAGTTATGCCGTTTACCCTACCTTTGAATGTGGTCTCACCGGAGTCGTGTAAAAATGACACGCTCGTTCACTCATGGTTTTTCCGCTCAAGTCACTCTCATGAATTCTCACTCTGAGACTTATTCACACAATTAAACAAAAGAAATAATCGTGGTTGGTCTTTAAACTCAGATTGCCCCCAGTATTAGTCCAGGGTTTATGACAACAATTTGTATGTGGTTTGTTTGGATGCTTAGGGGTGAGCTGTGGCATTTGGTTGGACACGTTCATCCTTTTGGAAACAAAAAGACAAATCATTTTATTCAATTGCCAGAAGATGAACATTAGTTTTGAAAGATGATTTGGTTGAAGGTGCAAAATGAACAAACATTTTTTCCATTTTCTTGAGATTGTAAATCAAAAAGACAAGAGACTGAAATTCGAACATCTAAGCCTCATTAAAATGGAAATATCATAAGCCCCTTACAAAATAGAAAAGAAAAATTAAGAAAGCAAAATGCAACTAGACACTAGCCTACTCGACAAACTGGAGTCCTTGCTCGATAAGGTCCTCGATCTTGTGCTTCAATGCTCTGCAGTCGTCAGTACTGTGTCCTGGTAGTTGATGAAACTGGCAGAACTGATGGAGATGTTCCCCGGCTTGGGTGATCCCAGGGCTAGGTGTGAGAGGCTGTAGTAGGTCTAGCTCTTGTAGCTTCACGAGTGCTTGACTGAGAGGCCGGCCAATGTCAGTAAACTGTCTCGGTGCAGAGAACCTCTTGGATCGGGGTGAGGCCTTGATGTTCTGCTTTACAGCACTGGGTTTTTGTATGGTGCTTACTTGGTGTGAAACTTGAGCTGCTTTGGCCGGTCCTGACTTAAAGGTCTCGATACTCACACCCTGGGCTTTGGGTTGTTCCAGCTTCAGCTCGCCTTTGTGAATCTTTTCTTCCATGATTCTTACCTGTCCCATCAGCATGTCGAAATTAGGGAAGTATGTGCAACTCAGCTCGTTGTTGTATTGTCTCTGCATATTGTCCACAATCATTCGAATCTGTTCTTGCTCATCCATTTTTGTAGGCATAGCAGCGGCCTTCATCCTCCACCGTTTGATGAAGTCGGACATTGATTCACTGTCTTTCTGCCGAGTGCTGGCAAGGTCGGACCTGGTGACTTCGAGATTCTTAGCATACTCGAAATGGTGCAAGAAAGCCTCACAGACCTCCTCATAGGTTTTGGTGTTCATCCTCTGAGTCAAATACCAACGTTGAGGTGTTTCATCGAGGTAACGGGCAAAGACCTTGGCCTTTTGCATGTCATTCAACCTGAGGATGGACATCTCCCTATCGAACATCGCCAGATGGACCTGCGGGTCTGAGGAACCCTTGTATAGAGCAAGTGTGGGCAACTTCAACTTTGGGGGGAGATCAACCTCGGGGTACGATGCCATAGAGGAGTAATCAAAACCATCCGGCTTGCTAGCCTTTTCCATGCGCTCGATCCTTTTCAGAGCCTTCTCGAGTTCTGCAGTTAGCTGGTGATCTGGGGCGGCTTCCCCTACGAATCCTTGCGCACCCTGGGCCCCAATGGAGTTAGCTTCGACGTGGTCATGCTCGTTCCCAGAGTCAGCAATCTTTCCTGAAATGTTTTCCTGATGACCAACCTCAAGGGAATTGATTTTGCTTTTCAGCTCTTCGATGATGGTGACATACTTAGCCTCCACGGCATCAAAGGCGGCTCTGTACCTCTGCTCTAAGGCTGCAAACTGGGCCTCCATGCAGACTGGGTTTCCTCCCTCTGCCATACTTGGGATTCGGGCTTATCTGTTGGAAAACAGAAATGGATTGAGCTAAAATTCTGGACCGTGAAGAAGTTGTAGGTTAAAACTTGTTTGGGCTGCAAGAAAAGCACATGAGCTGGAATGTTTTGAAGATTGTGGGTAAGCACTGAGGCCCGAAATGAGTTGGAAGGGAGGTGCCTAGAAATGTTTGAAGAATGTGGCTCTTGGGCCAGAATATTTTGAGAATTGGGCGCTTGGGCCAGAATGTGTTTGGGCTAGAGGTAAAGCACATGGGTCAAAATGATTTCTAAACCATGTTCTTGACGTGAATTGGAATTTGGGCCAAGTAATTCTGATTGGGCCTAAAAGATGATACTTGTTTCTAGGATCTTGGGTCAAAGCCCAAGTGAAAAGTCTTCCTAGACTAGAATGAACCTTGAAATGGAAAGGCCTGATGGATCTTCATGAACTGCTTTAGGTGGATTTGTTTTTCATGGGCCTAGAACTAAATTGATAATTAAAATTGGGCTGAAAGACAAATCACCTAAATCTAAACTTTTGGGCCAAAGCCCGAACAAATAACTCGCACATTCAAATCAAGCAGGGCCTTTGGGCCACAAACAATAAAGCCGCGATATCGGGTTGGGCCGAGTTGATGTAGGAAAAGCTCCTATCAATCTCTAGACTGGGTAGTGGGCCGATCATACAAGCAAACAAGGCCCACACAAATTCAACATGTCCTCACTTGACGGTTAAATCAATTTGGGTATGGATCGATCCGGAGAGGTGCTTGGGGCTTGGGCCCAGGTCACCACAAAGGAATAGGGCTTGCACGCCATTCTCTTTGGGCTTCCCCACTTTTTTCACATCACCTGAAGGTGTGCGTCTACGGCCGGGTCTTTGACTGACCAAACAATGGGCTGGGTAAGGACACTGCCAGGAAAACGCTTGGGGCTAAGGCCCAGGTATTAAGGGGATGTGGTTAGACGACATCCTCCCTTTTCCCCCGCTTATTCACATCACCTAAAAGGTGTGAGTCCCTGACAGGGGACCCTAGATGGGTCCCGGGGTGGAACTGGTTTGTGTGGACCCTCGCTCTCATATGATGCAAGGGTGCAAAAATTTAAAGTGCGCACGAAAGTAAACAAACAAAGTAACAAAGCCATAAATAAACAATTTTTCGAGTTAAGCCCTCTTTCTTAAAATTAAACAAGTTAAAATTAAGAATTTATCCCCAGCAGAGTCGCCAGTCTGTGAGCCTCGATTTTAAACCCTATCCTATGTGGATTAAGTTGATTAGGATCTAATCGGGTTTTAGGTCCACTTATAACCTAAGATTAATAACTATGTCATATAACAATAATTATTAAAACCTAAGCTAGCTCACTGGAACCTATTATGAGTCGCCACCTAATTTTAACCTATAGTAAATCAGGAAAGGTAGAGTTCGGGTTCGGGGGCTTGGTATTCGACTTATTTAGGGTTCAATTACTTTCATTACCCTTCCTAGGTCGTTTTTCCTCTACTTGGTTTATTTACGGCTTATTACGAGTCGTTTTAACCTAAGTGCGCGAGCTTCTGTTTTTTTGTGTTTTTTAGCATTTTTTGACAGAAAACTAAAGTGAAATTGAAAGCTACTTAAACTAGGGTTTCGGAGGCAGAATTAGGTCAAATTTTGTTTCCGTCCGTAGCCACGGACCTAATGTCCGAAACCACGGACCCCAGTTAACCTATATGAAAATAAAAGTCGAATTAAACAGAAAACAGAAAATTGTAAAGTCCGGGGCCACGGACAGGCTGTCCGTGGGCCGGACATTAGTAGAAAACCTAGATTTTTAAAATTTAAAAATCCCGCCGCCGTCCGTGGGCGTCCGGGCTTACGGACAGGGAGTCCGGGACCCCGGACATGACGTCCGTGGGTGCGGACCGCCCTCGGACGGCGGCGTTGAGGCTGTTCCCGAAGGTGTTTTTGGCTCAAATTTTATGGGTGTGTAGCCTGAAAGATGTACAAGACGTTAGTGATTGAAAGTTCTCAATTTGAATTCGAATTAAGCACGAAACTTGGTAAACAAGTTATTGGATAGAGGCTTAAACAAACAGCAATACAGAAACGTACGAAGGTCAGTTTGAACCCAAAATTTGACAGAGAGTTAATAAGATCGTGGGGAATTAGAAAAGTTGAGTTGTAACCTATTTTACCTTCGAATTCAAGATGATTCTTCACACCGGGATTCGTCGAGTGCTTCGTTGATGGCAGACCCGAAAGGATTTCGAACCAAGCTTCTGGTTGTTGGTTGTTCTTGCTGTTCTTCACGTTGGTGGTGTTTTTGTGGGGTTTTGATGACTATTGGTGCTTTGGGGATTGGAAAACGTGTTTAGATGGTGATTTCAGGGGATTTTCGGTATGATTTGGGTGGCCGGGTGTTGGAAAACGTGAGAGAGAGAGAGAGGCTGTGCTTTCTGACTCTCTAGGGTTCTTGAGCATATGAGGTTCTGATTTTATCCAAAAAACCTATCCTTTATATAGACTTTCTTAAAGATAAAGAAAATCTAGTAAAAGTAAGATTTTTTGATATTTTAATTAAAAGACTTCCCAAAGGAATTTTGCTATGAAATTTTAACCACATGTCAAGGATGGATATATGAATTTTCTGAGGTGGAACCGAATTTTTTGAATGTTGGAATATTTTTAAATTGAATTTCTCGTCAGATTCAGTCAGAAATTGCTAGAAAATTATTGGAAATTCGAAAAATCAAAATTCCAACGCCATTATGCTTAGAATGTCATCCTCTATCATGGGTTAAAATATCAAAGCATTTCAAGCTGATTTGAGCATCCTTTGGAGGAGAGAGAAAGCTTATAGGAGGTCTTAGGAGCCCTTAAAGATTACCAAAACGCCCCTGAAAGTGACGAAGCTGCTCCCCATGCCATGGAACGCGCCGATCGAGCCGGAATCCCTCACTGCTTGATTAAAATGCCTCTCACAACACCAGTACCTCGTAGACCCTAACCAAGGGGGTCAAAAATTTGGGTGTAACAGTAGGTGGCATTAAGATGGTGCGGTATGATCACCTAAATCCTAAATTTTAAGATAAGTTGTTTATGCAACCAATGGAGTTAATAGCTCATTGGCTAGGGTTGCTTTTGACCCGACAAAATAAACATTGAGATAAGATACAATCATTTCTACTCAAAGAGTGGTTTGTATTCTAAGATTAAGATAAGGTTTGAGATAAGTTGCAACCATTTCTATTTAAAGGATGGTTTGTATTATAAGACTGAGATAAGCTACATCCATTCCTACTAAAAGGTTGGTTGTTTTCCAGGACTAAGTTAAGGACTAAGATTGAGGTAAGATAAGGTTGGACTGAGAATAAGAGGAAACATAACTTAAGGAGTTAAATAATTAACTCTCTAATTAAGGGAACGCATTTAAGTCGTTCATTGTGTTTGAACTTCGATTGTTCATATTTGGATTGTTGTTTATTGCACTTTATATTATGTTGTGCATCTAATCAACCTCTATGCTATCGACAATTAGTCGTCGTAGCCACGTTAGCTTGGGGGCCATGAGAGGATCGTACCAGCATTCGTGCTGACCCCCTTTGGGGGCTGTTTTTATTTCGCAGGTAAACGACAGGAGGCGACCTTCATGAGAGTAAGATGGGGTACAAGCGTTACGGGTTAAGTGTGCCCTACGAGTTGTGCATGTACACTCGTATGGTATTTTGAGTTAGTAAGTTGTATAGGATGTGAGGGGATTGTAAGAATGATATGTATTGGTTAAGGCTTGTAAGTTCTAATGTTCGGCATATTCTGTCAGACAGACCGTGGCAAGGTCCTGGAGTGTATTGAATTCCGCTGTGACATTTATATATATGTTGTTAAGTTGCAAAAACCACAATTGGATTGAGATGGGGTGTTACAGTTGTTGTCTGAACATCGAGTGCTGACTTCCTCTTTTTGTATAACCTTCTGCATGTATGAATCCCTCTGGAAAACTTCCTCAGGGTTGCACCGAAATCCCCAAGAAACTCAGTCAAACTGTCTTGAATACAGTTCCAAGGTAAAGCCTTTCAAAAATGTCTTAACTGCTCCTGCCATCTTCTCCCTGGCTTATCATAATCTGACCCGAGAGAAAAACATTCCAGTTGAGACCAAAAGTTCAAGGGTCTGGGAGCTACAACTTGCCAAGATGGTTATTAGGAGGAGCCAGCTTGGAAACAAAAAAAAACTCAAGGTATTGAGCTAACTAGGCGATCTGCACAGATTTTACAATTTGATACTTTTCTGTATTAAGCTACCCAGGCACTTTGTACATATTTTAAAAAACTGATTGCTTTCCTGTACAATTATAAGTCCAGAGGAGTTACAAGGATTTACTTGTTATTAAGGAATCTACTACATTGCTACCACATAATCCTACGTGTAGATAAGTTTGGGAAACTAGAAAACAGGTTAAAGAACAGAAAAGAAACAACAGAAAAGAACAATGCATCAGTTTCATAAATTCAGTTTTTCTGATTTCCCTTTTTCTGTGTAAAGACTCGTAAGAGAAATTGTCCATGTGGGTTTGGGGTACAATTTTGATGAAACACCCAAGCAATGTGGGGGGGAAACAGAACTCAGATTCAAGAGCAGAAAGGAAATAGAAATAAGAGAACATATCAATTCAGACTGCACTTTTGGTTTCTGCAACAATTACCAGTTCAGTATGAGGAGTTCCAGAGATGTTGTCTAGGTGAGGTTGAGTTTATTCTAGAATTCAGAAGCTTGCTAAAACACTTAACCAGCTGGGTTAGTCAATTGGGAGTCAAAACTGTGAACAAAGAAGATAAACAGAAGTGGATATCACACTCCAGTCTTCTACAAGATTTTTCAGTTCTGTAAAACTGATTTGCGGAGGTACCAAAATATTGTAGTAGCTTGCTAATACACCCAACATCTAGTTAATGCATCTAAATAATGCTGTAACACAAAACCAAGTGGGATTAGGAACTGTTAAATGAGCTAAAAGGAAGAGAGTATATCAAGATACCAGATTGGAGCTTCAAAGTTGCAGTTTTGGGTTCAGTTCTAGATTCTAAAATCCTTGTGTTTCTGCACAACTCTGTTACAGAGAATCAGAGAGTTGTAAGGGTTGTTAAGAGCTTAAAACTGTATCGTGATACACAAATGAATCACTAAACCAGTTGGGAAGTTAGGAGATGGGTTAGTTAGCAGAAACAAAACAGCAAGAAGAAAATTATAGCAGTTTCATGATGCAGGTTTACAGTTTTATGTTTCAGTCTTCGATTTCAGTTTCAGTTTTTTTTCTGTTTCAGTATAAAGTCATAACCGAGAGATCCATGGGGGTTGATCGGGGTTGTCTTTGAATTTAAATTGTGCTAGGATGCTTAACTAACTAGGTGAGTACCGTGGGACAGGTTAAAAGACGGATTAGGTACTAAACAGGAAAAAACAACAACCAGAAAAGAACTGCATCAGTTCATGATTTTTAGATTTTTGTTTCTGTGTACAGGGTTTTCAGGGAGGGTGCCTAGGTGATCTTATGTCTAATTCAAAATTTAAAACTAGTTAATGCAGTGAGTTAACTAGACAATCAGATTGAGAGAGAGATGGATGTCTGAATTGGAAATAAGCAGAAGAAGTCAACGAGGGCATATCAGTTTTGTTTCAGGTTTTCAGATCCTTCCATTTCGTATATGCAATACAGTGTTGGTTTTACCAGAGTTACTTTAGGTTGTTTTGGGTTGGAAATATGGCTAGAACACCTAGCTACATAGATGGAAAACTAGGGACAGATCAAAGAGGGCAGATTAAAAAACCAACAGAACAGAAACAAAAAGAGAGATTTTTAGTTATGTGGTTCCTTTTTCTGTTTTCCTTTTTCAGATTGTCATGGTTGGGTTGTTTTCTGTGTGCTTAAGAGTAGAAGGTCTGTTTTGGGGGTAAAGCCAGGATAAAACTCTTTACTACGTGAGTTATCAATGAGGGAAAGTTGAAACCCAATCCATGAACAAACAAAAAAAACAGAAGAGAAGCTATCAGTTTTATGGTTTCAGGTTTACAGTATCTGCTGCAGTTTTGAGATTTTTGCGTGAGAGATGTTGTCTTGGTGGTGTTGGGCTAGGTTAGAGTTTAAAAATATATTAAGGCACCTAACTAATAAGATAAATAGCTTGGGAAGTGAAGAAGGAACTAGATCAAGAAATGGAAGGCAGAATAGAAGAAGAGTAAAATGCCAATCATGGTGCATCAGTTTCAGTTTCTTTTTCGAGCTCTGTGTATCAGATTCTCAGAAATGTAGCTCTGTTGTCGTGGGTCTGTTTCAAGGTTGGAACCTTATTAAAACATTTAATTAAGAAGCTAATACAGTTGGGAAAAAAATTAGAAGCCAGATTATTGAGTAAAAAGAAAGATAGGAAAGGATGGTAACCATTTGGTGTTGCAGTTTTCTGCAGCTCTTATGTTTCTGCGCAATGAAATTCCAGAAGCATTAGCAGCACTGTCTTGAGTTGGTATTGTGTTAAAACCTTGATAACACACTTAGCTCAGTGGGTAAAGACTCAGGGGAGAGGGTTAGAACTCAGTTTAATGAACTAGAAGAAGGGATGGAGAGGAATATGCAGAGTTTGCTTCCAGGTTCTCTATAATTGGAAGCCTTTGTATAATAGTGTTACAGTAGTTTGAAGTGTGTTACAGAGGGTTAGAAATGAACCTAAAACGTGGCTAACTGGGTGAACTAGGCTGGTATATACATTTGGAAGGTTGAGAGTTAGTTTAACATGCTGAAAGAAGAAGCAAGAAGAAACATCCAAATTTAGTTCTGTTTCAGGTCTTCGATAGGGGGCAGTTTCTGTATAATTAAGTTACAGAAGGTCAAGAGTGTTGTTTTCGGCTTGTTAGTAAAACTAAAACCTAGCTAATGTATTCAGTTAGGTCTGTAAACACTTGGGGAAATTAAACACCAGTTTTGATAACTTAAACGTGGAGTTGAGTAAAGGTATATACCGGTTGTACTGTCAGCTGCTGTTACGTTTCCTGGTTCTGTCTAGGTGAGTCCCAAGGTGTTTAGTAGCACTGTATTAGGTTGGATTTGGAAATAAGACTTTGCTAACTTACTTAGCTAAGGAGGGGATACATCTTAGGCAAATTAAAACTCTTCTTAGGTAAACTCGTCTCAAGTTGATGCGTAAAATGCCCTAGAATGTTAGTTAGAGAGAAGACTTAATTAACTTGTAAAACGTCGATGTAAACGCCCTAGGCGTAAGATGAAGTTAGGGCTTATTACTTGGGAAGTTCGAAGGCTTAGAATAAACTGTACATTCAACGCCTCACCTAGAGAATAACACTTGGTATAAACGAGATAAACGAACAAAATGTCGTCACATGAAATCATGAACTGACACATTATTTTTAATCAACGTTAGGGCCGTAACGAACGCCAACCGGGACCCCGTGTGTGAGACAACAATTGCTTCTGAATATAAGGTATGGACATGTGTGGTTCGTATGTTGCCGTGTTACACGGCTTGTGTGCTGTGTGCCTTGTTTGTTTATGACCACAAGATTAATGCATGAAAACGGATGTTTGTTTTACCGTGCTTATTTGTCTGTTGTGAGCTTGTGTAAGGCATGTGAATGGATTGATTATCTTCCTTGCTTACCTGCTTGCTATTATTGTGCATATTGTTTGCGCGCACACAGTAGTGTAGTCCCTTCTCGTTGATGAATCCTTGAGATGAAACACAACGAACTTCGTAAACAAACCAAAGGAACTACAAAAAGGGAAACTCCTCTTAACTATAAAGGACCTCTAAAGACACCCACTATGGTGTCGAATTATCAAAGATAATGATATGCCAATACCTTGAGAAGGAATAGGGAGACGGACCCTTTGTATCCGGGGTAGAGACCAATAATCTAAAAAGGGAATAGGGAGACGGACCCTTTGTATCCGGGGTAGAGACCAATAAGATTAAAAGGAATAGGGAGACGGACCCTTTGTATCCGGGGTAGAGACTAGAACATTGAGAAGGAATAGGGAGACAGACCCTTTGTATCCGGAGCAGAGGCTAGTAACATTGAGAAGGAATAGGGAGACGGACCTTTTGTATCCGGGGTAGAGACCAGAGCATTAAAAGGCATAGGGAGACGGACCCTTTGTATCCGGAGCAGAGGCTAGTAACATTGAAAAGGAATAGGGAGACGGACCCTTGGTATCCGGGGCAGTGGCTAGTAACATTTAAAAGCAACAGAGAGAGAGAGCTATCCGGGAATGGAGGATTAGCTATGAAGAAGATGTTCCCCAAATGGTGGTGATAAGAGAATTCACAAATAACCCTTAAAGAAACAAGGAAAGATTAGCCCCTACATGAGATGGTCACGGGATCTAAACTATATCCCCAGACCGGGTGCAAGGAAAGAGAAAGAAAATACACTTTAAGGGAACAAGAGAAAAGAAATGAAAACACACGACGCTCGTACGATCCCATAGTGAGGATCATGGGTATTACATACCTATGCACACGTTTTATTACTTACATGATTGTTGTTGCTATATTAGCAGCTCGTTGTGCTTGGTTGCGTGTTGATGTGTTATGATGCCAGCATGTTATGCTTGGATGTTTGTTGATATTGCTATGCTACCTTATAGTGTGTATGGTATCACGATATGTTGTGGTGTGCTTTACTGCTTTATTATAGAATGTAAATTGACTTAATAATATTCGACCAAGTAGTCGTGTGGCCCGGCAACATACGGGCTACACACGTTCATACTCAGCGTAGTTTGCTGAGTCCTTCCCAACCCAAAGTTTTACAGGTATTATGCCGGACGATAACGGAGCGTAGGCGGTATGGCTACTATGGGGGTAGTCCATTATGGCATAACGTTTGAGGATGTGGCTGTATGTCTAATGTACCCGAGATGAAATTCTCTGTTTATAATTTGGCAATTTGTTGTAGACACTCGATACTTGGAATTGTATCTATATTGTACATGAGTTTTTATTGAGGGTTGTTTCCAGTCATGCAGACCGTAACTTAGTATTAGGGATGTGGTCTGTCAACCACGTGGGTGGTTGGCATCTGTAGCACCCGGATGATATCGAGAATCCGCTGCGTAGTTATCATGTACTATGACTAGGAGCTTGGTTTTGTACTATTGGATGTTTATTCGGGGGTGTTACAGGGAGGGCATGTCTGGTAATGTAGGTATCCGGTACTCACCGGGAGTTCCTAACTAGCACATCTCTAATGCTAACACTCAGCCCTTAGCCCTGAGCTTCTAATTCCTAACTCGGTATTTTCTAAGCTCGGTATTTCCAGTCATCAGAGAGATACTTCGCTCTGATACCACTTTTTGTAACACCCCTACCGCTAATACCGTCATTACCGTCCAATCTCCTTATACATCCAGATTCACGCAGCGGATACATACTTACTCAACGGCGGGTGATACAATGCCGTTAGCCACCCACGTGACTAACAAGGCTACTACTACATACATCATCGGTCTGATGGACCGGAATTTCCGAGTGCTACACAAATACAATCTTTACTACAATTACCAATCAGGTACTACAACTTCCCATTCAATACAATACTCCATAAGTTCCATACAATATATTACACCGAGTTTACTAAGATCCTTATACAAATACAATACCTCTCTCAAATTCATACGTACTCATTAAGAGTCTACGTCTACCCATTCCTCATAATCTACCTACTTCCATTACATAGGGAGTACCCCTTGGTACACTACTACTTCAAGGCTACAAGTCCAATACCGTTCTCTACAATCTACATTGTCACCGGTCTCTTACTGCGACCATGTCCGCTTCGGGTACCTGCACACTAAAAACGTTGCCCCTAGGGGCTCAGCTTTCGCTGAATATGATAACCGCATACCCCACGTACTAGCGAGGATACACCGACCATTTGGTCAAATACATGCAATTCATTTTATTCATACATACATGCATACATGCTTTCATACATAATACTACAATACTTTACGCAAGGAATACATTCATACACTTCAATACATACAAGATATACAATACAAGTCAACTGATACTTACTTACCTTCTTCCGAAATACACAATACACAATACATACGCAATACATACACAATACACCATACTTTTTAGCTCCATTTGTCCACCCGGGTTAATCGGGTGGAGATTACTCTTTTACTCGGGGTCAATGACTTACACCAGCCAAGACCATTACTCATACAATACTTTACATACTTACTACTTACTCAATTCAAGTCGTCGGGACCTCCGGCCCGGGGACTACTCTGTCCCACCACCGTGATTTACTTGGTTCACTAATCCAGGATGCTACCCATTTAAGGGGTTTGGGCCGTGGACCAGCTTAAGAACCAGGAATCGGATCCAACCTCTTGTGTCTCCTCATCCTCACGCGTGGCCGAAACTATATCGGACTTCTACTCATTCCAATTTACTCAATACTTACGTTAGGAGTTAGGTAGTTACGAATTAGTAGAAGTCACACATCCAAGCCACATACACAAATACATTGCTCATATACACATCCATACAAAATACAATACAATACACAAGTACACTACAAGATACAAATACACTTCATCATCATTCATATATTTCATGAATTATACAAACTAGTGTTCATGACAATATACATCAAGAACAACCTAAGCAAGCACAAGTAAGTGCAATATAGTCTGATTCATGCATTTATCTTATTTAGGTGATCAAATAAGCACACAAATCGGGGTAACCAGGTTAGGATACAGAGCATGAAGAAATCATACCTTTTTCCGGAATTTACTCTACCGGGTGTCTCCTTGTTCCTTAGTCCTTACTTGTTCCTCGAGTCCTAGTCTCGAACCAATGACTACATGCCAAATGGTTCAATTAATACTAAGTATTACAATACATACATAATTACCACTCCCATACTTACCCCGTTATCCCGATGTTTCGGTTTAACTTAACGTTCTTATACTCTCAACTTTCTTATTCATTTCTCATACTTGTGTACTTACTCATATAATTACTTTCTTACCATTTTTGTTCCATTAATGGTGTATCACTAAAACCCCATATACATGTACATATCTATATAAATACACATACATATGATTACTATATTATTATTATTTTTTATAAGTTAGGGCCGACCGACCCACCGACCGACCCAACCTCTTGGGTCGGTCCATTCCAGTAAGTTTTCTGTTCTCTGAATTTCTCCCGACCGACCCAGGACTGTTTCGACCGACCCATACACCTCTGGGTCGGTCCATTCCAGAAGGTTTGCGTTCCATCGTCTATGCTCCGACCGACCCACCGACCGACCCAACCTCTGGGTCGGTCGAAGTCAGAAACTTCCTACAGATTTTGTTTTTGACTTCTTTTCTTAGCCATTTCTTCCCCAATCTTCCTACATGTAATCCCACATGTTTTAGCACCATTTAGGCTTCCTAAAATACCTTAATTCATCCACCAATTCCATTACTAAATTCATCAATCAACTTACACAATTTCCTTACTTCTTCTTCAACACATGCAACAGTTTTTTTTCCCTTATGCTACAGATTTTTAAACTCTACTCTACCATCCAATACTTCCTCAACCAATGCCATTCCTAGCATTCTAAATACCTCACCTTACCATGCCAATTCATTTCCAAGCCATTACACTACCTATACCCAAGTCCAACCATCTTCTTACCAAATCTTGCACACTAATTTTTCCTAGTTCTACAATGCATTTTGATACCTCTTTGTTACAGATTTTTACCTTCTTATTTATCATACTACAACTACCATTCCATAGCTACTAAATATCTCTACTAACTCAGTACACACCTTGGTTCTCCTATTCACCAAGTCCTCCATAAATGCACAATTCCTACCAAAATTTTGCCATAGTTCATCTACAATTCTAACTTCTCCACATACACACTTTCTCACCAAATTCATTCCTATTCTAGCCACACCCTTACAAGGGTCCTACCAGCACTCAATACAATTCTCAATACATCAATACACCATCAACCAACAATACTAATACACATACTCATTACATTTGGCTCCAAGGCCTACAATTCACATACTTGCTCACAAATACCAAAATTTCCACAACTACACTACTAATACAATAGTTTAGGTTCTTTAAATTGATTTACCCATTCCCATTACTCAAATGCATTAAAATATAGCATTAAGAAGGAGCTCTTACCTTGAGCTTATAATTTCCTCCATTCTTTTCCAATTCTCCTCTTCCTCTCTTTCTTGCCCAAATCGGCCATATGGGGAATGGAGTTGCCAACCTCCATTCCCACCACCCAATAACACAAAAACATGTGTAATTAACATACTAACCCTTAGATTAACACTAATTCATTGAAGTGCTTAAAATGCAAATTCTAGGGTTTACCTTGGGAGTGTTTTAGGAGGGGTTTTAGCCCTTGGTTCAAGAAGGTGATTCCACCACCATTGCAAGGTTGGAGTTATGCTCAAAAGAGAGAGAGAAAATAGAGTATTACAAAGGGGTAAAATCGGTTACAAAAGAAGTGGAGAAAACTTAAGTTTTTCATGAAGATTTTTACCTTAATGTAGAGAGGAGACTCCAAGCTACCCATTGATGCAATTTTCTCTTTGAATGGGGAAAACCCATGGAGATGAACTTCCTCATTTTTGGATTTTGAAAAGAGAGGAGTGTAGAGGATGATGAGGGGATTACAAATATGTAATTATTTTTACATTTGGAGCTCACATAGAGGTAGAGCATGGAGGTAAAGTGGAGAAGCCATGGATGGTTGTTAAGCTCTCAAAAATCGCCAGCCACCATGGAGAAGGAGAGAGAAACCGGTGGGGGAAGGAGAAAGAAGAAAGAGAAAAGAGAAATGAGAGAGTGAGGTGAAAGAAAAGGTTAAAGTACTTTTCTACTTTTTCTACTTTTTGCTTTTGACTCTCCTTATTAAATTAGCTAGTTACTTGTGTGTGTGTGTGTGAGGGGTTATTTAACCCATTAAAAACGGCCCCCTCTAATATTACCAATTGGAGCGTTTTTCATCTTTTACAGAAGACGCTCGTTATTTTACCCGGTTTCGGCACTATTCACTAACCGGGCCCGTTTTCTGGAATTTTCTCGTTTCTTTATTTTTATTGGTTATTAAGCTTCCATTAATGCTTAAATATAGTTATTTAATGATTTATAATTTTTACGGGTTCGTTTGACCACTTACAGTCACGTTTTCGGGTTTTCTCGAAAAACGTGCGCTAAAGCTCTATTAGCATTTTATTACATTATTTGAATCCATTTTCTTTGGGGGTTACTCCCATATATTATTTAGGCCTTATTAAACCTTTAGAATCCATATAATACTCTAACCGAGGTCTCATACCTCCTATGGTTATTTAACGCTTATTTAGCGTTTTTCGCTTTTAAAGCGTTTCTTTATTTCTTTTGGATTTATTTTTCCTCACCAATATTACTTAGGAGTCATTTGGCCCTTAAATACGTATTAGATTAATTTTAATCCCTATATTTAAGTTCGGGGTATTTCAGGAGGAAACCAGAATTGCGTTGGTCTTCTCAATATAGGTGGGTCATCAACCATAAGTGGGTCCAAATTCTCAATGTTAAGCATATTTGTGAACACTTGGATATACTTGTTGCTAATCCATCCGATGATACGCTCCCGATTTGAAATCCACCATGACGCTCCCGATGCTCCTCATTCCCTCCCCATGTCACAGACCCCCTCCCTCCTCCGCTAGGCCACTACCATATCGCCGCATCCTCTGATCTTTTCCCCCGAATCTAACAACACTACTCAAACAAATCTCCTCCCCCATACTAAGTTCATATTGCCTTAAGTCTGCCCTCTTCCGTTTCACTACTTGTAGCCGTATTTCACTCAAGCCGCGCTAGAAGGTAGTGCACGCTTCTCCGCTTCTGGTCCCTATCTATGGGGAGAGATGGATCTACTGCGTGGAGAGGAGGTCAGAGAACAAGTGGCAGCCGTCCCATCAGACGGAAGAACCTGTAACCTAGCAATAAAAGAGGGAGATACCATGATATGTATAGCAAGCGTGAACCGCGTGTTTACAAGTCAAAGTATGAACGTGTCTCATATCCCCTCATGGTAATAGAAATTCTCAAGGTAACTCTATGGCTACAATATTCATTGATAACATTCATAGGGATGTATCTGTAACGCCCCTACTTATCATAAATGCAGCGGAAATAAAATACTAAGGCGATTACAGATCATCGGGTTCCAAACACCCGGCACCAAACCTCACCAATTACAACTTATGATATTACAAATGCTACGGTCTAAACTCGAGAAAACATAGTATAAAAGTAATGATAACAAAATACAGTAGCTCTCCAAATTCCTAATTCCCATCCCATACACTCATACTCTTCGTGGCCACCTGTATAACAATTCGTACCTGCAAGATGAAACAAAGCAGCCCACCCCGGGAGGGGTGAGTCAGTTCCCTGGAATGGAACTGGTACAACTCTCCAAAACAAAAGTTTAAAACATAACTCTTGAAACAAACAATAACTCGAAGTCAAACGCTTAAAACAAAACAGAAGAACAAGGCACATCAAAATCACCAAGTCAAAGATATCAAGTCAAGGATAGAGATAAATAACAAGAAGTAAAGTGAGTCAACTTAAAAGAAACCACGCCAGAAGTTAGTGACATCCATTGCTTAAGTTAGATTCAGTTCCAATTAGGATTAGAAAGACCCAAGAACCTTAACTCAAGAGTGGAATAAAACCAATTGGGAGAGATGGCCCCCACCGCCAGTCAGTTGCCACAAGGGCGAGGTAAACAGACCTCCGCTGTCAGTTGCCACAAAGGGCGAGGTAAACAGACCTCCGCTGTCAGTTGCCACAAAGGGCGAGGTATAGCAGACCTCCGCTGCCACCGACCCGTTCTCGGTCATCGGTGAAAAGTGAGTGCACCACTTAATAGAAATAATCCATATCCAATACCAAGATTGTCATTTCCCACATTCCCACTAGACTATTAACTGTACAAGTGCAATACCAAAACACTCAGTCCTACAGAGTGCAGAGGCGTAAACCCTTAACAGTCAATATCTAATGAGATAACCAGATTAAAGGAACCAATGATCATGTGAGTTGTACATCCAAGGCTCAGTTAGTCACAACAGGCTGAGTCAGTCACACAAACAATTTCCTTTCAAGATACATTCATGCTCATTTAGCGTTTCTCAAAACGTTCCATAAAATTCGTCACCTAAAGCATCTGAGTACGAGAAGTCGTACAAAACATTCCATCAAGTCCATAACACATCAAGCTGAGCACGAGAAATTGTACCTGGTAATCGCTGTAGCAGTTCTAGTCGACTTGTGCAAATAATCAACAATACTCTGAGGAATATTAAAGGTAGTCTAACATCAATAACTTGTAGCCTAAGTTAAACTTAAACAAATTCCTCACTCTTATTTCCTAAGTCTCAAATGTCTTTTAAGCCCTCACTTAAATGTTATGTGTAATCGTTGACTTATCTTAGAATGTTGTATAACCCAAGGTTGTAAGACTAGGGAATGTATGTTATTAACACTTGTTAATTGTTACACTCTTATCCACTTTATTCATACTTAACCCTAATTCTCAATTCAAGACTCTTGAGACCCTTATATCATAAGTGCATATTATATTATTCATCTAATCTTAGAATCTCAATAAAATTTTTAAGCTTAGTACTTTTATTCTTAATTTAGAATAAATATCGGTTATGACCTATGATAGGTTTATCTTAGAATATTATACTATTGTTTCACAATGTACTGATTATGTATTTTATCGGTATTACCAAATAATCCATTATGATTAAGTTTTCCCCTCAACTTAATTAAGATCTACATCCTGTGTATTGGAAACATGGTGCTATAGATGCATTTTATGATAACCTAATTGAGTTACTAAACTCATTTATCTTATGTTTAGTTTAGGATGACTTTTATTACAACCATCTAATAATCTTATCATAAGATGTTAAATTGCTTCTCATCTTGAATAACTATATTATAGTTAACTTAGATTTATCGAACTCTTACATTTAGTATTCCCAAGGTATATTATTTGCTTTATCATTAACTATATAATAAGGCACTTTAAGATAACCTTTTATTTATCCTTGCTTACATTTAATTTCCCAAATGTTTTATTTTTACACACATTCCCGCTATAGACTATGTATAATCCTTTTATACTAAATTTTAATAAACTTACGTCTTAAAAATTCATTTTTCATATTGTTTACAAAACCTAAGGTTTCAAAGGAATAACTTAATAAATCAATCTCCTTTATTATGTTTTAGTATGAACATTATATCTTAACATACGGTAAAATTTATCTAAGGATTAAATCCCCATTCATAAGTGAAATTGTTAATTACTTAATAAGATAATCTATTCTGGAAAATCCTCATACCTTATATTCAATGACACGTTAATATTTCCAGTTTCAAAAGGTAAATCAATATAATCCCTTACGTAACTTAGTTCCATCTAATTAAAGGTTTAAAGATTTTAAGTATCTAATTTCTATTTGCAAACCTTTTTATAAGACTTTAACTATTATGTACAACTCTTAGTTATAAACTCACATTGCGAACATTGGTAATTAATATATTTTATATGGCTTAACTAACGCCAAGAAACTTAAGGATTATTATTTAGATAAATTTCCAAAACATAGTTTAATATAGTTTTTACCATAATCCTTTTAATGATTTTATCCTAAAACATTAAGTTATATTTCAATACCTTAAATGTTAAGAAATGATTAAATCTAGACTTACTAATCCACCTCACATTCATATGTAAAAGTATTTTATTTATTAATTATATAGTAAGTTCTATTGTGTAAAATCTAATTACACATATTCCTAAGTCCCAACTGATTAATTACCTAACCAAATTATAGATTTACATTATGGTCGTTGACTAATACTATACATGTATTTTAATACGGTTTATATAAATCTTAGAAATTCAAAATAACTCTTTAAGTTTAATAATCATAATTTAATACCGCCTCATATAATATTCTTTTATTAGTATTATGTAGAGGTTTAGTTTATCTCATTAATTCCTTCATATTATATTTTCTATAAGGTATTTTATTTCTTTTATTTATGTAGTTTTTTTATGTGTATATATATTAGGATTTATTCAAGACATTCCTTGTGTAGTTTTATTGCACTTAATTATTTATACTAACTTTTACACATAGCTACATCCAATATATGGTTTATAAAATAAAGTATTTTCCTTAGTTTCAATTAAGTATATTAACTTCCATATTATATAATTAATAAAACGTAAAGATAATTAAATTCCTTGTTTTAACATAAGTTCCCATTTTTAAATCTACCATACAAGTATATATATATATACATATATGTAAATGATTTCACTTTTCATAAAACTAATACCCAAACATTTATAAACTTACTGTTATAAAGTGTTAATTTAGTTTCCCTTATTTTCCCCAGCTTAAAAGTTAATTAACAAACCATACTTTAATTTTTGGTTACATTAAAAACCTTATATTATAAGTTATTCTTATGAAAAACTCATAAACACAATTTTTAAAACCTTTTACCATTGCCCAAAAATTCCCAAACTTTATATACAGCACTAAACATTTTAGACATATTATAAAATTTTTATTTCATAAAAATATCTTTTTAATTTAGCCAAATAATTCTAGAAAACCCGTAACTTGAAAAAATCATAACTTATGTTTAAAAACTCCAAAACCATAATAATTTACATCAAAATAAACTAGATTAAATAAGGAATCTATGGTTAAAATTTCAAGTCAAAATACCTTCGGGAAGGCCATTAAATAAATCTAGCAAGTTAGGACTTTATTCTGGAAAATATATTAACTTATTACAACTTAAATCCCCACGATCTAATCTCGGCCGTCCATATTTATTAACTGAGATCGGACGGCCCAGAACTCTCGAGTTCATCAGGATTCTCCCCTTCACACCCGAGTACTAATCACCCGATATCTCACAATCTACAGAACGAAATTCGATGATTCTTGTTCCTATCGATTCGAAATCAAATTCCGGTTCTAATGGTACCGTTTTCCCCAATTTTCATGCAGAATTGAACCGATTCGAAAACTGGGTTCGAAGTTAGGGTTCACAGTTGAGTTCGATTTTAATTTTGACAAATTCTCCCTTTGTAATGCATAATAGACTAAATTGGCATGTGGGTTTGATCGATGATGAAATTTCGAATGGAAACCATGGAGAAATTTGATCGGAAACTCACCGGAATTGCATTAACGGGGTGAAATCAAATCGGGAAATCTGGAAAACGTTATTTTATGTGCGGTTCAGGTATGTCCCTTCTCGAATCAACTCGCACCAACTGAAAGAGATTTGGTTTATGGAACCTATCACAATTCAAACTAGACATGTAACTCTAGATGTTAGTGGAAGAATCATTGAATTTGATGAACTAGGGAGAAAGTTACAGATCTCACAAGATCGGTGTTTACCTAGTTGGTTTCGGGATGAACTGGGCAGATTTCCGACCGTGATCGAGTAGGCTACTTTAGACAGATTTATCTCCCAAACCAGTGCGAATCAGCCTTGGCCATCAACATGAAAGTTGTAGAAGGATTAGCGATCTTCAAAACAAGCTAAAGAACACGAAATTGGGATGAGAAATGAAGAAGTTATGGCGTGACGAAGTTTACCCGATTTCAAGAAAAACTGCAGTTCTGGGTTACGAACTCGTGAGGAGGTAACTTTGGATCAACTTTCCGATCATTGTAGAAGGAGTTAGATGGTGTGTGAGTAAATGGTTGGAAAGAGGAAAGATAGGAGAATCGAATGAAACAAACGGCATACCAAATGGTGGAGTAGGGAAAAAGATATAGGTGTCTAAAGATCGCCTGTTGACATGCCAAAACCGCTGGAAACTCAACTGATTGAGTGACTCGGTGCTGACTGGGCGCGACACGTGTCCTGGACACGTCAGCATCCTTCAAAATTTTGGCTCTAAACTTCAATTTATCATAACTTTGGCTAGGATGATCCGTTTTTAACGTTCTTTTTATCGATCTTCATGGTTTTTCATAACCTATTTATTGGTATAGGTTTCATGGCCTGGTTTGACCATTCTCAAAAAGTCAACTCTAGCAAGGCTTAATAAGCTCTAAGGTTTCTAGAATTTTATATTGACTTTTATGTTTCAAAACAATATTCCAACACTTCCTAAAATCTTTATAATATATTTGGAGTGTTTAGAAATTTTCCCAAGATTTATTGACTTATAAATCTTATTATTAAATTCATAATACTATATAATAATGTATAATAATTAGGGTTAAATAGGAGAAACCCCCTAAATAAATTTCACAATTCCATATAATAATTTAATATTCATAATTCCATACCATAATTTAATATTAATAGTATTATTTATGGTTTAATAAAAGAAATCCCCTAAATTAATTTAAATTAATTTAGGGGTATTTCAGTATCAGAGTACCAGCTGGGTAGGTTAGTGAGGAGGTTTGCTCGGTGGAGTAGGTTAAACATTAGTAGAAAATGGAGACCGTAGAATCGTAATGCTTGTGTCTTTGTTGATTTTCACCATGTTGAGGAAGCCAAAAGGGTAATAGAAGGTATCAAAGGCTAGAACATAAACAGGTGTAGTCTCTGGGCGAGAATGGAGTTCCAAGGACATAGAGAAAGAGAGAGAAGATGAAATACCCCTAACTAATTAATCATTGATTAAAAATTTAATCAATTAAATTAAGGCCTAAACATGCCTTAAAACCAACTTAAAGACAACAATGGTCAATAAAAGTAAATATTACACCCTTTGACCATTTAGGGCAAACATATGACCAAATAAATTCCTTAGGATCCAAAATTAATTCCTAAGCATATTAACTTATAAATTAATGTAATAAAATTACTGGAAAACACTCCAATATAAAGAACAAGCATTAACATGCTTAAAAAAGTCACTTAGGGCAAAAACGTGCTCTAAGAAACCTTAAAGGTCTTGTGACTTCCATTAGAGTCCAAATTGGATTTCTAAGTTTAATAATCATGTAATGGATATAATAAAACCAATACCAAAGAAAACCAAGCCCTAAAACAAGCTTTAACACAAAATGTGTCTTAAGACACCTTAAAGCACATTTTTGTGTATAACTTCACAAATATTGACTTTTTGTCATTTTAAGACCTATATTAAATTCTTTATAACATTAATGTGACATGATAAACTATATTATAAAGTCTAAATCAAAGTTTTAAAATAAAATCAAAATGGGTGATTTTGGGTGAATAGTACCCAAACTAACACTTAAATTCCTAAACAAAACCATGGTCAATGATCATTCCTTGACCTTGACCAAGTATTGCCGCCTAATTAAGGCATTTTCCTCAGCCATTAGCCGGTCACACACATACATATATATGACTCCAAAAGTAACTTTTATAAAGTAAGATAAGTACCATTATTTAACATAAACTAATCAAACTTATCTTTCCACCTTGCCTTATCATTTCCGCCAGCCTAGGAGGTTTCTTCAGCCTTAGGAAACCCACCAAAAATATCTATAGATGAGTCATCCAAGACTATTTACTAAAGAATGACATTATCTCCTTATAAGCTAGTTTTTTCTCTTTCCTTCATTACCTTCCTTCCCAGCTGTAAACACTCACCCCCATCCTCTCTTCTGCTCCTCCATTACCGTGAGCTAAGCACCAACTTCAAAGACCAACTCCATGAGTCATAGGTAAGCTCTTGATATATGGTTATACTCATTTTCTTCATCTTCTTCTCCTCTTTCCAATGAGCTCAACCATTCCCATTTCCATCCATCCCTTTTGTGCGAGTTGGAGCTTGAAGATAGGTGTATGTTCGGTTGAAAATCAGAAAAGGAAGGGAAGTGAGCTTGATAAGTTCTTAAGGTATAAAACATGCTTTAAGCATGACTTTCTTCTTCTTCTTCATTACCAGTTGCATTCCATAATTTCCCTAGCTCGTTATCTTGTTCTCTTCATCTAAAATCAGTGGAGAAATCCACATCTTGAAGGAAGAGCAAGATCCAAGCCAAACACCCCATCTTTGCTAGTTTCGGTAATGAAAAAATGCACCTTGTTCTTCCTTGTTTATACCGGTTTCTTTCCTTGCTTTGGATGGTGTTGTAACACCTTTCTTTTTCTTCAGTTTGGAGGCGTAAACAGCCCTTAACAGCCTCCAATTTCAAGGTACACCTATGCTTGATTTAAGCTAGTAAAATACCTTAATTAACTACCAATGTCATAAGACTAACCCTAGTCTTTTTCCTTGCATAAATGGTGCCGAATGGGTGCTGTTACTATGGGGAAAATTCTGCACAAAGATGAAGAAGTGAAGCTTAAGTGTAACCTATCAAAGTAAGCAAATCTAACCTTTGAATGCTATGTTAACTAAGCTTATGTGTTAGTTATGTTCAAAACTAACTTAAACATTTTATTTAACCTAGCCGTGAGTTGTTGGGTTTGTTTGCTTGAAAACCAAGTGAGTACACTAAACCTAGTATATTATAAAGTTTTTATGTTATTATGTTACATAATATTAAAGCCGAGAACAAATGGGCATTAAAATAACCTAACTATGTAATATAATGTTGTATAACATTTTTAGTTGGTAATATAAGGTTTAATTGACATATAATGTCATGGGAATTAATTAAAATATTTTAGAGAACCTTAGGAAAAATTATACTATAAGCCGTAACACTGTAGTGTATTTATGACATTTATATGTAGCATTTATTATATGTTAAGTGTTGTAATAAGGCCATGCTTTAGGCCATTTAATTTTATGTTATATTAAGGTTAAAATGAATTTAAAATATAAAAATAAATATTACCGAATGAAAGTTGGGGTTGATTTGTAATTAAAATAAAATTTAGAGGCTGAATAATGAATACAGCCGAAAACCATATTTTAAAAGCTATTAAAATAAGTTTTATAAAGTTTTATTAAAATTGGGGTCAAAATGTAATTTTCTGAAAACATTGGGTCAAAACTGAGATTTATAAAACTTGTGGTCAAACTGGTAGTCAATGGGTCAATATAGACCATGTTAGGTTCCTTGACCAAATTTAATGACATAAATAATTAATTTATGAACTTATAATAACATTATAAGCTAAATAGTGAATTTACAAAACTATTGGGGTATAAAACATAATTACCGAAAGTTTGGTGTTCAAACAGTAAATATAACACTTAATAACATTTGGGTAAAGTTTGGTAATTTTTTGAATTAAATAAAATGCTATACATTAAGATAAGTGTATAATATAAGGTTTTAATGATATTAAAAGTATAGGTTATAAAACTAGGTGAAATTGCAAATATGCAAAGTTTAGTGCGGCGGAAGAATAAATTAAAATAGACCAAGGGTCTGTTCATAATTTAAATAGCTTAAAACTATAGGTTATACAAATTATGAGTATTAATATGATATGATATGAGCTATGTGTGACATGTTATAATATTTGTGGTAAAAATGTAAATATGGAAAATAAGGTTGATGGAAAATAAACTAAAACAGACCATAGGTCTGTTTGGCAATTATGGAAAATTAAATGAACCTAAACTATAGGTTATACATGTTTTAAATAAAGAAATGATATAACATATGGTATATGTAACATACTATAAAATATGTGGTGAGAATGTAAATATAAGAAGTAATGATGAGCTGGAAAATAAATAAGGATAGCCCTAAGGGCTGTTCGGAAATTTCAAAATATATAACCATAGGTTATATTGATTATAAAGTTGAAATGATATAATATAAAGTATATGTTACATTATATAATATGTGTGGTATAAATGGGAATAAAGAAAAGTATGTAAAATAAAGAAAAATGAAGTTATAAAATATGTGCCATTTCGGTAATATAATAGTTTGAAATAAAAACTATAAGTTATATTTATTATAAGGTTAAAATGTTATAACATACGATATGTATAACATTGTATTAAATATGTGGCAATATTGTAATAATGGAAAAATATTGAGAGTTGATAAAAATCAAAATTTGATTACATATGCCTTTCGGCAATGTAATATGGTTTTCTAAAACTATATATTATAATGTTAAATGAAGTATAAAAATATCATGGGAATTTTCACCAAATGCCCCTGAGGTTTAGCCGGTTTTCACAAAATACCCCTGCCTTTTTAGAATTGATATCAGATGCCCTCGAGGCTTCATTTTTAATATCAAATGCCCTTCCGTCTATTTTCCCACTTGACGTCCGTTAACATACACTATTTCTGCCCGTTTTACCCTTGCCCATAGTTTTTATGTGATACCCCTGCGCATTTACAACGGATAGTTCTATGAAATGCCCCTGCAATATTGTAACGGCTAGTTATTTCTTCCCCTGCGCTTTTATAACGGATAGTGCTATGCCCTTTTTACTAGATGCCCCTGTCATTGACAACGGCTAGTTTCTGGCCTATAAATTCAGAAGAAATCAACACATTGGTTGGCATTTCATTCACAGATTCACAATATGTCTTCCTCACAATCTAGCTATTCAGTCACTGCAGCTGTTGAAGGTAGAAAATGCAGATGTGGAAGAGAAGCTGAAGTGCTAGTTTCAGAAAAACACACTTCATCAGGAAGAATGTATTATAAATGTTTACATTGCAACAGATGGATAGATTGGGCAAAACCACAACTGATTCAACAAAATCCAGCAACACAAGAACATCATATTCCCAGCCAGCAGCAGCTTCACATTCCCAATCAGCAAAGCTTAGAGGTAATTAAGCATGAGCTGATGAAGATCAAGGAGGAAGTGAAGGACTTGAAGATGCAAATTCAATGGGGGATGAGAGTAGGAGTAATTATATGCATGTTCTATGTATTATTGCTGCTGAAAATGTAAACAAAATGCAAGTATTGTAACAAAATCAGAAGTGTAATAAAAAGATAGCATGTCAGATTCATTTCTTCACATAGTTCCAAAAACTTACACATTAAGCTGGGCAGTTTCTTAGTTCCACAGTATGTCCAAAAAGATACAAGTATTCCCCACTTCACATCATGTCCAAATTCCCACTTCACATCATTTCCAAAAAAAACAGATTACTTTCCCACTTCACACCATGTCCAAAAACAGATTACTTTCCCACTTCACACCATATGTCAGAAACAGATACTATTTTCCCACCAATCCAAAAAGAGACTACTACTAAATCACAATCCAATATCCCAAATACCCAAAAAAAGTAGAACCTGTACGTTTTACAGCTGAGGGGGTGGCTGTGTACCAGCACTCGAGTTAGGTGGTGCAGCACCAGAAACAGCACCGCGAGCTTGCTCCCTTTGTTCCCTAGCAGTTGGTCCTCCCTTACAAGTCCTCTTGTTGTGACCAAATTGCAAACAAGTGGTGCACCTTGTAATGTTTGACCTCTTACTTGCTGGTCCCTCCCATTCTTCCCTTCTTCTATTTCTTGAAGGCCTTCCAATTCTCCTTTTCAGCACTGGAGGTAGAACTTTAGGATAATCTCCATTCGGCCAATACCGTTGATCAGGCACCGGCTCCATGTTCATGGAGTACATTATCCTGTAGCTCTTGACAGAATAGAACTCGTCTACATATGCTTGTGGCTCCTCCCCAGAATCTAGTATAGCTCTGACCCCATGCTTACAAAGAATGCCAGATATTTGCCATGCTCCACAAAGACACTCCTTTCGATTCAAGTCCACCATCATGACATCATCAAAGTCTTTCACCTCAAACATGCCTCTACCTGATGAATGAGAGATACAGAACCTACTTCTTTTGACAATCTTCTGTAGTTTCTTCTTTATTTTTGGGCAGATGTCATCCTCAGGAAAGTTAAATGCTTCTTGTTGTCTCTCAGCATGCCTAATCATGATAGTTCTTCTTATCCCTATTAATCATATTGATAATTAGAACATGACAATCACCAATATTGTTACATTTATGAACAAATGTTAATAATAGTTGTGAAGTTTACCTTCAAGCACCATAAGTATAGGCCTTAATCTATCTAACCCCAATGTTGAATTGAAACTTTCAACGAAATTAGAAGTGCTTTCCTCATTACAAACCTTTGTAAAAACATCAAATAGTTAATTGCATTGGAAAAAACATTATAGTTATTAAAAAAGCATGTTAGAATGATAATAGTTGTGAACAAACTTACATGTGGACTGAACTTAAAAGTGGCCCATTGAGCTAGTGGTACTTCAGTTAGATAAGCAAATGCACGATTATCTTTTTCTCTTAACTTCGTCATAGCACTTTCAAAGGCAACTGCATTTGTTGCATCACTTGCTCTCCAGAAAAGTTCCCTTTAAAATCATGCAAATCATTAGCAATAGATAATACAACAACTAAATCATAAGTGTAAACACTGCTTTTCTTGCTTAACCAGTATTCGAGTTAATACCTTAATTCAGGACCAGGATGTTTCTTTCTGAAATTTGCATATAGATGTCTAGCACAAATCCTTCTACTAGCATGTGGGAAGACAGCCGAAAGTGCTGGTTCCACACCCTGTTACGTGTATGAACCATGTGAGTGGACAGCAAATCATTAACACATAATAAACATGAGGAATAGATATGTAGGTCACCTTCTGTCTATCAGAAATGAAACACCACTCCTTATCAGCAACTTCTGCTAAAGCAATTCTGAGAGCTCTTAAGAAATAGGTCCAGGTGTCTTTTGTTTCCGAAGGAACTACACCATATGCAAGTGGATAAATCTCTTGATTTGAATCAAATCTATCGCAGACAAGAGAACACCACCGTATGGCCCCTTTAAGTGACATCCGTCAACACCAATCAGTGGTCTACCAGCTTTGACAAATCCCTCAACCAAAGCCTTGAATGAGATGAAACAACCCAAGAACTTATGTGGTTCGCTTTCTGTCCAGTACACATGTGTATAGCTACCGGGATTTGTTGCTTTGAGAACATCACAATAACTTGGCAGTGTGGAATAAGACTCATCGTGACATCCATCTAACTTCTTAAGACCCTCAGTTCTCACCTTGTACATCAAGCTTGGCTTTACCTTCATGTAAATAATAAAATGCATTAGTGAAAGTTATTGTGTTATAGCATATACAACAAATAACAAATTGGTTCACTAACCTTGATCTGCCATCTATCCATGGCAATGGCAATTAGAATTTTTGGTTTAACATCTGGATTTGTCTTCAGGTCATCAAACAAATGGTTCACTAACCATTCACAAGTGGCCATACTATTTTCCTCCACTGGGTTACAATTATGTTCAGAGTTCAAGGTTTTGATCTGCCATGATGAGTGCATAACAGATGCATGCACTCTCCATTGGCATCCTTCAGCTGCACAATCAGCTGTATATCTCCACTTATCCACTTTTTCCTTCTTAAATCAAATCCCTCTTGAATGCAATAGTCAGTAAGAACGGACAGAAAATGGTCTCTGTCAAGAAATATATCCCACTGTTTCAACTCTATCCCTCCAAACTCCTTGCTAACATAAGATGCTCCATTTTTGTAGATCTTAGCACTCTTTGCTTCATCTGAGTCACTCAAGGCCAAGTCTTCATACTTGGTTTCTTCATTGTAGTCATATCTGGTGGACTCTCTGTCATGTATGTTCTCTTCATGAATAGAACAATCAGAAGCATAATCTGTTTCATCACTGTCTTCAGATTCACCAACAAATTCTGTATCTTCTGGGTCACTCTCGGGAAGGTCATTTGTACCATCAAACAAATTGAAATCCCTTCTTGAACCCTTCCTTTTTCGACCCAATACAGTTTCAGCTGTAATTTTGGTTGGATTTTCAGTAGGAGTGCAATCTTGTTCACTTCCGGATGCAGATTCAACAGCTCCCTTCTTGGCCCTATTCTCCTTGTAAATGCTGGTCGTAGAAGGCTTCCTCTTTTGTTTGTTGGCCACCCTTTTTCTTATGGGGTTTTCAGATTGAGACTGAGTACAATCAGCTAGAGGTGGTGGGCTAGAAGGGAACTCTTGGTGTTGAGACTGAGGTGGCAGCTGGGTTTGAGCATCAACATGTGGTGGAAAATGTTGCTCCCCGTCCACGTAAGTATACTGTGAGAATGGCAACTCACCATAAGGGTCATCATCAAAGTTAATGGGAGGTGAATTCACATTTTCAGCTACACCACCTTCACCAAATGCCCCTGATTGATCATTATCACCAACCCCACCTTGATCATCTTCACCAAATGCCCCTGATTGATCATTATCACCAGCCCCAGCTTGATCATCTTCACCAAATGCCCCTGATTGATCATTATCACCAGCCCCAGCTAGATCATCTTCACCAACCCCACCTTGATCATTATCACCAGCCCTAGCTCGATCATCTTCATCAACCACACCTTGATCATTATCACCAGCCCCAGCTTGATCATCTTCACCATCCCCACCTTGATCATTATCACCAGCCCCAGCTTGATCATCTTCACCAAATGCCCCTGATTGATCATTATCACCAGCCCCAGCTTGATCATTATCACCAGCCCTAGCTCGATCATCTTCATCAACCACACCTTGATCATTATCACCAGCCCCAGCTTGATCATCTTCACCAACCACACCTAGATCATTATCACCAGCCCCAGCTTGATCATCTTCACCAACCCCAACTTGATCATTATCATCAGGCTCTACTTCAAATTCTGAACCAGTGTACTTCATTTTAACATACCCCACTGCACTTCCATCTTCGACATTCACAATAGGCACCTCCATGCGTAGTGGAATGTCCGTCAATATTTCTTCATCGTCTTTCAGTTCAGACTCACTATCAGATAACGAACCCAATGATGCTTCATAAACATCAGTAGTGAGTTTTTTTTCTTCTTTCCTTACCATATTAGCCATGATATCCAACTCAGAAGGATGGTCACTATCTTCAACATATATGACAATTTCAGAACCCCTATTACGATGATCTCTTATCATTTTTTTCAGCTTATTATCACTATCCACCTTAATCCTCTTTTTCTTTTTTTCTGTCTGATTTCCCACTCGTAGTATATCAACGGATTCACAGGAGGAGTACACTGCTTTACTGCGTCGTTATGTAGTCTGATTATCAGATCCAACATACAAACACATTCGTAATCATCAACCCTAACATCATACGTCTCATGTTTGTGTTTCACAGTCAACCAGGCACCATAATCATCACGCCTCATCTACATCCATAAATACAAAATCGAAGACAGTCAACCAACCAAAATAGGGCAATTTAATGGATACACTTAACTAGACAAAACTAGGAATCACAACCATATAAAAACCACACACCCGCAGAAAAATATTGAAGACAAACTAGAAAACAGAGAAACAATAAGATGGCTGTTGGGATGGCTCTAGAAGAAAATCAGAAACCCACTACGCACAAGAAAATCGCCACCACTAGAAGAAACCAGAAAAACCCTCAATATGCTAAATCTACCGCTACCAGAAGAAAATCAGAAACGACAAATGCTAGCTTGAAATAGGGAGATTACCGCTTATACCTTGTTAGGATGGCTCTGTATCAAACCTTAAATCAAACTGGCATCCAAAATCCAAGAGTGGTGTTCGATTGTGCTGTATCGGCTTTTTTTGTGTTGGAGAACAAGAACATGCACAGATGGGGAATGCGCTGGGAGAAGAAAATGGGAGAGCAGGCGTCGCTCCTCTCTGTATTTGCTAGCGATAGAGCACGCTGGAGAAGAATAAGCAAAAGAATGTGATGGAGATGGAATTCACAGAGGGAGAAGTCGAGAAGCCACGCACTGGGAGAAGAACATGGTCGATTTGGGGTTTTTTTTTCGGTTTAGGGTTTGGACAAGGTAGATTATTAGAACGGGGTACAAATTATGGGCAAGGGTAAAACGGGCAGAAATAGTGTATGTTAACGGACGTCAAGTGGGAAAATAGACGGAAGGGCATTTGATATTAAAAATGAAACCTCGAGGGCATCTGATATCAATTCTGAAAAGGCAGGGGTATTTTGTGAAAACCGGCTAAACCTCAGGGGCATTTGGTGAAAATTCCCAAATATCATATTATATGGTAATATAATATTAATGTAACATTGTATAAATTATGTGGTCAAAAACAATGTGATGTGCGTAAATAATAAGTCTTGGAAATTGAATTTTAAACTATGATTTACAAATGATATAAATACTATAGATATTATATAGTATTAATGTGATTAAATGAAACTATTATCAGTAATAACATTCACATAAAATAATGTAACAATTAATGAGAAAATGGAATTTATAAACTAAGGTTGGATAAGATTGTTTTTGGGCCTCATTGGATCTAATAAGATGTGTCCAGGACACCTTTGTGAAAGCATGGGCAAGATCCAGTGCATCCTCCAAGACTATTTTCACCTCCTCATGAGCATCTCATGTTCCCTTAAGAAAGTTGATATTGGCAAGACAATTAGAAAAGATTTGGATTTCCTCCGTACTGAAGTTTGATGCTAGAAACATGCCGAATATGATCGCTTTAGCTTCAACAACTGACGAATCCCCGGTTTCTGTATCGTTACTGATTCCTACTCCCAGTATTTCTCCCTGTGCTGTCTTGCAGTTAGCCCCAATGCCAAAACCATTATTACCCACACTCTCATCGACAAAAATTTGTAGACCATTGTGTGAGGCAAAAAATTATCTTACTCGGCTGGGAAAGTTAGTGTCTTAATGGACATGACCATGTTTTTTTATAAGTGGCGTTTGGTTCGATGACACCACTCCTCTACCGATCAAGCCACAAGGGTTTGACAATGGACATGGCCATGTCGATATACGTTTGTATGTGGTTCATTCCAGTATCAAAAATTGATGTCTTTTCATGACTAAACTAACACTTGGCAAACCAAAGCTTCCAAAGTAGAGAAACTAAAGATTGAAACTTTTGGGATCTACTTGAGAGAAAAGAAGAAGTCAACCAGTCCCTGAATGTCACGCCATCCTTGATCGATGAAGGGAGGTCAAATGGAATAGTTTTCCACAATTTTTTACAGCATGGTGGTGCAAGAAGACATGAGGCATGTCTTCGGTATCCCCACACAAGGTACATCGGAAGTCTACAGCGTCAGCTCTTTTCCTATGAATAAGGGCTATGCTAGGAATGATTCCCTGGAGAATTTCCAATATAGTTAGTCTAATACGAAGAGGAATAGAGTATCAACATATTACCTTAATGGCTGCTTCAATCTGGCTACGTCCCGATAAAGACCCTTCATTTTGTGTCTTAATCGTCATGGCTAGGTGATATGCTGATCTAACTGTGAATAAACCGTTCTTTGACGCCCCCAGCACCTCGAGTCTTGTCTGCCAGAAATGCTAAGGGGCATTTTACGAATCAGGCCCACATCCTCCTTGCAAAACCAATCTTTGAGTTTTTCTCTCCAACTTCCTGAGGCCGTGCTAATGAGATCGACAACAAGACCTTGGTCACGAATCTTTTGAGGAATGGACCATTCCAACAACTTACCTCCAGGATTTCCTTGTATCCATCTGTCAACAATGCGAATTGAGAGGCCATTTCCGATAACCTTTCGGGCTCCAATTTGTAAGTATGGTAGAGAGCCTCATAGGGATCACCCTCTCGGGCTTGGCCTTGCGCCCAGCTATGGACATAGAAACATCCAAATGCTGAAAATGTTTGGCCTTCAGGTCCTGTGCTACAAGGAGCTCCGGTTGCTGAAGAAGTCCCCAACACTGCCTCGCTATGATGACATGTCTCAGAAGCCCCAACCCCAGGATCTAAGCTCTTACATAAGGTGTCCCACTTTCGCCAGCTGATACCTTCCTTTCCAAGTGATCCAGACCACCAAAATTGTCTTATAGTACCTTGCAGTTTCTTAACAAGCCTAGTCGGAAGCTTCATGAGCCCCATGACGTAGGAAGGAATGGCTTGTAGAACAGTCTTAATTAGAATACTACAGCCAGCGTGGGACACCAGACACTACCAGCTCATAATATGTGCACTAACTTTATCCTTGATATACGCAACGATTTGTCTTTTATGCCTTCCCACTGAGCTGGGAAAGCTTAGATAGAGTTCTAGATTACCTACCTCCTTGACTCCAAAGGTGGACGTTATCTGGTGTCTGAGATGTTAGGGCAATCCTGCTGAGAGCGTTAATCCAAATTTAATAACGTTAATACACTGCCCTTAGACTTCCCTAAATTCCTCAATTATCTTCATCATCCATTCTACATTAGTCTTAATCGCACACCCAAATATTGCAGAATCGTCTACAAAGAAGAGATTTGTATGTCAAACCCTCGACCTACATCATGTATTTTTGTCTCGAAAAATGAAAAAAAGGAATCCTAAAACCACCAGCCACTTCAGCCTAATGGGATATACATCCATCTAAGGGGAGAGTTGTGAAATAAATGCCAGTTGTTGCTACCTCATATAAATTTCAATCATACGACATACACAGGTGAAATTAAAGGATGATCCATTCATCTCGTCATCTAAAGGGGATCTAAGTGCTTTATGTCTAGATGCAAATGGCTCGCGTTGGTTTCATTTTGTCTTGACGAAACCAATAGATATACTTTTCAAAATAAAAGTTAGTAGAGACATTTATTATGATACATCACAAATAACATGAATGTTCAAAGTGTAGCATAGAAAAAACGCTTTTTACTTTAATGTATGGCAACTAGATACTTTTTTTTGTCGTATTGTAAGTAGCTAGTAAGCATGTTTTTTTATGTTATTCTTTTTAGGGAAAAAATTTGTTTAAATGTTAAAACATGTTGATTTTAGTCACTACTTAGTGAGTATGTGCTATACGAAGTAATCCCTTCCCCAATAGTCCAAAGCTTAAAAGTGTTTTCATATTCTGAATCATTGATGAACATTACAACAAATAGGATTAAAACATTTACAGCACCCACGTAAATAAGGAGTTATGCAGAAGCTACAAACTGAGAGTTTGCTAGAATATAGAATACAGATATACAAACAAGAACCAATCCCAATGAAAAGGCCGAAAAATTTAGATTGGTAAAAAAATATAATTCCTAGACTCCCTCGAATCTACTTTTTAATTGTTTCTAGGTAATATGAAACTTGAACTTATATACAAGTGTCTCCTAAAAAATCCTCGGAAAACTAGGAATGCATAATTGGCAAGTCAAAGACTTGCGATATAGATGTATCGCAATCCCATGTTATTTGAAGTAAAGAGAATGGCACCTTTCAAATTTTTACTAGGTAGATTATATTGTACTTCTATTTTTGAAGTGCATGACGAGTTTCACGCTTAGACTTTTAAGCTTACCCATTAATCATCATCGTCATGTTTGTATAAATAT
This sequence comes from Limonium bicolor, assembly GCA_023374045.1. Taxonomy (NCBI): domain Eukaryota; kingdom Viridiplantae; phylum Streptophyta; class Magnoliopsida; order Caryophyllales; family Plumbaginaceae; genus Limonium; species Limonium bicolor. The sequence continues at coordinate 150,496,373 of CM041780.1, forward strand.
CCATCTTACAAATAATCAATTCATCATCTTTGTAATCAAAGTAAAAAGACAGACAAAGAGACTAAGAAAGATGGTTAAATCACTCTACCTAATTATCTTCACTATCCTTGTCGCTTTGCCCATAAGTGTATTGGCTGATGATGCCGCTGCAGCTGGGCGAAAACAAGACCCCGCAAGGAGATTGGGTGAAGCTGCAGATAATATAAATGCAGTGTTTCCGGGCATGATTCCAGTCAAAGAAGCCGCTGGTAATGACCCAGTTCCAGCTGATCCGGCTGCAGTCGAAGATTGGTTTAACAAAGCTATTACCCCGCTTGCGTGAGTGTTTGTTTGTAATTCATATGGATTATTTGTCTCTTTTGCATGTCTGTGTATATATAATTGCATTATATGGATACATGCAGTGATAGGAAGGATAAAATGGACCCTAACTTGGTGACCGCGGAGGCTAAACCCAAGACCATCAAAGTAAGGCAGGATGGGAGTGGAGATTTCAAGACCGTCTCTGATGCACTCGGCAGTGTTCCAGATGAGAACACCGTCCGTACTATCATTGAAATTGGCCCATTGAAGGCCCTGGTGAGTACAAGGAGAAGATCAAGGTTGAGAGGAACAAGCCGTACATCACCTTCTTGGGTTCGGACCCTAAAGACATGCCTGTTTTGACTTTTGATGGCACTGCTGCTAAGTTTGGCACAGATGACAGTGCAAGTATCATCATTGAGTCAGACTACTTCTATGCTCAACACATAGTTTTCAGGGTAATTTTTTGATCAATTTCCATTTGAGTTGTGTACTTCTACACAATGCATTTAGGAATTCTTATAGTATATATACAATTCATGTTCAGAACACTGCGCCAAGACCAACTGGAAAAACAATCGGTGAGCAAGCGGTTGCAGTGAGAATCGCTGGTGACAAAGGAGCATTCTACAACTGTAGATTAATCGCTTTTCAGGATACACTTTGTGATGACAAGGGCAAACATTTCTTCAAGGACTGTTACATTGAGGGAACAGTGGATTTCATCTTTGGTGACGGGGACTCTATCTATGTGGTTAGTATCTAGTACTAGTTTGATCATTAATTCTCATCACTTGTACGTTAAGTATGTTATACCTAATATTAGTTGCATGTATATATGTATGCAGAACTGTGAGATTCATGTCATCCCAGGGGATAACATGGCAATCATCACTGCCCAAGCAGGCCAAAACCCAGATGATCCAGGGACTTACATCTTCATGCATGGCAGTGTCACAGGTTCTGGGAAGTTTGCTTACCTAGGTAGAGCTTGGATGCCTTCACCAACAGTGGTCTACTGCTATACTACCTTGAGTGATGCTGTTATCCCGATAGGATGGTGGGACAATAAGAAGCCAAACTTGGATAAGTATGTGAAATTGATAACCTAGAAATTAACCCAATATGACCCCAAATGAAGAAGTAATTGACTACGCTACATTTTTGTTTTTCTTTCTATTGCATTGTAGGACCGTTCAATTTGGAGAGTACAAGACCAAGGGACCAGGAGCTAATCCAGATGAGAGGGCTAAGTACGGAAAAGATCTCACTGATGAAGAAGCTACAGAATTCCTTAGTCTTGAATACATTCAGGCTAGCCAGTGGTTGCTTCCACCTCCTGCGGGGGCTGATCCTACTATTCCCGATGGTCCAGCTAATCCTCCCGGTCCTACTCCTTTTAGTGCCAAGCAATAGAGCATCGCATATATGGAACATCGGCCCCATCGTTAGATTGAGATGAAATGAGAATATTTAATTAGATATCACGGCAACTAGTAAAAAAATATACTCTTCCCTTATCTTCCCATATTAATTTTTTTATTATTTTACTTGTAATAAATTAGTTAGAAGTTTATCCTAGATTCTACGTTTATTATATTTTTTGGTTCTTCTTATGTTGTTATATAGTACAAATTAAGGAGCTACCCACATTCTTTTCTTTAATAACCCATGAAACATTCGTGTGCATGATTTAAAAATTGTGGTCTCTATTTCATATTCACTCAAGCGAAATACCTACATAAAAATAATTCATGAGCTATGTACTGTGATAGTTACTCTACACACATCATATACATGAACTTAAACAGGGAAACATTTACACACTCAACATACAATGCACTCGCTAAGTATTTGAAACTTTATGTTCAAATATATATGCTCTTTAAATGGCATAAGACATACATGAATTTGGCTCATTTCATATATCTGCAATATTTACCATGACTTGGGACTTTATCTTTCAGTTACAGATTAAAATAGTCTTTTCAAGTTACCATTGATCATATCCAAAATACAATGTCTCCTTCAATTTTAAATCTGGTTACGGTTTTATGAACTAGAGTATTGGTCGCTCTATTGATTATGAAATACCCCAAACATTAATTACCTTGATTAGTAAGGAAATAATTAAATTAAAGAGTTTAATCAAGGGTTAGTCATTAAATGATAAAGACTAATGAGCCCTAGTTCATCAAAGAATTATATAACCTCTAAACATACATACATAAACAAATATGTATAGTCCAAAATGGACACTAAACCCCACATGATATAATGGACTAAATAGGGAACATTCATGAGGAGAAATCAACTCCTAAAGTCAATGTAACATGTAACACACCAATACATGAACTAAGATCACATATTATGTGAGTGATTTATTTAGTATACCTTATATAATAAATGAATAGTCAACGTATACCAATCACTCAAAAAAATACAAGAGAATACACCATGGGACAAGGTAACAACACATGTTACAATCTAACACATGAAACATAACCAAGTGTACAATATTTAAGTCTTAATATTATAAGACTCATAAAGACAAAGCAAAACCCAACAAAATATCTCTCTAAGGTGGCCAGCCTATGAATAGTACCATATGAGTGATCAAATTTTACTATCTTTGGAAGAAAGTGCTTTAAATGTCATCTTTGGTTCCCTTAGTCATTAAGACACTTCAACTCACAAATATCTCCAACTTTGCTCCCTCCTCTCTCCTTGGAAGTCCCTAATCTTCATCTTCTTCCTCAAGCTTTTCAAGAACACATTAATGGTGGATTAGCTTTCTTACACCCTTTTCCCTTAAATCTTTGTCCTTTCTTCATCAACAAGGCAAGGAGAAGATATATCCACCTTCATCTTGAGAAAAGGATGAGTTTCCTATATCATTTAAGAAACAAATTCAGCCAACAACACAATATGGAGTCAAGCTAAGATCTTACAAGCTTAAGGTATAAAAATGTGCTTTAAGCTTCAAGTCTTCATTTGACTTATATATGGCCGAAAGTCTAAGGCTATTCTAACTCATTTTCTTCACTCTTTTTATTAGAGATGTCAAAATTTGACCCAACCCGAAAACCCGTCCGTTTTATTCAAACCCAAAACCCGACTAAAACCCAAAATTATTTAAATATAATAAACCCCAAACCCGATTGGGTAAAACCCAAATGACCCGAACCCGAAATGACCCGAAAAATTTATAACCCAAAATTGACCCAAACCCGAAATGACCCGAAATAATACTTAAAAAATTATCCAAACTCGGATAACATGAAATAATACTAACCTTAAATTTTCCCAAACCTGAATGACCCAAATAATTATGACAAAAAACTTTATTCAAACTTTATATATCCTAATGAAATTAAGAATAGACATTGTATTGATTTTTCTATAATCTATATGTAGTATATTCTTATAGAAATTATGTATCTATTTATTTAATAATTTTTTCAAAAAATATTAACCATGACCCGAAATAACCGAAACCCATTTCTGTCTCACACTATTACAACCTGAACCCGATTTGACCCGAACCCGAATGACCCGAAAGTTTTATGACCCAAACGGATAATAACCCAAAAAAATATGACCCAAAACCCGAACGAATAACCCGTTTGACAGTTCTACTTTTCATACACAAACTTTGATCTTCACTATTTTCCATGGATGTCCAAAAATAGCAAGGAATTCTACCTGAGGTAAAGTCTTGAAAATTAGGGTTTCCATGCTTAAATCATGTTCTCTTCATAGATCTTCCCATGAACTCCCTTCCTACTATTTTATTAAGTTTGGCTGAATGTTTGGAGGAGGAAAATCTCATTTTTAAGCCTTAAGGTAAAAATTTCATTCTTAATGCACATTTTTCGTGCTTTATGCCCTAGATCTCCTTTGGTTATATTATGGAGTCTAATAACCCTAAATTTGTCTTACCTTTCCTTCTTGTAAACATGGCCGAGATGGAGTTCAAACTCTTTGAGTGTTCGGCCGAGAGTGCAAGGAGAGGTAAGGTTGGAAAAATCTACCTTAAGAATGGTAAGCCCATAATCCAAACCCTTAGTGCTTAAATCATCCATTAAACTCTTGGAATTGTGTAAAAATTTATTATTACTGTTGTTAAAATATGGCCGTGATTGGATCCTTGGAAAATCAAATTTTGGGCATTAAGAGGTAAGACCCAAGTTTAAGGCTTTAATTGATGTAACACCCCTAACTCGTAATCTCGTCTAAACCACATACTTAACATAGTCGATTTAACTTAATCATGACAATGTAGCGGAAATAACATAAGCAGTCTTCTAATACGGTTGCTACCGTCGTTACTCACTCATGTGAGTAACAAGGCTTCCAATACGTATACAATCCAATAAACATTGTGATGACCAAGAGATAGTTTTTACAACACTTAATCCGAAATATATAACCTTATATAATCCTGTGAGCATTCTAAGCTATACTAACATGTTCTCCTAATTACAGTATGAGACTCAACCAGATTTACAATCCGCAAAGGTTGTATACCGCTCACTACCCCATCCCGTACTCCAAAGGCATCTTTGATTATGTACCTGTAATATGTTGGCCATAAAAGGCTCAACACAACTGCTGAGTATGCCATCATGCAACCTCAGACCCCATTGAGTTAATTGGTCGAGTTAACATGCAGTTCCATTTACATGCATTTCCATTTTCATGTATATAAATACAATACGCATAACTTACTATTTCAATAAAGTACTCAACATATAAATCACATATCCATATACATCTCATTCATATAGTCAATCCAACAAATAACTTAATGTAAAAAGTATGAGAGTTAATTAACGTTTCTCATTTCTCGGCCTTCAAGGCCTATTGTTTGTTCTCTAAATTGTACAAAAGTAATTGTTCTCTCGTATTAAGATCAGTTGTTAGCTCACTATTATACCCAAAATTTTGACCCTCGATGTAGGGTCTCTAAGGCATAAGTGATGTAAAGGGAACTCTGGTCAAATAATGAGGAATCTCGGTTCGATCGGCATATTTCGGAGTGTTAGTGACAGCTTAGTCATCCACAGGGGCATTTTTATAATTTTTTCAAGGCTTCTAAGCCACCCCGTAAGCTTTTTCTCTCCTCCGAAAACAACTCAAATCAACTCATAATGCTTCAAAAATTTTACACATGATAAAGGATGACATTTAGAGCATATTGGCTTTGGAATTTTGATTTTTCAAATTTCTAATAATTTTTTATTGAATCTGACAAGAAATTGAATTTCAATATATTCCAATTTCTGAAATTTCTAAATTATCCTTAGAAAAATCAGAAATATCTTCCTCTACACATGGTTAGAATTTCATAACCAAACTCATTTCAGAAGTCACTTGTCTAAATCTCAGTAAACGTAAACTTCAGTTTTTACCGAGTTTACTCTAAGTTTAATATTGTCTATATAAGGAACCTTACCCCTTCATAAAATCATCACGGAGAACCCTAGGAAGTCAGAAAATACAGCCATCTGATCCCTCTCACGTTTTTACACACCCAAGCATCGAAATCATATTGAAAATCACTTGAAATCACCGTCAAAACATTTTTTCTAACTCCTATAACATCAACCATCATCAAACCTTCTGCAAAACACCATCAAAACATGAAGAACATCAAGAATAACAAGGAGTCAAAAGCTCGGGTCGAAACCTTTTTGGGTCCACCATCAACAAGGCTCCCAAAGTATCCTGACGTGAAGGATTACTCAAATTACAAAGGTAATTAAGGTAGGAAAATAGGTTTTCTGACTCCTTTCGTCTTTAATTATCTTCTGTCAAAATTTGGGTTCGAACCGAACCTTTTCGGCTTCTGAGTTAACGTTTCTCTTCGTTTTTGTCTAATAACTTGTGCATTAAATTTCATGTTTAATTCGACTTCAAATTGAAAACATTCAATCACTAACATGTTTAAAATCTTGCAAGGAACACACTCATAAAATTTGAGCCGAAACATCATCGAGAACCACCAGAATGCCACCGTCCGTGGGTGGTTCGTGCCTACGGACTGCATGTTTGGGGCCCCGGACAGTCAGTATGTGGCCTCGGACACCCCCGGACCGCGGTGGGAATTAATTTTTTGAATTTTTTCTGGTTTCTCCAAATGATGTCCGAGCCCACGGACGCCCTGTCCGTGGCCCCGGACATTTTGAAATTTTGTTTTTTTTTTCATAATTCGACTTTTATTTACACCTAAGTTAAAAAGGGTCTGTGGGTTCGGACATTTAGTCTGTAGCCATGGACAAAATTTAATTATGGCTTCCGAAACCCTAGTTTAGGTAATTTCAATTTCAACCTTTTAATTTCAATCAAAAAATCTTTACAAATAAAAAAAATCAAAAACATGTGCATTTAGGGTAAAACAACATCGTAATAAGTCGTAAGTGACTAAGTAGAGCAAACATGACTTAGAAGGGCAGTGAAAGTAAATTGAACCTGAAAATAGTCGAATACCAAGCCCCTGAACCCAAACTCTCTTTTCCTAATTTACTATAGGTTAAAATTAGGTGGCGACTCAAAATAGGTTCCAGTGAGATAACATAGGTCTTTAATAATTAATGTTATATGACTTAGTTATTAAAGCTTAGGTTATAAGTGGACCTAGAACCCGCTCAGATCCTAATCAACCCAAATCAACATAGGATAGTGGTTCAAAAATCGATGTATATAGACATCGTCAGGTTTATAATGGTCAATAAATGGATTTCTTGAGCAGATAGACATCGTCAGGTTTAGACTGATCAATAAAATCTAGTGGTTGAGCAACATAAACTTCCTTATCGATGTAACTATTCAGAAATGCGCATTTGACATCCATTTGGTACAAGAGGAATGCCTTATGGGCAGCAAAGGCGACCAGTATTCGAATAGCTTCTGGTCGGGCAACAAGGGCATATGTTTCGTCATAGTCAATGCCTTCTCATTGATTGTACCCTTGAACCACCAACCGAGCTTTATTACGTGCAATGTGACCATCAGCATCAAGTTTATTTCGATAAACTCATCTTGTTCTAATAACCTCTTTGTGACTAGGTCGAGGAACCAGAGTCCATACATCGTTTCTGGCAAATTCATTTAGTTCTTCATGCACAGCTTGAATCCAGTCAGAGTCGGTAAGAGCTTCTTTTATGTTACAAGGCTCAACTGTAGAGAGAAACCCCTCATGAGCACAGTAATTTCAAAGAGAGTTCAGGGTAACTCTCCCTGAGTTTAGATCTGAGAGAAGGTTATCTAGTGTGACATCAGGAGCACGTCGTGAAGGAATGACTGGTGGGATGTTACTGTCATCAGATGGCAAACTTAGATTATCGCCAGAATCCGTCGTTGGATCTGAGTCATTTGAGGTTTCAATTTGCATGAGAGTACTGCTAGTAGTGCCCATAGGGATTTGTGATGTGGATGGTGGGGTGGTGTTTGATCCAGTCTGAGATGTATGAGGTGAAATCTAAGGTGAAGGTAATATTGGGTCTGAGTCCAAGTCATCAGAATCGTCAATACTTAACTCAGGACCAATATTTTATGGGTTACGGAACCCAAAGTTAGTTTCACCAAAACGAACATAGATGGATTCTTCCACAATGAGGGTTCGTTTATTCAACACGCGATATGCCTTACTAGTAGCAGAGTAACCTAGAAATACTCCTTCATCTCCTCGTGTATCAAATTTGCTAGTGTCATGTTTACCATTATAGAGGATAAAACATCGACATCCAAAGACTTTGAAATGTCTAATAGACAGTGGTCTGTCTTTCACCTACTGATATGGAGTTTGATTCAGTATAGTTATGATAAGGGCTCGATTTAGGATATAATAGGCTGTATTAATCGCTTCTCCCCAAAAACTTCGTGCCAAGCCACTAGCATTTAGCATAGTACGTGCCATCTTCACCAGGGTTCAATTTTTCCTTTCAACCACTCCATTTTGCTGTGGCGTTCTAGGAGCGGAAAAGGTGTGAGTAATACCCTGATCAGTACTGAAGTGTCTAAAGTGTTGATTAACAAAGTCTGTGCCATTATCATATCGGATGAAGCGCAGAAGTAATCCCAGTTGACGCTGAATTTAAACACAAAAACCTTTAAAAATGTCAAATGTATCAGACTTACTGTGAAGCAAGTATTTCCAAGTAAAACAAGAGTAGTCGTCCACAATGACGAAAATGTATTGCTTTCCAGCACGGGTCATTGTATGCATAGGACCCACCAAGTCCATATGAACAAGTTTCAAAACAGCTGATGTGGGTACGAACAGCCTTTGGAATATGTGCTAAACGAGTTTGTTTATTCAAGAGATAGGCACTGCAGAGGTTGTCTTCATGTAGTATAGTTGATGTAAGGCCATCAACTAGATGTTGGGAACGAAGCTTATTAATCAATCTAGTATGTGCATGACCTAAACGTTGATGCCACAAATTAGCAGTAACAGTGGAGACTGATAAACATGTCACATCCAGATCTTGTGAATCAACATCCACCAAATACATATTTCCCTTTCTATACCCTTTCAGAAGTGGTACACCAGTAGCTATATCTGAGACTATCAAACCATGGGAATCAAAGGTAATGGAAGATGGTCCTTTGTCACAAACTTAAGAAACACTTAGTAAATTGTGCTCTAGACCATCAACCAAGCATATGTCTTCCACTTCAGTTTTATTTCCAACAGTACCCACAGCAATTATTCGTCCCTTTTCATTGTTTCCAAATGTGACAAATCCTCCACGTAGTCCCTCCAATTCATGGAATAACGTATGATCTCCAGTCATGTGGCGAGAACAGCCATTGTCATGAGCCATAGATTAGTTTCGTTAGTGTAGTTCTGAGACACAAGTGAGTGCAAAACAAAAGGTATATCAAAAATGTTTAGGGACCCATTGCTGTTTGGGTCGATGTGAATACATAGTCGCATATTTAACAATATGAGATCTAACAGTTCTAGCATTCTTTCGTTGTAGCTGATGACAAGAATTAATATGATGACCAAGAATGTGACAGTAACTACACTCTATTTGTGTGGTATATGAAGAGGGGATTTTTCTTGATGTAGATCTGGTCTGTGTATATTGTTTCCTGGCTTGATGTTAATCTCAACTCCAAGTAATCCTAATCCACTTTGATTTTGATTTGGTTTTCTCACAATATCATTGAGCCTAACCTTTCCAGTATACCACGACGGATTTTCTAAGGTCATAATATTTATTCTTCTGTCTTAAAGTATCACATTGTTTTTGTAGATCAGCATTGTCTTGACGAATCCATTCATTATCAGCCTTGAGCTGCTGAATTTCCTTTTCAGCCCATTCTGGAATAGAACTCAATTTACTCTTGATTGATGAAGTAAAAGTAGATTGAAAGACCTTAGAATAATTTGCGACCAATTTTTCTGCAAGTTCCTTGTTTTTCTCTTTCAATTCGGTTATTTCTGATTCAAGTTGTTTTTGTAGACTATCAGTCTCATCTACTTTGTCAAGTTTTTCTTTTAGTGTAAATTTCTAAAAGAGCTACTTTTAAAGCATTAAAGATTTGATCTTTAGTTGAGTCCTCATAAAAGTTATTTAGGTTTCAAATACTTACCTGTTCTCCCATGAGGGAGTGATGCTCCTTATCTTCTACCATCAAGCACATGGATTTATCGTACTCCGACTCATCAGTATAAGACTGATGAATTGCTGTCATGCAGTAATGAGCCTCCACTTTCTCATTTGATTCGGGCTCTTCTTCTTCTTCTCTCCATACAGCTGCAACCATACGAGAGTCTCGATTTCTATATTGAGATAGCTTAGATGATAAAGGATATTCCTTTATCATATGCTCTAGCTTATGACAACGAAAACACTCAATTTTGCTAGTATCTGGTTCTCGACGATTACTACTGGCTCCTTGATATCCACCTCTCTTTTTGTTCATAATTCTCTTCAACCCTTGAGCCAGTAGGTTTATTTCTACATCAAAATCATCATCTAATTCCTAATCAAGAGGCTCAGACACCTTCTTTGCCTTCAGAGCATGATCTTTCCCGTAACACCCCTCTCATTAAACTCATAATAATCACTCTCGTAGCATAATTAAAAACGTCTCGTAATGGTAATTAAATAACAAACATCCTCACTCGGGTCTCACATGCCATTACTCACCCATGTGAGCAAAGAAGCATAAACGAAATACAAAGCTTAAAACTATAACCGCAGTGATGAATGAGATATTTACAACCACCAAAACATACTAATCCAAAGTCGAATATACAAGACAAGTGAGCGACTATCGTATCCCGAATACTCACAATAATAACATAATATAAACCAAAATTCAAAGTGCGGTAACTAGAACAAGAGTCCTCTCTACCCAAGATCTCGCACTCCGGCTTCAACGCGATTGATATCCTGAAAATGGTTGCCGTATAGGCTCAGTGAAACGCTGAGTATGCTAGGCATGATTTGAAATACCCCAAACATTAATTACCCTAATTTAGGATTAATTAAATGGAAGAGATAAGTCGGTGATTAATCATCAAGGAATAATGGTTAAGGAGCAATATTCGTTAAGGAATATTACAACCTTTAAACATATATACATAAATAAATATGTATAGTCCAAGATGGACACCAAACCACACATGTAGTTACCAACTAAAGAGGTTACATTAATAAGGAGAAAACAACTCATAAAGTTAATACAACATGTACACATCAATACATGTACTAATCCCTATCACAAAGGGAAAATTACATCGCCCACCCATGACGTTTGACGAAATTACACAGCCCACCCACGAGGTTTCAAAAATTACTTTGCCCACCCATGTGGTTTCCACAATTTTACATCCAGCAACTTTTCTAATATTTGATCAACTTAAAAGATGGTTAAATGATATCCAAATTTGATGAAACTTTACATGGACGATGCTAAGGTGTTATATTTTTGTTCAATGCCAAATCCAAAGTTTTTTAAGGTCATATATGACCGGTGGGACCCAATGAAACATGAGACACGTTTATCGGGTCCCACAGATAATATATGAGCTTTAAAAACGTTGGATTTCACATTTTACCAAAATATAACACTTTAATATCGTCCATGTAAAGTTTCATCAAATTTGGATATCATTTAACCATCTTTTAAGTTGATCAAATATTAAAAAAGTTGCTGGATGTAAAATTGTGGAAACCACATGGGTGGGCAAAGTAATTTTTGAAACCTCGTGGGTGGGCTGTGTAATTTCTCCAAACGTCATGGGTGGGTGATGTAATTTTCCCTATCACAAACAATGTGATAAGATCATATAAATTATTTTATATAGTCAAACTAAATTATAAGTGCAATAACCATTTATATATACACATTAGAACAAGGAAATAACATATGTCACAACCTTACACATAAACCTAGTCAAAATGTACAACTTTAATGTCATAATATTAAGTCATGAAATTTTAAAAATCTCCCCTCAAAAACAAAAGGTGGCTGGCTGCAAGGAAGAAAATGTGGAGACCAAAAAGTAACCAAAGTAAAATAAGGGAACAAGTACAATCTAGCTTACACGCCTACCACCTAAATTAAGGCTTACTTTACCACTCTTCACTCATTACAATAAAACAAAACAATTTAAATACCCACACACACAGCACATCTCGGCAGCAAGGAGGAAAGAAGGAGGCAAAAGTAAGTGAATAAAGTAAGACAACAAGTACATCTAGTCTTACACACCTATTACCTAAATCAAAATTCATCTTTTACTAATACCCTCACACACACTCTATTTTTCCTTTGCCCAGCTGTAAGAGCTGACCTGAACAACATGACAGTTGTAAGAGCTTACTAAGCAAAACTCGCCTAGGCTGCTACAACACAACACCCCGGAAGGGATCTAATACTCTACTACCACAATAACACGCGTGGGAACGAGTGCAAAGATCAGATGGTATTATAGCAAAAAATAACATCCTCGATAGGGACAACTAGAGTGCTTCATCTGTTAGGCCCAGGACACCACGTGGTGGCTACATGGAGTAGACCCCAGCTGGTGCGAGCAACCAGGAAGGGAAAGGATTCACTCAGGGTTAGAACACCCCGAACTCTACGGGAACCTCAGGCGCTGGTACTAGTACTCAGTGCGATCCAAATAACTGTAATCCTTAACCAAATTGATTGATTGCATGAATGTGCGTGCTAAAAGCCTTACTCTACCATGATGTATGTATTAAATGGAACTCAAGGGGCCTAACTCAGATAGCCTAGTAATAAAGTTACCCTAGGAGAACATCCCATACTTCAATGAGCTTAAATACCTACAATCCTATCCTTTTCAAAGCCGGAATCACACAAACCACAAGCAAATGACGGAAGAGTCAACGAGATCAACAATTACCAAAGATGGAAAAGAGAACTACAGCTAACCCACACTACACTAATAGCCCAGCCTTCAGGGTACACTTGCCACAACAAGTACCACGATAACTACCATACTGATGGCTCAACCTGCGTGGCGCACTTGCCACAGCAAGCGCTAAGTAAATCAACATACTAACAATTCCACCTATATAACGCACTTGCTACAGCAAGTGCTGCAACTACAACCAATCCTAAAAGATCGTGTGGACCAGAGAGTGCAATACCATGAGTACCGGTAAATACCCAATTTTCATACATTCCCATAACATGAAGAGATAAGAACTACAACTTGTCATATGATAGAGTCGTAAAACCCTTAAGATTGGAATCCTATAAAAACCTCGGAAAGACCCTATGGGTCTGATCAATGCAACAAAAAGGAATACACCAGCCATAGCAACTAGACTAGTTTATTGCTAGTGAATCCTTAAACTGCGGCTTATGAGCCAAACACCATAACTGTACTGACAGTGAATGCCAACCACTACCAGTGACAAGTATTGAGTCCTTAGGACGAACACAACCTTATATAGAAATTTCATAATAATTCCTAGAAGCACCACCGTCATTAATGATGGTTGAGGAGCAAGGAACCGAGATGCACAAGTTTTAACACAGACTAGAATACACCTAATTAGTTGAAGGGAGATCAGACGCAAGTACTCAATACCACAGCCTCATTCCCAATCTTTATAGAGAATCGTGGATAAAATACGATCATGTAAGGATCAGGGCAAATGCTATACCCACAACGGCACACGCCGATGGTGCTATGAATACTTGTAAAAGAAGAAACCGTTAGTCCTGGATGAGATCTAGATAAGAGACCACCAATGCCACTAAAACCAGTAAGAAGAGCCAAAGGAAAAAAGCTTGAATGATATCCTACCATGATGTCGAGAAACACGGTGACCACGACAAGGAAGGATTGAAGATGTATACCACAAGGCGGGTATTATTTAAACTAATTGCAGCTGTAAACGCTAACCGGCATTACCTGCTTAATCCATTAACACCCAAGTACCACCCTCAGAAAAGGGTACCATAACCGACAAAGAACGAACAAGTATGTATCGAAATAATAGACACCAAGTCTAAACATCGAGAGGCATAAGCGTAAGTGAAGATATCCAATATACCACTAGAAGGACACGAGTCTAGGAGACCGGAAGTATCGCCTCCGAACACCTTTCCAATATAAGCCATGAAGTCAGTAACACTTGCAACAAGATGATGATAAATTACGAGCATGGACTAACATCGGACTGCAAAAAGGACTTTCATAGAACGGGAAACATAAAGTAGTGCCTTTGCCATGGAGTCGGGAACTACACCAAAGGATGAAACCTAAGAGATCGGATAAAGTTCGAAGAACCATAGACACGCACCGTAGACAGCATGAATAGCCTATAGATGAGCAAGAGCTTGAGACAGTGAGCCAACACTAAGCCTCACCCCATAAAGAACCAAATAACAACCATGGGAAGCTCAATACACAAACAACCTCAAGAAAGGGCTTATTAAGCCACAGACCAACAACAACTTGTGAATGCAAGTGGTCACAAATCCTTTTAAAACATCTATGGAAGAGTCATCGATAACGACACAAATGGAAGAGGAGAAAACCACGCTCGTACAATTGTATAATGTAAACCCCACCATTAGGGCGCTATGTTGCAAATACCTACCGAAAGAAAGATATATGATCATGCCTGTTGGGCAAGGGACTCAGAAAACCTAGGAAATTCTTTTGGAGTTCCAAAAATTGGTAAAGGAAGATTGACACATAATACTTCAAAATTACCAAGAACTAAGCGTGCGAGTATACAAAAACGAGGTATGGGATGACCGCACTCCAAAAGAGCTTGTGGGCTTGATGAAAATTATTTTTAAGTTAGTCGGGTAAGTAGTAATGTATCAGTAAGGTACCCCATATATGTAAACAAGTAGTGTAAAGAACACGAGAAGTAGTCAACTCTGTGCCAAGGTCAGTGATGCAAATTCAGATCAGTACAACTAATTACCTCGAAGAAATTGACGAGAAAGATCTCAGTTAAACCAATAAAGCCAAAGGAACCAAGAATCTTAACTATAACACGACCAAATATGTAACCCCACAAAGAGTGGTTAGTACACAAAATGTTGAGGAAACTTCCCAAAGATGAACAAGTCAATGATCAACTTAGTGACAAAGGTGTTGAAACCCCAATAAATGGGCAAGTAAATATGTGAAACCCTTATAAGGATCAAGAATTAGCTTATGTTAGCATAATTCTTGCCATCCCAGAAGGAACCTACTAAATGTTATTAGTGCTACCCAAAAAGGGGCATAAAGAGAACTATTCTCCACGCTAGAAAAGTAACAACAGTGTTGTATGATGTAGCAACAACCACGTGCCCAAACCATAAAGCATTAATATGATTCCACCCAAATGAGGCCGAACACATGACAAATGTCAAGTTAATTTCCAAAATTGCAACACCAGTATGCAAGTGACAAAGGCAGGGCTATCGTGCTAACAGATGCCTTAGGCTCAAAAGCAAATACTCTATACACGCCACAAGAACAGATAACGGTTTAATCAACTAGAATATGGCGCGCACGGAAGCGACCATCATAAGCAGCCATCAGAAATAAACACGCCGGTAGGAAACAGACAAGTGAAAATTTGATAGAACTCAATAACGAGGAACCCAAATTGAAGGCAGACTGTACAACAGTCTAGGCCATGTAAGGGAGTACTCCAAATATATGCAGTATTCATTGTACACCCACGCAGGGACATATAAAATGTATAAGTACATTCATGGTGGATCAACATGGAAGGGATACAGTAGACCTTGGGGCACAGACCCCAACTTCCAAAGAGCAGATCAATACCACATGCTGGAAATGTAGAACATAGTTATAAGAATAATAAATGGACTCCCCTGACTAAAAGCAGGGTGAACCATACGAACACCATTAAAAGACCGGCGTACGAAAGATGCAAAGTTTATATCAGGAAGGAGATACCAAGTAAGCACAAAACCAATATACTTACTTCGGAACGAAACAATCTGGAACCATGGGATGACAAAGATTATTTCCGTGGACACATAACTGATATGTCTCAAGATTTCAGAAACAAGTGCAAGATACACTAAGTACTAACTATAACTCAATGTTATATTTCACCAAACTGAAAGTCAGCTAGAAAAGACAAGGGAAACACTTGGAAGAGTATTACACGCATGTGCGCCAAACTTCCAGAATATCTGGATAGATAACCTAAATCTAATCAAGAACACGTACCATAAGGATACTGCGCCGATTAAGATACCCCTATTTCCACAATATAGAAGACCGTGTAAAACACCGTTACATCAGAATGATATCAGCAAGAACTTGCTGCTAACACATGCCTAGATGTAAAGAAAAGGGAAATGCATTAAGAAAAACGATATGGGAAAATTGAGCCCAAAAATTGTTGGGTCGTACTGATTTATGGAGTGAGTGGGCCCATGCATGATAGGTTGATATACCTAGAGAATCGAGGAAGAACAATGTGTTCCACATCTCCCAATCGAATATATACAAACACTACCTATTAGAGGCATCATGGCTTGAGAGGCTAACTGAATCCAAATATGAGACATGTGTAGACTCTGATAAGAGCTCTCGACAGGACAAGGATCCTCTAGTCGGAACACATGATGGTAAAGACCACATGGGAGCTAGAATACTCAATATGAGATAAACATCTTGAGATTGTTGCTTCAAGGATGATGCAGATTACGTAGGCGTAATCCCTTTTAAGGGGGGTAAGCGATTTCGCGCGCACCTAGTATATTTAGTATGTGTCAATTATGTGTAGTATTGTACCCATAGTACAAGTTATTATAGTACGCATTGTACGCATAGTACAATTGACTATTGTACATATAGTACAAGTCATATGATTGTTAGTATATTACTTGAAGTAATATTATGATGTCTTGTTTGCATATTCACATGAACATATGTGTGTGTTAGTTTGCACCACTATGAGTACTTTCGCACAATAGAATATGAGTACTAGACATACAAAATGTAAATCTTGTTAGCTCCAATGTGAGTATACAAATAAAGGGGAGCAGAAACTCTAGTGACAACATGAATTGTGACTCGGTATGAAACCGAGTATGGAAAATATTGATATGAGAACCGGTAAGAAACCGATATGTAACTTAGGGGAAGTTAAATCCTCTAGGAAATAGATGAACAATAATTAAAGGAACTTAGTTCTGTGAGATGGGACATATATAATCCATATGCTTATTACTAGACTAATTATATTAGTTCGACCTATGTATCAATTGAACATGAGGTGCCAAGATTAATGGAAGATAAGATTAGAACTTGATATATAAATTAGTTGGTTGAAATTGATGTGGGAAGTAGAACTTAATCCTGATCAAATCAAGGGAGACTGAACATAAATTGGGGTGGAATGATAGTTCAACACTAACTTTGATCACGTCGGGGTTGGACAACCCGAAATTTCCTACAAGTGGACATAAATATGTATAGATAAGGAATTAGGTATTGTGGGAATCATGTGACACTACCCAAGGGGCCGTGGACCTTCTAGTCCTTCATCATTGAGACCACTCTCCCGCAGGTAGCTATAGACGTTTGATTATATGTGCATATATGCACTGGGTGGTAATGTGTGAATATACTTTGGTATACGAGTTATGAACATGTATCCATATATGTATTAAGTAAACGCCACGAAAGTTGGATAGTGTTGAATAAGCACGTTATGATATGTGAAAGCGATATCTGATAGATATGCGCTATTAGAATTATATCGGATAGATATATACAATCGGGACTTGATCCCTGGAATTGATATTAGTTGTGGAACTAGATGTTCTAGGACCAACTAATTAGAGATGAGACTTCGGGACGAAGACTTTTTAAGGGGTAGATTGAAATACCTCAAACATTAATTGCCCTAATTTACATGGGATTAATTAAATGGAAGAGATAAGTCAGTGATTAATCATCAAGGAATAATGGTTAAGGAGCAATATTCGTTAAGGAATATTACAACCTCTAAACATATATACATAAATAAATATGTATAGTCCAAGATGGACACCAAACCACACATGAAATTACCAACTAAAGAGGTTACATTAATAAGGAGTAAACAACTCCTAAAGTTAATACAAAATGTAACAGATCAATACATGCACTAATATCATAAACAATGTGATAAGATCATATAAATTATTTTATATAGTCAAACTAAATTATAAGTGCAATAACCACTGATATATACACATTAGAACAAGGAAATAGCATATGTCACAACCTAACACATAAACCTAGTCATAATGTACAACTTTAATGTCATAAAATTTTAAAAATCTCCCCCAAAAACAATAGGTGGACGGCTGCAAGGAAGAAAATGTGGAGACCAAAAAGTAACAAAGTAAAATAAGGGAACAAGTACAATCTAGCTTACACACCTACCACCTAAATTAAGGCATACTTTACCACTCTTCACTCATTACAATAAAACAAAACAATTTAAATACCCACACACACAGCACATCTCGGCAGCAAGGAGAAAAGGAGGAAGCAAAAGTAAGTGAATAAAGTAATACAACAAGTACATCTAGTACATCTAGTCTTGCACACCTATTACCTAAATCAAAATTCATCTTTTACTAATACCTCTCACACACATTTCATTTTTCCTTTGCCCATGCTCTTACGACAGCACCCATTCCTTCTCCCTTATCTTAGTCAAATAGCACTCCTTCTCCTCCCCCCCCCCCCCCCCCCCCCCACCCATCATCCTCTTTCTCGAGCTTTAACAAGTCAACAACGGTGATCTAAACTTCCTTCACTCCTTTTGTCTTGAAACTTCACTCTTCTTGCTCAAAATCACTGTTGGGGTTAAAATGTATATCGGCAAGTGTACCGGTCTTTGTAACAAGTTTTCCTAGAAAGTATTCCCTAGGTTATCGAACCAAGGAGGCAGTGTCTAGTTTAATCTCTACCCTAATCTAACTAATAAACTTTAGAAAAATAACAATGATAAATTGGGAGTTTGATTGCAAAAATTAAATAAACTAAATAAAAAAACAATTAAATATGTTTCTCTAACAAATCTAAAAGGGCGAATCCTGCTTTACTTTTTCTTCCTAGTTTATCAATTCCCTTCCTGAGTGTTTTCTAAATTCTAGATTGCAACCTCAGATCTAAATTAATCTAAAACCGGTCCCCCGCAAGGTAGATCCTTACTAGTAATTCCCAAATCCTAACTCTTGTTACGAATTTATAAATTAACTAGTAGCATTAACGGTTCATCTGGTTTCTAGTCAGCTAATCCCCAGGAATTTTCATCTGTAGTTTCACTGGTAATATTCCTAAGGTCTAATGAACGCCGCAGTTCTCACTTGTAAGCAATTCATACCAAATAAACTCAAGCAATAATTAATAACAAGAGAATTCAATAATAAACAAGTAATAAAACTACAATCTGTATAGATTTTGTATAACAACTCAGGAAGAAAAATAATAAACTGGTTGTCCATAGCAAACCAAAATTCTAACGATTACTCAGACATCAGAGACAAAGAAATAATAACAATAATAAAGAGACAAGAAAACATCATCTAATCTTTGTAGAACCGATGACGAATCTAGACTCTGTCTTCTGCTCCGGTCTGTCAAAACTGACTGTGTCTCTGACTTCTATCTACGGCTAGGGTTTGATGGAATTATGATATGTCGTCTGACGATATATACTCCCTCCGTCCCTATTTGACCTTCTGCTTTACTATTTGGACTTGTCGTTTGACTTCAATATTTAACATGTAAGATGACATAATTTTACAAATCTAAGTTTTGTAATGGAATCCTTATATCAAAAATTGTATGTTGTAGAAATTTGTTTTATAAAATTATTTTATCTTATATGTTTAATATTGAAGTGGAAAAACGTGCCAAAAAGCAAACAGGAAGGTCAAAGTGGGACGGAGGTAGTATGTACGCTCTTGTACGATTCGGTCATATATTAATATTACAATAATTTCCCCAAATCATTCCCGTAATAATGACCTCATTATATCTGCTAAATATTCTAATATCATCATTCCTTCTCTTTACGCGCAGGTGCAACCCAACAAAAGAGACGAAATGGGCTATCTATCTGGATGTCATAAGCATGCAGCCCATGTGTACGTATGTATGTCGGCCCAGCATTCGACTTATTTTGCAGCCTATCCTCTCGTGCATGCAAACGCTGATGCTCTCCCATATCAAAATATACAAGAAGTAAGTCAACGAGCCCAATGATGATCACACGCTTCAATGTCAGAAATCAGATTCAGCCCATGATCTTCAAATGTCTGCGCCTCTGATTTCTGTTGTCGGCCAGTGTCGGCCCAAAAGAAGCCATGCTCTGCGCCTCTTGTCATGTTGCTGCATGCGTGTATGCATGCTGATGTGAAGCCCAATTCCTCTTTCGATCAACGACCGCGCGAGTTAAGGTCTGGGTTTGTATGTTATTCCTAACCCGGACCACATGCTAATTTAGGGTGCTTCTGTGGGAGCAGTCAAAAAGCTACTATTTGAAGCTTTATCAAAAGCTAACTATGGTAGTGTGGTTAACCAATATCAAATTGACACATAGTTAATAGTGGGACTTTTTATTGAACTAGACAAATAATAAATTGACACATGTCATCAAGTGAGACCCAAAATAATAATAAAGCACCTTAATCTACCAAAAGCTTGCCATAGAACGGGCCCTTAGTCCGTAACTTCCTCAAATGCTTGGTGCGGGTTTGTAAATCAGGATATAAACCTCAACCACTTCCAAAATAAAACAGTAACTATTGTCTTAAATTGGTCCGGGTATGTAAATCCACACATACTCAGACCATACCTAAAATTCATCAGAGAGCTCTTTTTTATGTCAGTTTGGTCCTGTCTTGATCGTTAACCTCTTGACACATGTATATAGATCATTTTCTTCAGTATTTTTAACTGTTTTAGCACAAAACCACAAGTAAGGGGAGTTCTTCGCACATAACATAAAATAACATATAAGGAATTTATCATATAAACCAATAAAATATTATCACATTAAGCATAGAAATATAGATAAATTCCGCACTTATCAATCACCCCTAACCTCTTCTCCCTCATTTTAGTTCGAAAATACTAGAGCATGGGCCATGAAAAAAAATGTTTTTAAACTATGGTGAAGAGCTAGACAAAGTCCATACAAGACAAGTAAGAAAAATGACTTTAACTCCTTCATTCTTCCATTATAAAAACTAGAACTTCAACTACTCATTCTCCACTGTTTCATGTCCGAAAATGTCAGCTCAAAATTTGTACAAAAACTTGGAGGAAGGACCTAGACCAAGTTCAACAACAGTATAAGGTAAAAACGTGCACTAAACTCCCATCTTTTCCTAAGATCTATATATGTCCGAAAATACAGCCCTCTTACACCCATTTTTCTCCATATTTTTCACACTCAAAATGAAGCCTCAATCCACACCAAAGCTGGCCGAAAACAAGGAGGAGAAACCCTTCAAAGAAGCCTTCAAATGTAAGTCATAAATCAAGTTTTTGAGCACTGAAACTACTTTCTACCCATGGATACACACTAGATATGATTCTTAATTATTTTTTCTTATAGTAACCAAAATTTGGTGAAGGAAAACCACCTAGAGCTTCTAAGGTAATTATTTTTGCCTTAATGCACATTTTTGGTGTTTTAAAGTTATTTTTGGTGGGGAACTTAATATGGCCGAAAACATCTACAGTTAAAAATGGTCCACTGTGACCTAGGAATAAACATAAGATCAGATTATAACATTTGGTTAAGTGTAGAAATGATTTAAGAAGCCTAAAGTCATTTTTATAAAGTTTAAGGGGCTAAAATGTAAAAAGCTGAAAATTTGAGGGCATGAGTGTATTAGGCAGAAACTAAATGGGTATTTGGTGACTTTTTTAGTACACTTAAAGTTTAATTTATTGTTGTTATGCTGGCCAAATGTTTAGGCCTTATTTATGAGCTTTAATGCCCATTTTGTACTTTTAAGTTGTTTTTGGGTGTGAGCTGGTTATTCCCAGATTCAAATTGTTAAAGATGTCATATCATGAGCTAGGAATATGTATAAAACATTACTATAACATTGGGATAAGTTCACGGACTTAAATGTACAAAGGATTTAGTAAAAAGGGCTAAAATGCAATTTTTGGAAACATTGGGGTATAAATGGAGTAAGGCCAAGACTATACTATTTAAAATGGTCCATGATGACTAGGTATGTGTATAAGTTTATGTTATAATTTTTGGTTAAGTTAAGTTAAGGTTTAAGTGTTAAAATGACAAGATTATAAGGTTTGTGGCAAAAATGTAATTTATGAAAAATATTGGGTATAATTTGTCAAACCCAAAAACCTATAGTAGTTTATATGTATTTTAATGCATTTTAAGCTTATTATAAAGTTATATAATAGCCACTAGTATATTATAAGGTTTTGTAACATAAAATGCTATAAAAGCATAGTTTATGACATTTAATGCTATGTCCAAAAGTTTATAGGTTATTTGGTGAATTAAATAATTTTGAGGACTTAGGAAAAATATCTAAGTGTTTAGAAGGTGTTTGATAAATTTAGGTACATGAAAGTACCTTAAAATGAATTATAGAGTTTATATATTCATTTAATAAACTTTAGACTATAAAGAGGTAGTAACATGTGAATAAAATAAAATATGAGTGCTAGGCTATATATAAGCTGAAATTATAAGGTTATTTGGTTAGAAAGGAGAAGAATATAAGTTTAAGGAACTTTGGGGGCAAATTGTAAATTCTAGAAAAATTGGTGGTCAAATCATAAATACTATAAAATCTGGGTATATAAGAGGAATAGAAGTTAAATATGGTATGCTTAAAGTGTTGACCAAATTATATGAGAGAAATAATTAAATTAGGAACTTAAATAAAGTTTAGGAGTTAAATGTAACATTTACAAAACTAATGTGGTCAAAATATAATTTCGGAAAGTTGGGGGCAGAAATGAGATTAAAAACAACACAAGGGTTGTTAGGATTTTACTGGAATTTTTGGGGATGAATTTGGAATTAAATTGATAAGGTTGTATAATATATAGTTTAAGGATGTTATTATAAGGCTTGGAAAATAATGGGGGTCAAAGAGTAAATAAGAAAAGTTGGAAATTGAGGGAAAATGAATCTGTACAGAATAAGTTTTGTATTACTTTTATAATGTATGGTTGAAAACCATAGGTTTAAACTAGTTAAGAATATATATAATATAACATAAGATCTAAGGAGTAAGATTGTAACATTTGAGAATAAGTGTGGAAGATTTAAAATTAAAAGAAGGTTGGGGCTGTTGCGTAAATATAGTGGGCTGAAAGGTAAGATTTAACATATGGTTGAAAATATTATAAGTGTTACACTTATATAAAGTCCAAATGATATAAAAGGTAAAGATACACATAAGATAAGGAACTATATAATTCATACAAAATAATGTGAAGACCCTGGGGTATGGAAATTATGAGATTAAGTGGAGAATCAAATAAATCTTGGGAAATTGAATATAGCGTATAGTATAACATTTCATAATATTAAAAGTATGGTCTTAATGTTTAAAGGTGAAGAATAGTTAGGTGTTTCACATAAAATGGTAAGGAATGCCATTAACATTATGAGTATTATAATTCATATAGAGAAGGACAAAGCATAATATAAATGAAGGACTTCATTATACAACATTAAATATATTAACTAATGTCAAGATGTGAAACATTGGACAAGTAAATATACTATATAATTCAAAGATTCTAGTAGAAATCACATAGACTTGTAGACTTGGGCACATTGATCAAGTCAACCCAAATTGACCAAATCAACTTAATTGACCAAAGAGGGCCACGTTGACCAACTCACGATTTGAAGGAGAGTTTAGAGTTTAATAAACTACAAGATAAACTATGACATGTGGTAACAAACTATATTGTTATACATATAGGGGTATATACATAAGGATGATGACCAGGATTAAAAAGGGACGTTGTATGAACGAAACATCATAAATAGTGAACCAAAACCACACGTTATGTATAACGTAAATAAAGTACGGCTTGAACTAATCCTGAATGTATTGAAAACCCGCAAAACAACGATTAAAGAATCACGGGAAATATCGAGGGGATTAGCGGTTATATTAGAATACCGAATCATCATATGCTACATTAATTAAACTTAAAGATATATTCCAGAGGTACGGGCTAGAGGTTACGGGCTACGAGCTTCGCATAGAGGATAAGCGTGATACGTCACACTAGCATTGCTCAGCGGTGAACGGTGCATTATTGTATGGTCCGAATGTTCCTGAGGGCTTCCTCGGGTTCGGATGTTTGTGTGAATGCATGATAAGATGGATATGTGTGATATATTATATGCTTACGAATTTAATTGCCTGTTATTCCGCGATATTAATTGTGTGCGACGAATTTTGAACTAAGGCGATTTCAATATATAAACTCGGATCGAGTTATGGATAATGGAAAGGAAAATGTCATGTATAAAAGATTAGTGATATCAATCATATTATATACACTTGAGAATGGAAGTAACCTAGGCGACGTCTAGGTGAACATTAAAAGACCTTAAAGGTACTTACATGGAGAATATTACTCTATATAACCTAAGAATAAATCTTAGGTAAAGGTTACGAACCTAATCATATGGTGTAAATAATTAAAGATGAGGGAAATCCAGGATAGTCACGGACTACATGGTTTGCATGGGTGATCGCCGGGGAGAGAGGACGACCGAATTAGGTCCACTCTACATGGAAACTCCAACGAGCCGGATACGATCATTGGTCAGAGGGCACTGCTGTTGGTGCAGGGCTACGGCCGCCAGGTCTCTGTGGACCCCTGGTAAAAGGGCACTACTGTTGGGGCACAAGAGCTACTGCTCTAGAAGAGGAAGTATATATACGGGCTATCCTAACATGACACCCCACTCAATTATATGAAAGTTAATTAAAGAATAAGAAAATACTTAAGAGATACTCTTAGTCATGGATAATGAATAAAAGGGGCCCCAAAGGCCGTATGACGGAAACCGTTCAGTGAGAACAACTCTCACATCGTTATCACTTTCTCTTACGCGTTGTTAGAATACATGTTTACTGCTTGTTGTGACCTTACATCATTATTGGATGGATTCATGGTTGTTTTGTTACTTTACTGTCATTATAAATGAAAATGGAATAGCATGAAATTGGTATAGCATGTTAACAATTGGGCTAATTAACCTGAGTAATCTTAAGGTTCATGAGGATTATATAGTCGTGCTCAGCGGTTGTGTTGAGCCTTTACGGCCACCAAATTACAAGACTGTAGCTGGTGAAGATCGATGCGCGAGTGCGGGACTTTTGGGAGTAAGTAGCAATATACCTTCTGTTATACCATAGGATTCCGTTGGACTGTATATGGTTAGTTAGCTAGACAACTCACTGTCCTTCCTGGGATTTAGTATTGTAACTGTGTTGTATTATGTCTCTGTCATCACTACGGGTTTTTGGAATATGATTTTGGTAAACGCTTCATTACTCACATGGGTGAGTAATGGCGGGTAACACCCAGGTTTAAGTTATGATCGGTTTTATTTTCTGCTGCGACTCGATTAATTGTTTTTGTTAGGCGCGTTAGATTATCCAGATTTTATGGTAGGGGTGTTACATGATTCTAGACCTTTTCGGTCACTAAAGTCGTTTAACCGTCTTAACATTAGATTGATTACATGCTTTGTCCGGTTTACAGTTATAATAAATACTGTAAATATCATGCATAAACACTGAGTCATCCAATCAATACATTCACTGCGTTTCACAAGCAACAGTTGCATAAACGAAGATATCGAATAAGTGCAATAACACGCATAGTCGCTTTTAGCGAATGGTACTCGTACTTGTATTAGTATTCGGCCTTCAAGGCCCCATTAAATTTCATCATGTTTATTCTTATCATCAGATGGGTGTCATGTTAGGACAACCTTAATAATCTTTTAAATGGACAGTCATCCTCCGTACACACACAGGTGCTCATTTTTGCCAGGGGTCCGGAGGTCCCGGGTCTTCCACTGTGCCTTAATAAGGCATCCTTGAAAAGGTCGTAGCCGTGTACCAACAACAGGCACCATCTGACCCACGATCTATTTAGGCTTGTTGGGGTTTCCTAAAGTGGGACCCGATCGGGTAGCCACTCAGTGATCACAATGCGCAACCAGCTAGTTCGTAAACTATATTGGATTTCTCTCCTCATCACATACCAATTCTCTCATAGGATTAAGTAACTTAATCATTTCCTAAGATATACTCTTAGTTTTATGAAGAATACAATTTATATAGCTGCCTTCGAGGGCTTACGCAAATACCTAGAAGTAGTCTAGGTCATATTCATGTTCGAGATCCATGCTCTAGAGTCTAGAGACCGGTATAGCCGAGTCTCGTTCCTAAGTATTTTACTTAGGTTAATGTGATAGTAATAACGTCGTACTTTGATAGGTAACGACCACTTTACTTCTATACTCGTATATGTACATTTATATAAGTTGAACTATAGTTGACATAATATTAGTCCAAAGGACATTCGCGCACAAGTAGATAATGTGAGAAAGAACGAGTAAGTAAAACACATAATATTCCATGCATACACAATAAACACCCATATCGCTCTTAGGCAGATAAACACACAATATCTGACCCCAAGGAACCCCTCAAGATGGTCAGACCACACACCAGTCACATACCGTACACCGTAATATAGGCTAGCGTATAATTCTACGTTCGTCCCGTGCTCCTCGTAGACGTCCGATCTGGAATATGCATACCACTACGAGTTAATCCCCTATGATTAACTAAATTCGGTATTTCCAAATAGACGTCACTACCCGACAGTTACCCCCGTATCTCGTTAGTTGAGTTGGTTCGGTTTTGGTATGTTCGGGTTTAGTTAGATTTATCGGTCTCGTTACAATGCTCGTAACTCGTAGTATTTCCTGCTACTTAGGTAAATATGTTTATTCATAGGATAGTAGTTTAGCTTATATGCATGTATTTCTATACTTGGTTGTATATTTCATGTGTACATATACATATATATCAATCCATGAGTGTATAACATATAGTTGACGTTTGTATGTTATGGTTGACCATATGATGTTATTATTTCACATACTCTCTCATTTTATGTGTAAGTTGGTCAACTTGACCTCTTTTGTCAATTAAGTTGACTTGGTCAAGTATGTTGACTTGGTTAGCTTATTCCAAGCACATAAGTTTATAACATTCATTATAATACATTGTATTATATAGTTCACTCATAATATAAAATCTTATACATTAACATTAGAACTTTTTCTCTAATGTTTATAAATTATCTCCACCTTATAACATTCCTCTTTTACTACTATATGGTTCCCAACCATATTATATAATCCATTTATTTCATACTCTTATTTATATTATATATACACATATGAATTATAAGATTCATTTATTAAATGATACATCTTATCATTTTATGTAAGGTGGTCAATCTCATTTAGTTGTGTTATTTACACATACTCATATTAAGATTATGATTATAATGTTATGTAATAGTATGTTATTAAACTAACAAATTTATTTAAATACCCCACCTTATTTTATAATTCCATTTACTCACCATTAGTCTCATTATTTCATTTGAATATTATCACTTATACTAGTTTCACTTTAATCACATTAATACCATATAATTATTATAACATTTATGACATTGTAGACTATAGTCTAAAATTCATTTATAACAAGTTTTATTCTCGGTACATGTAACAGCCCAGTAATCAACCCACTTGTGTGATATTGTCCACTTTGGGCCGCAGCCCGCACGGTTTTGTTTTCGGGGTACCATCCCCAAAAGGCCTCTCACAAGGCAAGAGTATCCCCACACCTATAAGGTGTGGTTCGTGCGCTCTCCCGATCGATGTGGGAGGTGACCCCTACACTGGGTATCACACTCTACCCCCCTTGGGAGCCCAGTCTTAACCCACATGTGTGATATTGTCCGCTTTGGGCCGCAGCCCGCACGGTTTTGCTTTCGGGGTACCATCCCCAAAAGGCCTCACACAAGGCAAGAGTATCCCCACACCTATAAGGTGTGGTTCGTGCGCTCTCCCGATCGATGTGGGAGGTGACCCCTACACTGGGTATCACACTCTACCCCCCTTGGGAGCCCAGCGTCCCCGCTGGCACACCGACCTGGGTCTGGCTCTGATACCATCTGTAACAGCCCAGTAATCAACCCACTTGTGTGATATTGTCCGCTTTGGGCCGCAGCCCGCACGGTTTTGCTTTCGGGGTACCATCCCCAAAAGGCCTCTCACAAGGCAAGAGTATCCCCACACCTATAAGGTGTGGTTCGTGCGCTCTCCCGATCGATGTGGGAGGTGACCCCTACACTGGGTATCACAGTACAGCCCCAAAACTTCCTTTATGTCCAATTTTACCACAAAACATTATATAATGTTACAATTATATTATTATATCATATATTATGACATTTCCACTTTATAACATAATTAACCTATTTTTTTATATAGGTTATTAAATTACCGGGAAGGCCCCACAAGTTATAGTTTAATTCCTTCAACTTCCCACAATTTTCTTTTATTACAATTTCACCAAATTACTTATGTTATGTTACATATACTATATTGTAACATTATACTCTTATAACATGTATAACCTATGGTCATATTAATTTTTGAAATGTCCAAACAGACCATGGGTCTGTCCAGATTTATCCATCAGCCCACTTAACTTTCTTAAATTACTAAATGACCCCATGTATAATATATACTTTACAATATCATTATACACTATGTATTATACATATAAATTAGTTTGATCCCAATTAATATCCCAAAAATTACCAAAATTTACCAACAGACCCCAAATCTGTTTTAAATACCATTTCCACCCAGAACTTTCGGTATTTAAAAATCCACCCCACTTATTTTGTAATTTTTACATTTTACTTATAAACTTAATATAAGGTCATAAATTAATTATTTATAACATCTAATGTGGTCAAAGCAACTTATATGGTTAATGTTTGACTATCCCATTTCGGTTTTGACTGGAACTTCTCAATATTTACGGTTTTACCCCAAATTTCTTAGAAATTACATTTTAGTCCCAAACTTAATAAAATTTTACAATTTTCATTTAAATTCATTTCTAGGTCTAATTTTCAGCTTTATTGTTCCTTAGCCCTCCAAACTTTGTTTAATTATAGCTTTGACCCCAAAGTTTATAATATTGACATAAATAACTTAAAATTTACTTTAAAGCTTAAATAACTTAATTTAAAATGGCTAAGTACACGGCCTTACTACAACATTAATTTATAACATTAAAATACACATAAATATTCATATTAACAATAACAGTCTCGCCACCCCAATATTTTTATAAATTGTATTTTAACCCCATTAATTATTCTTATGACATCATAAGTCATTTTAATACCAATTAACCTAGCCAAAAGTGTTAAATAATACTTTAACACATATTTAAGTCATATAAACCCAAATAACCCCATGGCTTATTTTAATCAAGCATAATAAGTATGTTAAAACCTTAATAACATAATATAAGGTTTACTTACTTGATAAATGCCACAAAACTTGGCCAACCACCACTTTAACTCGTGACCTATTTTTTTTTTTATAAAGGCTTAGGTTAGTTTTTGGCTCATCATTTATATATAAACTTGATTAACACATCATTAAGGTAAGGATTTAGCTTACTTTGTCAAGATTGAACCTAAGCTTGGTTTCCACTCTTCTGGACAGAACATTCCCCAAGGTTTAAGCATCATTTCGGCCACATTTTATGCAAGGAAGAAAGACACAAATTAGTCTTAATGTCTTACGGCACCTAAAGGAGTAAAAATGGACTTAACAAGTCATGATTTTACCTTGGTATTGTAAGGCTTTTCAAGGAATTAAATCGCCTGATTTTTGAAGCATAAGAAGAGTGTTAAATCATCTTCTAAACCAAGGAACAAAAACCGTAAATGAGAAGGTAAGAAACAAGTTAAGTTACCTTGTATAAAATTGTTTAAAATGGAGTTTTGGTGCAAAATCTGCCACCAAATGAAGTGGTTGGAGTTGCTACTGATTCAACTTGTTAACTGGAAGATAATGAGTGGGAGAAACCAAAGGAATCAGATATTGAAAGGCTAGAGATCAAGATAGAGTCTTAAAGCACATTTTTACCTTATAAGTGGTTTAAGCTTACTTCCCCCTTGATTTTTGATTTCCAGCCAAAATGGAGTTGATCTTCCAAGGTGAAATCTCTGATAATGAGAGTAGGAATGAGGTTAATGCTTTTTTCATTGGAAAGAGGAAGAAAAGAGGAAGAGAATGGACTATACCATGAATTGAATGCTTACGTTAATCAAAGTGAGTTGATTTTCTAATGAGCTTGCTTCCTAGATCAACTATGGAGAAAATGAGAGGTTTTTCTGCTGTGCTCTCAGCTGGAATGGGGTAGAAGGAAAGAGAAAGTCTAAATTAGCTTTTAAGGTAAGATAAGCTAAAGTAAGGAATAGTAACATGGTGACTCATTTACTTTGCTAGATATTTTGGTAGTATAATTATAGTGGTACCAGCTCACTTTACCGCTCATCCTTGGTCAATTTTGGGGGTCAATGTTGACCATTGACCATCTTAGTCAATTAAGACTCAAATTGGTACTATTTGGATACTATTCACATTTTGGTGTCAAACTTTGGATTTTTTTGTAAATCTCTTGATTTAGAGTTACTAATGTGATACTAAGTAGTACACATGTTAATTAAGGTGTATACAAGGCTATTTAGCCACTTAAAGTCAATTTTTGAACACATTCTTAAAAATGTGTCTTAAGGAGTTTTAGAGCTCCTTTTTGTGTTTTAACTATTTCTAGAGTTTGGTTTGCTTTGGTAATGGTTTTATTATGTTAATAACTTATTTATAAGGTTTAGGAATCCACTTTGGACCCTAATCAAAGTTACACAATCCTTAAGGCTTCTTTAGAGCATATAATTGCTTTAAGTGATTTTTAAGCATGTTTTTGCTTGTTTTTTATTTGGGATTGTTACCCAATATTGGTAAGGCATGTTTTAGCCTTAATACATCATTAGTAGATGTTTAAATCATAGTTTATTAGTTAGGGTTATTTCATTTCCTTTCTACAGAAATCCCTTCAAGAGTCTCCTCCTTCATTTTGCTCTCATGCACGATTAAATCAGAACACAATTCTTCAAAGGACACAGAAGAGACTTTGTCCATTTTTCCAGCATGGATGTGTAATTTAACCATTCCTTGGTGAGAGACTCCAGGAATCTTTCATTTGTTTGTTCTTTTATGAGAGATGCTCCGATAGTCTTAATTTCTATTAAGATTTGATTGAACCATTCAATGGCATAAGCTAGACTTTCCCCATCTAACATCTTGAAGTTGTTAAATTCTCTTTTGAATTGCTTCTCTTTCACCTTTCGGATAGATTATGTTCCTTGATATGCAATCTTGAGAAAGTCCCATACTCCTTTCGCAGTTTGGATTCCTAGAACTCTTCCTTGATCAACATCAGAGAGAGAAGACACTAGGATACATAGAGCTTGCTTATTTTTATTGATCAACTTTTCATCGTCCTCAATCCATTGTTCCTCAGGCTTATCTTGAAGCCGTCCTTTTATAGTAACTACCTTCCAAACTTTGTAATCCACGGACATTAGTTGCGCTTCCATTTGCTCACACCATTTTGATTAGTTCAATTTTGTCAATTTAGGAGCTTTAACATTGTACGAACTCATCTTCACGATCTACCTTGAAGCGTTAGCCTCGTTAGAAGGTAAACCTGCTCTGATACCACTTGTAAATTTGTGATATGACTACCCAGAACGCTCAGTATAGATCTGAGCTAAGTGACAATGAACAAGGTAAACGAAACAGAGATATAGAAGCATACTCAACCACTAATCTTTATTAATAGTTTGAAAAACTCCTCACTTGATTTGTTCAACACTTTGAACAATCACACTCAAGTCTAACATTATAGACTAAATGCTATCGTCTTGATAACAATGGAACCTAATCGCTCACTTTTCTTAAAGGTTAAATCATCGTATAGCAGGAACTCTGTTTTTGCAATCCCCACAAGCGTAAATGAATTTGTTGAGTATAAGGCTGACATAGGCTCTGTTCGGCATGACTGTTTTGACAGCATATTTGACAACAGGTTTGTGCTGGCATAAATACAGCATATTTGCTGGCAGGTTTACGTTGACATAAATGCAGCTATTTTGAAAACTGCTGTTTGGCAGTGCGGCATATATGCAGCATGTTTGGTTAAGTTAGTTATATGTAGTGTGTTTGCCGTTTTCGTATTACAATTACAATTTATTATATTACACTACGTAACTTTATTTTGTTAGTAAAAATAAATAGAAAAATTTACAAACAATATATTACTATGAGTATTTAATTTACAATAAAAAACTTGAGAAAGCAAAGAAAATAAAAAATATTTATATAACCAATAAAATTTTAATTTTTATTATTTAAGAAAAACTTGTAACTTCTAAACAATATATTGTTATTATCTAAATTTTATAGTTCTTACAAATATAAAAAGTGTAAAAAAGAGAACAAGCGTTTCAAATTTTCTGACAATGTTGTGTGAATTTATTTAGTGAAAATGTAACTTTTAATAATATATAATATTTTTGTAACTTTGTATGTTAATAAATTTATATACTTTCATATTTCTATATACTTTTTTAATATTTTAATTTATATATCAACAAGTGTGTATATTTATTGGTTTTTTAATTTTATTAATCTATGTGGTATTACAAATAATATATTGTAGATTTGTATTATTAATGTGGTTTTTTTTAATTTGGCTAAAGAAGTAGTACTATTTTTTATAAATTATTTGAAGTATTATGTAATTTGTAACAAATAAAGTAACTTGTAAAAAATGTCTTTTTTTTAAACAGCATGTCTAAGCTACATCTATATGTAGCCATCCTGGCTACATCTCTTATTTTATTTTATTTTTACAAAAAAGTAAACAACCAATTTGGACTAATCCGGCTACTTCACGTGCGCCTGATTTGGTGTTTTTTCATTTTTTTTTCTTTTTCTTTCTTAATCATAAAATTTTAAATTGTTATAACTTTTAATATATAAGTCTAAAATGAAAAAAATTATATCATTGTTCACCTAAATTCAAGCTCTTCAAAACAAGACCAGTCATGGATATGTTTTGACATCTTTTTAAAAAATTATTTTTGCATGTATACGATGATTTTTTACCGTGAGAATTTATGTACATATTTTAATGTGAGAATGTACATGTTTGAATCTGACGATGTACATGTTCAAATGTGAGAATGTACATGTTTTAATGAACATTTGTACATGTTTGTATGACCATCCGTACATGTCTGTATGACTATCTGTACAAGTGTTCTTTCTTATATGTACAAGTTTTAATCTAAGAATGTACATATTTAGTGATTCTTACACGTTTATGTGACCTTCTGTATGTTTTTAATGTACATGTTTTTACGTGAGGATGTACATGTTTTAGTGAACATTTGTACAGGTTTGTATGACCATCTGTACAAGTTTTTTTTATGTTCTGTGCATTATACATGTAAAAATAATTTTTTTTAAAGTTGTCAAAATATATTCATAACTGGTCTTGTTTTGAAGAGCTTGAATTTAGGTGAACAATGATATAATTTTTTTTCATTTTGGACTTATATATTAAAAGTTACAACAATTTAAGTTATTATTATTGTTGTGATAAAGGAAAAAAAAGGGGGAAAAAAAAAGAAAAGAGCTTCACGCCCGCTGCCGAACCGAACTTCCAAGTTTTTTAATTATAAAACCATCCTCTCCCTTATTTAATATTACAAAACCACCCCTTCCCTTATTTTATATTATAAAACCACCATTTCCCCTATTTTTTAAATTATAAAATCACCCATAGATGTAGCCATCTAGCTACAACCACTTGTAGCCAAGAAATTGGGTTTTTTAAATCAGTAATTGCATTATGAAGTGAGTAAAGAATCGGAAGTGAAAGCACAGAAACGAAAAAGTAGCATTTGTTGCGGGCATTTATGCTGACATTTATGCTATCATTTATACTGACATTTATGCTCGTTCAACCGAACAACAAAAACAAATAAAAGAGTCCAAAACGACATATGCTGGTACATTTATGCTGTCCATTTATGCTCAAAAACATTGAACCGAACTGTTTGGTTTGTCACACACAGGGGCGGACCCAAGCGGGGTCCCGAACCCCATAACTTTGCTGATAATAAAAAAGCTAATTTGTTTAAAGTACTGTTTTAATAAAATAAAATTGAGTAAAATACTGAAAGTTGATAATAATTTAGTGGTAGATACATGTTCCTATATATGTGAGGTTGTAAGTTCAATTATAGTCGAACTATTTTTAGGTTTTTAAGGTTATGAAACAAAATTACTTCTTTTATCTCATGTTAAAGTCTAACCTCACCAGGTAATATGTTTTAACTATTTAAAAACCGAGTCTAATTTACAAATACTATCTACTTATTTGAAATTTAATATTACCTTAAAAATTGATATATATATATATTAATACTCAATAAATTTATGACCACACATTTATATACCTCCAAATATAATATATTAATATCAAGAAAAAAATTTGAACCCATAAGATTTGATTTCTAGGTCCGCCACCGGTCACTCGTGACCCCGAATGAAAAAAATACAAACGAGCAACTATCCAAAAAGTGTTTGGGATCTGGATGTTTTTTTCGAAATCAAAGGTTCTGGATGTGTTAGGAAAATGAGGAGCCAAGTTTCTAATTCTTCTCCGGAAATAGAAACCATAAGCTTTGGAGTTAATCTTGCGGCAACAAAAGGTTTCAGAGATGTCCTGATTATCATCAACACAAAGGAAACGATGGACATGGTGATGAAGATGGTGACCAGAAATCAAGAGGAGACTGTAGACACCAAAAATTCTTACCCCCTAAAGCAAAATTTAGATAAATAAAATAAGTGGGTCGTCGCCTTTCCTTTTAAAACTTGTTCATGTGCATACCAGAACGAAACGGTCATCTTATAACAAATTTTCTAAATCAGTTTTCAAAGCATCAGTTTTAAAACCCGTCCCCTTTCATTACTTACTTATTTTACCATTTTATTTTTGAATTATTTCATGTTCCGTTTTATTCACTTATTTATTTGCCTATTTGTTTTATTTTGGGTCATGCTATTTCATTAATTGTTTATTTTTATCTAATTTCATTTCATTGATACCTTTACTTGTATTTTCTTTATCAGTACATGTACTTATTTTGTTTTTATCATTGTTAGTTTTAGAATTACTTTCATCATTTTACATACATTTCGTTTTGTCGCTAATTTGATTAGGCTCTGTCTCATCTCATTTTATTTGTTACTTCTTTTTTGTAATCTTATTTACTGCTATTCGTACATGTATAATTCAATTTCCATTTTTAGGACATTCAACTTTATTTTATTTCCATCATACTAGTTCATTATTTCATGTACAGTTTTATTTTATTTTTTTATTATATTTTGTATTTTATTATTCACATTCCTTTATTATATGACTCTAAAAAAGAAAACATTTTGTTTTATTAGATTGAATTTTTTTCGTTTAACTGTATATCCCTGTTTAGAACAATAACGTTGTCGAAGAATCTATTTAGTTTAAAATAGAGCCCAATATTCTTTCCCACATTTGAACTGGCCCAATTCTTCAACAACCCACTCAATTAATTTCTTCATCGACCCAGCCCATGTCTCAATTAACCAGCTCTGTCTTTTTATCCAGAACACCATCTCAACCCTAGGTCACACCAGTGTTGCCTTTATAAACTGAAAAAACAAAAGAGACCGAGAGGACTACAGTGCTCTTCCTCAAAATCAGCAGCCGTCACCATTTCCGAAAATCATTCGCCTCTGTTCATATACCTCATTTTTCTCGTCATCTCGTAGTTATTCACCGATGACAATCTGTTAGGATGTAATTATTTATTCCTAAGGTTGTGTTAAGTGTTGAACCGGCTCCGGTCCGTTCTGGTCCGTTCTTGGGTTATGTTAGAGTTGTGTTTTATATTAGTGTGGTTAGTCTTAGTTAGCATTAGTTCAGTGAGTGTAGATAGAAACGCCGCATTGGCTAAGTTTCTGGGTTCATCTTTCTTCTTCCTGTAGTTCCTCCTTTCTTTCTTCTAATCCTTCCACGTTGCGTATGAATCGATCCTTGCTTTAGTTGAAATATTATCATGGTATCAGAGCAGTGATTCCATTTTTCCAATCCCTAATCAGATTTCAATCTTCGGCACCCTTTTTCCCCTTCTTTCAATCTTCACAACTTATACCCTAATTCACCTGATTCCATGGCGAACGAAGACGATCCGTCAAAGAACAATGAGAAGCTCAAAGATGTCGAAGGTTCAAATAAATCTGGTTCCGATGCCGGAATTCAATGTGGAGACCCGCTGTATCTCACTAGTGCGGACAACCCTGGGCTACTCTTGGCGAACAAATTCGACGGTCGTGGCTTCGCGTGTTGGAAGATGCAAATGACGATTGCTCTCAGCTCCAAGAACAAGATGGTTTTCGTCAATGGGACCTTGAAGAAACCAACGGAGAATCCAGTCGAGGCGCAAGCGTGGTTCAGATGCGACTTGATGGTTCGCATGGATCCTGATGGCTCTGGAGAAGAACATTGCAGAAACGGTGTTGTTCGCTCCCACGGCTGCGCACTCCTGGAAACAATTATGCTCAAGATACGATGGGGCGGACGCGGCACGAATTTACGAGCTAGAGCATAGATTGGCTACCACCACTCAAGGAAGTGATACGGTGACCGACTACTTCAACAAGATCAAGAAGATATGGGATGAACTCGATGCTAGCGAGACAGTACCCAGTTGTGAATGCCAAAATTGCACTTGCGGAGCTTCAGATAAATTTGGGGAGTACGTCCGAAAAGGAAGAGCCACCAAATTCTTGATGGGATTAAGCGATAAATTCGCTGCCATTCGTGGGAATGTGTTGATGATTTCTCCCCTACCCTCGATTGAGTCGATTTTCTCTCTGTTGATCCAAGAAGAGCGAACAAAACAACTCACCACTGCCAATTCGACCGATGGAGGAAATTCCTTGTCGTTTGCGGTTGATCAAAACAAAAGAGGGTTTGGGAAACCCTACCAAGCCAACACCAGACGGGCCAACATGCAGTGTGGGCATTGCAACAAATTAGGTCATACGGAAGAGCGGTGCTTCCAGAAAATTGGGTTCCCACCAGGATGGAGGAACCCCAAAGGGAAGAAGAGCAACGCCAATGCAGTAGGCACACAAGAGATGAAAGGTGAAGAGACGAGTGGGATTCCTCAGAAAGATCCATTTGGTGGAATACTTTCAGCGGACCAAATGAGCAAGTTGTACGATTACATCAGCAAGTCACACCCGAACAACAAGGATGTGTAAGCTGCTGAGTACTCAAACTGCGGTTTTGGTGGTAGCAATTCTCATTTCTCCTTCTGCTTAACTGGTGTGAATGCAACTGGTTTTCCTGATGCGCGCTTTCTTGATAATGCTGGTTGTGTGGAGGATCTGTGTACGCATGATATAAATCCTCCTAATCCCCCTGTTAACTTAAGAAATGTGAATGCCTGTGATGCAAAACAGAAAGGTTATTGTATGAATTTTTCTGACTCTTACGTAGGTTTTAGAAACCTGATTGCTTCTAGTGCAAAGAATCAAAAACATGATGTTTTGCCATTTCTGATTGGATTATAGACTCAGGTGCCTCAGACCATATGTGCGGAGATTTAAGTTTGTTTAGTAAATATCATGAATTGGACAAACCTCATACTGTGGGCATGCCTGATGGGCATCCCCAACTGGTAAAAAAGGAGAAGTCAGATTAGATCCTGTTTGTTTTAAAAGGTGTTCTATTCGTTCCCTCTTTCAGATTCAACCTTATATCAGTTAGTAAGCTCTATGAGGATTTAAAGGGTCAGGTTCTGTTTAACTCACAAAGCTGTTTTTATCAGGACTTTAAGAGGAGTCAACCCATCCGAATTGGAAAGTTGTACAAGGGGCTTTATGTCTTGGATTGGAACTATGATAGAAGAAACCAAGAAGATCATACGTCCTTAGCATGTAAAGATAGGCTTGTTAGTCTTGGTTTTGATTTTCATGACAAAGCAAATCTTTAGCATCATAGGTTAGGACATGTGCCCAAAGATAAACTCTTGAAGCTTGATCTCATTGATTCTTTGTATAGGGATAAGCAAATCGTTTGTGAGTCATGCTGTAGGTCAAAGAGTCATAGGCTCCCCTTTAAATCCAGTAGCATAAAAAGTCACGATATTTTTGATCTAATACATGCTGATTTGTGGGGTCCGTACAAGTTAAAAACTCATGATGGAAATCTTTATTTTCTTACTATTGTTGATGATAAGAGTAGGGCTACATGGACTCATTTGTGTTCTAGCAAGGCTGAATCCTTCAACATAATCATTCTTTTCTTTAAAATGGTTGAAACTCAATTTCAGAAAAAGGTAAGAATTCTAAGAACTGACAATGCTTATGAGCTTGGAAGTTCCCAATATGCCACTGATTTTCTTAAAAGGAATGGAATAATGCATCAAACCACGTGCGTTTACACTCCACAACAAAATGGTGTTGTGGAGCGTAAACATAGGCACATCCTTGAGACAGCAAGGTCCCTTATGTTTCATTTTGGACTGTCATTGAAGTTTTGGGGAAAAGTGTGCTGACTGCTACTTACCTAATAAATAGAATGCCTCTGAGCAGCATAGACAACAAAAGTCCCTTTGAAATTATTTATCAAACCAAACCGGATTGCTATGAGCTGAAATGTTTTGGTTGTTTGTGTTTTGCTAACATAAACAAGTCTCAGCATGACAAGTTTGCCTCTAAGTCTGTTAAGTGTATATTTCTTGGATATCTCCAAGGGAAGAAAGGATACACACTTCTGGACTTGGATAATAACAAAATTATTTACAATCGTGATGTTGTCTTTCATGAGAATCTTTATCCCTTTATGAATAATGATAATGAGAAGGGTTCTGTTTCTTTAGAAAATACTGACATGTTTGTTTATGAGTCTGGTGATAATACCCCAAGAGAAGCAGAGAATGATTTGTGCAGGGAGGGTTCCGACAGATAAATGCTGTCAGATGATTTCTTGGGTGTTGAAGAGCCAGTTCAGACAACTGAATCCACCGATGCTGGGACAACTGAACCAGATCCAGTAAACCCCATGGATCACGAGCAGCAAAATGAACATGAAGGTGCAGAGGAAGGAGCTGCTCTCACACGCTCCTCCAGAGAAAGAAACCCACCCAAACATCTGGAAGACTACATTGTAGGACAGTCTTCAATATATGAAAAAGATAAGCTTCTCTCTGATCCTTTCTCCAAAATCTTGCTAGATAGAATATCCAAAGCACACTGCATGACTTCTGGATTCATTAAAAATTCTGAGACTGACTTCAATCTGATTTCTCTGGATGAAAGTGATACCATTGTTTCCTCTGTTCTTACTGGGCAGAATCACTGTTTCTTTCCTGATCAGAGACTCACTCATACTTGTCTTAGTGTCAATATGCATGAGCATTGTGAACCTACTTTGTTTGTTGAAGCTGTGAAGGACCCTAGGTGGGTAGATGCTATGACTGAGGAATTTAAAGCTTTGGATAGAAATAAAACATGGGATCTTGTTGACTTACCCCTAGGAAAGAAGGCTGTGAAATGCAAGTGGGTCTATAGAGTTAATGTAATACTCCGTATTTTCGTTTTTCAGATTTCGTTACATAACATTCTGGTTTGTGATATTAATTATGTTATGTGGTGCCGTGTTTAGTAATTGGGACGTCGGAGGCAATTAATTAAAAGACGGGGGCAAGGAGGTCGTTTCCCCTCTTTTATTTTGGTGAGACTTATTAAGGTAAATAAGTCATTTATTTCTCATTCTCAATTCACGATCATTTGCAAACCGCTCGTTCATTCTCTCGACAGTTTTGAGCGCTTCTCCCTCCATTTCCTGCTCATCCCTTGGTATTGGTTCTGGAGTCTGTGTGTTGCTGCTGCATTTGGTTCGATTCTTGATCTGTCGTCGTTTGTCTTGTCTCTGCGGTAATTCAGGTTTGGTTTCTCCTTTGGTTTCGGTGGTTTCGCTTCTGTTTTGAGAAGGATAGCTTTCTGATTGTTGAATGCTGGTTGTGAATTCAGCGTTGATCTGGGCTTCCCTCTATGCTGTTCGTCTGGTTGCGTGTGGGCAGTGTCTGGACTGAATCTTCTCTGCAATTGAAGTAAGTGGGGGATGGATCGGGGTTGTTTACTCACCCTCGGGGACTGTTTCGTTCTAATTGTGTTTTGATTGGGTGTTTTGCTTTTGGTTTGTTGTTAATCGCGTGGCTAAACCCCCGAGGGTACTGATTTACCATTCCGTGGATTGGGTGAGTGGTTGGTATTGATTTGGTTGGATTTCTGCGCGTTGTTTTTCGCTCTGTATTTCGTCAGTTTTCGCGCTGTCCGAACATCTGTCCGAACTTGGAAGTTCGGACAGTGCATCGGGCGCGTTTGTTTTTGAAGGTTTTGAAGTGTCCGAACTTCAAAGTTCGGACCTGACTCTAGGATGGATTTTCGAAAGTTTCGACGTGTGTCCGAACTTGCAAGGTAGGACGCAAAGTTCGGAACTAAGAGGATTCTGGCTTTCAACTCTCGACTTACGTCCGAACTTCGATGTTCGGACGTAAGTTCGGACATTTGTATCTCCGCGACCTCTGATTCTCGGCCTCTGTCCGAACTTGCAAGGTCGGACGCAAGTTCGGACATGCCACTGTTTTGAGCATAACTTCTCTGTTTTAGCTCCGTTTTGCGTTCCGTTTGCGGGGTTGGTTTCCCCTATTTGTGTACAAGCTTCTTAGCTGTTTATATGCATTTTTATGCGCTTAAGATCTGTTTTGTGAGCTTTTGGTTTTGGGACCTAGTTACTTTGCTTCTGAGCCTTGGATAGTCGGGTCGGGCTGTCCCGTAGCATGCTGCGCAGGAATTCCTTCTGTTTATATCCTTAGGGTCTCCCTTGGTTATTTGACCGACGGGTCTGTTAGCTGTCTCTACGGCTTCTGTTGTGGGATCCTCGGATCCATAGGACCTTATGTGTGTCCTTCTGTTGTGTTAGCTTGTTTCTAGTGTCCCATTCTTCTGTTCTGTTCTGAAGGTCCGACTGTGTTTTGAAGTGTTATGCCGTTCTGCTCTGCTTCTGTTTTGTGGTTTCATTCGGTCTGTTTTTATTGACTCCGCTATCCTCTCTGTTTATAAGTATTCTTCTGCTTCTGTTTTGAGTAGGCTTCCTTGAGGAAGTCTTCTGCTTGCTGGGCTGTTTAGCTCACCCCTTTACTTTGTTGCAGATTGAGCTCGTGGGATCTTCTCTCCTCGTCCCCTTCTGGAGCTTGTTTATTTTATGTGCCTTTAGACTTTGTTTTCTTGCGCTTTGGACGCTTTAGTACTTTGTGTAGCCTTTGGGCCTTTCGCTTTGTATTTGACTTGTAAGCCTTTGGATCTTGTAAACTCTTTTGGATTTATACAAGTTTCTTATTCGGTTTTGGGATTCGTTTGCTTAGAGCCTTGCGACGTTAGGTAGTAGACTCGCGGCGTGTAACGGCCCTAACTCCTAGGCCGGTTTTGGGGTCGTTACATTTAGTGGTATCAGAGCCAGGTTGCTCGTTCTTTGGTGTCTGTGGGGCTTTGTCTGCATGTGTGGGTGTCTGAAAGGTCTGCTGTTTGCTGCTTGTTGGTTTCTGATAAATTTTGATGTTGTATCTTCAGTATGCCTCCCCGACGTTCAGGACGTGGTGCAGCTGCAGGCGATGCTCCCCAGGGGGACATTGCAGAGATTGTGCAGCAGGTGGTGACCCAGGTGCTGCAGACTGTAGGGGCCACTGCTGGTCAGGCGGCAGGAGCCGGTAACGCGGGGGGCAATAATGTGAAGGCGCTTCAGGAGTTTCTGAAGCTGAAGCCACCTTCCTTTGATGCTAGTGGCGACCCACAGGAGGCGAGCCACTGGATCACTGCCATTGAGGACCTTCTGCGGGTCATGGGATGTGAGGAGGATCAGAAAGTCGGATTTGCTACCTTCATGTTTCAGTCGGAGGCGAAGGAGTGGTGGAAGACGGTCGAAGGGAAGTACCCCCACCCATGGACATGGGAGCAGTTTAGGGGCTGCTTCAATCAGCAGTTCTATCCCGACGTCTTTCGTGATCAGAAGATTGTAGAGTATGGGAGGCTTCGCCAGACGAAGGAGATGTCAGTAGATGAGTGAGGAAGTTTATCTCCCTTTCGAAGTTTGTGCCTGAGCCAGATGATAACCGGAAGGCTAGGAAGTTTGAGGCTGGTTTGAGGGGTGATTCGAGCTGCTGTGGCACCTTTTCGCCACAAGACTTTCCGGGATGTGGCCGATGTGGCGTTGGTGGTGGAGTCTGAGCTGCAGGCTAGGCAGCGGTTGAGAAGAGGGACCAGAGGCCCGATAAGGGCAAGGACCAGAAGAGGAAGGGTCGTGTGGAGGAGCCGAGAGGCGTGAGCAGACTTCTTCTCAGAAGAAGAAGTATAGAGGAGACCGGGGTTCTTCTTCATCAGCATCTCCTGCTGTGGAGAAGTGTGCGGAGTGTGACCGTTTCCATCCTGGGCGGGAGTGCTACAGGAAGTCCGGGGCGTGCTTCAAGTGTGGTTCGCTAGACCATCGCATTGCCCAGTGTCCACAGGCTAGAGGTGGAGGTAGCAGTGGCGGTTCTGAGGGCCGAGGAGCTGGTTCAGGGTCCGGGCAGAAGACTGATCAGAAGAAGCCCCAGACCCAGGCTCGTGTGTACGCTCTAGCTGGTGAGCGAGACCGCGACTCAGGCCGTGTTGTGTCAGGTATTCTTCAGATCTCTTCTCAGCCAGTTTTCTGCTTGTTT
Source organism: Limonium bicolor (assembly GCA_023374045.1). Lineage (NCBI taxonomy): Eukaryota > Viridiplantae > Streptophyta > Magnoliopsida > Caryophyllales > Plumbaginaceae > Limonium > Limonium bicolor. The sequence continues at coordinate 150,539,274 of CM041780.1, forward strand.
GATTCAGGAGCTACCCACTCTTTTGTGTCTGCTGATTTAGTGGGTAGTCTCGGGTTGTCTGCTGTGCCTTGTGATGTGGATTTGTGTATTTCTAGCCCGCTGAGTGGCGTACCTGCTTGTGTACTTGATTCTGTGTGTAAGTCGGTTCCGGTAGTGATTATGGATAGGAACTTGTCTGCTGATTTGATCCCTATGCGTATGTCTTGCTTCGATGTGATTTTGGGCATGGACTGGCTAGCAGAGCACCATGCCCAGATAGATTGTGCAGCTAGGAGAGTTGTGTTTGATAGACCGGGTGAGACCCGTTTTGCTTTTGTGGGGAATTCCATTCCTTGTGCTCCTGTGTTGGTGTCTGCTATGCAGGCAGTCCGTTCCTTGAGGAAGGGCTGCCAGGGGTTTCTTTGCTTTGTACCTGAGGTTAAGGAGGGATCCCGGTTGGAGGAGATCCCCATTGTGTGTGAGTTCCCTGAGGTGTTCCAGGACGATGTGCCAGGACTACCACCTGATCGTGAGGTGGAGTTTTCTATTGAGTTAGCGCCAGGGACTCAGCCTATCTCTAAGGCTCCCTATCGCATGAGTCCGGCAGAGCTTAAGGAGCTGAAGGTGCAGCTGCAGGATCTTCTGGATAAGGGCTTCATTCGCCCTAGTGTGTCTCCATGGGGAGCACCGGTGTTGTTTGTGAAGAAGAAGGATGGCTCCTTCAGATTGTGCATCGACTACAGGGAATTGAATAAGGTTACCATCAAGAATCGGTATCCTCTTCCCCGCATTGATGATCTCTTCGACCAGTTGGCAGGGGCGACAGTCTTCTCGAAGATCGACTTGCGTTCTGGATATCATCAGCTGAAGATTAAGGCCGAGGATGTGCTAAGTCTGCATTTAGGACCCGATGGGCATTATGAGTTCTTGGTCATGCCTTTTGGTTTGACCAATGCCCCGTCGTTCTTCATGGATATGATGAACAGAGTTTTCAAACCTTTCTTGGATTCTTTTGTAGTTGTGTTTATTGACGACATCTTGGTGTACTCCAAGAGTGTTGAGGATCATAAGGAGCATCTGAGGATGGTTCTACAGACGTTGAAGGAGAAGGAGTTGTATGCTAAATTGAAGAAGTGCGAGTTCTGGTTGGATAGAGTGGTGTTTCTTGGCCACGTGGTTTCGAAGGATGGTATTTCTGTGGACCCGGAGAAGATTAAGGCAGTTATGGAGTGGGCGAAGCCCACTAGTGTGTCCGAGGTGCGCAGTTTTCTGGGATTGGCTGGGTATTATAGGAAGTTCGTGGAGGGCTTTTCTAAGATTGTATCTCCCTTGACTCGTCTTCTTAGGAAGGATGTCAAGTTTGATTGGAGTGAGGCGTGCCAGGAGAGCTTCCAGGAGTTGAAGATGAGGTTGACTTCGGCTCCGATTTTGACGTTGCCTTCTGGGACAGAGGGCTTCGAGGTGTTCTGTGACGCTTCCCACAGAGGGTTGGGGTGTGTTCTGATGCAGCAGGGAAAGGTGGTAGCGTATGGGTCACGACAGTTGAAGCCGTATGAGAAGAATTATCCTACCCATGACCTGGAGCTAGCTGCTGTGGTCTTCGCCTTGAAGATCTGGCGGCACTATTTGTATGGGGTGACGTGTAAGGTCTACACGGATCACAAGAGTCTCAAATATCTGTTCACGCAGAAGGAATTGAATTTGAGACAGCGGCGCTGGTTGGAGCTGTTACATGACTACGACCTGGAGATCCTCTACCATCCGGGTAGAGCGAATGTGGTGGCTGATGCCTTGAGCCGTAGGGGTGCTCCTGGACTTGCTTGTTCGTTGTCAGGGGTTCAGAGGTCTGCTTTTGAGCTTCAGCGTATGGGGATTTGGGTTGTTCGGTCAGACCGTGCCGGGATGATTGCTTCGATTCAGGTCCAGTCTACTTTGATTGAGCGGATCAGAGAGGGTCAGAAGACTGATGCTGAGTTGTGTAAGATCAGAGAGAAGTTGGCAGATGAGCAGGAGTCAGAGTTTTCTGTGTCCAGCGATGATTGTCTACGCTTCAGGGGCAGAGTCTGTGTGCCTAGTGGAGGCGACCTTAGGCGGGAGATTATGCAGGAGGCTCATGGAGCTCCTTATTCTGTGCACCCAGGAGGGGTGAAGATGTACCGGGACCTCCGAGAGTCCTTTTGGTGGGCGAATATGAAGAGGGAGATTTCCGATTTTGTGGCTCGTTGCCAAACCTGTCAGCAGGTGAAGGCTGAGCATCAGCGACCTGCGGGTCTTCTGCAGCCTCTTCCCGTTCCTGAGTGGAAATGGGAGAGCGTTGGCATGGATTTTATTGTGGGGTTGCCTAGGACATCTTCTGGGTACGATGCGCTGGGTGATTGTGGACCGGTTGACGAAGTCAGCTCACTTCTTGCCTGTGAGGAAGACCTTCAGCCTGGAGCGCCTGGCTCGGCTGTATATTGATGAGATTGTGAGGTTGCACGGTGTGCCGGCGACGATCGTTTCGGACAGAGATCCGAGATTTGTATCTCGCTTCTGGCGAAGCCTGCATAAGGCGTTAGGGACGAATTTGGCTTTCAGTTCGGCTTATCATCCTCAGACCGATGGGCAGACGGAGAGGACGAATCAGATTTTGGAGGACATGTTGAGGGCTGTGTGCTCGACTTCGGGGGCAGTTGGGATCAGCATGTGACCTTGATTGAGTTCGCCTACAATAATAGTTTCCAATCGAGCATTGGGATGGCTCCATATGAGGCGTTGTATGGTAGGCGCTGTAGATCTCCTATTTGTTGGGATGACCTGCGGGAGAGGGCAATTGTAGGTCCTGAGTTGGTGCAGGGAGCTGTGACAAAGTCAAGACTATCAGGGAGCGTTTGTTGGTTGCCCAGAGCCGGCAGAAGAGTTATGCAGATCAGAGACGCCGTCCGCTTGAGTTTCAGGTGGGAGACCACGTGTATCTAAAGATCTCTCCAGTTCGGGGTGTGGTTCGTTTTGGGAAGCGAGGCAAGCTGAGTCCTCGGTTCGTAGGGCCTTTTGAGGTGCTTGGGAAGGTTGGGCCGGTGGCTTACAGATTGGCATTGCCACCAGCTCTAGCTGGAGTGCATGACGTGTTCCATGTGTCGATGCTCAGGAAGTATCTACATGATCCTTCGCATGTGATTGACTATGGTCAGCTTCGACTCAGAGATGATTTCACCTATGAGGCAGTTCCGGTTCGTATTTTAGCTCGGGATGTTCGTCGGCTTCGTAGCAAGACACTGCCTATGGTTAAGGTGCAGTGGTCTGATCAGTCCGAGCGTGAGGCGACGTGGGAACTCGAGGAGGAGTTGCGTGCTAAGTTTCCGTCCCTTTTCGAGCAGTGAGGTATGTTGAATTTCGAGGACGAAATTCCTTTTAAGGGGGGAGTGATGTAATACTCCGTATTTTCGTTTTTCAGATTTCGTTACATAACATTCTGGTTTGTGATATTAATTATGTTATGTGGTGCCGTGTTTAGTAATTGGGACGTCGGAGGCAATTAATTAAAAGACGGGGGCAAGGAGGTCGTTTCCCCTCTTTTATTTTGGTGAGACTTATTAAGGTAAATAAGTCATTTATTTCTCATTCTCAATTCACGATCATTTGCAAACCGCTCGTTCATTCTCTCGACAGTTTCTTGAGCGCTTCTTCTCCCTCTACTTCCTGCTCATCCCTTGGTATTGGTTCTGGAGTCTGTGTGTTGCTGCTGCATTTGGTTCGATTCTTGATCTGTCGTCGTTGTCTTGTCTCTGCGGTAATTCAGGTTTGGTTTCTCCTTTGGTTTCGGTGGGTTTCGCTTCTGTTTTGAGAAGGATAGCTTTCTGATTGTTGAACTGCCTGGTTGTGAATTCAGCGTTGATCTGGGCTTCCCCTCTACTGCTGTTCGTCTGGTTGCGTGTGGGCAGTGTCTGGACTGAATCTTCTCTGCAATTGAAGTAAGTGGGGGATGGAATCGGGGTTGTTTACTCACCCTCGGGGACTGTTTCGTTCTAATTGTGTTTTGATTGGGTGTTTTGCTTTGGTTCTGTGTTGTTAATCGCGTGGCTAAACCCCCGAGGGTACTGATTTACCATTCCGTGGATTTGGGTGAGTTTGGTATTGATTTTGGTTGGATTTCTGCGCGTTTGTTCGCTCTGTATTTCGTCAGTTTCGCGCTGTCCGAACATCTGTCCGAACTTGGAAGTTCGGACAGTGCATCGGGCGCGTTTTGTTTTTGAAGGTTTTGAAGTGTCCGAACATCGGTCCGAACTTCAAAGTTCGGACCTGACGCTAGGATGGATTTTCGTAAAAGTTTCGACGTGTGTCCGAACTTGCAAGGTCGGACGCAAGTTCGGACACTAAGATGATTCTGGCTTTCAACTCTCGACTTACGTCCGAACTTCGATGTTCGGACGTAAGTTCGGACATTTGTATCTCCGCGACCTCTGATTCTCGGCCTCTGTCCGAACTTGCAAGGTCGGACGCAAGTTCGGACATGCCACTGTTTTGAGCATAACTTCTCTGTTTTAGCTCCGTTTTGCGTTCCGTTTGCGGGGTTGGTTTCCCCTATTTGTGTACAAGCTTCTTAGGCTGTTTATATGCATTTTTATGCGCTTAAGATCTGTTTTGTGAGCTTTTGGTTTTGGGACCTAGTTACTTTGCTTCTGAGCCTTGGATAGTCGGGTCGGGCTGTCCCGTAGCATGCTGCGCAGGAATTCCTTCTGTTTATATCCTTAGGGTCTCCCTTGGGATGTTATTTGACCGACGGGTCTGTTAGCTGTCTCTACGGCTTCTGTTGTGGGATCCTCGGATCCATAGGACCTTATGTGTGTCCTTCTGTTGTGTTAGCTTGTTTCTAGTGTCCCATTCTTCTGTTCTGTTCTGAAGGTCCGACTGTGTTTTGAAGTGTTATGCCGTTCTGCTCTGCTTCTGTTTTGTGGTTTCATTCGGTCTGTTTTTATTGACTCCGCTATCCTCTCTGTTTATAAGTATTCTTCTGCTTCTGTTTTGAGTAGGCTTCCTTGAGGAAGTCTTCTGCTTGCTGGGCTGTTTAGCTCACCCCTTTACTTTGTTGCAGATTGAGCTCGTGGGATCTTCTCTCCTCGTCCCCTTCTGGAGCTTGTTTATTTTATGTGCCTTTAGACTTTGTTTTCTTGCGCTTTGGACGCTTTAGTACTTTGTGTAGCCTTTGGGCCTTTCGCTTTGTATTTGACTTGTAAGCCTTTGGATCTTGTAAACTCTTTTGGATTTATACAAGTTTCTTATTCGGTTTTGGGTTTCGTTTGCTTAGAGCCTTGCGACGTTAGGTAGTAGACTCGCGGCGTGTAACGGCCCTAACTCCTAGGCCGGTTTTGGGGTCGTTACAGTTAAACGTCATGCTGATGGGTCTTTAGAAAGATATAAGGCTAGGTTGGTAGCTAAAGGTTTCACCCAAAAGTATGGTGTTGATTATTTAGAAACTTTCTCTTCTGTTGTCAAATTCACCACTATAAAGGCCTTGGTTTCAGTTGCTGTAAAAATGAATTGGAAGATAACACAGTTGGATGTCAATAATGCGTTCCTTCATGGGGATCTCGTTGAGGATGTTTATATGGAGATTCCTGAAGGACATGCTTTAGAACATTCGGGTAAAGTCTGCAAGTTAAGGAAGTCTTTGTATGGATTGAACAAGCGTCTAGACAATGGCATCAAAAGTTGAGTGATTTCTCAAGGTGTCAAGGTTTTAGACAGTTCATGAATGATTACTCGTGTTCATTAAGAATTCAAATGGGAAAGTTTGTTTCTTAGCTGTATACGTTGATGATATCCTTATGACTGGTGATGATGTTGAGTTTATTAATTCTGTTAAATCTGATCTTAACCGAAGGTTTAGAATCAAAGATTTGGGTAACTTATGTCATTTCTTAGGCATGCAGTTTCTGCATACATCAGATGGCTTGATTTTATTGCAGAAGGCTTATTGTGAGAACTTGTTGTCTGAATTTGATTGTTTGAACAGGAAGGTTGTAGCTAGCCCCTTGGATGTGTATGAAACTAAGAAGAGGAGAGGGAAAGCTATTGGAAAACCCTAGTATTATAGGAGGCTTGTTGGAAGGCTTAGTTTGCTTTCCCACAGTAGGCCAGACCTGTGTTTTTCCATACAGGTCCTGAGTCAGTTCTTAGACTGTCCCACGGACTTACATTTCAAGGCTGCCTTGCATACGTTATGTTATATTAAAGGAACATTGGGTTATGGTTTACTTTTTAATGACAAGAAAGATTTCAGTTTACTTGCATATTGCGATGCTGATTGGGCTAGTTGCCCAAATACTAGATGATCAATTAGTGGCTATTTTATTTGCTTGGGTGGTAGCCCCTTATCTTGGAAGTCTAAGAACAAACCAGTGTTGCTTTGTCCTATGCGAAATCTGAATACCGGGCTATGCGACAAGTCACTGCCGAGTTGAGTTGGTTGACAAGATTGCTGAATGAGCTGGGAGTTTCAGACATTAAACCTGTGCCCGTGAGATCAGATAGCCAAGCAGCTATACACATCGCAAAGAATCCAGTTCTGCATGAGAGAACAAAACAGTAGAATTGGACATACATTTTGTGAGAGAAAAGCTGCAGGCTGGATTGATCTCGTTGAGTTTGTTAACTCCAGACATCAGGTTGCGGATTGTTAACTATTCACTTCCTGGAAATCGTTATCCCTTGCTGTTGAAGAAGATGGGTTTAAAGGATTTTGGTTGAGGCAAAGAGGGTTGGTTTGTTTAGTTTTCAAAATCATTCCTTGTATGATGTGGGGGGGCTGTTAGGATGTAATTATTTATTCCTAAGGTTGTGTTAAGTGTTGAACCGGCTCCGGTCCGTTCTGGTCCGTTCTTGGGTTATGTTAGAGTTGTGTTTAGATATATTGTGTGGTTAGTCTTAGTTTAGCATAGTTCAGTGAGTGTAGATAGAAACGCCGCATTGGCTAAGTTTCTGGGTTCGTCTTTCTTCTTCATGTAGTTCCTCCTTTCTTTCTTCTAATCCTTCCACGTTGTGTATGAATCGTCCTTGCTTTAGTTGAAATATTATCATTTGCAACCTAGCAGGCGAACAAGAACATACATCTTCAATTCTCTCATTCTCTTCACGTTGGTATTTTGCAAACCCAACTGGTAAACCAGAAACATATATACCCTGCACTACATTCTCTTCTCCACGGTAATACTGCTCATCAAACTGGTGAAGCAAGGAACACACATGCCTTACCTTCATTCTCTTCCCACAACAATTTTTCCCACCTAAACTGGCAAGAACAAGAAAATATATGCTCTACCTTCATTTATCTTCACTCGCCTCTGCTCTTCATTCTCTTCGACACGGTAATTTTGTAACCGACCTTGAAAACAAATATGCTATGCTCTTCTTTCTCTTCACCAAGAGTAATTTTACATCCAAATTGTCCAACAAGTAACATACAACTGTGAACCTCCCTTCATCTCCTCTTCACGTTGCTGAACAAGAAAAATATACGTGCTCTTCATTTCTGCCCCTTCACCATTCTCTTCCGGCGTGAATTTGCAACCAACTGGCGAGTCAGGAAGTACATGCTCTACGACTATCTTCCTCTTCACTCACGATGGATCTCAACCTACTGGCAAAGAAGGACATACATGTTCTACGATTGTTCTCTCTTCACATCGCTGTCGAACTAAGAGTATACATGCTCAATACTTTGTCACTTTCTCTATCCTATGAACCACAGCTCTTCCGCAAAGAAAGACAACGACCACCACCTACTTGAGCTTTCCTGCCACCGAGAAGTAATATCTACCTCACCACAAATTATCGTCACATCTTGTCTCATCCATAGTCACCGCGAATGAGAGTAGCCATCAGAGCCCCAGTCATCGGAGTCTACCTCCCCGCCTGATTTTGCTCTCGTCTACACAATTCAAGTTATTCTTCACTCAACTCTTGCCGATGGGTTTTTGCTCTTATTCGTGCGGTAATCTCGAAAGAAATTGCTCTCACATGTTTTGTTTGTCTCAGTTTACCAACTTGAAGTTCACAAGTGCGAGAATGTCGTAATCAACTTGAGTCTGTGTGGCTGTCTTATAATTGAGGATTCGTTCTTTTCCTTATCTGTAATCTTGTTGTTCTCTTCATGTGCCGCACTAAAAGGTTTGATCTCGAACTGATTGCCAAATAAATTACTCTTGTTCTCCGCCTAACTATACATGAGCCGATTGCAGGAATATGCACTCTTCACTCTTAAATCTATAGTGGTCGATTATATACAGACATCATTTAACGGCTATGTTTGGTTCATATCATCCCCACCTAGGTTTCCCTTGTTGTTGGTTTTGTCATTACTGATCATGTTTATAATCTCATAGAGTTTTAGCCTTGTACGGTCTTGAAAATTGAATGTTTATTCGTGTTTAGAATGCTCAACCTGTAAGTATAATGTATATTCATGTTCTACATGGCCATGCTCCATATTACTGGTTGTATATTATATTTTCTCATTCCCACTTCTGTGAATATGATTTATCTACTGCTGACTTGTGTGAGTATGCTCACTCTTTCAACTGTGTTTGAGTGATTAATTGTCAGTTTAGGGCTATTTAAGCTTTCTGGTTAATCAAAAGAAAGGCGATTAAGAATAGACAATAAACAAAAGTGGGGAGTAAAAAAAAAATAGTTTGACTAGAAATCTTGAATTTAGGTTATAATGTTCCGTTGGCATATTTGATTCATAAGGCTTGACATCGGTTCGACTGCAGTTTTGAAAGATTGATATCTTAGGTTTGGTTGTGATATGCATGAATATTTGAGAATGTTGTCATCACATGACTTTACCTTGGTTTGTTTTACTGCTGGATTTGGCTTTCCAATTCTGCACCGATGGCTACCGTGTTTGTAGTGAGTACCAAACGAAATTGGATCTGTTTGCTTGGCCTTGTTGTTATAATCATTTGTCGCTGTTACGGCCAATTATTTTGTGAATTGTAAACCTGTTTTGAGCCGAATTGCCCCTGCTGTTATAAGATTGATCTTCAGTAGTTTTCAAGTTGTAGTTCATGGTATTTCTGCTTCTGTCTTTGCTGCTGCTAAGTAGACACCACATGGTGGAATTCTAGCTAAATTGGATCTGGTTTTCTTGTCCTCTTTGCCACAATTACTTGCTGCTGTTACGACTAGCTATAATGTGAATAACAAGCTCGTTTTGAATCAAACTGCAGCAGCTGTTATGGAATGAGTTTCAGCATTTTTCATGTTCTAATTCAAGGTAATGTTGCTTCCATGTTCGCTGCAGCTAAGCGGCATAAATTGGGCAGATTGCTTCTGCATTTTATGGGCAATGTTACAGCCTATTTTGGGGTCTGGTTAGCCATTGTTTTCAGTCGCACATAAGGCATAATAGGAGCACATGCTTATAATCCAAAGATAAACAAAAAAACAACCTAAAGAGTATTGAATTTCATTTGCTGCTTCATTCTGATAAGTTGCACTTATGTTAGCAATGTTTTAATTGTAAAATCTGAACACTTATGGACTGATTACTATGGTCAAGTTCTAGCTATTTTTGCACTTCTTAGAGAGGCATTACCTTGCTTTACCAGGCATGTTTGAGCTCTGTTTGAAAATGTGATAGTCTTGAAAAAAAAAACGACTTCTGAAACTTGCAGTTATACTCAATTTTTTGTTACATAAATGTGGTACTTCTGTTGCAGTAAAATTTGACAGATTGTTACTCTTTGCATCGGTACAAAAATATTGTCATTGCTATTGTAAATTGTTCCGAATTCCCAGTCGTTTCAATACTCTCTTTGATTCATTATGGATTGATGAACTGATTTATGTTCAACTTGCTGTACCTGCAACATCTTTGATGACTGATTATAAGGCCGTTGGCGGTTTTGGATTTGTTTTCATATTGATTCGGCTATATTCGTGTAATTTGATTTGCTCCTTACACTTTGACTTCTTATTCTGACCGAGGTACATATAATCGATTGGACACGGCTGTGCTTGCTTGACATGGGCCACGCCTATCTGACTTAGAGTTTGACCTTGGACTATGCTGATGCGTTTTGAGCTTTATACTGCCGAGGAGGATTATGAGTTGATTCAGCTGGGAGTTCTTATTCTTCTGTTTGATTGAATGATAAACCGGGGGCAGGCCACCCCGTAGGTTGGTTTTCTATCACTTGAATATCTTCTTGGTCATGATCAATAACATGTATTAGTTTTTTAGCACTGCTATTTACCCCTTGCACATAATTCAGTTTGGGAAATTAAATTATGTACAGTTTTGCTTCTTTCATTTGAGATCAACTTGTTTAGCCTTAATAATCAGCGTTTGATTTTAATTCTTTGTAATCAACAACTCTAAACAACAATTGAATCTGCTACTTGTTTCTTTCTGCTACAATCTTTGTCGATTTGCCATGATCATTTTCAATCTCCATGTTTATTCTGCTATCACTATAATATATCACCAACTTCTATGTTTGACTGTTGTTTTGCTTTAATGACTAATGAGGAGGACGCGTTTGGGCTGTTGTAAACTCTAAGCTCAAATCCAACTTTAAACTCGGGTCCAACTCATTGCTAGCCAACCGGGCTAGAACAGGTGACCTTAGACAGCCTCTAGGTTACCCAATTATTTCTGGGCCCATGAGCTCAGTGTAGAAAAACTTTAGAAGGTGTTTCTCCATGGCGCATATCTCTGATTTGTTAAGTGGGGTTCTCTTTCCATCAAAAATTTCCAAACAACCCCTTAATTAAGATTCAAAACTTTAAAAAACCAATCAATTCCAATTCAACTCAAAATTCTTTCAATTCCAATTCGATAAAATTCTTTCGATTCCGACTCAATAAAAACTCATTCATTCCGATTTGATTCAAATTCATCAATTTGATAAAAATTCATTCAACTCCAATTCGATAAAGTTCTGAAATTCGATTCACAAATCATTTCAACTTCAAAAATTATTTCCAAGAAAAATCCAATTCTAAAATCTTCTCAAAATTTCAAGGCACACAAATTCCAAGACCGACCCAATTCCACCTCAAAAATCAGCCTGACCAATTCCACCTCAAAAATCAGTCCAAAAATAAATTCAATTCTAATTCAGTTTCAATCCAATTTCAAATTCGTTTTTAATCCAAATTCCAAATCAACTCCAATTCAATTCAATTCAAAATTTAATTCAATTCCAATTTGATTCAAAATTCATCTCGATTCCAATTTGATTCAAAATTCACCTCAATTCCAATTCGATTCAAAATTCATCTCGATTCCAATTCGATTCAAATTCAACTTCAATTCCAACTCCAATTCATCCAAATTCATTTCAATCCCAAATAATTCCGAACATCATAAATCTCAAATTCCTTAAAACTTCAAACTCCTAACTCTTTAGAACTCAAGCATCTTAAATCTCTAAATGTCTCAACAGCTCAACAGACTCAAACGTCTCAGTAGCTCAACAGACTCAAACGGCTCAACAGCTCAACAAACTCGAATGTCTCAACAGCTCAACAGACTCGAACGTCTCAACAGCTCAACAGACTCGAACGTCTCAACAGCTCAACAGACTCGAACGTCTCAACAGCTCAATAGACTCGAACGTCTCAGTAGCTCAACAGACTCGAACGTCTCAGTAGACTCGAATGTCTCCAGCTCAACAGACTCGAACATCTCAGCGGCTCAACAAACTCGAATGTTTCAGCAATTCAACAGACTTGAGTACCTCGATAGACTCATTCAAACTCCAAATCACCTCAAACCCGAATAATCTCCCTAATCCCGACTTCTTTCAAACTTCTATAGTCTCATAGGCCCAAGTGCCCCACAGACTCAAACATCTCAATTTTTTCACCATCTTAAGATTTCAAACGTCTCACAGACCCGAGCGTCTCACGGACTAACCTCTCAAACCCGAAACTTCCCGAAACATCAAACATCTAAAAAAATCCCAAAAGTTGTGAACTACGTAAGGTCTAATCTCAACAGGAAGTTGAGTACGTAGGCAGCCCACATAGGGTGCGACCCCATTCCAATCCAAAAAACCCTTTTCCCAACTCTAAGGCGATATTCATGTCCGTCAGACATTCAAATCTCCTCTTACTCCCACAAACCCTCGACTTCAACTCTCAAAATCAGACTCCTAATCTTTCATTCTATACTCATTCGAATTCATCTATTCTTCTTCTTGGCGTTAGCTTGGCAGAAAAGCTCACCTCATCCACTCGTTTTCTCTCCTACTGTTCTAATCCTATCCTTGGCTTTTAAATGAATCTCTCTAAAAAGGTTTTGAATGAAGGCAATCCCGACAATTGGAGACCGAGGTTTCCTCGGGCACCAATCTGAAGTCGTGGTCATTGCCACTTCTAAGGGGTAACCCAGTGCGAACCCATAATAGAATCTCTGATCTGACCAGATAAGTCCTATCCATAGGCAACAATTTCAGAGTCAACCAACGGTTCTTAGAACCCTCCTTCCTTTCCTTCCTAGTATCTTAGGTCAAACTAGGTGGTGACTCCAGTCAATTCCGTCCTTAGGGCATAAGTCCGCGTGGGGCCCATTGAGAGCGGGTGTAGTGTTCACTAACACTCCCCATTAAGCTTTCTGGGAAAGACGGATGACGAAGTAGGTATTTGAGGGATGCCAGATGACGGGTAATCACCCTCCACAGAATGGCATTTTCTAGGATCTCGGCTTTTCAGTCAGATCATATTTAGATAGACCCCCCCTCATACCGAAAAATCACCCTCCACAGAATGGCGACTCTGCTGGGGAAAACTTGAGTAAGTTTTTCTCAACTCAAGGAAGACTGGACTCCATTCAAAATTGTCGGGACTTCCCCACTTCTTTCAAAACCTTAACAAGATTCATTTCAAGCCGTTAGGATTACTCTACTCCACACTTTGAGTGTGTATCTGATGAGGACAGATAGGACTTATTAGATCCTCAACAAACATGACAACAATTGGGTTAATAATTAGATCACAATTAGAAAGAGACACTTAGGTGTGAATGAAACTAACTTCCCTTTAGGTTAATAAACAACCAATTTGGAATCACTAATCTCAAGATAAAACACTTAGTACATAGGTTGGTGCTAACTTCATTTGGTTTATTTAATGCTTTCATATTTATATTGCGATTGTGGGGTGCATGGGGTGGGTAGCTTAGGACATGCATTCCTCTGTGTCACCCGATTCACCCACGATGTCACGGGATCCCCAATCGGTCCACGGTTGATTCCCCATGAGCTAGGGTCACTCTCTCAGTGAACAAACCCACGAGGCGGTATGGTCTCCGACCAACGCTTTGAGCTCATGATCCAAAAATATCCTCCATTATCCGAGTCAAAGCCAGCATATAGTGAACTTTGAGCCTTCAGTGTCCAGCAAACTGGTCCAGTGTCTAAGACGGGTTTTATGGGTAGTCACCCCCTTGTATGCCGCCTGTCTGACTTCCCTTTGCCTTACCCTGAAGATTGCATGGGCTCAGTTTTCCATGATTCCTCTGCACCACGGGCGTCTCTAAAGCCCGATGTCACGCTGCACGTTCATAGAGGATCCCGTATTTACCGGATACCCATACATGGCACAACATAGTCAGTGAATAATTTGGACTATAGACACACCTGACCGTGCAGATGACGAGAGACCCGTTCCCATGCAATACTTCCCCAAGTTTCCAAAAGTGAGTATGTTGTGATAATCCTCGGCCGTGGCTTGTGTGACTGTATCACTTCGGGTATCCTTACCTTTCGAACTTAAGCACTCCGGACTTTCTTGATGACATGCCCCACAAGGCATAACAGAGATAAATCCCGAGAGATGAACAGTGAAGGGACGACGGTTCCCCCGGTGGTATGAAAGCATTGATTGACCTGGAAGAGATTATCTCAATCATTCACACTCAGCTCCACATAAAATCAGCCACGATTTTTATTTTGCACTTACATCTATGTGTGATTACGTTTCAAAAATTAGCAAAAATCAGAAAATGAATCATGTCAAATACTCAAATGAAATATCTTCAAAGTCTTTCATCTCTAATGATTTCAAAATTGTTATTTCCAAAACAGTTTTCAAAATCGGTTTCAATCAAAGTCTCTCAAACAATAAACTTTGTCAAACAATTTGCAAAGAACGGATTTCAAAAATCTACTGTTTACAAATGATTTTCAAACATCCCTTCTCACAAATGTCATTTCAAAAACTATTTTCAAAAACAGATTTCAAAAGTCTACTTGTTACAAACGAATTTCAAACAACATTTTTCACGGATTTTATTTCAAAATAGTTTCGAAAATAGTTTTCAAAGTCGGTTTTCTCATATGTATTTCAAAATAAATGATTTAGTCCCCATGTTGTGACCCGCTATTTTTGAAGTTCAACCCACCTTCAAGAGCAGTGGTCATTACCGTGGAGCGTACTAGTCATTTCATGTTTTCACACAAGTGGTGGATTTTCGCATACGATTTTGTGCTCGATCATTCACCTTTCCTTTCTCAAAATATCCCTCATTCCCCTCGTCGAAGCAAGTGGAGCGCATGAAGATCGACGACGTGGTTCGAGCCATAATAAGAGTTGTACCAATCTGAGTCCAGTGACGTGAAGATTATCAATAGTCATTCGCGTTCAAGAATGTTGGAAATCAGAAGACCACAAACCCGTGAAGCAAATCGAAACATATAAAGACCGACCACATCCAAACAGACGTCATGTCCAAGAATGTAAAGAATCAGAAGAACACCAGCTCGTATTGCTTGATAGCAGTTCCACTTCGCTACAACAGCTTAAACACGTGCGAGCAGCCGATCAAGAGCCCGAAGACAAGCGAGCAGCCGATCAAGAGCCCGAAGACAAGCGAGCAGCCGATCAAGAGCCCGAAGAAGAGCGAGCAGCCAACCAGGAGCTCGAGTGTGAGCAGTCAGCCAGAAGCCCAAAGACGGACCAAAAAGTTCAGAAGAAGTTCAGCTCAAAATTCCCCCTTTTAATGACTTTAAGGATTGATGATGTATAGGTTTTTCCCTATGATTCTTTTCTCGCTTGTCCATTTCTGAATAGATTACATGTATAGGTTTATACATTCCCTTCAAGTTTATTTAGATCAATGTGTATAGGGTTCCCCACTCCTTACTTTATTTGCGAACGACCGAGCATCAAAATTCCTATTGAGAAAATCCACCATTTCAAAAACACGTGTTTTCAAAACTGTTTTACTAAAAACTTGATTTTTTTTATTTTCTTTATTTAGCACATACGACTTGCTTCTTCCCATTTTCGGTCATTTTACATTCATCAATCATGCATGAATCACACCCATCTCAGAAAAATTGCATAATCACATGTTACATTCCCAACCATCACACGCAAGCATTCATCCCATTTTTTCAAAGCATGCTAACATTCACATTTGTCATATTCTTTTTCTATTATAATGACTATGTTTGCAGGTGATTAACCGTGTTTGCCCACAAGTGAAAGCGTGACCCTTGAAGTGATAGCAAGAAATACCAAGGATTCAAGCATCTTCCCATTCGGCATACCATGTACATAGAAACCACAACCACAAAAAAGCAAATCCCCAAAAAATCATATATGAACCACAGCTCTTCCGGCAAAGAAAGACCAACGACCACCACCTACTTGAGCTTTCCTGCCATCGAGAAGTAATATCTACCTCACCATAAATTATCGTCACATCTTGTCTCATCCATAGTCATCGTCGAACGAGAGTAGCCATCAGAGCCCCAGTCATCGGAGTCTAGCTCCCCGCCTGATTTTACTCTCGTCTGCACAATTCAAGTTATTCTTCACTAAACTCTTGCCGATGGGTTTCTGCTCTTATTCGTGCGGTAATCTCGAAAGAAATTGCTCTCACATGTTTTGTTTGTCTCAGTTTACCAACTTGAAGTTCACAAGTGCGAGAATGTCGTAATCAACTTGAGTCTGTGTGGCTGTCTTATAATTGAGGATTCGTTCTTTTCCATATCTGTAATCTTGTTGTTCTCTTCATGTGCCGCATTAAAAGGTTCGATCTCAAACTGATTGCTAAATAAATTACTCTTGTACTCCGCCTAACTATACATGAGCCGATTGCAGGAATATGCACCCTTCACTCTTAAATCCATAGCGGTCGATTATATACATACATCATTTAACGGCTATGTTTGGTTCATATCATCCCCACCTAGGTTTCCCTTGTTGTTGGTTTTGTCATTACTGATCATGTTTATAATCTCATAGAGTTTTAGCCTTGTATGGTCTTGAAAATTGAATGTTTATTCGTGTTTAGAATGCTCAACTGTAAGTATAATGTATATTCATGTTCTACATGGCCATGCTCCATATTACTGATTGTATATTATATTTTCTCATTCCCACTTCCATGAATATGATTTATCTACTGCTGACTTGTGTGAGTATGCTCACTCTTTCAACTGTGTTTGAGTGATTAATTGTCAGTTTAGGGCTATTTAAGCTTTCTGGTTAATCAAACGAAAGGCGATTAAGAATAGACAATAAACAAAAGTGGGGAGTAAAAAAAAATAGTTTGACTAGAAATCTTGAATTTAGGTTATAATGTTCCGTTGGCATATTTGATTCATAAGGCTTGACATCGGTTCGAGTGTAGTTCTGAAAGATTGATATCTTGGGTTTGGTTGTGATATGCACGAATATTTGAGAATGTTGTCATCACGTGACTTTACCTTGGCTTGTTTTACTGCTGGATTTGGCTTTCCAATTCTGCACCGATGGCTACCGTGTTTGTAGTGAGTACCAAACGAAATTGGATCTGTTTGCTTGGCCTTGTTGTTATAATCATTTATCGCTTTTACGGCCAATTTATTTGTGAATTGTAAACCTGTTTTGAGCCGAATTGCCCCTGCTGTTATATGATTAAGCTTCAGTAGTTTTCAAGTTGTAGTTCATGGTATTTCTGCTTCTATCTTTGCTGCTGCTAAGTAGACACCACATGGTGGAATTCTAGCTAAATTGGATCTGGTTTTCTTGTCCTCTTTGCCACAATTACTTACTGCTGTTACGACTAGCTATAATGTGAATAACAAGCTCGTTTTGAATCAAACTGCAGCTGCTGTTATGGAATGAGTTTCAGCATTTTTCATGTTCTAATTCATGGTAATGTTGCTTCCATGTTCGTTGCAGCTAAGCGGCATAAATTGGGCAGATTGCTTCTGCATTTTATGGGCAATGTTACAGCCTATTTTGGGGTCTGGTTAGCCATTGTTTTCAGTCACACATAAGGCATAATAGGAGCACATGCTTATAATCCAAAGATAAACAAAAAAAACAGCCTAAAGAGTACTGCATTTCATTTGCTGCTTCATTCTGATAAGTCGCACTTCTGTTAGCAATGTTTTAATTGTAAAATCTGAACACTTATGGACTGATTACTATGGTCAAGTTCTAGCTATTTTTGCACTTCTTAGAGAGGCATTACCTTCCTTTACCAGGCATGTTTGAGCTCTGTTTGAAAATGTGATAGTCTTGAAAAAAAAACGACTTCTGAAACTTGCAGTTATACTCAATTTTTTGTTACATAAATGTGGTACTTCTGTTGCAGTAAAATTTGACAGATTGTTACTCTTTGCATCTGTACAAAAATATTGTCATTGCTGTTGTAAATTGTTCCGAATTCCCAGTCGTTTCAATACTCTCTTTGAGTCATTATGGATTGATGGACTGATTTATGTTCAACTTGCTGTACCTGCAACATCTTTGATGACTGATTATAAGGCCATTGGCGGTTTTGGATTCGTTTTCATATTGATTCGGCTATATTCGTGTAATTTGATTTGCTCCTTACACTTTGACTTCTTATTCTGACTGAGGTACATATAATCGATTGGACACGGCTGTGCTTGCTTGACATGGGCCACGCCTATCTGACTTAGAGTTTGACCTTGGACTATGCTGATGCGTTTTGGGCTTTATACTGCCGAGGCGGATTATGAGTTGATTCAGCTGGGAGTTCTTTTCTTCTGTTTGATAGAATGATAAACCGGGGGCAGGCCACCCCGTAGGTTGGTTTTCTATCACTTGAATATCTTCTTGGTCATGATCAATAACATGTATTAGTTTTTTAGCACTGCTATTTACCCCTTGCACATAATTCAGTTTGGGAAATTAAATTATGTACAGTTTTGCTTCTTTCATTTGAGATCAACTTGTTTAGCCTTAATAATCACTGTTTGATTTTAATTCTTTGTAATCAACAACTCTGAACAACAATTGAATCTGCTACTTGTTTCTTTCTGCTACAATCTTTGTCGATTTGCCATGATCATTTTCAATCTCCATGTTTTATTCTGCTATCACTGTAATATATCACCAACTTCTATGTTTGACTGTTGTTTTGCTTTAATGACTAATGAGGAGGGCCCGTTTGGGCTGTTGTAAACTCTAAGCTCAAATCCAACTTTAAACTCGGGTCCAACTCATTGCTAGTCAACCGGGCTACACCAGGTGACCTTAGACAGCCTCTAGGTTATCCAATTATTTCTGGGCCCATGAGCTCAGTGTAGAAAAACTTTAGAAGGTGTTTCTCCATGGCGCATATCTCTGATTTGTTAAGTGGGGTTCCCTTTCCATCAAAAATTTCCAAACAACCCCTTAATTAAGATTCAAAACTTTAAAAAACCAATCAATTCCAATTCAACTCAAAATTCTTTCAATTCCAATTCGATAAAAATTCTTTCGATTCCGACTCAATAAAAACTCATTCATTCCGATTTGATTCAAATTCATCAATTTGATAAAATTTCATACAACTCCAATTCGATAAAGTTCTGAAATTCGATTCACAAATCATTTCAAACTCAAAAATTATTTCCAAGAAAAATCCAATTCTAAAATCTTCTCAAAATTTCAAGGCACACAAATTCCAAGACCGACCCAATTCCACCTCAAAAATCAGCCTGACCAATTCCACCTCAAAAATCAGTCCAAAAATAAATTCAATTCTAATTCAGTTTCAATCCAATTTAAAATTCATTTTCAATCCAAATTCCAAATCAACTCCAATTCAATTCAATTCAAAATTTAATTCAATTCCAATTTGATTCAAAATTCATCTCGATTCCAATTCGATTCAAAATTCACCTCGATTCCAATTCGATTCAAAATTCATCTCGATTCCAATTCGATTCAAATTCAACTTCAATTCCAACTCCAATTCATCCAAATTCATTTCAATCCCAAATAATTCCGAACATCATAAATCTCAAATTCCTTAAAACTTCAAACTCCTTGAAACTCCTAACTCTTTAGAACTCAAGCATCTTAAATCTCTAAATGTCTCAACAGCTCAATAGACTCGAACGTCTCAGTAGCTCAACAGACTCAAATGGCTCAGTAGCTCAACGGACTTGAACGTCTCAACAGCTCAACAGACTCGAATGTCTCAACAGCTCAACAGACTCGAACGTCTCAACAGCTCAACAGACTCGAACGTCTCAACAGCCCAACAGACTCGAACGTCTCAACAGCTCAATAGACTCGAACGTCTCAGTAGCTCAACAGACTCGAACGTCTTAGTAGACTCGAATGTCTCAGCAGCTCAACAGACTCGAACATCTCAGCGGCTCAACAAACTCGAATGTTTCAGCAATTCAATAGACTTGAGTACCTCGATAGACTCATTCAAACTCCAAATCACCTCAAACCCAAATAATCTCCCTAATCCCGACTTCTTTCAAACTTCTATAGTCTCATAGGCCCAAGTGCCCCACAGACTCAAACATCTCAATTATTTCACCATCTTAAGATTTCAAACGTCTCATAGACCCGAGTGTCTCACGGACTAACCTCTCAAACCCGAAACTTCCCGAAACGTCAAACATCTAAAAAAATCCCAAAAGTTGTGAACTACGTAAGGTCTAATCTCAACAGGAAGTTGAGTACGTAGGCAGCCCACATAGGGTGCGACCCCATTCCAATCCAAAAAACCCCTTTCCCAACTCTAAGGCGATATTCATGTCCGTCAGACATTCAAATCTCCTCTTACTCCCACAAACCCTTGACTTCAACTCTCAAAATCAGACTCCTAATCTTTCATTCTATACTCATTCGAATTCATCAATTCTTCTTCTTGGCACTAGCTTGGCAGAAAAGCCCGCCTCATCCACATGTTTTCTCTCCTACTGTTCTAATCCTATCCTTGGCTTTTAAATGAATCTCTCTAAAAAGGTTTTGAAAGAAGGCAATCCCGACAATTGGAGACCGAGGTTTCCTCGGGCACCAATCCGAAGTCGTGGTCATTGCCACTTCTAAGGGGTGTAACCCAGTGCGAACCCACAATAGAATCTCTGATCTGACCAGATAAGTCCTATCCATAGGCAACAATTTAAGAGTCAACCAACGGTTCTTAGAACCCTCCTTCCTTTCCTTCCTAGTATCTTAGGTCAAACTAGGTGGTGACTCCAGTCAATTCCGTCCTTAGGGCATAAGTCCGTGTGGGGCCCATTGAGAGCGGGTGTAGTGTTCACTAACACTCCCCATTAAGCTTTCTGGGAAAGACGGACGATGAAGTAGGTATTTGAGGGGTGCCAGATGACGGGTAATCACCCTCCACAGAATGGCATTTTCTAGGATCTCGGCATTTCAGTCATATCATATTTAGATAGACCCCCCCTCATACCGAAAAATCACCCTCCACAGAATGGCGACTCTACTGGGGAAAACTTGAGTAAGTTTTTCTCAACTCAAGGAAGACTGAACTCCATTCATAATTGTCGGGACTTCCCCACTTCTTTCAAAACCTTTACAAGATTCATTTCAAGCCGTTAGTATTACTCTACTCCACACTTTGAGTGTGTATCTGATGAGGACAGATAGGACTTATTAGATCCTCAACAAACATGACAACAATTGGGTTAATAATTAGCTCACGATTAGAAAGAGACACTTAGGTGTGAATGAAGCTAACTTCCCTTTAGGTTAATAAACAACCAATTTGGAATCACTAATCTCAAGATAAAACACTTAGTACATAGGTTGGTGCTAACTTCATTTGGTTTATTTACTGCTTTCATATTTATATTGCGATTGTGGGGTGCATGGGGTGGGTAGCTTAGGACATGCATTCCTCTGTGTCACCCGATTCACCCACGATGTCATGGGATCCCCAACCGGTCCACGGTTGATTCCCCAAGAGCTAGGGTCACTCTCTCAGTGAACAAACTCACAAGGCGGTATGGTCTCCGACCAACACTTTGAGCTCATGATCCAAAAATATCCTCCATTATCTGAGTCAAAGCCAGCATATAGTGAACTTTGAGCCTTCAGTGTCCAGCAACCTGGTCCAGTGTCTAAGACGCGTCTTGTACAAAAAACGTCTATTTCGGTGCCCCTATTTCGGCGGTTGTAGATAAAACCATCAAAATAGGGGCCCGAGATGTATACCGTATGTAAAGTAGGGGTCTATTTCGGCGGTTCCTTACACCAAACCGCCGAAATAGGTGTTTCTATTTTTCTTTTTTTTAAATTTAATCATCTATTTCGGCGGTTCTTTGTTAGGAACCGCCGAAATAGGTCTCTTTAATTTTTTAATAATTAAAAAGGGCCTATTTCGGCGGTTCATATCTAGGAACCGCCGAAATAGGTCCTTTTAATTAACCCCCCAACCCGATTCGAAACAATTACGATTTCATTAGGGCTAATTAACCCCTCTTCTCATCTCTCTGTTCCGCGGCGATTGCGAACCCACCACCGCCACCACAGCCGTCGCCCGCCCGCCCTCCTCCTCCTCTCGCTTTCGCCGGTGTCGCGCCGTCGGTGGTCGTCTTCGGTTGGCGTCGCCGCCCTCATTCCGCCACTCAATTACGGATGGCTCATTGGATGCCAGTGGCAGAAGAATGAAAGTGTGGGAGTTAAGCCACATTCCGAAGAACTCTACTCCCGAAAATCCTCAATACGATGAAGCCACGAGAGCAGTTATTGCTCAAATGGTAAGTGATATCATTTCATTTTTAGTCAAACTGTTCATTTCATTTGTATATGAACTTATGTTAAACTAATAACTGTATTTGTGTGTTGTATTAGGGTGAATTAAGCTCTCAGCTCACCCAGGGCACCTGGACCTCACAGAGTAATGATGATCCTCTTACACGCGCTCTTGGTAAGAAGGATCATCCAGGTCGTGCCATTGGGTTTGGTGGGCACGTTGGTATCCGCCAGGCATTTGGCGCACCCGGGTCCAGAATCAGCCAGGGAAAGTCGATTAGCTACGAGGAACACCTGAGAGCGTTAGCTGAGATGGAGCAGAGGATTACTCAGAACGTCGACGAGAGGATCGCTCAGGCTATATCAAGGATTCAGCCACAGCAGCATGAAAGCCAAGAGGTTTCTCGACCACCAGTTGATCAGTCACCCATTCAGCAGCAGAGTGCACCGGTAGTGAGAAGTAGTGTCCACTCGGCTGATCCGTTTCCCTATGCATCTCTAAAGGTTAGACTAACATTTCAATTGAGTACATGACGATTATGATTTTTCACTTGATCACTAATATCATCATAGAAGAATTCACAATTTTTATCTAAACAAGTTCCACATAACACTCAGGCACCCACTGAGTGCCATCTGTTTTTACAAATTGGAGTAGAAGAGGTCATGGTTGCATGGGGAAAACTTTTCCCCTCTCTTCCAAGTGATATTGTGCACGGTGAACCACTCCGACATTACCATGCACGAGTGCTTCTAGACGAATTTGTTGCAGAGCATGCTGACGTCGGTTTACCGGTGCTGATCCCACAAAGACCTACCTTGCGTTCTGCACAAACTGCGACAGTGCAGTGGCCTGTACGATTGGTCAGACTCCCTGGGCAGGTATTACTCTTAACCGTTGCTATAAAACTATTGGTGTACCACCTTGCATCCATACACTTAATTAGACTAATATCATAGGATATGAGCCGACCGAAGACTGATAAGGGCAAAGGAAAAAGAATTGCCGCACCTGTGCAATCAAAGGCATCCACAAATTTTGTGCTTAGACCTGCTTTGGTGGAGAAGAGAATATTGGCCGGCTTGTTGACTAATATGCAGATTCTACATTCCTTGTTGTTGCTGCTACCACCTGATTCTGATTCCCTCACTGTGGAAGATCCCGAGCGGATATTTCACTTTAGAGTTCAAGGAGAAGATATACATCGATTTGGGATGTATATGTCCGACTTTGAGGAGTGCTTCAGGAGGGATTGGTTGAATGTGTCGATTATCAAGTCAGCCGCCATGTGAGTGACTTCTACCTTTTGTATTTTGAATTCATTGATTGATGATGAATTAGATGTTTGAATAAAAAGTTAATGATCGACTAATGATATTGCCTCATAGGTGGGTGCATGATAAGGCGATCAATGTCTATGAAGATCACAGATTCGGATTCCTGTGTCCTGCTATGTGCAGTGAAGTCCAGATGACAAGTGATATGGAAGGCCTTATGCAGTATATGACGAATGCCCTCTTTGAATGTTCTAACAAGTCATTTATTATGCTGCCATATCATTCAAAGTATGATATTTTACTATTTCTCTTAGTATTATATAAAACATATAGTTTGTGTTAGTTGCTTAATGATTACAACACATTGTGTAATTTGTGGACAGTCGACATTGGTCATTGATTGTGCTGGTGATGTTGAAGCACCCACGAATCTTGCAATTTGACTCACTTGGTAAGGCTGCCAAGAGACTGAAGATCTCCACCGCAATACTGGGGTAATTAGTTTGTTATCGTAAACAACAATTTTTATTACTTAACATTAACTGTTTCATAACTTGCTACTGATGCTTAAAACTATATGTATTGCTGATGTATATAGTTCCATGAGATCTGCATTATCTCTCCAGAATAAAACAACGAAGCGTGACATCCCTTGGAACCTAGTCAAGGTACTCTATTAATTGATAAATTTGTGTTATAATGTTTAAACTTGTTTATAACTGTCAATATGTGCGTTTGTATAGTGTCTGGTGCAGCCTGGGGGTTCAGAATGTGGATACTATGTCATGAGATTCATGAGTGACATAGTAGGAGCGGCAAACCTTTTACCAGAGCACTCGTTAGACATGGTAACATTCTTTGAAAGTTTCAATTATGATCTTTACATGTTGTTAGACTTGTACGTTTTAGATTAATGTTCATTTTTTTTCAAGGCTTACGAACAAGTGTTCAAAGATGGTCAGTATGATGATGCTCAAATTGTTGAGATGCTTGAGGAATGGTCGGAGTTCGTCTGCACAAGTTTAATGAATTGATGATCATGAAGATGTTTTGTGAACTTTTGGAGTATGTAATTGTAACTCTGTACACTTGTGGATGGTGTAATGGTAGATTTGAATTGTAATGTTGTTGTTTATTTGTAATGAAAGTGTGTAAATAAGTGTAATTGCATTGGTTTTGTTAACTCTCAAATTGTGGTGCGTCGTTGGTATTAATTGGGAGCTTTTATAACTTTTAAAATGTGTGCTGGAGCTTCCTGTATGGATGAAGCTTTATTATAGGTCTCATTGAAACAAATGCGGTGAATATATATATATATAAGCTAGGATGGAAAAAAACAAAAAAAATACCCCTATCTCGGCGGTTCTTAGAGCACAACCGCCGAGATAGACCCATGGGATTGACCGATGCTGAGTTTGACCATGAGTCTATCTCGGCGGTTGTTATATAAGACCCGCCGAGATAGACTCATGGTCAAACTCAGCATCGGTCAATCCCATGGGTCTATCACGGCGGTTGTTATATAAGAACCGCCGAGATAGACTCATGGTCAAACTCAGCATCGGTCAATCCCATGGGTCTATCTCGGCGGTTGTGCTCTAAGAACCGCCGAGATAGGGGTACCTATTTCGGCGGTGCTCATTTCGGCGGTTTACAACCGCCGAAATAGGACCTTTTTCTACTACCCGTACGGGTTTTATGGATAGTCACCCCCTTGTATGCCGCATGTCTGACCACCCTTTGCCTTATCCTGAAGATTGCATGGGCTCAGTTCTCCATGATTCCTCTTCACCACGGGCGTCTCTAAAGCCCGATGTCACGCTGCACGTCCATAGAGGATCCCGTATTTACCGGATACCCATACATGGCACAATGTACTCAGTGAATAATTTGGACTTTAGACACACCTGACCGTGCAGATGACGAGAGACCCGTTCCCATGCAATACTTCCCCAAGTTTCCAAAAGTGAGTATGTTGTGATAATCCCCGGCCGTGGCTCGTGTGACTGTATCACTTCGGGTATCCTTACCTTTCGAACTTAAGCACTCCGGACTTTCTTGATGACATGCCCCACAAGGCATAACAGAGATAAATCCCGAGAGATGAACAGTGAAGGGACGACGGTTCCCCCGGTGGTATGAAAGCATTGATCGACCTGGAAGGTGATTATCTCAATCATTCACACTCAGCTCCACATAAAATCAGCCACGATTTTTATTTTGCACTTACATCTATGTGTGATTACGTTTCAAAAATTAGCAAAAATCAGAAAATGAATCATGTCGAATACTCAAATGAAATATCTTCAAAGTCGTTCATCTCTAATGATTTCAAAATTGTTATTTCCAAAACAGTTTTCAAAATCGGTTTCAATCAAAGTCTCTCAAACAATAAACTTTGTCAAACAGTTTGCAAAGAACGGATTTCAAAAATCTACTGTTTACAAATGATTTTCAAACATCCCTTCTCACAAATGTCATTTCAAAAACTATTTTCAAAAACAGATTTCAAAAGTCTACTTGTTACAAACGAATTTCAAACAACATTTTTCACGGATTTTATTTCAAAATAGTTTCGAAAACAGTTTTCAAAGTCGGTTTTCTCATATGTATTTCAAAATAAATGATTTAGTCCCCATGTTGTGACCCGCTATTTTTGAAGTTCAACCCACCTTCAAGAGCAGTGGTCATTACCGTGGAGCGTACTAGTCATTTCGTGTTTTCACACATGTGGTGGATTTTCGCATATGATTTTGTGCTCGATCATTCACCTTTCCTTTCTCAAAATATCCCTCATTCCCCTCGTCGAAGTAAGTGGAGCGCATGAAGATCGACGACGTGGTTCGAGCCATAAATCAGAGTTGTACCAATCTGAGTCCAGCGACGTGAAGATTATCAATAGTCATTCACGTTCAAGAATGTTGGAAATCAGAAGAACACAAACCCGTGAAGCAAATCGAAACATATAAAGACCGACCACATCCAAACAGACGTTGAGTCCAAGAATGTAAAGAATCAGAAGAACACCAGCTCGTATTGCTTGATAGCAGTACCACTTCGCTACATTAGCTTAAACACGAGCGAGCAGCCGATCAAGAGCCCGAAGACAAGCGAGCAGCCGATCAAGAGCCCGAAGACAAGCGAGCAGCCGATCAAGAGCCCGAAGAAGAGCGAGCAGCCAACCAGGAGCTCGAGCGTGAGCAGTCAGCCAGAAGCCCGAAGACGGACCAAAAGAGTTCAGAAGAAGTTCAGCTCAAAATTCCCCCTTTTAATGACTTTAAGGATTGATGATGTATAGGTTTTTCCCTATGATTCTTTTCTCGCTTGTCCATTTCTGAATAGATTACATGTATAGGTTTATACATTCCCTTCGAGTTTATTTAGATCAATGTGTATAGGGTTCCCCACTCCCTACTTTATTTGCGAATGACCGAGCATCAAAATTCCTATTGAGAAAATCCACCATTTCGAAAACACGTGTTTTCAAAACTGTTTTTCTAAAAACTTGATTTTATTTATTTATTTATTTATTTTAGCACATACGACTTGCTTCTTCCCATTTTCGGTCATTTTACATTCATCAATCATGCATGAATCACACCCATCTCAGAAAAATTGCATAATCACATGTTGCATTCCCAACACATCACACGCAAGCATTCATCCCATTTTTTCAAAGCATGCTAACATTCACATTTGTCATATTCTTTTTTCTGTTATAATGACTGTGTTTGCAGATGATTAACCGCGTTTGCCCACAAGTGAAAGCGTGACCCTCGAAGTGATAGCAAGAAATACCAAGGATTCAAGCATCTTCCCATTCGGCATACCATGTACATAGAAACCAACAACCACAAAAAAGCAAATCCCCAAAAAATCATATTCCAAAAAAATATCCAAAAAAAAGCATACATTCAAAAAAAATCACACATTCAAAAATCCAAAAAAAAATCATACATCCAAAAATCCCAAAAATGCAGACAGTCACTATCATATCATGGGACTACCATGCGGGAGTTGTCACTCCCTAAAAGTCCATAACTCCAGGAGCCAATAATCAACCGAATATCATTCCAGAACAGCTTCTCTCACATCATACCCAACAGCTAGGCCATTTGCAGGGTCGATATTGACAGGACGAGCTTCATGGACCATCAGCTGGAACTGATTCAAGCGAGACTAGGTGTAACCTTACCATACATTGCATCCAAGAAAAAACTTACAAAAAAAAACATTCAGTCAAAATCCAAAATCAACCTTCTCCATTCATCGTTGTCAACATTTCATGCATCTATACATAGTAATTCCATATTACCACAACATAATCCATTGTAGATAGTTTCATTTGCATACTTCCGTATCGAAATGACATCTTTGAAAAAAATCTTGAGAGATTGATTGAACAGATTGCGTGAACCACTAAACTCTCGACCCGTCAATGAACACAAGGGTCCAATCAAAATCGACACCACAAACCAAGTGAGTAATGTGCGAAGAGCGGTTTTTTCCCTTGAATTTCAAATGAGAGTACTGGACAATCCATTGAGTGATGAGGGCAGATAGAGAGATCCAATGGAGGTAAAACCACGAGCGACATGTGCATTCCTTTAGCACATAGAGAGGCACAATACATAGTGAGATCAATGTCGATAAACAAGAGATGAACTGTGATTCATGCAAAGATCCGAGAATAGTAAGAAAACAATCATTGACTAATGAGAATGACGAGGCACTTAGGAACAAAATCTCTACAAAACCAAAAAGCTTTGACTGCCTTGTACATAGTCCCTTAGTGAGCCCCGCTGAGCCTTTCACGATAAACCTTTTTCTGTGAACTCCACAACATGCCAACCCACGTACATATACTAACTTGCCCTTGCAATAGAGGATCTCGAAAGAGCCGGAGCCATGGTCTCTCCCCCACCATCTTTCACAAGAACAACAAACAAAAATGTCCAAAGGAATCAGTGAGTCAATGCGACTCCAAAGTCAGACACCAAAAAAGAACACCGAAATGTTTGAGAAGACCAGCGAGTCAATGAAAACTCCAAAGCTGAAAGCAAAGCTGAAAGCCAAAAAAGTGAGCAGAAAATGCCCAAGAAGGTCGATGAGCCCATGCAATTCCAAAAGCAGGAAGTAGGAAAGCGAAAATCACACACCAAAGAAGAAGGAGAAAATAAGCAAAAGGACCAATGATGTCCCAAAGAAACCGATAAGGGGTTATCAAAACCCGTCTAATCATTCCACCCATGGCAAAGGTGAAACATGTCCTTTATTGCACAAAAGCTCCACAATTCCCAAATAAATCCCACAGTCCCGTGTGACATGCATCATACCCCTCAGCCCCGTTATAACCCAATAAAGACCTCTGACTCATAAGTTAATGAGTGCTAACTGAAAGTACCGGATCTGAAACATGAATCATAAGCTTCATACTCGTTATCAACATGTCCCATCATCCCAAAGGGACCATGAGCGGAAGAGTGTGACCTTACCCTACAAGGTCTTTCGAGTGCGAGTGATTCTTTGATCGAAGCACCAAATCATAAACAGCTAATCCCATTGCAAGTGAGGAATTTGTGAGGATCGGAAAGTCCAGCACCTCGAAAGGAAATTCTCAGGAAAATACTGCTCTGAGCATCGAGAGTATCATCACACCGCTTTGCACACACAGCCAAACTCACGAGAGATTGACCTGCATCCTTCCGTGAGAGGAAAGTGATTCACGCATTCGAGTTTAACAGTCACTCAAGATCGACCTGAAGATGTATTATATTCGTAAACCTCATACTAATAGAGATAGGATTGTACCCTCTCTAAAAAAAACTGCATATGCATTTTGCATCTCGTTTAGCACTCAATGTCTACATCTAACATAATCATTTCATCATCAACATCCGACTGGTAAGAACTTTGCCTAGTCTCGCTGAAAGTCGACTTCAGTTGCAGTTGTTGAAGCGTAATTTTTGATCAAAAGATGTCAACTAGATCCATCCCGGGCCATCATCAAGCTAGATCGAGCCATCTTGGAGTCATCCTGGGCTATCCTCGAGCTATATCATACCAAACGGGAGCCATCCGAAGCCACATAGAGAAAATCCCAAAGTTATTCACTGTCATACTCGAGCCTCGTCGGCGCCACTCCCAAAGCCAAAATGGAGCCATGCGGGAGCCATCCTCAAACATTGAGACCATCCCTAGGGCTACACAGGAGCCATTTCCTCACCAAAGCCTCGCCCACAAAGGATCGAACTACGTATGGTCTGATCTTAATATGGAATTGAGTACGTAGGCTGCCCGCCCAGGGTGCGACCACATCAAAGGTAAAAACTTCCCTTTCCCCTCGGTGTCATTAAAGTGAACCAACCAAAGCATCGTCATGCTCAATCAACACAAGGTCATCCCGGAGCCATCCATGGAAATCCTGGAACCATGATGGGAACTTCCAACAAGTCATGCAATTGTGTTTCATCGTTCACCCATGAAAAACCATTCACTCATTACAAAGTCCACAACAAATCCCTTCAAACAACAATAAATCCATCATCGGAGCCATCAAACCACCTTGAAAAAAATCTCAAGGCAAATCAAAGCCCACAAATTGCCACAAAATCACCAACCATGTCAAACCCACCAACCACCCCGAGACCATTGGTCACACTGGTGCCATCAGTGCCTACCAGAGCCATCAGTGCATACTGGAGCCATCAACGCATGCTGGAGCCATCTCAGATCCTTGAAGCCATGTCGGAGCCATACCGGAGCCATCCCGAGGTCTTGATGTTACTATAGAGCCATCTGCTCACACAAAAACCTACATCCACAAACAAAGAGTTTAATTCAATTAATACATTGGTTAATCACCTCACATCACATATCATCTGCATATACCCACAAAATTTGCTCACTACATCTTCACACCCGCTAGGCAGCTATTGCGCTACTAGTGCGGTCGCATTTCATTTTACACCCGCTAGACAGCTATTGCGCTCCTAGTGTGGTCGAATTTTTCGTTTTACACCTGCTAGACAGCTATTGCGCTACTAGTGCGGTCGAATTTTTTGTTTTACACCTGCCAGACAGCTATTGCGCTACTAGTACGGCCGCCTTTCATTTTATACCCGCTAGACAGCTATTGCGCTACTAGTGCGGTCGAATTTTTCATTTTACACTTGCTAGACAGCTATTGCGCTACTAGTACGGTCGCCTTTCATTTTACACCCGCCAGGCAGCTATTGCGCTACTGGTGCGGTCGTATTTTTGTTTTACACCCGCCAGACAGCTATTGCGCTACTGGTGCGGTCGCATTATCATTTTACACCCGCCAGACAGCTATTGCGCTACTGGTGCGGTCACATTTTTATTTTACACCTGCTAGACAGCTATTGCGCTACTAGTGCGGTCGCATTATCGTTTTACACCCGCCAGGCAGCTATTGCGCTACTGGTGCGGTCGTATTTTCGTTTTACACCCGCTAGGCAGCTATTACGCTACTAGTGCAGTCCGGCCTTTTTTCCACCACTAGGCAGCTATTACGCTACTAGTGCGAGATCGTTCACTTCATAGCCCGCCAGGCAACTATTACGCTACTAGTGCGGTCCCGTCGTTTTTCCTCCACTAGGCAGCTATTACGCTACTAGTGCGAGATCATTCGCTTCATAACCCGCTAGGCAGCTATTACACTACTAAGTGCGGTCCCGCCTTTTTTCCTCCACTAGGCAGCTATTACGCTACTAGTGTGAGACCGTTCACTTCATAACCCGCTAGGCAGCTATTACGCTACTAGTGCGGTCCTGCCTTTTTTCCTCCACTAGGCAGCTATTACGCTACTAGTGCGAGATCGTTCGCTTCATAGCCCGCTAGGCAACTATTACGCTACTAGTGCGGTCCCGTCGTTTTTCCTCCACTAGGCAGCTATTACGCTACTAGTGCGAGATCATTCGCTTCATAACCCGCTAGGCAGCTATTACGCTACTAAGTGCGGTCCCGCCTTTTTTCCTCCACTAGACAGCTATTACGCTACTAGTGCGAGACCGTTCACTTCATAACCCGCTAGGCAGCTATTACGCTACTAGTGCGGTCCCGCCTTTTTTCCTCCACTAGGCAGCTATTACGCTACTAGTGCAAGACCGTTCACTTCATAACCCGCTAGGCAGCTATTACGCTACTAGTGCAAGATCGTTTCACACCCACCTGCTAGACAGCTATTACGCTACTAGTACGGTACTCAATGTAAGTATTATAGGCTCGTCATAAGTCCTATAGCTAGATGTCAAGAGGTCTAGTTGAGGCTCTCCTAAGTCCTCGTACTTTCAATTGCATTCTAGGCTCGTCACAAGTCCTAGGACTGGATGTCAAGAGGTCCAGTTGTGGCTCGTCATAAGTCCTCATGCACCCAACCAGTTTATTGTCAGTATTCGAGGCTCGTCATAAGTCCTTATGCACCCAACCAGTTAATGTAAGTATTCGAAGCTCGCCATAAGTCCTCGTGCATCCGGTCACCATATGATTTTCTCGTCATACCCCTACATTCATACACTCACGGTCGCATCCAATGCACCACCAAGTCATAGTGAGAATTTTTGGCGCCCTCTTAACCTTGATCCAATTCTACAAGGGCTTGCAAAATTGAATCAAGGGGAGCCATCTGTAGACACCAAAAATTCTTACCCCCTAAAGCAAAATTCAGATAAATAAAATAAGTGGGTCGTCGCCTTTCCTTTTAAAACTTGTTCATGTGCATACCAGAACGAAACGGTCATCTTATAACAAATTTTCTAAATCAGTTTTCAAAGCATCCGTTTTAAAACCCGTCCCCTTTCATTACTTACTTATTTTACCATTTTATTTTTGAATTATTTCATGTTCCGTTTTATTCACTTATTTATTTGCCTATTTGTTTAATTTTGGGTCATGCTATTTCGTTACTTGTTTATTTTATCTAATTTCATTTCATTGATACCTTTACTTGTATTTTCTTTATCAGTACATGTTCTTATTTTGTTTTTATTATTGTTAGTTTTAGAATTACTTTCATCATTTTACATACATTTTCACTATTATATTTCATACTAGCATATTTCGTTTTGTCGCTAATTTGATTAGGCTCTGTCTCATCTCATTTTATTTGTTACTTCTTTTTTTGTAATCTTATTTACTTCTATTCGTACATGTATAATTCAATTTCCATTTTTAGGACATTCAACTTTATTTTATTTCCATCATACTAGTACCATACTAGTTCATTATTTCATGTACAGTTTTATTTTATTTTTTTTATTATATTTTGTATTTTATTATTCACATTCCTTTATTATATGACTCTAAAAAAAGAAAACATTTCATTTTATTAGATTGAATTTTTTTCGTTTAACTGTATATCCCTGTTTAGAACAATAACGTTGTCGAAGAATCTATTTAGTTTAAAATAGAGCCCAATATTCTTTCCCACATTTGAACTGGCCCAATTCTTCCACAACCCACTCGATTAATTTCTTCATCGACCCAGCCCATGTCTCAATTAACCAGCTCTGTCTTTCTATCCAGAACACCATCTCAACCCTAGGTCACACCAGTGTTGCCTTTATAAACTGAAAAAACAAAAGAGACCGAGAGGACTACAGTGCTCTTCCTCAAAATCAGCAGCCGTCACCATTTCCGAAAATCATTCGCCTCTGTTCATATACCTCATTTTTCTCGTCATCTCGTAGTTATTCACCGATGACAATCTTGCAACCTAGCAGGCGAACAAGAACATACATCTTCAATTCTCTCATTCTCTTCACGTTGGTATTTTGCAAACCCAACTGGTAAACCAGAAACATACATACCCGGCACTACATTCTCTTCTCCACGGTAATACTGATCATCAAACTGGTGAAGCAAGGAACACACATGCCTTACCTTCATTCTCTTCCCACAACAATTTTTCCCACCTAAACTGGCAAGAATAAGAACATATATGCTCTACCTTCATTTATCTTCACTCGCCTCTGCTCTTCATTCTCTTTGACACGGTAATTTTGTAACCGACCTTGCGAACAAATATGCTATGCTCTTCTTTCTCTTCACCAAGAGTAATTTTACATCAAAATTGTCCAACAAGTAACATGCAACTGTGAACCTCCCTTCATCTCCTCTTCACGTTGCAGAACAAGTAAAATATACGTGCTCTTCATTTCTGCCCCTTCACCATTCTCTTCCGGCGTGAATTTACAACCAACTGGCGAGTCAGGAAGTACATGCTCTACGACTATCTTCCTCTTCACTCACGATGGATCTGCAACCTACTGGCAAAGAAGGACATACATGTTCTACGATTGTTCTCTCTTCACATACGCTGTCGAACAAAGAGTATACATGCTCAATACTTTGTCACTTTCTCCAGTCCTATGAACCACAGCTCTTCCGGCAAAGAAAGACCAACGATCACCACCTACTTGAGTTTTCCTGCCACCGAGAAGTAATATCTACCTCACCACAAATTATCGTCACATCTTGTCTCATCCATAGTCATCGTCGAACGAGAGTAGCCATCAGAGCCCCAGTCATCGGACTCTACCTCCCCGCCTGATTTTGCTCTCGTCTGCACAATTCAAGATATTCTTCACTCAACTCTTGCCGATGGGTTTTTGCTCTTATTCGTGCGGTAATCTCGAAATAAATTGCTCTCACATGTTTTGTTTGTCTCAGTTTACCAACTTGAAGTTCACAAGTACGAGAATGTCGTAATCAACTTGAGTCTGTGTGGCTGTCTTATAATTGAGGATTCGTTCTTTTCCTTATCTGTAATCTTGTTGTTCTCTTCATGTGCCGCACTAAAAGGTTTGATCTCGAACTGATTGCTAAATAAATTACTCTTGTTCTCCGCCTAACTATACATGAGCCGATTGCAGGAATATGCACCCTTCACTCTTAAATCCATAGCGGTCGATTATATACATACATCATTTAACAGCTATGTTTGGTTCATATCATCCCCACCTAGGTTTCCCTTGTTGTTGGTTTTGTCATTACTGATCATGTTTATAATCTCATAGAGTTTTAGCTTTGTATGGTCTTGAAAATTGAATGTTTATTCGTGTTTAGAATGCTCAACTGTAAGTATAATGTATATTCATGTTCTACATGGCCATGCTCCATATTACTGATTGTATATTATATTTTCTCATTCCCACTTCTGTGAATATGATTTATCAACTGCTGACTTGTGTGAGTATGCTCACTCTTTCAACTGTGTTTGAGTGATTAATTGTCAGTTTAGGGCTATTTAAGCTTTCTGGTTAATCAAAAGAAAGGCGATTAAGAATAGACAATAAACAAAAGTGGGGAGTAAAATAAAAAAGAGTTTGACTAGAAATCTTGAATTTAGGTTATAATGTTCCGTTGGCATATTTGATTCATAAGGCTTGACATCGGTTCGACTGCAGTTCTGAAAGATTGATATCTTAGGTTTGGTTGTGATATGCACAAATATTTGAGAATGTTGTCATCACGTGACTTTACCTTGGCTTGTTTTACTGCTGGATTTGGCTTTCCAATTCTGCACCGATGGCTACCGTGTTTGTAGTGAGTACCAAACAAAATTGGATCTGTTTGCTTGGCCTTGTTGTTATAATCATTTGTCGCTGTTACGGCCAATTATTTTGTGAATTGTAAACCTGTTTTGAGCCGAATTTCCCCTGCTGTTATATGATTGAGCTTCAGTAGTTTTCAAGTTGTAGTTCATGGTATTTCTGCTTCTGTCTTTGCTGCTGCTAAGTAGACACCACATGGTGGAATTCTAGCTAAATTGGATCTGGTTTTCTTGTCCTCTTTGCCACAATTACTTGCTGCTGTTACGACTAGCTATAATGTGAATAACAAGCTCGTTTTGAATCAAACTGCAGCTGCTGTTATGGAATGAGTTTCAGCATTTTTCATGTTCTAATTCATGGTAATGTTGCTTCCATGTTCGCTGCAGCTAAGCGGCATAAATTGGGCAGATTGCTTCTGCATTTTATGGGCAATGTTACAGCCTATTTTGGGGTCTGGTTAGCCATTGTTTTCAGTCGCACATAAGGCATAATAGGAGCACATGCTTATAATCCAAAGATAAACAAAAAAACAACCTAAAGAGTACTGAATTTCATTTGCTGCTTCATTCTGATAAGTTGCACTTCTGTTAGCAATGTTTTAATTGTAAAATCTGAACACTTATGGACTGATTACTATGGTCAAGTTCTAGCTATTTTTGCACTTCTTAGAGAGGCATTACCTTGCTTTACCAGGCATGTTTGAGCTCTGTTTGAAAATGTGATAGTCTTGAAAAAAAAACGACTTCTGAAACTTGCAGTTATACTCAATTTTTTGTTACATTAATGTGGTACTTCTGTTGCAGTAAAATTTGACAGATTGTTACTCTTTGCATCGGTACAAAAATATTGTCATTGCTATTGTAAATTGTTCCGAATTCCCAGTCGTTTCAATACTCTCTTTGAGTCATTATGGATTGATGAACTGATTTATGTTCAACTTGCTGTACCTGCAACATCTTTGATGACTGATTATAAGGCCGTTGGCGGTTTTGGATTTGTTTTCATATTGATTCGGCTATATTCGTGTAATTTGATTTGCTCCTTACACTTTGACTTCTTATTCTGACTGAGGTACATATAATCGATTGGACACGGCTGTGCTTGCTTGACATGGGCCACGCCTATCTGACTTAGAGTTTGACCTTGGACTATGCTGATGCGTTTTGGGCTTTATACTACCGAGGCGGATTATGAGTTGATTCAGCTGGGAGTTCTTTTTCTTCTGTTTGATTGAATGATAAACCGGGGGCAGGCCACCCCGTAGGTTGGTTTTCTATCACTTGAATATCTTCTTGGTCATGATCAACAACATGTATTAGTTTTTTAGCACTGCTATTTACCCCTTGCACATAATTCAGTTTGGGAAATTAAATTATGTACAGTTTTGCTTCTTTCATTTGAGATCAACTTGTTTTGCCTTAATAATCACTGTTTGATTTTAATTCTTTGTAATCAACAACTCTGAACAACAATTGAGTCTGCTACTTGTTTCTTTCTGCTACAATCTTTGTCGATTTGCCATGATCATTTTCAATCTCCATGTTTATTCTGCTATCACTATAATATATCACCAACTTCTATGTTTGACTGTTGGTTTGCTTTAATGACTAATGAGGAGGGCCCATTTGGGCTGTTGTAAACTCTAAGCTCAAATCTAACTTTAAACTCGGGTCCAACTCATTGCTAGCCAACCGGGCTAAAACAGGTGACCTTAGACAGCCTCTAGGTTACCCAATTATTTCTGGGCCCATGAGCTCAATGTAGAATAACTTTAGAAGGTGTTTCTCCATGGCGCATATCTCTGATTTGTTAAGTGGGGTTCCCTTTCCATCAAAAATTTCCAAACAACCCCTTAATTAAGATTCAAAACTTTAAAAAACCAATCAATTCCAATTCAACTCAAAATTCTTTCAATTCCAATTCGATAAAAATTCTTTCGATTCCGACTCAATAAAAACTCATTCATTCCGATTTGATTCAAATTCATCAATTTGATAAAATTTCATTCAACTCCAATTCGATAAAGTTCTGAAATTCGATTCACAAATCATTCCAACTTCAAAAATTATTTCCAAGAAAAATCCAATTCTAAAATCTTCTCAAAATTTCAAGGCACACAAATTCCAAGACCGACCCAATTCCACCTCAAAAATCAGCGTGACCAATTCCACCTCAAAAATCAGTCCAAAAATAAATTCAATTCTAATTCAGTTTTAATCCAATTTCAAATTCATTTTCAATCCAAATTCCAAATCAACTCCAATTCAATTCAATTCAAAATTTAATTCAATTCCAATTTGATTCAAAATTCATCTCGATTCCAATTTGATTCAAAATTCACCTCGATTCCAATTCGATTCAAAATTCATCTCGATTCCAATTCGATTCAAGTTCAACTTCAATTCCAACTCCAATTCATCCAAATTCATTTCAATCCCAAATAATTCCGAACATCATAAATCTCAAATTCCTTAAAACTCCTAACTCTTTCACTAGTAGAAAAAAGGCCTATTTCGGCGGTTCCAATGTGCCTATTTCGGCGGTTGTGAACCGCCGAAATGAGCACCGCCGAAATAAGTGTACCTATCTCGGCGGTTCATAGAGTATAACCGCCGAGATAGACTTATGGTCAATCTCAGCATCGGTCAATCCCATGGGTCTATCTCGGCGGTTGTACTCTAAGAACCGCCGAGATAGGCATATTTTTGGTATCTGCCGAAATAGACCCTTTTTTTTTGTTTTTTTCCATCCCAGCTTATATATATATATATATATATTCACCGCATTTGGTTCAATGAGACATGTAATAAAGCTTCATCCACACAGGGAGCTCTAGCACACATTTAAAAAGTTATAAAAGCTCCCAATTAATACCAACGACACACCACAATTTGAGAGTTAACAAAACCAATGCAATTACACTTAATTACACACTTTCATTACAAATAAAAAACCACATTACAATTCAAATCTACCATTACACCATCAACAAGTGTACAGAGTTACAATTACATACTCGAAAAAGTTCACAAAACATCTTCATGATCATCAATTCATTAAACTTGTGCAGACAAACTCCGACCATTCCTCAAGCATCTCAACAATTTGAGCATCATCATACTTACCACCTTTGAACACTTCTTCGTAAGACTTGAAAAAAAATGAACATTAATCTAAAACGTACAAGTCTAACAACATGTAAAGAGCATAACTGATACTTTCAAAGAATGTTACCTTGTCTAACGAGTGCTCTAGTAAAAGGTTCGACGCTCCTACTATGTCACTCATGAATCTCATGACACAGTATCCACATTCTGAACCCCCAGGCTGCACCGGACACTATACAAACACACATATTGACAGTTATAAACAAGTTTAAACATTATCACACAAATTTATCAATTAATAGCGTACCATGACAGTGTTCCAAGGGATGTTACTCTTCATTGTTTTATTCTGGAGAGATAATGCAGCTCTCATGGCACTATATACATCAGCAATATATTTAGTTTTAAGCATCAGTAGCAAGTTATGAAACAGTTAATGTTAAGTAATAATAATTGTTGTTTACGATAACAAACTAATTACCCCAGTATTGTGGTGGAGATCTTAGGTCTCTTGGCACCCTTACCAAGTGAGTCAAATTGCAAGATTCGTGGGTGCTTCAACATCACCAGCACAAGCAATGACCAATGTCGACTGTCCACAAATTACACAATGTGTTGAAATCATTAAACAACTAACACAAACTATATGTTTTAGATGATACTAAGAGAAATAGTCAAATATCATACCTTGAATGATATGACAGCATAATAAATGACTTGTTAGAACATTCAAAGATGGCATTTGTCATATATTGCATAAGGCCTTCCATATCACTTGTCATCTGGACTTCCTGCACATAGCAGGACACAGGAATCCGAATCTGTGATCTTCATAGACATTGATCGCCTTATTATGCACCCACCTATGAGGCAATATCATTAGTCATTAACTTTTTATTCAAACATCTAATTCATCACCGATCAATGAATTCAAAATATAAAAGGTAAAGTTACTCACATGGCGGCTGACTTGATAATCGACACATTCAACCAATCCCTCCTGAAGCACTCCTCGAAGTCGGACATAAACATCCCAAATCGATGTATATCTTCTCCTTGAACTCGATAGTGAAATATCCGCTCGTGATCTTCCACAATGAGGGAATCACAATGAGGTGGTAGGAGCAACAACGATGAGTGCAGAATCTGCATATTAGTCGACAAGCCGGCCAATATTCTTTTCTCCACCAAATTAGGTTTAAGCACGAAATTTGTGGATGCCTTTGATTGCACAGGTGCAGCCATTCTTTTCCCTTTTCCCTTATCAGTCTTTGGTCGGCTCATATCCTATGATATTAACTAATTAAGTATATGATGCGAGGTGGTACATCAATAGTTTTATAGCAACGGTTAAGAGTAAATACCTGCCCAGGGAGTTTGACCAATCGTGCTGGCCACTGCACTGTCGCAGTTTGTGCGGAACGCAAGGTACGTCTTTGTGGGATCGGCACCGGTAAACAGACGTCACCATGCTCTACAACAAATTCGTCCAGAAGCACTCGTGCATGGTAATGTCGGAGTGGTTCACCGTGCACAATATCACTTGGAACTGAAGGGAAAAGTTTTCCCCAAGCCACCATGACCTCTTCTATTCCAATTTGTAAAAACAGATGGCACTTAGTGGATTCCTGAGTGTTATGTGGAACTTGTTTAGATAAAAATTATGAATTCCTCTATAATGATATTAGTGATCAAATGAAAAATCTTAATCGTCATGTACTCAATTGAAATGGAAGTCTAACCTTTAGAGATGCATAGGGAAACGGCTCAACCGACTGGACACTACTTCCCACTACCGGTGAACTCTGATGATGAATGGGTGACTCAACTGGTGGTCGAGAAACCTCTTGGCTGCCATGCTTCTGTGTCTCAATCCTTGACATAGCCTGAGCGATCCTCTCGTCGACACCCCGATTAATCCTCTGCTCCATCTCAGCCATCTCTCTCAGGTGCTCCTCGTAGCTAATCATCCTTCCCTGTGCACTTCTGGACCCAGGTACGCCAAATGCCTAGCGTATACCAATGTGCCCACCAAACCCAATGGCACGACCTGGATGATCCTTCTTACCAAGAGCGCGTGTAAGAGGATCATCATTCCTCTGTGAGGTCCAGGTGCCCTGGGTGAGCTGAGAGCTTAATTCACCCTAATATAACACACAAATACAGTTATTAGTTTAACATAAGTTCATATACAAATGAAATGAATAGTTCGACTAAAAATGAAATGATATCACTTACCATTTGAGCAATAACTGCTCTCGTGGCATCATCGTATTGAGGATTTTCGGGAGTAGAGTTCTTCGGAATGTGGCTTAACTCCCACACTTTCATTCTTCTGCCACTGGCATCCAATGAGCTATCCGTGGGCAGATATCCCTTTTGCTCCCATTCTGGTACCCTTTGAGCAATACTTTTTCCACCTAAGTGGTGAGGGTACAGATTCTTCTTAGCATTTGCTTGTTGTTTTGCACGGAGAGCCTGCATAAATTAATATGATCATGTTTAGGGAAATTGAACACAAAAGACATAAGAAATTAAGAGTAATTTATGTATGTATGACAATAAA
The DNA here is from genome assembly GCA_023374045.1 of Limonium bicolor. Lineage (NCBI taxonomy): Eukaryota > Viridiplantae > Streptophyta > Magnoliopsida > Caryophyllales > Plumbaginaceae > Limonium > Limonium bicolor. The sequence goes on from CM041780.1 coordinate 150,579,740, forward strand.
GTGCACCTGGAACTCCGGTGTGTGACGTGACTCAACAAATTGTACCCATTGCTCTTCGGTGATGCCCTCGTAAACCTCCCATGGTGGTCTTTCACCGCCAAAACCATGATCTGGATCATCTGGATCTTCTGGATCAGGCATCTTGTAGATGAACTTGTCAGCCAACTTATTCTTGTGGTCCCGGAACTGTTTCGACATCCTGATAGCACATCCTTTTTAAGTGCGGGATCCACGGAGAAACGAGACTACATACATAATCATTCAGTTAGTAAAGTAAACATAAATATTCTATTATTTCACAAAAGATCATAGTAATAATGTAGAGATTTACCTGGAGACGCTCAAACATAGTATCCTTCAACGCTTGAGGCACTTGCTTCCAGGTGTGGTTTATGTTACAATATGACTTCACCAAATGGCTACCGTAAGCGGTGAAGTCATTTTCCAATTTCCATGAGGTTGGTTGAACTGATTGAATCCACCGGTTTTGTAGGAGGGCCCTTGATAGCTTCAGCCCACGTGTGGCACCTCTCTTCTTTTGCTTCTTGGCCTCTGGTGGGACAACTGACGGCTCTTCGGTCTGCTGTGAAGGGCCAGCCTCAGTCTCGCGTACAGCTACCTAGTCTTTCTTTTTCTTTCCTCCTCTTGTGACCCTCTTACTTGGTCTATTCTGATGTGGCTCAGGTTCTCCAGTTAAGAAAACTGTCCAACGGGGTCATCCATAGGGTGATCATCCACTGCAAAAAAAAAGCATTATCATCATATAAAGTCATTATATAAATTAACATAAATACTATGAAGCATAACAATAACGGTTAAGATGACATTACACAATACATTCTACTAACAACATTACCTGACACGAAAACATAAATCATTTCATATTTTCTACCCAAACACCCTCATCATGGTCTGATCGTGCGTAGAGCAAATCGTTTTCGGCAACATCAATCGAATCCGTTAATCCAGTAGGAAACAAGGATGTTTCCTCTACCATTTCCTTATCATCGTTATCCTCATTCTCATTTTCGATTACAACCGGCCTTCTTCCTGGAAGAACAACAGACCATCTGTAGTCTTTCGGATCCTCAACATACCACACTTGTTCACAATCCTTTCCCAGAAAAAACTGATCATCCGTATAACTGGCACGTGAAAGATCAACCAAGGTAAGCCCTCCATCATTTGGTACCCGCGTCGGTTGTCCACCCACTTGCACCCGGAACAACAAAGGAATCAATGTCGTACTCTAGTTCCCAAATGTCCTCGATGACACCATAATACCAACTAGAGTTACTAACTGGTTGAGATCGGTTACCGCTGTGGTACTCAGTGGCAGCAGCTTCAATTTTTACCCCACTATTCTGGTTTATCGATTTGGCATCTTGGCGTGCAGTGTAGTATGTATACCCACTAATATCATACCCCTCAAATGATGTAATATTAGTTTCAGGTCCGATTGCTAAACATCTGATCTCTTCACTTACAGCTTCTAGATCTAATGACGCTAATGTCAACACATGATCTTTGAACCATTGGATAAAAACTCGGTTTTGTTCCTTTGTCAGCCAAATGTGGTCTTTCAAAGGATTTTGATGCCTTAACTCAACCATATGGGTTTCAAAATAAGGTTCAACAACCTCAAGATGTTGTAAGACAAACAAATGTGCTTGATGAATAAGTTGGCACGAAACTTGCACGATCTTTCTACCAATGACACCTTTACCCTTAAACCTACCATAATGTCGTGGTTTTTGGATACCAATTGACTCTGCCTCACTCAAATAATCGGTCACAAATTCCGTGACTTCCTCAGTCACTGTTGCTTCAACAATGCTCCCCTCTGGTCGATACCTATTCTTCATTCTACTTTTCAGAATACCCATGTATCGTTCAAATGGGTACATGTACCGTAAGTATACCGGACCACAGAACTGCATCTCTCGAACGATGTGCACAATTAGATGCACCATTATGTCAAAGAAAGATGGTGGGAAATACATCTCAAGTTGACATAATGTGACAACAATTTCACGTTGTAGATCGTCTAGAGAGATTACGTCAATTGCCTTGGAGCAAACAGCGTTGAAAAAGAAACATAACCGAGTTAAAGCATTTCTGACATCAGATGGCAATATCCCTCGAATTGCGACTGGAAGAAGATGTAACATCAGTACATGATAATCGTGAGATTTCATGCCTAAAAGTTTTAAATCCTTCATCGATACAATGTTCTTCCAGTTTGAAGAGTACCCAGACGGTACTTTTACCGAGTGCAGACATTTGCAGAAACTAATCTTTTCGGCCTTTGAGAGCGTGTAGCATGCAGGAGGTAGGTATATTCGTTTCCCATTCTCTTGTGGGTGTAACTCCTTTCGTATACCCATGGTTTGCATGTCCTTTCTGACTTTCAATCCGTCTTTTGTTTTACCAGGTATATTGAGTAAAGTCCCACTCACTGCCTCACCAACGTTCTTCACAATGTGCATGATGTCTAAGCAGTGTCTCACAGGAAGATGACGCCAATAAGGTAGATCCCAAAAGATAGAACACTTTTTCTAAATGTTTTTCACCGGTTTTGATGTGTTTCCAAATACATTTGCAATGTCCTTAACCTTTTCGTACACTTCCTCAGAGCTCAAAGGTAACGGGCCACACGAGTTTCGGCTCGACCATTGAACTACTTTCTCTTCGTTACTCGATAAGGGTGATCTTCGGGGAAGAAGTCGATGACACATATAAACATTCTTCCCACAATGTTTTAAAACGGTCCGAACAAGCGTCTTCCTCGCATGTGGGACATGCAAATGTTCCTTTAACCGTGTAACCGGACAAGTTGCCATACGCAGGGAAGTCATTGACGGTACAGAACAACAAAGCCTTGAGCGTGAAATTCTCTCTTGCATAAGCATCATATACCACGGTCCCCTCATTCCACAATAGCTTCAGATCATCTATCAGAGGGGCAAGATACACATCAATGCTATTACCTGGCTGCTTGGGACCAGATATCAGGAGAGATAACATGATGTACTTTCGTTTCATACACAACCATGAGGGAAAATTGTAGATCACTAGCAGAACAGGCCATGTACTGTGTTGACTAGTCAACGTGACGTACGGGTTCATTCCATCAGTACATAACCCAAGCCTCAGATTCCTATCTTCATGTCCAAAATGTTCTTTGTACCGTCTGTTGATGTTTCTCCACTGAGGTCCATCTGCTGGATGTCTTAATTTCTCATCATTCTTTCTACCCTTCGCATGCCATCGTAAGTTCTTTGCATCTTTCGGATTCGCAAACAACCGTTTGTATCTGGGTATAATCGGCAAATACCAAAGTAGTTTTGCTGGAGGGTTTTTTTCCTGAACGGAGGAGTAATCACCATCTTTATGCTTATACCGGGACAACGAACATTTCGGGCAATTGTCCAGATGTTCGTATTCACCCCTGTACAACACACAGTTGTTTGGACACGCGTGAATTTTTTGTACTCTACTCCCATTGGACACACCCATTTCTTTGCCTCATAGGTGGTGGTAGGGAGACCGTTCTCATCCGGTAGCATATAATGAATCAGCTCGAGGAATGCCGTGAAACCTTTGTCACTCAATCCATATCTTCCTTTCAGGTTGAACAAATTCAATATAGCTGTCAATTTCGTGTACTTAGTGCACGTAGGATACAACGCCGTCTTGGATGCGTCCAACAACCTTTGATACTCATCCGGCCGGTCGACAAAATTATCCTCAATGTTATCAAGCATCTCGTCCATTTGCTCATCATGATAAGTCGACTCACTGTCAACATTGATTCCGGAAGCGCTTGGGAGTTCTGACTCGTTAGTAGCATCGAATGTCTGCTCGGTTCTTGAGTTACACCGATCGTCATTGTAGGAAGCTGAAGCATTATCTTCAACAGGTTCTCCATGAAAAGTCAATTTTGTATAATGTGGCATGAAACCACGGGTCTTCAGATGGAATTGTACGACGTTGATGCTTTCATATTGTCTCACCACACCACAATCAACACAAGGACATGGAATTTTCTCCGTCTTTGTCCTGTCCTTGTGTTGCATTGCAGCTTTGCAAAACTCTTTTAGCATCTTGTCAAAATGTTCCCCTCTATCACCATACATCCAGTCACGCTCCATACTATATGTGCAACAGATCCAAGTGTGAGTTATAGCCTTTGTGAAACTAAATGTTTATAGATTATGGTCTGTATTAAGTTGCACATGTTTATTTCTTAATGGAGTATGACTGGGATGATTGTCAAGTAGTCTAGCCTAACTCTAAGGTTGCAAACAAAAATAAACTAGCATTTTAAATTTAACAAATTGTCGCACTTCTAAAACAGAAACCGGTGTTAAAACAATATTAAGAATACTTTTTCTACAAAAATTCGGCATGCCCTTTGCATAATTGTACACATCCATGCTTATTATTCAGCACTCACCAAAGTCATCACAACCACAAACATTCCAACAATGGCAGCAACCAACAATTAAAATAAATCAATTCTTTACTAGCTAACTGAAAACAATTGCAAATTCAGATCATCAAACCAACATTTTCAATTCTCCACTGTATAAGTTCAAACCGGTTTAGAGATTAAAACAGAATCCAGAGTTAAAATACGTACTTGTTTTTTAAGGATTTATGGAAAGGGAGACTGGTGCCTGAGAGGTAGGCTTCTGTGCGAGAGATGCAGCAATACCACTTCTGATATGTCTCTGCAAGGGAGCAACAAAAAATAAATTACAAAAGAAATGCATCAACAAATATGGAATGAAGCTAAATTATGTACTAGCACTTATATTTATATACATAATTGCATTTATTAAACAAAATAAGGTTTAGTTACTTACTTGTGCACAGAGGAGAAAAGTGCAACAGTAATGGAAGAAGGCGGGAAACAAGAGAGGTGATTCACGGACTTGAATGTAGTGAGACCTGATAAAAAAAAATTAGATATTGTTAGACATATATATACACATACATCAAACAATATTAATTACGAAGAGATTTTGAAAAAAAAAATCGGCATGACTTTTACATAATTTTACCTATCCCATGCTTATTATTAAGCATTCACCAACCATTCATCAACACAAATTTCCATCACAAATCAAACTAATACCAAATTTATTCATCAAACCAAATTTAATAATTTTTGGAAATCAAATACAAAGTAAAAAAAGACACAACCATGCTTATTATTAAGCATTCACCAATCATTCAACAACACAAATTTCTATCATAAACCAAACTAATATATACAAAATTTATTCATCAAACCAAATTCCAATAATTTGTGGAAATCAAATACAAAGTACAAAAGAGAAAAATGATAAGTTAGATTATATTACCGGTTCGTAAATGAATTGTTCTCCGCTCCGCTTTCAATCTACCATGAAATGGTTAAGAAGCTTCTTAATTTTATCTGTAGAGACACAAATACATATAGACACAAGAGAAACTCAGTAGTTGTGTTTGTTCCTTATATGCAGTTAGGTTGCAAATTTACAGTGAGTGAAGAGAATGAAGAGTTAAGTTAAAAAAAAATTACCGGTTCCTAAATGAATTGTTTTCAGCCCCTCTTCTCAATCGGGCGTGCGAGACGCGTGTAGCAGTACCAATCTCTACAGAGGCAACGCAGACGCAAAATAAATATGAATTGAGGGCGCAAAACTATATTGCTTACAATATTTATAATTAGCTTATAATTATAAGCACAAATAATGCTCAAACATTGTTCCACCCCATATATAAGCATAATAAATCTAGCCCAAATAAGCTAACCTAACTATACTTAAAAGAAGGGCCAAAAACAGCAAAAAAATTCACTCGGACATTTCGTCAAACACCTTGTGTGCATACATAAATTTATTAGTTTAACAACCAAATCTTGCAAAGATTTCACACACACAATAAATATCAGCATCCACAATCACAATGTGACAACAATCTATCAATTTTAACAACACATTAACAATTATTTAAACAAAACCGAAACGAAAATTTGGGTTTATATTCACCGTATGCGCCTCTGTTGCTGGGCGGGAGGAGGCGGCGACGGCCACCGACGCGACAACCACCGACGGCGCGACGTCCGGCGAAGGCGGGAGGAAGAGGAGGGCGGGCGACGGCAGTGTGGTGGTGGTGGCGTCGGGGTTTATCAAATCGCCGCGGAGAACAGAGAGAGAAGAGGGGTTAATTAGGTTTAGCAAATCGTAATAGCGTCGGGGCGGGGTGGGGGCTAATTAAAACGACCTATTTCGGCGGTTCTTTGTTAGGAACCGCCGAAATAGACCCTCGGTAATAATAAAAGAAAATAAAAAGACCTATTTCGGCGGTTCCTAACATAGAACCGCCGAAATAGATGATTAAATTAAAAAAAATAGAAAAATAGAAAAACCTATTTCGGCGGTTTCGTGTAAGGAACCGCCAAAATAGGTCTCTTTTATTTTTTTAATTATTACATAGGGCCTATTTCGGCGGTTCTTATCTAGGAACCGCCGAAATAGGTGCCTTCTTTTAGACCCCATACATCTCGGGCCCCTATTTCGGCGGTTTTATCTACAACCGCCGAGATAGGGGCGCCGAAATAGACGTTTTTTGTACTAGTGTTTAGAACTCAAGCATCTTAAATCTCTAAATGTCTCAACAGCTCAACAGACTCGAACGTCTCAGTAGCTCAACAGACTCAAACGGCTCAGTAGCTCAACAGACTTGAACGTCTCAACAGCTCAACAGACTCGAACGTCTCAACAGCTCAACGGACTCGAACGTCTCAACAGCTCAACAGACTCGAACGTCTCAACAGACTCAAACGTCTCAACAGCTCAATAGACTCGAACGTCTCTGTAGCTCAACAGACTTGAACGTCTCAGTAGACTCGAATGTCTCAGCAGCTCAACAGACTCGAACATCTCAGCGGCTCAACAAACTCGAATGTTTCAGCAATTCAACAGACTTGAGTACCTCGATAGACTCATTCAAACTCCAAATCACCTCAAACCCGAATAATCTCCCTAATCCCGACTTCTCTCAAACTTCTATAGTCTCATAGGCCCAAGTGCCCCACAGACTCAAACATCTCAATTTTTCACCATCTTAAGATTTCAAACGTCTCACAGACCCGAGCGTCTCACGGACTAACCTCTCAAACCCGAAACTTCCCGAAACGTCAAACATCTAAAAAAATCCCAAAAGTTGTGAACTATGTAAGGTCTGATCTCAACAGGAAGTTGAGTACGTAGGCAGCCCACATAGGGTGCGACCCCATTCCAATCCGAAAAAACCCCTTTCCCAACTCTAAGGCGATATTCATGTCCGTCAAACATTCAAATCTCCTCTTACTCCCACAAACCCTCGACTTCAACTCTCAATCAGACTCCTAATCTTTCATTCTATACTCATTCGAATTCATCAATTCTTCTTCTTGGCGCTAGCTTGGCAGAAAAGCTCGCCTCATCCACTCGTTTTCTCTCCTACTGTTCTAATCCTATCCTTGGCTTTTAAATGAATCTCTCTAAAAAGGTTTTGAAAGAAGGCAATCCTGACAATTGGAGACCGAGGTTTCCTCGGGCACCAATCCGAAGTCGTGGTCATTGCCACTTCTAAGGGGTGTAACCCAGTGCGAACCCACAATAGAATCTCTGATCTGACCAGATAAGTCCTATCCATAGGCAACAATTTCAGAGTCAACCAACGGTTCTTAGAACCCTCCAATCTTTCCTTCCTAGTATCTTAGGTCAAACTAGGTGGCGACTCCAGTCAATACCGTCTTTAGGGCATAAGTCCGCGTGGGGCCCATTGAGAGCGGGTGTAGTGTTCACTAACACTCCCCATTAAGCTTTCTGGGAAAGACGGACGATGAAGTAGGTATTTGAGGGGTGCCAGATGACGGGTAATCCCCCTCCACAGAATGGCATTTTCTAGGATCTCGGCTTTTCAGTCAGATCATATTTAGATAGACCCCCCTCATACCGAAAAATCACCCTCCACAGAGACCTCTTCTTATCCTATTTTCCATTTTAGTTTTTGTAAGGAGATCAATATTAGACTCCAATTATGTAATGAAGTGTATTCAAACTTTCCTGCTTACCTAGCTTCTAGATATAACTCCTCTTGCTGGAGTGGAAGATTTGGGAGAAAATGAACTCCCCACCAGCCATTCTCTGGGCTGCGTTTTTGGAAGGAGAGGAGATTAGAAGCTCCTCTTCTCTTGCTTGTAATATGATTAACTAGCCTTTGGTTTATATATAGGCAGTAACAATTTCTATCAAAAAAAAAAAAAAAGGTTCTGGATGTGTTGAGTAGAGGTGTGTCATACGAGTGTGATTTACTAATATCTCGTAAAAGATGTTTTTTTTTTTTTTTTGAAGAAGCTCGTAAAAGATGTTGAATGGCAATCCACCAGTCGTTTTTCATCATAGGTAATCTCGTCCCGGTGCCGTTTGATGCTTCCCACGACGAACACTGTTTCCTGAAATTTCCCATCTCTGAAGCACAGTGAAATGCAATCTCTGCATCACAATTTCAGTCTGTGCTGCCACATAGCTCCAGCAACTGCTTTCCTTTCCCCAAAACCACTACGTTTAATACTTCTTGTTTCCACAAGAACCACCCAGACTCGCCAACCTCTCGTCTCCGGGATAGCCTGGTCTTCTCCTTCCAAACCATGCTGTATCCTTTCTGCCCCTCAACAAAATCCAACAACTTCTGACGAGGATGGAATGTCCGACGATTTCGTTAAGACCCTTGCTAATTTCAAGTCTCTACACAACTACATCCGGGTCCTAGAAGTTTCGAGAAGGGCCGACCACCATTTTCGCGGCTCTAGGCTCCTCCTCTTAGACGAGCCTGGTAACATCCACAGTGTCAATTTTATGTACGAAAACCTAACTGAGACCTATTTCGACGTCTTCGCCACGTTACCCCCGATAATCCCTCCTGGACCAATCGGAATTTTGGGCTTTGGAGCCGGTTCGGCCGCAAAACTTATTTTGGAGCGTTATCCAGACCGGGTCATCTACGGGTGGGAGCTTGATCCGTCTGTGGTAGATGTGGGTAGGCAGTATTTCGGCTATCCAAGCTCGAGAAGGAACACCTGGACAGGCTACACATCTATATTGGCAATGCGTTCGAAGCAAGCTTGAAGCAGGGGTTTTCCGGAATCCTCGTAGATTTGTTCAGCAAAGGGTGCTTGGTCCCAGAACTTCAAGATCGTTCCACATGGGAAAGGTTGAAGAGGAAGCTGAGAGTCGGTGGGAGGATTATGGTCAATGTGGGTGGTAGCTGTGTGGAATCAGAGGATTCCAAGAAGGATGGGAGATTGCTTATGGAGGACTCCTTAAGGGCAATGTGGGAGGTGTTCGGAAGAGATTGTGGCGAAGATATTCATATATTAAGTTTTGGGAATAGGAAAGATGAAAGCTCCATAGCTCTTACTGGTTCTCATCTAGATTTTGATTTCTGGAAGAAAGCATTGCCTGGACCTCTGAAGTCTTATGCTGACATGTGGACTCCTTATCGTACATAGAAATAATTAGCAAGGAATGCCGTGTGTTCGTGTGCTTTCTCCATTAGGTAAAAATAGCTTGTTTAGCTCTTTATGTTTTTTTGCTTGAATATTGATGGTTTCTGTTAGATATTGATATTGATTGTTCTTGATCCATCTCTATCCTTGAATCACTATCAATAGAGCTGAAACTACCGTTGGTCAAAAAATACTGCCCATTAACTTGCGCAACTTTCCATCATATTGTGGTAATATTTGATTGCCAAAGCAAGTCACAGTCACCTAATTGCTATTGCTAGCTGTATCTTGAAACATACTTTGCCTTAGTGAGTGCCAGTTTGAGTAGGTAATCTAAGGCCATAGGGAATGTTGACGTAAAGTTAACATATGAAGCCATGTAGATGCTTTCAACTTGGCAATGTGCCTCTTCAGAGGAAGAAGAAACTGTAAGATAAACCCTGGTTTCAAAAAAAGATATATTGGGATCTACCTCTGGTCCTTCCTTTTCAATTAGCTTCTTACAATAATTAAGTGTTATGTTAACTGTATTCAATATTTCAACATTTGTTGGGTCGTCTTCTGCCACCTATTTAGGTGATCTTTACTCAGGTGAATGCTTGCTTCTCGTCCCAATTTTCTCCAAATACTGCAGAGTTTGGTTCTGCCCTATGGAGACCTCACCAACATTCTAGTTACTCCCCCTTCCTATCCTCGGGTTTGACTGTCTTGATCTCTATTTTGATAGAAACCCATGCACTGCAGTTGATCTCTTAGACGAGAAAGACTGTAGGTGGCCTTCGTCGTTCATATTGTGGGAATCAACCATACATATATCCATATTTGTATATGAATGATGTATGTCATCTGATGAGATTTTTGTCTTCATTATTTTATAGATTGTTCTGTTTCCATTTACCTGTCTTAAGCTTGTTGCACTGTGTTGTGACTTTTTCGGGTGGAAGAAGGGGTGACTATGACTTCTTCCTTCATAAGCATGCCAGAGGTAATGAGAATGCAAGCAGTGGTCACAAGGACAAGCATGGCTGAGCCTACAAAGATGCCATCTTTAACAACATAACAAGCTCCATTTACCCATCCTTCTCCGTTGGGTTGGCTTCTGTTCATGCTCGATGCTGCACCAAGTAGTAACACAGCTATCGCAAAGCTTATCCTACATGGGTAGAAGATTCAATTATTGGCAAATTATGATGGTAATACAACTCACAAGATAAACTTTCCATTAATGGAGATTGAATAGATGAATTTGGGGTGCATGAGTTACCAGGAGGTGGCCATGGGAGCAAACAGAACCCAGGTCGGCATCTGCTTTCTGTGTGTTGATCTGTCATCCCTTCCGGTGAAGAAAATGTACCGACAGAGCGAGATGCTTGCAATTATCTGAATCATTGACAGGGAAATCAACCCGATCATCCCACATATGAAGGCCTGGCTGCGAGGGACGTAGCAATTATGGCCATTGAACTTCACCTGCTCGAACTGAAGGGGGGCAAAAAATGACTATACTTTCAAATATTCGGAACGGAAAAGGCAACCTAGATAAAATCTACTCTGACCATGAATTGAGATTAAATATAAAATAAAATTGTGTGCACTTTCTCAATCGCACCTTTGTTTTCTTGAATTCAGCGATGATACAGGAGACGACGGAAATGAACCCTAGGGAAACTATGGGGAAGACGTGATTGCATACCAGAGACTGGTTTTTGTGCAGGAAACTGGGTTGGCCATGGCTGGTTAGGAAAGGAGAGTTTCCAATGGACTGCTTGGACTTGAAGAATGGGGTAATGATAACTAGATCATACCAGATATGTATAGAGATAGTATTAAAGAAAAGTATAAAGGGAAAGAAGACTTTCCCTAGGCTTCTTCCTTTGAATGGCGACTTTTCATTGCTTTACTAGAGGAACGTAGATGCCACTCCTAACTGCTAGTATTGCTCGCATAACGTCGTTACGCCTTCTTATTGCTATAATTTGCTTCTACTTTGTTCTTTTCTTCCACCAACTACTCGACTAGTTCATATTCTTACTCTATCGTTGCTAAGAATATGTTGGTCTCTATTAACTTATGTCCCTCTAAAAAAAGTGTATATTTATGAGATCTGGCCCAACGGGGAATCGTTTTTGTGCTAGCCTGAATCCCATCAAACCTGGCCCAGGACCACTATACAATACACGGTCCAGCATAATTAAAGATCCTGAGATTACGCCAGAAAGAAACCTCGCATATTGAAAATTCAGTATTTCCCAGATGCCGCAAATTTGAAGAATGGTTGAATGAGGTTGTTTTCGACTTTTCGTGCAAAGGAAATTACCCTAGTCAATCAAACGTAACTTCAAATTTTAATTTGCTCGATGAAAAAATACTAATATCAAATGGTTTGAGTAGGGCTAGGTATTTCTGGAAAAATGTTCATGAAAAATTTCTTTCAAACTAGTTTTGATTCTCTTTTTGTCACTTTCTATAAAAACCCAATTTCTTTGCTACAACCCCATGTAGTTATAGATAACTATATATATATGTATATTTGGTCATTTAAATTGTATATTTGATCATTCAAAACTGTACTGATGTATATATATGTACATGTATACAGTGAATTGTGATATTTCTGAATTTGTATTAAATATACATACTAACTTTATAAACTATACAATAACTTATAAAACATACTCCCTCCGTCCTGAATTGACCGTCATGTTTACTATTTGGACATGTCGTTTGACTTCAATTTTTAACATATAAGATCAATTAATTTTAAAAATTTAAGTTTTGCATATGATTCTTTACATGATAAACTATATGTTACAAAATTTAGTTTTATAAAATTATTTTATCTTATATGCTTAATATTGAAGTGGAAAAACGTGTCATAAAGCAAACAGGACGATCAATTCAGGACGAAGGGAGTATATTTTTACTTTATACAAATTATATCATGAAAAATGTAGCCTAAGATAACTAGAGTGCACTAGAATCAGCGTGTATACTAATTATTATTACATATTTTAAAAGGAAAAAGTACATGAGATTGTGGTCATTCATTTATTCTTGGTTGTGGTGCATCGTAAATTCTTCCCAACACTTCATATCCTATATAAAAAACATTGGTCAATTTTAGTTTAAGCAGTGTCAGTGTCTAGTAAATTTAAACAAATTGTATAAATTTGTTCATTAATTTCTACTTTCTAAACCTAGTCTCATTTCTACTTTTTCACTTATCATTTATGTAAAAATCACCATTAGTAAACATGAAACAAAAGTTTTGTCCCCGATTAATAGACGTTGATACTAGCCTAGCTGAAACTAGCTATGGTTTGGTAGAGGAAATGAGGAATCAACATCCGGAAAGGACTCATAAGACACGAAAGCAAAGAAAATTTTAATTACTACTATATCCTATCTGACTTTTCCCTCCCAAAATATGTAAAAATAATAATTGGTCGAAATTAGAGAAAGTTTTGAAAACCCGGACACTAGTTTAGCTTAAATTGACCTCATTTTATAATAAAATTAGTGAAAGAGAGACCATGACTATATATAAATGAGTTTGGAAAAAGTTTAATGAAAAAACAATATTCCTAATTACCTTGGTTCTATCAGAATCTTTAGATCATTTCTACCCCGTACTATCTGGTTATTATTATATAGATACGTTGTTTGGCTTTAATATTTAATATGTAAAATAAAATAATTTAAACCAAGTTATACAATTGTTTCCTTATTTTATAAATTATGATATCTTAACAACTTTAATTCTATAAAATTATTTTATCATGTATATTAGATATTAAAATATAAAAACGTGTCAAAAGCAAACACATAAATCTTCTATGATAGAGCCATAGAGGTAGTATAAGTAATAGCCAATTTCATTTTTGACATTTTTACATTGATACGGCTGATTATGAATTGGTGCGTTGGTAGCTTATATGGCATATAAGAAAAAAGATTTAAATTCAAATATAAGTAAAAAAAATATGCATCATTTATCGTCTAGAATTGACGTTTCAAAACCTAATTGGTCACGGGTATGTTTTGAAGATTTTAAAAGTATGTGTATTTCATTTTTGACATTTTTACATTGATACACTAAAGTGATTGAATAATTCACTAAAACTGGTATTACCATTTACTAACCAACCATCTTAATTGACTAACAAAAGATGACTGACATAATTCATTAAAAGTGCGTGCATTATTAGTGCAAGATTGACCAATCTTTGGGTTATCAAATCTTAACCTTCATTAATGTCATGATGATGTTAGACAAAGATTAATTAATGAAAAATGTTTCGCAGGCTTCAACGTCAAACCTAGTCAAACAAGACTTGTCCACATAGGTATCAAAGCAGATGAAGGTTTTAGAATAAAACTCGTAATATATGCATTCAATGTATCGAAGTTCAGTACAAATATACAATTATGCTCAACTAGACATCCAAGATTTAAGGGATTGATGGAAATGACGTACATTTAAAACGTCTACCTTATTTAGTGTGTCAACATCACAAATTTCAAAACAAGGGCCAATATGATATGTTTATGAGAGTGAAGTTTAAGTAGTTGGTTTAAGCTAAGTTTGAAATCTAGTTAAGCATGGGACTAATGTAAATCAAGAATTATATAAGGGATGAGAGTTATTGATTATATAGAGAACTAAAGAGATACCTTTTTACCCTGTGAAAGTTCTTTAACAATGAGGTATACATGTAAAGCTACTAAGCTAGGATAGAGTCCAGTGAGTGTGAGAAGTCTTAGGTTGTTAAATCAGTGAGATTTAGTTTAAGAAAACACTCATTAGGATCATTTTTACATTGAAGAAGACCCTGATTGAGAGAAGTTGCATTGATCAGAGAATCAGTTGAATACGTGAGTGTATAGTCAAATATCACTCGTGTATAAATCTAGATGTGAGGATACATAGTGTCATAGTGTTGAACTAAGGAAATTTTCTTTCATCTTTGTTGTGTAGATTTTTCACATATATCATATAAATTCTCATAATTTATATTCTTTAGCACACTAACTCTACTAACTACTAGCCAGATTAAGATAACTCACAATCTACTAATAATAACAATATGATTTGCTAACTACTAATTATATATGCACACAAGTTATCTCATTGTTATTTATCTACTCATTGAAGTTTTCTTTTTGTTTTGATTTATCTTCGACAACACTTTACATTTGCTTTGTAATGTTGACTTGTAATCCACTCTCCGCCGCGATAACTACCACATGATCCAACGTATAGTTGGTATCAGAATTTGGCTATGCTAATTTGAGACATGTCACACATACTTCACATATCACAACACCAACTAGTATCATAGTTCAGTTATGCTAGTCAAAGAATATTTGCCAATCATAGCCCACTCTTAAATCCTAGCATGGGTTGCATATATATATATATATATATATATATTTCTTACTATGCCTTCTAGCTAGTGATAACAATGACATAGATTTTGGTTGCACCCTTAGATCACTGGCTCTAGCGAATATTAACTATTTGTCTTCATCTTTTACTGCTTATTAAAGCCAATGAAAGAGGAGAATACCTTATATCATATATTTCTAGAAGGTAGTTCGGAACTATCATTTTGTCTTCAAATATAGAGAACCAGAGTAAGTGTGGTGTTACACAACTACCTCACCAATTATAGATGACTAAAGTTTCATAGGATCAAGAGTTTGGCTTTAATCGCTTGGTGAAGAATGCGACGTTTCTCTTCCTAGCTCAATTCAAGTTAACACCGCTGTGACCTAGGAAATGCAAATCCATGGAGAAAGTCTCATGTATTTCATCATTTTAAGGCAACCAAAGGGTCTAGAAAAGAACCTTGGATATAGATGTAACGAGAGTAGTTTAAAAAGGCACCATAGTTTATTGAATTTCTTTCTTTAACATTATCCAAATGGTTCCTTTCCCATGGATTTTCAATAACTTCTTTGCTAGAATTCCAAACTATCTTTAGCTTTGAATCTTTCTTTAGGGGTGATCATCCCCTGGAGGAAGAAGTACATGTAATTACTCAAAAACTAAATAAGTATTTTACATTTCGAAAACATCTATTTAAGAGTAATGTGCAAATGCCACCTTCTTAGGTTGGTGAATCACGGTTGTTGTTTGTGTCTTATCACACAACCAAAATTTAGAAGCATATTTTTATCTTGGAAAGTGGCTCTAATTTCATATTCCAATCATTAGGGTGAATGATCCTATTTATAGGATGTCACATCCAGGGGTGATATTGTCAGTATCTTTCATATTCAATGGGATCTCGTGATGCTTACGACCAAATTTGTGCTTAGTTATCTTGTTGAGTGTTAGTCGATCAAGAAAACAAATTGGACAACAAAAATTATATTGTTAACCTAATTTGTTACATCAATTACTATTAATAATATATTTATTTATTTCTTTCTTGTAGATCTCTCAAATGAAGAGTTACCATCTGATGTAGCAGTAAAAAGCCATACAAATTGAGTCTAAATTCATCCAACCCCATGCCTGCTGTGACCTTTATCCCTATATGTTGATGTTGAGGGAAGAGCTACACTTTGCTATACTTGTCCACATCTCTCTTTCACACTTTTAGTCTCGATCGGCTCCCCACACTCTCGTCTTTCTAGCTGATGAAACCAGCGGCCTGTCCTTTTGGATTAGTCTTTCTCTTTGAGCATATCATTCTCTCCTAGGGCGATGTTTCTCTTTCAGGGTGCACTATTTATACTCTTGGACAAGCTTTTTTTTTGAGTAAATTACTCCGAACCCCCTTGAGAATTTAGGATATTACAGTTACCCCCCTTGTATTTGTCATATTACTAGTAACCACCTCGAGTTAAGGTATCTCTGACTACAAGCCCCGAACTATAACTCAGTTATCAGGAAGTTAACTATATGTTAACCTATCAGCTTAAACATATTAATAAGGTCATGCTGGACAAAAAACACTACTTAATCTGCATTGTTATTTTCCTAAAATGTCAACCCTTCCTTGAAAATGCATCTAAGTGGGATGAAAGAGAGTTAGACGATGTTGATAAAACATTTTTGTTGTCCAGCCTGGCATTATTATGTGATTACGCTGATAGGTCAACACATAGTTAACTTTTTGATCACAGAGTTATAGTTCGGGGGCTCGTAGTCAAATACCTTAACCTTGAGGTGGTTACCAATAATTTTGATAAACACAAGAAGGTTACTATAATATCTCAAATCCTCAAGGGGGTTCTGAGTAATTTACTCTTTTTTTTTATCTTTCTCTAGGACACTTTCATGTCCTTGCTTTTCTTTTCATTTTAGTAGGATTCATATCAACAAAAACGGCGAGTGGCCTCCTTATCATTATCAGTCTGGCCACAATAGAATATTCAATAGCCTTAATGATTGAATTCAATTAGTTAGCCACATGAGTGAGATCTTCACATTGAAGTTTACCATTCCTTATTGTGTGTCAAAATTGATGAATTAAATTATTTAGATGTCTTTGCATCTTATTTTCCCCAGAGTTATAATTGGTAGACGTGAATTTAACGAATTTGTAGGAAACCTTATGAGAAGTTCAACTTAACATTTCAAAAAATGTGGAACTGTGTGTGACAGTGGGAGAAGAAACTTATAACAAGTTAGTCAATTGTGCTCCAGCGTCAATTATGGGAAAAGCAAGATGACGTTAACCTTACTCCCCACTTAGACATAGCCCGCGTCATCTACCCGGCTAACAAGCAACATAGCGAGCCGGCTCTCCCCATCGTGTTCCTATATTCTCTCCCAATAATAAAAAAACCTTTTGTAGCACCCATGGAGTAGATTATTCAAGATCGAACCACGTAAATCATTATCTCATCATTATCATTCTCGTTATCCCACATAAAATCATCCTCACATTCAAGAGATAATCAACTTATTATAAGATTATACTCTAAGAGTAACTTTTCTATGTTTTTTAAGAAATAAAAGTTATACATAATATAATTATTTGTTACTCTAGAATGGATTTTTGTATCATGGTGGGCAAATTAGAAGGAGCGACATGTGTTGGAGATCAAGCGTAAGTCCCACATTGAAAAATTTATAGCTAGTAAGTAAGTAGTTCATATAGCCTATGGCTACTCCACCTAATGCCAATTGGTTTTAGGATGGAACCTCATGGGTTATTGGGCCTTACTAGTCTATATGGGTATTTTATATAATTCCCTCTGTTGGGCCTATTTTTCCCCCACAATATTTCTAACATGGTATCAGAGCCCAAGTTCAATCTTGGGTAATGCACCACTGTCTAATGGATACCCGAGTAGAAACGGACTGTGTCACGATAAACCAAGAGATGACCGGGTCAATACTGTAAAAAATTTGACTGTGTCACAGAGAAGAGACCGGACCAGTACTAATTGGGGTTCAAACAGGGAGCAATGTTTTAGCATGAACCCTCATGGGTTATTGGGCATTACTAGTCTATATAGGTACTTCTATATTCCCTCCGTTGGCATATTCCCCCCTCCCCCCCCCCCCCCCCCCACAATATTTCCGGTTTACATCATTGTTCATCTAACTCCAAGTTTTTCAAAACAAGATTAGTCATAGATATAAATTATCAATAAATTTTTTTACCTTGATATTTGGATTTAACGTTGCATTATTATTGTTTATGTGGGTTTTTACCATTCTCATATGGTGAATCATAAGTCTCATTGATATATACATACATATACTTATACATACAACTGCAATAAATTACGAATGTGTTACATATCAATGATATATCTTGTATGGAGAAGTTTGAATCTACATATTATGTTATAATTGATCATTATATGTTATAAATCATAACTATAATAATTTTAATATTACTTGTTCACTCAGTCTTATGTGCATGCAACTAAATCCGGTCATATGTCAACTGAGCATGTTCCAAGATTTTTTAAAATATTGTAAGATTTTCCTTCTAATTTGTTGCTACATAATCTACATTATACTTTGTAAGAAGGTTGATGTTTTGACGCTTCCATAAATCCCAATAAAATACAAGTTTTCCCACTTACACAATCATCTTTTTCTGTACTACGTATCTATCTGTTCGCCTGCGTGAGACCGAATGAACACTTCCACATGGATCCCGCATTCTGTATTTGTTTTTTTGAATAATGGGGATATACAGCTCAGCAGCCAATAAGGAAGGCAGGAAGAATTTAACTAACCCCGCCGTCTAAAAATAAGCATATGAGGAAGAATTTCAAAATCTTGCAATTAGGGAGGCGAATTTTCAATACCAAGGGGGACCTATATTATGACACCCGAAGCACTGACCCCGTCAAAATGTTTTCCTTCCTTTCTTAATTTCTCTCTCCCTGGAAAGCATTAATAACTCGTTTGGGTACAACAGCGACTGCAGTTGTGGAATCTGGATGCAATTGCGAACCTTCCATTAATTTATAATTTTATATCTACATAGACATAGACTTTCCTCTTTCATGAGTCTTCATTCCTGTCACGGCGAAATTGGAAAGAATTGGCATATTGTTGAGCAGTCACGGAAGAGAAGGAGAGAGAAAGGAGCAGTGCGTAGGCGGGGGAGAGATAGAATTGAGGGGGAGTATTGATGAGCTTGTGATTGTGAATGAATTGAGCTGTTATCATTACAAGGGAATTGACAGCAAGATTTCTTTCCTCATGCTATATATCCTCACTCATGATGCGATCGCAGATCGGAGCAGCAATAAGTTTTGCTGGCCGCGTAAACTCAAGCTCTAGTTGATTCGCTCATTAAATCTCCTTCTTAGGTAAGTAGTTGGTGACACTGGTAATAAAAAATCGTTACGTATTGAAATTCTCGGATCAATGGTATCATCTGTTAGATTCGAATATGTTACTGTTTTGTTTATAATTTGCTTGACCGGTGTCTATTTTTCTAATCGATAGAATTGTGCTATTCAATTATTTTATTTCCTTTTCTTTTATTGGATAGCTGTTGTTTTAAATTGCTGGAAATTCGCTATTCCAATTGCAGCTTACCCTGGTTTTTATAAGTTGACGATCTACTTGAAGCTTACCCTGGTTTTTTTTTTTTAGAAAATTCAAAACTGACTCTGGTTTCAATTGAAAATACGCAATATTTGGTTGGCTTTGCTGCTAAGAGTTGGTAGACTCTGCTTTCGATTGTTATATTGTGATGGAGTTTCTTATCTAATGAAAACAGATAGAAACTTTCTTAATGATATAGGCAGAGATTCAGAGATAAATACAATGTAATTATTCCGTAGGTAGAATCTATTTCGCTTATTGTATACCGTAAAGGAAAGAATTCAATAGGTGGATTGATCGTGACCAGTCTTACTTTTTTTTTTGATAAGTAGTAATATAAGACCAGTCTTACTAGGAAGCTAGCTTGTCAATGTTATGTGAATGATATACTGGAAAGAGCTCTTCTTCAATTTACCTTATTAGTGATTTCAATTTCAGGGGGTTAAATCGCAGACTACAAGCTAGTTGGTGCCTGAATGCAGAAAAGCATATCATTAGAGGACCAAAAAGAAAGAGCTCTTCTTCTCTAATCTAGGTCACACTCAAGTAAACTATCCGTATAGATACATATATGAGAGTGTTTTGCGTTGGTGAGAAGATGAAGACGCCATCAAATGAGAATGGGTGGCGAGTAAGCATGCAAATACTACCAATCCAGAGACACCGCCACCACAAATCATCTAGCGTTTCAAGACCAAGACCATGGTGGATCATCATACTACTAGTCTGCCTGATCAGCCTTTTCCTAGTCTGTGGTTACTTATTCCCACCATCCAATAATAACTACTACTATTATAAGCTGCAGCATCAGCAGGAGGGGTGGTCTTCTGCTTGCTACATATTCTCTTGCAAAACCCTCCAGAATTGGCTCCCAGCTCCACCAATGGAACCCAGACCACTTACAGATGATGAGATCATGTCTCAGATTGTAGTAAGTGAAATTCTCAATACCCAATCACCAAGAAATTTGAGAAATAGCCGGAAGATCGCATTCATGTTCCTGACGCCAGGGAGTTTACCGTTTGAAAAGCTGTGGGACTTATTCTTTCGGGTGTGTGGGTCTTCTCTAGCTATCCTTCAAATCTCTCTCTCTCTCTACATATACATATAGGTTTTTTAAAATTTTATTATTGATGATGCTGTAAATGGTGATTGCAAAGCAATCAAAAGGACAAAACAAGGGCCCTAAAAACAGAAAATAAACAGAGTAAGATCATTGATTTCTTTGGTAATTAATTTCTGGGTAAGCAGGGTAATGAAGGCAGATTTACAGTTTATGTGCACGCGTCTCGGGACAAACCGGTACATCAGAGTTCTTACTTCATTGGTAGTGATATTCCGAGTGATAAAGTAGAATGGGGTCAAGTGTCAATGGTTGCTGCAGAGAAACGACTGTTGGCTACTGCATTAAGAGATCCTGATAATCAGCATTTTGTTCTACTTTCTGACAGGTTTGTACCATATTATATCATTTCTATCTTCTGTTATAGTCATATGGGTGGTTCATTAATCTCGTTCTTTCTTGTTTGTTTTGATATTTTGCAGTTGTGTGCCCCTTCGAAGCTTCGATTACATATATGACTATCTGTTGGATGGCAATGTCAGCTTCATTGAAAGGTGATCACTTCAAATTGAAGTACATTGATTGAAGAGATCGATCTATGAGGAAGCTATTTATCTAATTTTGTTGGTATTATGGAACAGCTTCATAGACCCCGGTCCACATGGAAATGGAAGATATTCAGAGCATATGCTACCTGAAGTTGAGGAAAAACACTTCCGAAAGGGTGCACAGTGGTTCACAATGAAGCGTCAGCATGCTATAATTGTCATGGCTGATACCCTTTATTATTCTAAGTTTCGGCAACATTGTAGGGTGAGCCTCTTAAATGGATTATTCTATTCGTCTATTATCAACTCTTTGGTTTTTTTTTCTCCTTCTTTCTTCCTAGCTGTTTGTTCTCTCGATATCAAGTATAATAATAAGCACCAGTTAGTGTATTTCACCAATAGAAGAGACCAAGCTACATTTGATTTTGGTATAAATCTGAAAAATACTAGTATCTAATCGTTTGTTCTTTCATTACAGCCGGGTATGCCACATGATCGCAACTGCTACTCAGATGAGCATTACTTGCAAACATTCTTCAGTGTAAGCATACGTACATTGCTTTGCTTTTTTTATTCTCAAGAACAGAGTAGGGTTTAGATTGTCAGTCTTCTGTGTATTAACGATCAATGATGATGATAATTGATACGTATGTGATAGGAACAGCCTATCTTCTATCTCTAATCCTCCTTAGAGGCCTAATAATCCACTCAAGTGCCCAAAGAAGTTTAAGACTCCACAATTATTTCATCAAATGACAAGCTACCGTACATTTAGGCTAAGTCTACCTTATATAGTCCAAGGAATACTAACTAATAGGATATACAAAGACAAATACACCGTAACTAACTAACTAACTAACTAAGACTGATCAGTATGTATTATGTTGTGTTGTTTGATCAGATGATAGATCCCATGGGCATTTCTAATTGGTCAGTCACACATGTTGATTGGTCTGAGCATAAGTGGCATCCAAAGTCGTATGGTCTAAATGATGTTACTTACGAGCTTCTGCAGAACATGACGGTATATTTTAAACTAAGATGTTCCTTTCTTGAAGCATCTTTGGATTCTTTGGAATCGACAGTGTTGTGAAGGTTATGTGGACGTATTTGACTCTTTTCTTTTATTTCGTTCTTTATTTGCAGTCCATTGACTATGTTGAGCATGTCACGAGTGGTGAACAGGTAAGCTTATTATATTGATACATATATTAATGCACCTGGTTGTTCTTACATACTGTACATACATCCAAAACCCAAATCAAATATGCTAGATCTGACTGTTGTGTTGATAACGTACGCGCGACAATGGCAGAGGGATGTAAAGATCACACCTTGCATTTGGAATGGAATGCAGCGGCCTTGTCACCTGTTCGCCAGGAAATTCTGCCCAGAAACTCTTGATACCATGATGCAGCTCTTCTCCAATTACACAAGCATCTAAAGAAGAAAAACAGACGTCCAGATTTTGTCTCATAATTATACATTTTCCCATTCTATGCTCAATGATTACTGTCATCATTTTTCATTCTGACTTGAGCTAGCTGCCTCTCCAATGGTCTCTTTCAAGTGTAAAGTTCCAACACTGATGCCAAGAATTAACTTACTAGTATATATCAATAAAGTTATAACTGTTATTCAAGAGTACATTTGTGTGACGAGCGGAGCCAGGAAAAAAAATTGAGGGGGCATACATAAAATTACAAATAATTAGGGGGGTTTTGTAAAAAATTTCTTAAAATTTTTTTTTTTCACACTATATTTTTGTACAATTTAGCAAAGTTGGGGGGTCCTTTTTCCCTCCTTCCCCCCTTGGCTCCGCCATTGACGACACTTATAATTTGATGGGCAATTGATTTTGTGACTACCACCACGGTAACTGATCAAGTTCAAATTTAAGTAGCAAGTCTGCTGTCAGACCCATATCAAGAGTTGTGATTATTAGGGTAGCGATAAACATCTAGAATGAAATGCTACTATAGTTGTTAGAGCAAGCGTGATGTGTTCCCTTCCTCAGACTTGCCTTTTAACTCTGTCCAGATTTTTGCGGCGGTATCACAGAAGACCACGCTTTCCGCTATGTCTTTCTCAAGGCTGGAGAGAATCCAGGAGATCTTCATGTCGTGCATTGTTGCCATGCTCGTGCACGCACCACCGAATTGGTCGGCTTCTGCAAGGTTCCGTTCACAAACCTTCTATTGTTCTTGGCTTAGAGAGCAATCAACAAGCTTCGCTTCCAAGTAGTAAAACCCGATCCTCCCTCATATTTGATTTCCGTCAAGATCATCTCGGGATGATTTGAATTCAGTAGGCGGAGAGGATCGTTCTCCTTCTCATCGGTAGCATCTTTCTCTATACTCATACTTCTCTCAGGAATCTCTGTTCCTTCCCTGTCTTTCATGTCCGCAACTCAAGGCAATGTTGTAATTCTAGTTTGTATATTAGGGGTTATTCTGTAATTCCCTTTCCTCCTATGTAGACCCGTCTCCTACTCTCCCTTTCTGCTTGACTTCTCAAAAACCCTATACAGAGAGCAAATGCAAATAAGCCTCTCCTCTCTGTAATTCGATCTGCAACATCGATCATCCTTTTCTTCAATAAAGAGTTCTTCCATTGTTTTTTCCGCATCTGTGTTGTGAAACTTAACATGGTATCAGAGCAGTAGCTCGATTCAAACAAACAATGGCAAATCCAAACGACACCTTCGTGGAAGAAGAAGACAAGAACGCGGCGAAGTCGAAGGGTTCAGGAGTCGACACCGATGACCCTTTCTACATTCATCCATCTGAGCAACCGGGTCAGTCTATTGCGCCCAAATTTACCGGAGAAGGTTTCCAGGGGTGGAAATGGAGCATAAAGACGGCACTATTGGCAAAGAACAAGTATGGTTTTCTCGACGGGAGTATCGAACGGCCGAAAAAGGAAGACGACGCAAAATTTCGCTCCTGGCGTCGCGCAAACTCACTCGTGGTATCCTGGCTTGTTTCTTCCGTAGCTCCCAACATCTCAAGAAGCTTTATGTTCTGTGACGACCCCGCCGAGATTTGGAGGTGGCTCAGCAAGAGATATGAGCAAAGCAATTTTGCGACCATACACACCCTCAAGAACCAAATCGGGAGTCTCAAACAAGGAACAGACTCCGTAATCGATTACTACACCAAGATGAGGGAAGTTTGGACCGAGTATGACTTGTCACGGCCAATCGAAGCATGTGCCTGCTGCGCAAATTGCAAAGATCGACAGAATCGACGCAAAGAGGAGGGAGGATCAACTGATGCACTTCCTCATGGGTTTAAACAAGACATACGCCCAGATCAGAGGGCAGATTCTTGCTATGAAGGAAATGCCAAGTCTAGAAGAAGCTCTCGGACTCGTTATACACGAAGAGAAGCAGAAGATGGTGGATGAGGGAAAAGCTAACCCGGAAGAAGCAGTAACCCTTGGTTTCAAGGTTTCCACACCGAATTTCGGAAAACAACGAGGAAATTCCTACACCTCAAATACTAAACCTCAGAACACAAAGAACCCTAATAAGGGCCAGAATGCAGAAAAGAAAAGCCCTCCAAAATGCACGCACTGCGGGAAACTGGGACATACAAGAATGATTGCTGGTGGATTAACGGTTTTCCCGGGTCTGAAGAGAAGCGGCAACACAGAGAAGCTGCGGTTGCATCAATCTCTAGCACTGGTGGAGGAGAATCAGTTTCGCCAGTAACCGGGCTAAGCGTGGAACAATTGGACCAACTGGTGAATTACCTCCAGCACAAAGCCAAACCCGCTGAGAAACAACAAAACTTTGGAGATTTTTCAGGTAATTTCTCGCCTGTAAAATCTATAGTTACAAATGCCACATGCTTAGCGAGTGATTTAAGATATTGCTGGATAATTGACACAGGCGCCACTGAGCATGTAACTGGAAATAAGTTAAACCTTAAAGATCTTGAGTTTTTAACTTACAAGAAAGAGATCACACTGCCTGATGGGGATAAAAAGAATGTTTCTGGAATAGGAAATTTAGTTCATAATAACGTTACATGTTTGAAAAATGTCATGTTTGTTCCTGCATTTATTTTCAACCTTGTTTCTGTTGGAAAACTAGTGAAAGATCTGGGTGCCTCAATTGTTTTCGTGATGATTATTGTGCTCTGCAGGACTGTGAAAGCAGATTGACTAAGATTGGAAAACAACATTCTGGATTGTATTTTCTTGATATTTCTGCTCTGCAAGGTTTTATTCTAAATAGGAATAGAACATCATGTGTTAGTTTTTCTGATTGTAGCGAAATAGACAGAAATGATAGAACAGAAAACCTTCTTTTATGGCACAGTAAAATGGGTCACATTCCTGTAAAGAAACTTTGTGAAATCAGAAAGATAAGAGGAGTTCATTCTAACACTATTGTTCCCTGTACTATCTGCTACAAGGCCAAGGCCAAAAGAATTAAATTTCCCAAATCCACCATAAAAACCAAAGAACCTTTTGAGTTACTTCACTTAGATATATGCGGTCCTATGAGGAGTGAAAGCTCAGAAGGTTTCAGATATTTCCTCACCATAGTTGATGATTTCACTAGAGGAACCTGGATCAAATGTCTAAAACAGAAATCTGAAGCAACACAAAAAATCAAAGATTTCATTGTTTTAGTAGAAACACAAATGGATAAGAAGGTAAAAATCATTAGAAGTGACAATGCCAAGGAACTTGGCAAGTCACAGGAGGGTGTTGTTTTCTTTAAAAATAAAGGAATCATTCACCAAACAAGTTGCTCCCACACACCCCAGCAGAATGGTGTGGTAGAAAGAAAACAAGGTCATATAATGGAAGTTGCAAGAGCTTTTGTTTCAATCTGGCCTAGAAGATAAATACTGGAATTTTTGTGTTGAGCATGCTGCCTATGTGATAAATAGACTTCCTAGTAAAGTGATAGATAAAATGAGTCCATATGAGAAGCTCTACAACACAAAGCCTAACTATAATGACCTTAAGAATTTTGGTTCCCTGTGCTATGCTACTAACACCTCTGCAAGCAGGAGCAAGCTAGAGTCTAGATCCTCGGTTTGCATCTATCTTGGCACAGGCAACAATACTAAAGGTCATAAAGTTCTAAATGGAAACTGGTGAGATAAAAACTAGTAGAGATCTCACCTTCTTTGAAAATATCTATCCCCTGCGTGATAACCACTGGAAATCAGTATGGCATGAGAACAGCATCTCACCCTTAGATACTCCACAAGAATACAACAAGGCTAGATTTGACCTACCTGAAAAGGAAAGTCAGAAGCAAACTGAAACAGAAAAAGACACTCCCATTACCATTCACATACCTGAAGGTACTGACCCTGCAGAAACTGAAGAAACAGAAACATATGATTTATCTGAAACTGAAAATCCCTCCACCCATATAGAGGGTGACAATCTTAGAAGATCTACACGTGTTACAAAACCACCAATCAGACTCCAAGATTATGTATGTGCCACAAATACTGATCATGATGACCTCTTTAGCACCATCATAGCCAATAGATTAACCTCAGAGAAAACAGGCCATAGTAACCAAAACATAAACAGTCTAACTGATATTACCCCCTCTACCACCATTCTAACCTGTGCCTTACATAGCAGTTCTGGGGATGTTTCAACTCAGTTAGAAAACTTGCAAGAACCTAAAAATTACACCGCTGCCAGTCAAGACCCTAGGTGGGTGAGTGCCATGAATGAGGAGTTCCTAGCCTTAAAAAACAACAATACATGGTCCATCACTGACCTCCCTAAGGGCAAGCGTCCCATCAGCTGCAAGTGGGTCTACAAGACCAAACTTAAGGCAGATGGAACACTTGAAAGATTCAAGGCCAGACTTGTGGTACGTGGGTTTACCCAAAAATATGGTTTGGACTACGAGGAAACTTTTTCCCCTGTAGTCAAACTTACCACAGTTCGTGCCCTTATTATAATAGCCATAAAGAAAGGCTGGATCCTTGATCAATTAGATGTAAATAACGCTTTCCTTCATGGAGATCTACATGAGGAAGTGTATATGAAAATACCTGAGGGTTTAAGGGTCCAAGGAGAAAATAAGGTTTGCAAGTTACACAAATCACTTTATGGCCTAAAGCAAGCTTCTAGACAATGGTACGAGAAGCTTGCCCATTTTCTCATGAGCTTAGGTTTTACCCAGTCCCAAAATGACTATTCTCTGTTTAAGAAAAGAAAAGGAAGCAATATCACGTTTCTAGGCATTTATGTGGATGACATTCTAGTCATAGGAAACGATGAAAAGGAGGTAAAAATTCTGAAACAACAATTAGACAGAGAGTTCAAAATAAAGGATTTGGGTAGACTTAACTTCTTTTTAGGGATGGAATTTCTAGAGACAAAACAAGGCATCATCATGACTCAGCAGAGATACATAAACCAGATCTTAACAGATTTTGATATGCTAAACTGCCGCAGTTCTGTTACCCCTCTGGAACAGAATCTGAAACTCTATAGTGACTCAGGTACTTGGTTAGACAATCCTACTATATACAGGAGCATTGTAGGGAAATTGAATTTCCTAACAAACACACGACCAGACCTCTGTTACACAGTTCAATATCTAAGTCAATTTCTACAAAAACCTACAACAGATCACTTAAAGGCTGCCTATCATACTCTCTCTTATGTGAAAGGAACCATTGGATACGGTCTGTTTTTCAACAGAGAACCGGTATATGATTTGGTTGCCTTTTGTGATTCAGATTGGGCTTCTTGTCCAATAACAAGAAGATCAATATCAGGTTATTACATCCAACTAGGAGGTTGTCCTCTGAGTTGGAAATCCAAGAAGCAGGTCTCAGTAGCCTTATCTTCTGCAGAGGCGGAATATAGGGCTATGAGATATGTAACCAGTGAACTCAGCTGGTTAAGCAGATTGATATATGAGCTAGGCATAACTGACATCAATCCTATCCCTCTAAACTGTGATAACTTAGCTGCAATCCACATTGCTAGGAATCCAGTTTCTCATGAAAGAACTAAACATATAGAGTTAGATTGCCATTTTGTTCGTGAGAAATTGCAGGCAGGTTTGATTGATGTTCAACATGTCCCAAGCAGTCAGCAACTAGCTGATATCATGACAAAGTGCTTGACAGGTAAGGCCTACAAGAACAGCCTCCCTTCTCTCGGTCTACAGGAGCAGCAGAACAAAGATTAAAATTCTTCATCTTTTCAGATTTGTAATCTTTGAGGGGGGGTGTTGGAATTACATAGTTTGTATCTAGGTTATCTTGCTGTAATCTTATATTATAGTTTGTATCTTAGGGCAATGTTGTAATTCTAGTTTGTATATTAGGGGTTATTCTGTAATTCCCTTTCCTCCTATGTAGACCCGTCTCCTACTCTCCCTTTCTGCTTGACTTCTCAAAAACCCTATACAGAGAGCAAATGCAAATAAGCCTCTCCTCTCTGTAATTCGATCTGCAACATCGATCATCCTTTTCTTCAATAAAGAGTTCTTCCATTGTTTTTTCCGCATCTGTGTTGTGAAACTTAACAGTAGCATCTTTCTCTATACTCATACTTCTCTCAGGAATCTCTGTTCCTTCCCTGTCTTTCATGTCCGCAACTCAAGAACTGAGATCTTATTGTCTCGCAATGCAAATAATGGAAGAAAATCAACGGAAAGAAGTAGAGAATTGCACTGATATCACGATATAATTCTAGAGAGTTTGGAGAAGAGGATTTCTATCAAGAGGAGAAAACATCTTTATTGATCTTCTCTATCAGAGAGCACATTGTCTTACAAAACAACAGATTCAGCTCTCTCATTTCTATGTACAAAAACTATGCAGCTCACTACACTTTATTGGCTTTATAATCCTAAGTAGTAACTAATTACTAACGGTCGTAGAAACCAGAGCCTAACAACACCGTAGCAGCAACTAACTATATTAACAAGTTCAGACTCCAACCTCCTCTACCGTTAAGGCTATGTTGGTAATACGATTTTCTGGACAACACCAAATTGCACGGTAGGAGATCTTATCTCTAAGCCGTTATGGTTTGTTGACAATGAAATCCATAAGGCACTTGCGAAGATGGACAATGGGTACTTGAAATCCGCACTTGATTACCTAGGAATTGAGCTTGAAGTATCTGTATGCATTCGTGATTACCCAGGAATTGTGCCTGAAGTATCCCCGTTTGTTGCGTTGTGAAGCTAATGAAGTGAAGAATGCAATCCTATGACTTTTACCTGCATCTAACACATAAAATGTATCAGTTCACATCTAAACATAAATATAAGAAAAAACATATGATAAGTGGGAAATATAGTTCAAAGTAATGCGAATTATAAGAGAATAAAACCCTTAGAAGTCTATATATTTTTCTCTTATCACCCTTTTACACCACTAGGTAACGAACACAACTGGCTAACATATACATGGTGAAGGTGGTACTGCAACCCGATGCAATTCGTACTGTCAGGGGAAGGCCGAAGTATTCAAAGATTCAAAATGAAATGTATGACAACAATGAACCAATAGCGTAGACGTTGTCATCATTCTTTGCAAACAGGTCATAACAAGAAGAAGTGCACAAATAGAGGATACAACTAGTTGTAGTTTTTTAGTGTTACATAATTAACATTGCTCCTGCATAGACAAGTTGTGCCTTTAGCGAGCACAAAAAAATGTATGTTTTGTCTAAGGCTGAATGAAGTGTATTTTTTGTCCAAAGAACGTACTTGTATTTAATGAATTAGTTATAATAGTATAAAAAATTATGTGGTAAATACAAAAAAAAAAACATTTTAAAACAAGATATAAAACAATGACTTTTGGAGCCATTTTAATTCAGTGGTGTGGGTCCGTGTGAGTTAAACGGCTATACAAAAGGCATAGGACAGAATAATAGGTGTTTGACTGCCATCTTACATACTTTCATTTATTCCGAAGATCATTTAATCATCGGGC
Organism: Limonium bicolor; assembly: GCA_023374045.1. Lineage (NCBI taxonomy): Eukaryota > Viridiplantae > Streptophyta > Magnoliopsida > Caryophyllales > Plumbaginaceae > Limonium > Limonium bicolor. The sequence goes on from CM041780.1 coordinate 150,609,891, forward strand.
AAGCTCACCAAACACTGGAAAAAAACGCTAAGTGTAGTGTCATTTAATGAGGTCATCTTGGTCCCGTATGAGTTTTGACTACTGCGAATATAACATAGGACATGAATATAAGTGTTAGAATGTGATATTACAAAATTTTATTGATTTAGGAGAACGTTTAAGCTCCGAGAAAACCTAATCGGAAATTTTGAAAACCGGGAAATTTCTCTCTCTTGTGCCATTTAAATGAAGTCATGTGGGTCCCATATGATTCCGAATCGCTAGACCAATGGCATAGGTCCGAAATATAACTGTTCAACTATCATTTTACAAAATTCCATTCGGAAACCGTTTAAGCATCGCACCAACGCTCCAAACATTGAAAAAAATATTTTTGGACGGATATGGCAAACAAACCGCCCTGGCTGCAGGGCGGTTTCTAGCAAAAAAGCCTGAACCCGCCTCAGTCCGGGGCGGTCTCTAGCAAACCGCCCTACAGCAGGGCTGCTTCTTTGCCAGTTGTTGGTACACCCGCGTAATTTTTTGGAACAAAAAAACAACCGCAAGTAAGTTTTTCTTTAAATCGCATTTTCACGAAAATTTTCCGAACTTTCCCTTGTGTTATTTTCGGATTTCTTAGCCTTCAAGCAGCAGCTTTTTGGCCATACAAGAAGAAGAAGAAAAGTGCTTTAGTTCTTGATGAAGAAGGAGAAGATTTAATGTAAAAACAAGGACTTATGAGAGGTGTTTGTCAAGAACTCATGAAGTTGTTCATCAATGGAGTTACAAAGGAAGAAGATGAGGGCGAAAAGATAACTTACTCTCGGCTGGGAGGATGGAGCAATACGGCAGCATACGGCAAAGGGAAATGAGTGAGTGAGAGAAGATATAAGGTGAGTGTGAGTTATAGTTCCCTAGGTGGCAAAACTTTTGACTTTATGAAGCTTCCTCCCATGATAAAATAACTTTTTGAGTTATCCTTTTCTTTCTCTTTTGTGGCCAGATCCCTACTTCATTTTGGGGTAGTTTTTGAAATTTTTGAGACTTATAATATTAAGGTGTTACATGTTGTGCATTTGGACTTGTTTCATGTGTTAGGTTATAACTTGTGTAGTTACTTTGTTCTAAGGTGTATTCCTTTGTGTTAAGGCGTATTCCTTTGTATTTTGAGTGATTAGTATACTTTAGTATTCATTGTGACTAGTTAAGTATATTCTTTAATTCACTTATGACATTTCTACTCTTATTTCATGTAATGATATATTACATGTTACTTCAACTTTCTTAGTTGATTTCTCCTTATAATTACTCTCACTTTATTCCAATATTTTATGTAAGGTTCAATGACATTTTTGGACTACCTGTATTTGTTTATATATATACATTTGGAGATTATACAACTCCTTTTATTAATTTAGGGCTCATTAGCTTCTATAATTAAATAATTAACCCTTAATTTTATTTATAAACCTTAGGGGTATTTCAGAAGAAATGATGGAGAGATGCTGATGGTTTTCAACAAGAATATGAGTGCTTCTTGTTCGATGATAGGAGCATAGATTCAAGGTCTGCTCTATACTATGAAATTGGCACTAGAGGCAAGGTCATCATAGGTGGAAATTGACATCCGTAATCTGAAGATTTATTCCTTTTTGAAGAAGATGATTGATCAACAACAAAGTTTTCGATATTCTGATAGTTGGGAATAATAGAATAATATAGTATGGTTTTTCACCGTAGAATGCTTGCCACTTGTATTTCTGTATAATAGTCCTATTTATAGTAAGGACTGTAGGGCTGTACAAAGGACCTTTACAGAAGACAGAATATTCTACTTTATCTGTATTGGACTACTAACATAACGAATGGGCCTATATCTGTTATCTATACAACTGTATTTTGGGCTGAGCATAATAAACGGGCTCATCCTCTGTTATCCCCCCGCGAGTCAAAGATCCCTGTGATAGGGATTTTTGACCAAAGATTAAGAAAAATAGAGGGGGTTAGGGGTTTGGTTAAGCAGTTTGCGAGTTGATGAGTCGCAGAAACATGCTCGACCTTCAAGCCACCATTTCGAACTCTTTCTCTCACAAAATGGTAATCCAACGCCAAATGTTTAACCCTACTATGCAAAACTAGGTTGGAAGCTAAGAATGTCGCACTTAAATTATCACAAAGAACGACAGGAGGAGTGGAGAGACTTAGCCCCAATTCGGAAATTAGGGTTTGTACCCAGAGAACTTCCGCCGTCCCACTGGCCAAGGCTTTATACTCTGCCTCTGTAGACGATCGAGAGACGGTGTTTTGTTTCTTCGACGACCAGAAAATCAGATGCGGGCCTAAGAACACCATGTACCCAGATGTGGAGCGGCGATCCAGAAGATTTCCACCCCAGTCTACGTCTGCGAATGAAATACCCCGAACTTAAATATGGTGATTAGATTATTTTAATATGATATTTAAGGGCCTAATAGTGCCTAAGTAATTTTGGTAAAGAAAATAAATCCAAAAGAAATGAGAAAACGCTTAGAAAGCGGAAAACGCTAAAATAAGCGTTAAATAACCATAGGAGGTACGAGACCTCGGTTAGCGTATTATGAGGATTCCTAAGGCTTATTAATGCCTAATTAGTATATTGGAATTATTTCCAAAGAAAACGGAACCAAATAATGTATTAAAACACTAATAGAGCTTTAGCACACGTTTTTCGAGGAAACCCGAAAACGTGACTTTGAGTGGTCAAACGGACCCGTAAAAATTATAAATCATTAAATAAATATTATTAAGCATTTATGGAAGCTTAATAACCAATAAAATCAATAAAACGAGAAAATAGTGAAAACTGTCAAAAACGGGAAGTTGTGGGGTAGAAACATAAATAAACCAAACTAGTGTGTCCACTTTCATAAATAAAATTTTAAAAACCCACAAAGGGCTGTGTACAGCCGGTTCCTTTTCCTCTCACACACAACAAATAAGTAAATAAAGAAAGGAGAAAAGAAAGAAGAAAGGAATACAAAAGCAAAAAGAACACTCTCTTTCCTCACCTTTCTTCTCTCTCTCCTATTCTTTCTTTTCCCCATCGTGAGACCTCCCTTCTTCCCCCCTTGCAGCGATTTTTGCAGCCTCTCATGGCTTCCATGGCAACTCCATCTTCTACCTCATGCTCTAGCTCCATTTGAGCTCCAAATGTAAAATAAAATACATATTTGAACTCCTCTCTTCAAGCTCTACATTTCTATCTTTTCAAAATCCGAAAATGAGCAACTTCATCTCCATGGGTTTTCCCAGTTGAAGAGAAAAGTACACCATTGTGAAGCTTGGAGTCTCCTCTTTCCAACAAGGTAAAAATCTCCATAAAAGACCTCACTTTTCTCCATCTCTTGGCATGGCCGATTTTGGTCTCTCTCTCTTACCTTGTTTTTTCTCTTGTTTTGGAGCATTGTCTCAACCCTTCAATGGTGGAGTAACCTCCTTCTTGAACCAAGGGTTAAAACCCCTCCTAAAGCACTCCAAAGGTAAACCCTAGAAATTTGTATTTTGAACACTTCAATGAACTAGCATAAATCTAAGGGTTAATGTATTAATTATACTTGTTTGATGTGCTTTGAGTGATGGGAATGGAGTTTGGCAACTCCATTCCCCATGTGATCGATTTGTGCAAGAAAGAAGGAGAAGAAGTGGAAAAGAAATGAAGGAAATATAAGCTCAAGGTAAGAGCTCCTCCATAATGCAAAATTTTAATGCATTAGGATAATGGGAATGGGTAAACCAATTTAAAGAAACCAAAATAATGTAGTAGAATTGTAATTGTGGAAGTTTGAGTATTTGTGAACAAGTATGTGGATTGTAGGCCTTAGAGCCAAGGAATTGTGTATGAGTATTGATATTGTGTTTTGAGGAATTAATGATGCATTGAGATTTCTTGTATTGCTGGTAGGACCCTTGTATGGGTGTGGCTAGAATAGGAATGACTTTGGTGATGATGGGTATGTGTGGATAAGTGAGAATTGTGGGTGAACTATGGCAAAATTTCGGTAGGAATATGTACATTTGTGGATGACTTGGTGAATGGGAGAACCAAGGTATGTATTGGGGATAATGGAGATGTTTAAGGACCATGGAGTAGTGGTTGTAATATAAGAAGGAAAGGATATAAAATCTGTAGCAAGAAGTGTAGTAAAACATTGTAGAAACTAGAGAAAAACTAGTGTGCAAGATTTTGTAAAAATAGTGTTGGACTTGGGTATAGATATTGTAGTTGCTTGGAAATGAATTGGTATGGTAAAATGAAGTTAGGAAAAGATGCAAAGTGCAAAGAGGAGTGTAGGAATGCACAAGTGTGCAAAGTATGAAAATATGAATGGAAATTTGTAGAATTTGAGCAAGGAGTTGAGTAGGTAATGGACCATGGATTTAAGGAGTTTTAGTGAGTGTTTAAGTGTGTTTAATTATGTACAAAACATGTGGAAAGATTATGGAAAGATTGGAGGTGGATTAAGGGTTGATTTGGGGTTGAAAAATCATCCTAGTAGCAGTTTTTAGCAGGGTCCGGGACCTAGGTTATGTACCAAGTCCCGGACCGCACCTGAATTTAATTCGAGACTCAACTAAGCACATGGTCCGGGACTTAGGGGGAGGACAAGGTCCCGGACCACCCCTGGAAAATACGCCGTAAGTCACTTAAGGTATGGGTCCGGGACTTAAGTTATGGACCATGTCCCGGACCACCCCCAGAATTCAACAGAGAGTGTTTTTAAGGGTTCTAAACATGGGGAATTGATTGGTAATGGTTTTAGAAGTTGTTAAGGCCTTTTTTGGTGATGTTTAAAGGTCCTAAGAAGTGTAAACAAGTGTAGGAAATGAATGGGAAGTAAGGACATAGCTTGACATGAGTAAAACTAAGTATACCGGGATAACGGGGTAAGTACGGGAGTAGTAATTCTTTACGTACCATATGAACATAGTATTAATAACAATGTTTGAAACGTTATCAGTGGAACAAGTGTGAACCAAGGAACAAGGGAACACACGGTAAAGCTAACCCCGGTGAAAGGTATGATTTTCTCATGCCCCGTATGCTAACCGAGTTACGTTGATTTGTGTGCTGTATGCCGGCTAATCAAGACTAAAGCATGAAAACGGTTTATTGCCTTTCGTTGTATGTCTTGTTGTATGTTGTATGAGCTAACATTTCTTGATTGATTGAGTGGCCTCGCTTAGTGCGTAGACCGACTCATAGATGAGTCTCCTTGTGTAGTGATTCGTAGTAAGAGTCATGGAGTGAACTAACGGGAATGTAGAAACGCACTAAACTAACGAACCAACGAACGTTGACGCAAACCAACGAACTCACTAGAATGTGAGAGAGTGTACGGGAGTAGCAACCTCCCGATAACAGTAGGAGAACTGAAATGAATAATCCACAAACCATAAGTAGTGGAAGTACATAAGTAACCTCAATTGGAGGAATCAACGTTGGTGCAAGTCATGAACCTTGAGAGTAGTAAAGAATGATGAGGGATCTCAAAGCCCCTTAGCATATAGTCGACCCACTATGAGAGGACCCGACTGATGTAAGTAATGTCCCGAACATGAGAGTATTCGATACGTTGGGGAAACCCTTAAACCTGAGAATACTAGACGGTAGTAATTCCCTAAGCTAGTGGAGATTATCAAGAGAGATACTTCTAGGCTAATCCATGAGATTGTAAGATACTCCATGAGAGGAGTGTTAGGAATTTGAGTAGTCCGGTAGAAATGGACAATTGTATATTTGAGGAGCTGAGTGTATAGCCTTCGAATTGTAGGCTCGGTGGCGAGTCTTGTGTATGACTTTGCCCAGAGACCAAAGTAATGAGTATTGAGTATTGCGTAAGTATGAGTAAGCATTGAGTACTGAGTATTGAGTATGAATGAGTAAGTACAGAGTATTGAGCAGTGAGTATGCACGAGTATAGTAACGAGTATGGAGTAAGGAGTGTGTACGAGTAAGGGTGTGAGCATGGAGTGTGGACTATGTAAGAGTAAAGTAATGAGTAACAAGTAAGGAGCAGGTACGAGTAGAGTAACGAATATCGAACCCACAAAGTAGCAATGAGTAAGTAACTAATACGAACGATCGACTATCGAATTGTATTCCTTAGTAAATATTGAACCTTGGATGTGTATGTAAGTAGTGTTGGATGTATTGTGTAGTAATTGTATGTATGTATGCATGTAAAATGAACTCCATGTATATCCGACCCAAAGTAGTCGGCGTACCGCGGTTAGCACGCGGTATATGCGAATTTCATGCGCAGCGTAAGCTGACCCCCTCGGGGGACCGTTTTTAGTGTGGGTACCCGAAGCTGATCACCGTTCGAGAGAGTAGGACGGGGACTGCTACGTAAGCATGGGTAGTTGTATAGTAGGGATTGGTACTTGTATTGTAATGCGAATTTGGAAGCTTAAACTATATCGGTAATGTTTAATAATACCAATAACGGTATACAAGCCGACTAAGGAATTAGTCGAGGTTGGAATAACACTAAACCTACATGCCAAGAGGCCGTAACAACCGAACAACAAAGTACAGATGACAATGAAAGTATTCATAGAACATACACCATAGGACCACAACGTGGTTCCTAAGGGTAAGTCAAGTCTCGTTAACCACAGTGAAGGTGTGAGACACCCGGATTGACGACAACCATGTCAAGTGCACTGAGAAACGACTCAGGAGATTGATCACCAATATCAAAAGATCAAAGGAAGATCTAATGAGACCACCAAATATGGATGGAAACGAGACCGTAACCGGTCTACGTTAACCGAAAAACAACCTACCCGCGCACTTGCCTAGGGCAAGTGCAGCAACTACAAGACGGTTGGAAGACTTTTAACAACCCGCAAATACTTGCTAAAGTACCGCTATGACGAATGGAGCAAACATAGGATCACCAATCCTAAGGATTTTAAATAATGAAACCTTGGAAAGGCCTAACGGCCCGACCATTGTATTAAGAACATACCAGTCAGCGAGAAGCCGGACTTGGTCAAGACCTCAGACATGGCAACGCCATGAAGAATTTCTCTTCACACCGAACTATTATTTAAAAACTCAAATTTTCTTTCAAAACCACAAACCCTTCTTTTAAACCTTGGATTTTTAAAACCAAACCGACGGAATTTCGGTGAGTATCATAGGATGATACAAGAGGAGCTGATAATAGAATACTTCACCTAGGCGTGTGACGAACACTACTAGTGTACCCAAATATGGGATGTGGGATGACCGCACTCCGAAGGAGCTTGTGGGCCTGACAGATAGTTAGGTAAGTGGTAACGTGCCAACAAGGTACCCCACGTATGTATACACGTAGTGTACGGAACACGGGAAGTAGTCAACTCCGTTCTACGGACCATAAGTAAATACAAAACAGAACAGCTGGATACCTCAAACGAGCAAAGGAGACTCGGGTAAGCTTACAAGCTAAAGGAGTCAAAAACTCACTCTAGGAGGATGATTAAGAGTTAAAAGTGCAAGAAGCACTAACAACTGAATAAAGACATCGGATATGTCTTGAAGATATTGAAGTAAAGTATGATAACTGGAAGGAATACCCAGTCTAAACGCTGTAAGGCAAATGCCTAACATTAACACCTCAGTGTTCAATGAACGGGATGGAATTCCCAGAACAACCACCACAAACACACATGGTGAACATATAAGGTACCAAAGGATACCATTCACCACCAAAGGAAATACCAAAACCGTTATAACATAAGGAGGAACACCAATGGTCTACCCTAAGAACGGGAGACTTTATAACCCTTAACGGGATAACCCAAATCCTGAACCGCAAGGTAGGATGACGGACCGAACATACTCATAAATATCAGCCAGAGGTGATAGTCAATAACACCCAGGAGCAATCCATAAAGGGTATCAAGTCAACACAGTTGAATGAAATGTCGTGGTAAGAACACCACAATTGGAACGAACATTCGGTTAGAACACCGAAGGGGTCCCACTTAACAGGGGATACCCCAAATCAATAAATGGTATCGATCAACACCAAGCTACAAAAAGGGTCTCCAACAGACGGAAGCGTGATGTGACGATCGTGTCAGGGAGCCCAGTATCACCTCCAAACCCAGCGATGGTTTATGGAGAAACAATCACTTGGAAATAGCCTAAGATGAGCAAAGCTCTGGGCAATATGACTAGTATGCCATGAAACTATTACCATATACAAACCAACGGTTGCAAAACCCATTGTAAACCACATGGGCAGTGGTCAAGGACGACACCAATAAAAGGTTAATAACTGACGAGCAAGGATACCCCTCATAAATGTGAGACCGCGAGAGCGGTGAACACATGGGTCCCAAGAATGGGATACCATCAATAAATGTCTGAAAATATACTCCTTTCAGAACTACTAACGTAGTGAGGCTTGAGCTTACAAATACGGCCAAGCAAAGTAGGATAAGCATCAACAGCAATTGTTGACAACCAAGGAGTAATCAGTTCAGGAAGAACACGCTATGTGGGAATGTAAAGTATAAGTAAATGACGCTCAAGGAGCTCAGAAGTATAAACACCAAACCATGATATAAATGGTGGAAATGCATGAGCTGAAGCTAGCAACAGTGGATGCTATGTAAACCAATATCGTGGAATCCGTAAGAGTATGGTGCGCAGCAGGCGACCAATGTATATGAGTAATCACCAATGCTATGGACTTGTTAATACAAGATGGTAGACAGACCGGACAACAAGCCTGGAGTCTGCACCAAACGATGAAACACCACCTGAAGGAGTAACAATCACTCCTATTGCGATCTCATAAGAGAGTTACTGCCAAGAGTTTACGCCTCTACACTCTGTAGGACTGAGTGTTTTAGTATCGCACTTGTGCAGTGAACGGTCAAGTGGGATAGCTAGGAAGATGGAAAATGTAAATCATGGTAAATCCTTCCTTTCACCAACAAATATGGTATAAGCCAGATAAGCAAAAGCTTAGAAACAAACCGTGCGGCCGAAGGCCAAAGAAGCACGAAGAGTATGAAACACACCTACAATCACAAGATGTAAATTCCATGGGAATAAAAGGTGAAAGGAGACGTAAGAAATGTCAGTAGGACCGATGCATAGGAAATGCAGGGTCATACAAGTAAAGAACACTTGTACTGAACCAGAGAAACTGGTATAATTCAGAAGCTACTAACAATAGAGGAAGCACTACAACTAAGTAGTGACTTAACCTCACCCGACAATAAGTCGGAGAAACCAAGTGAATGATCACTACAAACACAACAGTATGTATATAGATTGCCAGAGAGCTGGTTATAAATCTAAAACTCATTGAGTTCATGCATGGTAAAAGAATACCACACTTGATGGAATAAACCTCATTCCCATAACAAGAAGGGCGAATAACCCAAGTTATCAGGGTCGCGCAGCAGAAGCTAGTGGGCCCAGAATTCTAAGTGAAAGACACCTAGTGAATAAAAGGTTAATCATCAATGCCTCGAAGCCACTCAGGCTAGAACCGAACCCGGTTCATAGTTAAATAAACTCCGATGGAATTTCTTGATGTAGGGACTAACCGGTAATACGGTTAAGACCCATTGATCAAGGAACATTGTATAATAGACCGCATGGAAGCTGAACCACTCCATGACGGCTGAATGTCTTCGACCAATGTCCAATGATGACACATGGTAGATTACGTGGGCGTAATCCCTTTTAAGGGGGGTAGAGCGAAAACCGCGAAATTATCACGGTGCGTAAACTATAATGCGCATAGCGCAAAAGAACTTGTTTTGATGATTGATGCTTATGTTACATAAACATTTGTATCCACTCATCGTGTAATGGTAATTATTTGAGAAGTAACTATAGGAAAAAGGAGTAGAGAAACTCTAGGGGAATGAGAACCCCGATTGGTAATAGCATGAGGAATAAGTATGTATGGGAGACTTGAGGAGTATAAATCGGTATGGAACCGATGTATGTAATGAGTACAAATCGGTATGAAACCGATGTATTTTATGAGTATAAATTGGAGTATTGTAAATTAATGGGATATTACCCATGAATTTCTTAAGTATAGTAGTTGGGGATGAGGTAGTAACATTGGATGAGATGATTAGTAAGTAAGTAAGTAAGGGAATCATATAAATTGGAAAATGTATGTGTATGATTATGAGTAGCAAGATTAACAAGATAGAAAATGAAGTAATGTTTGACGAGCTGTCTGTTTGTATTGAGGTGGGAAGTGGAACTTGATTTGCTAGCGATCAAGGGAAGCCGAACACAAATTGGGGTGGAAGGATAATTCAACACCAATGCTGATCACATTGGGGTTGAAGGACTCTGGAAGCTCCCTTAAGTGGCCACAGTAATAACACTAGTAATAGGAATAATCATCATAAATTGAAATTGGGAGATGTATGCAAGTTTTCAAAATGAATTTCCAAAACTAATTTGGTACAATGTTTTCTTCAAACTCGAGAATGAGGATCGGTTTTGAAACCGCTTCCACGGGCGCTAGTGGATCTTCCATGCCTAGGCACGGGTATCCGGTCGAAACCATAGGAGGTGAAGCTAGTTTTGAGTCTGTGGAAGTGTAGAGTAGTTTGAAACCACTACACCGTTCGTGCGGTGACAGTGTGTGTTTTGTATTTTTCCAAAGGCACTGGGGCGGCGTAGTCCCGAGTAAGTATGAGTAAGTATGAGTAAAGTATGAGTAAGTAAGTATGAGTAAGTGCCTGAGGATCTCTATATGTGCAAATGAATTTGATCAGAACCAAAGGACCGTAGAGCCAGAAAGCGTAAGTGCTCAAGTCATGACGGCCGTGAACCAGAAAGCGTAAGTGTTCAAACGTGACCGGTACCTGAGGGATCACTCGCCATTGGGGGAGGATGGTACCTAATTGTCTGCGGATGGACCCCCTTGGAGAGAAGTAAAACGGATATTTTTGATTGCTATGCATGCAGTGACATGCTGTGTGGATGTGTAGTAACATCATGTCAGACATTTGGAGTTTGACAAGTGATATGTAGAGGTTATAACCTTAGCATAGAGTATTCACACAAGTAACAATATTAGATTCACCAACTTTGAGGGCAAAGTTCTTTAAGGGGGGTAGATTGAAATACCCCGAACTTAAATATGGTGATTAGATTATTTTAATAGATATTTAATGGCCTAATGTGCCTAGTATTTTGGTAAGAAATAAATCAAAAGAAATGAGAAAACGCTTAGAAAGCGGAAAACGCTAAAATAAGCGTTAAATAACCATAGGAGGTACGAGACCTCGGTTAGCGTATTATGAGGATTCCTAAGGCTTATTAATGCCTAATTAGTATATGGGAATGATTTCCAAAGAAAACGGAACCAAATAATGTATTAAAACGCTAATAGAGCTTTAGCGCACGTTTTTCGAGGAAACCCAAAAACGTGACTTTGAGTGGTCAAACGGACCCGTAAAAATTATAAATCATTAAATAAATATTATTAAGCATTTATGGAAGCTTAATAACCAATAAAATCAATAAAACGAGAAAATAGTGAAAACTGTCAAAAACGGGAAGTTGTGGGGTAGACACATAAATAAACCAAACTAGTGTGTCCACTTTCATAAATAAAATTTTAAAAACCCACAAAGGGCTGTGTACAGCCGGTTCCTTTTACTCTCACACACAACAAATAAGTAAATAAAGAAATGAGAAAAGAAAGAAGAAAGGAATACAAAAGCAAAAAGAACACTCTCTTTCCTCACCTTTCTTCTCTCTCTCATATTCTTTCTTTTCCCATCGTGAGACCTCCCTTCTTCCCCCCTTGCAGCGATTTTTGCAGCCTCTCATGGCTTCCATGGAAACTCCATCTTCTACCTCATGCTCTAGCTCCATTTGAGCTCCAAATGTAAAATAAAATACATATTTGAACTCCTCTCTTCAAGCTCTACATTTCTATCTTTTCAAAATCCGAAAATGAGCAACTTCATCTCCATGGGTTTTCCCCATTTGAAGAGAAAAGTACACCATTGTGAAGCTTGGAGTCTCCTCTTTCCAACAAGGTAAAAATCTCCATAAAAGACCTCACTTTTCTCCATCTCTTGGCATGGCCGATTTTGGTCTCTCTCTCTTACCTTGTTTTTTATCTTGTTTTGGAGCATTGTCTCAACCCTCCAATGGTGGAGTAACCTCCTTCTTGAACCAAGGGTTAAAACCCCTCCTAAAGCACTCCAAAGGTAAACCCTAGAAATTTGTATTTTGAACACTTCAATGAACTAGCATAAATCTAAGGGTTAATGTATTAATTATACTTGTTTGATGTGCTTTGAGTGATGGGAATGGAGTTTGGCAACTCCATTCCCCATGTGATCGATTTGTGCAAGAAAGAAGGAGAAGAAGTGGAAAAGAAATGAAGGAAATATAAGCTCAAGGTAAGAGCTCCTCCTTAATGCAAAATTTTAATGCATTAGGATAATGGGAATGGGTAAACCAATTTAAAGAAACCAAAATAATGTAGTAGAATTGTAATTGTGGAAGTTTGGGTATTTGTGAACAAGTATGTGGATTGTAGGCCTTAGAGCCAAGGAATTGTGTATGAGTATTGATATTATGTTTTGAGGAATTAATGATGCATTGAGATTTCTTGTATTGCTGGTAGGACCCTTGTATGGGTGTGGCTAGAATAGGAATGACTTTGGTGATGATGGGTATGTGTGGATAAGTGAGAATTGTAGGTGAACTATGGTAAAATTTCGGTAGGAATATGTACATTTGTGGATGACTTGGTGAATGGGAGAACCAAGGTATGTATTGGGGATAATGGAGATGTTTAAGGACCATGGAGTAGTGGTTGTAATATAAGAAGGAAAGGATATAAAATCTGTAGCAAGAAGTGTAGTAAAACATTGTAGAAACTAGAGAAAAACTAGTGTGCAAGATTTTGTAAAAATAGTGTTGGACTTGGGTATAGATATTGTAGTTGCTTGGAAATGAATTGGTATGGTAAAATGAAGTTAGGAAAAGATGCAAAGTGCAAAGAGGAGTGTAGGAATGCACAAGTGTGCAAAGTATGAAAATATGAATGGAAATTTGTAAATTTGAGCAAGGAGTTGAGTAGGTAATGGACCATGGATTTAAGGAGTTTTAGTGAGTGTTTAAGTGTGTTTAATTATGTACAAAACATGGAAAGATTATGGAAAGATTGGAGGTGGATTAAGGGTTGATTTGAGGTTGAAAAATCATCCTAGTAGCAGTTTTTAGCAGGGTCCGGGACCTAGGTTATGTACCAAGTCCCGGACCGCACCTGAATTTAATTCGAGACTCAACTAAGCACATGGTCCGGGACTTAGGGGGAGGACAAGGTCCCGGACCACCCCTGGAAAATACGCCGTAAGTCACTTAAGGTATGGGTCCGGGACTTAAGTTATGGACCATGTCCCGGACCACCCCCAGAATTCAACAGAGAGTGTTTTTAAGGGTTCTAAACATGGGGAATTGATTGGTAATGGTTTTAGAAGTTGTTAAGGCCTTTTTTGGTGATGTTTAAAGGTCCTAAGAAGTGTAAACAAGTGTAGGAAATGAATGGGAAGTAAGGACATAGCTTGACATGAGTAAAACTAAGTATACCGGGATAACGGGGTAAGTACGGGAGTAGTAATTCTTTACGTACCATATGAACATAGTATTAATAACAATGTTTGAAACGTTATCAGTGGAACAAGTGTGAACCAAGGAACAAGGGAACACACGGTAAAGCTTACCCCGGTGAAAGGTATGATTTTCTCATGCCCCGTATGCTAACCGAGTTACGTTGATTTGTGTGATGTATGCCGGCTAATCAAGACTAAAGCATGAAAACGGTTTATTGCCTTTCGTTGTATGTCTTGTTGTATGTTGTATGAGCTAACATTTCTTGATTGATTGTGTGGCCTCGCTTAGTGCGTAGACCGACTCATAGATGAGTCTCCTTGTGTAGTGATTCGTAGTAAGAGTCATGGAGTGAACTAACGGGAATGTAGAAACGCACTAAACTAACGAACCAACGAACGTTGACGCAAACCAACGAACTCACTAGAATGTGAGAGAGTGTACGGGAGTAGCAACCTCCCGATAACAGTAGGAGAACTGAAATGAATAATCCACAAACCATAAGTAGTGGAAGTACATAAGTAACCTCAATTGGAGGAATCAACGTTGGTGCAAGTCATGAACCTTGAGAGTAGTAAAGAATGATGAGGGATCTCAAAGCCCCTTAGCATATAGTCGACCCACTATGAGAGGACCCGACTGATGTAAGTAATGCCCCGAACATGAGAGTATTCGATACGTTGGGGAAACCCTTAAACCTGAGAATACTAGACGGTAGTAATTCCCTAAGCTAGTGGAGGTTATCAAGAGAGATACTTCTAGGCTAATCCATGAGATTGTAAGATACTCCATGAGAGGAGTGTTGGGAATTTGAGTAGTCCGGTAGAAATGGACAATTGTATATTTGAGGAGCTGAGTGTATAGCCTTCGAATTGTAGGCCCGGTGGCGAGTCTTGTGTATGACTTTGCCCAGAGACCAAAGTAATGAGTATTGAGTATTGCGTAAGAATGAGTAAGTATTGAGTACTGAGTATTGAGTATGAATGAGTAAGTACAGAGTATTGAGCAGTGAGTATGCACGAGTATAGTAACGAGTATGGAGTAAGGAGTGTGTACGAGTAAGGGTGTGAGCATGGAGTGTGGATTATGTAAGAGTAAAGTAATGAGTAACAAGTAAGGAGCAGGTACGAGTAGAGTAATGAATATCGAACAACCACAAAGTAGCAATGAGTGAGTAACTAATACGAACGATCGACTATCGAATTGTATTCCTTAGTAAATATTGAACCTTGGATGTGTATGTAAGTAGTGTTGGATGTATTGTGTAGTAATTGTATGTATGTATGCATGTAAAATGAACTCCATGTATATCCGACCCAAAGTAGTCGGCGTACCGCGGTTAGCACGCGGTATATGCGAATTTCATGCGCAGCGTAAGCTGACCCCCTCGGGGGACCGTTTTTAGTGTGCAGGTACCCGAAGCTGATCACCGTTCGAGAGAGTAGGACGGGGACTGCTACGTAAGCATGGGTAGTTGTATAGTAGGGATTGGTACTTGTATTGTAATGCGAATTTGGAAGCTTAAACTATATCGGTAAATTAAGGATTGTAGTATACTCGGTATAGTAATGTATTGGAGTTGTAATTGGATTATGGATGAGTATACAATGGGAAGTATTGTATTGTTTAGAGTACTCGGTATGTTCATATTCATCAGACCGATAGTATGTAGTATTGTAACACGCCTTGTTAGTCACGTGGGTGACTAACGGCATTGTACACCCGCCGTTGTGTAAGGAGTATCCGCTGCGAAGGTAAGTATTTGTACAGTAAGGACGGTATTAGCGGTAGGGGTGTTACAGCGAAGACTCGAAGAGGACCAGCCCAATGAGCAGCAAAGAATAGCCCAAAGTCTCTGGTGTGATTAAGGTAACGCAATATCCTCTTCACGGCTTTCCAATGATTTTCCCTGGGTTCGTGCATGTGTTGGCAAACACGGTTGACTGAGTAACTTATGTCAGGTCGTGTGAAAGATAAATACTGTAGGCTGCCTACACAACTTCGATAGTCAGTAGGATTAGAAAGTAAAGGAGAGTCAATTGAGTCTAGGGTTTCAGAAACAGTCATTGGTGTAGAGATGGGCTTAGACTGAAGCATGTTGACCCTTTGTAGAAGATCTAGGATGTACTGTTTTTGAGATAGAAGCATGCCTTGCTTTGTGCGAGTAACAAAAACACCCAGAAAGAAATTGAGATCCCCACAGTCTGTGATAGGAAAGGCTAATGCTATAGATGTTTGGAATTTTTGTAACAGAGAAGGAGAAGACCATGTGAATAAAATATCATCCACATACACAAGTACGTAGACAATGTGACAACCTTGTTTGAAAATGAACAACGAGTGATCGGATTGGGACATAGTAAAACCTAGCTCCACCAGATAAGTACTAAGCTTGGCATACCACGCCCTTGGGCTTTGTTTAAGACCATATAATGACCTCTTTAATCTGCAAACATGAATTGGATATTGGGGATGAATGAACCCAGGGGGCTGTTTTGTAAACACTTCCTCTTCTAAATCCCCATGTAAAAATGCATTTTGCACATCAATCTGCCTTACTGCCCATTTATAGGCAACTGCAATAGATAAAACCAACCGTATGGTAGTTTGTTTAACAACTGGACTGAAAGTCTCAGTATAATCAAAACCAGGGGTTTGAGAAAACCCTTGAGCCACAAGTCTTGCTTTTCTTCTGTCTATTTGCCCATCTGAAGTTCTGTTTGTTCTGAAAATCCACCGAACTCCCAAAATATGCATGTTTGGTTTACAAGGAACAAGCTCCCAAGTGTTAGTTTTGGCAAGGGCTGTAAGCTCATTTTTCATTGCTTGAATCCACTCTGGGTGTTGGAGTGCCTGTTTTAGGGTAGGGTCTTCTAGGATGGTTTGAATAACCGTGTGATTAGTGTAGTAGGGTATAGTGCCATCTGTTCGAGTGAGGGGCTTTAGGGAATTGGTTTTTGATCTGGTGATCATTGTGTGAGTGGGTAAGGGAGGTTGAGGTGGTGGAGAGGGAGAGATACTTGGGTCAGAAACAAGATCTGCTTGAGTTTCAGTAGGGATGGGGATTGGGGAATGGGCACTAGTGGGGGAGGAAGGGTGATAAGTGCGGAATTTATCTATTTTTCTATGTTTAATGTGATTAATATTTTATTGGTTTATATGATAAATTCCTTACTTATATGTTGTTTTATATTATATTGGAAGAACTCCCCTTACTTGTGGTTTTGTGCTAAACAGATGAAAATACTGAAGAAAAAGACTTAGTAACGCATGCCAAGAATTTAACAGTTAAAATGGGAACCTGACAGGAATAAAAAGGAACATTCTGCTCAATTTACAACATGATTCGTGTTTACTTGCCTATATACAAACCCGGGCCAGAATTTATCGAGAGACAATGGGCCGACATTCTCAGAGACGTCACAAGAAGAGAATGATGCGGGCGTTTTACACTTTGATTTGGGCTGCAGCAGCATACATTGAGGAGCTCATTATTGGACCAATGGAGATTGCATTATTTGTTCATGGCCCATGCATGCACGAGAGTATTAGTGGGAAAGATCGGCCATGCACATTATCCATGCACACCGTATATTGCATACACACAAGAGAACTCTCTTGACGTACAGATTATTTTATATTTTGATCTTATCATATTGAAAGCATGAGCCATGCACACACATGGGCCGGGCATACTTGGCTGGTACGAGACAAAACCCAACCGACATCTTGGATCGGAGATGGGCTAGAGTAGCACAATTCACGGCAGACCACAATTCATGGACTGGACGTGACCAATGACCAGACAGCGCAGACTCAGAGGCGCAGGACTTGGAATTCCGACGGCGCAGACACACAGAATGGAATGGGCCACGCGCATTATTTGCCACTCATGACATCATGATGGATATAAAGAGGCCACGTGAAGAATACATCAAAAGATATATATATATATATATATATATATATATCGAAAGATATAGAATTCCTGGATATATAGAATCAGTGCAGCCGCGAGAGCACATTACGATACAGAACACGAAATAATTTACCAGAAACCCTAGCAGAGAGCCGCGGCGAGCAGAAATGGAAGACAGAGGAGGAAGATTATCAGTTTTGACAGACCGGAGTAAAAGACAAAGACCGGATTCATCACTCATCGTTCTTCAATTAGATGACGTTTTCTAATCTCTTGATTATTGTTATTATTTTGTTATCTCCAATGTCTGAGTAGTCGTTAGAATACTGGTTTACTATGGACAACTAGTTTATTATTTTGCTTCCTGAGTTGTTAAATACAAGTTGTATACAGATTGTAGTTTTGTTCCTAGTTATTTATTGATTTCTTTTGTGATTAATTATTGCTTGAGTTTATTTGGTATGAATTTCTTACAAGCGAGAACTGCGGCGTTCATTAGACCATAGGAATAGTACCAGTAAAACTACAGATGACAATACCTGGGGATTAGCTGACTATAAACCAGATGAATAATTAATGCTACTAGTTAATTTGTAAATTCGTAACGAGAGTTAGGATTTGGGAATTGCTAGTAAGGATCTATCTTGCGGGAGACCGGTTTTAGATTAATTTAGATCTGAGGTTGCAATCTAGATTTTAGAAAACACTCGGTAAGGGAATTGATAAACTAGGGAGAAGTAGTAAACCAGGATTCACCCTTTTAGAATTGTTTAGAAGATAATATTTTTACTGTTTTTATTTTACTTTATTTAATTTCTACATTTAAACCCCCAATTTTATTATTGTTATTTTTCTATAGTTTATTAGTTAGTAGATTAAAGACTCAAACTAGACACAGCCTCCTTTGGTTCGATAACCTAGAGAATACTGCCTAGGAAAACCTGCTACGATAGACCAGTACACTTGCCGCAATACGTTTTAACCCGTACAAAGGGTCAGAAGGACTGGTAGTTGTAGAGGATGAAGGTGAGTTTATTGGAGTATTTATAGGAGAGGGAGATGAGGGTAAAGCTATTTGAGAGTGGTGATGTTCAGGAGAGAGAGGATGAAGGAGATTGTTTTCGTTGAGATTGGGTATAAGAAGGGAGTAGGTTTTGAGAGTATGGTTTGAGGGTGAACTGGGTTTCTTGTGAGCAAAAGGAAAGAAATCTTCATTAAAAATAACATCTCTAGATACATAGTGCCTGTGGTTAACAAAATCAAAGCATAGATAGCCATGATGCTGAGTGGAATATCCAAGAAAAACATATAGTGTAGATCTGGGAGCAAGTTTATGCTTTTGATAGGGCCTTAGGTTTGGAAAACAGGCACATCCAAAAACCTTTAAAAAACTGTAGTCAGGGTCAATTTGAAAGAACACTTGAAAAGGAGATTTATTTTTCAGAACTGGGGTTGGGGTTCTATTTAGAAGATAGGCTCCAGTTTTGAAAGAGTAGGACCAGTAGGTAAGAGGAAGGCTTGCTTGAGCTAAGAAAGTAATACCTCTGTCAACAATATGCCTGTGTCTGTTTTCAACTGCGCCATTCTGAGGGTGTGAGTGGGGACATGTGAGCCTGTGAAGGATTCCCTTGTCTTTGAAAAATGAGGAGAGAGCAGTAAACTCTCCTCAACCATCTGTTTGAACTGCCTTGACAGAGGAATTGTGAAGATTTTCAACCAACTTCACAAAGGTAATAAAAATTTGTTTCACATCAGACTTAGCCCTTAGAGGATAGAGCCACACATATTTTGAAAAGTCGTCAACAATAAGAAAATAATACTTGTACCCATCAACAGATTGCAAATAAGCTGGACCCCAACAATCAATATATAGTAAGTCAAAATAGTTAGACAAGCTGTTAGACGCAAAATGAGGAAGAACATGAGTTTTTCCTACACACCAAGCAGAACAGGACTGCAAGGGTTGTTAGATATTTACAGGCAAATGAAAAAGAGACATAGTTTGTTTAGTAATTTGAACAGAGGGATGTCCCAGTCTTCTGTGCCAGGTAGTAGGAGAAGTCTTGAAACCCATGTTGAGCTGAGGTGAGGTAGTGGCGTCATAAGTAGTAGAGGTGGTGTTTGTATGAGGAAAAATGTAGATTCCAGCCTTAGCTGGTCCTTGAAGCAGAACTTGATGGCTTTGACAGTCCTTCAATAGAAAATGTGTGGGGTGAAACTCAAAGTAGATGTTATTGTCAACACAGAATTTATTTACGAAGAGGAGATGCTTATTTAGAGAAGGACTGTGAAAAACATTGTTTAACTTAAAAACCCTGCTGGGAGTAGTAATGGAACCTGTACCCTGATGAGAAATAGGGATTATAGATCCATCACCCAAAGAAATAGAATCCAAGCCACTGTAGTCTGTTGCACTTTGATTCAATCTAGACAGGTCACCAGTGAAGTGGTGTGAGGCTGCTGTATCAGGCAGCCAATTGTGGAGGGTGATTTTTCGGTATGAGGGGGGTCTGTCTAAATATGGTCTGACTAAAAAGCCTAGATCTTAGAAATGCCATTCTGTGGAGGGTGAAAACCCGTTATTCTGGCATCCCTCAAATACCTACTAAATCGTCCGTCTTTCCCAGAAAGCATAAAGGGGAGTGCAAGTGTGCACTACACCCACTCTCGATGGGCTCCACGCGGACTTATGCCCTAAGGGCGGAAATTGACTAGAGTCGCCACCTAGTTTGACCTAAGGATCTAGGAAGGGAGGAGAATGAGGGTTCTAAGAACCGTTGGTTGACTCTGAAATTATTGCCTATGGATAGGACTTATCTGGTCATGTCAGAGATTCTATGTGGGTTCGCACTGGGTTACACCCCTTGGAAGTGACAACGACCACGACTTCGGATTGGTGCCCGAGGAAACCTCGGTCTCCAATTGTCGGGATTGCCTTCTTTCAAAACCTTTTTAGAGAGATTCAATTTAAAGCCAAAGGATAGGATAGTGTGGACTGAAGAACAGATGATTTCCAAGAGTTTGGAGAAATAGGCTGGTCTTGAAATATTGGTCGGTGAAATTGGTTTGCATGTTGAGAGGTTTGAGGTTGTTTCGACTTTCACGAGTTTAAAAGGATGCTAGAAGTTTTGAGGAGCAAAAGGGAATTTTGGTCATTTTTTTAGTAAAGGGGTGTTTGGATCATTTGCTAGAGTTAAGGAGTTTTCGTGTTTGCAAAGTTTGGATTTTTGAATGGTCAAATTTTTGAGGTGTTTTAGGAAGTCGAAAGTGTTAATGGAGTGTGAAAGAGGATACTTGGTTTACAGGTGTTCGGGTTTTGAAGATGTTTCAGGTTTAAGATGACTAAGGTTGTTCGGGAGCATTTAAGAATAAAGGGTCATATGTTAGCGAGACTTGTGACTTCGGGTTTGTTTAGGAAGGGATTGGGAGTGCTTATGGGTTAAAGCTCTAATGAAAGGATTGATTGATTTGTTCAGAATTGTCTCTCTTAAAATTTTAAAACTGAAAGTCATTTTTGTTGTAAAAGGGCGGATAATCCCGAGGGATTACCCTATGTACCCCCTCGAACACGACACTTAACTAATAGTAAGTGTCGAGGCTCGAAAGATGGGGCAATGAATTTATGTCGAAAAATAGGATTCGGAGAGAGACACCATGAATGAGATGTTCTCGGTCGAACCCTAATAACGTCTCTAACTCGCGGGTTTTAAAACGTTAAAAACCGAAAACATTGAAATCGAGCGGAAGGGAGCTAGACGATTCTAAAATCTCGGCTGCAACTAGGAAGGTCGTTACTTCCCTAGCACCCCGCCTTGTAAAAATCTAGGCTGCAAATAGGGGAGGTTTGTCACCCTAATGCCCCGCCTAAAGAAATCCGGACTGCGACAAGGGAAGGTTATGACCCTAGTGCCCCGCCTCGGATTTATTTGGAAGGGAGACAAGTGATGCCTAACTAGGAAGAAAATGCTCTTTGAAGGTGTTAGACATCCCATGTTCCCCGAAAACGGTTTAGTTTTGAGTTTGAAAACTGAACTGGAAAACTTTTGAAGCTGTTCGGAATTCTCGATGAAGAAACACTGATTTTGAGAAATGTTTTAGGAAAAAACCTTCTGTATATGTGAGAAGAACTTTCTGCATTTGAGAAGAGTTTTATGTGATGTGAGAAGAGTTTTTCCTTTAAAAATTACAAAATGGTTTCTTTGAAAATTTGATGAAACTTGAATAAAATGATTGTTTGAAACTTGAGAAAAGAGATTTTTTTGGGATTTTTTAGTTAAAACTGAATAATGAAGAATGTTTTTGGATATTTGGAGTTTGAATGAAATTTACAAGTTGGGTTTGAATTCGAGCTGAATGGAATTGAATTTGAACTGGATTTGGGCCAAATTGAATTGAATTGGGTTGGAATTGGATTTAGGCCAGGATTGGAAAACGGGCCGGGTCAAAGTTCGGGTTAGCCCAAGTTGAATTGGTCAATGTTCAGGTCAAAGTTGAATTGGTCGATGTTTGATTCATATGGACTTGGTTTAATTTTTGTGGACTTGGGCCGATTGTGGGCTTATTGGGCCTTTGTTGGGCTTGTTCGGATTTGGGCTTTGGTGGACTGAGTGGGCTTTGGATCCAAAATGGGTTTGGGCTGAAATGGGCTGGATTGGACCTTGGTGAGTTTTTGAGTTGGGCTGAAGATTATTTTTGGGCTGAAATGGGCCTTGTGCCTTTTTATTTGGGCTGAAGATTGTTTTGGGCTGAAATAGGCCTTGAATTGGATTAGAATCTAATTTGGGTCTGGGCCAAAGTTTGGGTCAAGGTCAACATTTGGGTCAAGGTCAAAGTTTGGGTCAAGGTCAACGTTTGGATCAAGGTCAAAGTTGGACCGGGTTGAAGTTGGACCATATTGGGCCTTGTTTGAGGTTTTGGGCCGAATTGGACTTTATTTGAGTTTTGGGCCGAATTGGACTTTATTTGAGGTTTTGGGCCGGATTGGGGCCGTGTTTGAGGTTTTGGGCCGGATTGGGCCTTGTTTGAGGTTTTGGGCAGGATTGGGCCTTGTTTGATGTTTCGGGCCGGATTGGGCCTGGATAGGATATGGGCTGAGCTGGGCTTAAAGGGCTGAGTTAGGTTTGGGTCAAACTAGGCTTGGACCGAAATGGGTATGGGCCATAGTGGGTTTAGGCCCGAATTGGGTTTGGGCCCATATTGGGTCTGAGCCTGAATTAGGTTTGGGCCCGAGTTGGACTTGGGCCGAGATTGGTTGTGGGCCGATTATGGGCTTGGGTCAAATTGGGCTTAGGCCTGACTTGGCTTATGGGCTGGATTTGCTAATTGGGCCGATTGGGGTTGGGCTTGGTAATCGGCCGATTGTGTTTGGTAATGGGCCGGGCTTGGGCTTGGTAATGGGCCGGGCTTGGGCTTGGTAATGGGCCGATTGTGTTTTGAAATAGGCTTTGATTTTATTTTCAGGGTTGGGCCAAACATGGATTGGGCCTGATGGGCTTATTGGGCTGAATGGGTCAAGCTAGAAGTGGGTCATGTAAGAAGTGGGCCAGGTTGAGTGATTTGGGCCTGATTTGTTATTTGGGCTTGTTGGAGAGAAAATTTAATTGGGAATATTGGTCTATATACATATATATACATATTTTAGGTGTGCGTTTTAGGGTTTAGGGGTGTCACCACCACGAGATTGGTCAATGACCCATCAGTCCAGGGGGACCCCTCTATCCTAACGGCTGGGACCTAAGGTCATAGTAACTAGGGCTTAGATAGGCAGAATTACAAAGAAATGAATTGAAAATTACGATAAAACCGAATACAAAGAATGTACATGTATAGTGTAGGTATTATTGCAGCTTCTAATTTAGACCTTAAAGTTAACCGGTTGACCTTTCTAATCGACACAAAATACAACATAAGATAATAATATTCAAAATCAGATTATGCGTATTTATAACAACACTTAATCAATAAGCATCACGGGGCACAAATTTCTGATGCAAAGAAAAACTTATGAGATTAACATTTCTGAAATATGAGTAAGGACACCAACCCCCAATTCAACACATACAATCAGCTTTATCAAACCGAAGGATTCCAAGCAACCTTCCAAGCGGTCCACATGTGCAACCTCATCCAAAGCTTCATTTATGTATGTACCTCGGTCGAGTCACACAGTACACATAGACAAATTGAAGTAGCTTAGTCACAAACGATCGCATCAGAACGAGAACCACAGAGTGCCCAAATCCATGTCAGTTTAACACATATACACCATTGTCATTTATAAATCGAAACCATCATGCGCATTGAGCTGGACTTTTTAATCATGCTATCAGTCAAAAGGAATCAAAGGCTAATTAGTTTAGTCACAAACGACTATATCAAACTGAGAATCAAAGAGCTCCCAAACCTATGCTAGTTTGGCACACATTCACCATCGTCATTTGTAGTGTGCCTGAATCACGCTATCAGTCAAAATCAAAAGCAGATGTGAATTAGGAAACAAGCACCGAAATGTTGAGATGAGATTTTCCTGTAAAATAAGATACAACAGATCGTAACAGGGAGGCAAAGAGAAGCACGCGAGCTACCGTTAGCCAAAACAAAGAATATAGCCGACATTATCCAATGGATGGCTTGAGAATCTAAACTTCACTCGTTAGACTGCAGTTGCTGGCTACTTGTTTATTTAGAAACCGACATGGTTTACCTCGAATTAACAGTCACATATCAACAAATTCTACAAGGTTAGAAGTGAATGACAGAGGCAACATCAGATATTAATCCGTGAGAGTACTCCAACTGACAATCGGAAGAAAGGACTCATGGGAGTTAGTCAGCCACTGAAAGCGACTAGGTCTGGAACTCAAGTTACATGCCTCTATTTGAATCAAACCAAAGTAGTGAGGTTAACCCAAAATAAACAGGAAAACGATAAATCGAACAATGCAGGAAGATTTAATTATGTTGACAGATCCAACAAGGTAACAAGAGAGGGAGCATCACAACCATATTTGAGTGAAGAATCTGCAATTGGTGAAGTCGACGGTGGATTTCGATGTCCGAAGGATGTAGATGGCGGTAGGTGATGGACATTTGGATTCGCCAGTTTGAGCGGTGGAGCGGATGCGTTCCTCGATCGCCAGTAGTTTGAGGAGGAAAAGAGGGGTGGAGTAGGGTATGCTCCTCGGCGAATGGGATGAAGAGAAAGCGGAGCCGGTAGTTCTTTGCTCGCCAGGTAAGATGCAGAATGACCGTCGGTGAATGGAATGAAGGGAGGGCAGAGCCAGTTTTGTTTCTTGTTGATCGGTTAGCTTTCTTTAAGAAGAAGAAGAATGGAGAAGGGAAGTCGATCGATTAAGGAAGAAAAGAATCATGCGCAGAGCATGTATGAGTTCTTCAGTTGAGTGGCAAAATTTTCGAAAGCGATGAGAATGGGGGACAGAGCGCGATGTCCCTTGCTCGCAAGTTGGTTAGCAAAATCGAGAAGAAGGAAGGGATGGAGGAAGTTCAGAGTAGTAATTTCATGTTCGCCAGTTGAGTGGCCGAGCATCGGTGAAAACGAAAAGAGGATGGAGCGTGGATGGATGTTCGAGGTAGAGGATGATGGTGGCGGTTCTGTATTCGAGAATCGGGAATTGGGAAAGTCTGGCCCCGTGAGAGTGGAGGATGGGTTTGAAGGTTTTTAGAAGAACAAAGTCAGGGGCTTATTATAAAGGGTATGGGCTTTATCTTAAGTTTTTGGGCTGTAGAAATCGGACCCAATTAAGAACGGGCCGTTCGGCGGGGCGAATAAGAATAAAAACAGGGTTTAATGCTGCTCCCCAGTATCGAACCCCCGTCTGTGCTCTCCTTCTCTACAACATCAACGGGCTTACGCTTATTTTATAACAATATTCGACAAATAAATGCAAGACTTAAAAACAATAAGCTCATACACAGACTAAGAGGAAAATAAAATCCACTAGCCACTATTGCTAGGATTCGACACAAGACTTGTGGGTTAACAAATGGGCATTCTAACAAGTTAAGCTATGTCAGAATTCAATATTCATACAAGGAAAACAATCCTGAAGCTCTGTTTTCGAGCTGGAAAGGAAATCTTTAAAAACACTAACATTTTAAATGGAAATAACAGGAAATGAATTGTTGTCTTTGAAAGGCATGAAAATTACCGAACACAAAATATTAAAGTACAAGACATGATCTGAATACAAACAAATGAGATAACAGTATAATAAGATTGTACATGAATAATGAAATAGTACCGATACGAAGATAAAAACACGAGTGAATGAAATAAAAATGGAGATTGAATTAGATATGTAACAACTAGCGTAGATGAGATAGAAAACAAACTAACAAAATAAGATGAAATGAGAGGAATTTGGAGGAATTTGCAACAGAATGAAATAAACCAATATGGATAAAAAAAATAATAGTGAAACACGCATAAAATGATAGAAATAACACTACAAAATAATCAAAAAAATAAAAGTAAATAAAAATAAAAATAAAAGTAAATCCTAGAAGACGATTAAAGTAGCAATAAATAAGATAAAGAAGTGACAAAGTAAAAGAAAACTGATAGGTAAGAAAATAGGCAATGAGACAAAATGGATGAGTTTAAAACCGGATTGTCATTTGAAATTCATTTTCGAAAAGATGTTTTCATGAAATGTTTTGAAAAATGATTTAAGAATTTTGTCATAAAACGAGGGTTTCGTTTTGGCACGCACGTTGATACATTTTGAAAAAAAGAAAGGCGACGACCCCTCTTATTCCATTTCTTATTTCGGGATTTGTTTTATGGGGTGAGAATTTTTGGTGTCTACGCCAATCACCTGATAGATTAGGAGCATTGTAAGCAGTAGCATTTGCTGTAATAGAAGTGGGTGGTGCTGACTGATATGCATAATTGAATCTGTGATAACAGTCTTTGGCTACATGTCCCTTTTTAGAGCAGATTTGACATTGTACCCTTGTATCCTGCTGACCAGAAAAATATTGACTGGATCCTCATCCAGAATTATAGCCACCACCCCTGGAATTGTTGTTATAGCGACCTTTTCCTCTTTTCCTCTGCCTCTGTTGTTTCTGCTGTTGTTATAGCCATCTCTGTCTAAAACAGTATTAGTAGTGGTAGCATTGACTGTAATAGTCTGAGATATTTGTTGAGATTGCTGATTTAGAGTGGCTTCAAATTGCAGAAGGTTGCTCAAAATTTGAAACAGAGAGAATTGTTCCTTGCTAGACACAATAATAGATGATATAGCATTGTACTCAGGAGGTAATCCCCTCAATAGGAAAGTCTGAAATTCCATATCAGAAACACAATGACCTGCTCCAGCTAAGGAATGTGTGAGAGTAGTCATACGATTGTAATATTCAGAGATAGATTCATCACCCCTCTTTGTAAGCCCAACAAGTTGTAGATGAAGGTTTCCCAAGTTTGTAGTGGAATGGGCTGCAAAGGTATGATGCAGTCTATCCCACAGTTCTTTTACAGTTTTACAGCCTACTACAGCCATGATTATATTTTTGGTGAGGGACATATGTATAACACTCATGATAAGCTAGTCCTGGTTTATCCATTTAGTGTATTCTGGATTTAAGCTGCCGTTGAGTGTGTATTTTGCAGGGCAAGAATGAGTTCCATCTAGAAACTTGAAAAGGTCATTACCTTTGAGAAAAGGAGTGATGGTGGTTTGCCACAAGCTGAAGTTGTTCTGGGAAAGCTTTATCAAATTGCCGGCTGCTGAGAGGACCGATTGAGTGGAGACGGTTGTGACTTGAGGTGGAGAAGGAGCAGCACCACCACCGGGGCCTGGAGATTGACCGTCAGTCCCAGAAATGCTTGTTACCGCCGCCATAGATAGGAAGGAGGCAGTCAAGGCTTTGATACCATTATAGAATAATATAGTAGGGTTTTTTCACCGTAGAATGCTTGCCAATTGTATTTTTGTATAATAGTCCTATTTATAGTAAGGACTGTAGGGCTGTACAAAGGACCTTTACAGAAGACAGAATATTCTACTTTATCTGTGCTGGACTGCTAACATAACGAATGGGCCTATATCTGTTATCTATACAATTGTATTTTGGGCTGAGCATAATAAACGGGCTCATCCTCTGTTAGGGAACAACTCTTTTACATTACTCGATTATGTAATATAAATAAGTTAAACATGGATAATTGGGGAGATAATTTTCTAGTTTTGCTTATCACCCTTATGTATAATATCTGATTTCTTTGAACTTTGAATGGGAGAAAATATCCTTACAAAATTATTAGGTCATGTACTTTTGATATTGAACCCTTGCTTGATGAATGAAGTAGATTCCACTGCGTTCGGACATGGCTTTTCTGTGGTATAAATGTGGAATTTTTTAGTTTGGTATTTTTGACAAAAAATGTCAAACCGCCACCTCCGAACAACAATTTTCAAAACAGCCACAAATATACCAGCACAAAACAACCAACAATTTATGCTGCAAATATAATGAATACCGTAAATAGAGGCGGAGCCAGAAAACTGTAATTAAGGGGGCGAGAATATTTTAATAATATTAATTAATATTAAAAATTAATTTTAATAAATTAATTTAAATTTTCAATATTATAATTATATTTTAAAAATGATATTATATATTAAATTTGACACAAAATTAAGTTAAAATTAATATATTATAAATTAATTTATTTTCCCTTTTTATTTTTTTTATAAAGATTGGTATACTAAATTATAAATTAATGAAAATAATATAGAACAATAGTTTTAAACTAGTAGTATTTTTCTAAATTGTTTATTCAGATACGGATAAATAGTCTCTTAAAACTATTACTATCTATCAATTCTAATAAAATATTCTACAAGGAAAAGAGCAAACTAATAAAAATTACAATGTAAACTTTCAATTATATCAAAATTATTAGAGTACAAAATATTTGTAGTATATTTCAGAAATATCAATTATAAGTATTAAACTAGCTAAGTAATGATTAATTATAAAACTGTTTGTACAAACTATTATGGTTTGTCAGTATATCAAAGTTATTATATGTTTTATACCGTGCTTAATAATTAAAGAATAATTTTATATGCTAATATACGTTATTTTTCATTTCTTGGCATATCCAGTATTAAATTTAAATTTATGTTTTTGAATTTCATTAAGTAATATTAGTTGAATAGAATATATTGTTTTAACTACAAATATATGTTTAAAATAAATATTTTATCAACATTTAAACAATATATAATAATAAAATAATAAATGATATTTGTATATATATAATATTCGCTTACAGTCAATTATTTTATTATTAGAAATAATTGCTTTTTCATTTCAATGATATTATTTATTCCATTAAAATTAAAATAAGCTTAAGTATTAATACATTTGAAATGTTATATTAAATACTAATAAATAATCCATAAAATTATATTTTATATATAATATCTAATATATTTGCTCTAAATACAATGGTTTTTCTTTATTTTTTCAAATAATGTAAAAAATTTATTTATAAATTAATATGTATACATATTATAAATTAATTGTCACTAAAATATAATAAAAAATATTAATTATTAAAGGCTATAATTGAATATCTACATATATTTTAACTTTATTAACAAAAAATTGTTTTAAAATGTAATATAAATTTTTTAATTGTAACAACGAAAACGGTAAACGCACTGCACAAAACTAACTTTCAAAACAGCCAGACGAAACCGCCGTCTGTCGAACACTAGTTTTCAAAACAGCCACAAAATAACCAGCAAAACTATCACAAAACAGCCAACCAAAACAACCAGACCAAAACAACCAGACCAAAACAACCACAAAAAAACCATGCGGAACGCAGCCATTAAAAAAAAAAGAGAACCAAAAAGAAATTCATTATTATGGTGGAAGTGGACCACACGCGGCAACCCCATCTTGGCAGATATCTGATGAAATCTATTCACATTACCCGATTGAGTATAATAAGTGGACGACAGCCTCCTCGGACCAGAGATGCTGACAAATAACAATAATGCACATGATACAGGTGTGATGCTTATTCTTTTTAATATTTACATAAAATATTTTTTGTCCTTACCATATAATTAAGGACCCATCCCACGTTGTGCTCTGCTCAAATTGAGTAAGAGTAGTACTAGTATTTAAGAAATGGTACACGGACCAAATTTGAAACGTTCAGAAAATTGAAATCTAGATCATCTTCTAGTTGTATGACAAAACTGGTGGTTGTAGATCATCTAGCAGTGGTTGAATCGTAGTACAATGGGTTTGTCATGGAGTTTTTAGATTTCGCGCGACGGATCTCATCTTAGAATAACTTACTTGTTGCTCTATCCTTGGGTTTCCAGTCACACGCCCTCTCAACTTTTGTATCCGCAGCTGCTTCCTTTGGCTTTTTATGGAAAATTGAAAAAAAAAGGTGAAAGACCGAGTATGTGGTGTGGTGGTAGGGTGGTCCAGTTACTATTTTCTATATATTACAGACAAGCATATATGTTACTGCTGAAAGTTACTATTTTTTTTTGTCTGTTGAATGTCCAATGTATTACAGTATGTATGCCTTTCATAAACTCTTGGAAGTGATAAGTTTAAAAAGGATAGCCAAATATAGAAGTATATAAGAGTTGAGTCAGTGTTTATTGGATTTGCCCTTGTGACACCCTGGACCATGTGCCTATAATTATTAAAAAAATATATAAGAGATCAAGCAGCTGTAGCTAGAGAATCTATGTGAGAAAGAAAGAAACCCTTTTTACCAAACTCAGACTGGTAATATATATACTGAATGTATAGAGTTCGAGAGAGGGTTTAGTTTGCTTTGCTTTGGTTGATAGATGTAGAGAAATTTCCCGTACACGGGTATTTGCCCAAATCATTTCCCATGCACGGGTTTCTTCTCCTGTAATTCCTCGTTGCGAGTTTTTTTTTTAAGGCTGTAGAGAAGCCGATAATTCATTTATCGGCTTCTCTACAACGCCTATATAAGGCCGCAGCGCGCGCGGGAATGGGAGTAGAAGCCTCATTTTTTACAAAACACTTCAATTTTATCCAAATCCTCTCTTCCCCTCTCCTCTAAAATCCTTTGTTTGCATAGGAACTATAGTATGGCTGATCAATATCATATGGGTGAGCATGGTCCGGTGGAGTCGCAGCCGTTCAGTTTGCAGACGACACATATATCTGCGGCGTATGCCTCCAATGACCCGGTTAGTATTACTAATTAATGTATATTGTAATAATTTACATTTTTAGTGTATTTAGATATTAGATATAGTGGTAATCGATGCAACAATTATAGTTTGTTTGTATATGATCGGTATACGTAATTTTATTATTGTTTGGTATTATTAGGATTGTATTATCTGTTTTTGTAATAGTAATTTAGTTTAATTGTTAATTTAATACAGTAGTTTAGTTTATGGACCGTATGAGTAACGTACCATAACAATTTTGCTAAATTATATTCTAGATAATTAGATATGGTTTAGTTAATTAACATTCACTATATGTAGTTGTTTAGTCTAATTATTATCTGTCTGTGTAACGGTAATTCTGTTTAATTGTTAATTCAATATAATTGCTTAGTTTATAGACCTTATGAGATAATGATATATGGTTTAGTTAAATAACATTTACTATATGCAGTTCTTTATACTAATTATTTATTTGATACAATTTATGGGTATTATTGTTTTGTAAAATTATATAATTTAATGTGTAGATCATTGTAATGTAGTTATTTTATTAATATTCGAACTTTTGTTATGTTTTTGATATTTCTTATTTGTTGGATGATGATTAATTTGTTACAATTGTTATTTGTGCTCTATTAAATTGTAATTTGTATGTAATGTAGATGTATGCACAGTACCAAAATAGGAATTTGAAAACAAGATCCTGCTGGAAGGGTGCTACTGCCCTACATGATGTTATACTTCCATATGTTGCTACAGCTGGTTTTTTTGGGCCAGCAAATCTCAGATTGAATAACTGTACTGGCATCATCAGCGCTTTGATTGATAGATGGCGTCCTGAGACCCACACATTCTTGATGCCATTCGGGGAGGTTACCATAACCTTAGAGGATGTTAGTGTGCTTTTTGGGTTGGCTACTGATGGGGAACCTATCTGTTTCTCCACCAGTAATATGGATGTGAATGCGGTTTGCCAGCGGCTTCTTGGTGATGTCCCCCCTACTCACAAGGGGAACCAGATACCCATTGCGTGGCTAGCTGAGAGGTTTGTGGAGACAGACGCTGACTTTGGTCAGCGTGACGCTATTGTTCATCAGCAGCATGCGAGAGCATATATTATGAGACTGATTGGAGGGTTTCTGTTCCCCAACTCTAATGGGGACAAAGTGGATGTCAGTTATCTGTTGCTGTTGGAGGATTTTGGCTACAGTGGGCGGCTTAGCTGGGGGTCTGCGCTCCTTGCACATTTCTATAGGGAGATGTGCAACGCCACCAAATTCGACACTAAGTATCTGAATGGCTGCAGTAAGTTGCTCACCGTCTGGGCATACGAGCGTATCCCTGCATTCAGGCCACGACTCACCCCAGATCGGATTAATCTTTCACCTCACCTTTCCCTTGCTCATAGGTAACAAACTAAGCATTGTATGGTTGTTGAAATAATATTTTATTAAATTACGCTACAACTCTAATTGTATGTCATGTTACATATACAATGGCAAGGGAAATAGCATCAGTGCTACCGTTGCGCGACAAACTCTGGACAATATGAGGATTCCACCGAGCGAGGGAGAGGTAATATAAAACTAAACCTTATTACAATACTAATTTATTTGTTATAATTTGTTTGCATATTTTTAATATTTATTTTGATGTTCTGTAGTGGATCTGGCAGCCGTACGGTGGCAGATCACCACAGCTAGAGCGGTTCGCTGTAGTGGTATTTTTAATCCACTACAATGTTGTAGAGGGTCACCAGCCGGACCGGGTACTGCGCCAGTTCGGGTATGATCAGCCTATTCCTGCTCCCCCACTCGACTGTGACATGCTCCATGTAATCACCAGGACCGGTAGGCCAGATGCGCGATGGTGGGAAATATTCCAGGACCACATCCAGATGTGGAACAATAGGAGTCAGTTCCAGGTGATTACACCGCAGACGCCAAGAAGCATCCCACTGGACAGGAGGAGTGCATATATGGTTTGGTTCCTCCACCATTCTGTTGCTTGGTTCACTGTTGAGAGTAGGAGGAATGTCATCGTGGTAAGTATTTATTTAAATTGTTTTTCAGCTGCTCCTCCAGTTTGATAGTTATATTGTTTTTTACCATTATATAATCCGTTGTTCTACCTGGTTGATCAGGCGTCTGCAGTGGAGCAGCTCCAGAGGATTCCTACTGATCCTAGTGTTCGGGGATATGCCACCAGTCTTTCCCAGACTATTGATGTTGATCACTATCATCGGTCTGTGCCATTCCCCCAGGAGTTGTCATAGCAGGCGCCAGATAGGGTGGAGTTGCAGTATCCTGCTTATCAAATCAACGACAATCCTGCCCCCAGAGCTGCTAGAAGCCGGCCGTACAGTCAGAGACGAAGAGGGCCGCGTGACTACGCACCACCACCACCACCACCCCAGAACTATCCTCTATCTCAGACACAGCTTACCATTGTACCTGTTACAGTCACTGAGGAAGAGGGATATCGGCCATCTTTTGATCCACAACCACCTTCTCAGCCAGAGCAGACGACCTTTGGCCAGGTACCCCCTGATTTTGGTGCACATTTTGATGCAGGTGCGGGTTCGTCGAACCAGGCTGCTACTGCTGTTTCCACCATGACTACTCAGGAGCTGGTCACTTATTGTGAGCAGCTTATATTTGATGAGGCAGAATTAACTGGACAATTTAACTGGGCCAGTTTAGCTAGTGGCGGGCAGCAACAAGCTCAGATGGTTGTCGCTCCTTCATATGATCCCTCATCTTTGCAGCAGCCTGCTCCTTCAGGTACACCACAGCAAGGTCCTCCAGCACCATCTGCAGAAGCAGACCCAAGTACACCTGCTGAGGAGCCGGATAATGAGGAAGATCGGGGGATGTGGTTAAGGGGCACACACTCTAGGTTTAGGAATCGTAGAATTTTTAATTCAGATTTCACTAATCCTTAGTTTATGAACATTGATTATTTAGTTTTATTTTTGCATTGTTTTATCACTTGTTGTTTTATTTTAAACTTATTATTGTAAGGATTTTACATTGTCTTTTCATTTTTAAAAACATTGATTTATTTGTTTTTTTGTGTAATTTTATGGAGCACTTGCTTAACTCTGATGGCCCTAAATTTTAGCAACACGGTTGTATGCATGTAGTACTACGTGCATAAATATTTACAAGGTCAACGGACGTGATTTACCTATTGAAAACCGATGGTAAACATGGCATCGTAGTGCAGTTTTTTAATATGCAGTTATTGCGTTTGTTCGCGACTTTGCCCATTCTTTTCTATGGGTTGCTGCTGTCCGTTGGGCACCAAATTTTGGTACTATGCTGTGTGTATGTACTACTACATTCATACAAAATTTGGAGCACAACGTGAATCATTTGCTAGTCCAAACGGTTTGCGCAAAGTGGCACTGGAGTGCAGTTTTTGCGTTTGTTCGCGACTTTGACCATTCTTTTCAATAGGTTGCTGCTGTCCGTTAGCCACCAAATTTTGGTGCAATGCTGTGTGTATGTACTACCACATTCATACAAGATTTGGAGCACAACGTGAATCATTTGCTAGTCCAAACTGTAAACGCAAAGTGGCACCGTAGTGCAGTTTTTTAATATGCAGTTTTTGCGTTTGTTCGCGACTTTGCCCATTCTTTTCTGTAGGTTGCTGCTGTCCGTTGGGCACCAAATTTTGGTACAATGCTGTGTGTATGTACTAATACATTCATACAAAATTTGGAGCACAACGTGAATCATTTGCTAGTCCAAACGGTTTGCACAAAGTGGCACCGGAGTGCAGTTTTTTAATATGCAGTTTTTGCGCTTGTTCGCGACTTTGACCATTCTTTTCAATAGGTTTCTGCTGTCCGTTAGCCACCAAATTTTGGTACAATGCTGTGTGTATGTACTACCACATTCATACAAGATTTGGAGCACAACGTGAATCATTTGCTAGTCCAAACTGTAAACGCAAAGTGGCACCGTAGTGTAGTTTTTTAATATGCAGTTTTTGCGTTTGTTCGCGACTTTGCCCATTCTTTTCTGTAGGTTCCTGCTGTCCGTTGGGCACCAAATTTTGGTACAAGGCTGTGTTTATGTACTACTACATTCATACAAAATTTTGAGCACAACGGGAATCGTTTGCGGGTCCAAACTGTTTGCGCAAAGTGGCACCGGAGTGCAGTTTTTGCGTTTGTTCGCGACTTTGCCCATTCTTTTCTATAGGTTTCTGCTGTCCGTTGGGCACCAAATTTTGGTACAATGCTTTGTGTATGTACTACTACATTCATACAAAACTTGGAGCACAACGGGAATCATTTGCCGGTCCAAACTGTTAGCGCAAAGTGGCACCGGAGTGCAGTTTTTTTAATATGCAGTTGTTTAGTCCAAACTGTACGCGCAAACTCGCGCACTTATTGAATAATAAGAACATCCACGTACAGTGTTATAATAAATTACATGGTAGTCCAACGACATCCGTCATGTTATCATTCTTGTGCGAAAATGAAACATTATAACCCGTAAAAACATAGATTAAAACCAACAAAGTCACAATCTGCGATCACCGCATAGCCTAATAATCATTATTCTCGTATGGTTCATATTCGATCATAAGATCAATGAAAGATGCGTCATCCTGAACCCCGATAAAGTTTACCAACATGTCGCGCACATCACGATCGTCACGTATAAGCATTTTGCACCAGAATGGGATCGGGTGAGTGTACAGCATCCTCCTGTAAATAATGAGATTGACACGATAATATTGGAAGCCATCGAAGAGCTCGTCTTCGATGAACGATTTGAGTTGCTCGAATGACATTGTATTTGGTATATTTGGGAGGTCAAACACCATCGTTCTTCCTTCAGTCGTGGGTACCATGCGAAAACCATCTGCTGCATAGCTTGGTTTGTAATGCAAAAAAAGCCGTGATGGAAGAGTGTCCATATTCAACAGGACGAGAGGTATGGCCTTTAATCGATAGTATGAAGATCGTCCTTGATAGTTGAGGATATCTAATAAGGAAAATGGGAGAGATGCTTTTATAGTGAGTAGAGTGAGGCACGAGGATAAGATGCTTTATCCAAGGAAATCCAAGAAATCTCATACCTGCCCGGATCATCATTCAATTAGCAGTCACTTTCGTTATCGAGAATCTAGGGACACGAGACAGCCGTTTAAGTAGCCGTTGAACTACCGATTTTGCAACACTATACTCCAATCGATGTTGTCCTTGTACTTGATGTCAGCCGTAGCATGGATGGTCCTTTCTTCTCACTTCCCAAACTAGCTGTCACTTTCGTTATCGAGAATCTAGGGACACGAGACAGCCGTTTAAGTAGCCGTTGAACTACCCGATTTTGCAACACCATACTCCAATCGATGTTGTCCTTGTACTTGATGTCAGCCGTAGCATGGATGGTCCTTTCTTCTCATTTCCCAAACTAGCTGTCACTTTCATTATCGAGAATCTAGGGACACGAGACAGCCGTTTAAGTAGCCGTTGAACTACCTGATTTTGCAACACCATACTCCAATCGATGTTATCCTTGTACTTGATGTCAGCCGTAGCATGGATGGTCCTTTATTCTCACTTCCCAAACTAGCTGTCACTTTCGTTATCGAGAATCTAGGGACACGAGACAGCCGTTTAAGTAGTCGTTGAACTAGCCGTTGAGTTAGCCGTTGAACTAGCCGTTAAGTTAGTTGTGTAACTAGCCATTTAAGTAGCCGTTGAACTATCCGTTTCAGTAACCGTTGCTCTAGTATTATAAAACAGGGTATTGGCTGCGAACCAATTCAGTCCACACAACACTATACCAAAGCTTTGTAGTTCAGTAGTGAATTGTTCATTTCTTAGAACAAACTCTCCTTTGAAAATCAAATGGAGTTTCCTTTTAGTTTGCACGTTAACTATACTGCTACTTTCGGCCGTCATGGTGCGCAGTTTGATCGAAGGATGGGGCATAGACGCATAGAAATAAATATGCCGTATCCAAATAATCTTAGTAATCTTCATCGACGAGTCATCCGTGCTCTGCAGTCTATCCTCGGCAGAATAAACATAGCAACAATGGTGTATTTGGGGTTGGAAGGCGATTACGAGTGGAATTTTATACACGTACGCAATGATGCATCTGTTCAAAGAATGATGGAAAACTACATGGAGTACAATGATTTCATGGCACATATTCCACTACTAGTTATCTACGATCCTATTGAACCCGACGACGATGATTTCCAGATCCAAGAGTCAATGTACGAGATGCGACGTAACATAATAGCACAACAACTTGATAGACAAAGGTCAGGGAACAATTAGGTTTTACGTAATTGTGTAACAACAATTTGTATCGGATAAGCTTTCCCCCGTCCCCCAATGGATGTCATAGAATGGCACCGTAGAAAATAAATATCATATTCAAACGTTGTTTACATTCGCCACTTTGTCCATCTTTGTAAAACAAAGGAACAAAAGACAATTGCACAACAAATACTGTTTCATAATGTCTGCGCAAGTTAGGGAACATACACTAAAACATACCAAGCCAAGTTATACTAACCACCACAACTTGGCCATCATCTCTAATAGTGATGTTGTTGACCTGGTACACGTTACAATAGTGGTCGACGACAACTTCTTCCCTAGAGCTAGTCAAAGAAAGGTTAGTAGCCTTACTAATCACCACAACTTCTACACCATTTCTCAGCATGATGTCGTTGACCAAGTAGACATTAATAAAGTGTCTGAGGATAATATCATCTCCTCGGTACAAAGCCATCCACACGTTGGTCGAAGACATCACTCTAATCTATGGTTCACTACTTGAGGAGCGGTGAGGAAATATACTATGAATTGAAAATGGTGCAACGGTTGAGGAAATGAGAGATGACGACATCATTCGAAGCTGTACCCCTTTTATAATTACATTTTTTCTGCTACATTACAATAGAATACAATTCCTTATCTTGGAATATAGTCTTTGCCAAAAAAATGAAGCTTTAATTATTCCTTGCATGTGAACTATCGTGTGGAATACCAACTGTGGTGTTTGAAAGAAATTTTTATTCGTTTGTGGATAAAGAATTAGATGCAGATGATGGCAGACAGGATTAATCGGATAAGATTTCCCCCGTCCCCCAATGGATTTCAATTTTATTCTCACGGTATATATACTCCCTTATCCTATGTATATAAATACAACAACGGTTTTTGTTTCACTTACACAGATAACTACCCACATCAATTGTCATTACTATATTGCATAAGTTATCCACAGCTCTTGCTGAATTTCATCGTCGCATTTCATCAATGGAGATCCCTTGCACTATCTTGGTTGACGTTGAGCCAATCACCAACGATTCAGGTTTGTATTTTGCCAGAACATATTCCACTGAACATTTCGATTTGGATGTCGAAATGGATATTACGTTCGCCGAGTTTGACAATGCTGTAGAGACTAGGTTGAAAGAGCGTTACAGTTACAATTGTGTCGTTGAATCGATACTTCATCGATTACTGTTGTGTTCCCAGCCACGCCATGTATGGGGGCCATTGCAAATAAAACGAGATGTTCACGTTCAAACAATGATTGAACGGTTCATTTATAATCAACAATTTTATACTCGATTAGAATTCTATGTGGTGTATGCACTTAAGGAAGTTACCCCACCACCCCGTGATAATTTTGGAGCATATCCTTGGCAGAAGAGTATAATGAAGATTACGTTTCAGATGACAGCGAACACGAAGGTTAATATGTTGGTGGATGATGCATATCGCGTCCATTCTAAGGCATCAACAGAAGTGATGTGTGGATACTCCTATGATATATGTTCTTTTTAAAAGAAAGCACGTATGAGAAGCTGAATAAGTATTAGTATGTCGTACTCTAATAAATCAGTGATGGATGTCATTGAATCGCTCTATGTATTTGGAATATTTCCTAAGCCAATAAAATGGTATATCAAATCAATCTTTAGTCATTGCTTATTTAACAAATGCAAATGTAAAGATAATTCATTACAACAGACAACGGGTAAATTACATTTTTTTGTTGTGCTTGCTAAAGGCACGACCTGTCTGACCAGGAGCATAATTGGCTAATGCAATAACATACAATTATATTGGGGAATTAAGTATAACTTGCATTCGGGCATCTTGTCCTTACATGTCCTCGTTGGCGACATAGCCCACAATGTCTTGTTTCACGCTCATAATTCTCATCCATTTCATTATGAATACAGGAGAATGTGGGGCGGCCTCTAACGTTGCGCATCATTGCAGGATCAGGAACAATACGAAGTCCGGCGTATATGGGCCACTTCCCTTGATTTCCTAGTGGCACAAACTTGTTCTCGCTGTAAGCCTGTATCATTGTTTCAAGTTTGTAAACTGGATGAACGTAGTTTCTCCAGTCCAGGGCGGTAGTACAGCACACGGCCATGACATGGGAGCATGGATACTTAAACGCCTGCCATTCACCGCATTCACATTCCCTAGAGTTAATTCGCACTGCAAATTTACCTTTGTCACGCCTTAAGTTCGGATCCCCATTGTCAACCACCTCAAACACCAAATCCATAGCGTCGATAACAACCACACGGTGGTAGTTGGCAAGTGTTTGGTTCTCACCTACTTTCTCCAGTAGGTGTTTGGTGAAAAACAACCCACTATTCCTTTGTGCAGTGTAAGTTTCTAAGTTATCGCGAAAGTAATCAATTAACTTGTACAAAGTGCTTTCAACAATAGCTGTTACTGGTAAGAGCCGAACCCTCTTCAACACCCCATTCATGCACTCTACCAAGTTAGTAGTCATATGGCCCCACCTTTTGCCATCATCATACGCACGTGACCACTTCTCAGGGGGCAGGTCGTTGAAAAAAGGAGGAATTGAGGGGTGTAGAGAAAGTAAGTGATTTAATCTGTCATGAACTATATCTCTTCTTAAATAGTAGCCTGCACAAGAAATATTATCAGATAAAATAGATAAACAATATACAAAAAGACATACAAATCTCTCACAATTACCTGTGTTGATGAGGTACTTCTTCCACTCCTTGTTTCCAAATCTTGTCTGAAAGTTTGAAGCAATATGACGGATACACAAGAAATGTTGGGCATAAGGAGGAAGCCAGTACTGTTCTTCCCTCATTATTGACATTATAGCTGCGGCCCGATCCGTAATAAC
This sequence comes from Limonium bicolor, assembly GCA_023374045.1. Classification (NCBI taxonomy): domain Eukaryota; kingdom Viridiplantae; phylum Streptophyta; class Magnoliopsida; order Caryophyllales; family Plumbaginaceae; genus Limonium; species Limonium bicolor. The sequence continues at coordinate 150,649,848 of CM041780.1, forward strand.
TGCCACATCGTTCCTAGCTCCAATGACTATGTTACGAACACGGTCAAGAAAATATTTCCAATCATCTATAGATTCGCTAGCAACAATAGCAAAGGCCATTGGTATTATCTTGTTGTTACCATCTTGAGCCACAACAACCAATAATTTCCCTTTGTACTTACCGTACAGGTGGGTGGCATCTATTTGAAGTAGAGGTTTCATATACTTGAAAGCAGTGAGGCATGGCCCAAATGCCCAAAAACAACGCTTAAACCGCCTAACATAAGTGGTCTGAGTTTCATCTTGAAACACAACAGTTGACTCTAGGTCGACATACGAATTAGGTATAGTGTGTTTGATGGTTATGATATACCTGGGTAATTCGGTAAATGACTGCTCCCAATCACCATAGACCCTTCTTATCGCTTCAGCACGGCCTAACCAAGCTTTCTTGTAGCTAATCTTCCTTTTATATTCTGAGCGGATAAGTTGAATCACAGTCTTCACTTGTAGAGCAGGGTTCTCTTTGATCCTTGGTATCATGACTTCAGCTATGAAATTGTAAGTCAAAAAATGATCATTACTCTCGTCTAGGGCTGGAGCGCATGTGTGCGGACTGAATTTCCGTATCCGCCATTCAAATGAATTCTTTAGCAGCGCAGCTCGAAATCTGAAACTACACCCTTGTCGGCACCTTAGGGTGTAAATTCTCCTGTTATTCTCGGGGGCAATGAAATCTACGTTTCTCTCCAAGTGATACTGTTTTACTGCAGTCACAAGAACAATTTTATCAGCAAATTCTTGCCCCACGACGAACTCTTGACCTGGCCTCCAGTATGGCAAACCGCGTCGATCAATGTCTGATGGTATCTGGCTTATGGTGTAACACCCCTCTCCAAAATCACGTAATAATCCCTCACGTAGCAATAAATAAAACGTCTCGCAGCGGAAAAATAATTAACAATTACAAAACTCACACGGGTGTCACCGGCCATTACTCGCCCATGCGAGCAACGTAGCCAACTACATCCAACTTCCAAAATAAACAAACTGCTAACCGCAGTGATAACGAGAAGCTCCTATACATCATACTAAGTCCATAACCATAAACATCGACAAGTGAGCGACTACCCAATCCTGAAAAGTACATAACCTTACCATAAGACCATACACCATCTTCATTACTATACAACATCTCCAATTACCCTGTTCCTGCTCTTCAGCTCCGACAATGATCAACAACCTGAAATGGTGTAGTATCAGCGATAGTCGCTGAGTATGCCGGGCCTGGACCCTAATGGTCACTTGTCATTTTAACCATCTTATTATTAGATTGGTTTCATGCTTTTCCATATTACAGTTATAATCACAACTGAAGCATAAATGTATAATATACATAATCAACCATCCAAATATCCATAAACTTTTAACCATCCATCCAATCCAAACAGTCATAGAATATATCAAACAACATTTGCATATCGAACGTATCGAGTATTAACAATATATTGTACAATGTACAATGCCGTAGCGTTCACCATCCACTGTCAGTTTATTTTAGTTTGGCTTTCAAGCCCCATCCATATGTACAATGTACATTCGCCGTAGCGTACAGTTTCCATAGTTAATTTACCTTAGCCTTGTAGGCTCCATCCAACCATCAACACACAATGAAATAACCACAAGTATAACCAATGAACAACAAAGCGAAACAACGAGGATAATAAACAAGTATAAAGTCTCGTCCATGATTTTGTTCGCCACTGTATAAGTCTCAATTGTTTTAGTTGTTCAGTTATACCTAGTGACAATGTCTCGTTAAAACGACATGTCTCTAGTTACCCATATATTATGGCGGGTCACCCACGGCAGTAGCCACTCCAACGGTAGAGTCTCCGACCAACGAGCCATTCTAGCTCACGGGAAATTTTCTTGATACTTACGGACCCGTACGCGGACATCCTGGTATCGTTTTTGTGATCACAGCGCGCACCAAGAGCCACATCCTCTTGGCTTTACTTCCATTCCATTAATTAATTAATTATACCATCGCATCGCATTACCAAATTTTCTAACACAGCAGACTAAGGTCATTAGTCCAATCCGGAGTCTGTAAACTCGGGATCCAGTGTTAGATACGAGAGCGGCGTATAGAAAGGCCAATGCTCCGTATAAAAGTCTCAGATAATATGTATATCTTATTATCTTAGTGCTACAACGTTTTTCTGACGTTCCTTATATTTCATATAAGATAGCACCATAGCCGCTAGTTCGTTTTATATATATATTTTGGTCCATATATACGAACCGATACTGTTAACTCAACAACAGTAATAATAAGCAGCTATAAATATACAGTTCATGCATATTTAATTAAACATTCAGACAAACAATCTTATCACAGATCACACAGAAGTCTGAACTGAGGAAGCCCTCAGAGACAATCAGAGACACATAACAACATACAAGTTATATCAACCAAATCCGAGCCCAAGGAGCAACCTTAGGACAACTCGGCAAACCCCTTTACATACCGTTCACCCTGACTGTATTACGGTGGAGTATGAATCAGCAAGATCCTACGCTCCGTGCAGTCCGTTAGCTCGTCAAGCGTCCTTGTCAGAAGTATACTCTAAACGGTAATAAAACTATAAGTCAGTCTCCATGACTAACTACATCCGGTATTTCCGAATTATAAGTAACCCCGGCAGTTCACCCCTGTTTTCTACAGTTGTTTGTTACAGGTTTTTCTAAAACAGTCGGCTTTGTTACTTAAAACGCGTACGTCAAAACTATTTCAACTGTTAAGTTTAATTCCTTATATTTCTTTTAATCTTATCCACATCTAGTTTAGGTACGTGACCTATAGTTGCATGTATGCATGCATTCTTATATTATATTGCATTCTAAAATTTATGACTTATAGTTCGTAACTATATTTATTTATTTATATTTAAATAACCACCACCATTAAATCATATGGTTTTCAACCAAAATATATATATATATATATATCCACCTTATATACATCATTCTTGTGTATGTATATATATTTTTACCACGTAGGTGATTCTCATGAGTTTCATAAACTCTTGTATTTTATGTTACATTTTATCATCTTCTTTTAGATGATTACTCCCATTAGTTGTATCATATTGTACAACTTATATTAAGATTATTATCCTAACATGTAACATTTTATGTTGTATAATTACAACTCCTATGGTTTATTCCATAAATACCTTAGTTTATAAATCCCATTCATTTATAGTTTGTCACATTATTTTATGCGAGTACCCTTCCTTATATCAATTCCATCTAAACCATATAATTGTTATAACATTTATAACATTATAGACCTTAGTCTAAAATTCATTTCCCAACTCTTATTAACCCGGTATAGCCCTTAACTTTATTTAAATTCCGTTTGACCAACAAAGTCTGTAATGTTATACCATATTCTAATATCATTTGATATGATATTTTTATTTCCCTTAACTTATAACCTATAGTTTTTATACAAAACTATTTATTATTGCCTCTTAGGCACCATAAGAAAATCTTATTCTTTTCCATAAACCATAATTTCCTTAATTTACAAAATCACCCTTTAAATCATACCATGTTATATATTCCATTTAATATAACATTTCTAACTTATAAAAGAGTATAACCTATGGTTATTTTTTGTAAATTCCGAACAGCCCTTGTGCTATTCTATAATTGCCATTTGGCCCTATTTATAACATAGTCTTACCATATCATTAAAACCATATCTTATACACATATCTTAACAAATACTCTTATATAATTCTAAAAATCTCCAAATTCCACCAAAGGGTTATAAATATCCTTATTAACCCATATACTTTCAATATTTACCATTCCACCATCTATTTTTCTCCAAAGTGTCATAATGACATTATAACTATATATTATATATAGTTTATTTTAAATTCCAAAAACAACCCAATAAATTCCTAAAAATTCCTAATAGCCCATGGGTGTTTAAAATACCATTGTACACCCTTTATTTTTGGTAATAACATATTTACCACATATGTCATAAAAATATTACCATAAGATACTTATCTTTTTATAAAACCTTAAATAAGTTATCTAACTCATTTATTTTGGTCAAAACCTAGCATATGGTCAAGGTTGACCTCCTTAATATTTCCTTGACCAACAATTCCTTATAATTACAGTTTAGTACCCATACTTTCTAGAAATCACCATTTAACCCCAAAACTTTATAAAATCTTATAAACTTTATTTTAATCCCTTTTTAACTCCAATTTTCGGCTTTATTTTTCTAAAGCCCTTAAATTTAATTAAATTACACCTAATACCCACTTCTTTTGGTAATAATAGAATATCACCTAAACTTAAATAAAAACTTGTAAATGCATAAATAAAATGGCCTAAAATACATGGCCTTATTACAAACATTGGCTTGCAAAATAAATTACACATAATTGTCCCAAAATACATATAAATTTTTGGCCTCACCATATAATTTTCATTTATTTACCAAACTTCCACATAATGTCTTAAATTTGACATTTATGCTTGTTTAATTAGTTATAAAATTTATTAAACCATTCCTTAAACATTTTAAGGTCAAACAAGACCTTATTTTACCTCTTCACTCACGGCAATTACATAGGAATAGCTTAAACTTGTATTAATGTAACAAGTTAAGGTTTTAAGTAATTTATACCTTGATTTAACCTAGATAGAACCTTGTTTGGTTCGGCCACCTTAAGTAGACATTCTCCACAGCTTGTTTTACATGTTTTCAAACAGAAACCAAGGCATAGTTAGTCTCCAAGAAAGATCTAACCATAAGGAGTAATTTAATGTAAGATTTAAGGCAAAAATCACCTTAAGAATGCAAGGAGAGTTCAAGATGGTTTCGGCCTGAATCAAACACACCACAAGGTGTTAGATCTACTATATTGACATAGGAAATAGCTAGATCTCAACAAGCTACCTTGTTATTAGGTTTTACCTTGGAAAAATGCCTTAAAAGAGGGTATTTCCTTTGGGTCTCGGCCACCTTTGCTCCAAATGGCTAACCAACAGATTCCACATGAAAAGGAGAAGAAGATGAGGCTATTACCAAAGTTTCACAGCCGAACTTGAAGGGAATCAAAAGTTATGAGCTTAAAGCACATTTTTACCTTAAATGGTCAAGACTTGAACTTTCCTCCTTAGATCTGGATATGTATGAAACCAACACTTCCTTTAACCTCCAAATCACTCTACATAGATGTATAGAAAAGGTTGGAGTGTAGATCAATCGAAAAAGGAAAGAAAGATGAAGAAAATGGGCATTTTTATGCCTTAAGAGCTTACCTAGAGCTTGAGATCTCATCAATGGAGCTTGGGAACCTTACCTTCGGTCAAGAGGAGCCAAAGGAAGAGTTTGGCAGTGAGCTCCACGTTTGGAATGGAGCTAATGAGAGAAATGACCTAGTTTTTCCTTAAAACACATTTTTTTGCATTTTTTTATGTTTTAGTGACTTGATGACTCACCAAGGCTGATTGGAGTTGAATAATTGAGCTAAATTCAGTGGAGATAAGAAGAGGGGGCAGGCGTGTATGATTGGAGAAGGTAGGGCTTGATTGATTCAAATTTGAATCAAAAATGAGATAAATAATGTTACTTTAGTACAATTATTGTAAGGTGACTAAGCACTCTTGCTTTTCTTGCTTGGAGCACCGAATTACAAGGGAAAAGAGGAGCAATTGGAGGCTCCAAAACTGGCTGGCTCTCACATGGGGTAAGGTAAGTGGAACCCACCTTTTTGTTTTATAAGGTAAAGTATGTCCTTTTGTTATTTTATGCAAAAGTAAAGGACTATATTTAATTGTCACATGTCTCTTGTCTCTTGGTCTGTTAAGAGACTTAATTATCTGATTTTATGTAGTCCATTTCGTGGTCAATGGTCAACATTGACCAACTTAGTCAATGTTGACCCAAACGGGCCCCACTTTAGGGTTTTATTAATATTTTATTAATTTCTAAAAATTCGTAAATTTCTGGAATGAAATTCCTAATATCATATAATATGATATTTTATCATATTTAAAGGTATTTATAACCTTTTAGCTCATTTAAAACCAATTTAGAAGGCGATTACACAAAAACGTGCTTTAAGGAGTTTTAGTGCACATTTTGTGTCGCAAGGTGTTTCTGAGCTTGGTTTTCTTTGACAATGGTTTTGTTGTGTCCCTTACATGATATTTGATCATGGTATCCAATTTTATATCATTTAGAGGTCATTAGATTTTTAAGATTCCTTAGAGCACCTCTTTGCTCTATTTGACCTTGAAGCATGTAAGTGCTTGTTCTTTGTGTTGGAGTGTTGTCCAACGGTTATAATATGTTTAATATTATGTTAATAGACTTAGGACAAATTTTTAGGTCCTAAGAAGTTCATTTGGGTATTTATTTACCCTTAACAGTCAAAGGGTGCAACATCTTGTTTTACGTTGACCACTGTTGTTCTCAGTTGACTTATACGGCATGTTCAGGCCTTAATTAATGTGATTAAATATTTAATCCATGTTTAATAAGTTTGGGGTATTTCATATGGCCTCTAAATCCACTTGCGATGAGAACGGCGCTGCAGGAGTGTACGGTGTGGAGGGCCCAGCTTCATCAACCATGTCGCCGTCGTCAGGTAAATCTTCTGGCTCCATCTCAGAATCATCTTCTGAAGTATGTACATTTTCATCTTCGGCTTGTTGATGCTGGGAAAAATCATCATCGGTTTCATTGTCTTCCTCTGGAGTAGGGGTAGTCACACGCTCGAACAAAACTTGCACAGCCACGTTGTTCTGTAAGTCTGAATTCTTGATGAAGTTCGATATCATCAGCTTCACCCGGGAATCGCTGGTAATTTTGAGTGGAAGATAAGAGCAACTTGGATATTTGTTCTCCAACTTTCTGCAAACCATGTCGGTGATCACATGATCTCCCCCTAACTCCAAGTCGATAAGATTTTTGACAGTATCTTTGAAGGATTGAAATGTGGAAGACTGGGGAATTTCACAATGGATGAATTTCGACCAATTAGGAAAAATATGGAAATATATACCATCTGGATTGTATTTGAGCTCTACATTTAAATAAATGGTACATGGGATATCCATCTCAAATATCTATAGCAAATGGTTGGAAGAGTGAGGAATGTGTGAAGAGAAGGAAAAATAGCAACGAGGTAGCAATGAAGCAGCAGAAGTTTGAAGAGCCAATCAATCATTTATATAAGCTCATACCAGAAAATTCGACCGTTGGACGTTGTAGAGAAGCCGATAAATGAATTATCGGCTTCTCTACAACAACCAACGGTCGAATTTTCAGTTGTAGAGAAGCCGATAACTCATTTATCGGCTTCATTGAAGCCTATAAATGAATTATCGGCTTCTCTACAGCCTTAAAAAAAACTCGCAACGAGGAATTACAGGAGAAGAAACCCGTGCATGGGAAATGATTTGGGCAAATACCCGTGTACGGGAAATTTTCCGATAGATGTACATGTACCAAGAAAGGTAAAACTAATTAAACTAGTAGAATTATGAATATATTATTCATTCCTAGTTTGTGCTTATATTATTCACGTGCTTACTGAATATATATACTAATGGTCGCTTCTTCATTCCTTTTTGTGCTTATTATTCATGTGCTTGTTCAGATATTCATTTATGCACAATGTATAGTCTGTCTATATTGATCTACTGGAGTTATAAATTAAAGGGTCCACATCTTTTACACCTAGCTTATGTTGAACTTAATTGCCCAGGATAGAAGAGGTACGTTTGGATTGTAGAAGGGATGATTTTATTCATCACATTACAAGCCTATTTATAGGAAATCAAATACAACGTAAACTAAGTACACAATAAAACTTCTCTACTACACGTTTATTTTCTGCTATGGTAGGCTCCTTATTCAACAATAACAGCTGCCTACTTCTTCTAGATGAAGTTGGTGTTGATTATTCAACACTCCCTCCCAACATCAACTTCCTATTAATCTAGTACACATGTAGCTTTTATATGGAAAAACTACAAACCATCTCTTTCACGTTGTTGTTATATGGGCAAGCTCCTCACTGTCTCTGTAGAGTGTAGCATCGTCCCATAAGGCAAGCTCCTCTTATCTACCGCAAAGAGTGCATCAACATCCTCAAGGGCAGCTCCTCTTTTTCTACACCTGAGAGGGCATAAACATCCCATTCGTCTTTCATTCCTTGAAGTAGCAACATTGTTTTCTATCCTCTTCTTCGTTGACCAACAATCTTTCGCCATATGACCTTCTTGTTACAGTTGTAACACTTTCCTTCAAACTTTTGACTACTCTGCTTTTGTTCATCACTCCCCTCGCCTTGATACTCATCTCTTCGTCGCTCTTTGTCTGGATCCATATTCAACTTTCTCTTGGAATTCCGCTGCCTTTCTTAGCATAGAGTGCCTCTTCCTCTGTCTTCAACGAGACCTCCCATTTGCTTAGCCAATGCTTCTTGACTAGCTAGCAAGTTTTCGAATTCCACAAGCGATGGTTGATTTGCCATCCTTGTATAGCAGGAATAAAGCTCCTGTTCCGTTTCAACCCTGGATAATTATTCGTTTCATCCTCGTATCACCGATTCGAGCTTCCGAATCCAACTCAGAAATTTCTCGGCACAACGACTTTACTTTGTGAAAGTATTGCGCAACCGTCATGTCCTTGTGCAATCGACAATAGCTCCTCTCCAAGAGTTTGCAACTTTGTGTCGTTCTTTTTCGAGAATAACTTCACGAGCGTATCCCAAGCGTCTTTGGGAGTCTGTGCGTCTCGAATTGCTCGAGAATTTCTTCTTCAACAGTCGTCTTGAGGGTAAACATGGCTTTGCCTGCTTTAATCTTCCATTTCCGCAGCGCGTCATCTCCTGTTGGTGGCTTTACTTCGGTGCCATTAACAACTTCCCATAAATCTTGTCCTTGCATATATGACATTATGCAAGTAGACCTAAGAATTATAATTGTTGTTGCTAAGCTTTTTAACTCCACCACCAAATTGAAAATAAGCCATATTTTAATACTTGCAAAAATGTTCTCTCACCTTTTTTTTTATAATCACCACTCACTAAATAAAATACACTCCTTTAATGTTGTGACTGATCGTGGTGGGTGGCAGTACAACCCTTTTTTGTAATCTCTCTCACACTCGGCACCGACTAAAAAAAACAGCCTCTCCTTTTTACTTTTTTTTTCACGTGACCACTCCACTACACAAACTTATCACAATTTTTTTAATAGAATTCCTTGCTTTACTCGTCACTCACGTCACTCATGTAAAAAAATAGACTTGACTTTTTTTGATTTTTTTTTACTCTCTTGTCACCCACCCAAGCTGCCACTCTCTCTTTATTTTACTTTTTTTTTATGTCACTTATTAGTGAGTACGCAAGCAGACAATTTTCTTTCTGGCAATTAGCCACTTCTCCTTCAACTACTCACGCTACTCTTCTTCAACATTCATCCCCCTCGCTCTCTTGTCTTTTCTCTCTCTGTTTCCTTCCTTCATCTTCGTGTTTTTTTTATTCGAACACTTTGCTCTCCCTCGTACTCTCTTTTCTTTTCTTCAATTCAATGGCAGAAAGATGCAACTGATTGTGAACAAATATGAAACACGCTACCGTACAACAGCAAGAAGATTGCAGAGTAGATTAGGGAGTAGATCAGAAGCGCTTCTCACTTCCAGCTATGACAGAGATGAGATTGATTTTTGTGGCTTTAAGCAAGATAAGCAAGACACGGATGAAGAAACTGGAATTAGTAAACCTGGCTGTAGCTATGAAGTTAACGGAAGATTTTGTAGTTGCTGGCTCACTGGCTTTGATAGATTGTGTCAAGGATTGTATCTAGCTCTGATACCAAATGTTGAACTTAATTGCCCAGGATAGAAGAGGTACGTTTGGATTGTAGAAGAGATGATTTTATTCATCAGATTACAAGCCTATTTATAGGAAATCAAATACAACGTAAACTAAGTACACAAAAAAAACTTCTCTACTCACACGTTTATTTTCTGCTATGGTAGGCTGCATATTCAACAATAGTAGCTGCCTACTTCTTCTAGATGAAGTTGGTGTTGATTATTCAACAGCTTATCTCTCTGTTTCTATGCTAGTGCCCATGCATGCCAACAATATATATATATAACCCAAAAACAACAAAGCTTACCAATTAACTACATCTATACTTTTTGCTGTCCAAGAATCCGTAAAACAACTTTATATGATTAGTATTAGTCGTTTATTTATCTTTCAAGAGATGAATACCACTCATCTATTTTCTATCCATAACTTGTTACTATGATTTACTCAGTCTACAAGTAGAGTTTCAACTTACTTAACTTTTTAAGTTGGGATCAATGAAATGTTCATCAAACCTGTAACAATACTGTCGTTCAACATCTATTTGCAAGATGATGAGACTGAATGTACCCGCTTGCTGAATATTTTCTTAATGATTTTGGAAAGTCTTATATGCTTCTACGAGGTAATGTTTCTCTTAAAGTTGCATTTGATTCAATGTGCGGGAAGTTTTGACATGAATTTCCTTGTGGTGTGTATAGATGGGTAGCATAAATTGGCTTAAAATGTCCCCATAAGATTCTTTGTATTCGGAAACAGTTATTTGAACTGATTGATTTGGGTTTCTGTCTGTATGGTCCAGTTGGGGTTGTTGTCTGATGGATATTTTGCCACTTCCACTCAATTGCTTCTACCTGTGGATGAATACTATATGGATATCTATGAAGTTTAACCTTATTTGCTTTGTTGGTGAAGCCACTGTAGAAAGATGATGTTGAGATTAAGCAAGTTAACTATTAATCAGTTGTGTTAGTTAGAATTTGGTTGGTGTAGCTTTGAGTCCTGTATGACCCAGAGAAGAGAGACAAATATGTCCTGTCTCTACAGAGTCAATAATATTCAAGTTGCTAAACTCTGCATCAATCTAGATAGAAGTGGGTTTAGATATTCTGGTTGGTTCTCATCATAACTCGCTCTGCTGGTGTAGATAGTTTTGTCCTAAAACGAGCTTTTCTTACATGAATCGATGTTGGTACTGACAGGATTTTCAATGTCTAGTTGGATGCATCATGTTCGATAACTTACAGTAGCTATTACATAATTTCCATTCTGTTACAGCATGCTTATGTTTTTCGGAAGCAATTCTCTTAGTCTAATGAATGTTCGAATAATATTCATGAAATTGCTGATTTGAAGCACTAGAGTCTTGGCATTTATTTTATCCTATCGAATTCGGAATTTCTGTTCTTCATACATTTCTTCCATATGGTTTCAGGGATTTGAAAATGTTTCTCTTGGTGCTGATGGATCAGTTTTGGAGGTGGCAAACAAATGCAACTTGGTGCTGATGGATCAGTTTTGGAGGTGGCAAACATATGCAACTTGGTGCTGATGGATCAGTTTTGGAGGTGGCAAACATATGCAACTGGTTCCAATACTCTAGTGTAGGTCGATCTTCATTAATCTAGTGGAGGTGGCAAACATATGCAACTTGGGCTCCTCTTGAATTATAGGAAGCAAAACAGTCTTTTGTTATGACCATGCCTTCATGTTACTAGCTGGCTAACAGTGAATGTTGTGGGAATTTGTAGACGGGAGGCTTTGTTTTTGTTATACTGGTGTCATACTGAATTTATGCCATGTTGATGTAAATTTCATTTCAATTTAATAAAAAAACTCTAATTGCTTAAAAAGTTTAATCTTGTCAAAACTACAATTTTATTAATATGCCAATTTTTATAAGTACTGCAGCCATGAGTGGATCGTCACATATTGCTAATAGTTAGTTATGGATTTCCCAATATATAATCTAGCATCTAATGAGTAGAAGTAATTTAGCGTCCGAAGATCCAAGTTAGCGTCCGATAAGCGGAAGCAATTTAGAGTCCGAAACAAATTGGACGCAAAGTGTAATTAATTTGTCTCCAGTTAATTAGCGTCTGATTAAGAGGCTTGCGACCATTTTGCGGATGCTATTTAGTGTCCGATTGTAAACGCTAACAAGTAGACGCTAAATAGTGTCCGAAAAAAATGGACGCCAAGTGGACGCAAATTAGCATCCGCGGACGCAAAAAAGAAATTAGTGTCTAGGCTTTTAGCGTCCAATATTGATCGCATGCTAAACATCTAAAATCTGACGCTAATCACGATTAGCGTCCGATTTTAGATGTTTAGCGTCCGAAAATGTCGGACGCTAAATCCTGTTTTTTTTGTAGTGTATAAGTGTTAGAATGTGATATTACAAAATTTTATTGATTTAGGAGAACGTTTAAGCTCCGGAAAACATAATCGGAAATTTTGAAAACCGAGGAATTTCTCTCTCTTGTGCCGTTTAAATGAAGTCATGTGGGTCCCATATGATTCTGAATCGCTAGACCAATGGCATAGGTCCAAAAATATAACTGTTCAACTATATATCATTTTACAAAATTCCATCGAGTTCGGAAACTGTTTAAGCATCGCACCAACGCTCCAAACATTGAAAAAAATATTTCTGGACGGATATGGCAAACATACCGCCCTGGCTGCAGGGCGGTTTCTAGCAAAAAAAGCCTGAAACCGCCTCAGCCCGGGGCGGTTTCTGGCAAACCGCCCTGCAGCAGGGCTGCTTCTTTGCCAGTTGTTAGTACACCCGTGTAATTTTTTGGAAAAAAAACCACCACGGGTAAGTTTTTCTTGAAATCGGCATTTTCACGAAAATTTTCCGAACTTTCCCTTGTGTTATTTTCGGATTTCCTAGCCTTCAAGCAGCAGCTTTTTGGCCATACAAGAAGAAGAAGAAAAGTGTTTCAGTTCTTGATGAAGAAGAAGAAGATTTAATGTAAAAACAAGGACTTATGAGAGGTGTTTGTCAAGAACTCAAGTTGTTCATCAATGGAGTTACAAAGGAAGAAGATGAGGGAGAAAAGATAACTTACTCTCGGCTGGGAGGATGGAGCAATACGGCAGCATACAACAAAGGGAAATGAGTGAGTGAGAGAAGGTATAAGGTGAGTGTGAGTTATAGTTCCCTAGGTGGCAAGACTTTTGACTTTATGAAGCTTCCTCCCATGATAAAATCACTTTTTTGAGTTGTCCTTTTCTTTCTCTTTTGTGGCTAGCTCCCTACTTCATTTTGGGGTAGTTTTTGAAAATTTTGAGACTTATAATATTAAGGTGTTACATGTTGTGCATTTGGACTTGTTTCATGTGTTAGGTTATAACTTGTGTAGTTACTTTGTTCTAAGGTGTATTTTTTTGTGTTAAGGCATATTCCTTTGTATTTTGAGTGATTAGTATACTTTAGTATTCATTGTGACTAGTTAAGTATATTCTTTAATTCACTTATGACATTTGTGCTCTTATTTCATGTAATGATATATTAAATGTTACTTCGGTTGCATTCGGACATGGCATATATGTGGTATAAATGTGGCATTTTTGACAAAAAATGTCAAACCTCCATCACCGAACACCAATTTTCAAAACAGCCACAAATATATCAGCATAAAACAACCACAAAACAACCAACAATTTATGCTGCAAATATAATGAATACCGTAAACAGAGGCGGAGCCAAAAAACTGTAATTAAGGGGGCGAAAATATTTTAATAATATTAATTAATTTATTAAAAATTAATTTTTAATAAATTAATTTAAATTTTCAATATTTATAATTATATTTTAAAAATGATATTATATATTAAATTTGACACAACATTAAATTAAAATTAAAATATATAGATTAATATATTATAAATTAGTTTATTTTCCCTTTTTTATTTTTAGTTTTTTTGATAAAAATTGGTATACTAAATTATAAATTAATGAAAATAATATAGAACAACAGTTTTAAACTAGTAGTGTTTTTCTAAATTGTTTATTCAGATACAGATAAATAGTCTCTTAAAACTATTACTATCTATCAATTCTAATAGAATATTCTACAAGGAAAAGAGCAAACTAATAAAAATTACTATGTAAACTTTCAATTATATCAAAATTATTAGAGTACAAAATATTTGTAGTATGTTTCAGAAATATCAATTATAAGTATTCATCTTGCTAAGTAATGATTAATTACAAAACTGTGTGTACAAACTATTATGGTTTGTCAGTATATCAAAGGTATTATATGTTTTATACCGTGCTTAATAATTAAAGAATAATTTTATATGCTAATATACGTTATTATTCATTTTTTGACATATCTAGTATTAAATTTAAATTTATGTTTTTGAATTTCATTAAATAATATTTAATTGAATAGAATATATTGTTTTAACTACAAATATATGTTTAAAATAAATATTTTATCAACAATCAAATATATATAATAAAAAAAGTGATAGCTATATATATATATATATATTCGCTTACAGTCAATTATTTTATTATTAGAAAAAATTACTTTTTCATTTCAATGATATTATTTATTCCATTAAAAATTAAAATAATCTTAAGTATTAATACATTTGAAATGTTATATTAAATACTAATATATAATCCGTAAAATTTTATTTTTTATATAACATCTAATATATTTACTCTAAATGGTTTATTTCGTTTTTTTTCAAATATATGTAAAAAATTTATTTATAAATTAATATGTATACATATTATAAATTAAATGTCACTAAAATATTAATAAAGAATAATAATTATTAAAGGCTATAATTGAATATCTACATATATTTTAAATTTATTAATAAAAAATTATTTTAAAATATAATATAAATTTTTTAATTATAACAACGAAAACGGTAAACGCACTGCACAAAACTAACTTATTCAAAACATCCAAACGAAACCGCCGCCTGCCGAACACTAGTTTTCAAAACAACCACAAAACAACCAGCACAAAACAACCAGCAAAACTACCACAAAACAGCCAACCAAAACAACCAGACCAAAACTACCACAAAACTACCAGAATAAACGACGCCGAACGCAGCCTTCAACTTTCTTAGTTGATTTCTCCTTATAATTACTCTCACTTTATTATGATATTTTATGTAAGGTTCAATGACATTTTTGGACTACCTGTATTTGTTTATATATATACATTTGGAGATTATACAACTCTTTTAATTAATTTAGGGCTCATTAGCTTCTATAATTAAATAATTAACCCTTAATTTTATTTATAAACCTTAGGGATATTTCTGAAGGAATGATGGAGAGATGCTGATGGCTTTCAACAAGAATATGAGTGCTTCTTGTTCGATGATAGGAGCAGTGATTCAAGGTCTGGTCTATACTATGAAATTGGCACTAGAGGCAAGGTCATCATAGGTGGAAATTGATGTCTGTAATATGAAGATTTATTCCTTTTTTGAAGAAGATGACTGATCAACAACAAAGTTTTTGTTATTCTGATAGTTGGGAACAACTCTTTTACATTACTCGATTATGTAATATAAATAAGTTAAACATGGATAATTGGGGAGATAATTTTCCAGTTTTGCTTATCACCCTTATGTATAATATCTGATTTCTTTAAACTTTGAATGGGAGAAAATATCCTTACAAAATTATTAGGTCATGGAGCCCGCGGCAACCCCATCATGGCAGATATCTGATGAAATCTATTCACATTACCCGACTGAGTATAATAAGTGGACCAGAGATGCTGGAAAATAACAATAATGCACATGATACAGGTGTGAATCGTGTGATGCTTATTCTTTTTAATATTTACATAAAATATTTTTTGTCCTTACCATATAAGGACCCATCCCACGTTGTGCTCTGCTCAACCCCTCCCGCAACAAAGAGCCTCCACTGCAAGTAATATTGCTCACAAACGAGGGAGAGCCATTATAGGTGATAGGATCCGAAGAAGAGAAGAAAAAGTAGAAAACATGATCGTCCACGTGACCAAGACGACGACGGTTCAGCCCGCACAGGAGACGCCGAATCGGAGACTCTGGTGCTCAAACTTGGATTTATTCATAAGAAGGGTTCATACAACGGTGGTGTCCTATTTCAGACCCAACGGGTCGGCTGATTTCTTTGACCCGGAGCGGCTCAAAGACAGTCTCAGCCGGGTCCTGACGCATTACTATCCTATGGCTGGGCGGCTGGCAACTGACCAAGATGGCCGGATTGAAATTGACTGCAATGCTAAGGGGGTTCTGTTCGTGGAGGCGGAGACAACGTCAGTTATTGACGATTTAGGCGACTTTGCGCCTCCTTGCAAGAAAAGCAAATTAACACCCACAATTGATAAATCTGCAGGGATGTTCTCGTTCCCACTGTTTGCTGTTCAGGTGTGCATTGCATTTGCTGCTTTCAATATCGTTTTTTTACTGTTGTGAAATTCCACTGTTATTTTTCGAAAGTGCTCTTTGTTCTTTCTTGCAGGTCACATACTTCAAATGTGGAGGAGTGTCATTAGGCACGGCAGTGCATCACATTGTGACATGAGATGGCTTCTCAGCTACTAATTTCATGGAGGCTTGGTGTGCCATGACACGTGGCCTTGATATTAGTATCACACCCTTTATTGATCGAGCTTGCTTATCAGCTCGAGACCCACCTCATCCCAAATTTCACCACATCGAATACCAGCCCCCACCACGGGTACATAAAACTAATCTAATTACCACAACAAAAGCAACCACCGAAGAAGCATTTGCATGCTCAACATTTGTGCTTACAAAGTGTCAGGTCAACAACCTCAAGTCAAAGCTAGATGAAGAAGCTAATCAATTAGGTACAGGCAAATTCACCACTTACGAGATTCTAGCTAGCCATATATGGTCATCCGTTAGCAAGGCACGAGGACTAGCTAATGAGCAAGATACAAAGTTGTTCATTCCTACTAACGGAAGGTTCAGACTTCAACCTCCTCTACCGTCAGGCTATGTTGGTAATACGATTTTCTGGACAACTCCAATTTTCTCTGTAGGAGATCTTATCTCTAAGCCATTAGGGTTTGTTGCCAATGAAATCCATAAGGCACTTACGAACAGCGGCGGAGCCAGAATTTCAAACTTAGGGGGTCAACAATTTTTTTGCTATATATTTAATATCAATGCTAAATATATTCTAAAAATAAATACAATTTTAATATAAAAAACTTACAATGTGGTTTATAGGTTTATATTTTAAATATAGATATAACTCACTAAAATATACTATATCTTATCTTTCATAAATAATTTTCTATAAAACACGGAAATTAAGGAGACACATTTTGGACTACTTTATCTTTACTTTTTTATAAGGAATAGAGAAGTTGTGAGTGGGAGAAAAAAAGTAAGTATATGAAGATTGAGTGGTAAAAAAGTCTAAAACATCATATATTTTGAAAAAATGACAACTTTCAAAACATCATTTATTAAAAACAGAAGATAGTACATAATGACAATTACAAGACTAATTGACTTAAATTTAAACTAAAATTTGATAAACACAATTAATATTTTAAAACCAAGTTTCAGTTCAAATTATGATTATAAAAATAATAATGTATAAAATATAAGACACTTAATAACATCAACTAATGTTTTAAGTGTAGTTTACTATTTCTATTTATAACACTAAACAATCTAAAATGGACTCATGTTAATTAAAATAATAAATACCATAGATACTTTTTAGACAATTTTAATAAATTCAACTTAATTTATAACAAAATAAACTATATTATATAAAACTAGTATTAAAAAAAATGATGTCATCGGGACAATTGGGGGGCCGAGCCCCCTAACATTCAACGTCACTGCTTGCGAAAATGGACAATGAGTACTTGAAATCTGCACTTGATTACCTAGCAGTTGAGCCTGAATTATCTGCATGCATTCGTGATGACGACACTTATACTTGTCCCAACTTGAAGGTCAATAGTTGGTCTAGCCTTTCAAAGCAATACTTAGATTTCGGCTGGGGCCAATCCATCTTCATGGGGCCAGGTTTCATGGCTCATGAAGGGATGTGTTATCTGCTACGAGCGTTGAAGGATGATGGTAGCGTGAGACTATTTATATCTTTACAAAATGAATGTGTGATGAAGCGTTTTGAGAAGTACTTGTATGACATATGAGGTTTCTTCATGGTATTATGAAACCATGCGTACCTACTTCTCTTATCCAATTAGTGGTTTATGGTATCCGTTAGCAATAATATCTTCTTTACTAAACGGAATGGTTTGATATAATTTTTATTTATTGAAGGATTTGAATAATTGCATATCATACTTATGTGTATGCATAATAAGTGTATCGCTGTACATTTTCTGTTCGCTATATATTTGTGTAAACAATAATCTTTCGCCTATATGTTATAAGCAAAGAATTATAAAAAACTGTTACAAGCAAAGTCTTATGTCTTGTTATTATATTAGCTTCTTTAGGCGTGTGTATGTGTTTGACATAGTATATTTTGTACACACAAGTTCAGATGTCAAGAGAGGAGTGTGCGGAACAAACAAAACTAAAATCGGGGTTAAAATGAAGATGATAGAGCGAAAACAATAATTTAGAGTCCGGCCTACCCACAGAGCCGCCCCGGGTCGTCGACTGGGTTTGGTTTTTGTGGTTTTGGAGTAGGGTTCTGGATGTTAGACCCGCTTGTTTCGGGGACCAAGACTTCCATACTTCCAACCGACCCTGGGCAACCGCCTCACTTGGGGTGGGTCATAACGTAAAATCGCGCATGCCCCTTCTTTTTTAAGCGACCACTCCATGTGAAGCGGTTGATTGTAAATTCACCCATATGTTACTTCTTTAAAAACCTAAATTTATCCATTTTCTTTCCCCAACTTTTAACAACCAAGAGCATCCAAAACATAGAGAAAATAGAGGTTTTTGAAGAGCTTGGAAGGCCTTGGGGAAAGAAGATGTAGGAGTAGACACTGCTGGAAAAAAAAAAGAATAAACAATGCCCTTTTAAAAACGGTTATATTTGTAAATCATTTTTTTAGCATATTAAAGAACGATTATAAAGTAAGGCATTGTATTTATGGTTTAGGCCGGACATTTTAAAAAACGCTTCACTTAAGAAGCGTTCTTTATTGAATCGCGCCAAAAAACAAAAAAACGCTTATAAAATAAGCGTTATTTATATGAAACATATAAAGAACGCTTCACATAGAAAGCGTTTTTTATGTCTCTGGCTCGCTCAGCATAAAGAACGCTTCCGTTTAGAAGCGTTCTTTATGTTTTTTACTCTCAGCATTAAAAATGCTTCTTTAGTGAAGCGTTCTTTATGTTGCCTGAATAATTCACCCCACTTTCCCGAAAAATTTAATCTCTCCCGCGCTCTCTGTTACAACGTAACCCTCAAGCTACCTCTCTCTCGACTGAGCTCACGAAATACGTACGTACCCCAGTACCGTCCGCTAGCTACTGCGCCAACGCTGCCACTGCCGTTGCCGCCACTGCCGTGCCGCCGCCGCCGCTTTCCGGCCGTCTCTCGCGCCTGCTACGCGCGCGTTGCTTAATTTCTCCGGCCCGATATTTGCGCGCGCGCATGCATCTTCATTCTGATGATCATCGATCGATCTACCCAGATATACATGCATACCTGTCGATCGCCTCTGTTTCGGTAATTCATCAAATCTGTGAACAGGAACATATATATTTCTCTGCTCTTTCACTCTTATTAATTTTGCAACCTGTGCGATCGAACAGGAACATACATGCCCGTCGCCTCAGTACGTACGTTCTATGATCATCTGCAGTAATTAATTTTACAACCCAACTGGCGTAACATCGATCCATGCTCTATCGCCTATATTCTTGATTCTGCTGGAGGTAATTTTGCTAACCAAACTGATCGATCAGGAACATATAAACATGTTGTGGTTGGGATTAATGTGTTTAATTATTAGGATTAAGTGTTTGGGATTAATTAATTTTGCAAACCAACTGTCGCCTGTTTGGTACTTGCTGGTTGTGTCCAAATGGACTTGAGATTAATGTGTTTATTAGGCGAAAAATATAATGTGCTTGGGCATACAAATATAGCCACGTAGTTATATGGTGAAATTTTGCAAAACCAAACTGTCGATCAGGAACATACATGCTCTGTTTGAGATTGATGTGTTTATTTGGATTAGGTGTTTGGGATTAATTTTACAAACCAAACTGTCGTCTCTTGTACATGCTCTATTGCGGTGAAACCCTATATTTTTAGGGGGGATTCTGTCGGATTTCCCAGAAAATTTTGTCAAACTATTGAATTATATATTGGATTGGTGGTACTTTTCATTGTCACACCTGATACGGGCTGGTTGATTGAAGTCTAGCTTTTTCACATCAGGACTAAGCAGAGTACTAGGTTAGTTTATAATTTTTCTCTAATTACTTCTTAATTGTTCATATAGTGTTTCTCTGAATAGCTATTAAATATACTCGAACATAGTCACCAGTCCGAGATATACCTACTAAAGGTATATCTTGGATAGTCCCCGTCGGGACTGTCCAATCACGTTTGATCTCACCTTCTAGGTAGTGAACAAGTTTATAAAAAACAGTTCATTTAAAAATTTGGTAGCTTTTCCCTTTTGTTCTTCGAGTGTATACATTCATATATACACTAGAAGAACGGAAGGGAAATGCTGCCGAAATTTTAAATGAATTGTTTTTTATAAACTTGTTCGCATGTGAGATTGAATGTGATTGGATGGGTTTAGGTTGTAAATTTTTTAAAAGTAACTGGACTAATATCTGCCAACATATGAACGATATCGACCAACTGTAAAGTAATACATCGATCTTACAGAAAGAGATGGAGCATTCAAAGATGTACAATGACAGACTCAACAACGATTACCTACAAGGGGTCGATAAGTTCTGTAAGATCCTAGTCAACAATCTTCAACCGAGGGATAAGGGATTTAATTTGTGTCCATGCATCGACTGCAAGAACGACTTCAAGTATAGAGATATTGAGAAAATTAAGGACCATTTGATTCGTCATGGGTTTACAAAAGATTACGAAGACATAGCATTATGGCATGGTCAACATGCAGTGGATGTGTTTGACTATGATGCAGAAGCTTCAGTAGAACAATCAGAATTGGACGGCACTGAAAACTTTGGGGATGACGCAGAAAACTTTGGGGATGATGACAATTGCACGATTAATGATGAGACAGAAGATGCGAACATTGACACACTGTTGGAAAATGTAGAACAATACTTTACTAACAAACCGAGTACACATGAAAACTTTATGCAGTCATGTAAAGAACCACTGTACGCTGGATGTGATGCACTGACACTGAACAAATTAAGTGTGACCCTGAAACTATTTAAAGTCAAATCGAAAAACGGATGATCACTACATCAGTCCACTTCGAGTCTGTGCTGACAAAGGTAAGCGAGTCCGTGCGTCGAAAAGAAAGGGACCATCAGGTCAGCAGGATGATCACTACATCAGTCCACTTCGACATGATTTCATTCTTCCCCAAAATTTGGTGAATACACTGCGAAAGCGTCAGCAGGTCTTATATAACAAGATACTCGAGAAAGGTGATGATTTCATTCAGTTCATCCTTAGGTTTCGCCGTCTTTGTTCCACAGCGAACAAAGCCAGGAGCTGTTGATCAGTATTAGAGATGTCAAGGAGCTGCTACTTGGTGATATGCTGAACATCTCGGTGATTCAATTGTACTTCTTGTAAGTATCACATTTTTTCTCTCTCAAAGTTAATAGTTAGTTTTATGTATAGTTTTAATTTAATGCCTTTGTCATCAAAGGCCCTCACTGTCGAGGCTGGTGTCAAAGAAAATGGAAAATATGATCACCTTCCTATGTCCACAAATCATGTCTTCCGATGAAGCTATGAGAGACGGTGTTGCGTGTCAGAGCCATATGCGCAATGCCATAATTGCGACGGTTAACAGGAAAAGCCGATTTGTGCTCATACCATATCATCAGATGTAAGCGTGCTTGACCACCTTATGTTTTTGTCTTTATTGTTTTATATTGACTCATATATATTTCGAAGCTGAAGTACTTGATTTGTTGTTGTTTGAACTTGTAGCAATCATTGGTTGTTGTTAGTGGTGTGTACTTACACATCATCCTGTATAGTGATTGATTCTATTGAAGGAATTAGGAACATTGTCATTTCTATTTTGCTGACAACGTAAGTAAATTGTGCATATTTTCATATCACAAATAAAATTTTAAACTTTTTTTAATTACTTGTCACTTAAATGTTTGTTTTAATTAATTTCAGTGGTTTTAGAGATGGTATGATCAGTGTCCGGCAAATGAATTTTCCTTTGGATATACAGTATATGAAAAAGGTAAAAAAAATATTCTATTTACTCATGCATACGTAAATATATTTTGTATATTAGTGTGTATATATATAATAATATAATTTTATTGAAAATAGTGTTCCAGCCCCAGGCAACCGGATAGCAGCAGTTGTGGATATTTTGTGATGCGATACATGTATGAAATCGTGTCCAAAATTGAGATAATCAGAAATGCCAATGAAGTACGTATTATAAGTCTTGTGTTTGAATTGGTAATTTAACTGTTTGTGCATGCATGGTTGGATACGTTTAAATGGTGTACTTAATTGCTTTTATAATTCTTGCGTGCAGCTTGTTGACTTCTTCGCAAAACAAGGAGCTACTTATTCACTTGCCGATCTAGAGTTTGTCAAGGATCACATGTGCGCTTACTGGACGAAATCAATAACTTCTGATGAAGATCAACAGAAGTCATGAGTTGCGCGCTGCAGCTATTTCTTTTCTTTTTTGAAGTTGTTTGAACTGAACCAATTAATTTACACCTGTAAATGCAGTTTTGTTGCATTATGTCAAGTACACTTGCAATGTGTTGAAAAATGCAGTTTCTTGCATTATCAAATTTCTATAGATTGCAGTACAACATAAGTACTTAGTAGCTTCCATCTGTGTTTGGATTTTAATTGTAATTAAATTAATTTTGTCTGCATGTTTAGTACTAATACTGGCAATTCTCTGTTAATTTGGTACTATCTAATACTGGCTGATTTGTTGCAATCTGATGTGTTTTGCTGTAAATTTAATTCGTAGATTTAATTTCTCTGTTACAGTTTGTTGTGATGGCTTCTGTTGTGTTAAAAATGCAACAATGCATTGATCTGATGAGATGATATTTGTAGCATTTGTTGGAACAGAGATTTCTGAAAAATAAAATAAAAAAGGAAGATATAAAGAACGCTTATCCATATAAGCGTTGTTTAAACTCTCCCTCCAACCATCATAAGAAACACTTATATGTGATAAGCGTTGTTTTTGTCTGAGCATAAAGAACGCGTGTTAGGCTAAAGCGTTTTTTATGTTCCCATCGTTCTCACATTATAAAGAACGCTTTGCAAATAAACGTTCTTTAAAGATAGTATAAAGAACGCTTTGAAAGCGTCATTTAAAATGTTTAATAATTTGCGTCGCTCGAATAAACTACACTTTATAAACGTTCTATATGCCAAATTTAAGCGTTGTTTATTCTCTTTTTTTTTCCAGCAGTGAGACTTCCCACATTGAAGCTTGTCTTGTTCAACCTCTCTCATGGTTATGTCTTCCTCTATTTATCGTATTTATGGTTTTGACTCAATTGGTTAGAATTAAAATGATCATGATTTGACTATTTATCAGTTCATTGTAAAGCTTTAAGTTCAAGAATCGACATATGGTGGTTAAGCGTGAAAGGGGAAAAGAGCAATCCCAAGGTACACCCAACTTAGCTAGTTATCTTCATGTACATGCACTTTTTTTTCTGAAACAAAACACCTAAAAACCCCAAATTTATATTACTTGCACCTTTTGTATATATATGTACACATTACTAAACTAATAAATAGCTAAGTAGAATCAAGTCCCAGTGTAATGAAAATCTCACCCACCTATATGTGATAAACCCGCTCACCCAAAAAAACGCACACTTTAAATTTACCTATCATATAAAAACCCACAAATTCAAACTTTATAAACAAGAAGAATCGATAAAAACGAGAAAGGAAGGAAAACAAGAATGGAAGGAAAACAAGAAGAGACGAAAATGAAGAAGAAATAGAGTTTCTAAGTCTTACAGAATGCGAGCGAGAGACCGCAAACACGAGCTCGGGAGTCATAATGTTAAGATAGTCAGAGGTAGATTAGTAATAGGTTTAGTATCTTATTTTTACTTTTATATATATAGCAGTATGTAGTCTTTCTTCTGTACACTTTTCTTCCCCTCTCTTTCTCTGTGAGACACCCGATACCTTCTTTCCCTTTCTCTCTGTCATACCATAGTTGTTCTTGTGGTCTGCCTGGTAAATCAATCTAGTTATCTTTTCATGGTATCAGAGCCGAGTTCGGCAAACGGGCGAGACTCGATTGAAGACCAGTAGCGCACAAACGGGACCATGGATGACATACAACCAGAACAACCAAATGCTGGAAAAGGGAAAGGCCAGGAAGAAATAACAGAAGGGGGGAAAGTCGTCATTCAAACCGTCGCGGTGGATAACTCAGATCCGCTATTTCTGGCGAACTCGGAAAGTCCCGGGTCGCTCTTGGCCGGAAAATTCGAAGGCGGTGCGGGGTTCCGATCTTGGAAGCAAGCGATGACCATCGCGTTATCAGCTAAGAATAAGTTGTGCTATGCGGAAGGAACTTTCCCACGCCCAACAGATTCAGATTCCAAAGCAAGAGCTTGGGATAGAAGCAACTCAATGGTGATTTCTTGGTTATTGTCAGGTCTTGCGAAGGATATTGCGGACACAGTTCTCTACTGCAAAACAGCGTCTCGGATCTGGGAAGAGTTATCCTCGCGCTTCGCAGAATCCAACGCAGCACAGATTTACTCCCTCCACCAGAATCTTATCGAGACAAAGCAGGAAGGAGATACTGTTAGGGCATATTACACCCGAATCAAGAAAATATAGGATGAGCTGGATTCATCCCAAGAAATCCCAAATTGTACATGCGAAGCAGCTACCGGTTACAAGGAAATCTTTAGAAGACAAAGATTAGTCCAGTTTTTGATGGGTCTCTCCGAAAGATTCTCAATTGTGAGAGGAAATATCCTCATGATGTCGCCGCTCCCCTCCATAGAGCAAGTCTATTCACTCCTGGTGCAAGAAGAACGGCAGAAAAACGTTTGTACTTCGAAGAAAGGGGAGGCAACATTATCTTTTACGGTCGACACATCCAAGAAAGGGGAAAGTTCACCCAAGCAAGAGAAGGTCGAAGACCCAGTCTATTCTGTACTCATTGTGAAAAGAACGGCCATACCGTGGACAAGTGCTACCAACTCCACGGTTTCCCTCCATCTTGGAAGAAAGGAAGGAAGAACACCGCAGCAACTGTAGAATCTCAGACCACGGGTGCCCAGACTGCTAGCGCACAAGAGCAAGGGAAAAATATGTTCACGCTGGAACAAGTAAACCAATTGTTGTCCCAATTTGCCAAAAATCAAGCAGCAAGTGCACAAGAAGAAGTAACCTGTGGTTTCGTCGGTACAAATTTCGCTCTTAACCCTAAATCTTTGCATGATCTTGATGAATTTGATTTTGTTTCCTACTCTGGTGATTTAATCGATATCCGTGACTATAATTATCAATCTGAGAGAAAAATGGTTGATTCTCAAAACATGACTAATCTTATTCATTTCTCTGGGACCTTAATAGATAATTATGGATACGATAATCCATCTCGACCAAAACCAGTCGATTTTGTGTGTTTGACTGACCCTGTTTGCTGTTCTCATGCCAATAATTGTGAATCTAAAATAAAACCAGTCGATTCTGTATGTTTAACTGATTCTGTTTGCTGCTCTAGATTTTTACTCCATAACCAAGACAATGGTAGTGAAACTGAGAAGAAAACAGTCGAGTCAGTGCGTATAACTGATTCAGCTTACCATTTTGGGTCCTTAGCAGACATCCATGGCTCTACCAATACTCCTGACCGAAAGCCAATTGTTTTTGAATGTGTGCCCAATACAGATAGAACAATAGAGCCCTCAGCCAACCTTAGGGAAAGTCTTAGTGCAATTACCCTTTCTGCATTACATGTTTCAGATAGTACAAAGTTGGCCATGAACATAATAGGTAGTCAATCTCACTTAGCAAACAAATGGATTCTGGATAGTGGAGCCACCGAGCATATGTGCTGTGATTTTCGCATGTTTTCTAGTCATAGACCCTTAGATGGTATTCACACAGTAGGTATGCCCGACAGTCATCCCCAAGAGGTTAAAGTGATAGGCAATGTCAGAATTAATCAGAACCTGAACCTTAAAGATGTTCTGTTAGTCCCCAAATTTAAGTTTAATTTGATCTCAATCAGTAGACTAACAAAACAGCTTAAAGGAAAAATATTTTTTGATAATTCCTGTTGCATTTTTCAGGAATGTGATTCACATCTTGAGTATGAGATTGGGAGACTATCTGGAGGGCTCTACCTACTTGATGAAAATTTTGTTTGTAAAGAAGGCGAATTTCAAACTCATTATGTGCTATCTAGCTCTAGGAGGATGATAGATTCTTTTGATTGTAATGACACTGTAAGCCTCTGGCACCACAGGCTTGGGCATTTGCCCATAGCCAAACTAAAGAAAATGCATCTGTTTGAAAAACACTTGGCAAATAAACAATTTGTTTGTGAATCTTGCTGTAAGGCAAAAAGCCATAGACTTCCTTTTCCACAAAGCTCTATTAAAACTAAAGAAACATTTGAGATGATTTATATAGATTTATGGGGACCATATGGGACAAAAACTTATGATGGCTTTGCTTACTTCTTGACTTTTGTGGATGACATGTCCCGCGCTACTTGGATACATCTGGTTGCACAAAAATCTGATTGTTTTGATGTTATTAAACAGTTTATAGAAATGGTAGATGTCCAATTCAAGAAGAAAATTAAAATAATCAGAACAGATAACACATATGAATTAGGGGCTTCTAACCAAGGAAAACAGTATTATAGAGGCAAGGGAATACAACACCAAATGTCTTGTGCACATACTCCCCAACAAAACGGTATTGTGGAGAGGAAACATAGGCATATACTTGAAACAACAAGGGGTTTAATGTTCCACTCTAATTTGCCAATGTCTTTTTGGGGAGAAAGTGTTCTAACTACTATATACTTGATAAATAGAATGCCTCTGGATGTCCTTGAAGGAAAAAGTCCATTCCATGTGTTGTATGAAAAACCACCTGATTATCAAAGTTTTAAGTGTTTTGGATGTCTTGCCTTTGCCCATGTTAATTCACCTATGCATAATAAGTTCTCCCCAAAGGCAGTAAAATGTGTTTTCATCGGATATCCAGCAAACAAAAAAGGATACAAATTGTTTGATCTAGACAATAAAAGAGTCATTGTCAACAGAGATGTTCAATTTTATGAAAACATCTTCCCTTACAGAGGGAGTGAAAGGATGGTTTCTGATTGCATATTTGAGAACCAACAACAAACAAAATCCTTCAATTCTGAACACCCACCTGCTGTGCTCCTTGATGATGATAATCTCATAGATCAAACTAACCAATTTCTTGAGATATCCAGCAATGAACATAGAATGCAGGAAACTCAGACAGAGGAAGCAAATCCTGAAGATCAAGAGCAAGGGGAAGTACCAGCACCAGATGGGCAAAACAACATGGAACTTAGAAGATCCACAAGAGTAAGACAAACACCAAAACACCTTGAGGACTACATGCTCGGAAATTCAACACACAACACGCAAGGGAAGTTTTCTGACCCTTTTTCTTCTTTACTGTTCCATAGACTTCAATTACAGCAAGCATGTAAGCCTAGTGATAGTCATGTGCGTAGCGTTACATTGAGTGAACCTAGCCAAGCTCTGTTTGTAACCACTAGTACCCTTAGTTTCAGAGACAGAATGAACAAAAATGCTACTTCCTGCTTGGCTATAACAGAGAATGAAACTGAACCAAATGACTATTATGAAGCTATGGATAATGCGAACTGGATAAGGGCAATGAAAGATGAAATAATTGCATTAGAAAACAATAACACTTGGGTCATTGTAGACTGCCCGAAAGGCAAGAGACCTATAGGATCAAAGTGGGTCTATAAGATCAAATATAAGGCAGATGGAACGCTTGAAAGATATAAGGCTCGGTTGGTGGCTAAGGGTTATAATAAAAAATATGGGATAGATTATCTAGAAACATTCTCCCCAGTGGTAAAGTTTACCACTATCAGAGCTATTGTTATCCTTGCTGTCAAAAGGAAATGGGAAATAAGTCAGCTGGATATCAATAATGCGTTTCTGCATGGGGATTTGTTTGAAGAGGTGTACATGGAATTGCCCTTAGGATACAAAACTGATAATAAAGGGAAAGTTTGTAAACTGCAGAAATCTTTCTATGGTTTAAAAAAGTCATCAAGACAATGGCATGAAAAACTGAGTGGTTTTCTTATCTCTTTGGGCTTTAAACAATCCATGAATGACTACTCACTATTCATTAGGAGTTCTGGAAATAAGATTACTATTCTAGCTGTTTATGTAGACGATATCTTGCTCACGGGTGATGATAACCATATGATACAGCATGTTAGAACTTCTCTAGATCAAAAGTTTAAAGTCAAGGATATAGGCTGCCTGGGAAGATTCCTTGGGATAGAATTTCTGAGATCAGATAAGGGAATGATTTTAATGCAGAAGAGTTATTGTGAACAGTTGGTTAGAGAATTTGGGTGTGATAAATTAAGAAAAATAGCAGGGCCTTTAGAACTAAACACTAAGTTACTGGTAGAAGATGAGCAGGTCCTGGATGATCCTATGGTTTTTAGGAGATTAGTGGGGAAATGAGTTTTCTAACCCATACTCGACCTGACTTATCATTTACAGTTCAGTTACTGAGTCAGTTCCTACAAAGACCAACAGATGTGGACATGAAAGCTGCATTACATGCTTTAAGATATATAAATGGCACCTTGAATTATGGCTTGATGCTTAATGATTCTGATAACTTTGATTTAATAGCATACTGCGATGCTGATTGGGCAGGGTGTCCTAATTCAAGGAAATCCATTAGTGGGTTCTTTGTTGAGTTAGGAGGGAGTGCTTTATCTTGGAAATCCAAGAAACAAACTAACGTGGCTTTTTCTTCTGCAGAGGCAAAATATAGAGCACTGAGGCAAGCAGTAGCAGAAGTAAGTTGGTTAACGAGGCTCCTGCATGAACTTGGTATAAAGGAGATACAGCCCATTCCACTCAAGTCAGACAGTCAAGCAGCAGTACACATCGCTAAGAATCCTGTCTTCCATGAGAGGACAAAGCATATCGAAGTGGATTGCCATTTTGTAAGACAGAAGATGTTGGATGGTCTGATCCAAGTGCAGTTTGTTACTTCAGAGCAGCAGCTAGCGGACGTTTTGACCAAAGTCTTACCAGGTCATGCTTATCCGGTTGTGTTAAGACATCTGGGAGTTAAAGAATGCAAGGGCCTGACGTAGTTACTGTCTGTCTCTGACTATCTTGTTCTTGCAAAACAAAACAGTGGAACTGTTTGTTTCGAGGGGGACTGTTAAGATAGTCAGGGGTAGATTAGTAATAGGTTTAGTATCTTATTTTTACTTTTATATATATAGCAGTATGTAGTCTTTCTTTTGTACACTTTTCTTCCCCTCTCTTTCTCTATGAGACACCCGATACCTTCTTTCCCTTTCTCTCTGTCATACCATAGTTGTTCTTGTGGTCTGCCTGGTAAATCAATCTAGTTATCTTTTCACATAACGTTTTAAAGTTACTGCTTGGCAACTTTTTGTGCATTAACTTCTAAAAGAAATGTTGATAATTTTTTTAATGCTTTAAAATTATGAAGTTCTTTTAGATTCTGCTTTCGAGTTTTTGTGTTTTGGGAAGGAGCTTGACGACGAGTAGTAACTCAGTTTGATTTACTGAAAGACCTTTTTCATTGTAAAATTTCTTATCCAGAGAGTATTTTATACATGTATATATGAAGACAAAACTCCTATATTTATACTACTCACGTTTCAGCTATATATATAGAAGACCAGATAATAAGAATTATGAATGGGACAATGTTATATTCACATATGTGTGGTTCTCTACTAAAGTCATGTGCGTGCGGCTTGACGGTTCTTGGGGCACACATCAAGGATCGAACTCGACACACAATGTATATAGAATATATCATCTCTTCGATCCTGCAACGTGTGGACAAGATAGCTATTATCTTAACCATTGGGCCATGATAGTTATTCACAACATATATACATACTACATGTATATATTGAATGTTTGGTATTCTAAATATAAATCAAAATTTTGGTCGAGATATGATCGAACCTTGGATATGTAAAAATTAATAAAATAGATGTTGATACTTTAATTTACATAATATTACAACATTAATTTTGTACGGTCAAAATAATAAAAATAAAAGTGTATGTTGGCTTAAAATTGTTTAAAATTAAAAACTAAACATATATATTTACAAAAAATTTAAACATTTATAAATTATATTTATAGTTTGTATTTATTTTGCAAATTTTAACCAACACGTCAACTCATTTAAATTGTTATTATTTATTGTATTTTTACATTTTACTAATTTATGTGATTTTTGTAAACTAAAAAATTATATAGTAAAATGTATAAAAACTGCACAAATTTTAAAATTTACATACAAATATACATTTACTAATTTAAATTTTTTAACAACTAATTTATATTAACTTTGTAAATTTTAACCAACATATGTACTAGTTTAAATTATTATTACATGTACTCTATTTTATAATTTATTAATACGTGTGATACTTTGAAAATTAAAAATATTATAAGTATCAAAAATATATTATATTACATATATGTTATATGATAAATAAATTCTTGTAGTTGTATGTAGTTTTAATTAATTTTCATGAATTAGAAATTTTTTGTTTACTTAAAGTTCGATTTAAAATTTTGATAGCTAAAAGGTAAGAAGTAAAATATACTAAAGGTACTATATTGTAAAAAAACTATAAAAAATAAAATATTTATATAAGAAGATAATATATCCACTATGGCAGCAGCAATATAGGTTAGTATTCTGAATTATGTAGTACTCACACGTTTTTTAAGTTATAAGACAATAATAATTTTATTAATGCTTACGAATATTAGCTATCATTTCTTATATTTTAGCACAATCAACTGAAATTTCATTAGCATTATTAGTCGGTAGCAATTTTGAAACTTAAGATAGTAGCAATTTAGCTACTTGTTAAAAATATTTACTATCATAGCCAAAATAGTAGCACTATAGCAACCATAATCAAGTGTTAGTAGCAATTTCATAATTTCGCTTATCTACATGGTCGTAGCAACTTTTAAGATAGTAGCTAGTTAGCTACTGATTAGAATCTTTTTGCTACTGTTGCTCAAATAGTAGTATAATAGCTACCATGATTGAATTAGCATTAACCAAGTAGTAGCAATTCATTAATTTAGCTATCGATATTGGTAGCAAAATTACTTTTACTAAAACTATCGGAATGAAAGATAAAATAGCTACTATTGATGGTAGCAATCTTGTAAGGCGGTAGACATTTAGCTACCGGCTAAAAGTTTAGCTACCATTGTTGTGGTAGCACAAAAGCAACCACTTTGTTAATAACATCAAAAATCAGTTGCAATTTTCCAATTTAGATACCAATATATGCATAGTAGCAATTTATCGGTAGCTAAAACATGTTTTTCTTGTAGTGATAGCTCACTTTGATCGGTGTTATTTCGTCAACCCCTAGCTCACTTATCAGTCTAAAGAGCCAAGTTATTTTTGTAGTCACCCTACGAATCGATCTGTATTCAGCTTCTGTTGTTGATAGAGCAATTGTATGCTGTTTTTTTTATTTCCAGCTAACACTAGCTCCTCCTAGTAGTATTATGTATCCACTAACTGACCTTCTCGTTAGGGGGTAGCTGGCCCAGTCAGCGTCGTAATATGCCTTCAACTCTAAGTCAGCCTTTCTGTTGAAGAGTATCCCTTGATAGACAGTCGCCTTAATGTATCTGAGAAGGTGAACTGCTGTGTTTTGATGTTCAGTAGTTGGTTCCCGAAGAAATTGGCTCAGGTACTGCACCGGGTAGGCTAGTGTAACACCCCACTCAATAAACTCGTATAATCACTCTCGTAGAATAATTAAAGACGTCTCACAGCGGACGTTAAACTACATTAATCCTCACTTGAGTGTCACACGCCATTACTCGCCTATGCGAGTAAAGAAGCATAACCGAAATATAATCATTAACAACAACAATCCGTAGTGATGAACGAGATATTTACTATATTACCCTATATACAACTTAATACCTATGATGAGTGAGCACTTAGAGAATTTCTGGATTACAACGTACTAACATGAATTAGTCCTAGAAGCGCAATAAGAGTCGAGGTCATCTACCCACGATCCTGCACTCCGGCGTCAATCATCAATCACCTGAAAAATAAAATATCGGTGCCCATGGAGGGCTCAGCGCTTGACCGAGTATGTTAACTATGTTGTCCAAGACCCTTTAGGTCACTTAGGTTAATTAGCCGTCTAAACATGAGGTTGATTACATGTTGTTCATTTTACAGTTTATGTAAACAACAGTAAAAAACATGAATAAGCATGTAGTAATCCATCAAAGTAACAATTCATACATCACATGCGATTCACAACATACCGGATACCATGTACTATAAACAATCATGCAGTATACTGTAAACAGTCACACAAACGCGTAGTATTACTTCCACCAGGGAGTTTGTAGTTATTCCTTTAAATTATGTTAGTCACTATTAAGACCTACTCTCAAAATCCGTGGGTGTCGTGTTGGGACAACCCGTAAATAACCTTAGCGGACAGTAGTCCCTCCATACACACAAGGTGCTCATTTGCCAAGGATTATTGGATCTCGGGACTTCCACTTACCTAATAAAGGCTTCCATGAAAGGCGAGAAGCCGTGTGCCGAGGGCGGCACTCTTATCCAACAGTCTAGCTAGGCCTGTTGGGATATAGAGGGAGTCGGTCCAATACGGACGTTATACTCCGGTGATCACCGATGCGCAACCAACTAGTCGAAGACCAATTGGATTTCCATACCATATACCATAAATCAACACTCTCCAATATGTGATTAATTCTTAATCAACTACCCTAAGTACAGTCTTAGGCCATGGAGAAATCGTTACCGTTATTATTACCTTTGAAGTCATATATACTTCCCTAGAATAATCTAGGTTATATTCATGCCCGAGTATCAAGCTCCAGAGACTGGGGATCCCGAGTCTCGTTCCTAAATATTTTACTTAAGTTAAATAGGAATATAGTTCTCGAACATTAGAATTCCAATCGCATGAACAATCACAGTAATATTGTCCGAAGATGTCGCACACAATAATAGTCGCTTAACCCATCAAGGAATTAAACCATACAACATGAATAACACACATATCGCTCTTGTTAGATAATCAAGCAATACCCGAACCCGAGGCTTCCCTTAGGGGTTCAGACCACACAATGAACATACCTTACACCGTTGAGCGCTCACGTAAAAATCCTCGCGTAGTCTCTAGCGCTCACAATGCTCGTGTCTACCCACTCGCACCTCTAGTATACACATGGTTCTAATATCAGTATACATATATTTATATAACTCGAACCTACTTAATCATCCTTGATTAAACCCTTAATTCCATCCCGTACTTTGATGTTCGTTAACTCTAGGGATTTGCATTCCCATTACTCGTTATATTTTACGAGCATTATATATATGAATATACTTGTCGCTACTAGGTTAACATTTATTACATGGAAGTTACGTTTATAATTTGTTTACTTATTGTTGGGTTACAAACATGCGGAAGTAGCGTAATGCATGCGCATGCATGACAATTAGACCTTTCGTTGTACGAACTAGTTCGCGTAATTATATTTATGTAAGTGTGCGTATGCTAACAAAAAATTTGTAGGGGGAAAAAGTACATACAAAAGAGTAAAATAATAAAAGAATGAAATAAACATAAAATAATAAAATAAACCCTACAACTATACGGGTAGCAAAAATCCCAGTCGGAGTACAATGTGAGTAGATTACGACCGAGAGTATCAAATGTGCGATGAAGCGTTTTGAGAAGTACTTGTATGACATATGAGGTTTCTTCATGGTTTTATGAAACCATGAGTACCTAATTCTCTTATCTAAGTAGTGGTTTATGGTATCCGTTAGCAATAATATCTTCTTTACAAAACGGAATGGTTTGATATAATTTTTATTTATTGAAGGATTTGAATAATTGCATACCATACTTATGTGTATGCATAATAAGTGTATCGCCTTATCAATGTACTTTTACTGTTTGCTATATATTTGTGTAAACAATAATCTTCCGCCTATATGTTTTTTGAGTAAAGAATTATAAAAAAAATGTTACAAGCAAAGTCTTATGTGTAGTTATTATGTTAGCTTCTTTAGTAGTCTTTGACATAGTATATTTTGTAGACGTAAGTTTACTTGCGAAGAGAGGAGTGTGTGGGAACAAACAAAATTAAAATCGGAGCTAAAATGAAGATGATAGAGCGAAAACTATGATTCAGAGTCTGACCTACCCACAGGACCGCCCCGGATCATCGACTAGGGTTGGTTTTTGTGGTTCTAGAGTATGGTTCTAGATGTTAGACCCGCTTGTTCAGGGGACCGAGACTTCCATACTTCCAACCGACCCAGGGCAACCGCCTCACGTGGGGAGGGTCGGAACTTAAAATCACGTATGCCCCTTCTTCTTTTCAGGCGACCACTCTGTGTGAAGCGGTTATTGATTGTAAATTCACCCATATTTTACTTGTTTAAAAGCCAAAATTTATCCATTTTCTTCCCCCAACTTTTAACAATCAAAGCAGCCAAAAACAGAGAGACTAGAGAGGGTTTTGAAGAGCTTGGAAGGCCTTGGAGCAAGAAGATGTTAGATGTAGGAGTAGACTTCCCATATTGAAGCTTGTCTTGTTCAACCTCTCTTGTGGCTATCTCTTCCTCTATTTATCATATTTATGGTTTTGAATCAATTGGTTAAAATTAATATGATCATGATTTGGCTATTAATTAGTTCACTTTTCTCATTGTTTAGTTTTAAGTACAAGAATCGACATATGATGGTTAAGCGTGAAAGGGGAAAAGAGAAATCCCGAGGTACACCTAACTTGGCTAGTTATCTTCATGTATTGCACTTTTTTTCTTCTTTTTTTTGAAAAAAAAACACCCAAAAACCCCAAATTTATATTACTTGCACCTTTTGTATATATATATATATTGTAACACCCCAACCGCTAATCCTATGCTTACCGTCCAATCATCCCACTAATCCAGAGTTACTCGCAGCGGAAATACTACCTACTACGGCGGGTGATACAACGCCACTAACCGCCCATACGGCTAGCTAGGCTCATTCTACTTACAGTCACGGTCTGATGAACATAATATACCGAGCTACTATATTACTTACCAAAATACCATATACCAAACACTTACATCAGTGGATCACCGAGTATTAAAGTATATTCGATTACATCATTTCTAAGTTCCAAAAGAATGAGTTTCTACCAGCTACTCATCTATACCAATTCCCATTCTATCAAAATCCAAAAAGGTGTACCCCATGGTACACCGGCTAATCAAAAGGCTCCTAGCCGTGTACTACTTAGTACACCATTCACAATTCACCAATTACAATCCAAAAAGAAATCAAAAGAAACGAGCTCTAACACTTCCCGGCCTTCATCCTTCTCTTGTACCTGCGTGTAGTAAAAATGGTGCCCCAAGGGGCTCAGCAAAAGCTACGTATAAACTCCGCATATACCGCGTGCTAGCTAGGGCACGCCGACTATTTGACATCCACTAAACATGCTGTTCATTAATTACACACATACATGCTTTACATACATCATACAATCATGTACAATTCGATATACAATCCAAGACGGCATTACCGTAGCATAACACAATTACCTTCACAAAGGTTAGCCAGGTTACGCATCCGGTTAATCGGGATGTTATTACTATTTTACTCATTACACAATACTTACACATTCTCTTTCATACTTTACTTGCTTACCTTTCCATACTCATTTACTTGCTCTTACTTACTCATACTTACTTACTCATACTCATGTTAAGCCGGTATGGCCTCTGGGCAGGGACTACACCGTCCCACCACCAGGCTTTATTGACTCACCAATCCGGGATGCTACCCATTTAAGGGATTTGGGCCGCGGACCAGTTTAAGAGTCAGGAATCGGATCCAACCTCTTGTGTCTCCTCATCCTCACGCGTGGCCGAAACTATATCGGACTTCTACTCATTCCAAATTCATTACCAATTTAAGTTAGATTGGTTAGCTTGTTAGGAATCAGTTAGAAGTCCAATAACAAATAATAATCGGTCACAACACATCATCTCATACATACACACATTCATTATCATCCAAACATTTCATGAATTATACAAACTGAGATTTAAGAAAATATTCACAACATACAGCACTACATACTCACAAGTATGCATAGTAACTCCGATTCGTGCATTTATCTTATTTGGTGATCAATTAGCACACAACACACAAATCAGAGTAACCAAGATAGCATACGGGGCATGAGGAATTCATACCGTTCACCGTTGTACGTGTTTCCAAACGTTCCTCCGGTGTCACAAATCAAATCCTATGATATACATACAATCGAATGATTAATCTAACTATCGTTACTTAACTCAATTACTCTTACGGTTCCTAAGTCATACTTACTAGGTCTTTACAATTCTTACACTTATTTTGTTTATCTACTTTTCATTACTCATCCATGGTTTACTTACATATTTACATACATATGTATGGGTGGGTATACACATATACATACATATGTATGGGTGGGTATACACATATACATATATATATACACTAGTCATAAGCTTACAGTTTTTTTTTTGTTTGACCCGACCGACCCACCCTGGGTCGGACCCATGGGTCGGTCGGGTGCAGAGACTTCGATTACAGAAAATTCCAGTCCGACCGACCCAGCCAGGGTCGGTCCGTTACAGAAGAAATCCAACTAACAATTTCCACTCGACCGACCCAGGCAGGGTCGGTCCCTTGGGTCGGTCGGATGCAGAAACATTTCCGACCAAAAATTCCCACTCGACCGACCCAGGCAGGGTCGGTCCTCTGGGTCGGTCGGATGCAGAAGTTCTCGAGATTACAGATTTTCGGGTCGACCGACCCTGCTAGGATCGGTCCTAGGGTCGGTCCAGCCCAGTACCCATTTTAATTACTTATTTTGAACTCCAAATCCTCCTCGATTCACATCCATTCTTTTCCTAAACATTTCCCAAGTTTCCTACATGCTTAGGCACCCTAAAACACTCCTTAACTCATCTACTAACTCATCACTCTTTTCTATATCCCAATTCACACACTTTGTTTCCTACATTTTCATTTCAGCACTCACATTATTTCCTTCCTTAGTTACATTTGCTACAGATTTTGACATTAACACTCCCCATCTATAGCTCCCTCTTCTAATGTTATTTCTATCACCTCTAATGCCTTACAACTACATTAACTATCTCTCCTAATCCACCCTCCAACTATCTGAATCAAAATCTGTTACAACATGTTTTTCCGCCTAGTTTTTAATTCACTAAGTGTTTTAATCCTACGTAAATTTTACCATAGTCTCCCCTATATTTTTATACTCTCACCACATTGTTTATCCACACATTGTTAACCAATTCACCCACCTGTTTATAAACAACAACCATATACAAGCTCCCATACTCAAATACCACTACTAAACAAATTAAATTCCTACACTTGCACATTAATTCCCAATCTAGTTTTGTAACAGTTTTTAAATTGTTTCCAAGGGTTCAAAACACTTACATTCTCTTATATATTACTCTACTAC
Source organism: Limonium bicolor (assembly GCA_023374045.1). Classification (NCBI taxonomy): domain Eukaryota; kingdom Viridiplantae; phylum Streptophyta; class Magnoliopsida; order Caryophyllales; family Plumbaginaceae; genus Limonium; species Limonium bicolor. The sequence continues at coordinate 150,687,824 of CM041780.1, forward strand.
TCAATACCATTTTCATTACTAAATCCAAACTTCTACAAATTTGTTACAACACATATATACAAGGCTACACAAAAGAGCATTCTTACCTTGTTTCTCCTCTAGATTTTCTTTTTCCTTCTTTCTTGCCTCTTCCTTCTCTCTTTCTTCTCCCTTTCCACCGGTTTTAGTAATCAAATTCCCCAATAATACAACCATTCATATACACCATTTTAATACTAACTCACCCTAAACATTATATAAGCTCTAATGTAAATTCTAGGGTTTAGGAATCTCATTACCTTCCAAGGGTTTATGAAGTACTTGGAGCAGCTCAAGAATGATCTTTCCACCCTTTCAAAAATGCCAAAATCGGCTGGGTACAAGAGGAGCAAACAAGAGTTTAGCTAGATTTTCGTTTTACCCTTAAGGCTAGAAAAAGATGGAGTTTTCAAGAAGATTTTTACCTCACAAGAACAAGGAGAAGAAGGTGGTTCTAATGGTGGTCTTGAAGCTCCAAAAGCTCCACACCCATGGAGATGAAAATGCTCCTTTTCGAATTTTGGAAGGATATAAATGTAGCCCTTGATGAGAGGATTCCAATGGTGTAGTTTTTATAATTTTTGGAGCAAGTTTGATGGAGTTTCAAGAGGAGAGAAGGTGGTATTTTGTGGGTTCTCTCAATTCACCATTGTCATCGGTTGAGAGGTAGAAGAAGAAGGAAAAAAGAGAGTGAGTGAGGGAGGGGCTGTACGTGAGAAGGGGAAGTGAGAGTGGGAGAGAGAGTGTGAGAGTGAGGTGAGTGTTTACTTTATGCATTTTTATTTCTTTGTCCTTTTGCACATAAGAGGAGATAGGTGAGTGTGTGAGGGGGGGGGGGGGGAATCGGACCACTGCACACACACACACACACATGTACATTTTTATTTTCAATAGTGGACACATAAGTTTGGTCTATTTATGTTTCTACCCCACAACTTCCCGTTTTTGACAGTTTTTACTAATCTCTCGTTTTATTGATTTTATTGGTCCTAAAGCTTCACTAATATTTATTAATGATTATTTAGTTGACCAAAATTGTTACGAGTCTATTTGACCCACTTAAAGACACGTTTTCCTGGCTACCTCGAAAAACGCGCTTTAAGGTTCGTTAGTGATTTTAATCCGTTTTAAGGATCCGTTTTCTTCGGGATTTGTTCCCTCATGATTATTTATACTTAATTAGGCTTCTAAATTATTCATTAGCCTAATTAATCACTATTTTTAATTACGGGGTATTTCAATCTACCCCCCTTAAGAAACTTTGCCCTCAAAGTTGCTCAAGGTTAATGGTTTAGGTAATTCTACTCATTAGGCAACCAATTGCACTAATGTGTCTTACTACACCAATGAGGTGTTTACTTCCTTTCCACATTGCAAGCATACACAATTCAAGCACAACACGAATTCACATACGCAATACATCATTTCCCATTCATACCATTCCACGTTCGCATTACACAGATACGTTACACATTACGCAAACATCATCCATCATACATACACTACACATTACACATACATACATACGCATACCAAGTTCACTTGCACTACATGTGCCTTACAAAACCTATTACAATGCCTACATACTAAGCAATGCTTACCCCGAAGCAATGCAAAAGCAAAAGGGCTCTACCCCCCTTAAAAGGGGTACGACCCGTACCCGTATTGCTAAATGCTAGACTCTCTAGTCTATGAAAAGCTGTGGGTACTTAGCCTTCATGGCATCTTCCAACTCACATGTCGCTTCTTCGACATCATGGTTTGACCATAGGACCTTCACCATTCGTATAGACTTATGGCGAGTGTCTCTGGTCTTCCTATCTAGGATTCTCACTGGGGTTTCAACATATCTCATGGTCGGTTCAATGGAGAGTCTCTCGGGCTCTAGCACATGAGAAGGATCAGCAATATACTTCTTGAGTTGTGACACATGAAATACATCATGGACACGTCCCAAGTCCTCAGGTAGTGCTAACCTGTAGGCTACGGATCCAACTCTTTCGGTGATAGCATACGGCCCTACAAACTTTGGGCTCAGCTTGCCCTTCTGGCCAAATCGGAAGACACCCTTCATAGGTGAAACGCGTAAGAACACTTGGTCGCCCACGGCGAACTCAAGGTCGCGTCGTCGCACATCCGCATAGGATTTCTGTCTATCTTGGGCTGCCTTCATATTAGCTCGAATTTGCTGCACTTCAGCTTGTACTTGCTCAAGATACTCCGGTCCTATTATGACCGCTTCACTTGACTCATCCCAACACAAGGGTGTACGGCAAGGTCTACCGTATAGAGCTTGGAAAGGCGACATCTTAATCGAGGCGTGATAGCTATTATTATAGAACTCGATAAGATGAAGCTTATCTAACCAACTCCCTGAAAGTCCAAGGCACATGCCCGAAGCATGTCCTCCAGTGTCTGGATGGTCCTTTCTGTCTGACCGTCGGTCTGAGGATGGAAGGCGGTACTCAACTTCAATTCTGTACCCAACGCTTCCCTTGTAGCTCTCCAGTATCTCGAAAGAAATCTGGTGTCGCGGTCAGATACTATTGTTTCGGGACTCCGTGATGTCTGATAATCTCCTTGTCGAATAGCTCAGCTAGCTTTACTACCTTCCAGGTGTCCTTCATCGGTATGAATCTGGCAACCTTGGTAAGGCGATCGACTACAACCCAGATCATGTTGAGTCCTCCCCTGGCAGGTGGGAGTCCTACAACAAAATCCATGGAGATATCATGAAATTTCCACTCCGGAACTGGCATAGATTGTACCATTCCGCCCGGTCTACGATGTTCAAATTTCACCTTTTGGCATGTTAAGCACCTCAATACAAATTCTGTCACATCTGATTTCATTCCAGACCACCATAAGTACCTCTTCATGTCTTTGTACATCTTGGAGGCTCCCGGATGGACTGACAATGTGGAACAGTGTGACTCTCGCAGGATGCGATCCCTTAGCTCAGCATTGCGGGGGACGCATAGCTTGCCATTCAACCGAATCAAACCATCTTCATGTAGCTTGAAGTCATACTTCTTCTTCTCAAATGTACCATTCTCGATCTTGTGTCTGATTTCGGTTAGGTAAGGGTCGCTCAACTGAGCATCTCGCACCTCGTCAACCAAGCTAGAAGAAGCGAGTAGCGAATGGAGCGAGTGTGCTCGACGGCTCAGGGCGTCGGCTACAATGTTTGCCTTCCCTTCCTTATACTGCAAGTTGATGTCATAATCTGAAAGAAATTCCATCCATCTTCTTTGTCTCAGATTCAGCTCTTTCTGTGTGAATACATACTGTAAGCTCTTATGGTCGGAGTAGATGGTGATGCTTACCCCATAGAGATAGTGTCGCCATATCTTCAAGGCGAAGACAATGGCTCCTAACTCTAAGTCGTGAGTCGGGTAATTCTCCTCATGCTTTTTCAGCTGGCGGGAGGCATAAGAAACAACCTTGCCATGCTGCATGAGTACGCATCCCATTCCTTTGCCTGATGCATCACAATATACCTCAAATCCCTCTATGCCCTCTGGAAGAGTAAGGACGGGCGCTGAGGTCAATGAGTCTTTTAGTTTCTGAAACGATAACTCGCACTCGTCTGTCCATACAAACGGTGCATCTTTCTTCGTCAGTGTAGTCATGGACTTAGCGACTTTTGAGAAGTCCTTTACAAATCTCCGGTAGTAACCGGCTAGACCAAGAAAGCTCCTAATGTCGGTAACCGTCTTAGGTCTAGGCCATGATCGTACAGCTTCTATCTTAGAAGGGTCCACTGAGATACCTGCGCTCGAGATGACATGACCAAGGAATGATACCTGATCTAGCCAGAATTCGCATTTGGAGAACTTCGCATACAGCTGGTTCTCGCGCAGTGTCTCAAGTACTTTCCTCAAATGAGTTTCATGTTCCTCTGCTGATTTGGAGTATACAAGTATGTCGTCGATGAAGACAACCACTGAAGTGTCCAACTGCTCACTGAATAGACGATTCATGAGGTCCATGAATTTAGCTGGTGCATTTGACAAACCGAATGGCATCACTGTAAATTCGTAGTGGCCATATCTGGTGCGGAATGCCGTTTTCTCAATGTCTTGTTCCTTGATTGCAATTTGATGATACCCATAACGGAGGTCAATCTTGGAGAAGACTGATGCTCCTTTCAGCTGGTCGAATAGGTCGTCGATGCAAGGCAATGGGTATTTATTTTTTACTGTGACCGCATTCAGCTCGCGGTAGTCAATGCAAAGTCGGAGGCTACCGTCCTTCTTCTTCACAAAGAGGACCGGTGCTCCCCAGGGTGATACGCTCGGGCGTATAAACCCTTTGTCGAGTACGTCACGTAACTGCTCCTTCAGTTCTGTCATTTCTGCAGGTGCCATGCGGTACGGTGCCCTAGCAATGGGACCGGTACCTGGCAAAAGGTCAATTTCAAACTCCACTGCTCTCGGTGGTGGCATGCCGGGTAGCTCCTTAGGGAATACATCGGGAAATTCGGATACAACCGGTACATCATCACTGAACTCTGGATCTCTCTCCAGGTCTTGCACATAACACAGATATACTTCTTGGCCCTTTCTGAGCTCCCGGTACATAGCCATAGCAGATATAAGTGTGGTCGAAGGCTCTCTCGGTCTCTGGCGGTAAGATACAGTAACCCCAGAAGGACTCTTGAGCAGCAATCGATGCTCGGCGCAGAGGATTCTACCCTTGTGCCGCTCCAACCAATTCATTCCAATGATTAAGTCGAATCCCAATCCATTGAATTCGATGAAGGAAATGGGAAACGCTTCGTTTTTGATTTCGATGGTGGCTGCTTGATAATATTTGGTGCACTTTACTCGCTCCTTCGATGGGAGAGTAACCCTGAAGTTCGGTAGCTCTTCCGCATCTAGCTTCAACCTCTTCACGAAAGATGGTGATACGAAAGTGTGAGAGGCGCCGGAGTCGAATAACACATTGGCATCAATGCCATTTACTGGGAATGTTCCCGTTAAGATGGTGCCGCTTCTGCCGGCTTGTGCTTCGGTAAGGATGCTCAGGTTACCTTCGGTACCGAGTCCACAACCTATTGAATTCACAAGTGATTAAGTAATGATGGTGGACACAAGTGGAATTTAAATCAACACTGCTCTTTATTGATAAACCAACCATCATACATACTGTGTCTCTAATACACGTTACTAATACATTACATGATACTATGAATTTAATACTTCCTAAAGGTAAGGTTCAGGCGTCCTGGTTTCATGTGTGTGGCATTGATTATTGCCGGTGGTGCCGTATTCAGCTTGATCTTGTTGATCCCGTGATACAGCATCCTAGAGTTTCCACCCATGATTAGGACATCTCCTGATCTCAATACCAGTTTCTGTGTGAGGTCCACACGCTTCTGCTCGCTATACAAAAATACGGCGTCATCACCAATGGACCAAGACACTACGGGCACTCCTTGTTCAAGAGATTCCGCTGTCTCGTCCTTGTCTTGGTGTAACCCAAGTCTTCCTTCTTTCTCATAGAAGTTGACAATACAAAGGTCCGCTTCAAGTGCGGGGATCGGATCATGTTCACATTGTTGTGCAAGTTCTACTGCTTGTGTGACAAGTGTCTGGAACTCTGGAGGTATTATCGGTGGCGTTGCTCCATCTTGTGTGCGTGTCTCCTGGTATGTCTTGGTATAAGGATTCCAGTCCTTTCTCAAGCACATCATTTTCAGCTTCATCTTCGCTCCACCGGGGAATTCGGGTGTGTAAAATCCACCTTGACCCGTTCCTAGCTCATTGCATCGTCGGATGATTGAGATTTGCGCTTCGGGTGTCAGGTATCCCCTTAATAAGATCATACCTGGTCGGATGACCTGACACTGTTCGTTGGTGTAGTAGTGGTTGATGATGTCGATCTCTTCTTGATTCAGGTTTACTGGTATCGGATAACAGATACTAAAGCTTCCTATGGTTACAAATTTCGTCTACGGTGAGTACTAGTTCCAATTACTTCATTTCATGCTTAATACACACTTCAATTTACTTACTCATGCATTCACCCATACAGTTACTCTAATACTTAGATATGCTACTTCAAGGATTAAAGGTTTAGATTATTACCTGGGCCGGATTTAGAACCGGACCCATCACGGTCTATGACATGAAGGGCAGGCTGCCTCTGAGGTGCACTCCGCTGAGGTCCCCGGGATCCCTGTCCCTGCGGTGCCTGCTGGGCTGGTGCATCGCCAGATACAACCTCCTTGCCTTCCCTCTGCCTGTAGCTCTGAAAGTTCCCTTTTGGTTTGGCATTTTCTGGGCAAAAATTGGCTCGGTGCCCGGGCTTCTGACAATTGTAGCACCGGATTTCTCTCCCTTGGCAATCCTTGCCGGGATGGTCTTGATTGCACCTTCGGCACATGTAGCTGCGGCTGTCAGGATAGCTCTTGGTGGGACCGGAGCTAGAACCTAAGGTTTAGAGGGTTAGCACATTTGTGCGTAGATATACTAGATATGTTACTTGTACGAATACGAATTAGGGATAGAAGTTTACCCTTAGGTGGGTATGATCTCAGTGGCTTTGCTGCCACCGGTGCAGATGAACCGAGTTGAAGAAGTTCAACCGGTTTGCCCTGCTCAGCATGGGCACTGCTTTCACTGGGGAATTTCTTTTGGGATTGCTGAAAGAAATTTCCCTTCTTCTTTTTCCAGCTTTTACCCTGGTTCTACTCCTCGCCATTGGTGTTTTGTTGTTGGCCTTGCGCTTCAGCGCGGTTTCTTCATCCCTTAGTTGGCAAGTGATTTCAACGCGAGAAGCCGCGTGATAACACTCCTGAAGTTTCAGGTATTAGCCGGGATTCTCATTTAAGGAAGAATAAGGAAAGACTCAAAGAATTCAAGGAATTTAAGGAATTGAATTGATACTAAGGGTTAACCGATATTTACCTGAAGGGAGGTAAATCGAGTGTAGCCCATACCGTACCGAAGGTGATGGCTCAGACTGCCATAGAAGTGATCGACCAACACCTGGCCGGTGTATCCTAGATCAGGGAGAAGACGGAGAATGGAAGTGAAGGTGCGGTAGTACTCATCCACAGACATCTTGTCTGTCATCTTCAAGGCGTCCAGCTCTAGCCTTTTCTTTGTCTTTACGTGCTCTGGATAGTACTTGGATCGGAGGAGTGATGCAAAAGAATCCCAATCGAATGTGGGGTCATTGACGTGCTCGTGCTTGACTAGCTTCCACCAATCCATGGCTGCATCTTTCAGGTAGTAAGCAGCAACTCTGACTCGAACTCCAGCAGGAGCTTCGAGGGTTTCGAACGTCGTCTCCATCTCGGAGATGTAGGCTTCGAGCTTAGCCGGATCACTCTCGCCCCTAAAGCAAGGAGGGCGGAGTTCCGCTACAGCTTTTACCCAGTTCGCTTCCCTGGGTGGCGGGGGAGGGATTGGTCCCGCTTGGTTCTGTTGGTTTTGTTGCATTGCTTGGATTACTTGTGGTAGCATCTGTGCTACCGTGGCGGCGACGATCTCAGCTATCGTCTGCGCGCCGGGTCCGTCATTGCCCCCTCCTCTAGGGCGACCTGGACCTCTTCCTGACATCTGAACATTTAGCAGTTACATTAGGCTCCGCAAGATATGATTCAAAGGTCTTGGATTTAAAACAAGGTATCGTTCCTAAGAACATCAAGGGTATCCGTTATTAATAACGGTAGTTCCTAGTTAGGTTTCTAAGTATCCGTCTTAAGACGGTTGAAATCCTTACTCGGTAATCCCCTATGCTCGGTACTATGGACATCAGAGCGTAACTACGCTCTGATACCACTTTTTGTAACACCCCAACCACTAATCCTATGCTTACCGTCCAATCATCCCACTAATCCAGAGTTACTCGCAGCGGAAATACTACCTACTACGGCGGGTGATACAACGCCGCTAACCGCCCATACGGCTAGCTAGGCTCATTCTACTTACAGTCACGGTCTGATGAACATAATATACCGAGCTACTATATTACTTACCAAAATACCATATACCAAACACTTACATCAGTGGATCACCGAGTATTAAAGTATATTCGATTACATCATTTCTAAGTTCCAAAAGAATGAGTTTCTACCAGCTACTCATCTATACCAATTCCCATTCTATCAAAATCTAAAAAGGTGTACCCTATGGTACACCGGCTAATCAAAAGGCTCCTAGCCGTGTACTACTTAGTACACCATTCACAATTCACCAATTACAATCCAAAAAGAAATCAAAAGAAACGAGCTCTAACACTTCCCGGCCTTCATCCTTCTCTTGTACCTGCGTGTAGTAAAAATGGTGCCCCAAGGGGCTCAGCAAAAGCTGCGTATAAACTCCGCATATACCGCGTGCTAGCTAGGGCACGCCGACTATTTGACGTCCACTAAACATGTTGTTCACTAATTACACACATACATGTTTTACATACATCATACAATCATGTACAATTCGATATACAATCCAAGACAGCATTACCGTAGCATACACACTTACCTTCACAAGGTTCCAGGTTACGCATCCGGTTTAATCGGAATGCTTATTACTCTTTTACTCATTCACCAATACTTACACATTCTCTTTCATACTTTACTTGCTTACCTTTCCATACTCATTTACTTGCTCTTACTTACTCATACTCATGTTAAGCCGGTATGGCCTCTGGGCAGGGACTACACCGTCCCACCACAGGCTTTATTGACTCACCAATCCGGGATGCTACCCATTTAGGGATTTGGGCCGTGGACCATTTAAGAGTCAGGAATCGGATCCAACTCTTGTGTCTCCTCATCCTCACGCGTGGCCGAAACTATATCGGACTTCTACTCTTCCAAATTCATTACCAATTTAAGTTAGATTGGTTAGCTTGTTAGGAATCAGTTAGAAGTCCATACAAATTAATCGGTCACAACACACATCTCATACATACACACATTCATTATCATCCAACATTTCTGATTATACAAACTGAGATTTAAGAAATATTCACAACATACAACACTACACTCACAAGTATGCATAGTAACTCGATTCGTGCATTTATCTTATTTGGTGATCAATTAGCACACAAAACACAAATCAGAGTAACCAAGATAGCATACGGGGCATGAGGAATTCATACCGTTCACCGTCGTACGTGTTTCCAAACGTTCCTTCGGTGTCACAAATCAAATCCTATGATATACATACAATCGAATGATTATCTAACTATCGTTACTTAACTCAATTACTCTTACGTTCCTAAGTCATACTACTAGGTCTTTACAATTCTTACACTTATATTTTATATCCTTTTCATTACTCATCCATGGTTTACTTACATATTTACATACATATGTATGGGTGGGTATACACATATACATATATATATACACTAGTCATAAGCTTACAGTTTTTTTTTGTTTGACCCGACCGACCCACCCTGGGTCAGACCCATGGGTCGGTCGGGTGCAGAGACTTCGATTACAGAAAATTCCAGTCCGACCGACCCAGCCAGGGTCGGTCCATTGGGTCGGTCCGTTACAGAAGAAATCCAACTAACAATTTCCACTCGACCGACCCAGGCAGGGTCGGTCCCTTGGGTCGGTCGGATGCAGAAACATTTCCGACCAAAAATTCCTACTCGACCGACCCAGGCAGGGTCGGTCCTCTGGGTCGGTCGGATGCAGAAGTTCTCGAGATTACAGATTTTCAGGTCGACCGACCCTGCTAGGATCGGTCCTAGGGTCGGTCCAGCCCAGTACCCATTTTAATTACTTATTTTGAACTCCAAATCCTCCTCAATTCACATCCAATCTTTTCCTAAACATTTTCCCAAGTTTCCTACATGCTTAGGCACCCTAAAACACTCCTTAACTCATCTACTAACTCATCACTCTTTTCTATATCCCAATTCGCACACTTTGTTTCCTACATTTTCATTTCAGCACTCACATTATTTCCTTCCTTAGTTACATTTGCTACAGATTTTGACATTAACACTCCCCATCTATAGCTCCCTCTTCTAATGTTATTTCTAGCACCTCTAATGCCTTACAACTACATTAACTATCTCTCCTAATCCACCCTCCAACTATCTAAATCAAAATCTGTTACAACATGTTTTTCCACCTAGTTTTTAATTCACTAAGTGTTTTAATCCTATTTTGCCATAGTCTCCCCTATATTTTTATACTCTCACCACATTGTTTATCCACACATTGTTAACCAATTCACCCACCTGTTTATAAACAACAACCATATACAAGCTCCCATACACAAATACCACTACTAAACAAATTAAATTCCTGCACTTGCACATTAATTCCCAATCTAGTTTTGTAACAGTTTTTAAATTGTTTCCAAGGGTTCAAAACACTTACATTCTCTTATATATTACTCTACTACTCAATACCATTTTCATTACTAAATCCAAACTTCTACAAATCTGTTACAACACATATATACAAGGTTACACAAAAGAGCATTCTTACCTTGTTTCTCCTCTAGATTTTCTTTCTCCTTATTTCTTGCCTCTTCCTTCTCTCTTTCTTCTCCCTTTCCACCGGTTTTAGTAATCAAATTCCCCAATACTACAACCATTCATATACACCATTTTAATACTAACTAACCCTAAACATTATATAAGCTCTAATGTAAATTCTAGGGTTTAGGAATCTCATTACCTTCCAAGGGTTTATGAAGTACTTGGAGCAGCTCAAGAATGATCTTTCCACCCTTTCAAAAATGCCAAAATCGGCTGGGTACAAGAGGAGCAAACAAGAGTTTAGCTAGATTTTCGTTTTGCCCTTAAGGCTAGAAAAAGATGGAGTTTTCAAGAAGATTTTTACCTCACAAGAACAAGGAGAAGAAGGTGGTTCTAATGGTGGTCTTGAAGCTCCAAAAGCTCCACACCCATGGAGATGAAAATGCTCCTTTTCGAATTTTGGAAGGATAGAAATGTAGCCCTTGATGAGAGGATTCCAATGGTGTAGTTTTTTATAATTTTTGGAGCAAGTTTGATGGAGTTTCAAGAGGAGAGAAGGTGGTATTTTGTGGGTTCTCTCAATTCACCATTGTCATCGGTGAGAGAGGTAGAAGAAGAAGGAAAAAAGAGAGTGAGTGAGGGAGGGGCTGTACGTGAGAAGTGGAAGTGAGAGTGGGAGAGAGAGTGTGAGAGTGAGGTGAGTGTTTACTTTATGCATTTTTATTTCTTTGTCCTTTTGCACATAAGAGGAGATAGGTGAGTGTGTGAGGGGGGGGGGGGGGGGGGGAAATCGGACCACTGCACACACACACACATGTACATTTTTATTTTCAATAGTGGACACATAAGTTTGGTCTATTTATGTTTCTACCCCACAACTTCCCGTTTTTGACAGTTTTTACTAATCTCTCGTTTTATTGATTTTATTGGTCCTAAAGCTTCACTAATATTTATTAATGTTTATTTAGTTGACCAAAATTGTTACGAGTCTATTTGACCCGCTTAAAGACACGTTTTCCCGGTTACCTCGAAAAACGCGCTTTAAGGTTCGTTAGTGATTTTTATCTGTTTTAAGGATCCGTTTTCTTCGGGATTTGTTCCCTCGTGATTATTTATACTTAATTAGGCTTCTAAATTATTCATTAGCCTAATTAATCACTATTTTTAATTACGAGGTATTTCATATATATATATATGTGCACATTACTAAACTAATAAATAGCCAAGTCCTGGTTGAATGAAAATCCCACTCACCCGTGTGACAAACATGCTCACCCAAAAACCGCACACTCTAAATTTATCTATCATATAACACACCACAAATTCAAACTTAATAAAGAAGAAGAATTGATAAAAACAAGAAAGGAAGGAAAACGAGAAGGGAAGGAAAAGGAGAAGAGACGAAAATGAAGAATAAATAGAGTTTCTAAGTCTTAAGGAATGCGAGCGAGAGATCGCAAACACGAGCTCGAGGAGTCATAATGTTTTGAAGTTACTGCTTGGCAGCTTGTTGTGCATTAACTTCTAAAAGAAATGTTGATATCGTTTGTGTTATGCAGTTAGTTTTTTTGTTTCCACAGTCATTTAAAAAAAATAAAGTCAAATTTTAAATTTCACAGTCACCAGCATACAGTCATTATCTAGAGTTCACAGTCGAAAAAAAAATGAGTATATATACCCCCAAGGCACCCTATCTCTCTCCATGCTCTGATTTCTCATTTTGCATGAAAAAATCACATTTCATAACCTCCTATTCGCTCTCCTTCGGCCGAACTCCATTTCCCCCGTTTAAGGTAAAAAACATTCACGCATCTTTCATTGTTTTATGTTATTCTATGATTAGGATTAGTTTTAGTAGTGATTTACGGTAATCGGAAGTCAAATCGAGTAAAAAAACAAAATGGACCCACAGATCTGTCCATAAAATAGACCACCAGCCTCACCGTCCGTAACGGACCATTACACTTAACGTCCATAAAACAGACCATTACACTTAACGTCCGTAAAACGGACCATTACACTTAACCAGGGCTACCCAAAAAATTCTGAAACCGCGGTATCCGACTGAAACCGAAGTGAACCGTACTTTTTTTCAGGTTAACCGTACCGGTTCTTGCGGTTGGTTAACCGAACCGTATAAATTGATTGATTTTGGTTTCGGTAACGGTATTGAATTTTCTAGAACAGTTAACCGCTCAGTTAACCATGGTTAACCGATTATATAAACAATCAAAATCTTCAAATATTAATGTTCACCTTATATAATAATTAATGTTAGCTATTGAAGGAATATACACAATTTTATATTTTTTGTCACATGTGTTTGATTTGTCACTCATGATTTAGGTGAATGATCAATGTTGTACTATAATATTAATGGTATGGGTCTTATCCATAAAAAAATACACGACCATAAGGTTAACCGATAAACCGAACTGAACAAAAGGTTAACCGGTCTAAACGGAATGGTAATGACATCAGATTTTAGAAAATCGAATTAAACGGTCCAGTTAACCGATCCAAATGGAATGGTAATGGAATTGGATTTTAGAAAACTAAAGACCCGGTTAACCGCTTTCGGTTAACCGAATAAAGCGGTTAACCTACCATGGGCAGCCCTACACTTAACGTCCGTAAAACGGACCATTACACTTAACGTTCGTAACGGACCATTACACTTAACGTTCGTAAAACGGACCATTACACTTAACTTCCGTAAAACGGACTATTACACTTAACTTCCGTAAAATGGACCATTACACTTAACGTCCGTAAAACGGACCATTACACTTAACATCCGTAAAAAAGACCATTACACTTAACGTCCGTAAATGGACCATCTGAAATGGACGGTGAGGCTGGTGGTCCGTTTTTACAGACGGATATGCGGGTCCATTTTATTTTATTATTTTAATTTTATTTCAAGCATAAAAAAACAAATTGGACCCGCAGATCCGTCCGTAAAACGGACCACCAGCCTCACCGTCCGTAAAACGGACCATTACACTTAACATCCGTAAAATGGACCATTACACTTAACGTCCGTAAAATTGACCATTACACTTAACGTCCATAAAACGGACCATCTGAAACGGACGGTGAGGCTGGTGGTCCCTTTTACAGACGGATCTGCGGGTCCATTTTATTTTATTTTTTAAAATTTTATTTTGAGCATAAAAATAAAACAAAATGGACCCGCAGATCCGTTCGTAAAACTGCCCACCAGCCTCACCGTCCGTAAAACGGACCATTACACTTAACGTCCAAAATGGACCATTACACTTAACATCCGTAAAACGGACCATTACACTTAACGTCCGTAAAACGTACTATTACACTTAACGTTCGTAAAACAGACCATTACACTTAACGTCCGTAAAACGGACCATCCGGATGGTGAGTCTGGTGGTCCGTTTTACGGACGGATCTGTGGATCCTTTTTGTGTTTTTTATGCTCGATTTGACTTCCGGTTACCGTAAATCACTACTAAAACTAATCCTAATCATAGAATAACATTAAAAAATGAAAGATGAGTGAATTTTTTTACCTTAAACGTGGAAATGAAGTTCGGCTGAAGGATAGTGTTTGAGAGGTTATGAAATGTGATTTTTTCATGCGAAATGAGAAATGAGAGCGTGGAGTGAGAGATAGGGTGCCTCGGGGTATATATACTCGTTTTTTTTTCGACTGCGAACTCTGGAATAATGACGTATGATGGTGACTGTGAAATTTAAAAATTTGACTGTATTTTTAAAAAAAATGACTGTGGAAACAAAAAAACTGACTGCAAAAATAAACTTTTTATAATGCTTTAAAATTATGAAGCTCTTTTAGATTTTGCACACCAATCTCAATACGTTTTCCTTCTTTCCCAAGGCGAGAGTCTCTTTCCACCCCTCGGTTCCACGGTTTCCACTGTTTCCTTTTCCTATTTACACCATTTTCTAAGTTTCTCTTTTGTATCCCTATCTATGTGATGTTAGGGCATCCACAATGGTGTGGATTCCACCCATAATGTTAAAAGAGAAAAAAGAAAATGATGAGGTGGAGGAGAGAAGATGTGAGAGGGGTTCTTAACTAAGACACTCTCTTTTTAGAGAACCTAGGTAAGTAAGAGAGAGATTGTGAGAGGAGAATAAAATAATATTTATTGGTGGGTGGAATCCACTTTTACCATTGTGGATGCCCTTAGTCTTTTCAAGCATGTTTCCCTTGAATCTTGTCTGTCTTATGGGTTCCTTTTCAGATGGTTTGCTTCTTCTTTCTTTTCTCCCCTGTTTCCTTTCCTCCCAGGTTCTTTTTATTTCTCAATGATTTGTCAAAATAGTAGTCACTACATGTCTAACTTTCAACGTTTTGCTTCTAAGGAACCCAAACTTATTCTGGTTTTTGTGATTGGGCTGATTAAAATACTACTTTTAGTTTGTTTGCTTAGTAATTTGTACCTTTTAATTTTGGTTTGTTATGGGATCGATATGTGATGCTGTTGAGTTCCTGTGCCTTGCAAATGGTTTTGATGATCAGATGTTGATGGATGAGGCTCATCGGTACCAGTGGTGGACGTAAATGGGGCCGCAAACTTTTAAAAATTTGTAAATATTCTTATAATTTTTTAAAAATATAAATAAACATAATATTTTAAGAATAATAGTGTCAAAATTTTTTTACCCCCTATACACCAAAAGTTCTGGTCCGCGCTACTGATCCGTACATGAAGATCATTGACTTCGACCTCTTCAAAGTGAAAATCCACTCAATCTCGCTCGAAAGTATGGAGCAGAATATGGCCGCAATCGTGTGATTCACTTCATCTCTTTTTCGACATCTGCATTAACTAAGGGCATCGCTTTTGAAAAACCATGATTGGTTGGATGTCCAAAGGCTTTTGTATTATAGTGGTGGAATCCATGGGGGTTTAGATGTTTTTGGATGCCTGCATTCGTGGACCGACAAAAGGTAAAGAAAAAAAAATTAGCATTGGCTTGCAACTTTGTTGATGAAAGTTTGAAATGGCTGGAGACCTTTCCAATTCCGATCGGTATGAAGAAGATTTTGAGGGTAAGGAGTCACTGAATCCGGTTCTCGGTTTTGAAGCATAATGAAGAGATGGGTGTGACTCCTGAAGATGGTTCGAAAAAACATGGTTTCGCCACTAGTTTGATAAGAATTTTGAAGGAATGGGGCGCTGATGAATGGGTTGATTACTTGCGAAGTACGCCTCCGCCTGGGCATAAAGCCACTATTTCTTTGATGAGTTGGTGGCATCATCTTTAACCGGAAGCATGCAGGCTTGTCAGTGGAGACTTCCTTTGGTTGGATGTTGTAACGAATTCGATTGGTAAAGAAATTCTATCGATTGAGAAGTCAGAGGATCTTAGGGCATCCACAATGGTGTGGAATCCACTCTAAATTAATAAAACAAAAAGATAAAATATGACATGGTGGAGAGAAGTTGTGTGAGAGTTTCTTAACTAAGAACCCCAAAAAGTGGGTGTCTTAGCAAAAGAAGAGAGAGATTGTGAGGAGAAGAATAAAATATTATTATTTTGAGAGTGAAATCCACTTTGTTATTGTGGATGCCCTTAGTCTTCAAGCACATGTATATGGTGTTGTACTGGAGTCCATGATTTATCTCATAGGTTTATTTTGGATTTCAGGTAAAAGATGGTGTCCATCTTGGCATTTATTAGTATTAGTGTGACTATTCAAAGAGCTATGCTAAACTCGAATTAATGTTTGGGGGTATAATATCATTTGCTTCCGTCTCATCCAGTTTATAAGTTCTATATGTGTCAGTCTTCATCAACAAAAGTGGTAGGTTGGTTCAAAAAAAAGAAAAAAAGTTCTCTTAGATGTCTATTGTGGAAAATTATTACCTTGTATATAGTGAATGGGGTTTCTTGAACGTGTTACCAAAATTTGGATAGTGAATTTCTATTCAACTTTCTCAATGCATCTCCCCCTACTTAGATGTTTAGTAGTTTAAATTATGTTATTTCTTAGTTTTTTCTCCCTATGTAGTCCAAAATAAAAAAAAACGAATGTAAATTATACGTCGGAGCATAAATCCACTACTCTCATCAATTTAATACAACAGGCCAAGACATTCCAATCGTAATATATAATGATGAGATAGTGTTAATTAGAATTGTTTCACTAATATATTTACAAGATAAAAGACCCAAATTTAAACAATGGGGGCATTATGAAAGCAAATGGGAGGAGTCGGAAGAAATTCTCCACTCTTTCTTTTCCTTTCCCGATCTGCTTTTCTTTTTGTGTCTTGTAGTATGCCCTCTCCATTATACGGAAGATTATGGTGTAGTTTTCCCCCTCCATGTATATTCCCTCTTCAGCGAGGTTTCAGTTTGATCTCTTCTCTTTCTCATCTTCCGTTGCTTTGTTTTCTCCTCTGTTTTATGTGTGGGTGTTGTTTCTCCTTTTCTTGTCTTCATTGTGTGAGTATCCCTTCGGCATCATGTCGGCGATTGAATTGCATGTCTGAAGTACAAAGGATGAGTCTGACAACCTCATCTAGAACATACATGTGGGTATTATAATCAACAATCAGCATTGTGATGATGTGGGTTTTGACAATTCAGGATTACTCCCCCATTACTCATCATCATGGATCTTTTTAGCCTCGGTCATCCAGCCGATTTCAGCATCAAAGTTGTCAGCGAAAATGGTGTAAATGATGTCGGAGGGATGAAGTGTAAAGGATGTTAGCTAACATGGAGTGATGGTGCGAGTGAGGGCGTAAACCACCAAGAACTTAATCTACATGCTATTCTAGGGTTGCCTCGGGGCAGTAGGGAAGAATGAGGGTTAATGACTCTAACGCACATCTAGTGTTCTATTTGTTGTTATTTGATGTAATTTTCAGCTTTGTCAGTAATTTAGTTTCCTTGTTTCACTTATTGTTGCAAACCCCAAGATATTATTATGGCGAGGGAGAAACAAAATCCAAATCTCTCATTCAAAATTATCTAGATTCATCCCCTCCCGAGGAATTGCCAAAACACTTGACCCATCCCCATATAAGGATTAGTCAATCAAATAATAGATAATAAGCGGGTTGGTTTGAAAATAAATGAATAACTGGCCGTACAATATTATTCTCACCAAATTTAAACCTACCTTTATCAAAAAGGGTTTCGAAAAATTTGGCTTCCTTCGTGTTTGTACTAAAGTAAATTGATGTAAGATTAAGGTAAGGATTTTGGTCTAAATTTTCTCCTACCCATCCTTGTCCACCTTTTCCAGTATTTTGCGTACCACGGCAATTAGAAAAAATCGATAGAAAAATCTAAGAAGGATCTAACTCCTATAATAACAATATCTCCTGGTGTTTTTTGTATGGTCAGTTGTAGTTGTTGGGGATCCAAACTTGTTGGATCTTAATGATGACAAGAACATACTCGTCAAGTCTCATGGACAGGTTATTGTACCAAGGCACAAGTCTGCTCTTTGTGTGTCTATACACCATTCCATGAGAATATGTTACTTTTACAATTGGTTTTCTTTAGGTCTTTCTTAATTATGTATGCTACTTATGTATAATCCTCAACTCTCTTGTTTAATATATTGCTATTTGGTTTCGAAAAGCAAAAAAAAAGTAAATGGTGTTGTCTCGCAAAAGGCCAGCCACGATAAAAGAGAATTTTCGGAGCAATCAGCTTACTGAATCTCATCTCATAGTACGCACGCGTATGCAAGAGAAGAGCCAAAAACAAAAGACGACCAACCATATTTCTATTTCTTTAAGAAAAAACAATTATTCTCCAGCAATTACAATAACTCACGTTGAAATATACAAAACTAAATGCTCATAGAGCTCCCGGGCTCATTCAGATTCGCGACAGCAGTTTCCAAGTTTCTCTTCAGCACTTCCAACTCATCTCCATCAACCTACAACATCGTTATAAAATAGTGAGACAATTTTGAATATATACTTGTAAGAAAAAAGAAAACCGTTTTTTTCACGCCTGTTTTGATTATGGCCTTATTATTCGGTTGCAGTGGATTCCACTAGGTTATGACTAATTGATTTTAAATTAGGAGATACTGTAAAATCTTTGATATTAACGGATTCAGCTAGCTCACAAAACAAAAAGCAGTTATAAACCATCCACTATTTTTCATAGTTTACTAATAACTCATTAGGCTCAATTGTAGTAGAAAGCCCAGCATCCAGCAACCCAATTTAGATTTTAACAGGTCCAATCGCTATCCAAAAAGAAAAGATTTAAGAGGTCCAATCAAACTTGCTTTACTTTATTTTCAGAGCCTACAAGCATGTCCCACCCAAAATACAATTATATTGGAGCCAGCTAGTTTATTTTAAACAAAAGAAAAAGCAACAATCATTGATTCTGTTTATTAGCCTTTTGTTCTTTTCTTCCCAACCACTACTACTGCTTCAACTTTTTAATTACCCTTTTCGGGAGCACCAAATCTATAAATGAGATTATGTATCCATTTATTAATCATATTTGCATGTAGCTGTCTCCCTCTCTTTCCAAATAAACTCTTGTCATATTAACATAAAAGAAATCTTGTCATCTTATCAGAATTTTGTCCCTACAAATAATGCATAGTTACTTTTCATTTTGAATAAAAATGGATAGTTATTTTGATGGGTACTTACTGGATATCAAAAAGAAAAAGATGGTTATTTTAAGGATGAGAAAGAAATTTCGCGGCTAAGATTCTCTGGCTCATACGTGAACTCAGATCACTCCAAAAGCAGGCGTGAATAGAGATACATATTCCCAGAAAATGTAAGGATATATGCATTTGAAAGATGAAATCCTGTACATGTTTACAAAGAACACGTTTCCTTTCAAACCAAAAAATAACAGTCCTCCCCTTTATTCTAAACTTTTTAGTTCAAAACAGGAAGATTAAAAAGATTTTAAAAATAGTTATTTTGTACAAGAAATAGAAACAAAAGAGAATAAGAACAAAAATTAATTATAAAACAGATACTTTATAATGTAAGCTAATAATGTTCGTTCCTCAATGAGTTATAATAGATTTTAGACAGTAGGAAAGAGCAACCTGAAATAAAAGCTCAAATAGAGAAGGGCAGGGGGCAATAATAAAGACTTGATAAGAAGAGGAAAAAAAAAGGACGAACCTCAACCAAAGCTGTCATAACCAGCTTTCCTGCAAATGCACTAATATTAGCCGCGACTGTTCTCAGCGTCAATGATTCAAACAGCTCGCATAGTTTGACAATGGCACCCATTCTTTTATTGCAGCTGAGGCTAACCGCCACGGTCTTATCTCCAACGCCAGAAACCCTAAACTGGCAAGCAACCGAGATTTTTTTTTAATCATCATCAATCATGACCCATCAGCTCCCACTTGATTATAATAGCCACTAAACTTGATATGCACTCAGCAAATCAGCACAAATATTTTGTGATGCAACAACAATATTGACTTTATTATTAATTTATTCAAGAAAAGATACTAACGTATTGTGATTGAAAGTTTTCAACACCACCGCAACATAGAAAGTGGTTCGTCTAGTCACATCATTATCATACAGCGCTAAACTAAATTAGTGTTCTATCCTAATTAACTTTTCATCAAACTCATGCACTAGATCGGAATCAAACTTATTAGACCTTCTTCGAAACCTAATTACTATTCCCTCACATCATTTTTGAACTAGTTGTGGCTTATCTTACTGATCAATAGCATGCTGCAATTCCCTAAGAAACTAGGTGCATCCACTCCCAAACATTAACTTGAAAACACCATCGAACCTTTAATGTGAATTTTGCAAGGCATGATAGAAAGACTACACTATTCCCTCACATCATTATGATTATTAGACTTATAGGGTGAGAAAATCATTAGATAGTAGTATTAACTTTCACTACCATATTTTCATTTACTCTCCAACATACTTCAAGACTCAAGTTGAGCAGCCTTCAACTCTACTATTGAGAAAAAACAGGGGCCATGTAAAAAAAAAAAAAACGAAACGACAGTTTCAGCAAAATTGATTGGCTTCACCTCAACGTCTTCTATTCCAGATGCTCTGAAATGCGAGCCACTGGAATCGAAGCTGCGTCGATGTAGATCATTGAAAGACATGGTCTTTTTCTTCTTTGGTCTCAACAAGCTGGATGTGGGGAATAGTAATTTCTGCTGCTCCCAACGGTCTAAGTGGTGGTTACGGGTCGATTTGTGCTCTGGTCTTCCATGCTCAATATGGAAAATCTCAGCTTGAATTCTCCTTTCTTCCTCTTGCAATTCTTGTATGTAGTCGATTGCATCCTTTATAATCGAAGCTTTATCCATCTATACACAGAAATGTATTAAGAGCATTATTGATTGATTGATCAGTGATCATAAAGTTGATGTGATTGTAGATGAAACGCATGCATATTTCTGAACATGTTGGGATAGATAGGAACAGTGTTCTGCGCTTAAGACCTCTGAACATTACATTCATGGTAGTTAAAGTACATTCCACGTTGCAATTTCGCTGAGTGAGTAGGATTTACGAGAGCTTTTAGTTTACTAGCCCTATTCTTCTTGGAGATGAACTCAGATTTTCATTAATGGGCCACCAACTAAGTTCACGGTTTCTATATAGTGTTCTTACATAACTTAGAACAAAGAAAAGAAAATCATTATTATGCTGGAACTACACGTAAGGCAACCCCATCATAGCAAACCTAAACCAGGTAACTTAAAAATGGCAGAATATCTGATGAAATCGATTCACCTCACCCGATTGATTATAATAAGTGAACGACAGCTCAACAACTAATCGAAAGCGTTAAATTAAACATCTAATTAATTCAATAATCAATCAAACTAAGAAATCGAATTTGTATATCTAACATAGTATTATTGACTAGGATTGTTTATTTGCAAAGAAGAAAAGTACTAGCATTGTTTCTCAAAAGAGGCATAAAACCAGAAAACAAGGAGTAGAGTAGAGAAGAAGAGGTTTGACCTTCGAAATGTTAGGAACGACTGCTCGGAGTGCGAATAGCCGCTCATTCAGCTTCCGCCGACGATTCCTTTCAGATACGATGTTCTTTGCATTTGACGCTGGTGATGTTTCCCCTCCACCGTCCGGTGAACTAGCGTCGTTGTATCCAGACACCGTATCGTCAAATCCCCAGCTAAGCAAGACAAACAAACAGAATAGATAATCAGCACGGTAAACGAAGAAAACAGAAATTTAAGTGATGGAAGAACAAATGAAGAACTGCAAATTAGTTATTTTAAGATCGAAAATAGATTTCCCTAATAATTCGGAAGAAGATGAAGAAGAGAGATCAGCAACAGGCCAGATTAATTGAACCTGTCGAGCTCATCGCTCTGGAGAAACATGTTGGGCTCCCAGAGTAGCTTATAATTTTCGCACAACTCATCCATTGAAAAGCAGAAACGAGAGGGATGGAGAGAAGAATTGAAGAACTGGAAGAAAGCTGGATTTAATCAGCATATATCTGATAATGGCGAAATGCTTTGCTTGGACGGAGAAGAAAAGATCCCTCCTCCCTCCCTTCCCTTTCTTTTTTCAATAGATTATTTATCTCCCTCTTTCTCGAACAAGCGCCCCGCACACTCTGTGGCTCCCTCTCTCTGTGCAATTTTCAAATTGATTTGGTTAGGTGGTGGGGATCGAGGTGTCAATGTGTCATACTTATTTATATGCATCATTATGGGTCGTGTATCACTGTATCATTACCGCACGTGGAAAAGTCTTTCGAATGTTGGCAGAGAGCTGCACCGTCCAGATTTTCAGAAGGTGAAATAGACTGCCAGTATTCTAAAAAAAAAATTAGACATTCCTTACTATGGTATCATCTTTTGCATAAATGATTTTGAAGTAAAAAAAGGGAAAAAGTAAATAAGAATAATATAAAAAATTAATATTATAATTAATGTGGGTAAGGAAAAGAGAAAATAACCGATGAAATAAATTTTCATGATCTTGTAAAAAAATATATAGATTGCTTTAGGTATTTGTATGTTTTTAAGAAAAAATAAAAATGCAACACATTAACTTTATTTTATATTTTTTTTAAATAATAATTAATTTTATATTAAATTTTCAGATCAAATAAGGAAAATAATGTTAAAAAACTAAACCAACTTATATTTTAAAATAAAATTTAAATATTAAATGACTTATCTTTTAACATAAGAAGTAATTAAACTTTCTGTTTTTATTAGTTTAACCAATTTTAAATACTATTATTGTAAGGAAACCCAATACATTACACAATATATGTAAATTTAAATTATTTTATTCACCAAGAAAAAAAAATCATGTTTATTTTTTAGAAACGTGATGTTTAGTATGTGATGAGATTTGGTTGAGCAATACCTGTGTCAAGTTAATCTACATAACACCTAGACTCACTAGTTTAATAACCATTTATACTGGGGGTATTGCTTTCGTCACACCGGCTATCCATGGAAGTACAACACTCAGGATAATATCAAACATTTTTAGCACTTGAAATTGGGCACACTCTTAACACTTCTGAATGACTTGAAGACTATGAATTACACTCTTTTGTGTGCGCATTGCATTGCGGGAACTCTTGTCATTATAAGGTCTTCAATGTAGGTTTCATAAATCTAGACTTCTTCATCTAGTCAATTGCATGAATGAAGTTTCAAGTTCATACTTCTCATTAGCTTTTGTAGTTGAATGAGGATAAGCCACCTGGGGAATGTACTTGAGACAGTGAAATGATCATAGGATATTTGATTATGACTAGACTCGCTTAATGAGATTTTTGGAAAAAAGAAGAAAAACATTTGCTTGGAGCTCAAGAGACATGTCTGGGGTGGACACCAATGTTATCCGTCATAACTTGGATGTTGACCCCAAGTTCCCAGCCATAAGACAGAGGATCATGGGGAAAGAAAGAGACGAGGCGGCTTGAGCAGGGGTGGAGGAACTCCTTCAAGCTGATTTCATTAAGAATGTCTTTTATCCAAAATGGTTATCAAATGTTGTATTAGTAAAAAAAACAAATGGTAAATGGAGAATGTGCGTTGATTTCACGGACATGAATAAAGCTTGTCCAAACGATTTTTATCCACTGTCTTCCATAGAATAGTTAGTAACGGCAACGGCTCGAAGCAATGTGATGAGTTTCTTAGACGCATTTTCTAGTTACAATCAGATAATGATGAATGAGAATGATCAAGAAAAGACATCTTTTATCACCTCGATCGGAATTTTTTGTTATAAGGTCATGCCTTTCGGGCTAAAAAGCGCGAGTGTAACTTTTCAACAAATGATTGATGAAATATTGAGGGGACAACTTTCCTGGAACGTTGAAGCCTATGTGGATGACATAGTGGTGAGAAGCGACTCAGTGGCACAGCATATGAGTGACCTGGAAGAAACTTTCAACACCTTGGACAAATACAAAATCAAGCAGAACTCGGAGTAATGCGTCTTTGGGGTTACTCGAGGAACATTTTTAGGCTTCATAGTGGGGCAAAGAGGAATCGAGGTTCATCCGGAGAAAACTCAGGCAATCCTCAATCTCCCCCAACCAAAGAGTATCAAGGATGTGCAAGCTCTAAATGGGAGGCTCACCGCTTTAAGCACATTCTGCTCCAAACTCCAGGAAAAGTCCATCCCATTCTTTAATCTTCTCCGGAAGAACAAGCAATTCCAGTGGGACTCAGAATGCGTAGAAGCTATTGAGCAAATAAAAAAGATGCTTCACGAGCTCCCAAAGCTTGGTGTTCCATCCCCGGGCCAAGATCTGATCTTGTACCTGTCAGTGTCAGAATGGGTTGTGGCGGCAGTCTTGGTAATGGAAGAAGCACGGAGAGAAATCCCTGTTTACTACTCTGGCAAAATTTTGACCTCCACCGAGACAAGATACACTAATATTGAAAAAGTTTTGTTTGCTCTTGTCATAGCTTCCAGAAAGTTAATGCCATATTTCTAGTCGCATCATATTACTGACCGGACCAACTGGCCTCTGAAGCAGATCACAAACAACCCGAACGCTTCCGGTAGAATGGTAAGCTGGATGGTTGAGCTTACATAGTTTGAAATTCACTATGTCCCATGAGTCGTAATAAAAGCACAAGCACTACGGATTTCATAACCGAAACAAGCTCCTTCCATGAGGAAGAACGGGAAGTGCCCTACAATGTATGGGTGGACGGCGCCCGGTGCAAGACAGGGGCACGAGTAGGGGTTGTGATCCAAACCCCCGGTGAAAGAAAGATGAGTTATGCTATGAGGCTGGAGTTTAAAGTAACTAATAATGAAGCGGAATACGAGGAATTAATATAAGGATTGGAAAAAGCCTTCGCCTTGGGAGCAACAGATTTGGAAATACAGTCTGATTCTTTGCTTGCAGCAAGACAAAGTGAGAACATCTTTGAAGCCAAAGAGGAAAAATTGAAGCACCACTTGACCAAAGTGCAGAGCCTAAGAGCAAAATTTTCAAAGTGCAACCTTCGGCACATCCCGAGGGAACAAAACTCAGAAGCTGATGCCCTTGCCAAATTGGCCAGTATTAGCGGAAGGAATACCGAAGGAAGTTTCACTACAGCTTAGAAGGTCCTCCGATATAGAAGATATTGATACAATGTCGGTGGAAGTAACCCTCCTAGAAGAATCATGGATGACTCCAATTGTCCAGTATATGCTGCCGGAGAATCCAAAAGATGCCAAAATACTAGAAAGAAGAGCAGCATCATTTTTCTTTGAAGATAATCAGCTTTACCAAAGATCCTTTGGAAGACCATCGTTGAAGTGCATAACAGTAGAGTAGGATTTGGAGCCCATTAAAGAGGTACGTGGTGGATTATGTGGAAATCACCAAGGAGAAAGGATGATAATGCACAACATCTTAAGGATGGACTACTTTTGGCCAACTATTTAGGAACTAAGTAAGAAACATGTTAGGGAATGTGTAAAATGCCAAGTGCATGGCCCAAGGATTAGAAACCCGCCCGTAGAAATGAAGTCTATAACTTCCCCGGTTCCCTTCGCAAAATGGGGATTGGATATTGTTGGCCCATTCCCGGAAGCCTCTCCCGGGAGATATAAGTTCATGTATGTAGCGGTCGACTACTTCACCAAATGGGCAGAAACTATGCCTTTGGTCAGTATAACCGAGCGGAAGACAGAGGAGTTTGTGTGGAAAAACATAATATGTCTTTTTGGACTGCCTAGGGTAATTATAACAGACAATGGTGCACAATTTAATTGCAAAAGCTTCCGGGAATTTTGTGAAGAATGAAAGATCGATCTGAGGTTCGCATCCATAGCACACCCTCAGGCGAATGGTCAGGTAGAGAACACCAACGGCCAAATTGTGAAAGCCCTCAAAAAGAGAGTTGGATGATAGAAAAGGAAAGTGGGTTGAAGTATTGCCTCGTTTTGTGGGCTAACAGAACAACCGAAAGGGGACCAACGGGGGAAACTCCATGTAGACTGACATACGGTCTAGAGGCGGTAGTTACTACTGAAATTATGCTTCCTTCAACAAGGATCAACAACTACAATGAAGAGGAAAATGAAGAAAGCATCAGAGACGAGTTGGACTTTTTGGAAGAGAAAATAACGATTACTGAGCTAAGAAATCAGAATGATAAGTTAAAAATCGAGCGTTACTTCAACAAGAAAGTAACGAAACAATCCTTTGCCCCTCGAGAGCTAGTGCTCCGAGAGTTGAAACTACCGACAAAATTACAATATAGGACCATATATTGTGGAACCTAGAACAGCCCGGGCGTCTTATAGACTCTGAGACATAGATGGAAGGGAATTGCCTCACTCTTGACATGCTAAATGTCTCAAAAAGTTCTATGTATAATCACACGTTTTGAAATCCGGGTATATAAAATCATATGCGATTGAATTTTTTTAAAAAAGATTTATGATATGGCAGTTCCAATTCAAAAAATATATTCGATGATCTCACCGTCAATGCAATGATAGAGTGTATTAAATTGACGGTCTCACCATTAGTATGATGGTAGAGTGTATTCGTCCGACGATCTCACCATTAGCATGATGGTAGAGTATATTCATCCGACGATCTCACCATTAGTATGATGGTGGAGTGTATTAAATCGATGATCTCACCATTAGTATGATGGTAGAGTGTATTAAACCAATGATCTCACCATTATTAGTATAATGGTAGAGTGTATTGGCAAGACAGTTTTACTACCCGAAAGGCAGTAAGGTATTTGAACAAAAGGAACAAAAAAAAACAAAAGCAATACAAATTATTTGAGAACACAGAACTTTTATTTTATAAGCGTAAGTCATTACAAACTTTTGGGAAGTCCGGTCACTCCGGACATGCCCAAAAGGGTCTGATAGATTTCCACAGAAACATTACAAAAAGAGGTGGCCATCACCCTACCGATACAAAAGTAAAAAACTAAACTAAAAAGATAGACTATTTATGATGTAGGCTGATCAGGTTTTGGCTTCTACTGCCTTGGAGTCAAAGTGCTCCCCTCGGAACCCTCCTTCTCTTCGTTGACTTGAGCAAGGGCACCAGTAGGAGCTTGCAGGTTGACCGATCCCAGAAAATACGGAGCAAAACATGTGTTGCCCGCAGGACGGCTGAACCTCCCGAGCTCCTCGTGGTACCCGGTAGCCTGAGCAAGAGCCTCAAACTCAAGACTATCGTACAGACTCTCGTCCAGAGGCTCCTGCTTCCCAGAGTAAAACTCCGACACAATCCGCTGGCACTTCCCGACAAATTTTTAGCACTGGGAGGAGACCATTTCCTCTAGGAAAGAGATGATCCGGTCTTTCTCCTATAGCTCTGCCTGCATGCCCCTATATCTCACAATCTGGCCCTCCATAGACATGCAAGACTGGGGTACCGGTCCCTCTTGGACTTGAAGGTAATATTCGAGGTCTTCAGGCTAGCAACCTTATTTGCCCTAAAGTCGGAGGCACCGGTAGCCTCTATTGAGGGGCCCGGTCTCTCTGCGTATTTGACAAAAAAACTTACACTTAGCAAGGAAACATAAAAGAGATGTATGACAAAAAAGAGAAAGCAAAAAACAAAACTTAGAAGCAAGTTCTTTTTCTTTTGCCTTGAGCCTTTCCTCTGTCTTCTTAGCTTCGGCTTGCAGGTCATTGTATTTAACTTGGAATTCCTGCAGCATTTGAAGTTTTTCCTCCGATTCATTTTTTAGGTAGTCAGCTCCAGCTCAAGACCCTCCACAGTAGCACGAAGATCGTCTGCATCCGTCTTAGCCTCAGAAAATTCCTCCCGGAGAACCCTCTTCTCATCATTAAAAGTGGCCTAGGCTGTGTTGAGGGCATGTTCCCGAGAGACAGATAGTTCCTCCCGGAGCACAAACTTCTCCTCTTCAAATTCAGACCAGGCCCTCTCTAGTTCAGCCCGGACTTCATTGACAATTCTCTCCCGGAGAGTATAGGAGGATTCTTGCTAAAGAGTAGACTTTTCCATTTCTCATTGCACTCGGACTTTCCCCATCTCTAATTGGTACTCGTCCGCCTGTTTTTTTATAGCATTAATCTTCTCCATGCGTGTAGCACCCAATTTGTTTCTGGTGGATAGACTAGAAATTCAGCAGTTGAGACTTATATTTCACGACCCGTGCTGTAACGAGATCAAGATCTCAAACATTTTGGACGGCCTGCGTCTCAGTACACTGGGTCATGGCGACAACCTAACAAACAAGAGTAAGTGAGAAGCACCAAAAGGAGGAAACTAGGACAAAAGTAATAGAACAAAGCAAAAGACCAGACATGCGCCAATGCCTGCCATAGTTTGTTAAAAGCATCTTGGCCTGACAGCGAGTGGAGTACAACTAAGTCGGCTCCACTCTCTTCAATGTGGAGTCTCTCCTTTGTAGGTGTAGACCGGGAAGAAGGGGCGAATATTCCGTCGGCATTACCGGTAAGCTGGACCACGGTTTTCTGCAGGTCTTTATAGTTTCCCCTCGACTAGTGCAACTCGAGGGACGGGCTCACCCTGGTGGTAGCACCAGTCCTCTTTCCAGGAAAGACCACACAACAGTGGGTCACACTGCGGAGGTGGGGAAGAGAGGCCTCTCGGTCTATCTTCACCGTGTTTACTCCTCGTTTCCGAGAAGGGTAGCATAGCTTGGGACGAAGAACCGACCTCCGGTTTCGGGATTCGGCCCCCAGAATTGACGGAGGAGTCCAAAGAGAATTCATCTTAAGCTCCTCTCTCTACTATTCCCTTCCCATTTCAGGGGGGAGTCTTGGTCACGGTCTTTTTTCTCAGTAAGGCACCTTCATCGATGGACACCCCAGCTGCAGGACGACATACCTTTACCGGTTTAGGCTTCTCGACGGTAGCATCCATGGTACCACTCGCTATACGCAAAATGAGTAATATAAGAAACTAGTAACCGGTAACTATAAACAAATAACATGAAACATAAGAGCACAAATAGTCATGTAGGTCAAGAAACAAGGACGTAATGGTGGGTTGAATCCACACGTATTTTGTCCCCGCCCGGACTACGGGCATAAGTAGTCTCAGAAGAAGTACATGTTCCATTAAGGGAGGAGGTAACGGGAGAACCGGTAGGATTTGCAACGGTACCGGTAACAGTCTCTCCTCTTTTCACCAGTTTAAACTTTTGCCCCTCTAATTTCTTTTGTCCTTCGAGAGCCTTTCTTTTGATACCAGTGGGACTTCAATCATTGCTTCGAGTCGGGGAAGCACTGGAAGTCGAAGGCAGGGCCTTTTTATCGTCAACATTGCAGAAGTTTACGAGCTCCCACTTATAGCGAAGGCATAGTTTTGAGCCTGAGAGTGGGAAGTCTACAAGAAGCGCAGATCAATAACAACAAAACAACAAACAGACAAGGGAAGTTATGCGTAAAGAGACATACAGTTAATACTATTCCGGGTGTCAGCCAGTCTCTCCCTGGTTAGGAAGCTGGTGATCAGGAACAATCTCTGTGAGCTCAATTTTTTTAGAACGTCGCCTATGTCAGATGCGTTGTCCGTTGGGGAATAAGGAGCGGTCAGTTGCCCCTTCACCAAGTCTCCTACGTGGGCAACCCCAATGAATCTCCCGGGTGGTGGATAAATCACAAACCAGTTGAAAAACCAGCTATTCTCCAACGTTACGCATTTGAAGAATGTGCAACTGGTCGCCACCAGGACAGATATGTCCTGCTTGGTAGCAGAAGAATTCACCCGGGTCCTAAAGAAGTTCACGAACTCCCGAGCATCTAGTGTAATACCATTCTCCGCGTAGACAACCAGGTACGCGTGTAGGCAGCCTAGTGCGTTTGTGTTCAGGTGAGCAAGCATACACCAGTGGCACGATAAAAGCCCAAGAATAAAAGGGTGGGGAAGGATGCACAACCCAAGAGTGAAACATTCGCGGTTCACCACGAACCCTAGCCTAAAATGGTCGAAGTAGTGCACCGTCGGTGCTGAAACATGGATCTTCGTCCCTAGTGGGACTAGGACACCCTTCATTACCTTTTTCACGTCTTCGATGGTGAGGCTTGAACCGATGCCTCGTCGACACTCTTGGCCTCCTTCTGTGATCGGATTAGCAACGACGTCCTGAACACAACCTTCACCGTCGACATACACAATGGGAGTCACAGGAGCCATGGCGGAAGTAGTGGGATTTCTAGACTCCATGAAAGAAATGATGAGCTAGCGAAAATTTAGGGCTCGACACAAGAGAGAGAAGATGAGAGCAAGAAAGCGTGGAAACAAGAGGTAGAATTTTGAATGTGAAGTAAAGTGGAAGGCAGAAAGAAGGAGAGTGGATTGCTTTAAATAGGCCGTGAGGAGGCGTGCTCTGTCAAAAGCAATCATAACCTGTGCCCGCAGCTGCGTCAAACTAGTTATAGCTTCGGAAGACGAGGAGACAAAGGCTAGTAAAAGTACGCTATTGAAATACCTCCAACGACCGAAAATATTCAAAAATGAAGAGTTAAAGACCTTTCCCTTTAAATTCTTTAAAATGAAATATCTTGTGGGACTAGGGAGGACGGAGCAAAAAACACAAGAAACAATAGCTTACATGAAAAGAAGATCTTCCCTTGGAGCCAAGGAAAGATCTTGTGGGACAGATGAAGTTGGGCACTACCGGGCAGAACAACTAGGCTGCTACCGAGAACAATAAGAAGGCTCCCTACAGGTGGAAATATGTAAGATGCTATCAGACGTGGTACAAAGGCGCTCTTACCGGTGGCAATAAGAAGGGATCCCCATAGACACTCTTACCGGTGATAATAAATATAGGCCCTTACTAATAGTTCTAAAGTAAGTAGACCGCTCGTAGTCAAATGAGACCGGATAATAAGAGAATAAACTATAAGAGAGCCTCATGTATTATAGAACATTCCAGAATAGTGGTGGGCCCACAATCGTACAGAGGCAGTTAGGCTTCATGGCAATTCTATAAATAGGGACCATAAGCTGTGTAAAAGACTCACACTCACATTAATACACTGAGATTGTTGTTTCCTTGCTTGTTGTCTTGAGATTGCTGAGAGAGAGGAGAGACCATCGCAATTTCACATTTCTTCCTTGATTACTTTTTTTCTCAGCCACGACCAGGCCCTTAAAGCTGTTTGCTAGGTCATTGGCATTATTTTCAGCTATGTTCGATTTCAAGAAGTCATGGAGCATACCAGCTAGTTCTCCATATGTCTTTGGTGCCTTTGTTGCTATCTTTCCAGCAAGTCATTTGTTATACTCCTTCATCGATTCTCCTTTTTGCTACTTTATGTCCATCAGCGCTATTGTATCCTTCTTGACTTTCTTGCTAGCAGCGAAGTACTTCTGGAATTCCTCAATTAGTTGTTTGAAGCTTGAGATGGATTGAGGAGGCCTTGTGGAGATCTAGCCCAATGCTCTCTGGGAGAGCGTTCCTGGAAACAAGTTGCACAGGGAGAGGGAGCTAATCCCCTGTGTGTTCATGGTGAACATGAACTTTTTGATATACTAGGCAAGGTCCCCTATTCCATCATATTTCTCTATCGATGGGGCGACAAAGCAGGAAAGGAGCTTGGCCTTTCTTATTTTCTCCGAGAAAGGATAAAGACTCAGGTCGATGGAGTCTTCTTCTTCCATTTCCTCTTCGATTGTTATTGGAGTCTCCCTCTGCTCTTCTTTCTTCCATTGCTCCCTTATGAATCCTTACCTTTCAATAATTTGATAGCTTCAACCATTTCTTCCCACTTCTTCTAGTAATCTTCATCTTTCTGCACCAGCTTTTGCCGTAAAAGTGCATTCCCTTTAATGATCCTTTCATTGATCGCTCTGCTCATCCCCTTCAGCATCTCCTCCAGATCTCTCTTGGAGTTCAAGTCAGAAGCTTCGGCATTAGCTTCCGGTGCTCTTCTCGTTCTTGGAGCCATTCTACACCTAAAACCTGTAAAAACGTAGTTTCTTTCCTCAGATTCTAAAGTTTCATTACTACGAGAATCTTACTCTTATCATGCTGGATTCATGGTTGCTAGATCTGAGTTGTTCATTTCCCACATATGACACCAAATGAAAAGGTTGTTAACCTTTCCCAAATAATCTACATTACCTAACTCTCTTCGATCCTTGACTCTCACTAGTATTTTCATCGAATTACCCGGTTCGCTGGGTTATATCGAACTTAGGGAGAGAAACTATAATGAAAGCAAGGAATCGAGATAAGATAATGCTCAAGTATTGATAGCGTGATCATTTCCTATGGGGGTGAACCTCTATTTATAGTTTTTCTTTACAATTCCTTGCATTGCCAGCCTGTCAGCCTATTTATTTGCCAGGATGTCATTCTGTTATTATAAAACTACAAAGTTTTTGAAAGTGCGTCTGGTCACATGTGATAGTTCACTATTTATGCATCATTTCATTTAAACGACCGGTCACAGATTCCCAGTTGCCTATTTATGCTTATTCCTTGCTATCCGACCGGGCACATTTGCCCGGTCGCTATCTATACTTTATTTCTTGCTATGTGATTGGTCGTTGGTGCCCGGTCACTTATCTTTGTAATCTAAACAGTAACGATTCCCTAGCCCTTTCTTGGTCTCCTGGTTGGTCTTGTTTCCCCTCTTCAATTTAATTTTTATTTTGCAGTTTAAATTCAAGAATTATATGGATCGTTTTGGATTAAAGGTTATTCTTTGTGCTATTTGATTAATCTCGCGAATTAATTGAATTGCTTTGTGAATCCTTTTACAAACTGATCCGTAACTATTAGGAAGATATTTTTAATTTAAAAATCTATGGAGAATTAAATCGGATAGATTAGGTTTTCCTTTAGATGCTTAGAATTGTTTGATCATAATCCACCTATTAATGTTTGCTTGATTCTAGATTAGAATTCACAAGTTATGTTAGGTGAGCTTTTCGGTGGCTAGGATTTAGTCTTGAAAAGAAAATTTAAAGAATTCGCCAATCCATATCTCGAATTGAACTGTAGAATTTACTAAATCTATCCAGGGAGAAACAACATGAACCCAGGGTTCCGCTTTAACTGTTTAATTTAATCACTTCTATTTCTTTACATTTACTTGTTTTCTCATTAGTTTAATTTATAAAACAACAAGAATAACCCTCTTAATTTCCTGTTTCTAAGATCAGACTTCTTCTTACCAAGTACCCTGGTTACTTAATTACATTACTACTACGACTGGGATTTTCTACAACTCATAGGTTTTTGATTTACTAGTTTTGTAGGTATAATCTTAGTATTTAGTAGGTCAAAAAATCTTATTTGCAAAATGGCGCCATCGTTGGGGACTTGGCATTTGTCTAGTCCTTAACTTTGGTGATCAATTGTTGTTGTTTTATTCTCTTTTATTTAGTCTTCTTGTTTTTATTTTATTTAAATTTTATTACTTAGTTCGTTTTTTATTTTTGGTTATATTGTTATTTTTTATATTATTTCTCCCTTATTATTTTAGTACTAATTCTCTTTGTTTTGTGGTTGTTTCTTTTTCTCACCATTTGTAATAAGTTGATGATACACACACGCTCCAAATCAGAATCTTCACTCAGTTAGGATAAGATTTTGGATCTAGGGATCGAGCGTACCTTACATCTAGCTCAACGCGAGCAAAGATTTCAAATACGATTAGAGATGGTGGCTCCATCAAATGGTGCACAGGCAATTAGGTAGTTCAATCGACATGAGGTTGTACCAAGAAGAAGTCTGGTAGTCTTTCCTGTGCTCACACCTGCACTTACTGAGAAGTGGCAGGGTCAGAAGCCATTTCACCAATCTAAGGTTGTTCGGGAGCTACCTGATGGCACCTTCGACGGCACCAACCTCAATGATGCCCTAGATCATGTTAATTGATTTCTCATTCATATTGATCAGATTGGGTGTTCTGAATGTCTTTTGGAGTATGTTCAGTTGAGTCTTTTCCCTAATACCTTACCTAGTAAGGCTATCAATTGGTTTTATCATCTTCCTTCTAGCATCATCATGACATGGTAGCAGATGAGTACCAGGTTCTATGATAATATTATCATATTTCTAGAACTATGGACTTGGTAGTTGCTTTGCTTGCATTCAAACAGACAAGAGCTGAGACGATATGTGGGGTATGGGACATTCAAGGAGGTGCTTCGCCAGTGCCCACACCATGGCCAAGACATGACCTGCATTGCCATGACGTTCTTAAACGGGCTCCACTACATTCACAAAGCTGAGGTAAGATCTGCTCTTGGAGGTGATATCCTCAATAGATCTGGCACCGACTTCATGGCAGCCATGGAGACTTATATTGAGGAGGTTTGCCACTGGGGATCGGAGGGTAGTAAAACTATGACTGTTAGGGCTAAGGGTGTGCAGAAATTGGATCCTTGGATGGCACAAATGGAGGAGACCCAGGCACAGCAGACTACTTTGGTAAGTTCACTGGTTAAAAGTTTTGATGATTTTATGATTAATCAACAACTAGTGCAGTAGGTCAATAGGATAGCTACCTCATCAGACCCATTTTGTTGTCAGTGTGGGGGCGCTCATGCTTTTGAAATGTGCCCACAATTGAAGAAGATGAGGCAAGCTGAAGAAGCACACTTTATAAGACAGGGGAGTTACTAACAACCTTGGAATAGATATCAGCATCCAAATCTCAAGTATGGTAATCCCAACAATGCTTTAAATTCTAACCTTTTGCTGGACAATCAGCAGGGACCACTTGGGTTCCCTTGACTTTCTTACAATCAAGCTCGCCCGCAGGGTCAGTTTCAGCAGGGCCAAAGTTCATATCAGCCACCTCCAATGGGTATTGTTCGGGATTTAGTAGTTGGGGTGAACCGTTTCATTTTTCCAGTAAACTTTGTTGCTTTAGACATGGATGATGATGTTGAGGTTCCTCTTATTTTGGGTTAACTTTTGAGTACTGCTAAAGCTTTTATTGATGTTCACGATGGTAAGATCACTTTGCGGTATGAGAACGAAAAGATTGAGTTTGACATGAAGAAGATGATGAGGTCAACTTCCAATTTTGCTCTTTTGTGATGTTGATAAGTTTAATTAATGATGATGGGGAAGAGTGTGATCTGTTAGATGATGAGAACATTTATTCTTTTCCTTCTTCCCCACTTGCTAATGTTGAGCCATCAGAGAAAGTGCTTTTACTTATGTGGAAGAGAAGACGGTCAATCTTGAGGTCAATGCAGCACTTGCTCATCTAGAGAGAGAAATGGCTGATTTTCAAGCTTATCAACCTCAGTGGAGAGGCTTAATAGAGAGATTCACAAAACCCATTCCTTCTGTAGAGCAGCCACCTGAACTTGAGCTTAAGGATCTCCCTTCTAACCTTAAATATTCTTTTTTGCTGATAATAATTGTTTGGCTGTCATTATTTCTTCTTCTTTAACATATGGGCAGGAGAGTAGGTTTCTTGAGGTCTTAAGAAGGCACAAGAGAGCAATTGGGTGGACTCTAGCTGACATCAAAGGCATTGCCCTGACCTTCTGTACACATCACATCTATATGGAGGAGGATTACAAGCCTGTCAGATAGCCCCAGCATCGGCTCAACCTTAACATGAAGGAAGTTATCAAGAAAGAGGTATTGAAGCTCTGGATGCCGGGATCATTTACCCCATATCTGATAGTACATGGGTGAGTTCAGTACAGGTAGTTCCAAAGAAAAGGGGTTTTGAAGTTCTGAACAACAAAGGTGAGTCTATTCCTCATAGAAAGATCACTGGATGGTGTAAATGTATTGAATAGGCGCTTGAACTCTACTACCAGGAAATATCATTTCCCTCTCCCTTTTATTGGTCTAATGCTTGAGAGGTTGGGGGCAGGAATATTATTGCTTTTAGATGGTTTTCAAGGTACTTTCGGATTCATATTGCTCTTGGGGACCAGGACAAGACCACATTCACTTGTCCATATGGTACCTTTACGCATAGAAGAATGCCCTTCGAACTGTGCAATGCCCCTGCCACCTTTCAGCGTTGTATACAGGCGATCTTTGATGACTTCATCGAGTAGATCATTAGGTATTTATGGATAACTTTTCTATTTATGGCTCTAGCTTTGATGTTTATTTGGCATAGCTTGACTTGATCCTAGGCCGAGTGAGGATACCAATCTGGTTCTCAACTTGGAGAAATGTCACTTTATGGTCAAGGATGGGGATTGTGCTAGGCCACAAAGTTTCTGCTAAAGGGATTGAGGTTGACCAAGCAAAGGTGGAGGTAATTGAGAAGTTTCTAGCACCTCCTTGTGTGAAAGAGGTAAGAGCTTTCTTAAGGCATGCATGTTTTTATTGACGGTTTATTCAGGATTTTCCTAAGATTACAAAACCGTTTACTAATTTCTTCTGAAAGATGCCCATTTTGTTTTCTAAAGATTGTTTTTCAACTTTTAATTTCATTAAGTAAAACTGGTAATTGCACTCATTGTTATTTCCTGACTAGTTATTACCTTTTGAGATTATGTGTGATGCCAGCGATTATGCAGTGAGGGCAGCTCTGTGCCAAAGGAAAGACAAAATTCTCAGGGTAATTGCTTATGCAAGAAAAACTCTTAATGTGCCGAGAGGAACTACATGACCAATGAAAGGAGCTTCTGGTTGTGGTATTTTCCATAGACAAGTTTAGGTCTTATCTTTGGGAAAGTAAAGTAATTATTTATATTGACCACAATACTCTTAGATATTTGTTTTCTAAGAAAGAGGCAATCCTCATTTGCTTCATTGGATTCTTTTGTTACAAGAATTTGACATTGAAGTGAGGGATAAGAGTAGAAAACTAAATGTCATGGCTAACCATCTTTCTCAGTTGGTAGTTCTTGATGATGGGGTTCCTATTAATGAATTATTTTCTGATGAAACTTTCTTTATTTTGTAGAAAGTGTAAGAGTCATGGTATGATGACCTGTCTAATTATCTTGTTTCTAGAATGGTACCTCATGATTTATCTTATGCTCAAAAGAAGAAATTTTTATCTGATTCTAAGCATTTTATCCGGGAAGACCCTTATCTTCTTTGAGTTTGTGCAGATGGTCTAATTTGTAGGTGTCTTCTAGATGATGAGGTTCTAGTGTCATTGAGTTCTGCCATTCCATAGAGGCTGGAGGTCACCATGGTTCTTAGTGTGATAGTTGTCAAAGGATGGGCAACACCACGAGACGGCACGAGATGCCTCAACATGGTATTATTGAAATTGAATTGTTTTACTATTGGGGTATATATTTCATGGGCCATTTTCATTCTTCTCAGGGTTACCAGTACATTTTTGTGGCCGTTGACTATGTGTTAAAATGGGCGAAGGCTATTCTACGTTAGAAGGCTGATTCTAAAATTGTGGTTAAGTTTCTCAAGAAGCACATCTTCACTTGTTTTGGAGTTCCTATGGCCATTATCAGTGATGGAGGATCACATTTCTGTAATCATTCCTTTGATGCCCTGGTATGGAGTATGTCACAAAGTTGCCCTTGCTTACCATCCAGATACAAATGGACAAGCTGAAGTGTCCAATCGAGAGCTCAAGTGGATTATCCAAAAAGAGTCAGTTCTTCAAGAAAATATTGGTCTCAGAAGCTTGATGACGCTTTATGGCCTATAGGACTGCTTTAAGACACCCAATGGGATGTCTCCCTTAAAGCTCATCTATGGCAAAGCTTTCCATCTCCTAGTAGAATTAAAGCATAAGGTTTATTGGGCATTAAGGCCCTTAATTATGATTTGAAAGCCACTAGTGAGAGGAGGAAATTTCAACTCTCCCAACTTGGGAATGAGAACTGGTAACAAGTGTATGACAGTTCTCAGATTTACAAAGAGCGCACAAGGAAAATTCATGATCAAATGATCACAAAAGAGAGTTCAATGTGGGTGATTTGGTGCTGCTCTATAACTCGAGACTCTAACTCTTTCCCGGGAAGTTGAAATCCCATTGGGCTAGACCTTTTAGAGTGGTTGGTGTCACTTTCTATGGTGCTTATGAATTACAAAATAATAAAGGGGAAGTTTCAAGGTTAACGGGGCTTGTCTGAAGAAATATCTTGGAGCTGATGAGGAACCACTTGCAGCAGTAGTGGTGGCTTTTGTTGATGATTCATCTGATGCAGCATCGACCCCTGTGGGGATGTGACACGGAAGGAAAAAAGAAAATTCCTTGGAGACTTCGACATAAATTCAAGAAGCTCCGTTATCTCACTTTGGAATGTTGTGATATTCCAACCACACTTCCTCTTCTAACCAGTAAGCTTGGGAAGTCCAGCCAGGGACATTAAATCTTGGCAACTTAATGGGAGGCAACCCATTGGTTTCTTATCTCTTTTCAATATATTGTTGGTTATTTTCTTTCTTTCCATTTTATTTTACTTTTTTTCTTATTTGAGCTATCGTTCTTTTTCTGCTTATGTCTTCATGTGGTTACCGCTTTAGTTCTTCTGGCTATATAGGTTATTATTTCAGGAATATTAATATTCAACTCATAGCTAAACTCAAGTGTGGGGGAGCTTCTACTGCAGCTACTCTACGAACTCTGGGGAGTACTCTTTTTATGTTATGCTTATGCAATTTTTTAATACTTCCTTATGTTCTACACTTTGTAAATTTCTCCTTTGGATTGCATGCTTCTATAAATTACTTCTCTCTATGCAATGAGGGCATTGCTCTAGTCTGAGTGTGGGGGAGGATTTACTCCATTGCAACTTGTTTTTCTTACATTCGTTTGAGTGTTGTAAGTGGTGTGGTGGTAAGCAGGTGGGAGCCATAGAGAAAGTTTTGTAGGTTAACAGAACATGGGGGGTACAAAATTTTCAACTGTTAGTGGTGCTTAATAGTTTTTTTGAAGTCTTTGTTCACTAATGCTAATGAGTTTGAGAGTATTTACCATCTGAATTTTGTTTTTAACTTTGAGCCTTTGAATGAATTAGAAAGTATGATGGAAAATTACAAAAGCAAGGTACTCCGCTGATCCATAAAGGCAAAAAATTTAATCCAAAACAGGGCTTGCCACTGTTATTAAGTCCTTTGGTGTGCTTTATCACCTAGCTACCTAAGGTTCTCTAAATCTGGGATAGTTGGCCCAAAGCCACTACAATGGTAGAGAGTAAAGTCTTGAGGTGAAAGAACAAGGAAAACAATGAACTCAATTGAAGTATTCTTGCATTTTCTGAGTTGAAATGTTAATATTAACTTTGATCAAATGGATCATGAGTACGTGACATTGAAAGGTATAATGGAATATGATTTTACTTTATGCCCCTTGCTATTCAAAGGAATGTGAATGAGTCTCTGGTGGATTGGCTCAAAGTAAAAGCTAAATTCTTATGGTTTTGTTCTTTTTATGCTTTTGAATGACTTCTAGTATTGTGTTTTGAGATTACAGTTGAAAGATTGAATACCCCTTGATCTGAAATACTTGCATAATCTTCTTTTGTGCTTTTCTTCTTTGGTTGTTCTCTATTTCCTTTGGTTGAGCTGGTGAAAGGAGAAAATACCTTTATCTATCTTTTTTGATGTTTATCACTTAGGACTCGATCTAAGAGGAATTGGGCAAGTTTTGAATCAAAAGAGCACAAGTCATACACATGTCCGGACCACCATTGGACCCAACTCACTTGGACACGTGTTCCATGTCCGTCCCTTGACCTGGATGGAAGTCCGGATGGCCCAGAATGCTGTCTTTTGAATCTCTCACGTGTCCGGACATTGTGTCCGACCCTGTGGGATGCTCCCAGAAGGACAATAATATTTACGACCACGAGTGTGGCGCGGAGAATTCCTTACATATTTTCATCCAGCCAAGGTGTTTCGGCTCATTGACCCGGACAGGTGGTTCAGACATCTCACAATTCCAAAAAATCTCGCATGACGCTCTGAATCATGTCCGGCTCTGCTACCCGGACACCTCAACTAGACATGTGTATTTTATGTCCATATTTTCTATTTAAATGTAGCGAAGCAAGGCAAATAGATATAATCTCAGACAACAAAAATACAGCCGCGCTTTGTTTTCTTCTCCTGGCTGCATCGTGCAACCCTAGACCATGGTTACAAGGGGATATCGTTCACCAGTTTTATCACTGCTCAACCTTTTGCCCTGCTGATTCCAGTACTAGATAGACATACAATTCGGGAGTTCTTTCTTTTCTCTAGGATGAATTCTGAATTTGTTTCCTCTGTCAATTCTTCAATATGTCTACTAAGAGGATTTAACTCTGGGGAATGGTTTATAATCTGGATGTGATTTAGTTTTGTATTTAGCATTTTAAATTCAAGAATTTTATATGGATTGTTTTGGATTAAAGGTTATTATTTGCGCTATTTGATTAATCTCATGAATTAATTGAATTGCCTTGTGAATCCTTCTACAACTGATCAGTAAGTATTAGGAAGGTCTTTTTAATCTAAAAATATGTGGATAATTAAATCGGATAGATTAGGTTTCCTTCAAATGCTTAGAATTCTTTGAGTGTAATCCACATTTGTGTTTTCTTGATTCTAGATTATAATTCACAGTTCTGTTAGGTAAGCTTTTCGGTGGCTAGGATTTGGTTTTGAAAAGAAAATTAAAGAATTCACCAACCCATATCTAGAAGTGAACTATAGAATTTCCTAAATCTATCCAAGGAGAAACAACCTGAACCCAGGGTTCCACCTAAACTATTTAATTTAATCACTTTTATTTCATTGCATTTACTTGTTTTCTCATTAGATTAATTACAAAACAACATGAACAACCCCCCTTAATTTCTTGTTTTCTAGGATTAGACTTTTCTTTACCAAGTCCCTTGGTTTGATACCTGGTTACTTAATTACATTACTACTATGACCCGGTTTTATGAAACCCGTAGGCTTTGAGTTACTAGTTTTCTAGGTTTATTCTTAGTATTTAGTAGGTCAAAAATCTTGTTTGCAGAAAGCACCGGCTCAAACCTATTCGACACAAAAACGTTACGTTCGGAAAGTCTACCTAAAGACTTTAAAGATGGACAACAGTCCGGGAGGCAACCCATTGTTATTAGCATTTTGAAGTATGCTTTTGTTTGCAATGTACTTAGATTTTTTTCACAAAATTTCTATTAACTTTGTTATGCTTTTGTTTTGTTCTCCTTAGTTGAGTTTTGCAGAAGAAAAAAAACTGACAAGCTGCATTTCTGGCCATGTCCGGACATGCGTCCAAACATGGAAGTCCAAACAAGGTGCGAGAGCAAGAAGTTAGAAGTTTACGTCCGGACTTGATAGTCCGGACAGAGTGCGAAGAGGAGTGACCAGATGCAATCATGTAGCAACATCGTCCGTACAGCTAGTCTGGACACAATATGAAAGGAAAATTCTAAGAGACATATGGACATGATGGTATGGACAGACCAAAATTTATGTTTTGTTGTTTTTCTTTTACTTTTCATTGTTGTTTTCTTTTATGATCATATAAATACTCGATAATTTCTTTTTCGTAATTAATCTTAGTATTTGTTATTTTCCTTTACTTAGAAGTGGCGGTAGTACGTGTGTGCCTAATGCAATACTTTTAACGTTTTGTGTTATTTTATTAGTGTGTCAGGTGTTTATTACATTGCCAAGGCATGACACTTGCCTGATTTCAAGTGTGAGGAAATTCTGCAACCACGGTTAGACTCAAGTGTTTCCCTTCCCTCATCCATACATTATCAGAGGAGTTTTAGTTTCTCTCTATATTATTCGTGTTCAGCGTGTGATTTCTCTTAAATTTTTTTGTCCGTATGTAGTGAATAAATTCTTAAGAAGCCAGACATATTCTGAAAGGTCTTCTTTGCTTATTTTTATTTTGTGAACAAGGAGGACATATATTGATGCTCTTAAGTGTGAGGAAGTGAGACATTTCCTTGATATATGCCAGTAGTACTTAATGTCACACTGCTAAAAATGTAGAATTTATGGTGATGGTGATTGTGGAAGTTTTGAAATGAGCATGATGACATGCTCAAAAATCTTTTTGCTCAAAGTTGTCTGATTGTATCATTTTTCTTAAATAATTTATGTTTTCACTAACATTTGGTGGTTTAAGTGATTTTGGAAATTGGATGAGTTAGCTTAGACATTGGAAAAGATACTAATCCTTGTAATGCAAGGATAAGGCAAGGTATTCCTATCATCATAATGAGTTTTTTGAACCAAAACAGACCTATTTATTCGGTTATTAAGTCCTTATGGTGTTTTGTCACCCATTTACCTAAGATCTTGTTATATGTAATAGAAGGCCTAACACCGTTACAGGGATGTAGAGAAAAAGTCTGGGGAATGAAATATATGTGTAAAACTAAAAAAAATATTGACAAAATAAAAAGCTTTTAAATTGCGATTTTATGCTATGATCATGAGTGTGTGGTGTTGAAATGTATTATAGAATAAGGCATTACTTCACAACCACTTTTCATCTAACGGGGTAAATGGAATGAAATTGGTGGAAGGTCCCAAGCAGATTTATTTTCAACTTCCATAAACTAACTTTGACATGCTTTTATTAAAATTATTTCTTTCCACTGTTTGTGAAAATTGATAGCTAAGAGCAAGTTGATTTTCTAATTGTCATTTTCTTGTTTTCCTTCTACTTTTGTTTGACCTCTGAGTCGATATTACGGTTTCAGAGATAGATATATTCTTTATTTGCTCAAGGACAAGAAAAAGCTAAGTGTGATGAAGTTTGATAAGTGCAAATTTTATATACAATTGAGGGTTTAATTTACCTATTTTTTTGCATTGAGTTAGGATAGGTTTCCCGTTTATCATGTGATTTTCCTATGTTTATGATTTTATAAGAACTAATGCAATTTATGTGTCAAATGTAGGAATCCTTGGTAAAGCATTCTACCTATTTACAGGAAGCGTTTGAGAAAGTTTAAGCATTCCAACTCCTCTTTTACAGCATAACTTTTATTACACACCTCAACTTACCAAAAACCTTCTCTTTGTTCATAAGTTTGATCTGACAATAATGTATACTTTTGAGTTTTTTTACCCCTCCTTTTTCTATATCAAGGACAAACTCAAAGGGAAGGTTCTAGCCAAGGAGGACTTAAATAAGGGATATATCAATTAAACCTTCAGCCATCCACTCTCAACACTCATACCATTCCCAAGGCCCATGCCACATACAAAGCAGCTTCAAATACTTGGCATCATTGTGTAAGACATCTATTTTCAAGGATAACTAGACTCACCATAAATAATTTCAGTACCATGTACTAGCATTTCTTTAAACTTAAAAAATTGTGAAGGTTGTTTTAAAGGGGAAATGTATTCTTTCCCTCATCCGGGAGGCATACTGTTTATTCTAAACCTTTGAGCTTTTGTTTGTTGATGTTGGGGTCCAGTCCCTGTTTTGACCTTAAATGGTGGTAAATTCTATCTATGTTGAGCATTTTCTAAGTTCACTTGGATATATGTGTACCTTTGAAGTGAAGTGTTACTAAAGTGTTTCAGGACTTTATGGCCTATGTCTCTACTAAGTTACAAGCTACTATTCAAGTTGTTCAAAGTGATGGAGGAGAAGAATTTTCAGCCTTTATCTAAATTTTTGACAGAAAAGGGCATTACTCACAGGTATCCTGTCCCTATTATCATGCCCAAAATGGGACAGTTGAGACACGACATAGAAGGATAGTGGATAAAGGGTTGGTCCTATTAGCCCATGCCAAGCTACCATATGAATTTGAGGGAATCCTTCACTGTTGTGGTCTGTCTGATATATAGA
The DNA here is from genome assembly GCA_023374045.1 of Limonium bicolor. Classification (NCBI taxonomy): domain Eukaryota; kingdom Viridiplantae; phylum Streptophyta; class Magnoliopsida; order Caryophyllales; family Plumbaginaceae; genus Limonium; species Limonium bicolor. The sequence continues at coordinate 150,731,488 of CM041780.1, forward strand.
AACCCCCTCTAGTGCTCTAACATTAAGTCTCCACTTGAGGTTCTTTTTTGGCAGGCTCTTGACTATATAATTATGAAGGTGTTTGGTTGTGTGTTGTTGGCCAAACCTTAGGGTGCGTTCATTTGCAACATTAATCCTTAAAATTCACTTTAAGATGCATTAAACATAACAGTCTGATTAGACAGATCGGTGAATTACAACAACGTTTTGCGCTTGGGTAACATTTATCAAAGATGTACTTTCCCTGTGTTTCAAAAATAAAGCTCTAATGAGCTGGTGTCATTTGACATGCATGCCCTGCTTTTTCATTTGGGTTACTATTGCCACATTCAAACCTCTTTCCCCATGAAAAGTCATCAACTCAAATTCAGGGTATACTTGTATTTCACTTCTGCTGCCATAAAGGCGTCAACGAACGCTGAGTTGACGGGTAAATTAATTGGGGCATTTTTCTGCCATATTAATACAGCATTAATGGGTAGAGTATTTGGTCCGCGGTGATGAACTAACCCCTTAGGCCTATGAATAAGCATAGTTCAACTTTAGATCTACCCACTGTGTTTTTCTTGGGTATGGTCCAAACACTACCGGATATCTCTGTTATGATCCCTCCACCACCAAACTTTACTTGTCCAGAGATATCCTATTCAAGGAGAGTCAATTTCCCTATCCCTCTCTCTGTTCTAAAACCATTCCACATCAGCTGACACACCAGTGACTTTTACAACCATCACATCACACGCCTATCTTATACCCACATCTCTTCTTCCCCTCCTTCTTTTACATCCCCTTCTACACCTCCCTCATATTCAATTCCAAACACTACTAACAACTCAAGCCCAGACCCACCTCAAAATTCCTCTTACAGTACACCCACTACCTCTCCTTATTCCTAAATATCTCACAGCCATAGTCCCTCCACTACTTCTCCTACTACCTCACCCCAGTAAGCTGTCAATCTTCATCCTATGATTACCAGGGGAAAGACACACATCAACAAGCCTTTAGTCAAACAAGATGGAGCTATTCCCTAGCCTCTGATGCATGTCACCCATATTCCCCCTCCTCTATCCTTGTAGAACCACCTTCAAACAAGCCTTAAGTTACCCTGAGTGAAGACAAGCAATGCTCACTGAATTTCAAGCTCTGTCAAATACTCAGACATGGCAACTGGTGCCTAAACCTCCACATACCAATATCCTAGGAGTGAAATGGGTGCTAAAAAAGGAAATCAGATGGTAGCTTAGAAAGGAGAAAGACAAGGTTGGTGCCAGGGTTTTACTCGGACTGAGGGTTAGACTATATAGAGACCTTTAGCCATGTTGTGAGCATAATACTATCAGGGTTGTTTTAACTTGGCTACAGTTCACTCTTGGCCTATACATCAGTTAGATCCAGAATGCATATTTTCAGGGTGACTCAAATGAGTGTGTCTACATGTCACAACCTCTGGTTTCCTACACCCATTTCCTGACTATGTTTGCAAGCTCATAAAATCCATCTATGGATTTAAACAGGCGCCTAGAGCGTGGTTTTCTAAACTAAGGGATACTCTACAGTCAATGTGTTTCAGGGATTCAAAGGCAGATGCTTCCCTGTTCATGTATCAGAATGATGGAGACATTATGATGGCTCTTATCTATGTGGAGGATACAATCTACACGGAGAACTCCTTTGGGTTAATCAAATTATTTAGACAGAAACTAGCACAAGTTTTCATGTGAAGGATCTCGATCCCCTTCATTATTTCCTGGCATTCATGTTACTCGAACCTCTTGTAACACCCCTAACATTAATACAATGCTTACCGTCCAATCTCCTTACATATCAGATACACGCAGCGGATACATACTTACATACAGTGGGTGATACAATGCCGTTAGTCACCCACGTGACTAATAAGGCTACTACTTCTACATACAGCATCGGTCTGATGGACCGGAATCCCGAGTACTACAAATTACAATACATTCTCATTTACCAAATACTACTACAATCTTCCTTCAATACAATACTCCAAGTACAATACAATATAATCTACATACCGAGTTTACTAAGATCCTTATACAAGTGTAATATCTCTTCCAAAGTTCATACATACTCACTAAGAGGCTACTTACTACCCATTCCTCACACGCTACTTACTTCTAAATACAAAGGGTGTGCTAGTTAGTACACCTCTACATTCTACTACTACTATCCAATGTAGTCGCCGGTCTCGTGCCTTGACCACATTCGCTTCGGGTACCTGCACATTAAAAAATGTCCCCCGAAGGGGTCAGCTTTCGCCGAGCATGATAACCGCATACCCCGCGTACTAGTGAGGGTACGCCGACCACTTGGTCGAATACATGCGGTTCATTGTCATACAAGCATACATGCATACATGCTCTTACAACACAGTACAATAATACTTACACAACATACATACCATACAATTCATTACATACAAGGAATACGATATAACCATTCAATACTCACTTACCTCCTTCCGAATACACATACTTACTACATGCACAAAGCTCTCCTTGTTCTATTAAGGTAAAAACATCTTCAAAAAACTCCATCTTTTCTAGCCTAGAGGGCAAAACGAAAATGTGAACTAAACCCTTGCTTGCTCCTCTTGTGCCAGCCGTTTTGGCATTTTGAAAGGGGTTGAAAGATCATTCTTGAGCTGCTCCAAGTATTTCATAAACCCTTGCAAGTAATGAAATCTCCAAACCCTAGAACTTGCATTAGAAGCTTAAATAATGTGGGGAGTTAGTTTTAGTATTGAAGTATGTGTGTGTGAATGGTTGTAGTGTTAGTGGATTGAGTTACTAAAACCCGGTAGAGAGAAGGAAGAGGAAGAAACAAGAAGAACAAAGAAAATCTAGAAGAAAAACAAGGTAAGAATACTCTTTTGTGTAACTTGGTATATATATGTATGTAACAGTTTTTGGAAGTTTGAAATGAGTAATGGAATGGTAATGTAGTAGTAGTGTAATGTGTAGAAGAATATAAGTTTTTGAAGCTTTAAAAATGTGTGAAACTTATTGAAAACAGATTGGGATTGATTTGTTGAGTGCAGGAAATTTTTAAGTGTTGTTTTAGTATTGGTAATTGTGTATGGGAGCTGGTATATTGATGTTGTGTATAAACAGGTGAGATGATGTTAATGTGTGAGGAAACATTGTGGTGAGAGTGTATAAAATATAGGGGAGACGATGGCAAAATTTGCCTAGGATATAACACTTAGTGAACTAGAAACTAGGTGGCTAATAGATATTGTAACGGATTTTGATAGAGAAGATAAAGGAGTAGATGGGGAGAGATAGATAATGATTTTTTGATGTACTCGGAACTCTAGAGATGACATTAGAAGAGGTGGTTAGAGAAGGGGAGAGTAGTGTCAAAATCTGTAGCAAAGAGGTATTAGGTTGCATTGTAGAACTAAGAAGAAATAGTGTGCAAGATTTGGTAAGATGAATGTTTGACTTGGGTATAGATGGTAAATTGCTTGGAAATGGATTGCTTGGTAAGAGGAGGTATTTGGGATGCTAGGAGTGACATTGGTAGAGGAAGTTGATAAGTGTCCAAATGAGCATGTTTTATAGGTGTATTTCATATATATTATTAGCACTTTTCTTGCTCATTTCTCCACTTCGGTTAGTTTTCCTCTAGTTTATGTTTTATTGTTTATCTCACAATTTATTGGTTTAACATGAGGAAAACCAAGCCAGGAGTAGAGTAGACGAGGAGACGAACGCATAGACGCAAACGACTCAGAAAACGGAGTCCAAACGAAGAATCTAGAGCCGGTCAAAGTTTGAAGGGAATAGGTCGTTCACGGTCAAGTTGCAACCGCCTATATTCAGGCGGACACAGGCGGTCAAGCCACCAACCAACCGCCTATAAACTGGCGGACATGAGGGCGGTCAAGACATAAGCAACCGCCTAATAAGGGGCGGTCAAGACATAAGGCAACCGCCTAATAAGGGGCGGACAAGGCAAAAGAAACCGCCTGTTTGGATGCGGTTGTTTCAGGCGGACAACAATGTAACTGCCTAGATTGAGGCGGTTGTCTGGCGGTCGTGACTAAAATCAGTAGTCGCGAACAGTTTTCTTCTTCGCGCCGACTCTGCAACTCGTATCTCTGCCTACCTTAAATCCCTCACGCGTTTCGGCTCTGTCCCCTGCAATAAATGAAGCAATCAATGAAGCAATCAACTACAATCAAATCCTCTACAGAAGACTCTTCCCTCCTCTATAAATACCCATTTACTGCAACCTTGTACGAGTGCACGGAGTAAACCAGAAAATCACTCACACTCACCTCATCTCATTCTCTTCCAGTAAATCGCTCCCGTACAATCACAACACACCATTCAGTCCACAGATCTCTAACTCTCCAATTCACCCACTTCACTTACAATTAACATACGTACATGTTTCACTCTTCGTTCTCTTCATTTCTTCATTCACTATTCACGCCTCCGTGTTTATTATTACGTCCACCCTCTGTCTGACTTATTACCAGTTAATATGTCAGGCTAAGGAGGATTTGCTCCGGGCAAGGGTTTTTATTATGGTTTGTTTAATTATGTAATCAATATTTCTACCGGTTAATAAATACAGTTTGTTACGCTTAAAGGTTTTCTCTCACCATTTTAATAAATTACATGAATTTATTAAAATGCTTTCCTAAGTCTATTTGATCAGACCAGGTGATAAATAGACAGGTTAATTAAGCCGTTAATCTGGAGAAAGCTTATTATGATTTAATAGGTTAGTATTTTCAGATGCAATTATAATTCCTCGAATTTAACGTCCGTTTACATAAGTATTGCTCGAACCTTGATTAGACCGAGCATTTTCTGGTAAACGAGTTCTTAAGGGTCTATGACTTAGTCCTTAGGATAATAACAGGAATTTTGCCAACTAATATATTAAACCGTAGAGATAGCATAATTAATCAGATTATATAAAAACCTAAACCCGGAGTTCCATTTAATTCATCTGCACTCATAATTTTTAATCTGCTTAATATTTTCTCTAAAACAAGTCAATTAACTTCCCCCCTTTTGTGACAAGCTTAGGAACTATTTATCTCGCTATAAGTCCCACGGTTTGACCCGGCCGCTTCTGTCTTCTATACTACTGCGACCGGGTTTTTATTTGCAGCCCGACGGATATTTGAGTATTAATTTCTTTCTTTTATCAATTTCACCAGCACTAATCACTCACGATAAATCCACTCTGCAGAAGTATTGGATGTTAGAAGTTGGAACAAAATCTGTAGCATTGAAGGATGCAAAACTGTTGTGAGTGTGGAAGGGAGTGATGAAATTGTGTAAGTGGATTGATGGATTTAGTAAAGAATTCGGTGGATGAACTAAGGAAATTTGGAGGTCCTAAGTAGTGTTTAAACATGGGGGATAAGTGTAGGAACAATGGGGAAGTAATAGTAAAAGAGAGGACTGAAAACAGAAATAAAAAATGCAAATACTGGGCCGGACCGAACTTGCGACCGGACTTGCAAGTTCGGTCGAGCCCAGATTTACAAAGACGGGAAAGCTTCTGGAATCGACCGGACTTGCGACCGGACTTGCAAGTTCGGTCGGACCAGAAAAATTCTCCCGTCTGTACCTACTGGAATCGACCAGACTTGCGACCGGACATGCAAGTTCGGTCGCCAGAAAAATTCCGTCGAGTAAGCTACTGGAATGGACCGACCTTGCGACCGGACTTGCAAGGTCGGTCGGGCTAAAATTTTTCGTTAAGTAACTTACTGGAATGGACCGACCTTGGGACCGGACTTGCAAGGTCGGTCGGCCCTGGAATTTTCACCCGATGTAACCTACTACTGACTCGGACCGAACTTGCAAGGTCGGTCGCAAGTTCGTCGGGTCAAAACTTACAAAAAAAAACTATAAGACTATGGTTATATATGTATGTATGTAAATGTATACCCACCTATACATACGTGCATATATGTGTAAGTAAACCATGTTAAGTAATTAAAAGTAAGTAAATAAATGTAAGTATAGGAATGTGAAGACCTAGTAAGTATGAGTTAGGAAGCGTAAAGGTAACCGAATTAAGTTAATGATAGTTAGATTAATTATTCGGTTGTATGTCATATCATAGGATTTGAATTGTGAATACCGGAGGGACGTTGGGATACAAGTACAACGGTGAAAGGTATGATTTCTTCATGCCCTGTATCCTAATCTGGTTACCCCGATTTGTGTGTGCTTATTTGACCACCTAAATAAGATAAATGCATGAATCGGACTACATTGCACTTACCTGTGCTTGACTTATGTTGTGCTTGATATTTATTGTCTTGAGCACTAGTTTGTATAATTCATGAAATATATGAAGGATGATGAATGGTATTCGAACCTCGTATTGTACTTGTGTAATGTATTGTACCTCGTATGTATGTGTATATGTGCATTGTATTATTGTGGCTTGGATGTTGACTTATGCTAATTCCTAACTATCTAACTCCTAACTTAAGTGAGTAAATTGGAATGAGTACAAGTCCGATATAGCTTCGGCCACGCGTGAGGATGCGGAGTCACAAGGGTTGGCTGCAATTCCTGACTCTTAAACTGGTCCGCGGCCCAAATCCCTTAAATGGGTAGCATCCCGGATTGTGAGTCAAGTAAATCCCGGAGGAGGGACGGTGGTAGTCCCAGGGCCGGAGGTCCCCGACTTAACTTGAGTAAGAGTAAGAGTAAGTAAGTATGGATCCGTAAGTATGTATGAGTATGTATGCGTATGTATGAAGTAACGAGCAAAAGAGTAATCTCCACCCGATTAACCCGGGTGGAACAATGAAGCTAACAAGAACTGTACTTTGTGCATGTAGTAAGTATGTGTATTCGAAGGAGGTAAGTGAGTATTGAATGGTTATATCGTATTCCTTGTATGTAATGAATTGTATGTATGTATGTTGTGTAAGTATTATTGTACTGTGTGTAAGAGCATGTATGCATGTATGCTTGTATGAAAATGAACCGCATGTATTCGACCAAGTGGTCGGCGTACCCTCACTAGTACGCGGGGTATGCGGTTATCATGCTCGGCGAAAGCTGACCCTTCGGGGGACATTTTTTAATGTGCAGGTACCCGAAGCGAATGTGGTCAAGGCACGAGACCGGCGACTACATTGGATAGTAGTAGTAGAATGTAGAGGTGTACTAACTAGCACACCCTTGTATTTAGAAGTAAGTAGCGTGTGAGGAATGGGTAGTAAGTAGCCTCTTAGTGAGTATGTATGAACTTGGAAGAGATACACTTGTATAAGGATCTTAGTAAACTCGGTATGTAGATTATATTGTATTGTACTTGGAGTATTGTATTGAAGGAAGATTGTAGTAGTATTTGGTAAATGGAGAATGTATTGTAGATTTGTAGTACTCGGGATTCCGGTCCATCAGACCGATGCTGTATGTAGAAGTAGTAGCCTTATTAGTCACGTGGGTGACTAACGGCATTGTATCACCCACTGTATGTAAGTATGTATCCGCTGCGTGTATCTGATATGTAAGGAGATTGGACGGTAAGCATTGTATTAATGTTAGGGGTGTTACAAGAGGTTCGAGTAACATGAATGCCTAGGAAATAATGAAGGGGATCGAGATCCTTCACATGAAAAACTTGTGCTAGTTTCTGTCTAAATAATTTGATTAACCCAAAGGAGTTCTCCGTGTAGATTGTATCCTCCACATAGATAAGAGCCATCATAATGTCTCCATCATTCTGATACATGAACAGGGAAGCATCTGCCTTTGAATCCCTGAAACACATTGACTGTAGAGTATCCCTTAGTTTAGAAAACCACGCTCTAGGCGCCTGTTTAAATCCATAGATGGATTTTATGAGCTTGCAAACATAGTCAGGAACATAGGGTGTAGGAAACCAAGAGGTTGTGACATGTAGACACACTCATTTGAGTCACCCTGAAAATATGCATTCTGGATATCTAACTGATGTATAGGCCAAGAGTGAACTGTAGCCAGAGTTAAAACAACCCTGATAGTATTATGCTTCACAACATGGCTAAAGGTCTCTATATAGTCTAACCCCTCAGTCCGAGTAAAACCCTGGCACCACCTTGTCTTTCTCCTTTCTAAGCTACCATCTGATTTCCTTTTTTTAGCACCCATTTCACTCCTAGGATATTGGTATGTGGAGGTTTAGGCACCAGTTGCCATGTCTGAGTATTTGACAGAGCTTGAAATTCAGTGAGCATTGCTTGTCTTCACTCAGGGTAACTTAAGGCTTGTTTGAAGGTGGTTCTACAAGGATAGAGGAGGGGAATATGGGTGACATGCATCAGAGGCTAGGGAATAGCTCCATCTTGTTTGACTAAAGGCTTGTTGATGTGTGTCTTCCCCTGGTAATCATAGGATGAAGATTGACAGCTTACTGGGGTGAGGTAGTAGGAGAAGTAGTGGAGGGACTATGGCTGTGAGATATTTAGGAATAAGGAGAGGTAGTGGGTGTACTGTAAGAGGAATTTTGAGGTGGGTCTGGGCTTGAGTTGTTAGTAGTGTTTGGAATTGATATGAGGGAGGTGTAGAAGGGGATGTAAAAGAAGGAGGGGAAGAAGAAGATGTGGGTAATAAGATAGGTGATGTGATGGTTGTAAAAGTCACTGGTGTGTCAGCTGATGTGGGAATGGTTTTAGAACAGAGAGAGGGATAGGGAAATTGACTCTCCTTGAATAGGATATCTCTGGACAAGTAAAGTTTGGTGGTGGAGGGATCATAACAGAGATATCCGGTAGTGTTTGGACCATACCCAAGAAAAACACAGTGGGTAGATCTAAAGTTGAACTTATGCTTATTCATAGGCCTAAGGGGTAGTTCATTCACCGCGGACCAAATACTCTACCCATAATGCTGTATTAATATGGCAGAAAAATGCCCCAATTAATTTACCCGTCAAACTCAGCGTTCGTTTGACGCCTTTATGGCAGCAGAAGTGAAATACAAGTATACCCTGAATTTGAGTTGATGACTTTTCATGGGGAAAGAGGTATTGAATGTGGGCATAGTAACCCAAAATGAAAAAGCAGGGCATGCATGTCAAATGACAACCAGCTCATTAGAGCTTTATTTTTGAAACACAGGGAAAGTAACATCTTTGATAAATGTTACCCAAGCGCAAAACGTTGTTGTAATTCACCGATCTGTCTAATCAGACTGTTATGTTTAATGCATCTTAAAGTGAATTTTAAGGATTAATGTTGCAAATGAACGCACCCTAAGGTTTGGCCAACAACCACAACCAAACACCTTCATAATTATATAGTCAAGAGCCTGCCAAAAAAGAACCTCAAGTGGAGACTTAATGTTAAGAGCACTAGAGGGGGGTTCTATATATCAGACAGACCACAACAGTGAAGGAATTCCCCAAAATTCATATGGTAGCTTGGCATGGGCTAATAGGACCAACCCTTTATCCACTATCCTTCTATGTCGTGTCTCAACTGTCCCATTTTGGGCATGATAATAGGGACAGGATAACCTGTGAGTAATGCCCTTTTCTGTCAAAAATTTAGATAAAGGCTGAAAATTCTTCTCCTCCATCACTTTGAACAACTTGAATAGTAGCTTGTAACTTAGTAGAGACATAGGCCATAAAGTCCTGAAACACTTTAGTAACACTTCACTTCAAAGGTAACACATATATCCAAGTGAACTTAGAAAATGCATCAACAATAGATAGAATTTACCACCATTTAAGGTCAAAACAGGGACTGGACCCCAAACATCAACAAACAAAAGCTCAAAAGGTTTAGAATAAACAGTATGCCTCTCCGGATGAGGGAAAGAATACATTTCCCCTTTAAAACAACCTTCACATTTTTTAAGTTTAAAGAAGTGCTAGTACATGGTAACTGAAATTTATTTATGGTGAGTCTAGTTATCCTTGAAATAGATGTCTTACACAATGATGCCAAGTATTTGAAGCTGCTTTGTATGTGGCATGGGCTTGGGGAATGGTATGAGTGTTGAGAGTGGATGGCTGAAGGTTTAATTGATATATCCCTTTTTAGTCCTCCTTTGGCTAGAACCTTCCCCTTGAGTTTGTCCTTGATATAGAAAAAGGAGGGGTAAAAAAACTCAAAAGTATACATTATTGTCAAGATCAAACTTATGAACAAAGAGAAGGTTTTTGGTAAGTTGAGGTGTGTAATAAAAGTTATGCTGTAAAAGAGGAGTTGGAATGCTTAAACTTTCTCAAACGCTTCCTGTAAATAGGTAGAATGCTTTACCAAGGATTCCTACATTTGACACATAAATTGCATTAGTTCTTATAAAATCATAAACATAGGAAAATCACATGATAAACGGGAAACCTATCCTAACTCAATGCAAAAAAAATAGGTAAATTAAACCCTCAATTGTATATAAAATTTGCACTTATCAAACTTCATCACACTTAGCTTTTTCTTGTCCTTGAGCAAATAAAGAATATATCTATCTCTGAAACCGTAATATCGAACTCAGAGGTCAAACAAAAGTAGAAGGAAAACAAGAAAATGACAATTAGAAAATCAACTTGCTCTTAGCTATCAATTTTCACAAACAGTGGGAAAGAAAAATTTAATAAAAGCATGTCAAAGTTAGTTTATGGAAGTTGAAAAAAATCTGCTTGGGACCTCCACCAATTTCATTCCATTTACCCTTTAGATGAAAGTGGTTGTGAAGTAATGCCTTATTTATAATACATTTCAACACCACACACTCATGATCATAGCATAAAATCGCAATTTTAAAAGCTTTTTATTTTGTCAATATATTTCTTAGTTTTACACATATATTTCATTCCCCAGACTTTTTCTCTACATCCCTGTAACGGTGTTAGGCCTTCTATTACATATAACAAGATCTTAGGTAAATGGGTGACAAAACACCATAAGGACTTAATAACCGAATAAAATAGGTCTGTTTTGGTTCAAAAAACTCATTATGATGATAGAATACCTTGCCTTATCCTTGCATTACAAGGATTAGTATCTTTTCCAATGTCTAAGCTAACTCATCCAATTTCCAAAATCACTTAAACCACCAAATGTTAGTGAAAACATAAATTATTTAAGAAAAATGATACAATCAGACAACTTTGAGCAAAAAGATTTTTGAGCATGTCATCATGCTCAATTTCAAAACTTCCACAATCACCATCACCATAAATTCTACACATTTATTAGCAGTGTGACATTAAGTACTACTGGCATATATTCAAGGAAATGTCTCACTTCCTCACACTTAAGAGCATCAATATATGTCCTCCTTGTTCACAAAATAAAAATAAGCAAAGAAGACCTTTCAGAATATGTCTGGCTTCTTAAGAATTTATTCACTACATACTGGACAAAAAAATTTAAGAGAAATCACACGCTGAACACGAATAATATAGAGAGAAACTAAAACTCCTCTGATAATGTATGGATGAGGGAAGGGAAACACTTGAGTCTAACCGTGGTTGCAGAATTTCCTCACACTTGAAATCAGGCAAGTGTCATGCCTTGGCAATGTAATAAACACCTGCACACACTAATAAAATAACACAAAACGTTAAAAGTATTGCATTAGGCACACACGTACTACCGCCACTTCTAAGTAAAGGAAAATAACAAATACTAAGATTTAATTACGAAAAAGAAATTAATCGAGTATTTATATGATCATAAAAAGAAAACAACAATGAAAAGTAAAAGAAAAACACAAAATTACATAAATTTTGGTCTGTCCATACCATCATGTCCATGTCTCTTAGAATTTTCCTTTCATATTGTGTCCAGACTAGCTTGTACGGACGATGTTGCTACATGATTGCATCTGGTCACTCCTCTTCGCACTCTGTCCGGACTATCAAGTCCGGACGTAAACTTCTAACTTCTTGCTCTCGCACCTTGTTTGGACTTCCATGTTTGGACGCATGTCCGGACATGGCCAGAAATGCAGCTTGTCAGTTTTTTTTCTTCTGCAAACTCAACTAAGGAGAACAAAACAAAAGCATAACAAAGTTAATAGAAATTTTGTGAAAAAAATCTAAGTACATTGCAAAAAAAGCATACTTCAAAATGCTAATAACAATGGGTTGCCTCCCGGACTGTTGTCCATCTTTAAAGTCTTTAGGTAGACTTTCCGAACGTAACGTTTTTGTGTCGAATAGGTTTGAGCCGGTGCTTCTGCAAACAAGATTTTTGACCTACTAAATACTAAGAAATAAACCTAGAAAACTAGTAACTCAAAAGCCTACGGGTTTCATAAAACCGGGTCATAGTAGTAATGTAATTAAGTAACCAGGTATCAAACCAAGGGACTTGGTAAAGAAAAGTCTAATCCTAGAAAACAAGAAATTAAGGGGGGTTGTTCATGTTGTTTTGTAAATTAATCTAATGAGAAAACAAGTAAATGCAATGAAATAAAAGTGATTAAATTAAATATTTAGGTGGAACCCTGGGTTCAGGTTGTTTCTCCTTGGATAGATTTAGGAAATTCTATAGTTCACTTCTAGATATGGGTGGTGAATTCTTTAATTTTTCTTTTCAAAACAAATCCTAGCCACCGAAAAGCTTACCTAACAGAACTTGTGAATTATAATCTAGAATCAAGAAAAACACAAATAAGTGGATTACACTCAAAGAATTCTAAGCATTTGAAGAAAACCTAATCTATCCGATTTAATTATCCACATATTTTTAGATTAAAAAAGACCTTCCTAATACTTACTGATCAGTTTGTAGAAGGATTCACAAGGCAATTCAATTAATTCATGAGATTAATCAAATAGCGCAAATAATAACCTTTAATCCAAAACAATCCATATAAAATTCTTGAATTTAAAATGCTAAATACAAAACTAAATCACATCCAGATTATAAACCATTCCCCAGAGTTAAATCCTCTTAGTTAGACATATTGAAGAAATTGACAGAGGAAACAAATTCAGAATTCATCCTAGAGAAAAGAAAGAACTCCCGAATTGTATGTCTATCTAGTACTGGAATCAGCAGGGCAAAAGGTTGAGCAGTGATAAAACTGGTGAACGATATCCCCTTGTAACCATGGTCTAGGGTTGCACGATGCAGCCAGGAGAAGAAGAACAAAGCGCGGCTGTATTTTTGTTGTCTGAGATTATATCTATTTGCCTTGCTTCGCTACATTTAAATAGAAAATATGGACATAAAATACACATGTCTAGTTGAGGTGTCCGGGTAGCAGAGCCGGACATGATTCAGAGCGTCATGCGAGATTTTTTGGAATTGTGAGATGTCTGAACCACCTGTCCGGGTCAATGAGCCGAACACCTTGGCTGGATGAAAATATGTAAGGAATTCTCCGCGCCACACTCGTGGTCGTAAATATTATTGTCCTTCTGGGAGCATCCCACAGGGTCGGACACAATGTCCGGACACGTGAGAGATTCAAAAGACAGCATTCTGGGCCATCCGGACTTCCATCCAGGTCAAAGGGACGGACATGGAACACGTGTCCAAGTGAGTTGGGTCCAATGGTGGTCCGGACATGTGTATGACTTGTGCTCTTTTGATTCAAAACTTGCCCAATTCCTCTTAGATCGAGTCCTAAGTGATAAAAACATCAAAACAAGATAGATAAAGGTATTTTCTCCTTTCACCAGCTCAACCAAAGGAAATAGAGAACAACCAAAGAAGAAAAGCACAAAAGAAGATTATGCAAGTATTTCAGATCAAGGGCAAGATCAAGGGAAAGGGTATTCAATCTTTCAACTGTAATCTCAAAACACAATACTAGAAGTCATTCAAAAGCATAAGAAAGAGAAACAAAAACCATAAGAATTTAGCTTTTAACTTTGAGCCAATCCACCAGAGACTCATTCACATTCCTTTGAATAGCAAGGGGCATAAAGTAAAATCATATTCCATTATACCTTTCAATGTCACGTACTCATGATCCATTTGATCAAAGTTAATATTAACATTTCAACTCAGAAAATGCAAGAATACTTCAATTGAAGTTCATTGTTTTCCTGTTCTTTCACCTCAGACTTTACTCTTCCATTGTAGTGGCTTTGGGCCAACTATCCCAGATTTAGAGAACCTTAGGTAGCTAGGTGATAAAGCACACAAAAGGACTTAATAACCGAGTGGACAAGCCCTGTTTTGGATTAAATTTTTGCCTTTATGGATCAGCGGAGTACCTTGCTTTTGTAATTTTCCATCATACTTTCTAATTCATTCAAAGGCTCAAAGTTAAAAACAAAATTCAGATGGTAAATACTCTCAAACTCATTAGCATTAGTGAAAAAGACTTCAATAAAAACTATTAAGCACCACTAACAGTTGAAAATTTTGTACCCCATGTTCTGTTAACCTACAAAACTTTCTCTATGGCTCCCACCTGCTTACCACCACTTACAACACTCAAACGAATGTAAGAAAAACAAGTTGCAATGGAGTAAATCCTCCCCCACACTCAGACTAGAGCAATGCCTCATTGCATAGAGAGAAGTAATTTATAGAAGCATGCAATCCAAAGGAGAAATTACAAAGTGTAGAACATAAGGAAGTATTAAAAAAAATTGCATAAGCATAACATAAAAAGAGTACTCCCCAGAGTTCGTAGAGTAGCTGCAGTAGAAGCTCCCCCACACTTGAGTTTAGCTATGAGTTGAATATTAATATTCCTGAAATAATAACCTATATAGCCAGAAGAACTAAAGCGGTAACCACATGAAGACATAAGCAGAAAAAGAACGATAGCTCAAATAAGAAATAAAAGTAAAATAAAATGGAAAGAAAGAAAATAACCAACAATATATTGAAAAGAGAATAAGAAACCAATGGGTTGCCTCCCATTAAGTTGCCAAGATTTAATGTCCCTGGCTGGACTTCCAAGCTTACTGGTTAGAAGAGGAAGTGTGGTTGGGAATATCACAACATTCCAAAGTGAGATAACGGAGCTTCTTGAATTTATGTCGAAGTCTCCAAGGAATTTCTTTTTTTCCTTCCGTGTCACATCCCCAACAGGGGTCGATGCTGCATCAGATGAATCATCAACAAAAGCCACCACTACTGCTGCAAGTGGTTCCTCATCAGCTCCAAGATATTTCTTCAGACAAGCCCCGTTAACCTTGAAACTTCCCCTTTATTATTTTGTAATTCATAAGCACCATAGAAAGTGACACCAACCACTCTAAAAGGTCTAGCCCAATGGGATTTCAACTTCCCGGGAAAGAGTTAGAGTCTCGAGTTATAGAGCAGCACCAAATCACCCACATTGAACTCTCTTTTGTGGATCATTTGATCATGAATTTTCCTTGTGCGCTCTTTGTAAATCTGAGAACTGTCATACACTTGTTACCTCATTTCCTCAAGTTGGGAGAGTTGAAATTTCCTCCTCTCACTAGTGGCTTTCAAATCATAATTAAGGGCCCTTAATGCCCAATAAACCTTATGCTTTAATTCTACTAGGAGATGGAAAGCTTTGCCATAGATGAGCTTTAAGGGAGACATCCCATTGGGTGTCTTAAAAGCAGTCCTATAGGCCCATAAAGCGTCATCAAGCTTCTGAGACCAATATTTCTTGAAGAACTGACTCTTTTTTGGATAATCCACTTGAGCTCTCGATTGGACACTTCAGCTTGTCCATTTGTATCTGGATGGTAAGCAAGGGCAACTTTGTGACATACTCCATACCAGGGCATCAAAGGAATGATTACAGAAATGTGATCCTCCATCACTGATAATGGCCATAGGAACTCCAAAACAAGTGAAGATGTGCTTCTTGAGAAACTTAACCACAATTTTAGAATCAGCCTTCTAACGTAGAATAGCCTTCGCCCATTTTAACACATAGTCAACGGCCACAAAATGTACTGGTAACCCTGAGAAGAATGAAAATGGCCCATGAAATATATACCCAATAGTAAAACAATTCAATTTCAATAATACCATGTTGAGGCATCTCGTGCCGTCTCGTGGTGTTGCCCATCCTTTGACAACTATCACACTAAGAACCATGGTGACCTCCAGCCTCTATGGAATGGCAGAACTCAATGACACTAGAACCTCATCATCTAGAAGACACCTACAAATTAGACCATCTGCACAAACTCAAAGAAGATAAGGGTCTTCCCGGATAAAATGCTTAGAATCAGATAAAAATTTCTTCTTTTGAGCATAAGATAAATCATGAGGTACCATTCTAGAAACAAGATAATTAGACAGGTCATCATACCATGACTCTTACACTTTCTACAAAATAAAGAAAGTTTCATCAGAAAATAATTCATTAATAGGAACCCATCATCAAGAACTACCAACTGAGAAAGATGGTTAGCCATGACATTTAGTTTTCTACTCTTATCCCTCACTTCAATGTCAAATTCTTGTAACAAAAGAATCCAATGAAGCAAATGAGGATTGGCCTCTTTCTTAGAAAACAAATATCTAAGAGTAGTGTGGTCAATATAAATAATTACTTTACTTTCCCAAAGATAAGACCTAAACTTGTCTATGGAAAATACCACAACCAGAAGCTCCTTTTCATTGGTCATGTAGTTCCTCTCGGCATCATTAAGAGTTTTTCTTGCATAAGCAATTACCCTGAGAATTTTGTCTTTCCTTTGGCACAGAGCTGCCCTCACTGCATAATCGCTGGCATCACACATAATCTCAAAAGGTAATAACTAGTCAGGTGAAATAACAATGAGTGCAATTACCAGTTTACTTAATGAAATTAAAAGTTGAAAAACAATCTTTAGAAAAAAAATGGGCATCTTTCAGAAGCAGATTAGTAAACGGTTTTGTAATCTTAGGAAAATCCTGAATAAACCGTCAATAAAAACATGCATGCCTTAAGAAAGCTCTTACCTCTTTCACACAAGGAGGTGCTAGAAACTTCTCAATTACCTCCACCTTTGCTTGGTCAACCTCAATCCCTTTAGCAGAAACTTTGTGGCCTAGCACAATCCCATCCTTGACCATAAAGTGACATTTCTCCAAGTTGAGAACCAGATTGGTATCCTCACATCGGCCTAGGATCAAGTCAAGCTATGCCAAATAAACATCAAAGCTAGAGCCATAAATAGAAAAGTTATCCATAAATACCTTAATGATCTACTCGATGAAGTCATCAAAGATCGCCTGTATACAACGCTGAAAGGTGGCAGGGGCATTGCACAGTTCGAAGGGCATTCTTCTATGCGTAAAGGTACCATATGGACAAGTGAATGTGGTCTGTCCTGGTCCCCAAGAGCAATATGAATCCGAAAGTACCTTGAAAACCATCAAAAAGCAATAATATTCCTGCCCAGCCAACCTCTCAAGCATTAGACAATAAAAGGAGAGGGAAATGATATTTCCTGGTAGTAGAGTTCAAGCGCCTATTCAATACATTTACACCATCCAGTGATCTTTCTATGAGGAATAGACTCACCTTTGTTGTTCAGAACTTCAAAACCCTTTTCTTTGGAACTACCTGTACTGAACTCACCCATGTACTATCAGATATGGGGTAAATGATCCCGGCATCCAGGAGCTTCAATACCTCTTTCTTGATAACTTCCTTCATGTTAAGGTTGAGCCGATGCTGGGGCTATCTGACAGGCTTGTAATCCTCTCCATATAGATGTGATGTGTACAGAAGGTCAGGGCAATGCCTTTGATGTCAGCTAGAGTCCACCAATTGCTCTCTTGTGCCTTCTCAAGACCTCAAGAAACCTACTCTCCTGCCCATATGTTAAGAAGAAGAAGAAATAATGACAGCCAAACAATTATTATCAGCAAAAAAGAATATTTAAGGTTAGAAGGGAGATCCTTAAGCTCAAGTTCAGGTGGCTGCTCTACAGAAGGAATGGGTTTGTGAATCTCTCTATTAAGCCTCTCCAACTGAGGTTGATAAGCTTGAAAATCAGCCATTTCTCTCTCTAGATGAGCAAGTGCTGCATTGACCTCAAGATTGACCGTCTTCTCTTCCACATAAGTAATAAGCACTTTCTCTGATGGCTCAACATTAGCAAGTGGGGAAGAAGGAAAAGAATAAATGTTCTCATCATCTAACAGATCACACTCTTCCCCATCATCATTAATTAAACTTATCAACATCACAAAATGAGCAAAATTGGAAGTTGACCTCATCATCTTCTTCATGTCAAACTCAATCTTTTCGTTCTCATACCGCAAAGTGATCTTACCATCGTGAACATCAATAAAAGCTTTAGCAGTACTCAGAAAAGTTAACCCAAAATAAGAGGAACCTCAACATCATCATCCATGTCTAAAGCAACAAAGTTTGCTGGAAAATGAAAACGGTTCACCCCAACTACTAAATCCCGAACAATACCCATTGGAGGTGGCTGATATGAACTTTGGCCCTGCTGAAACTGACCCTGCGGGCGAGCTTGATTGTAAGAAAGTCAAGGGAACCCAAGTGGTCCCTGCTGATTGTCCAGCAAAAGGTTAGAATTTAAAGCATTGTTGGGATTACCATACTTGAGATTTGGATGCTGATATCTATTCCAAGGTTGTTAGTAACTCCCCTGTCTTATAAAGTGTGCTTCTTCAGCTTGCCTCATCTTCTTCAATTGTGGGCACATTTCAAAAGCATGAGCGCCCCCACACTGACAACAAAATGGGTCTGATGAGGTAGCTATCCTATTGACCTACTGCACTAGTTGTTGATTAATCATAAAATCATCAAAACTTTTAACCAGTGAACTTACCAAAGTAGTCTGCTGTGCCTGGGTCTCCTCCATTTGTGCCATCCAAGGATCCAATTTCTGCACACCCTTAGCCCTAACAGTCATAGTTTTACTACCCTCCGATCCCAGTGGCAAACCTCCTCAATATAAGTCTCCATGGCTGCCATGAAGTCGGTGCCAGATCTATTGAGGATATCACCTCCAAGAGCAGATCTTACCTCAGCTTTGTGAATGTAGTGGAGCCCGTTTAAGAACGTCATGGCAATGCAGGTCACAATGTCTTGGCCATGGTGTGGGCACTGGCGAAGCACCTCCTTGAATTTGTCCCATACCCCACATATCGTCTCAGCTCTTGTCTGTTTGAATGCAAGCAAAGCAACTACCAAGTCCATAGTTCTAGAAATATGATAATATTATCATAGAACCTGGTACTCATCTGCTACCATGTCATGATGATGCTAGAAGGAAGATGATAAAACCAATTGATAGCCTTACTAGGTAAGGTATTAGGGAAAAGACTCAACTGAACATACTCCAAAAGACATTCAGAACACCCAATCTGATCAATATGAATGAGAAATCGATTAACATGATCTAGGGCATCATTGAGGTTGGTGCCGTCGAAGGTGCCATCAGGTAGCTCCCGAACAACCTTAGATTGGTGAAATGGCTTCTGACCCTGCCACTTCTCAGTAAGTGCAGGTGTGAGCACAGGAAAGACTACCAGACTTCTTCTTGGTACAACCTCATGTCGATTGAACTACCTAATTGCCTGTGCACCATTTGATGGAGCCACCATCTCTAATCGTATTTGAAATCTTTGCTCGCGTTGAGCTAGATGTAAGGTACGCTCGATCCCTAGATCCAAAATCTTATCCTAACTGAGTGAAGATTCTGATTTGGAGCGTGTGTGTATCATCACTTATTACAAATGGTGAGAAAAAAAGAAACAACCACAAAACAAAGAGAATTAGTACTAAAATAATAAGGAGAAAATAATATAAAAAATAACAATATAACCAAAAATAAAAAACGAACTAAGTAAATAAAATTTAAATAAAAAAAAAAACAAGAAGACAAAATAAAAGAGAATAAAACAACAACAATTGATCACCAAAGTTAAGGACTAGACAAATGCCAAGTCCCCAACGATGGCGCCATTTTGCAAATAAGATTTTTGACCTACTAAATACTAAGAATATACCTACAAAACTAGTAAATCAAAAACCTAGGAGTTGTAGAAAATCCCAGTCGTAGTAGTAATGTAATTAAGTAACCAGGGTACTTGGTAAGAAGAAGTCTGATCTTAGAAACAGGAAATTAAGAGGGTTATTCTTGTTGTTTTATAAATTAAACTAATGAGAAAACAAGTAAATGTAAAGAAATAGAAGTGATTAAATTAAACAGTAAAGCGGAACCCTGGGTTCATGTTGTTTCTCCCTGGATAGATTTAGTAAATTCTACAGTTCAATTCGAGATATGGATTGGCGAATTCTTTAAATTTTCTTTTCAAGACTAAATCCTAGCCACCGAAAAGCTCACCTAACATAACTTGTGAATTCTAATCTAGAATCAAGCAAACATTAATAGGTGGATTATGATCAAACAATTCTAAGCATCTAAAGGAAAACCTAATCTATCCGATTTAATTCTCCATAGATTTTTAAATTAAAAATATCTTCCTAATAGTTACGGATCAGTTTGTAAAAGGATTCACAAAGCAATTCAATTAATTCGCGAGATTAATCAAATAGCGCAAAGAATAACTTTAATCCAAAACGATCCATATAATTCTTGAATTTAAACTGCAAAATACAAATTAAATTGAAGAGGGGAAACAAGACCAACAAGGAGACCAAGAAAGGGCCAGGGAATCGTTACTGTTTAGATTACAAAGATAAGTGACGGGCACCAACGACCAATCACATAGCAAGAAATAAAGTATAGATAGCGACCGGGCAAATGTGCCCGGTCGGATAGCAAGGAATAAGCATAAATAGGCAACTGGGAATCTGTGACCGGTCGTTTAAATGAAATGATGCATAAATAGTGAACTATCACATGTGACCAGACGCACTTTCAAAAACTTTGTAGTTTTATAATAACAGAATGACATCCTGGCAAATAAATAGGCTGACAGGCTGGCAATGCAAGGAATTGTAAAGAAAAACTATAAATAGAGGTTCACCCCCATAGGAAATGATCACGCTATCAATACTTGAGCATTATCTTATCTCGATTCCTTGCTTTCATTATAGTCTCTCCCTAAGTTCGATATAACCCAGTGACCGGGTAATTCGATGAAAATACTAGTGAGAGTCAAGGATCGAAGAGAGTTAGGTAATGTAGATTATTTGGGAAAGGTTAACAACCTTTTCATTTGGTGTCATATGTGGGAAATGAACAACTCAGATCTAGCAACCATGAATCCAGCATGATAAGAGTAAGATTCTCGTAGTAATGAAACTTTAGAATCTGAGGAAAGAAACTACGTTTTTACAGTTTTAGGTGTAGTAGAATGGCTCCAAGAACGAGAAGAGCACCGGAAGCTAATGTCGAAGCTTCTGACTTGAACTCCAAGAGAGATCTGAGGAGAGATGCTGAAGGGGATGAGCAGAGCGATCAATGAAAGGATCATTAAAGGAATGCACTTTTACGGCAAAAGCTGGTGCAGAAAGATGAAGATTACTAGAAGAAGTGGGAAGAAATGGTTGAAGCTATCAAATTATTGAAAGGTAAGGATTCATAAGGGAGCAATGGAAGAAAGAAGAGCAGAGGGAGACTCCAATAACAATCGAAGAGGAAATGGAAGAAGAAGACTCCATCGACCTGAGTCTTTATCCTTTCTCGGAGAAAATAAGAAAGGCCAAGCCCCCTTCCTGCTTTGTCGCCCCATCGATAGAGAAATATTATGGAACAGGGGACCTTGCCTAGTATATCAAAAAGTTCATGTTCACCATGAACAAACAGGGGATTAGCTCCCTCTCCCTGTGCAACTTGTTTCCAGGAACGCTCTCCCAGAGAGCATTGGGCTAGATCCACGAGGCCTCCTCAATCCATCTCAAGCTTCAAACAACTAATTGAGGAATTCCAGAAGTACTTCGCTGCTAGCAAGAAAGTCAAGAAGGATACAATAGTGCTGATGGACATAAAGTAGCAAAAAGGAGAATCGATGAAGGAGTATAACAAATGACTTGCTGGAAAGATAGCAACAAAGGCACCAAAGACATATGGAGAACTAGCTGGTATGCTCCATGACTTCTTGAAATCGAACATAGCTGAAAATAATGCCAATGACCTAGCAAACAGCTTTAAGGGCCTGGTCGTGGCTGAGAAAAAAAAGTAATCAAGGAAGAAATGTGAAATTGCGATGGTCTCTCCTCTCTCTCAGCAATCTCAAGACAACAAGCAAGGAAACAACAATCTCAGTGTATTAATGTGAGTGTGAGTCTTTTACACAGCTTATGGTCCCTATTTATAGAATTGCCATGAAGCCTAACTGCCTCTGTACGATTGTGGGCCCACCACTATTTGGAATGTTCTATAATACATGAGGCTCTCTTATAGTTTATTCTCTTATTATCCGGTCTCATTTGACTACGAGCGGTCTACTTACTTTAGAACTATTAGTAAGGGCCTATATTATTATCACCGGTAAGAGTGTCTATGGGGATCCCTTCTTATTGCCACCGGTAAGAGCGCCTTTGTACCACGTCTGATAGCATCTTACATATTTCCACCTGTAGGGAGCCTTCTTATTGTTCTCGGTAGCAGCCTAGTTGTTCTGCCCGGTAGTGCCCAACTTCATCTGTCCCACAAGATCTTTCCTTGGCTCCAAGGGAAGATCTTCTTTTCATGTAAGCTATTGTTTCTTGTGTTTTTTGCTCCGTCCTCCTAGTCCCACAAGATATTTCATTTTAAAGAATTTAAAGGGAAAGTCTTTAACTCTTCATTTTTGAATATTTTCGGCCGTTGGAGGTATTTCAATAGCGTACTTTACTAGCCTTTGTCTCCTCGTCTTCCGAAGCTATAACTAGTTTGACACAGCTGCGGGCACAGGTTATGATTGCTTTTGACAGAGCACGCCTCCTCACGGCCTATTTAAAGCAATCCACTCTCCTCTTTCTGCCTTCCACTTTACTTCACATTCAAAATTCTACCTCTTGTTTCCACGCTTTCTTGCTCTCATCTTCTCTCTCTTGTGTCGAGCCCTAAATTTTCGCTAGCTCATCATTTCTTTCATGGAGTCTAGAAATCCCACTACTTCCGCCATGGCTCCTGTGACTCCCATTGTGTATGTCGACGGTGAAGGTTTGTGTTCAGGACGTCGTTGCTAATCCGATCACAGAAGGAGGCCAAGAGTGTCGACGAGGCATCGGTTCAAGCCTCACCATCGAAGAGTGAAAAAGGTAATGAAGGGTGTCCTAGTCCCACTAGGGACGAAGATCCATGTTTCAGCACCGACGGTGCACTACTTCGACCATTTTAGGCTAGGGTTCGTGGTGAACCGCGAATGTTTCACTCTTGGGTTGTGCATCCTTCCCCACCCTTTTATTCTTGGGCTTTTATCGTGCCACTGGTGTATGCTTGCTCACCTGAACACAACGCACTAGGCTGCCTACACGCGTACCTGGTTGTCTACGCGGAGAATGGTATTACACTAGATGCTCGGGAGTTCGTGAACTTCTTTAGGACCCGGGTGAATTCTTCTGCTACCAAGCAGGACATATCTGTCCTGGTGGCGACCAGTTGCACATTCTTCAAATGCGTAACGTTGGAGAATAGCTGGTTTTTCAACTGGTTTGTGATTTATCCACCACCCGGGAGATTCATTGGGGTTGCCCACGTAGGAGACTTGGTGAAGGGGCAACTGACCGCTCCTTATTCCCCAACGGACAACGCATCTGACATAGGCGACGTTCTAAAAAAATTGAGCTCACAGAGATTGTTCCTGATCACCAGCTTCCTAACCAGGGAGAGACTGGCTGACACCCGGAATAGTATTAACTGTATGTCTCTTTACGCATAACTTCCCTTGTCTGTTTGTTGTTTTGTTGTTATTGATCTGCGCTTCTTGTAGACTTCCCACTCTCAGGCTCAAAAACTATGCCTTCGCTATAAGTGGGAGCTCGTAAACTTCTGCAATGTTGACGATAAAAAGGCCCTGCCTTCGACTTCCAGTGCTTCCCCGACTCGAAGCAATGATTGAAGTCCCACTGGTATCAAAGAAAGGCTCTCGAAGGACAAAAGAAATTAGAGGGGCAAAAGTTTAAACTGGTGGTGAAAAGAGGAGAGACTGTTACCGGTACCGTTGCAAATCCTACCGGTTCTCCCGTTACCTCCTCCCTTAATGGAACATGTACTTCTTCTGAGACTACTTACGCCCGTAGTCCGGGCGGGGACAAAATACGTGTGGATTCAAACACCATTACGTCCTTGTTTCTTGACCTACATGACTATTTGTGCTCTTATGTTTCATGTTATTTGTTTATAGTTACCGGTTACTAGTTTTTATATTACTCATTTTGCGTATAGCGAGTGGTACCATGGATGCTACCGTCGAGAAGCCTAAACCGGTAAAGGTATGTCGTCCTGCAGCTGGGGTGTCCATCGATGAAGGTGCCTTACTGAGAAAAAAGACCGTGACCAAGACTCCCCCCGGAAATGGGAAGGGAATAGTAGAGAGAGGAGCTTAAGATGAATTCTCTTTGGACTCCTCCGTCAATTCTGGGGGCCGAATCCCGAAACCGGAGGTCGGTTCTTTGTCCCAAGCTATGCTACCCTTCTCGGAAACGAGGAGTAAACACGGTGAAGATAGACCGAGAGGCCTCTCTTCCCCACCTCCGCAGTGTGACCCACTGTTGTGTGGTCTTTCCTGGAAAGAGGACTGGTGCTACCACCAGGGTGAGCCCGTCCCTCGAGTTGCACTAGTCGAGGGGAAACTATAAAGACCTGCAGAAAACCGTGGTCCAGCTTACCGGTAATGCCGACGGAATATTCCCCTTCTTCCCGGTCTACACCTGCAAAGGAGAGACTCCACATTGAAGAGAGTGGAGCCGACTTAGTTGTACTCCACTCGCTGTCAGGCCAAGATGCTTTTAACAAACTATGGCAGGCATTGGCGCATGTCTGGTCTTTTGCTTTGTTCTATTACTTTTGTCCTAGTTTCCTCCTTTTGGTGCTTCTCACTTACTCTTGTTTGTTAGGTTGTCGCCATGACCCAGTGTACTGAGACGCAGGCCGTCCAAAATGTTTGAGATCTTGATCTCGTTACAGCACGGGTCGTGAAATATAAGTCTCAACTGCTGAATTTCCAGTCTATCCACCAGAAACAAATTGGGTGCTACGCGCATGGAGAAGATTAATGCTATAAAAAAACAGGCGGACGAGTACCAATTAGAGATGGGGAAAGTCCGAGTGCAATGAGAAATGGAAAAGTCTACTCTTTAGCAAGAATCCTCCTATACTCTCCGGGAGAGAATTGTCAATGAAGTCCGGGCTGAACTAGAGAGGGCCTGGTCTGAATTTGAAGAGGAGAAGTTTGTGCTCCGGGAGGAACTATCTGTCTCTCGGGAACATGCCCTCAACACAGCCTAGGCACTTTTAATGATGAGAAGAGGGTTCTCCGGGAGGAATTTTCTGAGGCTAAGACGGATGCAGACGATCTTCGTGCTACTGTGGAGGGTCTTGAGCTGGAGCTGACTACCTAAAAAATGAATCGGAGGAAAAACTTCAAATGCTGCAGGAATTCCAAGTTAAATACAATGACCTGCAAGCCGAAGCTAAGAAGACAGAGGAAAGGCTCAAGGCAAAAGAAAAAGAACTTGCTTCTAAGTTTTGTTTTTTGCTTTCTCTTTTTTGTCATACATCTCTTTTATGTTTCCTTGCTAAGTGTAAGTTTTTTTGTCAAATACGCAGAGAGACCGGGCCCTCAATAGAGGCTACCGGTGCCTCCGACTTTAGGGCAAATAAGGTTGCTAGCCTGAAGACCTCGAAATTACCTTCAAGTCCAAGAGGGACCGGTACCCCAGTCTTGCATGTCTAGAGGGCCAGATTGTGAGATATAGGGGCATGCAGGCAGAGCTATAGGAGAAAGACCGGATCATCTCTTTCCTGGAGGAAATGGTCTCCTCCCAGTGCTAAAAATTTGTCGGGAAGTGCCAGCGGATTGTGTCGGAGTTTTACTCTGGGAAGCAGGAGCCTCTGGACGAGAGTCTGTACGATAGTCTTGAGTTTGAGGCTCTTGCTCAGGCTACCGGGTACCACGAGGAGCTCGGGAGGTTCAGCCGTCCTGCGGGCAACACATGTTTTGCTCCGTATTTCTGGGATCGGTCAACCTGCAAGCTCCTACTGGTGCCCTTGCTCAAGTCAACGAAGAGAAGGAGGGTTCCGAGGGGAGCACTTTGACTCCAAGGCAGTAGAAGCCAAAACCTGATCAGCCTACATCATAAATAGTCTATCTTTTTAGTTTAGTTTTTTACTTTTGTATCGGTAGGGTGATGGCCACCTCTTTTTGTAATGTTTCTGTGGAAATCTATCAGACCCTTTTGGGCATGTCCGGAGTGACCGGACTTCCCAAAGTTTGTAATGACTTACGCTTATAAAATAAAAGTTCTGTGTTCTCAAATAATTTGTATTGCTTTTGTTTTTTTTTTGTTCCTTTTGTTCAAATACCTTACTGCCTTTCGGGTAGTAAAACTGCCTTGCCAATACACTCTACCATTATACTAATAATGGTGAGATCATCGGTTTAATACACTCTACCATCATACTAATGGTGAGATCATCGATTTAATACACTCCACCATCATACTAATGGTGAGATCGTCGGATGAATATACTCTACCATCATGCTATGGTGAGATCGTCGGACGAATACACTCTACCATCATACTAATGGTGAGACCGTCAATTTAATACACTCTATCATTGCATTGACGGTGAGATCATCGAATATGTTTTTTGAATTGGAACTGCCATATCATAAATCTTTTTAAAAAAATTCAAAATCGCATATGATTTTATATACCCGGATTTCAAAACGTGTGATTATACATAGAACTTTTTGAGACATTTAGCATGTCAAGAGTGAGGCAATTCCCTTCCATCTATGTCTCAGAGTCTATAAGACGCCCGGGCTGTTCTAGGTTCCACAATATATGGTCCTATATTGTAATTTTGTCGGTAGTTTCAACTCTCGGAGCACTAGCTCTCGAGGGGCAAAGGATTGTTTCGTTACTTTCTTGTTGAAGTAACACTCGATTTTTAACTTATCATTCTGATTTCTTAGCTCAGTAATCGTTATTTTCTCTTCCAAAAAGTCCAACTCGTCTCTGATGCTTTCTTCATTTTCCTCTTCATTGTAGTTGATCCTTGTTGAAGGAAGCATAATTTCAGTAGTAACTACCGCCTCTAGACCGTATGTCAGTCTACATGGAGTTTCCCCCGTTGGTCCCCTTTCGGTTGTTCTGTTAGCCCACAAAACGAGGCAATACTTCAACCCACTTTCCTTTTCTATCATCCAACTCTCTTTTGAGGGCTTTCACAATTTGGCCGTTGGTGTCTCTACCTGACCATTCGCCTGAGGGTGTGCTATGGATGCGAACCTCAGATCGATCTTTCATTCTTCACAAAATTCCCGGAAGCTTTTGCAATTAAATTGTGCACCATTGTCTGTTATAATTACCCTAGGCAGTCCAAAAAGACATATTATGTTTTTCCACACAAACTCCTCTGTCTTCCGCTCGGTTATACTGACCAAAGGCATAGTTTCTGCCCATTTGGTGAAGTAGTCGACCGCTACATACATGAACTTATATCTCCCGGGAGAGGCTTCCGGGAATGGGCCAACAATATCCAATCCCCATTTTGCGAAGGGAACCGGGGAAGTTATAGACTTCATTTCTACGGGCGGGTTTCTAATCCTTGGGCCATGCACTTGGCATTTTACACATTCCCTAACATGTTTCTTACTTAGTTCCTAAATAGTTGGCCAAAAGTAGTCCATCCTTAAGATGTTGTGCATTATCATCCTTTCTCCTTGGTGATTTCCACATAATCCACCACGTACCTCTTTAATGGGCTCCAAATCCTACTCTACTGTTATGCACTTCAACGATGGTCTTCCAAAGGATCTTTGGTAAAGCTGATTATCTTCAAAGAAAAATGATGCTGCTCTTCTTTCTAGTATTTGGCATCTTTTGGATTCTCCGGCAGCATATACTGGACAATTGGAGTCATCCATGATTCTTCTAGGAGGGTTACTTCCACCGACATTGTATCAATATCTTCTATATCGGAGGACCTTCTAAGCTGTAGTGAAACTTCCTTCGGTATTCCTTCCGCTAATACTGGCCAATTTGGCAAGGGCATCAGCTTCTGAGTTTGTTCCCTCGGGATGTGCCGGAGGTTGCACTTTGAAATTTTGCTCTTAGGCTCTGCACTTTGGTCAAGTGGTGCTTCAATTTTTCCTCTTTGGCTTCAAAGATGTTCTCACTTTGTCTTGCTACAAGCAAAGAATCAGACTGTATTTCCAAATCTGTTGCTCCCAAGGCGAAGGCTTTTTCCAATCCTTATATTAATTCCTCGTATTCCGCTTCATTATTAGTTACTTTAAACTCCAGCCTCATAGCATAACTCATCTTTCTTTCACCGGGGTTTGGATCACAACCCCTACTCGTGCCCCTGTCTTGCACCGGGCGCCGTCCACCCATACATTGTAGGGCACTTCCCGTTCTTCCTCATGGAAGGAGCTTGTTTCGGTTATGAAATCCGTAGTGCTTGTGCTTTTATTACGACTCATGGGACATAGTGAATTTCAAACTATGTAAGCTCAACCATCCAGCTTACCATTCTACCGGAAGCGTTCGGGTTGTTTGTGATCTGCTTCAGAGGCCAGTTGGTCCGGTCAGTAATATGATGCGACTAGAAATATGGCATTAACTTTCTGGAAGCTATGACAAGAGCAAACAAAACTTTTTCAATATTAGTGTATCTTGTCTCGGTGGAGGTCAAAATTTTGCCAGAGTAGTAAACAGGGATTTCTCTCCGTGCTTCTTCCATTACCAAGACTGCCGCCACAACCCATCTGACACTAACAGTACAAGATCAGATCTTGGCCCGGGGATGGAACACCAAGCTTTGGGAGCTCGTGAAGCATCTTTTTATTTGCTCAATAGCTTCTACGCATTCTGAGTCCCACTGGAATTGCTTGTTCTTCCGGAGAAGATTAAAGAATGGGATGGACTTTTCCTGGAGTTTGGAGCAGAATGTGCTTAAAGCGGTGAGCCTCCCATTTAGAGCTTGCACATCCTTGATACTCTTTGGTTGGGGGAGATTGAGGATTGCCTGAGTTTTCTCCGGATGAACCTCGATTCCTCTTTGCCCCACTATGAAGCCTAAAATGTTCCTCGAGTAACCCCAAAGACGCATTACTCCGAGTTCTGCTTGATTTTGTATTTGTCCAAGGTGTTGAAAGTTTCTTCCAGGTCACTCATATGCTGTGCCACTGAGTCGCTTCTCACCACTATGTCATCCACATAGGCTTCAACGTTCCAGGAAAGTTGTCCCCTCAATATTTCATCAATCATTTGTTGAAAAGTTACACTCGCGTTTTTTAGCCCGAAAGGCATGACCTTATAACAAAAAATTCCGATCGAGGTGATAAAAGATGTCTTTCTTGATCATTCTCATTCATCATTATCTGATTGTAACTAGAAAATGCGTCTAAGAAACTCATCACATTGCTTCGAGCCGTTGCCGTTACTAACTATTCTATGGAAGACAGTGGATAAAAATCGTTTGGACAAGCTTTATTCATGTCCGTGAAATCAACGCACATTCTCCATTTACCATTGTTTTTTTTTACTAATACAACATTTGATAACCATTTTGGATAAAAGACATTCTTAATGAAATCAGCTTGAAGGAGTTCCTCCACCCCTGCTCAAGCCGCCTCGTCTCTTTCTTTCCCATGATCCTCTGTCTTATGGCTGGGAACTTGGGGTCAACATCCAAGTTATGACGGATAACATTGGTGTCCACCCCAGACATGTCTCTTGAGCTCCAAGCAAATGTTTTTCTTCTTTTTCCAAAAATCTCATTAAGGGGTCTAGTAATCATAATCAAAATCCTATGATCATTTCACTGTCTCAAGTACATTCCCAGGTGGCTTATCCTCATTCAACTACAAAAGCTAATGAGAAGTATGAACTTGAAACTTCATTCATGCAATTGACTAGATGAAGAAGTCTAGATTTATGAAACCTACACATTGAAGACCTTATAATGACAAGAGTTCCCGCAATGCAATGCGCACACAAAAGAGTGTAATTCATAGTCTTCAAGTCATTCAGAAGTGTTAAGAGTGTGCCCAATTTCAAGTGCTAAAAATGTTTGATATTATCCTGAGTGTTGTACTTCCATGGATAGCCGGGTGACCGAAAGCCATACCCCCAGTATAAATGGTTATTAAACTAGTGAGTCTAGGTGTTATGTAGATTAACTTACACAGGTATTGCTCAACCAATCTCATCACATACTAAAACATCACTTCAAAAAATAAAACATGATTTTTTTTTCTTGGTGAATAAAATAATTTAATTTTACATATATTGTGTAATGTATTGGGTTTCCTTACAATAATAGTATTTAAAATTGGTTAAACTAATAAAACAGAAAGTTTAATTACTTCTTATGTTAAAAGATATAAGTCATTTTAAATTTAAATTTTATTTTAAAATATATAGTTGGTTTAGTTTTTTAACATATTATTTTCCTTATTTGATCTGAAAATTTAATATAAAATTAATTATTATTTATAAAAAATATAAAATAAAGTTAATGTGTTGCATTTTTATTTTTTCTTAAAAACATACAAATACCTAAAGCGATCTATATATTTTTTTACAAGATCATGAAAATTTATTTCATCGGTTATTTTTTTCTTTTCCTTACCCACATTAATTATAATATTAATTTTTTATATTTATTCTTATTTACTTTTCCCTTTTTTTTACTTCAAAATCATTTATGCAAAAGATGATACCATAGTAAGGAATGTCTAATTTTTTTTTTAGAAAACTGGCAGTCTTTCACCTTGTGAAAATCTGGACGGTGCAGCTCTCTGCCAACATTCGAAAGACTTTTCCACGTGCGGTAATGATACAGTGATACACGACCCATAATGATGCATATAAATAAGTATGACACATTGACACCTCGATCCCCACCACCTAACGAAATCAATTTGAAAATTGCACAGAGAGAGGGAGCCACAGAGTGTGCGGGGCGCTTGTTCGAGAAAGAGGGAGATAAATAATCTATTGAAAAAAGAAGGGAAGGGAGGGAGGAGGGGTCTTTCTTCTCCGTCCAAGCAAAGCATGTCGCCATTATCAGATATATGCTGATTAAATCCAGCTTTCTTCCAGTTCTTCAATTCTTCTCTCCATCCCTCT
This sequence comes from Limonium bicolor, assembly GCA_023374045.1. NCBI lineage: Eukaryota > Viridiplantae > Streptophyta > Magnoliopsida > Caryophyllales > Plumbaginaceae > Limonium > Limonium bicolor. The sequence continues at coordinate 150,762,639 of CM041780.1, forward strand.
CGTTTCTGCTTTTCAATGATTGATGAAAATGTTGTGCGAAATTATAAGCTACTCTGGGAGCCCAACATGTTTCTCCAGAGCGATGAGCTCGACAGGTTCAATTAATCTGGCCTGTTGCTGATCTCTCTTCTTCATCTTCTTCCGAATTATTAGGGAAATCTATTTTCGATCTTAAAATAACTAATTTGCAGTTCTTCATTTGTTCTTCCATCACTTAAATTTCTGTTTTCTTCGTTTACCGTGCTGATTATCTATTCTGTTTGTTTGTCTTGCTTAGCTGGGGATTTGACGATACGGTGTCTGGATACAACGACGCTAGTTCACCGGACGGTGGAGGGGAAACATCACCAGCGTCAAATGCAAAGAACATCGTATCTGAAAGGAATCGTCGGCGGAAGCTGAATGAGCGGCTATTCGCACTCCGAGCAGTCGTTCCTAACATTTCGAAGGTCAAACCTCTTCTTCTCTACTCTACTCCTTGTTTTCTGGTTTTATGCCTCTTTGAGAAACAATGCTAGTACTTTTCTTCTTTGCAAATAAACAATCCTAGTCAATAATACTATGTTAGATATATTATTTCAAATGATTTCTTAGTTTGATTGATTATTGAATTATTAGATGTTTAATTTAACGCTTTCGATTAGTTGTTGAGCTGTCGTTCACTTATTATAATCAATCGGGTGAGGTGAATCGATTTCATCAGATATTCTGCCATTTTTAAGTTACCTGGTTTAGGTTTGCTATGATGGGGTTGCCTTACGTGTAGTTCCAGCATAATAATGATTTTCTTTTCTTTGTTCTAAGTTATGTAAGAACACTATATAGAAACCGTGAACTTAGTTGGTGGCCCATTAATGAAAATCTGAGTTCATCTCCAAGAAGAATAGGGCTAGTAAACTAAAAGCTCTCGTAAATCCTACTCACTCAGCGGAAATTGCAACGTGGAATGTACTTTAACTACCATGAATGTAATGTTCAGAGGTCTTAAGCGCAGAACACTGTTCCTATCTATCCCAACATGTTCAAAATATGCATGCGTTTCATCTACAATCACATCAACTTTATGATCACTGATCAATCAATCAATAATGCTCTTAATACATTTCTGTGTATAGATGGATAAAGCTTCGATTATAAAGGATGCAATCGACTACATACAAGAATTGCAAGAGGAAGAAAGGAGAATTCAAGCTGAGATTTTCCATATTGAGCATGGAAGACCAGAGCACAAATCGACCCGTAACCACCACTTAGACCGTTGGGAGCAGCAGAAATTACTATTCCCCACATCCAGCTTGTTGAGACCAAAGAAGAAAAAGACCATGTCTTTCAATGATCTACATCGACGCAGCTTCGATTCCAGTGGCTCGCATTTCAGAGCATCTGGAATAGAAGACGTTGAGGTGAAGCCAATCAATTTTGCTGAAACTGTCGTTTCGTTTTTTTTTTTTTTTTTACATGGCCCCTGTTTTTTCTCAATAGTAGAGTTGAAGGCTGCTCAACTTGAGTCTTGAAGTATGTTGGAGAGTAAATGAAAATATGGTAGTGAAAGTTAATACTATCTAATGATTTTCTCACCCTATATGTCTAATAATCATAATGATGTGAGGGAATAGTGTAGTCTTTCTATCATGCCTTGCAAAATTCACATTAAAGGTTCGATGGTGTTTTCAAGTTAATGTTTGGGAGTGGATGCACCTAGTTTCTTAGGGAATTGCAGCATGCTATTGATCAGTAAGATAAGCCACAACTAGTTCAAAAATGATGTGAGGGAATAGTAATTAGGTTTCGAAGAAGGTCTAATAAGTTTGATTCCGATCTAGTGCATGAGTTTGATGAAAAGTTAATTAGGATAGAACACTAATTTAGTTTAGCGCTGTATGATAATGATGTGACTAGACGAACCACTTTCTATGTTGCGGTGGTGTTGAAAACTTTCAATCACAATACGTTAGTATCTTTTCTTGAATAAATTAATAATAAAGTCAATATTGTTGTTGCATCACAAAATATTTGTGCTGATTTGCTGAGTGCATATCAAGTTTAGTGACTATTATAATCAAGTGGGAGCTGATGGGTCATGATTGATGATGATTAAAAAAAAATCTCGGTTGCTTGCCAGTTTAGGGTTTCTGGCGTTGGAGATAAGACTGTGGCGGTTAGCCTCAGCTGCAATAAAAGAATGGGTGCCATTGTCAAACTATGCGAGCTGTTTGAATCATTGACGCTGAGAACAGTCGCGGCTAATATTAGTGCATTTGCTTTTGCAGAAAGCGGTTATGACAGCTTGGTTGAGGTTCGTCCTTTTTTTTTCCTCTTCTTATCAAGTCTTTATTATTGCCCCCCTGCCCTTCTCTATTTGAGCTTTTATTTCAGGTTGCTCTTTCCTACTGTCAAAATCTATTATAACTCATTGAGGAACGAACATTATTAGCTTACATTATAAAGTATCTGTTTTATAATTAATTTTTGTTCTTATTCTCTTTTGTTTCTATTTCTTGTACAAAATAACTATTTTTAAATCTTTTTAATCTTCCTGTTTTGAACTAAAAAGTTTAGAATAAAGGGGAGGACTGTTATTTTTTGGTTTGAAAGGAAACGTGTTCTTTGTAAACATGTACAGGATTTCATCTTTCAAATGCATATATCCTTACATTTTCTGGGAATATGTATCTCTATTCACGCCTGCTTTTGGAGTGATCTGAGTTCACGTATGAGCCAGAGAATCTTAGCCGCGAAACTTCTTTCTCATCCTTAAAATAACCATCTTTTTCTTTTTGATATCCAGTAAGTACCCATCAAAATAACTATCCATTTTTATTCAAAATGAAAAGTAACTATGCATTATTTGTAGGGACAAAATTCTGATAAGATGACAAGATTTCTTTTATGTTAATATGACAAGAGTTTATTTGGAAAGAGAGGGAGACAGCTACATGCAAATATGATTAATAAATAGATACATAATCTCATTTATAGATTTGGTGCTCCCGAAAAGGGTAATTAAAAAGTTGAAGCAGTAGTAGTGGTTGGGAAGAAAAGAACAAAAGGCTAATAAACAGAATCAATGATTGTTGCTTTTTCTTTTGTTTAAAATAAACTAGCTGGCTCCAATATAATTGTATTTTGGGTGGGACATGCTTGTAGGCTCTGAAAATAAAGTAAAGCAAGTTTGATTGGACCTCTTAAATCTTTTCTTTTGGATAGCGATTGGACCTGTTAAAATCTAAATTGGGTTGCTGGATGCTGGGCTTTCTACTACAATTGAGCCTAATGAGTTATTAGTAAACTATGAAAATAGTGGATGGTTTATAACTGCTTTTTGTTTTGTGAGCTAGCTGAATCCGTTAATATCAAAGATTTTACAGTATCTCCTAATTTAAAATCAATTAGTCATAACCTAGTGGAATCCACTGCAACCGAATAATAAGGCCATAATCAAAACAGGCGTGAAAAAACGGTTTTCTTTTTTCTTACAAGTATATATTCAAAATTGTCTCACTATTTTATAACGATGTTGTAGGTTGATGGAGATGAGTTGGAAGTGCTGAAGAGAAACTTGGAAACTGCTGTCGCGAATCTGAATGAGCCCGGGAGCTCTATGAGCATTTAGTTTTGTATATTTCAACGTGAGTTATTGTAATTGCTGGAGAATAATTGTTTTTTCTAAAGAAATAGAAATATGGTTGGTCGTCTTTTGTTTTTGGCTCTTCTCTTGCATACGTGTGCGTACTATGAGATGAGATTCAGTAAGCTGATTGCTCCAAAAATTCTCTTTATCGTGGCTGGCCTTTTGCGAGACAACACACCATTACTTTTTTTTGCTTTTCGAAACCAAATAGCAATATATTAAACAAGAGAGTTGAGGATTATACATAAGTAGCATACATAATTAAGAAAGACCTAAAGAAAACCAACTGTAAAAGTAACATATTCTCATGGAATGGTGTATAGACAGACAAAGAGCAGACTTGTGCCTTGGTACAATAACCTGTCCATGAGACTTGACGAGTATGTTCTTGTCATCATTAAGATCCAACAAGTTTGGATCCCCAACAACTACAACTGACCATACAAAAAACACCAGGAGATATTGTTATTATAGGAGTTAGATCCTTCTTAGATTTTTCTATCGATTTTTTCTAATTGCCGTGGTACGCAAAATACTGGAAAAGGTGGACAAGGATGGGTAGGAGAAAATTTAGACCAAAATCCTTACCTTAATCTTACATCAATTTACTTTAGTACAAACACGAAGGAAGCCAAATTTTTCGAAACCCTTTTTGATAAAGGTAGGTTTAAATTTGGTGAGATAATATTGTACGGCCAGTTATTCATTTATTTTCAAACCAACCCGCTTATTATCTATTATTTGATTGACTAATCCTTATATGGGGATGGGTCAAGTGTTTTGGCAATTCCTCGGGAGGGGATGAATCTAGATAATTTTGAATGAGAGATTTGGATTTTGTTTCTCCCTCGCCATAATAATATCTTGTCTTGGATTTTGTTTCCTTTATGAGCGAGTGCAAGTGCAACAACTTTTGATATTATTAATCTTTGTCCACCTCAGCTCACTGAGGAAGATGATCACCTGAGTTGGCTAGCTTCTCCGGATGGCTGCTATACAACTAAGTCTTTCTTTAAATCAACTGTATCAAGCACTCCCAGTGCGCCAATTGCTTGGTGTCGAGCCTTCTGGCATAATTTTGCCCCACCAAGAGTGGAGCTTCTGGTCTGGCTGGTTCTTCAGGGCCGTGTTCAGACTAAGGACATGCTATTTGGCCGTGATCTTATTCCCCTTGCTCAGCTACAATGCTCCCTTTGCCACTATGCTGTGGAGACAGTAGAACACCTTTTGTTCATTGCACCTCTACTCGTAAGCTCTGGAGCATTCTCTTAGATTGGTGGGGTGTTGCCATCGTCTTCCCTCGGACTCCAGACGCACTCTTTCAAATTTGGCAAGGAATGGTGGCGAGGTCTAAATCGAGGCTGGGGTTTCAACTTTCTTTTTTGCATTATGGGCAATTTGGAATCTAAGAAATAGAGTGGTTTTTGAGGCATAGTGCCAGACTGGAGCGAATCTGGGGCTTTCTGTCAAGCGACTTTGCTTTGAATGGAACCGGCAGCATATTCATTTGCCTTCTCATGCAGTCTTAGCTGCAAAAGATCTGTTCACTTATTATTTTCCTAGTTCTAATATTGGGTTTTTTCTTTTACTCTGGGTTCTTATTTTTGGGTGAGAAAGGCTATGCAAAGTATCACCGTGTAGCTAGTGGTTTTCCAGCCATTTATCAAAAAAGGAAACTAAATTACTGACAAAGCTGAAAATTACATCAAATAACAACAAATAGAACACTAGATGTGCGTTAGAGTCATTAACCCTCATTCTTCCCTACTGCCCCGAGGCAACCCCAAAATAGCATGTAGATTAAGTTCTTGGTGGTTTACGCCCTCACTAGCACCATCCGTACTCCATGTTAGCTGAACATCCTTTACACTTCATCCCTCGACATCATTTACACCATTTTCGCTGACAACTTTGATGCTGAAATCGGCTGGATGACCGAGGCTAAAAAGATCCATGATGATGAGTAAGGGGGAGTAATCCCGAATTGTCAAAACCCACATCATCACAATGCTGATTGTTGATTATAATACCCACATGTATGTTCTAGATGAGGTTGTCAGACTCGTCCTTTGTACTTCAGACATGCAATTCAATCGCCGACATGATGCCGAAGGATACTCACACAATGAAGACAAGAAAAGGAGAAACAACACCCACACATAAAACAGAGGAGAAAACAAAGCAACGGAAGATAGAAAGAGAAGAGATCAAGAAGAGATCAAACTGAAACCTCGCTGAAGAGGGAATATACCATGGAGGGGGAAAACTACACCATAATCTTCCGCATAAGAGGGTTATGGTCTTTTGCATACTACAAGACACAAAAAGAAAAGCAGATCGGGAAAGGAAAAGAAAGAGTGGAGAATTTCTTCCGACTCCTCCCATTTGCTTTCATAATGCCCCCATTGTTTAAATTTGGGTCTTTTATCTTGTAAATATATTAGTGAAACAATTCTAATTAACACTATCTCATCATTATATATTACGATTGGAATGTCTTGGCCTGTTGTATTAAATTGATGAGAGTAGTGGATTTATGCTCCGACGTATAATTTACATTCGTTTTTTTTTATTTTGGACTACATAGGGAGAAAAAACTAAGAAATAACATAATTTAAACTACTAAACATCTAAGTAGGGGGAGATGCATTGAGAAAGTTGAATAGAAATTCACTATCCAAATTTTGGTAACACGTTCAAGAAACCCCATTCACTAGTATACAAGGTAATAATTTTCCACAATAGACATCTAAGAGAACTTTTTTTCTTTTTCTGTTGAACCAACCTACCCTTTTGTTGATGAAGACTGACACATATAGAACTTATAAACTGGATGAGACGGAAGCAAATGATATTATACCCCCAAACATTAATTCGAGTTTAGCATAGCTCTTTGAATAGTCACACTATACTAATAAATGCCAAGATGGACACCATTTTACCTGAAATCCAAAATAAACCTATGAGATAAATCATGGACTCCAGTACAACACCATATACATGTGCTTGAAGACTAAGGGCATCCACAATAACAAAGTGGATTTCACTCTCAAAATAATAATATTTTATTCTTCTCCTCACAATCTCTCTCTTCTTTTGCTAAGACACCCACTTTTTGGGGTTCTTAGTTAAGAAACTCTCACACAACTTCTCTCCACCATGTCATATTTTATCTTTTTGTTTTATTAATTTAGAGTGGATTCCACACCATTGTGGATGCCCTAAGATCCTCTGACTTCTCAATCGATAGAATTTCTTACCAATCGAATTCGTTACAACATCCAACCAAAGGAAGTCTCCACTGACAAGCCTGCATGCTTCCGGTTAAAGATGATGCCACCAACTCATCAAAGAAATAGTGGCTTTATGCCCAGGCGGAGGCGTACTTCGCAAGTAATCAACCCATTCATCAGCGCCCCATTCCTTCAAAATTCTTATCAAACTAGTGGCGAAACCATGTTTTTTCGAACCATCTTCAGGAGTCACACCCATCTCTTCATTATGCTTCAAAACGAGAACCGGATTCAGTGACTCCTTACCCTCAAAATCTTCTTCATACCGATCGGAATTGGAAAGGTCTCCAGCCATTTCAAACTTTCATCAACAAAGTTGCAAGCCAATGCTAATTTTTTTTCTTTACCTTTTGTCGGTCCACGAATGCAGGCATCCAAAAACATCTAAACCCCCATGGATTCCACCACTATAATACAAAAGCCTTTGGACATCCAACCAATCATGGTTTTTCAAAAGCGATGCCCTTAGTTAATGCAGATGTCGAAAAAGAGATGAAGTGAATCACACGATTGCGGCCATATTCTGCTCCATACTTTCGAGCGAGATTGAGTGGATTTTCACTTTGAAGAGGTCGAAGTCAATGATCTTTCACTGTACGGATCAGTAGCGCGGACCAGAACTTTTGGTTAGGGGGTAAAAAAATTTTTTGACACTATTATTCTTAAAAATATTATGTTATTTTATATTTTTAAAAAATTTATAAGAATATTTTACAAATTTTTAAAAGTTTGGCCGGCCCCCATTTACGTCCACCACTGGTACCGATGAGCCTCATCCATCAACATCTGATTCATCAAAACCATTTGCAAGGCACAGGAACTCAACAGCATCACATATCGATCCCATAACAAACCAAAATTAAAAGGTACAAATTACTAAGCCAAACAAACTAAAAGTAGTATTTTAAGCCCAATCACAAAAACCAGAATAAGTTTGGGTTCCTTAGAAGCAAAACGTTGAAAGTTAGACATGTAGTGACTACTATTTTGACAAATCATTGAGAAATAAAAAGAACCTGGGAGGAAAGGAAACAGGGGAGAAAAGAAAGAAGAAGCAAACCATCTGAAAGGAACCCATAAGACAGACAAGATTCAAGGGAAACATGCTTGAAAAAGACTAAGGGCATCCACAATGGTAAAAGTGGATTCCACCCACCAATAAATATTATTTATATATCCTCTCCCCTCACAATCTCTCTCTTACTTACCTAGGTTCTCTAAAAAGAGAGTGTCTTAGTTAAGAAACCCCTCTCACATCTTCTCTCCTCCACCTCATCATTTTCTTTTTCTCTTTTAACATTATGGGTGGAATCCACACCATTGTGGATGCCCTAACATCACATAGATAGGGATACAAAAGAGAAACTTAGAAAATGGTGTAAATAGGAAAAGGAAACAGTGGAAACCGTGGAACCGAGGGGTGGAAAGAGACTCTCGTCTTGGGAAAGAAGGAAAACGTATTGAGATTGGTGTGCAAAATCTAAAAGAGCTTCATAATTTTAAAGCATTATAAAAAGTTCATTTTTGCAGTCAGTTTTTTGTTTCCACAGTCATTTTTTTAAAAATACAGTCAAATTTTTAAATTTCACAGTCACCATCATACGTCATTATTCCAGAGTTCGCAGTCGAAAAAAAACGAGTATATATACCCCGAGGCACCCTATCTCTCACTTCACGCTCTCATTTCTCATTTCGCATGAAAAAATCACATTTCATAACCTCTCAAACACTATCCTTCAGCCGAACTTCATTTCCACGTTTAAGGTAAAAAAATTCACTCATCTTTCATTTTTTAATGTTATTCTATGATTAGGATTAGTTTTAGTAGTGATTTACGGTAACCGGAAGTCAAATCGAGCATAAAAAAACACAAAAAGGATCCACAGATCCGTCCGTAAAACGGACCACCAGACTCACCATCCGGATGGTCCGTTTTACGGACGTTAAGTGTAATGGTCTGTTTTACGAACGTTAAGTGTAATAGTACGTTTTACGGACGTTAAGTGTAATGGTCCGTTTTACGGATGTTAAGTGTAATGGTCCATTTTATGGACGTTAAGTGTAATGGTCCGTTTTACGGACGGTGAGGCTGGTGGGCAGTTTTACGAACGGATCTGCGGGTCCATTTTGTTTTATTTTTATGCTCAAAATAAAATTTTAAAAAATAAAATAAAATGGACCCGCAGATCCGTCTGTAAAAGGGACCACCAGCCTCACCGTCCGTTTCAGATGGTCCGTTTTATGGACGTTAAGTGTAATGGTCAATTTTACGGACGTTAAGTGTAATGGTCCATTTTACGGATGTTAAGTGTAATGGTCCGTTTTACGGTCGGTGAGGCTGGTGGTCCGTTTTACGGACGGATCTGCGGGTCCAATTTGTTTTTTTATGCTTGAAATAAAATAAAAATAAAAAATAAAATGGACCCGCATATCCGTCTGTAAAAACGGACCACCAGCCTCACCGTCCATTTCAGATGGTCCATTTTACGGACGTTAAGTGTAATGGTCTTTTTTACGGATGTTAAGTGTAATGGTCCGTTTTACGGACGTTAAGTGTAATGGTCCATTTTACGGAAGTTAAGTGTAATAGTCCGTTTTACGGAAGTTAAGTGTAATGGTCCGTTTTACGAACGTTAAGTGTAATGGTCCGTTTTACGAACGTTAAGTGTAATGGTCCGTTTTACGGACGTTAAGTGTAGGGCTGCCCATGGTAGGTTAACCGCTTTATTCGGTTAACCGAAAGCGGTTAACCGGGTCTTTAGTTTTCTAAAATCAAATTCCATTACCATTCCATTTGGATCGGTTAACTGGACCGTTTAATTCGATTTTCTAAAATCTGATGTCATTACCATTCCGTTTAGACCGGTTAACCTTTTGTTCAGTTCGGTTTATCGGTTAACCTTATGGTCGTGTATTTTTTTATGGATAAGACCCATACCATTAATATTATAGTACAACATTGATCATTCACCTAAATCATGAGTGACAAATCAAACACATGTGACAAAAAATATAAAATTGTGTATATTCCTTCAATAGCTAACATTAATTATTATATAAGGTGAACATTAATATTTGAAGATTTTGATTGTTTATATAATCGGTTAACCATGGTTAACTGAGCGGTTAACTGTTCTGGAAAATTCAATACCGTTACCGAAACCAAAATCAATCAATTTATACGGTTCGGTTAACCATACCGCAAGAACCGGTACGGTTAACCTGAAAAAAAGTACGGTTCACTTCGGTTTCAGTCGGATACCGCGGTTTCAGAATTTTTTGGGTAGCCCTGGTTAAGTGTAATGGTCCGTTTTACGGACGTTAAGTGTAATGGTCTGTTTTATGGACGTTAAGTGTAATGGTCCGTTACAGACGGTGAGGCTGGTGGTCTATTTTATGGACAGATCTGTGGGTCCATTTTATTTTGTTTATGCTCGATTTGACTTCCGATTACCGTAAATCACTACTAAAACTAATCCTAATCATAGAATAACATAAAACAATGAAAGATGCGTGAATGTTTTTTACCTTAAACGGGGGAAATGGAGTTCGGCCGAAGGAGAGCGAATAGGAGGTTATGAAATGTGATTTTTTCATGCAAAATGAGAAATCAGAGCATGGAGAGAGATAGGGTGCCTTGGGGGTATATATACTCATTTTTTTTCGACTGTGAACTCTAGATAATGACTGTATGCTGGTGACTATGAAATTTAAAAATTTAACTTTATTTTTTTAAATGACTGTGGAAACAAAAAAACTAACTGCATAACACAAACGATATCAACATTTCTTTTAGAAGTTAATGCACAACAAGCTGCCAAGCAGTAACTTCAAAACATTATGACTCCTCGAGCTCGTGTTTGCGATCTCTCGCTCGCATTCCTTAAGACTTAGAAACTCTATTTATTCTTCATTTTCGTCTCTTCTTTTTTTTCCTTCCCTCGTTTTTCCTTCTTTCTTGTTGTTTTTATCAATTCTTTCTTCTTTATTAAGTTTGAATTTGTGGTTTGTTATATGATATAGATAATTTAGAGTGTGCGGTTTTTGGGTGAGCATGTTTGTCACACGGGTGAGTGGGATTTTCATTCAACCAGGACTTGGCTATTTATAGTTTAGTAATGTGCATATATATATATATGAAATACCTCGTAATTAAAAATAGTGATTAATTAGGCTAATGAATAATTTAGAAGCCTAATTAAGTATAAATAATCACGAGGGAACAAATCCCGAAGAAAACGGATCCTTAAAACGGATAAAAATCACTAACGAACCTTAAAGCGCGTTTTTCGAGGTAACCGGGAAAACGTGTCTTTAAGCGGGTCAAATAGACTCGTAACAATTTTGGTCAACTAAATAAACATTAATAAATATTAGTGAAGCTTTAGGACCAATAAAATCAATAAAACGAGAGATTAGTAAAAACTGTCAAAAACGGGAAGTTGTGGGGTAGAAACATAAATAGACCAAACTTATGTGTCCACTATTGAAAATAAAAATGTACATGTGTGTGTGTGTGTGCAGTGGTCCGATTTCCCCCCCCCCCTCACACACTCACCTATCTCCTCTTATGTGCAAAAGGACAAAGAAATAAAAAATGCATAAAGTAAACACTCACCTCACTCTCACACTCTCTCTCCCACTCTCACTTCCACTTCTCACGTACAGCCCCTCCCTCACTCACTCTCTTTTTTCCTTCTTCTTCTACCTCTCAACCGATGACAATGGTGAATTGAGAGAACCCACAAAATACCACCTTCTCTCCTCTTGAAACTCCATCAAACTTGCTCCAAAAATTATAAAAACTACACCATTGGAATCCTCTCATCAAGGGCTACATTTCTATCCTTCCAAAATTCGAAAAGGAGCATTTTCATCTCCATGGGTGTGGAGCTTTTGGAGCTTCAAGACCACCATTAGAACCACCTTCTTCTCCTTGTTCTTGTGAGGTAAAAATCTTCTTGAAAACTCCATCTTTTTCTAGCCTTAAGGGCAAAACGAAAATCTAGCTAAACTCTTGTACCCCAGCCGATTTTGGCATTTTTGAAAGGGTGGAAAGATCATTCTTGAGCTGCTCCAAGTACTTCATAAACCCTTGGAAGGTAATGAGATTCCTAAACCCTAGAATTTACATTAGAGCTTATATAATGTTTAGGGTTAGTTAGTATTAAAATGGTGTATATGAATGGTTGTAGTATTGGGGAATTTGATTACTAAAACCGGTGGAAATGGAGAAGAAAGAGAGAAGGAAGAGGCAAATAAGGAGAAAGAAAATCTAGAGGAGAAACAAGGTAAGAATGCTCTTTTGTGTAACCTTGTATATATGTGTTGTAACAGATTTGTAGAAGTTTGGATTTAGTAATGAAAATGGTATTGAGTAGTAGAGTAATATATAAGAGAATGTAAGTGTTTTGAAACCTTGGAAACAATTTAAAAACTGTTACAAAACTAGATTGGGAATTAATGTGCAAGTGCAGGAATTTAATTTGTTTAGTAGTGGTATTTGTGTATGGGAGCTTGTATATGGTTGTTGTTTATAAACAGGTGGGGTGAATTGGTTAACAATGTGTGGATAAACAATGTGGTGAGAGTATAAAAATATAGGGGAGACTATGGCAAAATAGGATTAAAACACTTAGTGAATTAAAAACTAGGTGGAAAAACATGTTGTAACAGATTTTGATTTAGATAGTTGGAGGGTGGATTAGGAGAGATAGTTAATGTAGTTGTAAGGCATTAGAGGTGCTAGAAATAACATTAGAAGAGGGAGATATAGATGGGGAGTGTTAATGTCAAAATCTGTAGCAAATGTAACTAAGGAAGGAAATAATGTGAGTGCTGAAATGAAAATGTAGGAAACAAAGTGTGCGAATTGGGATATAGAAAAGAGTGATGAGTTAGTAGATGAGTTAAGGAGTGTTTTAGGGTGCCTAAGCATGTAGGAAACTTGGGAAAATGTTTAGGAAAAGATTGGATGTGAATTGAGGAGGATTTGGAGTTCAAAATAAGTAATTAAAATGGGTACTGGCTGGACCGACCCTAGGACCGATCCTAGCAGGGTCGGTCGACTTGAAAATCTGTAATCTCGAGAACTTCTGCATCCGACCGACCCAGAGGACCGACCCTGCCTGGGTCGGTCGAGTGGGAATTTTCGGTCGGAAATGTTTCTGCATCCGACCGACCCAAGGGACCGACCCTGCCTGGGTCGGTCGAGTGGAAATTGTTAGTTGGATTTCTTCTGTAACGGACCGACCCAATGGACCGACCCTGGCTGGGTCGGTCGGACTGGAATTTTCTGTAATCGAAGTCTCTGCACCCGACCGACCCATGGGTCCGACCCAGGGTGGGTCGGTCGGGTCAAACAAAAAAAAACTGTAAGCTTATGACTAGTGTATATATATATGTATATGTGTATACCCACCCATACATATGTATGTAAATATGTAAGTAAACCATGGATGAGTAATGAAAAGTAGATAAACAAAATATAAGTGTAAGAATTGTAAAGACCTAGTAAGTATGACTTAGGAACCGTAAGAGTAATTGAGTTAAGTAACGATAGTTAGATTAATCATTCGATTGTATGTATATCATAGGATTTGATTTGTGACACCGGAGGAACGTTTGGAAACACGTACGACGGTGAACGGTATGAATTCCTCATGCCCCGTATGCTATCTTGGTTACTCTGATTTGTGTGTTGTGTGATAATTGATCACCAAATAAGATAAATGCACGAATCGGAGTTACTATGCATACTTGTGAGTATGTAGTGCTGTATGTTGTGAATATTTTCTTAAATCTCAGTTTGTATAATTCATGAAATGTTTGGATGATAATGAATGTGTGTATGTATGAGATGATGTGTTGTGACCGATTATTATTTGTTATTGGACTTCTAACTGATTCCTAACAAGCTAACCAATCTAACTTAAATTGGTAATGAATTTGGAATGAGTAGAAGTCCGATATAGTTTCGGCCACGCGTGAGGATGAGGAGACACAAGAGGTTGGATCCGATTCCTGACTCTTAAACTGGTCCACGGCCCAAATCCCTTAAATGGGTAGCATCCCGGATTGGTGAGTCAATAAAGCCTGGTGGGACGGTGTAGTCCCTACCCAGAGGCCATACCGGCTAAACATGAGTATGAGTAAGTAAGAGCAAGTAAATGAGTATGGAAAGGTAAGCAAGTAAAGTATGAAAGAGAATGTGTAAGTATTGTGTAATGAGTAAAGAGTAATAAGCATTCCGATTAAACCGGATGCGTAACCTGGCTAACCTTTGTGAAGGTAAGTTGTGTATGCTACGGTAATGCCGTCTTGGATTGTATATCGAATTGTACATGATTGTATGATGTATGTAAAACATGTATGTGTGTAATTAATGAACAACATGTTTAGTGGACGTCAAATAGTCGGCGTGCCCTAGCTAGCACGCGGTATATGCGGAGTTTATACGCAGCTTTTGCTGAGCCCCTTGGGGCACATTTTTACTACACGCAGGTACAAGAGAAGGATGAAGGCCGGGAAGTGTTGAGCTCGTTTCTTTTGATTTCTTTTTGGATTGTAATTGGTGAATTGTGAATGGTGTACTAAGTAGTACACGGCTAGGAGCCTTTTGATTAGCCGGTGTACCATGGGGTACACCTTTTTAGATTTTGATAGAATGGGAATTGGTATAGATGAGTAGCTGGTAGAAACTCATTCTTTTGGAACTTAGAAATGATGTAATCGAATATACTTTAATACTCAGTGATCCACTGATGTAAGTGTTTGGTATATGGTATTTTGGTAAGTAATATAGTAGCTCGGTATATTATGTTCATCAGACCGTGACTGTAAGTAGAATGAGCCTAGCTAGCTGTATGGGCGGTTAGCGGTGTTGTATCACCCGCCGTAGTAGGTAGTATTTCCGCTGCGAGTAACTCTGGATTAGTGGATGATTGGACGGTAAGCATAGGATTAGCGGTTGAGGTGTTACAAAAAGTGGTATCAGAGCGTAGTTACGCTCTGATGTCCATAGTACCGAGCATAGGGGATTACCGAGTAAGGATTTCAACCGTCTTAAGACGGATACTTAGAAACCTAACTAGGAACTACCGTTATTAATAACGGATACCCTTGACGTTCTTAGGAACGATACCTTGTTTTAAATCCAAGACTTTGAATCATATCTTGCGGAGCCTAATGTAACTGCTAAATGTTCAGATGTCAGGAAGAGGTCCAGGTCGCCCTAGAGGAGGGGGCAATGACGGACCGGCGGCAGACGATAGCTGAGATCGTCCGCCACCACGGTAGCACAGATTGCACCACAAGTAATCCAAGCAATGCAACAAAACCAACAGAACCAAGCGGGACCAATCCCTCCCCCGCACACCAGGGAAGCCGGAAATACCCCGTAATTAAAAACAGTGATTAATTAGGTTAATTATATTTTTAAAGGCTTAATTACACCAAAATAAATATAAGGGAACAAATCCCGAAGAAAACGGACCTTTAAAATGGGTTAAAAGCATAAACGAACCTTAAAGCACGTTTTTCGAGGAAACCGGGAAAACGTGACTTTAAGCGGGTCAAGTAGACTCGTAACAATTTTGGTCAACTAAATAATCACTAACAAATATTGTGAAGCTTTAGAACCAATAAAATCAATTAAACGAGAAAATTCCGGAAAATGGGTACCGGTTAGTGAAAACTGTAACAACCGGTAAGTTGTGGGGTAAGAGTGCAAATAAAGAAACTTAGTGTGTCCACTTTTGCAAATAAAAGTTAAAAATCTGTGAGATGGGCATGTGGGGGCCGATTTTTAGAGTCTCCCCCTCTCTTTATTTGTCTTTAGTAACAAAAGAAGACAAGAAATAAATAAAAGAGCAAAATTTATTCTCTCTTCCTCCACTCCCTCCTTCCCCACGTTTCTCTTTCCCTCTATTCTCTCTATTCTCTCTTCTTCCTCTTGCACTGCGACAGCCATGGAGAATGGGAAGAACTCACACAATCCTCCCTTCTCTCCTCTTGTTAACCCACTAATCTTGCTCCAAAAATTACAAAATTAGTACCATTGTAATCCCCTTGCAAAGGAGAACACTTCCCTCCTTTCAAAAATCCGAAGCCTCCACTTTCATTTTTATGGGTGTTCACCATTTGGAGATTTGAAGCCACCATTAGAAGCACCTTCACCTCCTTAACATCTTGAGTAGGTAAAAAGAAGTTCGAAAATCCATGGTTCCTAGCCCTTGTTTGCATTTTAAGAATTCTCAGTTTTGAACTCTTGGTTCCTTGTTTGCTTCAGCCGATTTTGGCTTCCTCTTGGGCTAGGAATATTGTTCTCTTGCTAGTCAAGAACTTCATCTACTCATTGAAAGGTAACACTCTTTTCTAAACCCTAAAACTTAAATTCTAAGGTTAGTGTAAAATGAAGCTAAATGGTATTGTGTATGTGTATGTGCTGTAGCACTTGTGTGTGTTGAGTCTCATGGGGACCGAGACAACGGAAGAGGAAAGGAAGAGAAGGAAAAAGGAAAGAAAGAAAAAACTAGAAAGACAAGGTAATTGTGCTTACCTTGAACTAGTTGTATATGTAGTATTGTAACAGTTTTGGAGTAGTAGAAATGAGTAATGTATTGAGTATGAGTAGTAGTAATGTAAAAATGTATTGGAGAAAGGAATGTAACAGCTTTTGAAGTTTTAAATGAGTTTTAAAACTTGGGAAAACATTGGTATTGATGGAGTATGTGCAGGAATTTTATGTTGTTGAAGTAGTGTGAATTGTGTGTATGGTGTATTGAATAAACAGGTTGTGAATGAGAAATTTGGGAACTGAAATAGTGTGTGAGCAAAGTAAGAAATATAGGGGAGACTATGTCAATTTTGTGTAGAAAGGAGAGGACTTAAGTTGTTTAAGAAGAGGAAGTATTTGGAGAAGTTTAAAAGGGATGTCATTAGCTTGTAACAGAATGGAGAATGAGTATGTTAAGGGAATGTAACTAGAAGTGGACTAGTGTATTTAAGATGCCAAGAGTGACATTAGTTGAGGAAGTAATGGAGGATAGAAGTTTGAGTAAAAATCTGTAGCATTTGAGGAAAGAGCAAAATCTGTAGCATTAGTGAAATACAACTAGTATAAGTGTTGGATTGAAATGAGGAAGAAGGTGTAAGTGAATGTAGGGATTGAGTAGTAAGTTTGGAGGATGAACCAAGGTGATTTAGAGGGCTTAATTAGTGCCAAATCATGTGGGAAAGTATTGGTAAAGATTGGGGAAACAATGGGTAAAGAAAACACCCAAAAACAGATTTTAAAACTGAAGTACTGGGCCGGACCGGACTTGCGACCGGACTTGCAAGTTCGGTCGAGCCCAGATTTACAAAGACGGGAAAGCTTCTGGAATCGACCGGACTTGCGACCGGACTTGCAAGTTCGGTCGGACCAGAAAATTCTCCCGTCAGAAACCTTCTGGAATGGACCGAACTTGCGACCGGACTTGCAAGTTCGGTCGGCCAGAAAAATTTCCGTAATGCGAGCTACTGGAACGGACCGAACTTGCGACCGGACTTGCAAGTTCGGTCGGGCCAGAATTTTCCCGTACTGATAGCTACTGGAATGGACCGGACTTGCAAGGTCGGTCGCAAGTCCGGTCGGGCCTTAAAAAAAAAAAAAAGAGTATTTTTACCATATGATTATAACAATCATATGTATATGTATATATACATATATATGCCTATATACCTATATGCATATATATGTGGTAGTAAATTATAAATGAAGTAGTAAAAGTAAGGAAGCAAGAATAAGAGGTAATGAGAAAAGAATGGTATAATAATCAAGTATGAATGTAAAGAGAGTAGTAGTAGGTATATTAGGAGTGTTAATGAAGGAATAAGTTGGATCAATAATAGACCATTGATCATACAACTTCATGTATGTATAGGAATCAAATAGTTGAGCTCCAAAGGAACCGGTAGTACGAATACGACGGTGAACGGTGGTATGATTTCTTCATGCCCTGTATCCTAACTTGGTTACCCCGATTTGTGTGCTTATGTGATCACCAACAAGATAAATGCATGAATCGGATTTATATTGCACATAATTGTGTTTGAACTATATTGTTCTTGTTTATTGCTCTTGAACATTTAGTTTGTATAATTCATGAAATGAATGAATGGAAATGAAGTGTATGTGTAAGTATGAGTATTTGTGTATTGTATGTATGTATGGAAGTAAGAATGGACTTCTACTAATTCCTAACAACCTAACTCCTAACATGAGTAATGAGTAAAATGGAATGAGTAGAAGCCCGATATAGTTTCGGCCACGCGTGAGGATAAGGAACCACAAGAGGTTGGAACCGAATCCTGGCTATGATCTTTTCCTTGGACCAATTCCCTTTGTATGGGTAGCATCCTGGATTAGTGGGCCACCCTAAAGCCCGGTGGTGGGAGGTAGTACTCCCTGCCCGGAGGTCACACCGACTTAACTGGAAGTAAAGTATGTAAGGAGTAAGTATTGTATGTGTATTGGTCTTGACTATTGTAAGTCATTGACCGGAAGTAAAAGAGTATTGAACACCCGACTAACCCGGGTGTGTAAAGAAGCTAACAACCTTCTGTGTGAATTGGAGAAGTGTATCTCCGTATTGCGTATCGGGTATGTAATGAGTATGTATTGTGCATGTGTATTCTGAAAGATGGTAAGTAAGTATTGGTTGACTTGTATTGTCTTCCAAGCATGTATTGTACCGTGCGTATGTATGTATACCTTGTGTAGTATTGTAGTATTGTGAATGAAAGTATGTATGTATGTAAGTATGTATGTAAGTATGAATGCATGTATGTATTGCAAAATGAATTGCATGTATTCGACCAAATGGTCGGCGTACCCTCGCTAGTACGCGGGGTATGCGGTTATCATATTCAGCGAAAGCTGACCCCCTCGGGGGAACGTTTTTAGTGCGCAGGTACCGAAGCGGATGTGGTCAAGGTGAGAGACCGGCGACTACACTTCGATAGGTAGAAGTGGAATGTAAAGGTGTACTAAATGGCACACCCTTGTACTTAGCAAGTATGTAGTTGTGAGAAATGGGTAGTGGTTAGACCTTTAAAGAGTATGTATGAACTTGGAAGGAGTATCGTATTGTATCTGGAACTTAGTAAACTCGGTATGTGTAGTGTATTATCTTGTATTGAATTATGGAGTATTGTATTGGATGGAGTATTGTATCGAATGGAGTATTGTAGTACTTAGTGAGTAATGGGAGTATGTATTGTAATTGTGTAGTACTCGGATATGTTCCGGTCCATCAGACCGATGCTGTATGTAGTAGTAGCCTTGTTGGTCACGTGGGTGACTAACGGCAGTGTATCACCCACCGTTGAGTATGTAAGTATCCGCTGCGTGGATCTGTATTGTATAAGGAGATTGGACGGTAATGACGGTATTAGCGGTTGGGGTGTTACAAAAAGTGGTATCAGAGCGAAGTATCGCTCTGATGACTGGAAATACCGAGTCTAGGAATACCGAGTTAGGAATTAGAAGCTTAGGGCTAAGGGCTGAGTGTTAGCATCAGAGATATGCTAGTTAGGAACTCCCGGTGAGTACCGGATACCTACAACACCAGTCCCGCCCACCGCAATCCCCATTGTATAACTTGTGAAAGGACGCCAGAGAGAAGAAAAGCTTTCTCATACTCGGGGAAAACCCGATCTGGCAGTTGTGAGGTCATCACACAGTAAACAAGAACTGACATGTAGTAGATTCCAAGAACTGGAAGTCCCGGAGATGGATCCCGGTTGAACCACAACACCCGCACTTAATAGCGGTAGGATGAGCACTCCAACCACGAGGAGGCAGCAGCTTACAACAGCATGGGGCGACGTGCTTAGCAGTCGCGAAACCTAGCTAGTCAACCAACAACAGGAAAGAAGCACTAACCGTGCAACGAAATGGAAACGGGAGCAGTAATGAAACCCGAGACACAAGTCTGCGGGACAACAGTAATAGCCAAGCAACACCACCAACGGTGAGCTAGCTGGCTAAGGACATAGTCGGGAGTGACTGACTCCAAAACCACGACGCCATTAAGGTTGCAATACCTGGCCAATATAGCTCAGACAAATACAAGAACAACCATGAGATACAATCTAATAGGACTACAAGCGTAGTACCTAAACAAGGAAGGCTCAGTAACCACCCCAAGGGTGTGGGAGCGAGCCACAAGGAACGACACTAGACCAAATAGAACGGGAACCTCCAAGGAGTGGAGAAGTACCGAGATCTACGACAGCCATGTCTAGACCACCGAGAAGCTACCTAAAGGATCGAGTATACCAATTGTAGATCAATAAGATCAAGGGAAGAGTCAACAAGACTACCAAATGCGAGTGGAAACCATACCGTGATCGGTATAGGATTACTCAAAAACCACCAGTACCACGCACTTGCCACGGCAAGTGCAGTAAGAACATGAGTATGTGAAGGAGCACTAACACGTCACGAGTACATAGTAATGTACGGTGACCGTAACGAAACAACTACAGGATCACACATCCAAACGACTAGGAGTATGGAACCTTGGAAAGGCCTAACGGCCCGACCACCGTATCTAGAATATACCGGTCAGCGAGAAGCTAGACTTGGTCAAGACCTCAAACATGGCTATGCCATGAGAGACTTCTTTAACACCGAACCATATTTTAAAACCCAAAAATTTTCCTTTCAAACCACAACCTTTCTTTAAAACCTTGGATTTTAAAACCAAACCAACAGAATTACGGTGAGTATCATAGAATGATACAAGAGGAGTTGGCAACAGAATACTTCACCTAGGCGTGTGACGAACACTACGAGTGTACCCATTACGGGATGTGGGACAACCGCACTCCGAAGGAGCTTGCGGGCCTGACATATAGTTGGGTAAGTGGTAACGTATCAACATGGTACCCCACGTATGTATACATGTAGTGTACGACACACGGGAAGTAGTCAACTCCGTTCTACGGACCATGAGTAAATTCAAACCAGAACAACTGGACACCTCAGGCGATCCAGGAGAAGGAACTCAACTAAGAGATAAGTATAAAGGAACTCAGAGAATCCATCTGAAGATAAGGAATGAGGATTAGGAAGTGCAAAGGGCACAAACTGGTAAGTATAGGCATTGGATATGCCTCAAGGACTTCAAACAACTACATGGCAGCTGGAAAGTATACCCAGCCTAAACACAGTAAGGCAGTTGCCTAACGTGAACACCACAATGCTCAACAAACGGGACAGAACTCCTTAAGCAATCACAAGATTACTACGAAGCACAATCCACCATCAAAGAGAATATTAAACCTAGTCTTAAGCACTAGGAGCAAGTATAAACAACCTACCAAAGAACGGGAGACGCTATAACCCTAAAGGGAATAGCTCAAACACAATACCACAAGGCGGTATAGTAGACACAACATATCATAAACATCAGCCGGATGTAACGGCGTGATCTAACGGCACCCAGGAGCAATCCTTGAAGGGTGTCTGAGATAACAACAGCTGAACAAGTGTCGTGATAAGAGCACGGAAGCTAGAACAAACATCCGGTAAGACACCGAAGGGATTTCGCATGGCGGAAAATACCCTGAAATACACAAAGGCACTGATTAGTACCAGATTGCTAAAAGGGTCTCCTATGAACGGAAGTGTGATGTCACGACTTGCCATGGAGCCCAGTAATACCTCCAACCCTACGATGGTATACTAGGAGTGGGAACGTGTATAAGCAGCTTGCAAAGGGCATAGCTTGCAGCAATAAGGCTTAATGGCCACAAACCAAATACGTTGTGTAAACTAAAATGGTTGCAAAACCACACCATTTGATAATAGGAATTGTAAGAGATATTGTCTTATATGACAAGAAATCAACAACTGGACCATCAATTCAAACCCAACATCCTGAGTGTCTTGGAGTAATGGTCAACTCAGGGTCACTGTCGCTAGAACATCAGTCTAGTATACAATTGACGAGCTCTTAATTACCTTCATGCCTTCTATAAGCACAGAGGCATAGGAATCGTATTAGTGCCAACATTGCTCTAGTCCACACATAGACACTATGAGAACTCGAGGAGGAAGGTATCTCTCGTTAACCAAAGACCACCAATGCGGTGATGATGTGAACCCTTAGAAAGAGGCTTCCGTCTACCATAACAACAAAACTTGTGCATACAGATATTGCCAAGAGAGACAACGAATAAGGAAATGAGATTTCCAAACCACTACGCCTACAAGAGGCTGTGAACTGTAGAAGCACATCGCTTAAGAGAATCGAAACTCGAAGGAGTAAGTATACTCCTTATGCACCCAATCATGTGGTGAACCATGGTATAAATACTTACATGATAAACCTTATCATGAGACCTATGAGTGGAAACACACCCCTCAACAAGAACCTTCACTTGTTAGTGATAGAATGCCCTCCAATTGGAGAACGGGACCAGAAAACCCTTGAAGTTTTGGGGATGTCCCGGTAATGTACATGCAAAGGTAAAACCGCATAGCTAGAGCCTATGATCAATACTCAGCACAATGAGACAGTAATTGTCAAAACAATCGATGAGTGTGCACATTACACACCATGAATGACCAACGCTCAAGAGAGCTTGCAACACGATAAACCACTTCATCCTTGGTCAACTAGGATATTTGACAAACTATATCATGAATGAGGAAGTAATGTGAGGTAAGCTAACCTACACATGAAACCTAAATTGAAATAAAACATCCCCACAATGGGAAGATAATAGTATTGCGGTATGCTACGACAACCGTCATACATATGACTAGGAACCTCCTAGTGTTTGTACACCATAAGGAAATGGTGCCAACGATAATGGCAAGGAATAAAGGTAAGCTACCACAGTAACGGAGACCGTAAAAACGATGTTGTTGTATAGTGAGTAAGAATACAGTGCGCAACAAGCGACCGGAATGAGGAAGTAGTTGGACAATGACACGAAGTATAAGTATGAGATAACAAGCAGAAATATTCATCCCTATCACATAAGTGATTTACTGCCAAGCGTTTACGCCTCTGCACTCTGTATGACTGAGTGTTTTGGTATTGCACTCGCGCAGTAATGATCTAATGCGATAGCTAGGAATATGGGAAATGTAAACCGCAGTAAACCCTTCTTTCACCAACAACATGGCATAGGCCAGTCAAGCAAGCTTAGCAACAAACCGTGCGGCCTAAGGCCAAAGAAGCACGGAGAGTGTAAGCACACTAACAATCACAAGATGTGAATTCCATTGGAATAAAAGGTGAAAGATGACCGAAGAAAGTCACTTGGACCGACGCGTTGAGAATGCAAGGTCATACAAGCAAAGAACACTTGTACTGAACCAGAAGAACTGGTATTATTCAGAAGCTAGTGACAACAGAGGAAGCACTGCAACTAGGTAGTGACTTAACCTCGCCCGACAACAAGTCGGAGGAACGTAGGGAATAATCGTGGGAGTACGAATAGTACGTGTAATAGATTACCAGAGAGCTGGTTACAATCTAAAAACTCATTGAGTTCAAACAGCGGTAAAAGAATACCACACTGTTGGTAAACCTTATTTCCACAATAGAGGGATAAAAAGGTGATGTATAGCACATTAAGGATAACATGAAGGGTGAGTAACCCAAGTTATCGGGGTCGCACAGCAGAAGCTAGTGGGCCCTAGCTAGACACCTAGTAAGTATGAAAGAATGGCTATTAATGCCTTGAAGCCTAATAGGCTAGAACTGAATTAATTATGAGTTAAATAAACTCATATAGGAATCCTCGGTGCAAAGACTAAACCATTGGTATGGTTAAGACCCTTTGACCAGAGCATATTGTATAGTGTATTGTAGTGAAGCTAAACGCTTCAGATTGCCCCAATCGAGTGAACCAATGTTTAAGAGTAACATATGGTAGATCACGTGGGCGTAATCCCTTTTAAGGGGGTAGAGCGAAAACCGCTTAACGAAAGTTTCATGAATAAAACACAGAAACTATAATGTGCATAGCACAAATGAGAATCGAGTTGATGATTAGTACTTATGTCAGATAAACATAAGTATTCATTCATATTGTAATTGCGGTAATTAGGCACAAGAGGTGCGAATACCATTGGATGAATATAACCATCTTGTAACCCTAGTGTAAAAGTATTAGTAAAGAGGAGTATACTAACTCTTGGGGAAACGATAATCCCGGTAGTGTGTGCCTATCTGAAGTTAGACATGGCATTACGATGCTTGAGTCGGTATAAAACCAATGTATAACCTAGAGGAAATCGAGTTCCCTAGGTGATTGTCTTGAGACAATTGAGAATGAGTAGTGGACGGAGCTCCACAAGTATTGTATTCTTAAAGAAGTAGTACGGGTTAACTATGAGTAGTAGAGGAATGTAACCACGAGTGGTGTATTCGTAAGTATGTTATTGGAAGTAAATTGAGGACAGCGGAATTTCATAAGTAATGTATTCCCTAGTCAGAATAGTAGAGATAATAGAGGGTAATGGAAGGAAGTAGAGAGAGAAGATGATGAAATGAGCATTTAGGCATCGAATTCTGAGGAAAGTATTTGGGAAGTAGATTGAGAATGATGGATGGACTGAATTCCATCCTTTGGAGTTGTGTGAAATTGTAATTATGACCAGGAAGAGTAAAAAGGTAGAAAATGAAAATGATTGAATTATCTGTTGTTTGAAACGGATGTGGGAAGTCGAACTTGATCCTGATCAGATCAAGGGAAGCCGAACACAAAATGGGGTGGAAAGATAGTTCAACACTGGTGCTGATCACATCAGGGTCGAACGATTCTTGAAGCTCCCCTCAAGTGGTCACAAGAATCACGCATAGGTAGAAGCAATAAATACAAACTGGAATTGGGAGTTGTATGCTTGGGAAATTTCTAAGTAGTAGTTGGAAAGAATTTTCTTAGCCTGAAGATAAAGGATTTGCTAGAAGCGTATGCCTGAGAAGGTAGTAGAGTATCGTATTGTATTATTCCAAGGGCAGCGGGACAGAGAAGAGTCCTGTGTCTAGATGACCTGAGTGCCTGCGGGATTGTAATGTGTACTGCATTGCTTCGGGTTAGCATTGCGTAGTATGTATGTATTGTAATTGTACTTTGGTTGGCACATGTAGTGCTAATTGTATTATTGGCACAAAGTAGTGCTAGTAGTAATGAGTATGGTATGTGTATGGTATGTGCGTAATGAGTAATGCATTGGTGTTGTACGGTATACAACACGAATGACAATGGATTGTGTATTGGTATGAATTGTGTATGTGTACAGTATTCGAAGTAAGTATGGTACATGGCATCTGAATTGTGTATGCTGGTAGTGTAAGAATTGTGAACACCTTGTAAGGTGGTAGTAGAATGTATCGTGGCAATGACTGCCAAATGAGTGGGAATGGTAAACTGTAACCTTGAGCAACTTTGAGGGCAAAGTTTCTTAAGGGGGGTAGATTGAAATACCCCGTAATTAAAAACAGTGATTAATTAGGTTAATTATATTTTTAAAGGCTTAATTACACCAAATAAATATAAGGGAACAAATCCCGAAGAAAACGGACCTTTAAAATGGGTTAAAAGCATAAACGAACCTTAAAGCACGTTTTTCGAGGAAACCGGGAAAACGTGACTTTAAGCGGGTCAAATAGACTCGTAACAATTTTGGTCAACTAAATAATCACTAAAAATATTAGTGAAGCTTTAGAACCAATAAAATCAATTAAACGAGAAATTCCGGAAAACGGGTACCGGTTAGTGAAACTGTAACAACCGGTAAGTTGTGGGGTAAGAGTGCAAATAAAGAAACTTAGTGTGTCCACTTTTGCAAATAAAAGTTAAAAATCTGTGAGATGGGCAGTGGGGGGCCGATTTTATGAGTCTCCCCCTCTCTTATTTGTCTTTAGTAACAAAGGACAGAATAAATAAAAGAGCAAAAAAATTTTATTCTCTCCCTCTCTCCTCACTCCCTCCTTCCCCCACGTTTTTTTCCCTCTATTCTCTCTATTCTCTCTTCTTCCTCTGCACTGCGACAGCCATGGAGAATGGGAAGAACTCACACAACTCCTCCCTTCTCTCCTCTTGTTAACCCACTAATCTTGCTCCAAAAATTACAAAAATTAGTACCATTGTAATCCCCTTGCAAAGGGAGAACACTTCCATCCTTTCAAAAATCCGAAGCCTCCACTTCATTTTTATGGGTGTTCACCATTTGGAGATTTGAAGCCACCATTAGAAGCACCTTCACCTCCTTAACATCTTGAGGTAAAAAGAAGTTCGAAAATCCATGGTTTCTAGCCCTTGTTTGCATTTTAAGAATTCTCAGTTTTGAACTCTTGGTTCCTTGTTGCTTCAGCCGATTTTGGCTTCCTCTTGGGCTAGGAATATTGTTCTCTTGCTAGTCAAGAACTTCATCTACTCATTGAAAGGTAACACTCTTTTCTAAACCCTAAAACTAAATTCTAAGGTTAGTATAAATGAAGCTAATGGTATTGTGTATGTGTATGTGCTGTAGCACTTGTGTGTGTTGGAGTCTCATGGGGACCGAGAACAACGGAAGAGGAAGGAGAAAGGAAAAAGGAAAGAAAAGAAAACTAGAAAGACAAGGTAATTGTGCTTACCTTGAACTAGTTTGTTGTATATGTAGTATTGTAACAGTTTTTGGAGTAGTAGAAATGAGTAATGTATTGAGTATGAGTAGTAGTAATGTAAAAATGTATTGAGAGAAAGGAATGTAACAGTTTTTGAAGTTTTAAATGAGTTTTAAAAACTTGGGAAAACATTGGGTTGATGGAGTATGTGCAGGAATTTTATGTTGTTGAAGTAGTGTGAATTGTGTGTATGGTGTATTGAATAAACAGGTTGTGAATGAGAAATTTGGAACTGAAATAGTGTGTGAGCAAAGTAAGAATATAGGGGAGACTATGTCAAATTTTGTGTAGAAATGAGAGGACTTAAGTTGTTAAGAAGAGGAAGTATTTGGAGAAGTTTAAAAGGGAGTCATTTCATTAGTGTAACAGATTGGAGAATGAGTATGTTAAGGGAATGTAACTAGAAGTGGACTAGTGTATTTAAGATGCCAAGAGTGACATTAGTTGAGGAAGTAATGGAGGATAGAAGTTTGAGTAAAAATCTGTAGCATTTGAGGAAAGAGCAAAATCTGTAGCATTAGTGAAATACAACTAGTATAAGTGTTGGATTGAAATGAGGAAGAAGGTGTAAGTGAATGTAGGGATTGAGTAGTAAGTTTGGAGGATGAACCAAGGTGATTTAGAGGGCTTAATTAGTGCCAAATCATGTGGGAAAGTATTGGTAAAGATTGGGGAAACAATGGGTAAAGAAAACACCCAAAAACAGATTTTAAAACTGAAGTACTGGGCCGGACCGGACTTGCGACCGGACTTGCAAGTTCGGTCGAGCCCAGATTTACAAAGACGGGAAAGCTTCTGGAATCGACCGGACTTGCGACCGGACTTGCAAGTTCGGTCGGACCAGAAAATTCTCCCGTCAGAAACCTTCTGGAATGGACCGAACTTGCGACCGGACTTGCAAGTTCGGTCGGCCAGAAAAATTTCCGTAATGCGAGCTACTGGAACGGACCGAACTTGCGACCGGACTTGCAAGTTCGGTCGGGCCAGAATTTTCCCGTACTGATAGCTACTGGAATGGACCGGACTTGCAAGGTCGGTCGCAAGTCCGGTCGGGCCTAAAAAAAAAAAAAAAAAAAAAAAGAGTATTTTTACCATATGATTATAACAATCATATGTATATGTATATATACATATATATGCCTATATACCTATATGCATATATATGTGGTAGTAAATTATAAATGAAGTAGTAAAGGTAAGGAAGCAAGAATAAGAGGTAATGAGAAAAGAATGGTATAATAATCAAGTATGAATGTAAAGGAGTAGTAGGTATATAGTAGGAGAGTGTTAATGAAGGAATAAGTTGGATCAATAATAGACCATTGATCATACAACTTCATGTATGTATAGGAATCAAATAGTTGAGCTCCAAAGGAACCGGTAGTACGAATACGACGGTGAACGGTATGATTTCTTCATGCCCTGTATCCTAACTTGGTTACCCCGATTTGTGTGCTTATGTGCACAAACCTCTTCACGAAAGGATGGTGATACGAAAGTGTGAGAGGCGCCGGAGTCGCATAACACATTGGCATTCATGCCATTTACTGGGAATGTCCCGTTAAGGATGGTGCCGCTTCTGCCGGCTGTGCTTCGGTAAGGATGCTCAGGTTCGTCGGTACCGAGTTCAAAACTATGAATTTCACAAGTGATTAAGTAATGATGGTGGACACAAAGTGAATTAAATCAACACTGCTCTTATTGATAAACCAACCATCATACATACTGTGTCTCTAATACACGTTACTATACATTACATGATACTATGAATTTAATACTTCCTAAAGGTAAGGTTCAGGCGTCCTGGTTTCATGTGTGTGGCATTGATTATTGCGGTGGTGCCGTATTCAGCTTGATCTTGTTGATCCTGTGATACAGCATCCTAGAGTTTCCACCCATGATTAGGACATCTCCTGATCTCATACCAGTTTCTGTGTGAGGTCCACACGCTTCTGCTCGCTATACAAAAATACGACGTCATCACCAATGGACCAAGACACTACGGGCACTCCTTGTTCAAGAGATTCCGCTGTCTCGTCCTTGTCTTGGTGTAACCCAAGTCTTCCTTCTTTTCATAGAAGTTGACAATACAAAGGTCCGCTTCAAGTGCGGGGATCGGATCATGTTCACATTGTTGTGCAAGTCTACTGCTTGTGTGACAAGTGTCTGGAACTCTGGAGGTATTATCGGTGGCGTTGCTCCATCTTGTGTGCGTGTCTCCTGGATGCTTGGTATAAGGATTCCAGTCCTTTCTCAAGCACATCATTTTCAGCTTCATCTTCGTCCACCGGGAATTCGGGTGTGTAAAATCCACCTTGACCGTTCCTAGCTCATTGCATCGTCGGATGATTGAGATTTGCGTTTCGGGTGTCAGGTATCCCCTTAATAAGATCATACCTGGTCGGATGACCTGACACTGTTCGTTGGTGTAGTAGTGGTTGATGATGTCGATCTCTTCTTTGATTCAGGTTTACCGGATCGGATAACAGATACTAAAGCTCTATGGTTACAAATTTCGTCTACGGTGAGTACTAGTTCCAATTACTTCATTTCATGCTTAATACACACTTCAATTACTTACTCATGCATTCACCCATACAGTTACTCTAATACTTAGATATGCTACTTCAAGGATTAAAGGTTAGATATTACCCTGGGCCGGATTTAGAACCGGACCCATCACGGTCTATGACATGAAGGGCAGGCTGCCTCTGAGGTGCACTCCGCTGAGGTCCCCGGGATCCCTGTCCCTGCGGTGCCTGCTGGGCTGGTGCATCGCCAGATGCAACCTCTTGCCTTCTCTCTGCCTGTAGCTCTGAAAGTTCCCTTTTGGTTTGGCATTTTCTGGGCAAAAATTGGCTCGGTGCCCGGGCTTCTGACAATTGTAGCACCGGATTTCTCTCCCTTGGCAATCCTTGCCGGGATGGTCTTGATTGCACCTTCGGCACATGTAGCTGCGGCTGTCAGGATAGCTCTTGGTGGGACGGAGCTAGAACCTAAGGTTTAGAGGGTTAGCACATTGTGCGTAGATATACTAGATATGTTACTTGTACGAATACGAATTAGGGATGGATAGAAGTTTACCCTTAGGTGGGTATGATCTCAGTGGCTTTGCTGCCACCGGTGCAGATGAACCGAGTTGAAGAAGTTCAACCGGTTTGCCCTGCTCAGCATGGGCACTGCTTTCACTGGGGAATTTCTTTTGGGATTGCTGAAAGAAATTTCCCTTCTTCTTTTTTCAGCTTTTACCCTGGTTCTGCTCCTCGCCATTGGTGTTCTTGTTGTTGGCCTTGCGCTTCAGCGCGGTTTCTTCATCCCTTAGTTGGCAAGTGATTTCAACGCGAGAAGCCGCGTGATAACACTCCTGAAGTTTCAGGTATTAGCGAGGATTCTCATTTAAGGAAGAATAAGGAAAGACTCAAAGAACAAGGAATTTAAGGAATTGAATTGATACTAAGGGTTAACGATATTTACCTGAAGGAGGTAAATCGAGTGTAGCCCATTACCGTACCGAAGGCGATGGCTCAGACTGCCATAGAAGTGATCGACAACACCTGGCCGGTGTATCTAGATCAGGGAGAAGACGGAGAATGGAAGTGAAGGGTGCGGTAGTACTCATCAAAGACATCTTGTCTGTTGTATTTAAGGCGTTCCAGCTCTAGCCTTTTTTTGTCTTTACGTGCTCTGGATAGTACTTGGATCCGGAGGAGTGATGCAAAGAATCCCATCGAATGTGGGGCATTGACGTGCTCGTGCTTGACTAGCTTCCACCAATCCATGGCTGCATTTTCAGGTAGTAGAGCAACTCTGACTCGAACTCCAGCAGGAGCTTCGAGGGTTTTCGAAACGTGTCTCCATCTTGGAGATGTAGGCTGCGAGCTTAGCCGATCACTTTTCGACCCTTAAGCAAGAGGGCGGAGTTACGCTACAGCTTTTACCCAGTGCGTTATGTAACACCCCTACCGCTAATACCGTCATTACCGTCCAATCTCCTTATACAATACAGATCCACGCAGCGGATACTTACATACTCAACGGTGGGTGATACACTGCCGTTAGTCACCCACGTGACCACAAGGCTACTACTACATACAGCATCGGTCTGATGGACCGGAACATCCGAGTACTACACAATTACAATACATACTCCCATTACTCACTAAGTACTACAATACTCCATTCGATACAATACTCCATCCAATACAATACTCCATAATTCAATACAAGATAATACACTACACATACCGAGTTTACTAAGTTCCAGATACAATACGATACTCCTTCCAAGTTCATACATACTCTTTAAAGGTCTAACCACTACCCATTTCTCACAACTACATACTTGCTAAGTACAAGGGTGTGCCATTTAGTACACCTTTACATTCCACTTCTACCTATCGAAGTGTAGTCGCCGGTCTCTCACCTTGACCACATCCGCTTCGGTACCTGCGCACTAAAAACGTTCCCCCGAGGGGGTCAGCTTTCGCTGAATATGATAACCGCATACCCCGCGTACTAGCGAGGGTACGCCGACCATTTGGTCGAATACATGCAATTCATTTTGCAATACATACATGCATTCATACTTACATACATACTTACATACATACATACTTCATTCACAATACTACAATACTACACAAGGTATACATACATACGCACGGTACAATACATGCTTGGAAGACAATACAAGTCAACCAATACTTACTTACCATCTTTCAGAATACACATGCACAATACATACTCATTACATACCCGATACGCAATACGGAGATACACTTCTCCAATTCACACAGAAGGTTGTTAGCTTCTTTACACACCCGGGTTAGTCGGGTGTTCAATACTCTTTTACTTCCGGTCAATGACTTACAATAGTCAAGACCAATACACATACAATACTTACTCCTTACATACTTTACTTCCAGTTAAGTCGGTGTGACCTCCGGGCAGGGAGTACTACCTCCCACCACCGGGCTTTAGGGTGGCCCACTAATCCAGGATGCTACCCATACAAAGGGAATTGGTCCAAGGAAAAGATCATAGCCAGGATTCGGTTCCAACCTCTTGTGGTTCCTTATCCTCACGCGTGGCCGAAACTATATCGGGCTTCTACTCATTCCATTTTACTCATTACTCATGTTAGGAGTTAGGTTGTTAGGAATTAGTAGAAGTCCATTCTTACTTCCATACATACATACATAACACAAATACTCATACTTACACATACACTTCATTTCCATTCATTCATTTCATGAATTATACAAACTAAATGTTCAAGAGCAATAAACAAGAACAATATAGTTCAAACACAATTATGTGCAATATAAATCCGATTCATGCATTTATCTTGTTGGTGATCACATAAGCACACAAATCGGGGTAACCAAGTTAGGATACAGGGCATGAAGAAATCATACCGTTCACCGTCGTATTCGTACTACCGGTTCCTTTGGAGCTCAACTATTTGATTCCTATACATACATGAAGTTGTATGATCAATGGTCTATTATTGATCCAACTTATTCCTTCATTAACACTCCTAATATATACCTACTACTCCTTTACATTCATACTTGATTATTATACCATTCTTTCTCATTACCTCTTATTCTTGCTTCCTTACCTTTACTACTTCATTTATAATTTACTACCACATATATGCATATAGGTATATAGGCATATATATGTATATATACATATACATATGATTGTTATAATCATATGGTAAAAATACTCTTTTTTTTTTTTTTTTTTTTTAAGGCCCGACCGGACTTGCGACCGACCTTGCAAGTCCGGTCCATTCCAGTAGCTATCAGTACGGGAAAATTCTGGCCCGACCGAACTTGCAAGTCCGGTCGCAAGTTCGGTCCGTTCCAGTAGCTCGCATTACGGAAATTTTTCTGGCCGACCGAACTTGCAAGTCCGGTCGCAAGTTCGGTCCATTCCAGAAGGTTTCTGACGGGAGAATTTTCTGGTCCGACCGAACTTGCAAGTCCGGTCGCAAGTCCGGTCGATTCCAGAAGCTTTCCCGTCTTTGTAAATCTGGGCTCGACCGAACTTGCAAGTCCGGTCGCAAGTCCGGTCCGGCCCAGTACTTCAGTTTTAAAATCTGTTTTGGGTGTTTTCTTTACCCATTGTTTCCCCAATCTTTACCAATACTTTCCCACATGATTTGGCACTAATTAAGCCCTCTAAATCACCTTGGTTCATCCTCCAAACTTACTACTCAATCCCTACATTCACTTACACCTTCTTCCTCATTTCAATCCAACACTTATACTAGTTGTTTTCACTAATGCTACAGATTTTGCTCTTTCCTCAAATGCTACAGATTTTTACTCAAACTTCTATCCTCCATTACTTCCTCAACTAATGTCACTCTTGGCATCTTAAATACACTAGTCCACTCTAGTTACATTCCCTTAACATACTCATTCTCCAATTCTGTTACAAGCTAATGACATCCCTTTTAAACTTCTCCAAATACTTCCTCTTCTTAAACAACTTAAGTCCTCTCCTTTCTACACAAAATTTGACATAGTCTCCCCTATATTTCTTACTTTGCTCACACACTATTTCAGTTCCCAAATTTCTCATTCACAACCTGTTTATTCAATACACCATACACACAATTCACACTACTTCAACAACATAAAATTCCTGCACATACTCCATCAATACCCAATGTTTTCCCAAGTTTTTAAAACTCATTTAAACTTCAAAAGCTGTTACATTCCTTTCTCCAATACATTTTTACATTACTACTACTCATACTCAATACATTACTCATTTCTACTACTCCAAAACTGTTACAATACTACATATACAACTAGTTCAAGGTAAGCACAATTACCTTGTCTTTCTAGTTTTCTTTTCTTCCTTTCCTTCTCTTCCTTTCCTCTTCCGTTGTTCTCGGTCCCCATGAGACTCAAACACACACAAGTGCTACAGCACATACACATACACAATACCATTTAGCTTCATTTTACACTAACCTTAGAATTTAAGTTTTAGGGTTTAGAAAGAGTGTTACCTTTCAATGAGTAGATGAAGTTCTTGACTAGCAAGAGAACAATATTCCTAGCCCAAGAGGAAGCCAAAATCGGCTGAAGCAAACAAGGAACCAAGAGTTCAAAACTGAGAATTCTTAAAATGCAAACAAGGGCTAGGAACCATGGATTTTCGAACTTTTTTTTACCTCAAGATGTTAGGAGGTGAAGGTGCTTCTAATGGTGGCTTCAAATCTCCAAATGGTGAACACCCATAAAATGAAAGTGGAGGCTTCGGATTTTTGAAAGGAGGGAAGTGTTCTCCTTTGCAAGGGGATTACAATGGTACTAATTTTGTAATTTTTGGAGCAAGATTAGTGGGTTAACAAGAGGAGAGAAGGGAGGAGTTGTGTGAGTTTTCCATTCTCCATGGCTGTCGCAGTGGGAAGGAGAGAAGAAAGAGAGAATAGAGAGAATAGAGGGAAAGAGAAACGTGGGGGAAGGAGGGAGTGAGGAGAGAGAGAATAAAATTTTGCTCTTTATTTATTCTCTTGTCCTTTTGTTACTAAGACAAATAAAGAGAGGGGGAGACTCATAAAAATCGGCCCCCACACATCTACAGATTTTTAACTTTTTTTTTTATTGAAAAGTGGACACACTAAGTTTCTTTATTTGCACTCTTACCCCACAACACTTACGGTTGTTACAGTTTTCACTAACCGGTACCATTTTCCGGAATTTTCTCGTTTAATTGATTTTATTGGTTCTAAAGCTTCACCAATTTGTTAGTGATTATTTAGTTGACCAAAATTGTTACGAGTCTACTTGACCCGCTTAAAGTCACGTTTTCCCGGTTTCCTCGAAAAACGTGCTTTAAGGTTCGTTTATGCTTTTAACCCATTTTAAAGGTCCGTTTTCTTCGGGATTGTTCCCTTATATTTATTTTGTGTAATTAAGCCTTTAAAAATATAATTAACCTAATTAATCACTGTTTTTAATTACGGGGTATTTCAATCTACCCCCCTTAAGAAAC
Source organism: Limonium bicolor (assembly GCA_023374045.1). NCBI lineage: Eukaryota > Viridiplantae > Streptophyta > Magnoliopsida > Caryophyllales > Plumbaginaceae > Limonium > Limonium bicolor. Next base: position 150,797,264 of record CM041780.1, read on the forward strand.
TTTGCCCTCAAAGTTGCTCAAGGTTACAGTTTACCATTCCCACTCATTTGGCAAGTCAGTTGCCACGATACATTCTACTACCACCTTACAAGGTGTTCACAATTCTTACACTACCAGCATACACAATTCAGATGCCATGTACCATACTTACTTCGAATACTGTACACATACACAATTCATACCCAATACACAATCCATTGTCATTCGTGTTGTATACCGTACAACACCAATGCATTACTCATTACGCACATACCATACACATACCATACTCATTACTACTAGCACTACTTGTGCCAATAACATACAATTAGCACTACATGTGCCAACCAAACTACAATTACAATACATACATACTACGCAATGCTAACCCGAAGCAATGCAGTACACATTACAATCCCGCAGGCACTCAGGTCATCTAGACACAGGACTCTTCTCTGTCCCGCTGCCCTTGGAATAATACAATACGATACTCTACTACCTTCTCAGGCATACGCTTCTAGCAAATCCTTCTTCAGGCTACGAAAAATTCTTTCGCAACTACTACTTAGAAATTCCCAAGTATACAACTCCAAATTCCAGTTTGTATTTATTGCTTCTACTCTATGCGTGATTCTTGTGACCACTTGAGGGGAGCTTCAAGAATCGTTCGACCCTGATGTGATCAGCACCAGTGTTGAACTATCTTTCCACCCCATTTTGTGTTCGGCTTCCCTTGATCTGATCAGGATCAAGTTCGACTTCCCACATCCATTTCAAACAACAGATAATTCAGTCATTTTCATTTTCTACCTTTTTACTCTTCCTGGTCATAATTACAATTTCACACAACTCCAAAGGATGGAATTCAGTCCATCCATCATTCTCAATCTACTTCCCAAATACTTTCCTCAGAATTCGATGCCTAAATGCTCATTTCATCAATCTTTCTCTACTTCCTTCCATTACCCTCTATTATCTCTACTATTCTGACTAGGGAATACATTACTTATGAAATTCCGCTGTCCTCAATTTACTTCCAATAACATACTTACGAATACACCACTCGTGGGTTACATTCCTCTACTACTCATAGTTAACCCGTACTACTTCTTTAAGAATACAATACTTGTGGAGCTCCGTCCACTACTCATTCTCAATTGTCTCAAGACAATCACCTAGGGAACTCGATTTCCTCTAGGTTATACATTGGTTTTATACCGACTCAAGCATCGTAATGCCATGTCTAACTTCAGATAGGCACACACTACCGGGATTATCGTTTCCCCAAGAGTTAGTATACTCCTCTTTACTAATACTTTTACACTAGGGTTACAAGATGGTTATATTCATCCAATGGTATTCGCACCTCTTGTGCCTAATTACCGCAATTACAATATGAATGAATACTTATGTTTATCTGACATAAGTACTAATCATCAACTCGATTCTCATTTGTGCTATGCACATTATAGTTTCTGTGTTTTATTCATGAAACTTTCGTTAAGCGGTTTTCGCTCTACCCCCCTTAAAAGGGATTACGCCCACGTGATCTACCATATGTTACTCTTAAACATTGGTTCACTCGATTGGGGCAATCTGAAGCGTTTAGCTTCACTACAATACACTATACAATATGCTCTGGTCAAAGGGTCTTAACCATACCAATGGTTTAGTCTTTGCACCGAGGATTCCTATATGAGTTTATTTAACTCATAATTAATTCAGTTCTAGCCTATTAGGCTTCAAGGCATTAATAGCCATTCTTTCATACTTACTAGGTGTCTAGCTAGGGCCCACTAGCTTCTGCTGTGCGACCCCGATAACTTGGGTTACTCACCCTTCATGTTATCCTTAATGTGCTATACATCACCTTTTTATCCCTCTATTGTGGAAATAAGGTTTACCAACAGTGTGGTATTCTTTTACCGCTGTTTGAACTCAATGAGTTTTAGATTGTAACCAGCTCTCTGGTAATCTATTACACGTACTATTCGTACTCCCACGATTATTCCCTACGTTCCTCCGACTTGTTGTCGGGCGAGGTTAAGTCACTACCTAGTTGCAGTGCTTCCTCTGTTGTCACTAGCTTCTGAATAATACCAGTTCTTCTGGTTCAGTACAAGTGTTCTTTGCTTGTATGACCTTGCATTCTCAACGCGTCGGTCCAAGTGACTTTCTTCGGTCATCTTTCACCTTTATTCCAATGGAATTCACATCTTGTGATTGTTAGTGTGCTTACACTCTCCGTGCTTCTTTGGCCTTAGGCCGCACGGTTTGTTGCTAAGCTTGCTTGACTGGCCTATGCCATGTTGTTGGTGAAAGAAGGGTTTACTGCGGTTTACATTTCCCATATTCCTAGCTATCGCATTAGATCATTACTGCGCGAGTGCAATACCAAAACACTCAGTCATACAGAGTGCAGAGGCGTAAACGCTTGGCAGTAAATCACTTATGTGATAGGGATGAATATTTCTGCTTGTTATCTCATACTTATACTTCGTGTCATTGTCCAACTACTTCCTCATTCCGGTCGCTTGTTGCGCACTGTATTCTTACTCACTATACAACATCGTTTTACGGTCTCCGTTACTGTGGTAGCTTACCTTTATTCCTTGCCATTATCGTTGGCACCATTTCCTTATGGTGTACAAACACTAGGAGGTTCCTAGTCATATGTATGACGGTTGTCGTAGCATACCGCAATACTATTATCTTCCCATTGTGGGGATGTTTTATTTCAATTTAGGTTTCATGTGTAGGTTAGCTTACCTCACATTACTTCTCATTCATGATATAGTTTGTCAAATATCCTAGTTGACCAAGGATGAAGTGGTTTATCGTGTTGCAAGCTCTCTTGAGCGTTGGTCATTCATGGTGTGTAATGTGCACACTCATCGATTGTTTTGACAATTACTGTCTCATTGTGCTGAGTATTGATCATAGGCTCTAGCTATGCGGTTTTACCTTTGCATGTACATTACCGGGACATCCCCAAAACTTCAAGGGTTTCTGGTCCCGTTCTCCAATTGGAGGGCATTCTATCACTAACAAGTGAAGGTTCTTGTTGAGGGGTGTGTTTCCACTCATAGGTCTCATGATAAGGTTTATCATGTAAGTATTTATACCATGGTTCACCACATGATTGGGTGCATAAGGAGTATACTTACTCCTTCGAGTTTCGATTCTCTTAAGCGATGTGCTTCTACAGTTCACAGCCTCTTGTAGGCGTAGTGTGTTTGGAAATCTCATTTCCTTATTCGTTGTCTCTCTTGGCAATATCTGTATGCACAAGTTTTGTTGTTATGGTAGACGGAAGCCTCTTTCTAAGGGTTCACATCATCACCGCATTGGTGGTCTTTGGTTAACGAGAGATACCTTTCCTCGAGTTCTCATAGTGTCTATGTGTGGACTAGAGCAATGTTGGCACTAATACGATTCCTATGCCTCTGTGCTTATAGAAGGCATGAAGGGTAATTAAGAGCTCGTCAATTGTATACTAGACTGATGTTCTAGCGACAGTGACCCTGAGTTGACCATTACTCCAAGACACTCAGGATGTTGGGTTTGAATTGATGGTCCAGTTGTTGATTTTTGTCATATAAGACAATATCTCTTACAATTCCTATTATCAAATGGTGTGGTTTTGCAACCATTTTAGTTTACACAACGTATTGGTTTGTGGCCATTAAGCCTTATTGCTGCAAGCTATGCCCTTTGCAAGCTGCTTATACACGTTCCCACTCCTAGTATACCATCGTAGGGTTGGAGGTATTACTGGGCTCCATGGCAAGTCGTGACATCACACTTCCGTTCATAGGAGACCCTTTTAGCAATCTGGTACTAATCAGTGCCTTTGTGTATTTCAGGGTATTTTCCGCCATGCGAAATCCCTTCGGTGTCTTACCCGGATGTTTGTTCTAGCTTCCGTGCTCTTATCACGACACTGTTCAGCTGTTGTTATCTCAGACACCCTTCAAGGATTGCTCCTGGGTGCCGTTAGATCACGCCGTTACATCCGGCTGATGTTTATGATATGTTGTGTCTACTATACCGCCTTGTGGTATTGTGTTTGAGCTATTCCCTTTAGGGTTATAGCGTCTCCCGTTCTTTGGTAGGTTGTTTATACTTGCTCCTAGTGCTTAAGACTAGGTTTAATATTCTCTTTGATGGTGGATTGTGCTTCGTAGTAATCTTGTGATTGCTTAAGGGAGTTCTGTCCCGTTTGTTGAGCATTGTGGTGTTCACGTTAGGCAACTGCCTTACTGTGTTTAGGCTGGGTATACTTTCCAGCTGCCATGTAGTTGTTTGAAGTCCTTGAGGCATATCCAATGCCTATACTTACCAGTTTGTGCCCTTTGCACTTCCTAATCCTCATTCCTTATCTTCAGATGGATTCTCTGAGTTCCTTTATACTTATCTCTTAGTTGAGTTCCTTCTCCTGGATCGCCTGAGGTGTCCAGTTGTTCTGGTTTGAATTTACTCATGGTCCGTAGAACGGAGTTGACTACTTCCCGTGTGTCGTACACTACATGTATACATACGTGGGGTACCATGTTGATACGTTACCACTTACCCAACTATATGTCAGGCCCGCAAGCTCCTTCGGAGTGCGGTTGTCCCACATCCCGTAATGGGTACACTCGTAGTGTTCGTCACACGCCTAGGTGAAGTATTCTGTTGCCAACTCCTCTTGTATCATTCTATGATACTCACCGTAATTCTGTTGGTTTGGTTTTAAAATCCAAGGTTTTAAAGAAAGGTTGTGGTTTGAAAGGAAAATTTTTGGGTTTTAAAATATGGTTCGGTGTTAAAGAAGTCTCTCATGGCATAGCCATGTTTGAGGTCTTGACAAAGTCTAGCTTCTCGCTGACCGGTATATTCTAGATACGGTGGTCGGGCCGTTAGGCCTTTCCAAGGTTCCATACTCCTAGTCGTTTGGATGTGTGATCCTGTAGTTGTCGTTACGGTCACCGTACATTACTATGTACTCGTGACGTGTTAGTGCTCCTTCACATACTCATGTTCTTACTGCACTTGCCGTGGCAAGTGCGTGGTACTGGTGGTTTTGAGTAATCCTATACCGATCACGGTATGGTTTCCACTCGCATTTGGTAGTCTTGTTGACTCTTCCCTGATCTTATTGATCTACAATTGGTATACTCGATCCTTTAGGTAGCTTCTCGGTGGTCTAGACATGGCTGTCGTAGATCTCGGTACTTCTCCACTCCTTGGAGGTTCCCGTTCTATTTGGTCTAGTGTCGTTCCTTGTGGCTCGCTCCCACACCCTTGGGGTGGTTACTGAGCCTTCCTTGTTTAGGTACTACGCTTGTAGTCCTATTAGATTGTATCTCATGGTTGTTCTTGTATTTGTCTGAGCTATATTGGCCAGGTATTGCAACCTTAATGGCGTCGTGGGTTTGGAGTCAGTCACTCCCGACTATGTCCTTAGCCAGCTAGCTCACCGTTGGTGGTGTTGCTTGGCTATTACTGTTGTCCCGCAGACTTGTGTCTCGGGTTTCATTACTGCTCCCGTTTCCATTTCGTTGCACGGTTAGTGCTTCTTTCCTGTTGTTGGTTGACTAGCTAGGTTTCGCGACTGCTAAGCACGTCGCCCCATGCTGTTGTAAGCTGCTGCCTCCTCGTGGTTGGAGTGCTCATCCTACCGCTATTAAGTGCGGGTGTTGTGGTTCAACCGGGATCCATCTCCGGGACTTCCAGTTCTTGGAATCTACTACATGTCAGTTCTTGTTTACTGTGTGATGACCTCACAACTGCCAGATCGGGTTTTCCCCGAGTATGAGAAAGCTTTTCTTCTCTCTGGCGTCCTTTCACAAGTTATACAATGGGGATTGCGGTGGGCGGGACTGTGTTGTAGGTATCCGGTACTCACCGGGAGTTCCTAACTAGCATATCTCTGATGCTAACACTCAGCCCTTAGCCCTAAGCTTCTAATTCCTAACTCGGTATTCCTAGACTCGGTATTTCCAGTCATCAGAGCGATACTTCGCTCTGATACCACTTTTTGTAACACCCCAACCGCTAATACCGTCATTACCGTCCAATCTCCTTATACAATACAGATCCACGCAGCGGATACTTACATACTCAACGGTGGGTGATACACTGCCGTTAGTCACCCACGTGACCAACAAGGCTACTACTACATACAGCATCGGTCTGATGGACCGGAACATCCGAGTACTACACAATTACAATACATACTCCCATTACTCACTAAGTACTACAATACTCCATTCGATACAATACTCCATCCAATACAATACTCCATAATTCAATACAAGATAATACACTACACATACCGAGTTTACTAAGTTCCAGATACAATACGATACTCCTTCCAAGTTCATACATACTCTTTAAAGGTCTAACCACTACCCATTTCTCACAACTACATACTTGCTAAGTACAAGGGTGTGCCATTTAGTACACCTTTACATTCCACTTCTACCTATCGAAGTGTAGTCGCCGGTCTCTCACCTTGACCACATCCGCTTCGGTACCTGCGCACTAAAAACGTTCCCCCGAGGGGGTCAGCTTTCGCTGAATATGATAACCGCATACCCCGCGTACTAGCGAGGGTACGCCGACCATTTGGTCGAATACATGCAATTCATTTTGCAATACATACATGCATTCATACTTACATACATACTTACATACATACATACTTCATTCACAATACTACAATACTACACAAGGTATACATACATACGCACGGTACAATACATGCTTGGAAGACAATACAAGTCAACCAATACTTACTTACCCCATCTTTCAGAATACACATGCACAATACATACTCATTACATACCGATACGCAATACGAGATACACTTCTCCAATTCACAAGAAGGTTGAGCTTCTTACACACCCGGTTGTCGGGTGTTCATTACTCTTTTACTTCCGGTCAATGACTACAATAGTCAAGACCAATACACATACAATACTTACTCCTTACATACTTTACTTCCAGTTAAGTCGGTGTGACCTCCGGGCAGGGAGTACTACCTCCCACCACCGGGCTTTAGGGTGGCCCACTAATCCAGGATGCTACCCATACAAAGGGATTGGTCCAAGGAAAGATCATAGCAGGATTCGGTTCCAACCTCTTGTGGTTCCTTATCCCCACGCGTGGCCGAAACTATATCGGGCTTATACTCATTCCATTTTACTCATTACTCATGTTAGGAGTTAGGTTGTTAGGATTAGTAGAAGTCCATTCTTACTTCCATACATACATACAATACACAAATACTCATACTTACACATAACTTCATTTCCATTCATTCATTTCATGAATTATACAAACTAAATGTTCAAGAGCAATAAACAAGAACAATATAGTTCAAACACAATTATGTGCAATATAAATCCGATTCATGCATTTATCTTGTTGGTGATCAATAAGCACACAAATCGGGGTAACCAAGTTAGGATACAGGGCATGAAGAAATCATACCGTTCACCGTCGTATTCGTACTAAACCGGTTCCTTTGGAGCTCAACTATTTGATTCCTATACATACATGAAGTGTATGATCAATGGTCTATTATTGATCCAACTTTTCCTTCATTAAACACTCCTATATATACCTACTACTCCTTTACATTCATACTTGATTATTATACCATTCTTTTTCATTACCTCTTATTCTTGCTTCCTTACCTTTACTACTTCATTTATAATTTACTACCACATATATATGCATATAGGTATATAGGCATATATATGTATATATACATACATATGAGGTTATAATCATAGGGTAAAATACTCTTTTTTTTTTTTTAAGGCCCCGAACGGACTTGCGGACCGACCTTGCAAGTCCGGTCCATCTAGTAGCTATCAGTACGGGAAAATTCTGGCCCGACCGAACTTGCAAGTCCGGTCGCAAGTTCGGTCCGTTCCAGTAGCTCGCATTACGGAAATTTTCTGGCCCGACCGAACTTGCAAGTCCGGTCGCAAGTTCGGTCCATTCCAGAAGGTTTCTGACGGGAGAATTTTCTGGTCCGACCGAACTTGCAAGTCCGGTCGCAAGTACGGTCGATCCAGAAGCTTTCCCGTCTTTGTAAGTCTGGGCTCGACCGAATGCAAGTCCGGTCGCAAGTCCGGGCCGGCCGCCCAGTACTTCAGTTTTAAAATCTGTTTTTGGGTGTTTTCTTTACCATTGTTTCCCAATCTTACCAATACTTTCCCACATGATTTGGCACTAATTAAGCCCTCTAAATCACCTTGGTTATCCTCCAAACTTACTACTCAATCCCTACATTCACTTACACCTTCTTCCTCATTTTCAATCCAACAATTATACTAGTTGTATTTCACTAATGCTACAGATTTTGCTCTTTCCTCAAATGCTACAGATTTTACTCAAACTTCTATCCTCCATTACTTTCCTCAACTAATGTCACTCTTGGCATCTTAAATACACTAGTCACTTCTAGTTACATTCCCTTAACATACTCATTCTCCAATTCTGTTAAGCTAATGACCTCCCTTTTAAACTTCTCCAAATACTTCCTCTTCTTAAACAACTTAAGTCCTCTCCTTTCTACAAAAAATTGACATAGTCTCCCCTATATTTCTACTTTGCTCACACACTATTTCAGTTCCCAAATTTCTCATTCACAACCTGTTTATTCAATACACCATACACACAATTCACACTACTTCAACAACATAAAATTCCTGCACATACTCCATCAATACCCAAGGTTTTCCCAAGTTTTAAAACTCATTTAAAACTTCAAAAGCTGTTACATTCCTTTCTCCAATACATTTTTACATTACTACTACTCATACTCAATACATTACTCATTTCTACTACTCCAAAAACTGTTACAATACTACATATCAACTAGTTCAAGGTAAGCACAATTACCTTGTCTTTCTAGTTTTCTTTTCTTCCTTTTTCCTTCTCTTCCTTTCCTCTTCCGTGTTCTCGGTCCCATGAGACTCAAACACACACAAGTGCTACAGCACATACACATACACATACCATTTAGCTTCATTTACACTAACTTAGAATTTAAGTTTTAGGGTTAGAAAAGAGTGTTACCTTTCATGAGTAGATGAAGTTTTGACTAGCAGAGAACAATATTCCTAGCCCAAGAGGAGCCAAAATCGGCTGAAGCAAACAAGAACCAAGAGTTCAAAATGAGAATTCTTAAAATGCAAACAAGGGCTAGGAACCATGGATTTTCGAACTCTTTTTTACTCAAGATGTTAAGGAGGTGAAGGTGCTTCTAATGGTGGCTTCAAATCTCCAAATGGTGAACACCATAAAAATGAAGTGGAGGCTTCGGATTTTTGAAAGGAGGGAAGTGTTCTCCTTTGCAAGGGGATTACAATGGTACTAATTTTGTAATTGTTGGAGCAAGATTAGTGGGTTAACAAGAGGAGAGAAGGGAGGATTGTGTGAGTTCTTCCCATTCTCCATGGCTGTCGCAGTGCAAGAGGAAGAAGAGAGAATAGAGAGAATAGAGGGAAAGAGAAACGTGGGGGAAGGAGGGAGTGAGGAGAGAGAGAATAAAATTTTGCTCTTTTATTTATTCTCTTGTCCTTTTGTTACTAAAGACAAATAAAGAGGGGGAGACTCATAAAAATCGGCCCCCACATGGCGCCATCTCACAGATTTTTAACTTTTATTTGCAAAAGTGGACACACTAAGTTTCTTTATTGCACTCTTACCCCACAACTTCCGGTTGTTACAGTGGTCACTAACCGGTACCCATTTTCCGGAATTTTCTCGTTTAATTGATTTTATTGGTTCTAAAGCTTCACCAATATTTGTTAGTGATTATTTAGTGACCAAAATTGTTACGAGTCTACTTGACCCGCTTAAAGTCAACGTTTTCCGGTTTCCTCGAAAAAGTGCTTTAAGGTTCGTTTATGCTTTTTAACCCATTTTAAAGGTCCGTTTTCTTCGGGATTTGTTCCCTTATATTTATTTTGGTGTAATTAAGCCTTTAAAAATATAATAACCTAATTAATCACTGTTTTTAAATTACGGGGTATTTCAGCTTCCCTGGGTGGCGGGGGAGGGATTGGTCCCGCTTGGTTCTGTTGGTTTTGTTGCATTGCTTGGATTACTTGTGGTAGCATCTGTGCTACCGTGGTGGCGACGATCTCAGCTATCGTCTGCGCGCCGGGTCCGTCATTGCCCCCTCCTCTAGGGCGACCTGGACCTCTTCCTGACATCTGAAACATTTAGCAGTTACATTAGGCTCCGCAAGATATGATTCAAAGGTCTTGGATTTAAAACAAGGTATCGTTCCTAAGAACTCAAGGGTATCCGTTATTAATAACGGTAGTTCCTAGTAGGTTCTAAGTATCCGTCTTAAGACGGTTGAAATCCTTACTCGGTAATCCCCTATGCTCGGTACTATGGACATCAGAGCGTAACTACGCTCTGATACCACTTTTTGTAAAACACTCAACCGCTAATCCTATGCTTACCGTCCAATCATCCCACTAATCCAGAGTTACTCGCAGCGGAAATACTACCTACTACGGCGGGTGATACAACACCGCTAACCGCCCATACAGCTAGCTAGGCTCATTCTACTTACAGTCACGGTCTGATGAACATAATATACCGAGCTACTATATTACTTACCAAAATACCATATACCAAACACTTACATCAGTGGATCACTGAGTATTAAAGTATATTCGATTACATCATTTCTAAGTTCCAAAAGAATGAGTTTCTACCAGCTACTCATCTATACCAATTCCCATTCTATCAAAATCTAAAAAGGTGTACCCCATGGTACACCGGCTAATCAAAAGGCTCCTAGCGTGTACTACTTAGTACACCATTCACAATTCACCAATTACAATCCAAAAAGAAATCAAAAGAAACGAGCTCTAACACTTCCCGGCCTTCATCCTTCTCTTGTACCTGCGTGTAGTAAAAATGGTGCCCCAAGGGGCTCAGCAAAAGCTGCGTATAAACTCCGCATATACCGCGTGCTAGCTAGGGCACGCCGACTATTTGACGTCCACTAAACATGTTGTTCATTAATTACACACATACATGTTTACATACATCATACAATCATGTACAATTCGATATACAATCCAAGACGGCATTACCGTAGCATACACAACTTACCTTCACAAAGGTTAGCCAGGTTACGCATCCGGTTTAATCGGAATGCTTATTACTCTTTTACTCATTACACAATACTTACCATTCTCTTTCATACTTTACTTGCTTACCTTTCCATACTCATTTACTTGCTCTTACTTACTCATACTCATGTTAAGCCGGTATGGCCTCTGGGTAGGGACTACACCGTCCCACCACAGGCTTTATTGACTCACCAATCCGGGATGCTACCCATTTAAGGGATTTGGGCCGTGGACCAGTTTAAGAGTCAGGAATCGGATCCAACCTCTTGTGTCTCCTCATCCTCACGCGTGGCCGAAACTATATCGGACTTCTACTCATTCCAAATTCATTACCAATTTAAGTTAGATTGGTTAGCTTTTAGGAATCAGTTAGAAGTCCAATAACAAATAATAATCGGTCACAACACATCATCTCATACATACACACATTCATTATCATCCAAACATTTCATGAATTATACAAACTGAGATTTAAGAAAATATTCACAACATACAGCACTACATACTCACAAGTATGCATATAGTAACTCCGATTCGTGCATTTATCTTATTTGGTGATCAATTATCACACAAAACACACAAATCAGAGTAACCAAGATAGCATACGGGGCATGAGGAATTCATACCGTTCACCGTCGTACGTGTTTCCAAACGTTCCTCGGTGTCACAAATCAAATCCTATGATATACATACAATCGAATGATTAATCTAACTATCGTTACTTAACTCAATTACTCTTACGGTTCCTAAGTCATACTTACTAGGTCTTTACAATTCTTACACTTATATTTGTTTATCTACTTTTCATTACTCATCCATGGTTTACTTACATATTTACATACATATGTATGGGTGGGTATACACATATACATATATATATACACTAGTCATAAGCTTACAGTTTTTTTTGTTTGACCCGACCGACCCACCCTGGGTCGGACCCATGGGTCGGTCGGGTGCAGAGACTTCGATTACAGAAAATTCCAGTCCGACCGACCCAGCCAGGGTCGGTCCATTGGGTCGGTCCGTTACAGAAGAAATCCAACTAACAATTTCCACTCGACCGACCCAGGCAGGGTCGGTCCCTTGGGTCGGTCGGATGCAGAGAAACATTTCCGACCGAAAATTCCTACTCGACCGACCCAGGCAGGGTCGGTCCTCTGGGTCGGTCGGATGCAGAAGTTCTCGAGATTACAGATTTTCAGGTCGACCGACCCTGCTAGGATCGGTCCTAGGGTCGGTCCAGCCCAGTACCCATTTTAATTACTTATTTTGAACTCCAAATCCTCCTCAATTCACATCCAATCTTTTCCTAAACATTTTCCCAAGTTTCCTACATGCTTAGGCACCCTAAAACACTCCTTAACTCATCTACTAACTCATCACTCTTTTCTATATCCCAATTCGCACACTTTGTTTCCTACATTTTCATTTCAGCACTCACATTATTTCCTTCCTTAGTTACATTTGCTACAGATTTTGACATTAACACTCCCCATCTATAGCTCCCTCTTCTAATGTTATTTCTAGCACCTCTAATGCCTTACAACTACATTAACTATCTCTCCTAATCCACCCTCCAACTATCTAAATCAAAATCTGTTACAACATGTTTTTCCACCTAGTTTTTAATTCACTAAGTGTTTTAATCCTATTTTGCCATAGTCTCCCCTATATTTTTATACTCTCACCACATTGTTTATCCACACATTGTTAACCAATTCACCCACCTGTTTATAAACAACAACCATATACAAGCTCCCATACACAAATACCACTACTAAACAAATTAAATTCCTGCACTTGCACATTAATTCCCAATCTAGTTTTGTAACAGTTTTAAATTGTTTCCAAGGGTTCAAAACACTTACATTCTTTATAATTACTCTACTACTCAATACCATTTTCATTACTAAATCCAAACTTCTACAAATCTGTTACAACACATATATACAAGGTTACACAAAAGAGCATTCTTACCTTGTTTCTCCTCTAGATTTTCTTTCTCCTTATTTCTTGCCTCTTCCTTCTCTCTTTCTTCTCCTTTCCACCGGTTTTAGTAATCAAATTCCCCAATACTACAACCATTCATATACACCATTTTAATACTAACTAACCCTAAACATTATATAAGCTCTAATGTAAATTCTAGGGTTTAGGAATCTCATTACCTTCCAAGGGTTTATGAAGTACTTGGAGCAGCTCAAGAATGATCTTTCCACCCTTTCAAAAATGCCAAAATCGGCTGGGTACAAGAGTTTAGCTAGATTTTCGTTTTGCCCTTAAGGCTAGAAAAAGATGGAGTTTTCAAGAAGATTTTTACCTCACAAGAACAAGGAGAAGAAGGTGGTTCTAATGGTGGTCTTGAAGCTCCAAAAGCTCCACACCCATGGAGATGAAAATGCTCCTTTTCGAATTTTGGAAGGATAGAAATGTAGCCCTTGATGAGAGGATTCCAATGGTGTAGTTTTTATAATTTTTGGAGCAAGTTTGATGGAGTTTCAAGAGGAGAGAAGGTGGTATTTTGTGGGTTCTCTCAATTCACCATTGTCATCGGTTGAGAGGTAGAAGAAGAAGGAAAAAGAGAGTGAGTGAGGGAGGGGCTGTACGTGAGAAGTGGAAGTGAGAGTGGGAGAGAGAGTGTGAGAGTGAGGTGAGTGTTTACTTTATGCATTTTTATTTCTTTGTCCTTTTGCACATAAGAGGAGATAGGTGAGTGTGTGAGGGGGGGGGGGGGGGGGAAATCGGACCACTGCACACACACACACACATGTACATTTTTATTTTCAATAGTGGACACATAAGTTTGGTCTATTTATGTTTCTACCCCACAACTTCCCGTTTTTGACAGTTTTTACTAATCTCTCGTTTTATTGATTTTATTGGTCCTAAAGCTTCACTAATATTTATTAATGTTTATTTAGTTGACCAAAATTGTTACGAGTCTATTTGACCCGCTTAAAGACACGTTTTCCCGGTTACCTCGAAAAACGCGCTTTAAGGTTCGTTAGTGATTTTTATCCGTTTTAAGGATCCGTTTTCTTCGGGATTTGTTCCCTCGTGATTATTTATACTTAATTAGGCTTCTAAATTATTCATTAGCCTAATTAATCACTATTTTTAATTACGAGGTATTTCATATATATATATGTGCACATTACTAAACTAATAAATAGCCAAGTCCTGGTTGAATGAAAATCCCACTCACCCGTGTGACAAACATGCTCACCCAAAAACCGCACACTCTAAATTTATCTATCATATAACAACCACAAATTCAAACTTAATAAAGAAGAAGAATTGATAAAAAAAAAAGAAAGGAAGGAAAAACGAGAAGGGAAGGAAAAGGAGAAGAGACGAAAATGAAGAATAAATAGAGTTTCTAAGTCTTAAGGAATGCGAGCGAGAGATCGCAAACACGAGCTCGAGGAGTCATAATGTTTTGAAGTTACTGCTTGGCAGCTTGTTGTGCATTAACTTCTAAAAGAAATGTTGATATCGTTTGTGTTATGCAGTTAGTTTTTTTTGTTTCCACAGTCATTTAAAAAAAATAAAGTTAAATTTTTAAATTTCACAGTCACCAGCATACAGTCATTATCTAGAGTTCACAGTCGAAAAAAAAATGAGTATATATACCCCCAAGGCACCCTATCTCTCTCCATGCTCTGATTTCTCATTTTGCATGAAAAAATCACATTTCATAACCTCCTATTCGCTCTCCTTCGGCCGAACTCCATTTCCCCCGTTAAGGTAAAAAACATTCACGCATCTTTCATTGTTTTATGTTATTCTATGATTAGGATTAGTTTTAGTAGTGATTTACGGTAATCGGAAGTCAAATCGAGCATAAAAAAACAAAATGGACCCACAGATCTGTCCATAAAATAGACCACCAGCCTCACCGTCTGTAACGGACCATTACACTTAACGTCCATAAAACAGACCATTACACTTAACGTCCGTAAAACGGACCATTACACTTAACCAGGGCTACCCAAAAAATTCTGAAACCGCGGTATCCGACTGAAACCGAAGTGAACCGTACTTTTTTTCAGGTTAACCGTACCGGTTCTTGCGGTATGGTTAACCGAACCGTATAAATTGATTGATTTTGGTTTCGGTAACGGTATTGAATTTTCCAGAACAGTTAACCGCTCAGTTAACCATGGTTAACCGATTATATAAACAATCAAAATCTTCAAATATTAATGTTCACCTTATATAATAATTAATGTTAGCTATTGAAGGAATATACACAATTTTATATTTTTTGTCACATGTGTTTGATTTGTCACTCATGATTTAGGTGAATGATCAATGTTGTACTATAATATTAATGGTATGGGTCTTATCCATAAAAAAATACACGACCATAAGGTTAACCGATAAACCGAACTGAACAAAAGGTTAACCGGTCTAAACGGAATGGTAATGACATCAGATTTTAGAAAATCGAATTAAACGGTCCAGTTAACCGATCCAAATGGAATGGTAATGGAATTTGATTTTAGAAAACTAAAGACCCGGTTAACCGCTTTCGGTTAACCGAATAAAGCGGTTAACCTACCATGGGCAGCCCTACACTTAACGTCCGTAAAACGGACCATTACACTTAACGTTCGTAAAACGGACCATTACACTTAACGTTCGTAAAACGGACCATTACACTTAACTTCCGTAAAACGGACTATTACACTTAACTTCCGTAAAATGGACCATTACACTTAACGTCCGTAAAACGGACCATTACACTTAACATCGTAAAAAAGACCATTACACTTAACGTCCGTAAAATGGACCATCTGAAATGGACGGTGAGGCTGGTGGTCCGTTTTTACAGACGGATATGCGGGTCCATTTTATTTTATTATTTTAATTTTTTTCAAGCATAAAAAAACAAATTGGACCCGCAGATCCGTCCGTAAAACGGACCACCAGCCTCACCGTCCGTAAAACGGACCATTACACTTAACATCCGTAAAATGGACCATTACACTTAACGTCCGTAAAATGACCATTACACTTAACGTCCATAAAACGGACCATCTGAAACGGACGGTGAGGCTGGTGGTCCCTTTTACAGACGGATCTGCGGGTCCATTTATTTTATTTTTTAAAATTTTATTTTGAGCATAAAAATAAAACAAAATGGACCCGCAGATCCGTTCGTAAAACTGCCCACCAGCCTCCCGTCCGTAAAACGGACCATTACACTTAACGTCCATAAAATGGACCATTACACTTAACATCCGTAAAACGGACCATTACACTTAACGTCCGTAAAACGTACTATTACACTTAACGTTCGTAAAACAGACCATTACACTTAACGTCCGTAAAACGGACCATCGGATGGTGAGTCTGGTGGTCCGTTTTACGGACGGATCTGTGGATCCTTTTTGTGTTTTTTTATGCTCGATTTGACTTCCGGTTACCGTAAATCACTACTAAAACTAATCCTAATCATAGAATAACATTAAAAAATGAAAGATGAGTGAATTTTTTTACCTTAAACGTGGAAATGAAGTTCGGCTGAAGGATAGTGTTTGAGAGGTTATGAAATGTGATTTTTTCATGCGAAATGAGAAATGAGAGCGTGGAGTGAGAGATAGGGTGCCTCGGGGGGGTATATATACTCGTTTTTTTTCGACTGCGAACTCTGGAATAATGACGTATGATGGTGACTGTGAAATTTAAAAATTTGACTGTATTTTTAAAAAAAATGACTGTGGAAACAAAAAAACTGACTGCAAAAATGAACTTTTTATAATGCTTTAAAATTATGAAGCTCTTTTAGATTTTGCACACCAATCTCAATACGTTTTCCTTCTTTCCCAAGGCGAGAGTCTCTTTCCACCCCTCGGTTCCACGGTTTCCACTGTTTTTTTCCTATTTACACCATTTTCTAAGTTTCTCTTTTGTATCCCTATCTATGTGATGTTAGGGCATCCACAATGGTGTGGATTCCACCCATAATGTTAAAAGAGAAAAAAGAAAATGATGAGGTGGAGGAGAGAAGATGTGAGAGGGGTTCTTAACTAAGACACTCTCTTTTTAGAGAACCTAGGTAAGTAAGAGAGAGATTGTGAGAGGAGATAATAAAATAATATTTGTTGGTGGGTGGAATCCACTTTTACCATTGTGGATGCCTTAGTCTTTTTCAAGCATGTTTCCCTTGAATCTTGTCTGTCTTATGGGTTCCTTTTCAGATGGTTTGCTTCTTCTTTCTTTTCTCCCCTGTTTCCTTTCCTCCCAGGTTCTTTTTATTTCTCAATGATTTGTCAAAATAGTAGTCACTACATGTCTAACTTTTCAACGTTTTGCTTCTAAGGAACCCAAACTTATTCTGGTTTTTGTGATTGGGCTTAAAATACTACTTTTAGTTTGTTTGGCTTAGTAATTTGTACCTTTTAATTTTGGTTTGTTATGGGATCGATATGTGATGCTGTTGAGTTCCTGTGCCTTGCAAATGGTTTTGATGAATCAGATGTTGATGGATGAGGCTCATCGGTACCAGTGGTGGACGTAAATGGGGCCGGCCAAACTTTTAAAAATTTGTAAATATTCTTATAAATTTTTGAAAAATATAAAATAACATAATATTTTAAGAATAATAGTGTAAAAAAATTTTTTTACCCCCTAACCAAAAGTTCTGGTCCGCGCTACTGATCCGTACAGTGAAAGATCATTGACTTCGACCTCTTCAAAGTGAAAATCCACTCAATCTCGCTCGAAAGTATGGAGCAGAATATGGCCGCAATCGTGTGATTCACTTCATCTCTTTTTCGACATCTGCATTAACTAAGGGCATCGCTTTTGAAAAACCATGATTGGTTGGATGTCCAAAGGCTTTTGTATTATAGTGGTGGAATCCATGGGGGTTTAGATGTTTTTGGATGCCTGCATTCGTGGACCGACAAAAGGTAAAGAAAAAAAATTAGCATTGGCTTGCAACTTTGTTGATGAAAGTTTGAAATGGCTGGAGACCTTTCCAATTCCGATCGGTATGAAGAAGATTTTGAGGGTAAGGAGTCACTGAATCCGGTTCTCGGTTTTGAAGCATAATGAAGAGATGGGTGTGACTCCTGAAGATGGTTCGAAAAAACATGGTTTCGCCACTAGTTTGATAAGAATTTTGAAGGAATGGGGCGCTGATGAATGGGTTGATTACTTGCGAAGTACGCCTCCGCCTGGGCATAAAGCCACTATTTCTTTGATGAGTTGGTGGCATCATCTTTAACCGGAAGCATGCAGGCTTGTCAGTGGAGACTTCCTTTGGTTGGATGTTGTAACGAATTCGATTGGTAAAGAAATTCTATCGATTGAGAAGTCAGAGGATCTTAGGGCATCCACAATGGTGTGGAATCCACTCTAAATTAATAAAACAAAAAGATAAAATATGACATGGTGGAGAGAAGTTGTGTGAGAGTTTCTTAACTAAGAACCCCAAAAAGTGGGGGTGTCTTAGCAAAAGAAGAGAGAGATTGTGAGGAGAAGAATAAAATATTATTATTTTGAGAGTGAAATCCACTTTGTTATTGTGGATGCCCTTAGTCTTCAAGCACATGTATATGGTGTTGTACTGGAGTCCATGATTTATCTCATAGGTTTATTTTGGATTTCAGGTAAAAGATGGTGTCCATCTTGGCATTTATTAGTATTAGTGTGACTATTCAAAGAGCTATGCTAAACTCGAATTAATGTTTGGGGGTATAATATCATTTGCTTCCGTCTCATCCAGTTTATAAGTTCTATATGTGTCAGTCTTCATCAACAAAAGTGGTAGGTTGGTTCAAACAGAAAAAGAAAAAAAGTTCTCTTAGATGTCTATTGTGGAAAATTATTACCTTGTATACTAGTGAATGGGGTTTCTTGAACGTGTTACCAAAATTTGGATAGTGAATTTCTATTCAACTTTCTCAATGCATCTCCCCCTACTTAGATGTTTAGTAGTTTAAATTATGTTATTTCTTAGTTTTTTCTCCCTATGTAGTCCAAAATAAAAAAAAACGAATGTAAATTATACGTCGGAGCATAAATCCACTACTCTCATCAATTTAATACAACAGGCCAAGACATTCCAATCGTAATATATAATGATGAGATAGTGTTAATTAGAATTGTTTCACTAATATATTTACAAGATAAAAGACCCAAATTAAAACAATGGGGGCATTATGAAAGCAAATGGGAGGAGTCGGAAGAAATTCTCCACTCTTTCTTTTCCTTTCCCGATCTGCTTTTCTTTTTGTGTCTTGTAGTATGCAAAAAGACCATAACCCTCTTATGCGGAAGATTATGGTGTAGTTTTCCCTCCATGGTATATTCCCTCTTCAGCGAGGTTTCAGTTTGATCTCTTCTCTTCTCATCTTCCGTTGCTTTGTTTTCTCCTCTGTTTTATGTGTGGGTGTTGTTTCTCCTTTCTTGTCTTCATTGTGTGAGTATCCCTTCGGCATCATGTCGGCGATTGAATTGCATGTCTGAAGTACAAAGGACGAGTCTGACAACCTCATCTAGAACATACATGTGGGTATTATAATCAACAATCAGCATTGTGATGATGTGGGTTTTGACAATTCGGGATTACCCCCCATTACTCATCATCATGGATCTTTTTAGCCTCGGTCATCCAGCCGATTTCAGCATCAAAGTTGTCAGCGAAAAGTTGTGAAAATGGTGTAAATGATGTCGGAGGGATGAAGTGTAAAGGATGTTAGCTAACATGGAGTGATGGTGCGAGTGAGGGCGTAAACCACCAAGAACTTAATCTACATGCTATTCTAGGGTTGCCTCGGGGCAGTAGGGAGAGGAAGAATGAGGGTTAATGACTCTAACGCGCATATAGTGTTCTATTTGTTGTTATTTGATGTAATTTTCAGCTTTGTCAGTAATTTAGTTTCCTTGTTTCACTTATTGTTGCAAACCCCAAGATATTATTATGGCGAGGGAGAAACAAAATCCAAATCTCTCATTCAAAATTATCTAGATTCATCCCCTCCCGAGGAATTGCCAAAACACTTGACCCATTCCCATATAAGGATTAGTCAATCAAATAATAGATAATAAGCGGGTTGGTTTGAAAATAAATGAATAACTGGCCGTACAATATTATTCTCACCAAATTAAACCTACCTTTATCAAAAAGGGTTTCGAAAAATTTGGCTTCCTTCGTGTTTGTACTAAAGTAAATTGATGTAAGATTAAGGTAAGGATTTTGGTCTAAATTTTCTCCTACCCATCCTTGTCCACCTTTTCCAGTATTTTGCGTACCACGGCAATTAGAAAAAATCGATAGAAAAATCTAAGAAGGATCTAACTCCTATAATAACAATATCTCCTGGTGTTTTTTGTATGGTCAGTTGTAGTTGTTGGGGATCCAAACTTGTTGGATCTTAATGATGACAAGAACATACTCGTCAAGTCTCATGGACAGGTTATTGTACCAAGGCACAAGTCTGCTCTTTGTCTATACACCATTCCATGAGAATATGTTACTTTTACAGTTGGTTTTCTTTAGGTCTTTCTTAATATGTATGCTACTTATGTATAATCCTCAACTCTCTTGTTTAATATATTGCTATTTGGTTTCGAAAAGCAAAAAAAAAAAGTAAATGGTGTTGTCTCGCAAAAGGCCAGCCACGATAAAAGAGAATTTTCGGAGCAATCAGCTTACTGAATCTCATCTCATAGTACGCACGCGTATGCAAGAGAAGAGCCAAAAACAAAAGACGACCAACCATATTTCTATTTCTTTAAGAAAAAACAATTATTCTCCAGCAATTACAATAACTCACGTTGAAATATACAAAACTAAATGCTCATAGAGCTCCCGGGCTCATTCAGATTCGCGACAGCAGTTTCCAAGTTTCTCTTCAGCACTTCCAACTCATCTCCATCAACCTACAACATCGTTATAAAATAGTGAGACAATTTTGAATATATACTTGTAAGAAAAAAGAAAACCGTTTTTTCACGCCTGTTTTGATTATGGCCTTATTATTCGGTTGCAGTGGATTCCACTAGGTTATGACTAATTGATTTTAAATTAGGAGATACTGTAAAATCTTTGATATTAACGGATTCAGCTAGCTCACAAAACAAAAAGCAGTTATAAACCATCCACTATTTTTCATAGTTTACTAATAACTCATTAGGCTCAATTGTAGTAGAAAGCCCAGCATCCAGCAACCCAATTTAGATTTTAACAGGTCCAATCGCTATCCAAAAAGAAAAGATTTAAGAGGTCCAATCAAACTTGCTTTACTTATTTTCAGAGCCTACAAGCATGTCCCACCCAAAATACAATTATATTGGAGCCAGCTAGTTTATTTTAAACAAAAGAAAAAGCAACAATCATTGATTCTGTTTATTAGCCTTTTGTTCTTTTCTTCCCAACCACTACTACTGCTTCAACTTTTTAATTACCCTTTTCGGGAGCACCAAATCTATAAATGAGATTATGTATCTATTTATTAATCATATTTGCATGTAGCTGTCTCCCTCTCTTTCCAAATAAACTCTTGTCATATTAACATAAAAGAACTCTTGTCATCTTATCAGAATTTTGTCCCTACAAATAATGCATAGTTACTTTTCATTTTGAATAAAAATGGATAGTTATTTTGATGGGTACTTACTGGATATCAAAAAGAAAAGATGGTTATTTTAAGGATGAGAAAGAAGTTTCGCGGCTAAGATTCTCTGGCTCATACGTGAACTCAGATCACTCCAAAAGCAGGCGTGAATAGAGATACATATTCCCAGAAAATGTAAGGATATATGCATTTGAAGATGATGAATCCTGTACATGTTTACAAAGAACACGTTTCCTTTCAAACCAAAAAATAACAGTCCTCCCCTTTATTCTAAACTTTTTAGTTCAAAACAGGAAGATTAAAAAGATTTAAAAATAGTTATTTTGTACAAGAAATAGAAACAAAGAGAATAAGAACAAAATTAATTATAAAACAGATACTTTATAATGTAAGCTAATAATGTTCTTCCTCAATGAGTTATACTACCTCCACTGAATTGACCGTCATATTTGCTTTATGACACGTTTTTCCATTTAATATTAAGCAATAAGATAAAATAATTTTATAAAACTAAATTTTGTAGCATATACTTTATAATGTAAGAATCATATACAAAACTAAATTTTAAAATTAATTTATTCTTATATGTTAAAAATGAAGTCAAACGACATGTCAAATAATAAACAGGACGGTCAATTCAGGACGAGTAGAGTATAGATAGAGAAAGAGCAGTCCAAATAAAAGCTCAAATAGAGAAGGGCAGGGGGCAATAATAAAGACTTGATAAGAAGAGGAAAAAAAAAAAGGACGAACCTCAACCAAAGCTGTCATAACCAGCTTTCCTGCAAATGCACTAATATTAGCCGCGACTGTTCTCAGCGTCAATGATTCAAACAGCTCGCATAGTTTGACAATGGCACCCATTCTTTTATTGCAGCTGAGGCTAACCGCCACAGTCTTATCTCCAACGCCAGAAACCCTAAACTGGCAAGCAACCGAGATTTTTTTTTTAATCATCATCAATCATGACCCATCAGCTCCCACTTGATTATAATAGCCACTAAACTTGATATGCACTCAGCAAATCAGCACAAATATTTTGTGATGCAACAACAATATTGACTTTATTATTAATTTATTCAAGAAAAGATACTAACGTATTGTGATTGAAAGTTTTCAACACCACCGCAACATAGAAAGTGGTTCGTCTAGTCACATCATTATCATACAGCGCTAAACTAAATTAGTGTTCTATCCTAATTAACTTTTCATCAAACTCATGCACTAGATCGGAATCAAACTTATTAGACCTTCTTCGAAACCTAATTACTATTCCCTCACATCATTTTTGAACTAGTTGTGGCTTATCTTACTGATCAATAGCATGCTGCAATTCCCTAAGAAACTAGGTGCATCCACTCCCAAACATTAACTTGAAAACACCATCGAACCTTTAATGTGAATTTTGCAAGGCATGATAGAAAGACTACACTATTCCTCACATCATTATGATTATTAGACTTATAGGGTGAGAAAATCATTAGATAGTATTAACTTTCACTACCATATTTTCATTTACTCTCCAACATACTTCAAGACTCAAGTTGAGCAGCCTTCAACTCTACTATTGAGAAAAAACAGGGGCCATGTAAAAAAAAAAAAAACGAAACGACAGTTTCAGCAAAATTGATTGGCTTCACCTCAACGTCTTCTATTCCAGATGCTCTGAAATGCGAGCGCCACTGGAATCGAAGTGCGCGTCGATGTAGATCATTGAAAGACATGGTCTTTTTCTTCTTTGGTCTCAACAAGCTGGATGTGGGGAATAGTAATTTCTGCTGCTCCCAACGGTCTAAGTGGTGGTTACGGGTCGATTTTGTGCTCTGGTCTTCCATGCTCAATATGGAAAATCTCAGCTTGAATTCTCCTTTCTTCCTCTTGCAATTCTTGTATGTAGTCGATTGCATCCTTTATAATCGAAGCTTTATCCATCTATACACAGAAATGTATTAAGAGCATTATTGATTGATTGATCAGTGATCATAAAGTTGATGTGATTGTAGATGAAACGCATGCATATTTCTGAACATGTTGGGATAGATAGGAACAGTGTTCTGCGCTTAAGACCTCTGAACATTACATTCATGGTAGTTAAAGTACATTCCACGTTGCAATTTCGCTGAGTGAGTAGGATTTACGAGAGCTTTTAGTTTACTAGCCCTATTCTTCTTGGAGATGAACTCAGATTTTCATTAATGGGCCACCAAACTAAGTTCACGGTTTCTATATAGTGTTCTTACATAACTTAGAACAAAGAAAAGAAAATCATTATTATGCTGGAACTACACGTAAGGCAACCCCATCATAGCAAACCTAACCAGGTAACTTAAAAATGGCAGAATATCTGATGAAATCGATTCACCTCACCCGATTGATTATAATAAGTGAACGACAGCTCAACAACTAATCGAAAGCGTTAAATTAAATCTAATTAATTCAATAATCAATCAAACTAAGAAATCGAATTTGTATATCTAACATAGTATTATTGACTAGGATTGTTTATTTGCAAAGAAGAAAAGAAGTACTAGCATTGTTTCTCAAAAGAGGCATAAAACCAGAAAACAAGGAGAGAGTAGAGAAGAAGAGGTTTGACCTTCGAAATGTTAGGAACGACTGCTCGGAGTGCGAATAGCCGCTCATTCAGCTTCCGCCGACGATTCCTTTCAGATACGATGTTCTTTGCATTTGACGCTGGTGATGTTTCCCCTCCACCGTCCGGTGAACTAGCGCGTCGTTGTATCCAGACACCGTATCGTCAAATCCCCAGCTAAGCAAGACAAACAAACAGAATAGATAATCAGCACGGTAAACAAAACGAAGAAAACAGAAATTTAAGTGATGGAAGAACAAATGAAGAACTGCAAATTAGTTATTTTAAGATCGAAAATAGATTTCCTAATAATCGGAAGAAGATGAAGAAGAGAGATCAGCAACAGGCCAGATTAATTGAACCTGTCGAGCTCATCGCTCTGGAGAAACATGTTGGGCTCCCAGAGTAGCTTATAATTTTCGCACAACTCATCCATTGAAAAGCATGAGAGAGAAACGAGAGGGATGGAGAGAAGAATTGAAGAACTGGAAGAAAGCTGGATTTAATCAGCATATATCTGATAATGGCGAAATGCTTGCTTGGACGGAGAAGAAAAGACCCCTCCTCCCTCCTTCCCTTTCTTTTTTCAATAGATTATTTATCTCCCTCTTTCTCGAACAAGCGCCCGCACACTCTGTGGCTCCCTCTCTCTGTGCAATTTTCAAATTGATTTCGTTAGGTGTGGGGGATCGAGGGTCAATGTGTCATACTTATTTATATGCATCAATGGGTCGTGTATCACTGTATCATTACCGCACGTGGAAAAGTCTTTCGAATGTTGGCAGAGAGCTGCACCGTCCAGATTTTCAGAAGGTGAAATAGACTGCCAGTATTCTAAAAAAAAATTAGACATTCCTTACTATGGTATCATCTTTTGCATAAATGATTTTGAAGTAAAAAAAGGGAAAAAGTAAAGAAGAATAAAATAAAAAATTAATATTATAATTAATGTGGGTAAGGAAAAGAGAAAATAACCGATGAAATAAATTTTCATGATCTTGTAAAAAAATATATAGATTGCTTTAGGTATTTGTATGTTTTTAAGAAAAAATAAAAATGCAACACATTAACTTTATTTTATATTTTTTATAAATAATAATTAATTTTATATTAAATTTTCAGATCAAATAAGGAAAAAAATAATATGTTAAAAAACTAAACCAACTATAGTATTTTAAAAAAAATTTAAATATTAAAATGACTTATATCTTTTAACATAAGAAGTAATTAAACTTTCTGTTTTTATTAGTTTAACCAATTTAAATACATTATTGTAAGGAAAACCCAATACATTACACAATATATGTAAATTTAAATTATTTTATTCACAAGAAAAAAAAATCATGTTTATTTTTTAGAAACGTGATGTTTAGTATGTGATGAGATTTGGTTGAGCAATACCTGTGTCAAGTTAATCTACATAACACCTAGACTCACTAGTTTAATAAACATTTATAGGGGTTATTTGCTTTCGTCACACCGGCTATCCATGGAAGTACAACACTCAGGATAATATCAAACATTTTTAGCACTTGAAATTGGGCACACTCTTAACACTTCTGAATGACTTGAAGACTATGAATTACACTCTTTTGTGTGCGCATTGCATTGCGGGAACTCTTGTCATTATAAGGTCTTCAATGTAGGTTTCATAAATCTAGACTTCTTCATCTAGTCAATTGCATGAATGAAGTTTCAAGTTCATACTTCTCATTAGCTTTTGTAGTTGAATGAGGATAAGCCACCTGGGAATGTACTTGAGACAGTGAAATGATCATAGGATATTTGATAATGATGACTAGACCCGCTTAATGAGTTTTGGAAAAAGAAAGAAAAACATTTGCTTGGAGCTCAAGAGACATGTCTGGGGTGGACACCAATGTTATCCGTCATAACTTGGATGTTGACCCCAAGTTCCCAGCCATAAGACAGAGGATCATGGGGAAAGAAAGAGACGAGGCGGCTTGAGCAGGGGTGGAGGAACTCCTTCAAGCTGATTTCATTAAGAATGTCTTTTATCCAAAATGGTTATCAAATGTTGTATTAGTAAAAAAAACAATGGTAAATGGAGAATGTGCGTTGATTTCATGGACATGAATAAAGCTTGTCCAAACGATTTTTATCCACTGTCTTCCATAGAATAGTTAGTAACGGCAACGGCTCGAAGCAATGTGATGAGTTTCTTAGACGCATTTTCTAGTTACAATCAGATAATGATGATGAGAATGATCAAGAAAAGACATCTTTTATCACCTCGATCGGAATTTTTTGTTATAAGGTCATGCCTTTCGGGCTAAAAACGCGAGTGTAACTTTTCAACAAATGATTGATGAAATATTGAGGGGACAACTTTCCTGGAACGTTGAAGCGTATGTGGATGACATAGTGGTGAGAAGCGACTCAGTGGCACAGCATATGAGTGACCTGGAAGAAACTTTCAACACCTTGGACAAATACAAAATCAAGCAGAACTCGGAGTAATGCGTCTTTGGGGTTACTCGAGGAACATTTTTAGGCTTCATAGTGGGGCAAAGAGGAATCGAGGTTCATCCGGAGAAAACTCAGGCAATCCTCAATCTCCCCCAACCAAAGAGTATCAAGGATGTGCAAGCTCTAAATGGGAGGCTCACCGCTTTAAGCACATTCTGCTCCAAACTCCAGGAAAAGTCCATCCCATTCTTTAATCTTCTCCGGAAGAACAAGCAATTCCAGTGGGACTCAGAATGCGCAGAAGCTATTGAGCAAATAAAAAAGATGCTTCACGAGCTCCCAAAGCTTGGTGTTCCATCCCCGAGCCAAGATCTGATCTTGTACTTGTCAGTGTTAGAATGGGTTGTGGCGGCAGTCTTGGTAATGGAAGAAGCGCGGAGAGAAATCTCTGTTTACTACTCTGGCAAAATTTTGACCTCCATCGAGACAAGATACACTAATATTGAAAAAGTTTTGTTTGCTCTTGTCATAGCTTCCAGAAAGTTAATGCCATATTTATAGTCGCATCAGATTACTGTCCGGACCAACTGGCCTCTGAAGCAGATCACAAACAACCCGAACACTTCCGGTAGAATGGTAAGCTGGATGGTTGAGCTTACACAGTTTGAAATTCACTATGTCCCACGAGTCGTAATAAAAGCACAAGCACTACGGATTTCATAACCGAAACAAGCTCCTTCCATGAGGAAGAACGGGAAGTGCCCTACAATGCATGGGTGGACGGCGCCCGGTGCAAGACAGGGGCACGAGTAGGGGTTGTGATCCAAACCCCCGGTGAAAGAAAGATGAGTTATGCTATGAGGCTGGAGTTTAAAGTAACTAATAATGAAGCGGAATACGAGGAATTAATATAAGGATTGGAAAAAGCCTTCACCTTGGGAGCAACAGATTTGGAAATACAGTCTGATTCTTTGCTTGTAGCAAGACAAAGTGAGAACATCTTTGAAGCCAAAGAGGAAAAATTGAAGCACCACTTGACCAAAGTGCAGAGCCTAAGAGCAAAATTTTCAACAAATGTGTCCGCCCAAATATCCAAGGACACAACCAAGTACACAAACAAGGACGCGTGTAAATGCAACCCAGATCCAGAAATTAACGTGACTGGTTTCCTTCGCCGATCGTCTTCCCCAATTGCTTCTTCCTTTGCGGCGCCTACAGACATATCGAACTGCTCCATTAACAATATCAGGCACCTCTCTTATCCTGTAAATCCTTTCACGCGTGCTCCAGCTCTTTCTCCACTCCAGCTCTGCCTCCAACCTCATCCTCTGATTCTATATAAACCCAGCTCCTTCAACGATAAAACGGACGGTGAGACTGAAGAAATCACACAACAGCACCACACTTCACCACTCTCTCATTTCATTTCCTCCCGTAACACCATAAACACTCCATCTTTTATTTATTTCCCCACTTCACCACACTCACTCACGTACTCAGCAGAAGCAGTGTTAAAAAAGAGAGAAAAGAGGCAGCAGAAGTGAGAGCGAGTGCAGACCCGTTCTTCTCAAGCAGTTTCTGGAATAATGACTATTTCTATCGTTCCTCTATTTTTATTTCTGTCGATGTCTGAGTAAACTTTTATTTGTGCTTAGGATGGGTGTTTAACCCCAAATAATTCAGACTTTTTTATAATACCAAGTTTGCTTATAAATATTTGTTTTCTCTCTCTAAATTATTAAATGCTTAAAAACTGATCATTTTTACGCATTTACGGTTTCCTTATTTCAATGATTTTGTAAATCTGAGAATAGACCACAAAGAGAGACAAACGTTAGATATTATCTCCTTGATTAGCAGATAAAATCCATCGCGTTATTAAAGATTTTTGCTTAATGCTAATTAATGATTTTAGACTTTTCTGATTGTAAAGTCTAATAAAATTAATTAAGAGTTGTCCTTCTATGATTTAGGAAGGCCACAAGAAAATTTTAACGACAAATAAGAGCAACTAGGATATAATTAATATCTGAATATTTGGGCGATTTCACCTTCCTTAGCACATTTCATCCACTTAATTCACAACTGTTTATTTAAGCTTATAATTGTCTTTTTTGTCCAACCCAAAAAAACAAAGATTGCCATGGGCTAAACCCCTTTATTTACAGTTTATAAATACCGGAACTAGGAAAATTGAACAATTTCCCTGTGGATACGACACTTGTTGCTACTCCGACTAGGTGCACTTGCCTATAAGTTTGCTATAAATCTATATATATTAATGTCTAGATTTTACTCAACAGTCATTTGCTATACTCCTTCATCGATTCTCCTTTTTGCTACTTTATGTCCATCAGCGCATGTATCCTTCTTGACTTCTTGCTAGCAGCGAGTACTTTGGAATTCCTCAATTAGTGTTTGAAGCTTGAGATGGATTGAGGAGGCCTCGTGGAGATCCAGCCCAATGCTCTCTGGGAGAGCGGTTCCTGGAAAAAGTTGCACAGGGAGAGGGAGCTAATCCCTGTGTGTTCATGGTGAACTGACTTTTTGATATACTAGGCAAGGTCCCCTATTCCATCATATTCTCTATCGATAGGGGCGACAAAGCAGGAAAGGAGCTTGGCCTTTTATTTTCTCCGAGAAAGGATAAAGACTCAGGTCGATGGAGTCTTCTTCTTCCATTCCTCTTCGATTGTTATTGGAGTCTCCCTCTGCTCTTCTTTCTTCCATTGCTCTCTTATGAATCCTTACCTTTCAATAATTCGATAGCTAAAAGCGCATTCCCTTTAATGATCCTTTCATTGATCGCTCTGCTCATCCCCTTCAGCATCTCCTCCAGATCTCTCTTGGAGTTCAAGTCAGAAGCTTCGGCATAGCTTCCGGTGCTCTTCTCGTTCTTGGAGCCATTCTACACCTAAAACCTGTAAAAACGTAGTTTCTTTCCTCAGATTCTAAAGTTTCATTACTACGAGAATCTTACTCTTATCATGCTGGATTCGTGGTTGCTAGATCTGAGTTGTTCATTTCCCACATATGACACCAAATGAAAAGGTTGTTAACCTTTCCCAAATAATCTACATTACCTAACTCTCTTCGATCCTTGACTCTCACTAGTATTTTCATCGAATTACCCGGTTCGCTGGGTTATATCGAACTTAGGGAGAGAAACTATAATGAAAGCAAGGAATCGAGATAAGATAATGCTCAAGTATTGATAGCGTGATCATTTCCTATGGGGGTGAACCTCTATTTATAGTTTTTCTTTACAATTCCTTGCATTGCCAGCCTGTCAGCCTATTTATTTGCCAGGATGTCATTCTGTTATTATAAAACTGCAAAGTTTTTGAAAGTGCGTCTGGTCACATGTGATAGTTCACTATTTATGCATCATTTCATTTAAACGACCGGTCGCAGATTCCCAGTTGCCTATTTATGCTTATTCCTTGCTATCCGACCGGGCACATTTGCCCGGTCGCTATCTATACTTTATTTCTTGCTATGTGATTGGTCGTTGGTGCCCGGTCACTTATCTTTGTAATCTAAACAAGTAACGATTCCCTGGCCCTTTCTTGGTCTCCTGGTTGGTCTTGTTTCCCCTCTTTAATTTAATTTGTATTTTGCAGTTTAAATTCAAGAATTATATGGATCGTTTTGGATTAAAGGTTATTCTTTGCGCTATTTGATTAATCTCGCTAATTAATTGAATTGCTTTGTGAATCCTTTTACAAACTGATCCGTAAGTATTAGGAAGATATTTTTAATTTAAAAATCTATGGAGAATTAAATCGGATAGATTAGGTTTTCCTTTAGATGCTTAGAATTGTTTGATCATAATCCACCTATTAATGTTTGCTTGATTCTAGATTAGAATTCGCAAGTTATGTTAGGTGAGCTTTTCGGTGGCTAGGATTTAGTCTTGAAAAGAAAATTTAAAGAATTCACCAATCCATATCTCGAATTGAACTGTAGAATTTACTAAATCTATCCAGGGAGAAACAACATGAACCCAGGGTTCCGCTTTAACTGTTTAATTTAATCACTTCTATTTCTTTACATTTACTTGTTTTCTCATTAGTTTAATTTATAAAACAACAAGAATAACCCTCTTAATTTCCTGTTTCTAAGATCAGACTTCTTCTTACCAAGTACCATGGTTACTTAATTACATTACTACTACGACCGGGATTTTCTACAACTCATAGGTTTTTGATTTACTAGTTTTGTAGGTATATTCTTAGTATTTAGTAGGTCAAAAAATCTTATTTGCAAAATGGCGCCATCGTTGGGGACTTGGCATTTGTCTAATCCTTAACTTTGGTGATCAATTGTTGTTGTTTTATTCTATTTTATTTTGTCTTCTTGTTTTTATTTTATTTAAATTTTATTACTTAGTTTGTTTTTTATTTTTGGTTATATTGTTATTTTTTATATTATTTCTCTCTTATTATTTTAGTACTAATTCTCTTTGTTTTGTGGTTGTTTCTTTTCTCACCATTTGTAATAAGTTGATGATACACACACGCTCCAAATCAGAATCTTCACTCAGTTAGGATAAGATTTTGGATCTAGGGATCGAGCGTACCTTACATCTAGCTCAACGCGAGCAAAGATTTCAAATACGATTAGAGATGGTGGCTCCATCAAATGGTGCACAGGCAATTAGGTAGTTCAATCGACATGAGGTTAATTGTACCAAGAAGAAGTCTGGTAGTCTTTCCTGTGCTCACACCTGCACTTACTGAGAAGTGGCAGGGTCAGAAGCCATTTCACCAATCTAAGGTTGTTCAGGAGCTACCTGATGGCACCTTCGACGGCACCAACCTTAATGATGCCCTAGATCATGTTAATCGATTTCTCATTCATATTGATCAGATTGGGTGTTCTGAATGTCTTTTGGAGTACGTTCAGTTGAGTCTTTTCCCTAATACCTTACCTAGTGAGGCTATCAATTGGTTTTATCGTCTTCCTTCTAGCATCATCATGACATGGTAGCAGATGAGTACCAGGTTCTATGATAATATTATCATATTTCTAGAACTATGGACTTGGTAGCTGCTTTGCTTGCATTTAAACAGACAAGAGCTGAGACGATATGTGGGGTATGGGACAAATTCAAGGAGGTGCTTCGCTAGTGCCCACACCATGGCCAAGACATGACCTGCATTGCCATGACGTTCTTAAACGGGCTCCACTACATTCACAAAGCTGAGGTAAGATCTGCTCTTGGAGGTGATATCCTTAATAGATCTGGCACCGACTTCATGGCAGCCATAGAGACTTATATTGAGGAGGTTTTCCACTGGGGATCGGAGGGTAGTAAAACTATGACTGTTAGGGCTAAGGGTGTGCAGAAATTGGATCCTTGGATGGCACAAATGGAGGAGACCCAGGCACAGCAGACTACTTTGGTAAGTTCACTGGTTAAAAGTTTTGATGATTTTATGATTAATCAACAACTAGTGCAGCAGGTCAATAGGATAGCTACCTCATCAGACCCATTTTGTTGTCAGTGTGGGGGCGCTCATGCTTTTGAAATGTGCCCACAATTGAAGAAGATGAGGCAAGCTGAAGAAGCACACTTTATGAGACAGGGGAGTTACTAACAACCTTGGAATAGATATCACATCCAAATCTCAGGTATGGTAATCCCAATAATGCTTTAAATTCTAACCTTTTGCTGGACAATCAGCAGGGACCACTTGGGTTCCCTTGACTTTCTTACAATCAAGCTCGCCCGCAGGGTCAGTTCCAGCAGGGCCAAAGTTCATATCAGCCACCTCCAATGGGTATTGTTCGGGATTTAGTAGTTGGGGTGAACCGTTTCATTTTTCCAGCAGACTTTGTTGCTTTAGACATGGATGATGATGTTGAGGTTCCTCTTATTTTGGGTTAACTTTTCTGAGTACTGCTAAAGCTTTTATTGATGTTCACGATGGTAAGATCACTTTGCGGTATGAGAACGAAAAGATTGAGTTTGACATGAAGAAGATGATGAGGTTAACTTCCAATTTTGCTCATTTTGTGATGTTGATAAGTTTAATTAATGATGATGGGGAAGAGTGTGATCTGTTAGATGATGAGAACATTTATTCTTTTCCTTCTTCCCCACTTGCTAATGTTGAGCCATCAGAGAAAGTGCTTATTACTTATGTGGAAGAGAAGACGGTCAATCTTGAGCTCAATGCAGCACTTGCTCATCTAGAGAGAGAAATGGCTGATTTTCAAGCTTATCAACCTCAGTTGGAGAGGCTTGATAGAGAGATTCACAAACCCATTCCTTCTGTAGAGCAGCCACCTGAACTTGAGCTTAAGGATCTCCCTTCTAACCTTAAATATTCTTTTTTGCTGATAATAATTGTTTGGCTGTCATTATTTCTTCTTCTTTAACATATGGGCAGGAGAGTAGGTTTCTTGAGGTCTTGAGAAGGCACAAGAGAGCAATTGGATGGACTCTACACTAGTACAAAAAGGGCCTATTTCGGCGGTTGTAAAAGGTCTATTTCAGCGGTTCTAGAACCGCCGAAATGGAGACCGCCGAAATGGAGACCGCCGAAATAGGGATGAGACCCTATCTCGGCGGTTGTACAACCGCCGAGATAGAACACCTATGGTGGCGGTTCCTAGCTACAACCGCCGCCATAGGTGGTTTTTTTTTTTTGAAAAAAACACACCTATGGCGGCGGTTGTTAGCTAGGAACCGCCGCCATAGGTGGTTTTCAAAAAAAAAAACACACCTATAGCGGCGGTTCCTAGCTAAAACCGCCGCCATAGGTATTTTTTAAAAAAATAAAAAAATGTAGCTGCATCGTCTTCTTTCTCGGGAGCGAGATGCAACAGTTTTGCATCTCTGTAGAGGCGCAAACGCAAGAGAATGAGCAGTGGCACAGAGCATGTAAGCTTCTTGTTCACCTTGCAAAATCACCGTGAGTGTGAAGAGATTGTAGTGGCGCAGACACTAGAAGAGATAAAGAGACAAAACACAAAGAAGAGATAAATAGGCGCAAAGCATGTATGTTTCTTGTTCTCCAAAAAGAAAAATATAAGTTTGAGTATATTACCGGATCCAGAATGAACTACTTCAGCCCCGTCTTCAATCTAGTGAGTGAGATGCAGCGGTTTCAGTGATTTGTCACTACATAGACGTAGACACAAGAAGAGAATGAAGAGATGCGCAGACAAAACAAAGAGAATGAAAGGCGCAGAGCATGTATGTAGCTTGTTCTCCAATGAGAAAAAGATAAGTTCGAGTATATTACCGGTTCTAGAATGAACTACTTCAACCCCGTTTTCAATCTGGTGAGCGAGATGCAGAGAGGAGCGCAAAACATGTACATTCGCCAGTTAGAGTTGCAAAATTACCGTGAGAGGAGAGAGATGAAGAGCAGTTGCGATATATATAATGAAATAAAGTCTATTTCGGCGGTTGTAGCTAGGAACGCCGAAATAGACTGAAATTTTCCCGCGGTCCGAATTTTTTGAAAAAAAAACCCGGGAAAACAGGCTTCCGAAAATTTTATGTCTAAAAAAAGGCACCTATTTCGGCGGTTCCTAGCTAGGAACCGCCGAAATAGGCTGAAATTTTCCCGCGGTCCAAATTTTTTGAAAAAAAAAACCCGGAAAATAGGCTTCCAAAAATTTTAGTTTAAAAAAAGGCACCTATTTCGGCGGTTCCTGGCTAGGAACCGCCGAAATAGGCTGAAATTTTCCCGCCGACCGAATTTTTTGAAAAAAAACCGGGAAAATAGGCTTCCAAAAATTTTATGTCTAAAAAAAGGCACCTATTTCGGCGGTTCCTAGCTAGGAACAGCCGAAATAGGTGCCCCGAAAATTCTATTTCAATAAAAGGCACCTATTTCGGCGAATAGGTGCCTTTTTTTAGACATAGAATTTTCGAGGCACCTATTTCAACAGTTGTTGTTACAACCGCCGAAATAGGGGCGCCGAAATAGGCGTTTTTTGTACTAGTGCTAGCTGACATCAAAGGCATTGCCCTGACCTTCTGTACACATCACATCTATATGGAGGAGGATTACAAGCCTGTCAGATAGCCCCAACATCGGCTCAACCTTAACATGAAGGAAGTTATCAAGAAAGAGGTATTGAAGCTCCTGGATGCCGGGATCATTTACCCCATATCTAATAGTACATGGGTGAGTTCAGTACAGGTAGTTCCAAAGAAAAGGGGTTTTGAAGTTCTGAACAACAAAGGTGAGTCTATTCCTCAAAGAAAGATCACTGGATGGCGTAAATGTATTGAATAGGCGCTTGAACTCTACTACCAGGAAAGATCGTTTCCCTTTCCCTTTTATTGGTCAAATGCTTGAGAGGTTGGCTGGGCAGGAATATTGTTGATTTTTAGATGGTTTTCAAGGTACTTTCGGATTCCTATTGCTCTTGGGGACCAGGACAAGACCACATTCACTTGTCCATATGGTACCTTTACGCACAGAAGAATGCCCTTCGAACTGTGCAATGCCCCTGCCACCTTTCAGCGTTGTATACAGGCGATCTTTGATGACTTCATCGAGTAGATCATCAAGGTATTTATGGATGACTTTTCTATTTATGGCTCTAGCTTTATGTTTATTTGGCATAGCTTGACTTGATCCTAGGCCGATGTGAGGATACCAATCTGGTTCTCAACTTGGAGAAATGTCACTTTATGGTCAAGGATGGGATTGTGCTAGGCCACAAAGTTTCTGCTAAAGGGATTGAGGTTGACCAAGCAAAGGTGAAGGTAATTGAGAAGTTTCTAGCACCTCCTTGTGTGAAAGAGGTAAGAGCTTTCTTAAGGCATGCAGGTTTTTATTGACGGTTTATTCTGGATTTTCCTAAGATTACAAAACCGTTTACTAATCTGCTTCTGAAAGATGCCCATTTTTTTTCTTCTGAAGATTGTTTTTCAACTTTTAATTTCATTAAGTAAAACTGGTAATTGCACTCATTGTTATTTCACCTAACTGGTTATTACCTTTTGAGATTATGTGTGATGCCAGCGATTATGCAGTGAGGGCAGCTCTGTGCCAAAGGAAAGACAAAATTCTCAGGGTAATTGCTTATGTAAGAAAAACTCTTAATGATGCCGAGAGGAACTACATGACCAATGAAAAGGAGCTTCTGGTTGTGGTATTTTCCATAGACAAGTTTAGGTCTTATCTTTGGGAAAGTAAAGTAATTATTTATATTAACCACACTACTCTTAGATATTTGTTTTCTAAGAAAGAGGCCAATCCTCATTTGCTTCATTGGATTCTTTTGTTACAAGAATTTGACATTGAAGTGAGGGATAAGAGTAGAAAACTGAATGTCGTGGCTAACCATCTTTCTCAGTTGGTAGTTCTTGATGATGGGGTTCCTATTAATGAATTATTTTCTGATGAAACTGTCTTTGTTTTGTAGAAAGTGTAAGAGTCATGGTATGATGACCTGGCTAATTATCTTGTTTCTAGAATGGTACCTCATGATTTATCTTATGCTCAAAAGAAGAAATTTTTATCTGATTCCAAGCATTTTATCCGGGAAGACCCTTATCTTCTTTGAGTTTGTGCAGATGGTCTAATTTGTAGGTGTCTTCTAGATGATGAGGTTCTAGTGTCATTGAGTTCTGCCATTCTAGAGAGGCTGGAGGTCACCATGGTTCTTAGTGTGATAGTTGCCAAAGGATGGGCAACACCACGAGACGGCACGAGATGCCTCAACATGGTATTATTGAAATTGAATTGTTTTACAATTAGGGTATATATTTCATGGGCCTTTTTCATTCTTCTCAGGGTTACCAGTACATTTTTGTGGCCATTGACTATGTGTTAAAATGGGCGAAGGCTATTCTATGTTAGAAGGCTGATTCTAAAATTGTGGTTAAGTTTCTTAAGAAGCACATCTTCACTTGTTTTGGAGTTCCTATGGCCATTATCAGTGATGGAGGATCACATTTCTGTAATCATTCCTTTGATGCCCTGGTATGGAGTATGTCACAAAGTTGCCCTTGCTTACCATCCAGAGACAAATGGACAAGCTGAAGTGTCCAATCGAGAACTCAAGTGGATTATCCAAAAGAGAGTCAGTTCTTCAAGAAAATATTGGTCTCAGAAGCTTGATGACGCTTTATGGGCTTATATGACTGCTTTTAAGACACCCAATGGGATGTCTCCCTTAAAGCTCATCTATGGCAAAGCTTTCCATCTCCTAGTGGAATTAAAGCATAAGGTTTATTGGGCATTAAGGGCCCTTAATTATGATTTGAAAGCCACTGGTGAGAGGAGGAAATTTCAACTCTTCCAACTTGAGGAAATGAGGTAACAAGTGTATGACAGTTCTCAGATTTACAAAGAGCGCACAAGGAAAATTCATGATCAAATGATCCACAAAAGAGAGTTCAATGTGGGAGATTTGGTGCTGCTCTATAACTCGAGACTCTAACTCTTTCCCGGGAAGTTGAAATCCCATTGGGCTAGACCTTTTAGAGTGGTTGGTGTCACTTTCTACGGTGCTTATGAATTACAAAATAATAAAGGGGAAGTTTCAAGGTTAACGGGGCTTGTCTGAAGAAATATCTTGGAGCTGATGAGGAACCACTTGCAGCAGTAGTGGTGGCTTTTGTTGATGATTCATCTGATGCAGCATCGACCCCTGTCGGGGATGTGACACGGAAGGAAAAGAAGAAAATTCATTGGAGACTTCGACATAAATTCAAGAAGCTCCGTTATCTCACTTTGGAATGTTGTGATATTCCCAACCACACTTCCTCTTCAAACCAGTAAGCTTGGGAAGTCCAGCCAGGGACATTAAATCTTGGCAGCTTGATGGGAGGCAACCCATTGGTTTCTTATTCTCTTTTCAATATATTATTGGTTATTTTCTTTCTTTCCATTTTATTTTACTTTTATTTCTTATTTGAGCTATCGTTCTTTTTCTGCTTATGTCTTCATGTGGTTACCGCTTTAGTTCTTCTGGCTATATAGGTTATTATTTCAGGAATATTAATATTCAACTCATAGCTAAACTCAAGTGTGGGGGAGCTCCTACTGTAGCTACTCTACGAACTCTGGGGAGTACTCTTTTTATGCTATGCTTATGCAATTTTTTTAATACTTCCTTATGTTCTACACTTTGCAAATTTCTCCTTTGGATTGCATGCTTCTATAATAACTTCTCTCTATGCAATGAGAGCATTGCTCTAGTCTAAGTGTGGGGGAGGATTTACTCCATTGCAGCTTGTTTTTCTTACATTTGTTTGAGTGTTGTAAGTGGTGGTAAGCAAGTGGGAGCCATAGAGAAAGTTTTGTAGGTTAACAGAACATGGGGTACAAAAATTTTCAACTATTAGTGGTGCTTAATAGTTTTTATTGAAGTCTTTGTTCACTAATGCTAATGCGTTTGAGAGTATTTACCATCTGAATTTTGTTTTTAACTTTGAGCCTTTGAATGAATTAGAATGTATGGTGGAAAATTACAAAAGCAAGGTACTCCGCTGATCCATAAAGGCAAAAAATTTAATCCAAAACAGGGCTTGTCCACTCGGTTATTAAGTCCTTTGGGGTGCTTTATCACCTAGCTACCTAAGGTTCTCTAAATCTGGGATAGTTGGCCCAAAGCCACTACAACGATGGAGAGTAAAGTCTGAGGTGAAAGAACAAGGAAAACAATGAACTTCAATTGAAGTATTCTTGCATGTTCTGAGTTGAAATGTTAATATTAACTTTGATCAAATGGATCATGAGTACGTGGCATTGAAAGGTATAATGGAATATGATTTTACTTTATGCCCTTGCTATTCAAAGGAATGCGAATGAGTCTCTGGTGGATTGGCTCAAAGTTAAAAGCTAAATTCTTATGGTTTTGTTCTCTTTCTTATGCTTTTGAATGAATTCTAGTATTGTGTTTTGAGATTACAGTTGAAAGCTTGAATACCCCTTGATCTGAAATACTTGCATAATCTTCTTTTGTGCTTTGCTTCTTTGGTTGTTCTCCATTTCCTTTGCTTGAGCTGGTGAAAGGAGAAAATACCTTTATCTATCTTGTTTTGATGTTTTTATCACTTAGGACTCGATCTAAGAGGAATTGGGCAAGTTTTGAATCAAAAGAGCACAAGTAATACACATGTCCGGACCACCGTTGGACCCAACTCACTTGGACATGTGTTCCATGTCCGACCCTTTGACCTGGATGGAAGTCTGGATGGCCCAGAAAGCTGTCTTTTGAATCTCTCACGTGTCCGGACATTGTTTCCGACCCTGTGGGATGCTCCCAGAAGGACAATAATATTTACGACCATGAGTGTGGCGCGGAGAATTCCTTACATATTTTCATCCAGCCAAGGGGTTCGGCTCATTGACCCGGACAGGTGGTTCAGACATCTCACAATTCCAACAAACGATGAGCGATCATGTCGGCTTTGCTACCCGGACACCTCACCTAGACACGTGTATTTTATGTCCATATTTTCTACTTAAATGTAGCGAAGCAAGGCAAATAGATATAATCTCAGACAACAAAAATACAGCCGCACTTTGTTCTTCTTCTCCTGGCTGCATCGAGCAACCCTAGACCATGGTAACAAGGGGATATCGTTCACCAGTTTTATCTCTGCTCAACCTTTTGCCCTGCTGATTCCAGTACTAGATAGACATACAATTCGGGAGTTCTTTCTTTTCTCTAGGATGAATTCTGAATTTGTTTCCTCTGTCAATTTCTTCAATATGTCTAGCTAAGAGGATTTAACTCTGGGGAATGGTTTTATAATCTGGATGTGATTTAGTTTTGTATTTAGCAGTTTAAATTCAAGAATTTTATATGGATTGTTTTGGATTAAAGGTTATTATTTGCGCTATTTGATTAATCTCATGAATTAATTGAATTGCCTTGTGAATCCTTCTACAAACTGATCAGTAAGTATTAGGAAGGTCTTTTAATCTAAAAATATGTGGATAATTAAATCGGATAGATTAGGTTTTCCTTCAAATGCTTAGAATTCTTTGAGTGTAATCCACCTATTCGTGTTTTGCTTGATTCTAGATTATAATTTACAAGTTCTGTTAGGTAAGCTTTTCGGTGGCTAGGATTTGGTTTTGAAAAGAAAAATTAAAGAATTCGCCAACCCATATCTAGAAGTGAACTATAGAATTTCCTAAATCTATCCAAGGAGAAACAACCTGAACCCAGGGTTCCACCTAAACTATTTAATTTAATCACTTTTATTTCATTGCATTTACTTGTTTTCTCATTAGATTAATTTACAAAACAACATGAACAACCCCCCTTAATTTCTTGTTTTCTAGGATTAGACTTTTCTTTACCAAGTCCCTTGGTTTGATACCTGGTTACTTAATTACATTACTACTACGACCCGGTTTTATGAAACCCGTAGGCTTTTGAGTTACTAGTTTTCTCGGTTTATTTCTTAGTATTTAGTAGGTCAAAAATCTTGTTTGCAGAAGCACCGGCTCAAACCTATTCGACACAAAAACGTTACGTTCGGAAAGTCTACCTAAAGACTTTAAAGATGGACAACAGTCCGGGAGGCAACCCATTGTTATTAGCATTTTGAAGTATGCTTTTGTTTGCAATGTACTTAGCTTTTTTTCACAAAATTTCTATTAACTTTGTTATGCTTTTGTTTTGTTCTCCTTAGTTGAGTTTTACAGAAGAAAAAAAACTGACAAGCTGCATTTCTGGCCATGTCCGGACATGCGTCCAAACATGGAAGTCCAAACAAGGTGTGAGAGCAAGAAGTTAGAAGTTTACGTCCGGACTTGATAGTCCGGACAGAGTGCGAATAGGAGCGACCAGATGCAATCATGTAGCAACATCGTCCGTACAAGCTAGTCTGGAAACAATATGAAAGGAAAATTCTAAGAGACATATGGACATGATGGTATGGACAGACCAAAATTTATGTAATTTTGTGTTTTTCTTTTACTTTTCATTGTTGTTTTCTTTTTATGATCATATAAATACTCGATTAATTTATTTTTCATAATTAAATCTTAGTATTTGTTATTTTCCTTTACTTAGAAGTGGCGGTAGTACGTGTGTGCCTAGTGCAATACTTTTAACGTTTTGTGTTATTTTATTAGTGTGTGCAGGTGTTTATTACATTGCCAAGGCATGACACTTGCCTGATTTCAAGTGTGAGGAAATTCTGCAACCATGGTTAGACTCAAGTGTTTCCCTTCCCTCATCCATACATTATCAGAGGAGTTTTAGTTTCTCTCTATATTATTCGTGTTCAGTGTGTGATTTCTCTTAAAATTTTTTGTCCAGTATGTAGTGAATAAATTCTTAAGAAGCCTGACATATTCTGAAAGGTCTTCTTTGCTTATTTTTATTTTGTGAACAAGGAGGACATATATTGATGCTCTTAAGTGTGAGGAAGTGAGACATTTCTTTGAATATATGCCAGTAGTACTTAATGTCACACTGCTAATAAATGTAGAATTTATGGTGATGTGATTGTGGAAGTTTTGAAATTGAGCATGATGACATGCTCAAAAATCTTTTT
This sequence comes from Limonium bicolor, assembly GCA_023374045.1. Taxonomy (NCBI): domain Eukaryota; kingdom Viridiplantae; phylum Streptophyta; class Magnoliopsida; order Caryophyllales; family Plumbaginaceae; genus Limonium; species Limonium bicolor. Next base: position 150,838,520 of record CM041780.1, read on the forward strand.
GCTTAAAGTTGTCTGATTGTATCATTTTTCTCAAATTATTTATGTTTTCACTAACATTTGGTGGTTTAAGTGATTTTGGAAATTGGATGAGTTAGCTTAGACATTGGAAAAGATACTAATCCTTGTAATGCAAGGATAAGGCAAGGTATTCCTATCATCATAATGAGTTTTTTGAACCAAAACAGACCTATTTTATTCGGTTATTAAGTCCTTATGGTGTTTTGTCACCCATTTACCTAAGATCTTGTTATATGTAATAGAAGGCCTAACACCGTTACAGGGATGTAGAGAAAAAGTCTGGGGAATGAAATATATGTGTAAAACTAAGAAATATATTGACAAAATAAAAAGCTTTTAAAATTGCGATTTTATGCTATGATCATGAGTGTGTGGTGTTGAAATGTATTATAGAATAAGGCATTACTTCACAACCACTTTCATCTAAAGGGTAAATGGAATGAAATTGGTGGAAGGTCCCAAGCAGATTTATTTTCAACTTCCATAAACTAACTTTGACATGCTTTTATTAAAATTATTTCTTTCCCACTGTTTGTGAAAATTGACAGCTAAGAGCAAGTTGATTTTCTAATTGTCATTTTCTTGTTTTCCTTCTACTTTTGTTTGACCTCTGAGTTCGATATTACGGTTTCAGAGATAGATATATTCTTTATTTGCTCAAGGACAAGAAAAAGCTAAGTGTGATGAAGTTTGATAAGTGCAAATTTTAGATACAATTGAGGGTTTAATTTACCTATTTTTTTGCATTGAGTTAGGATAGGTTTCCCGTTTATCATGTGATTTTCCTATGTTTATGATTTTATAAGAACTAATGCAATTTATGTGTCAAATGTAGGAATCCTTGGTAAAGCATTCTACCTATTTACAGGAAGGGTTTGAGAAAGTTTAAGCATTCCAACTCCTCTTTTACCATGCATAACTTTTATTACACACCTCAACTTACCAAAAACCTTCTCTTTGTTCATAAGTTTGATCTTGACAATAATGTATACTTTTGAGTTTTTTTACCCCTCCTTTTTCTATATCAAGGACAAACTCAAGAGGAAGGTTCTAGCCAAAGGAGGACTTAAAGAAGGGATATATCAATTAAACCTTCAGCCATCCACTCTCAACACTCAGACCATTCCCCAAGCCCATGCCACGTACAAAGCAGCTTCAAATACTTGGCATCTTCGTCTAAGACATCTTTTTTCAAGGATAACTAGACTCACCATAAATAAATTTCAGTTACCATGTACTAGCACTTCTTTGAACTTAAAAAATTGTGAAGGTTGTTTTAAAGGGGAAATGTATTCTTTCCCTCATCCGGAGAGGCATACTGTTTATTCTAAACCTTTTGAGCTTTTGTTTGTTGATGTTTGGGGTCCAGCCCCTGTTTTGACCTTAAATGGTGGTAAATTCTATCTATTGTTGATGCATTTTCTAAGTTCACTTGGATATATGTGTTACCTTTGAAGTGAAGTGTTACTAAAGTGTTTCAGGACTTTATGGCCTATGTCTCTACTAAGTTACAAGCTACTATTCAAGTTGTTCAAAGTGATAGAGGAGAAGAATTTTCAGCCTTTATCTAAATTTTTGACAGAAAAGGGCATTACTCACAGGTTATCCTGTCCCTATTATCATTCCCAAAATGGGACAGTTGAGACACAACATAGAAGGATAGTGGATAAAGGGTTGGTCCTATTAGCCCATGCCAAGCTACCATATGAATTTTGAGGGAATTCCTTCACTGCTGTGGTCTGTCTGATATATAGAACCCCCCTCTAGTGCTCTTAACTTTAAGTCTCCATTTGAGGTTCTTTTTTGGTAGGCTCTTGACTATATAATTATGAAGGTGTTTGGTTGTGGTTGTTGGCCAAACCTTAGGGTGCGTTCATTTGCAACATTAATCCTTAAAATTCACTTTAAGATGCATTAAACATAACATTCTGATTAGACAGATCGATGAATTACAACAACGTTTTGCGCTTGGGTAACATTTATCAAAGATGTTACTTTCCCTGTGTTTCAAAAATAAAGCTCTAATGAGCTGGTTGTCATTTACATGCATGCCTTGCTTTTTCATTTTGGGTTACTATGCCCACATTCAATACCTCTTTCCCCATGAAAAGTCATCAACTCAAATTCAGGGTATACTTGTATTTTACTTCTGCTGCCTTAAAGGCGTCAAACGAACACTGAGTTTGACGGGTAAATTAATTGGGGCATTTTTCTACCATATTAATACAGCATTAATGGGTAGAGTATTTGGTCCATGGTGACCGAACTACCCCTTAGGCCTATGAATAAGCATAAGTTCAATTTTAGATCTACCCACTGTGTTTTTCTTGGGTATGGTCCAAACACTACCGGATATCTCTGTTATGATCCCTCCACCACCAAACTCTACTTGTCCAGAGATATCCTATTCAAGGAGAGTCAATTTCCCTATCCCTCTCTCTGTTCTAAAACCATTCCCACATCAGCTATCTTATTACCCACATCTTCTTCTTCCCCTCCTTCTGTTACATCCCCTTCTACACCTCCCTCATCTTCAATTCCAAACACTACTAACAACTCAAGCCCAGACCCACCTCAAAATTCCTCTTACAGTACACCCACTACCTCTCCTCATTCCTAAATATCTCACAGCCATAGTCCCTCCACTACTTCTCCTACTACCTCACCCCAGTAAGCTGTCAATCTTCATCCTATGATTACCAGGGGAAAGACACACATCAACAAGCCTTTAGTCAAACAAGATGGAGCTATTCCCTAGCCTCTGATGCATCTCACCCATATTCCCCCTCCTCTATCCTTGTAGAACCACCTTCAAACAAGCCTTAAGTTACCCTGAGTGAAGACAAGCAATGCTCACTGAATTTCAAGCTCTGTCAAATACTCAGACATGGCAACTGGTGCCTAAACCTCCACATACCAATATCCTAGGAGTGAAATGGGTGCTAAAAAAAGGAAATCAGATGGTAGCTTGGAAAGGAGAAAGACAAGGTTGGTGATAGGGTTTTACTCGGACTGAGGGGCTGGACTATACAAAGACCTTTAGCCATGTTGTGAAGCATAATACTATCAGGGTTGTTTTAACTCTGGCTACAGTTCACTCTTGGCCTATACATCAGTTAGATATCCAGAATGCATATTTTCAGGGTGACTCAAATAAGTGAGTCTACATGTCACAACCTCTTGGTTTCCTACACCCTATGTTTCCTGACTATGTTTGCAAGCTCATAAAATCCATCTATGGATTTAAACAGGCGCCTAGAGCGTGGTTTTCTAAACTAAGGGATACTCTACAGTCAATGTGTTTCAGGGATTCAAAGGCAGATGCTTCCCTGTTCATGTATCAGAATGATGGAGACATTATGATGGCTCTTATCTATGTGGATGATACAATCTACACGGAGAACTCCTTTGGGTTAATCAAATTATTTAGACAGAAACTAGCACAAGTTTTTCATGTGAAGGATCTCGGTCCCCTTCATTATTTCTTAGGCATTCATGTTACTTGAACCTCTAGTCTAGATATCACATATGCGGTCAATAAATTGTGTCAACACATGCACAAGCCTACATAACTACACCGGAGCTTTAAAGCGTATACTACGGTACCTGAATGCCACTGCTAGTCTTTGCTTCTATATCTTCATAAAATCCAGTCTTCAACTTTCCGTTTTTGCTGATGCTGATTGGGGTGGAAATCAGTCTGATTATCATTTCACCTCTAGCAATTGTGTCTTCTTAGGCAAAAATATTCTAGCTTGGCAGTCGAAGAAACAGCCCATAATTGTTCGGTCGACGACGGAGGTTGAGTATCATTCTCTGGCTCATGGAACGTGCGGACTCATCTAGATCTAGCAGTTGCTTGTAAATCTTGGGGTTTATCTTTGCTCTCCTCCCATCCTTGGGTTTGATAATTTGGGGGCAACTTATTTAGCAGCAAACCCTGTACTTTACTCTAGAATTAAGCATGCTGCCCTTGACTTTAATTTTTGTTAGGGAGAAAGTAGCAAACAAGTCTCTCATCATTCTGTTCATCCATACAGTGGACCAAACAGCAGATATCTTGACCAAGCCATTGCCCAGCCTGTGTTTCAATTTCATTCGGTCCAAACTGTAGTTGCTGCCGATCAGACAGCAAGAGAGTAATAAGACCCTCAATAAAACAGAATCTAATAAATGTAACTTAGGCTCAAAAACAAATACTGAGTCTAAAAATAACTAAAAGCCCATTACACTTTTCATTATCTGTAATGTACAAACCCTACCATTTATAGTGGGTTCCTGTAGCCGAATAACAACAAGGCATTTTATTGAAAACATTCTCTACTATTCTACATTGGGAATACAAAGCTCTTTTGATATGAGATACTTCACTCGGAATTCTACTAAAATTTATAATGATTCTATACACTTAACTGATGGTGAGCCTAACACTTAAAAGATCGTCTAAGTCAAGTTAGGTCACTATGCTTTTCTTAATTAACACTAGAGAAAATAATTATGATGGCAAGTGTTTACTTACCTTGCCTCATATGCCCCCACTATTGCCACTCGGATAGGCATGCAAGTTTGAGGGTGGCTCGATAGCTTCTCAATGCCTACGTACGGGGATGTCGGGACATAGATGGCTACGACGATGGTGGCATCTTATCACCCATAGCGGTGATTAGTGATAAACCTCAAACTTATCATATTTAGAAGTTTGAATTATAGGAATATTAATTAAAATAAGGATAAAATAACTAGTTTTTGATATTATCTTACATACAAAGTTTATTATATAAATTCATACTTATATTTGGTATGTTTTCATGTTAGGAATAAATCTCTAATCAAACGATGAAGTTTTGCCGGGCACGATGCCAGATGTCTAATTCACAGCATGAGTATGGAGCAGCGTAGAAGATTTATCGGATACTGTGCCGGGCATCCCTAGCCAACACAAGCGGAAAAGTTCGTCTCGGTTTACCAAAAGTTAGTAGTTAATTACCGTTAACAAACTAGCCAATGCCGGGTGTGGTGCCGGATATCCATGTCCAGCACAAGCATCTTTTCGCTCGGATTTGGTGGTTTAATTGACTGTTAAAAACCAAGTAATGTCAGGCACTCCTATCCTGCATGACTCCCGACACATGTGGAAATTGAAGTCTATAAATAGGCCGAAGGGATGCAGCAACATTGGACTTCAACATTCAATATATTCCACTCATACTCTGAAAAACACCCAGAGAGAGATAGAAGAGAAGATCAAGAAGGAAGATCATAATCTTTTCTTCAAGTGTGAAGTTGTGTCCAATCCAATCGAAAATTAAGGCCACCGTCTTCGCACATCTCTTTCACTCCATCATCCACATCCATTCCAAGTGTTGATGTCACTTCTACCAAGGAGTTCTACGCATCTAACCCATCCACGAGAAGAAGATTTCTATCGGGAGTGAGGGAATTCTCACTATGTGAATTTTCTTTCCCTCTTTGTATTCTTTTTGTTCTGTATGGATGGTTGAGTAGGATCTCTTGTTGTCCTTGGTTAGGGATGAATTTTCCTTTTAAATAGATATGATCATCCAATTGATTTGCAAGCATTAATTATGATTTTGGTCATTAGGCAAGTTAAATAGTGTCGGCCACTTATTCTCTTCATTCAAAATTCTACTTAAGTTAATCATACAAGAGTAGAATAGGTTGTGGAAATCTTAATGGTCTTTACTGTTGTCTACTACAAATTAGGAGATAACACTTAAGATTAAGAAATAACCTATGTAGTCTCCACTATCTTATTCGCTTATTGGTATAACATTTGCTGGATTCGATAATAGATTGTGAGTTTCCTATTCACGAATCTGAAGCCGGAAAAAGTATTGACATTTTGGTCTTACCGGATGAACTGCCGGGTGTCTGACATCCGACGCGTTCAACATCTTTGAATGTGTCGTGCGTTCGTGTCCGGCATGACATCTGGCGCGTCCATATGTTGGTTAATTCAAGACTAAACTTTGTGATCATATTTTCAATTAGGTTGATTATAATCCCGAACCTAGGACAATTCATTGTAAATAACCCATTTAGCTAGATTATTAGATAGTTATTCTAATTTGAATTAGTGTTCATTTTCCCCCCTTTTGTTAGAACTAGGTAATTACTAAGGATTAGGACTGATTTTCTATTAAGTCCCTTGTGCTCGATACTCTTGGTCGAACTTACTTACACTTTACTCCGACCAAGATTTTTGCTACCCGTATTAAAGTTAGTAGGATTCTTTTATTTGTTTTTGTATGTAATTTTCCCTACTAAATTGTCTATCAGTAAAATGACGCTATTGCCGGGGACTTGGAATTAGTCCAAGTCCTAAAATTTGTGATTGTCCTATTCTTTATTCATTGACTTGTTCATTCTTTTCTAAATTTGTTTATATATGTCGTGCGTGATGCCAGGTGTTGTAATCCGGCATATTCGAAGGAAGTCCGATGCCTGGAATAATACTTCCGGCATAAAGACCGGCACGGTCTCAATTTTATTTTTAGTTTTCAAAAAATTTTATATTTATATACATAAGTTGTTCTTTTATTTTTATACCATTTTTATATTTTCTTTATTCTTTGTTAAAATATTATAATGTTTTGTTTTGATCCTTCTTATGTAATTTATATTTGAAGCTGGAGGTGCTAAGCAAGGAAACAAATTCTAAATTCTCCCTTGTAGTTGGTAACGTTGTCTACTTGTAGTGGATGATGGGTAGTTGAATCTGTTATGTTTTTTTTATATATTATTGGGTATTTTATTTATTAACACTACTTAAAAACTGAAAACAAAAAGACTTGACCCAATGAATGTGTCGTGTGTAACGCCAGATATGACCTATCCGGCAAAGTGGAGCTATGCGCGCCGGACTAAAAATACCTGGCATGTCACCCGACACTGTTGCAAAAAAAAATATATATACCTGGGTACGTTTTTTACTTTCTCTCACTTTTTACCCTACCAGAAAACACAAAAGAACAGATCGCCAAAAAAACACACTACCGCTCCAACGAACACAGCGGCTCCCTTCTCTTCCAGCAAAGACAACACGGTGTGAGGGAGATAACCCGTATTTCCTTAATTAAAAAAAATGCCCCACGCGGGTTTAACAATTATTTGAGTGTTATTGAGTCGCCATCTAATTTAACCATCCAATTAGAAAGGAATATCATATGGACATGAAATAGAAGTTGCAACATAATCTTCTCATTAATTCCTTTTTCCGAACACATGTAATTACAGCCCTAAAACTATAAATTACATAAAAAAATTACATGAGATTGCCCAAAATGATATTACAAACTTTTAACCAGAAATCTAGGTTCGGGGGCTAGGTTAAGAATTGGGGAGGTGCTTGGAAGCAGTACCCTTTTCCCCCGAGATAACTCGGTCTTTACTTTTATCATCGGATTTTAGAAAAAAATAAATGAAATTAAAATAATAACAATAGAACAACGAGTTATGAAATATTCAAACATGTATAAGCTCTAAGATTTGGAATATGCAACTTTTCCGCTAGAGGAAAAGCATTATGAGAGTGGACACTCTCATAATTATGAGTTCTCCCTCTCCAACCTTTAAGAGGCAAGACGGGATCCTCAATCTAATGACAATGTAATTGAATTGTATAAACAATATAAAAAATGTAAAAATTATATCTCTAAAACCTGCTCATTACCTGTGATAAATATAGGCTAGCTATAGGCTTCTGTCATAGATAAGAAAAATAACAATTAGTCCAATATATATATATATATATATAAAATAACATGAATAAAAATGTAAATGTGTAAATGAAAGCATAAATGTATATTTACCATGTTGAGGGCTCAGGTTACATCATTGCCCATAAACAATTGCTGGCAGTGATCACTATGGATGGAACCGAATTATTACTGTCATTTCGTCAAGCAGCTCATGTGCACTCGGAATTAACATAAAAATAACAATTGTTTGTATTTTCTCCTCAATCCGGGCAACCATTACGTTCAAAGGAATATAATTGTTTTTTTTGTTGGTGTAACACCCCCGAATAAACATCCAGTAGTACAACAAGCTCCTAGCCTTAATACAAACAACTATGCAGCGGAATCTCAACATCATCCGGGTGTCACAGACGCCAACCACCCATGTGGTTGACAGACCACATTACCAACATCAAGTTACGGTCTGCATGACTGGAAACAGCCCTCAACACAAACTCATAAACAATACATAGTACAACTCCCAGTTACCGAGTGTCTACAACAAAGTTACCAAATCTTAAACTAAGAATTACATCTCGGGTTTAGTATCAACCCATATATTACCCATACTACTACAACTTAAAAGTCATGCCCTGATGGACTACCCCCATGGTAGCCATCCCGCCTACGCTCCGTTATCGTTCGGCACAATACCTGAAAAAAATTGGGTGTAAAGGACTCAGCAAACTACGCTGAGTATGAACGTGTGAAGGCCGCATGTTACCGGGCCACACGACTACTTGGTCGAATATTATTAAGTCAATTTACATGCTATATTAAAGCAGTAAAGCACATCACAATACATCATAATATCAAACACACTTTAAGGTAGCATAGCAATATCAACAAACATCCAAGCATAACAGGCTGGCATCATAGCCCATCAAACACGCAACCAAGCACAACAAGCTGCTAATATAGCAACAGCAAACATGTAAGTCATCAGACGTGTGCATAGGTATGTGATACCCATGATCCTCACTATGGGATCGTACGAGCGTTGTGTGTTTTCATTTCTTTTCTCTTGTTCCCTTAAAGTGTATTTTCTTTCTCTTTCCTTGCACCAGGTCTGGGGATGTAATTTAGATCCCGTGACCATCTCATGTAGGTGCTAATATTTCCTTGTTTCTTTAAGGGTTATTTGTGAATTCTCTTATCACCACAATTTGGAGTACATCTTGTCCATAGCTAATCCTCCATTCCCGGATAGCTCTTTCTCTCTCTGTTGTTTTTAAATGTTACTGGCCATTGCCCCGGATACCAAGGGTCCGTCTCCTTATTCCTTTTTCCATGTTACTAGCCTCTGCTCCGGATTCAAAGGGTCCGTCTCCCTATGCCTTCCAATGTTCTGGTCTCTACCCCGGATACAAAGGGTTCGTCTCCCTATTCATTCTCAATGTTACTAGCCTCTGCTCCGGATTCAAAGGGTCCGTCTCCCTATTCCTTCTCAATGTTCTGGTCTCTACCCCGGATACAAAGGGTCCGTCTCCTTATTCATTCTCCATGTTACTAGCCTCTGCTCCGGATTCAAAGGGTCCGTCTCCCTGTTCCTTCTCAATGTTATGGTCTTTACCCCGGATACAAAGGGTCCGTCTCCCTATTCATTCTCAATGTATTGGCTTATCATTATCTTTGATAACTCGACACCATAGTGGGTGTCTTTAGAGGTCCTCTATAGTTAAGAGGAGTTTTCCCTTTTTATAGTTCTTTTGGTTTGTTTACGAAGTTCGTTGTGTTTCATCTCAAGGATTCATCAACGAGAAGGGACTACACTACTGTGTGCGCGCAAGCAATATGCACAATCATAGCAAGCGGGTAAGCAAGGAAAATAAGCAATCCATCCACATGCTTACACAAGTTCACAACAGACAATTAAGCACGGTAAGACAACATTCGTTTTCATGCATTAGTCTTGTGGTCATAGTCAAACAAGGCACACAGCACACAAGCCGTGTAACACGGCAACATACGAACCACACATGTCCATACCTTATTCAGAAGCTCGTGTCGTCTCACACACGGGGTCTCGATTGCGTTCGTTACGGACCTAACGTTGATTCAAATAATGTGTCAGAATGATTTCATGTGACGACACTTTTCTAGTTTATCTCATTTATACCGGGTGTTATTCCCTAGGTGAACTTTTGATAGTTCAACTTGTTTTAGCCCTTCGAAAATTTTCCAAGTAATAACTTAGGCTTTATCTCACTCCTAGGACATTTACATAGTCAGTTCACACGTTAACTAAGTTCTTTTCTCTAGCTAACGTTTTAGAGTATACAAAGCGCTAATCCTGTAACAAGTTTATATAAGATGGGTTTAACTTGTCTAAGGTGTACCCCTCCTTAGCTACATAGGTTAGCAAGGTTTTAAAGCTGTTATCATAGTGATATAATCTTTAGAAAGCTCCTAAAAACATGCTTATACATAAGTCCTAAGTTTTATAAAACTATCACATAATATCAGTGTTACCCCTTGCCTAAGCTCTTTTTAATGTGTCTAGTGATATGTAATCCTCCCACGAAATTCTTACCAACCTAGTTACATGTGTTAGTTGTACTTTGGGTTCATTATCTAATCCCATACTCTTAATACCTCTGTAGATCAATTGTACAGGAGTTACAAATCTCTTTACCGAAACTGAAACCACTATCCTTATAATCCCTCTTGATTCTTGTTTCTCTATGGTTCAACCGATGTTCCTTGCTTTTCCACTGTATGACCCAACTAGCTATAGATGTTAATAATGTTTTGGACTCAACACTCAACCAATAAAGCACTCACCTAACTTCTGTATCCAAATACACAGAATCAGCAAGATTCTGAAACTGAAACTAAAGTCATAACTGATATATCCTCCTAGTTTGTCCTCTGACTTGTTTCCAAGCTGACTTACAACTCCTCCCAACATTGTACCCACTTAGCTAATGTGTTATAAATATTTTAAACTTAGGAACAGACCCAAAACAACTTTATCAATGCTCTGAAACGTGTGTATCCTGAAACCGAGAACTGCAGGACTGAAATCTGGAACTGATACATTCCTTTCTGTTTCTCTTCTGGTTGTTTCTTTCTTCTGCCTTTTAATCTGTTTCCTGGTTTACCCAATGTACTTACAACTCCCTAAGGTATATTATAGGTGTTTCATATTCATTAGCAATTCATCACAATCCCCTCAAATCCCTTATACTGAAACCAGAAACCTGCAGAAACTGAATATGAATTGATATCCCCTCCTTCTATTATCTTTTTGTTTGTTTACGATTCTGCTTTGCAACTTCCTACCCAACCTGTTTGCCCACCTAATTACGTATTTTATAAAGATGTTAAACTCAATACTAACCCCATACAGCATTGTACCAGTTACTGAAACTTGCCCAATTCTAAAACTGGCCAAACTGGAAAAACTGAAACTATAAAACTGCTACAACTTCTATTGGTTTTTTTTTCTATTCCTTTCTACTGATGTACTTCTTTGACCCATATCGTCCCTGAAGTGTTTATACCCTCACTTAAGAACATCAGCGATGTTTTAAATTGGAAACCATCCCTAAGCACACTCTCAATGCACCTACAATATAGTTATACAGAATTGAAAACAACTACAAAAATCTGGGGTATGAACTGATATCTCCTCTTATATCCCTTTTCAGTTTTCAGTTTTTTTTTCTCCAGTTCCACCCAGTCTTCCTTACGGATTTACCTCGTGCATTAGCTAGGTTGTGGTCTATTTAGCAAGATAACTCAACACACCTATGCTCCTTGTACCTCAGTTAGACAGACACAACAAGCAGCAGGAATTAGGAGCACCTACCCCATGTATACTCCCATTCTGTTTTTTTTCCTCTTTAAACGCTTTAGCTGTTTACTGAATCTTCCCAAATTGCTTACTCTTTTAGATAGATGTATTAGTAAGGTCTTAAGTCCAGTTTCAGACCTAGTCGACACACTTAATACTCCTGTACTCAACTACACAGAAAAATGAATAGCAACGAGAACTGAAATACCAATCTGACCCCCTCACTTCTATTCTTTCTCTTTACTCTTGAATTTTGACTTCCAGTTTCCTCAAAATGTTAACACCTTTAGTTAGATATATTTGCCAGGCTTTAAGTTCATAGGACCCTCAGTTTAACCTCTTACACACCCTCTGTCACATGGTTACAGAAATCAATGTTTCAGGAATTTGTAAACTGAAATATAGAACCTGAAGTCTTTTCCCCCTTATCTCCTTTCCTTATTCACGAATCTGACTCCAGATCATGTAACCACTTAGTCAAGAATTTTAGCAGGGTTTTTCCTTAACTTAGAAACAACTTGAAACACCCTAATAGTCCTACTGGAACCCCTTAACACAAAAACTGATAAGACTGAAACTGAAACATAAAACAAAATGAAGCTCTGAAACTCAAATCTGATATTCTGATCTATTCTATTTCTTGTCTGTGTTCACGAGTTGGTTTCCAATTCCTCCCAAATTGATAACCCAGTTGTTTAAGGACTCTAGGAAGTTTCTAAACCCAAACAAAGCCCAAAGCACAAGGGTTACACTTCTGGAAGTCTTGACACAGATCCTGAAAACAAAACTAAAAACTGATGTATGTTTTCTGTTGATTCATAATTTTGGTTCCCAACATTCCCACAATTATCTAGCTACTAAGTAAAAGGTCTTAATATAGCTTTAATCTTCAAAACCGTCCCAGAAGAACGTGGTTAACACCTCCCAAAACCCTATACCAAGAATCTGAGACTGAAAGAAACGCAAACTTGAACTGATGCATATTTCCTGTTATTATTTTCTGTCTTTTTTTTTGTTCACCGATCCAGTTTCAATTTTCCTCAGATGGTTTAGCTTCTTAGTTAAGTGTTCAATCTATGCTTTAAACTCAAAACTACTTAGACTACCCTATTAACCCCACCGATGTAATTCACATACTGAAACAGCAACAGAAGGCATGAACTACGAATTTCCTTTCTGTTCTCTCGGTTGCTAACTGTATTTTTCTCCCCTCTTTTACTGCACTAGCTAGTTTCCTTTCTTTTCAATTCACCTATCTGTTTCTTACGTTACCCTTGCAGGTAGTTAAGCAACTAGGAGAGAACACATGGGTAAAAAACTATGTTTGGAAGTTGAAAATCAGCAATGAAAGCATTAAACCAACAGATCATGTGGCCTCACCTTGGGTTGATATTCGGGTGCATTTGGAGCTAGCTTCCAGGAGGGTTTTGGCACGTTTCCTGGAGGGTCTTACTAAGGGAGTTCATGCATGACAACAGGCGAGAAAGGAGGGGGGTCAGTTAATCAATTTTATTTTTTCAGCCACAGAACATAAGAAATATGGGACTTGAGCAACCAGATTTTTTTCTCTGGTCTCATTGTCTTACCGATAGAAGTTCTTGGAGGTGTTTGCTTCAGGATGCCAAGAGCTCTGTCAGTGGTTGACATGCGAGGATCTTGTGTGGCCAATACAGGAAGTAAGTGAACTTGAGCAGGGCACATAGGACAGAACTGGACAGAGGCGAGATTTAAACTAAGGGAGCTAGTGCTTCCGATCTTGCTAGTTCATGACCTCTAGCTCCAGTTTTCTTTAAAATTGAAATGCTCATAAGTGCCCGCAATGGAGGAGAAATCCCAGGTCCCTCTCTGGCTCGCTCAAACCGTGAAACCGTCCCCGGAATGAAAAGTTTGAGTGGATGTTAAATGCTTATCCTCCATCCTACATCCTGGGAACTCGAAGAATATACATGCGTAGGAATAAAAGGGCTGACATCGGTTTTGGGAATCAGTGAAAGTAGTTTGCATGGAGTTAGTACCAAGGAGTTAGTGCCACACTTGACAGAGGAAGGGGAACGTTGTCTGGTGTTGGGTGTTTGCTGTTCGAACACATGGGCAAGGGAGGCATGGTGGGGTTATGTTTGGTACTGATATGTTTTATAGCCATTATATCTAGCGGTGCATTATTAGTGCTGAATACGAGCACAGATCAATCGGTTAAGGCATTTAGGTTGTATACGAGGGGTATGGGGTTCGAATCCCGGCTAGAGTAAATCTGTTCATTTTTTTTTTGTATAAGTGTATATTCATTTTCATCGCTGTTACATACATAAACATATATACAACTATTTTATCCCGTCACGTTATTGATTATACCTATGTATATATGCGCGACTATTTTTATTTGTCGCGTTTTCGTTATCTATACCAACGCGACTATATTATCATGTTGCGCTTTTAGTTATATACACAACGTTGTAATATTGTAACGTTGCGTATATATATTTTCATATCCGTATATATATATATATAAGTACGTGGCCGTATTAATACGTAGCGTTGCATGTATATACCAAATTTAATTGTTTGTACGCGTTTATGGTTTTATGCGTTTAATTCGTTTAGGGGTGTTTCAACTTACCCCCCTTAAAAGAGACTTCGTCCCGAAGTCTTACTTCCTTAACTCATATTTTCCACTCATGATAACCTTAGGGATCAAGTCCCGCATTCATTCACGATACCCAAAGAATTAAGTCCATAACTATAATACGCAGTGCTTCTAAGCACCATGCCACATCAGTGGCTTCACACAAGTTCTCATAGTAGACCAAGAAGCTAGCAATGTGTATAACATGCTACAGTGCAAGCCAAGGCACACAACATTCATTCATACAGAGCATATAATATGCTAAAGTGCAAACCATGGCACACAACATTCATTCATAGCACAAAGTACATCCAATACAGTACACACACAATTCTGCACAATCCATACACACAGACCTACCAACCAACGTGTGGTTGTAGGAATACACATAGTCAATTTCCAACCAAGGTCCACAGTTCTATTTCACCATTTGTGCTTATAAGCACCACGCCATATCTATGGCTTCACTAAGTTCTCACTAATATTTTAACGTACCAAAAATTCTCATATATTGTACTCATATACAATCAAGAGGGCGAGTCCTTCATTCATAACTACCATGCAATCAAAACAATCCATCAAACGAGCAATAACACGGTAAAACACAACCTAAAAACGCAGCGCGCCTACCCCCTTAAAAATGGATTACGCCCACGTAATCCCTATTATATCATTCTTGAACTTTGGTTCAAGATGTTTAAGTCTTATGGGGTTTTCTTGTTTCTATGCAATGCAGTTCACCTTATAAGCCTATCAAATGCCTTGACTATGTTAATGGCTCAGTTTATGTCTCAAAGATTCTTATCGGTATCCACACCGATCTATACGGATTCGGGTTATCCTCCCTGGGTCTAGGGTATTGGCAGATAAGTCACTTGTTATTCAGCTGGAAAATGTGAAATATGGTCCACCAGCTTCTGCTGCGCGACTCTGATTACTTTCAATTTTGGTTTCCCCTTTCTGTACTCCGGAGGCCTTCTAGGCTTATATTGATATATTCTCTGTAGTAACGATTTAGTTCTTATTATTTCTCAATGTTATAATCATGTCATTGTTATAATAACATGTTTATTTTATATAGCCGATCGTAATTGCACGTCGACGGTTAGTTTACTCTCCTGGCATTTTTACTTATTTTATAGCTTGATTTGTACCGCCAACTTAGACTTTTCTTTGTCTTTAGGTAACCTTTATTTCTCAGCCCAATTATGGCATTGACACTGCTAGTTGACTTCAATTAGTTTCAGTCAACAGGTTACTGAATTATATGCGTTAGAATTTTCCTACGATTGTAAACTGTTTGACTACTACCAGTTACTTGATTTCGATAGTATGTATTTTATGTGGTAACTTTTAGGTTATTGGTAACCCCACATCACCTCAAGTCTTCACATAATTGTGTACCCATATGTTTACCCTCAGAGTTTCGAATTATGTATCAATGAATTTTACAAGCTCGTATTATCCACATCAACCTCGCTTTCTTGGTAATTTCTTAATCTTGACTTTTAATATTTGCACCGATCTGTAGTTCATGTGTCCACTTGTAGGAGGTTTCGAGAGTCACCCAACACTGACGTGATCAGCGTAAATGTTGGGCTACCCCTTCACCTTAATTTGTGCGCAGTGTCGCTTGACCTGGCCAGGGTCAAGTTATACCTTGCACGTCCGATTTAATCAACCAATCAATTATTCGAATTCGAATTCTTATCCCACTGGTTTCTAATCATCTAGTAATCAATTCATGGGTTAGTATTAACATCTAAACCTTTATATTAATTCTTTGTTACTTTCTGACTATTTTTCTTTGTTCACCGGTGGTAGAAACAAAGGTTAATGACTAGTTGTGGTCACCAGTTTCAGCTGTCTGAGATTGAGAGACTTAGGAGAATAATTGAATAAAAGAAGAAGGAAGGAGGTGGTATTGTTTCTTAGGTAATGTAGAGAATGAAAAGAAACGTGAGAAGGAGCAGGGAATCTATTGAATTCCGTAATATTATACTTTAGTGTGTAAAATTGTGTCATGCTTCGTTAAGCATTATAGGTTGTACCAATTTTATGGTGTAATTTCGTCTTGAACTATATTCTCTTATTTCCTTGTTTTACGAGAGGTTTTCTTAAATTACCCTCTTAAGTGTTCGAATTGCAGAATTTATCTCAATCCCATCCTTGGCTTAATTAATTGCTCATTTGAGCTTTATTTATTTTATAAATTTTAGGGTATTTCGGTCCTCTTGCTTGTGAGGCAGGGTCCTGTCGACAGCTAAGCATGTCGACCCAAGTTTTCGCTAATATTGGTCCCTCTACGGGTATTATCCTTTTGGCAACGTCTATTGTATAGTATAGTCTTTTCTTCTCGGGTTGATTGTATAACATTAAGTAGATGCCAGATCGGGTTTCCCCCGAGTAAGAGGAGGCTTTCTACCTCTCTGGCGTTCTTTCTCTGAATTTAAGAGACGATTGAGGATGTGAAGGTTGGGTGTAGGCGTTTGCTAGGTATTCAGTATTACTGGGGAAGAACCCTAACTAACGCGCCTCACGTACTACCCCAACCCTTGACTCACTGTCAGAATTCCTAATTTCAGGTTTTCCTATACTCGGTACTTCTCTGTTCCAGTCATCAGAGCGTAACTACGCTCTGATACCACTTTCTGTAACACCCCCGAATAAACATCCAGTAGTACAACAAGCTCCTAGCCTTAATACAAACAACTATGCAGCGGAATCTCAACATCATCCGGGTGTCATAGACGCCAACTACCCATGTGGTTGACAGACCACATTACCAACATCAAGTTACGGTCTGCATGACTGGAAACAGCCCTCAACACAAACTCATAAACAATACATAGTACAACTCCCAGTTACCGAGTGTCTACAACAAAGTTACCAAATCTTAAACTAAGAATTACATCTCGGGTTTAGTATCAACCCATATATTACCCATACTACTACAACTTAAAAGTCATGCCCTGATGGACTACCCCCATGGTAGCCATCCCGCCTACGCTCCGTTATCGTCCGGCACAATACCTGAAAAAAAATTGGGTGTAAAGGACTCAGCAAACTACGCTGAGTATGAACGTGTGAAGCCCGCATGTTACCGGGCCACACGACTACTTGGTCGAATATTATTAAGTCAATTTACATGCTATATTAAAGCAGTAAAGCACATCACAATACATCATAATATCAAACACACTTTAAGGTAGCATAGCAATATCAACAAACATCCAAGCATAACAGGCTGGCATCATAGCCCATCAAACACGCAACCAAGCACAACAAGCTGCTAATATAGCAACAGCAAACATGTAAGTCATCAGACGTGTGCATAGGTATGTGATACCCATGATCCTCACTATGGGATCGTATGAGCGTTGTGTGTTTTCATTTCTTTCTCTTGTTCCCTTAAAGTGTATTTTCTTTCTCTTTCCTTGCACCAGGTCTGGGGATGTAATTTAGATCCCGTGACCATCTCATGTAGGTGCTAATCTTTCCTTGTTTCTTTAAGGGTTATTTGAATTCTCTTATCACCACAATTTGGAGTACATCTTGTCCATAGCTAATCCTCCATTCCCGGATAGCTCTTTCTCTCTCTGTTGTTTTTAAATGTTACTGGCCATTGCCCCGGATACCAAGGGTCCGTCTCCCTATTCCTTTTCCATGTTACTAGCCTCTGCTCCGGATTCAAAGGGTCCGTCTCCCTATGCCTTCCAATGTTCTGGTCTCTACCCCGGATACAAAGGGTCCGTCTCCCTATTCATTCTCAATGTTACTAGCCTCTGCTCCGGATTCAAAGGGTCCGTCTCCCTATTCCTTCTCAATGTTCTGGTCTCTACCCCGGATACAAAGGGTCCGTCTCCCTATTCATTCTCCATGTTACTAGCCTCTGCTCCGGATTCAAAGGGTCCGTCTCCCTGTTCCTTCTCAATGTTATGGTCTTTACCCCGGATACAAAGGGTCCGTCTCCCTATTCATTCTCAATGTATTGGCTTATCATTATCTTTGATAACTCGACACCATAGTGGGTGTCTTTAGAGGTCCTCTATAGTTAAGAGGAGTTTTCCCTTTTTATAGTTCTTTTGGTTTGTTTACGAAGTTCGTTGTGTTTCATCTCAAGGATTCATCAACGAGAAGGGACTACACTACTGTGTGCGTGCAAGCAATATGCACAATCATAGCAAGCGGGTAAGCAAGGAAAATAAGCAATCCATCCACATGCTTACACAAGTTCACAACAGACAATTAAGCACGGTAAGACAACATTCGTTTTCATGCATTAGTCTTGTGGTCATAGTCAAACAAGGCACACAGCACACAAGCCGTGTAACACGGCAACATACGAACCACACATGTCCATACCTTATTCAGAAGCTCGTGTCGTCTCACACACGGGGTCTCGATTGCGTTCGTTACGGACCTAACGTTGATTCAAAATAATGTGTCAGAATGATTTCATGTGACGACACTTTTCTAGTTTATCTCATTTATACCGGGTGTTATTCCCTAGGTGAACTTTTGATAGTTCAACTTGTTTTAGCCCTTCGAAAATTTTCCAAGTAATAACTTAGGCTTTATCTCACTCCTAGGACATTTACATAGTCAGTTCACACGTTAACTAAGTTCTTTTCTCTAGCTAACGTTTTAGAGTATACAAAGCGCTAATCCTGTAACAAGTTTATATAAGATGGGTTTAACTTGTCTAAGGTGTACCCCTCCTTAGCTACATAGGTTAGCAAGGTTTTAAAGCTGTTATCATAGTGATATAATCTTTAGAAAGCTCCTAAAAACATGCTTATACATAAGTCCTAAGTTTTATAAAACTATCACATAATATCAGTGTTACCCCTTGCCTAAGCTCTTTTTAATGTGTCTAGTGATATGTAATCCTCCCACGAAATTCTTACCAACCTAGTTACATGTGTTAGTTGTACTTTGGGTTCATTATCATACTAATCCCATACTCTTAATACCTCTGTAGATCAATTGTACAGGAGTTACAAATCTCTTTACCGAAACTGAAACCACTATCCTTATAATCCCTCTTGATTCTTGTTTCTCTATGGTTCAACCGATGTTCCTTGCTTTTCCACTGTATGACCCAACTAGCTATAGATGTTAATAATGTTTTGGACTCAACACTCAACCAATAAAGCACTCACCTAACTTCTGTATCCAAATACACAGAATCAGCAAGATTATGAAACTGAAACTAAAGTCATAACTGATATATCCTCCTAGTTTGTCCTCTGACTTGTTTCCAAGCTGACTTACAACTCCTCCCAACATTGTACCCACTTAGCTAATGTGTTATAAAGATTTTAAACTTAGGAACAGACCCAAAACAACTTTATCAATGCTCTGAAACGTGTGTATCCTGAAACCGAGAACTGCAGGACTGAAATCTGGAACTGATACATTCCTTTCTGTTTCTCTTCTGGTTGTTTCTTTCTTCTGCCTTTTAATCTGTTTCCTGGTTTACCCAATGTACTTACAACTCCCTAAGGTATATTATAGGTGTTTCATATTCATTAGCAATTCATCACAATCCCCTCAAATCCCTTATACTGAAACCAGAAACCTGCAGAAACTGAATATGAATTGATATCCCCTCCTTCTATTATCTTTTTGTTTGTTTACGATTCTGCTTTGCAACTTCCTACCCAACCTGTTTGCCCACCTAATTACGTATGTTATGAAGATGTTAAACTCAATACTAACCCCATACAGCATTGTACCAGTTACTGAAACTTGCCCAATTCTAAAACTGGCCAAACTGGAAAAACTGAAACTATAAAACTGCTACAACTTCTACTGGTTTTTTTTTCTGTTCCTTTCTACTGATGTACTTCTTTGACCCATATCGTCCCTGAAGTGTTTATAACCTCACTTAAGAACATCAGCGATGTTTTAAATTGGAAACCATCCCTAAGCACACTCTCAATGCACCTACAATATAGTTATACAGAATTGAAAACAACTACAAAAATCTGGGGTATGAACTGATATCTCCTCTTATATCCCTTTTCAGTTTTCAGTTTTTTTTTTCTCCAGTTCCACCCAGTCTTCCTTACGGATTTACCTCGTGCATTAGCTAGGTTGTGGTCTATTTAGCAAGATAACTCAACACACCTATGCTCCTTGTACCTCAGTTAGACAGACACAACAAGCAGCAGGAATTAGGAGCACCTACCCCATGTATACTCCCATTCTGTTTTTTTTTCCTCTTTAAACGCTTTAGCTGTTTACTGAATCTTCCCAAATTGCTTACTCTTTTAGATAGATGTATTAGTAAGGTCTTAAGTCCGGTTTCAGACCTAGTCGACACACTTAATACTCCTGTACTCAACTACACAGAAAAATGAATAGCAACGAGAACTGAAATACCAATCTGACCCCCTCACTTCTATTCTTTCTCTTTACTCTTGAATTTTGACTTCCAATTTCCTCAAAATGTTAACACCTTTAGTTAGATATATTTGCCAGGGTTTAAGTTCATAGGACCCTCAGTTTAACCTCTTACACACCCTCTGTCACATGGTTATAGAAATCAATGTTTCAGGAATTTGTAAACTGAAATATAGAACCTGAAGTCTTTTCCCCCTTATCTCCTTTCCTTATTCACGAATCTGACTCCAGATCATGTAACCACTTAGTCAAGAATTTTAGCAGGGTTTTTCCTTAACTTAGAAACAACTTGAAACACCCTAATAGTCCTACTGGAACCCCTTAACACAAAAACTGATAAGACTGAAACTGAAACATAAAACAAAATGAAGCTCTGAAACTCAAATCTGATATTCTGATCTATTCTATTTCTTGTCTGTGTTCACGAGTTGGTTTCCAATTCCTCCCAAATTGCTAACCTAGTTGTTTAAGGACTCTAGGAAGTTTCTAAATCCAAACAAAGCCCAAAGCACAAGGGTTACACTTCTGGAAGTCTTGACACAGATCCTGAAAACAAAACTAAAAACTGATGTATGTTTTCTGTTGATTCATAATTTTGGTTCCCAACATTCCCACAATTATCTAGCTACTAAGTAAAAGGTCTTAATATAGCTTTAATCGTCAAAACTGTCCCAGAAGAACGTGGTTAACACCTCCCAAAACCCTATACCAAGAATCTGAGACTGAAAGAAACGCAAACTTGAACTGATGCATATTTCCTGTTATTATTTTCCTTCTGCCTTTTTTTTTGTTCACCGATCCAGTTTCAATTTTCCTCAGATGGTTTAGCTTCTTAGTTAAGTGTTCAGTCTATGCTTTAAACTCAAAACTACTTAGACTACCCTATTAACCCCACCGATGTAATTCACATACTGAAACAGCAACAGAAGGCATGAACTACGAATTTCCTTTCTGTTCTCTCGGTTGCTAACTGTATTTTTCTCCCCTCTTTTACTGCACTAGCTAGTTTCCTTTCTTTTCAATTCACCTATCTGTTTCTTACGTTACCCTTGCAGGTAGTTAAGCAACTAGGAGAGAACACATGGGTAAAGAAACTATGTTTGGAAGTTGAAAATCAGCAATGAAAGCATTAAACCAACAGATCATGTGGCCTCACCTTGGGTTGATATTCGGGTGCATTTGGAGCTAGCTTCCAGGAGGGTTTTGGCACGTTTCCTGGAGGGTCTTACTAAGGGAGTTCATGCATGACAACAGGCGAGAAAGGAGGGGGGGTTAGTTAATCAATTTTATTTTTTCAGCCACAGAACATAAGAAATATGGGACTTGAGCAACCAGATTTTTTTCTCTGGTCTCATTGTCTTACCGATAGAAGTTCTTGGAGGTGTTTGCTTCAGGATGCCAAGAGCTCTGTCAGTGGTTGACATGCGAGGATCTTGTGTGGCCAATACAGGAAGTAAGTGAACTTGAGCAGGGCACATAGGACAGAACTGGACAGAGGCGAGATTTAAACTAAGGGAGCTAGTGCTTCCGATCTTGCTAGTTCATGACCTCTAGCTCCAGTTTTCTTTAAAATTGAAATGCTCATAAGTGCCCGCAATGGAGGAGAAATCCCAGGTCCCTCTCTGCTCTGCTCAAACCGTGAAACCGTCCCCGGAATGAAAAGTTTGAGTGGATGTTAAATGCTTATCCTCCATCCTACATCCTGGGAACTCGAAAGAATATACATGCGTAGGAATAAAAGGGCTGACATCGGTTTTGGGAATCAGTGAAAGTAGTTTGCATGGAGTTAGTACCAAGGAGTTAGTGCCACACTTGACAGAGGAAGGGGAACGTTGTCTGGTGTTGGGTGTTTGCTGTTCGAACACATGGGCAAGGGAGGCATGGTGGGGTTATGTTTGGTACTGATATGTTTTATAGCCATTATATCTAGCGGTGCATTATTAGTGCTGAATACGAGCACAGATCAATCGGTTAAGGCATTTAGGTTGTATACGAGGGTATGGGGTTCGAATCCCGCTAGAGTAAATCTGTTCATTTTTTTTTTGTATAAGTGTATATCTTTTCATCGCTGTTACATACATAAACATATATACAACTATTTTATCCCGTCACGTTATTGATTATACCTATGTATATATGCGCGACTATTTTTATTTGTCGCGTTTTCGTTATCTATACCAACGCGACTATATTATCAGTTGCGCTTTTAGTTATATACAACGTTGTAATATTGTAACGTGCGTATATATATTTTCATATCCGTATATATATATATAAGTACGTGGCCGTATTAATACGTAGCGTTGCATGTATATACCAAATTTAATTGTTCGTACGCGTTTATGGTTTTATGCGTTTAATTCGTTTAGGGGTGTTTCAGTTGGACAATGTAGAGTGCATGGTGGTGAAGAATACATCACGGTGGATGGAACTGGCTGATTTTAATGCTAGCAAATTTCATCTTCTTTTTTTTTTGTGCCTCTTAGTCAAACCCCCCCCCCCCTCACTTTTTTTTTTTTTTGCAGAAGCTTACAAATCAAAATGAGTGATGACTCAAACTAAAGCAAAAATGGAACGTGGAATAAGTATGTATTCCCGTTTGAATTCAAATGCATCACGGCAACTCACAGATAAATGGCTAATAACAGGTTAATAATCACAGGGTATCAATTTCAACAAATACAATATCAAAGTGAAATACACTCCCAAATAAATCTAATGTAATCAACGCATACCTGTGGCAGGGGTATGATTTTAATTGCAATTCTCAGCAGGGCATGGATGAGAGGTATAAGGGATTGAACAAGGTTTGCGCTACTGCCTCTCTGGATTGGGCAATGTTGCGGCACGGCAAAAGTTTCTTCAACTTGAAATTTACGATGCTATGTTCCTCTGAATGTTTTCTTCTGAATATTTTTCCTCTGAATCTCTTTTCTCTGAATGTTTTTTGTCCCCCTCTCTCAGTTTCCTTTGTTTCTTTGTATAGATTGCAAGATTGAGTATGAGTGAACGTGAATTTCAACAGGTGTTGGGGTGTAGTGGATGAGAATATGGAGGATGAAGTCTTCCACTTCTCTTTTTTTTTTTGCTAAATATGTTAAGAATCTACATCTTCCTTATTCTTTTCTCTCCCAATAAAAAAAAATAAAATAGAAAAAAAGAAGAAAAAATAAAAAATTAAGATGATGGAAGATGGGAGGGTAAAGTCTCAACAATGAGATATTTTGTTATTCTTATCTCTATCAACGAGTAATCAAGAAAATAAAAAGTAGATAAGAAGTAAAGTAAATTAAGAAGACTAAAATATGGGAGTTGTTGCTAAGAGTAAAATGAACGTTAATTTTTTTTTTAGAGTGGGGTGAGTGGGTAAGTATTATCTAAAATCAAAACTAAAAGAAAATAGAAATAAATGTGAAAAACCAACGCCTAGTTCACGAATATTAAAGGCTAGTTGTTCAATGTTTCTTTTGTTGCCTACAAATATGGAAATGATAATAACAAAAAGGGAATAATAGATAAAAAAGAAAATAAAATGACAAATTAACCAAAATAACCAATGCTACAATCTAATGAGAATAAACAAAATGATGGTTAAAAAACAAAATGGTAATCTTTGTGCCTTGAAACTTGTGACCTCTAGTCAAAAATTGTTTGCAACTATCATCTAACCACAAGAGCTTGTGTGCAGAAATAGACAAAAATGTGGTGAAATATTCGGTGTCTACATATGCCACCCATTGACTGAGTTTGATGCCATCAAAGGAAAGTCAATGTATGATAACACCGAATATTTAGCCAAACTTGGGAGCGACACAGATAAATGAAATGTGGTGAAATATTCGTGTCTATAGACCACCCATTGACTTGACTTTGATGCAATCAAAGGAAAGTGAATGTATGAAGACACTGTAATATTAAACCAAACTTACCAGCCTTACCTATTTAGGAGGTGGGGTTTACCGGTCCTAAAGTGTCTAAATCATCCAAATGAATTAATAATGAAGAAGTTGTCATGTGACATTTATTTCTGTCTACGTAGATGCCACCCATTGACAGAGTTGGATGTAATCCAATGAAGGTCAATGTATGTGGGCACCAAATAATTCAGCAGAGACTTACCTGTCTTACCTGGTCAGGAACGGAAGTTCCAAATGCTTGTGGTAAGATGAAGGTTGTCAAATGGTGTGAGCGGTATGGTTTTGACCCTTAGGGGGATTTGGGGGATTTGATAGTCACCCTTGTTGATGTTGGTGGTTTGGTTTCCACCCATGGTGATGTTGGCGATTTGGTAGCCACCCTTGATGATGTCGGCGATTTGGTAGCCACCCGTGATGATGTCGGCGATTTGGTAGCCACCCTTGATGATGTCGGCGATTTGGTAGCCACCCTTGATGATGTCAGCGATTTGGTTGCCACCCGTGTTGATGTTGGCGATTTGGTTGTCGGCGATTTGGTTGCCACCCTTGTTGATGTCGGCGATTTGGTTGTCACCCATGGTGATGTTGGCGATTTGGTTGCCACCCTTGTTGATGTCGGCGATTTGGTTGCCACCCTTGTTGATGTCGGTGATTTGGTAGCCACCCGTGATGATTTCGGCGATTTGGTTGCCACCCTTGATGATTTCGGCGATTTGGTTGCCACCCTTGATGATGTCGGAGATTTGGTGGCCACCCGTGATGATGTTGGCGATTTGGTTGCCACCCTTGTTGATGTCGGCGATTTGGTTGCCACCCTTGTTGATGTTGACGATTTGGTTGCCACCCTTGATGATGTCGGCGATTTGATTGCCACCCTTGGTGATGTCGGCGATTTGGTAGCCACCCGTGATGATGTGGGCGATTTGGTTGCCACCCTTGATGATGTTGGCGATTTGGTTGCCACCCATGTTGATGTTGGCGATTTGGTTGCCACCCTTGATGATGTCGGCTCTTTGGGTGCCACCCTTGGTGATGTCGGCGATTTGGTAGCCACCCGTGATGATGTTGGCGATTTGGTTGCCACCCTTGGTGATGTCGGCGATTTGGTAGCCACCCGTGATGATGTTGGCGATTTGGTTGCCACCCTTGATGATGTTGGCGATTTGGTTGCCACCCGTGATGATGTTGGCGATTTGGTTGCCACCCTTGATGATGTTGGCGATTTGGTTGCCACCCATGTTGATGTTGGCGATTTGGTTGCCACCCTTGATGATGTCGGCGATTTGGTTGCCACCCTTGGTGATGTCGGCGATTTGGTAGCCACCCGTGATGATGTTGGCGATTTGGTTGCCACCCTTGATGATGTTGGCGATTTGGTTGCCACCCATGTTGATGTCGGCGATTTGGTTGCCACCCTTGATGATGTCGGCGATTTGATTGCCACCCTTGGTGATGTCGGCGATTTGGTAGCCACCCATGATGATGTTGGCGATTTGGTTGCCACCCTTGTTGATGTACAGTTGCAATGGTGCCTGTTATCAATACTAGACAAAAGAAGATCGTACATATAATGTCGTTATATACAAAAACATGAGAATATGTCCAGAGCGAAAAAGAGTATTGATTGATTTTTTTAGCTTACAAAATGATAGGCACATAACGCCAAGAAACACTTTTTTTTTTAGAACAAACGAGGTTTGGGAAACAAACGAAAATAATGTTTAAAGTTGAAATAAAACTACACTAGTACACACCCCCACTCCAATTTCTCAATGCGGTCATCTGAAGTAGCATGATCAATTATGGATGATCGGGGAAAAGGTGAGGACAATGATGCCGGCGCCGTGTATCTGCGGTGAGGGAGCCCGAGATAGGAGTACCGTCCTTGGGATGTAGACCAATGCCATATTGATGAGACCAGTGACATGAAGACTTGTCGACGACCAAGACTAACCTTTGTTGTCAAGACCTAAAGGCTTAAACTGCTGGTGGAGTATGGGTTACCGTGGGCAAGTCCATTGACGATGAGCCGCACAATTTAGAGGCCCGAACTCCAAGACCCTTAAGAAGACCATGAACATAAAAAGGGACAAAGGGGATTACATTTTCGTGAAGGTGTGTGTAAGTGTGTGTGAGAATGTGTCTATAGGTGTGTGTAAGTGTGTGTGGGGATGTGTCTGAAGGTGTGTGTAAGTGTGTGTGGGGATGTGTCTGAAGGTGTGTGTAAGTGTGTGTGAGGATGCGTCTATAGGTGTGTGTAAGTGTGTGAGGGTGTTTTTGGAAAGATACTTTCAAGTCTTTCAAGTGAAAGGATAGGCTGAGACACCATGAAATATTGTAGTATCACATTCTTTCTGTCTTTGTAGGTAAAGAGAGGACAATGAACAGTTGGTGTGAGAATGATGGCAAAAAGCCTATGCATGACTACTTTTCTGTAAGTGTAACACAAAGATGATATAAATGCCCCTAATTTCTAAGTGATCCCGTTTATTTTGTGCTCAATTTTGCGCTAGCGTGCCCCTTCGGGTTTTCACACCCCGAGCTTTCTCTAGCCCTACCTTTTGCCGAAGAGCCTTTTCAGGTTTTCATCTTCGCCTCTCTTTTCTTTTCTATTATTTTTGTCTTTTTCAACTCCCCTTATTATTATTTTTTTTTCTTTTTTGCCTGGTACTGCCCTGTCGAGTTTTCAGTCCAGCGGGGCGTAACGACTCTTGCCTAAGCCGCCCTCTCGGGTTTTCGACTTAGCTCTTTTTTTTCTCTTTTTTTTACACATAGAACCGTCATAGCTGATCAAGGTTGATGAAGTTTTGGAACATGTCACCATTCAGATCAGCCAATCGAACCGCACCCTGCGGTGTTATCTCCTTCACGATAAAGTATTAGAAATATTGTGGGGGACGAATAGGCCCAACGGGGGAATTATATAAAATACCCATGCAGACTAGTAAGGCCCAATAACCCAGGGGTTCCATCCTAAAACCAATTGGCAATAGGTGGGGTAGCCCATAAGCTATATGAACTACTTACTAGCTTTACAATTTTTCAATGTGGGACTCACACTTGTTCTCCAACATCCCCCCTCAAGTGTGAGTCTTTCACACCCTGCTTGGACCCATTTGGTACTGGCCCGGTCTCTGCTCCGTGACACAGTCCAATTCTACGGTACTGGCCCGGTCCTTCTCTTGGTTTATCGTGACACAGTCCGTTTTTAAATCAGGTATCCATTAGGCAGTGGTGCATTACCCAAGATTGAACCTGAGCTCTGATACCATATTAGAAATATTGTGGGGGACGAATAGGCCCAACGGGGGAATTATATAAAATACCCATGCAGACTAGTAAGGCCCAATAACCCAGGGGTTCCATCCTAAAACCAATTGGCAATAGGTGGGGTAGCCCATAAGCTATATGAACTACTTACTAGCTTTATAATTTTTCAATGTGGGACTCACACTTGTTCTCCAACATAAAGGGGCCAGCCCAATTTGGTTTGAATTTTCCTCGTGGATCCATGACATATCGTCGAACCTCTTTCAAGACCAAGTCGCCCTCTTTAATATCCTTCTGTTTCACACATTTGTTGAATGTTGTGGCCATTCGACGTTGATATCCCTGGATGTGATATAAGGCATGAAGTCTACGTTCGTCTAAGAACATCAAATTGTCCAACCTTTTCTGAATCCATTCCTCTTCACTGACTTTCAATTCACTGATTACTCCGAGGGATGGAATTTCTAGCTCTATTGGTAACACTGCCTCACTACTGTAGACTGGCGAATACGAGGTTTCCTTGGTAGTTGTTTTCACAGTCGTTCGGTATCCCTATAGTGCAAAAGGTAACTTGTCAGACCAATCTCTGTATGTCTCTACCATCTTGGCCAGGATGTTTCGAATGGTCTTGTTTGCTGCTTCAACTACACCATTTGTTTGAGGACGATAGGGAGATGATCGATGATGTCTGATTTTATACTTGTCCATTAGCCTGCGAGTTTCAGCCCCAAACTATGGACCATTGTCAGATATGATTTCTGATGGGATTCCATAACGGCAAATGATGTCAGTTTCAATGAATTTCACGACTCGTTTGCTTCCAATCTTGGAATAAGACTTGGCTTCAACCCATTTGCTGAAGTAATCAACTGCCACTAGAATGTATCTATGACCGTTTGACGCCTTAGGATGAGTTTCTCTAATAATATCAATGCTCCAAGCTGCAAAAGGCCAAGGAGCATCCATGTTGGTCAAAGGCACAGGTGGAAGGTGTTGTAGATTGGAATGGTATTGATGCTTTTCACACTTCTTTACATGATTATTGCAGTCCTGTTGTATCAACGGCTAATAGTATCCAAGCCGGAGCATCTTTCACACCCGAACTTTCCCGTATTTCTTCTTTAATGGGACGGAATCAGCTAACCATTCGGGATATCTTACTACCTGGATGAAACCCACCCGATGCAACCATTCAATCTCCTCCTTTACTAAAAGGACTACTTCTGGGTTCATTTTTCTTAACTTCTGCTTTTTTGGTTTTGCATCTAGATGCAACGGTATGGTGTATGGTGCAATGTCCGGATCAACTCCGGGCATGTCAGCGTAATTCCATGCAAACACATCACTATACTTTCTTAAAAGATCAAGAATTTCCGCTCTTTCTGGCTCTGATAAAGCAACCCCTAATTTTTAATTCTTTTGGCTCTTCTGCGTTCCTGTCATTGATGGTGATGGTATCTTCAATTATTTGTGCATTGGTGGGATGGTAATCAATAGATGTAAGAATATCCCTTTCATTTTTATTGTCATTATAGATCACATTTTCATTAGGGGCATTAGTATCATCCAAGTTAACACACGCAACCAAGTAATCAAAGATATGCATTTCATTAATTGAATTAGATGAGAACACAACATCAACGTCTTCCCCATCCTCACATAAGTTTAAGGATGGTTTCGAGCTAAGAAAGCTAGGGGAACAAGTAAATTTTGAAACATCAAATAGAGTAAAAATAGGGGGGCTAAAATATTATTAAGACATGGAAAGTTCATGTCTCCTTATGATCTTGTCTCTCGAGACACTTCATCATTTGGTTCAGCGACAAACTGCCTCCCCGTGGTAACCCTTTTTCCATCCAGTAGCTCATCCTCTTTGATCTCTTCAACGTAAGCGTGGTTGGTAATCGAAAAATCTTCTTCATGCTCTCTTTCAAGAATAGCATTGAAATACCTTCTACTCTTCTTCCGCCTCTCCGGAGATTTCAAAGTTTTTCCATTAACCATACATTTCAGCTTCTGATGGATTGTGGATGGTACAACTCTCATTTCCCATATAAGATCCCTTCTAACTAGCAGGTTGTAGTTGGATGCTATATCAATGACACCAAAATTGAAGGTTTGAGTTATAGGGTCAATGGTCAAATGAAGGTCCAATGTTCCCAAAATATGTCTCTGGTAACTGTCATATGCCTTCAAACTCAAGTCACAAGGGTTAAAACGATGGTAACCTAGTAGTGTGGGTTGAAAAGTAGTTGTGTTTGCGGTGTTTTGGGGAGGGATTAATGTTTGATTAAAGGATAAGGTGGGTAAGGTAATAGGGATGGTTGGTTGTGATATGTAGTGGTTTGACATGAAAGGTGGTATGGGTAAGGTTTGATGTGGGTGTGTAAATGGTTGTTGGCTACCGTTTTCGCCCGTTGAAGGAATGGAAGTTTGGTGAGCTTGGATTGTGGGTAGATAAGTGGTGTTCAGGTGAGCGGTAAAAGTTTGGGTTGGCTGAGTGAGTGGTTGTGTAAAGCCTGAAGGGTATTGATCATCCTTAAAGCACAAGTCATTATTTTGGTTGTGATGATGGGGTTGGACCACTAGCTCATTAGCCTTTGCACGTTCTTCACTAGCCTCCAAAATCTCTTCACTTTGTTGCATGTATTCCTCCATTTTGATGATGAAAGATGAAAAATCAATGGAGGGGGAGGCACAATTTACAGAATTACTAGGTGTTGATCTTTCATCCATGGCTTTAAAATTTCACTTTTTGTTGCAACAACCGGTGATGAGGGGGGAAGGCTCTCTGCAAAGTCGACCTCCTCGTCTTAGCCACGAATGAAGACTCGTTGCTGGTGAACCTCCTTTGACAATGGAACAAGTCTTTTCAGGAAGTGGGGGAATGATTTTTTTTTTTACCAAAGATACACATTTAAAACAAGAAGGGAAATTGAAAAAAAATGTCGGATTTAACGAAAGTGAAATATCTAAAATTTTAGTAACACACTTTTTTAATAAACTAAATTATTTCAATAAAAAAGGAAATAAAGAAAAACAAATAAAAAAGATGGAAGCTAACAAAGAAAAAAGAGCTCTATTTCTATTAAAAACAAAGAAAAAGGAATTGAAGCATGTTTTGGTCAGTTGTTTAAAGGATTCAAGATTTTCCAATCCGACGGTTTTTTTAAAAAAGAAAAAGAATAAAAGGGGTAAGTCAAAAGGATTTTTGCTAAAATAAAATAAAATCAAATAAAATCAAATCAAAATAAAAGGAAGTCAGAATTTGAAATTAAGTGGAAATTTGCATCTAGACTGAATGTAGAATTATGCACAAACAAGTATACATGTGAATGTGTAATGAATGGGTGTATGTGAGAAATCTAAGCTGGATAGGAGATTAGGGACGGATCGCAGAGCGAGGGTAGGAAATGAGAGAAACGGAAGCCGTACGCAACCACTCATCATTCCAGCCTTTTAGACTCTGAGTGGACAATGAGTGTGAGGTCATCAATCCCCACTACTCAAGTCACGACCTAAGGGATTGTTTTTATGTATGCATATGGAATAATAAAGTGAATGCAATGCGTATATATACAAACCAATAAAACGTAAAGAAAAAGAGCCACAAATAAATAAAACAAATAAATGAATAAAACATAACACACACTAAAAAAATCCGATGATAATTTCAAGTTTAGCCCACTTGATAAATTCGACATCCCTAGCAGAGTCGCCAGTTTGTGAGGGCGATAATCCGTATTTCCTTAATTAAAAAAAAGGCCCCACGCGGGTTTAACAATTATTTGAGTGTTACTGAGTCGCCATCTAATTTAACCATCCAATTAGAAAGGAATATCATATGGACATGAAATAGAAGTAGCAACATAATCTTCTCATTATAAGCTCGGTCTTTCCCCCGAGATAACTCGGTCTTTACTTTTATCATCGGATTTTAAAAAAAAAATGAAATTAAAATAATAACAATAGAACAACGAGTTATGAAATATTCAAACATGTATAAGCTCTAAGATTTGGAATATGCAACTTTTCCGCTAGAGGAAAAGCATTATGAGAGTGGACACACTCATAATTATGAGTTCTCCATCTCCAACCTTTAAGAGGCAAGACGGGATCCTCAATCTAATGACAATGTAATTGAATTGTATAAACAATATAAAAAATGTAAAAATTATATCTCTAAAACCTGCTCATTACCCGTGATAAATATAGGCTAGCTATAGGCTTCTGTCATAGATAAGAAAAATAACAATTAGTCCAATATATATATATATATATAACATGAATAAAAATGTAAATGTGTAAATGAAAGCATAAATGTATATTTACCATGTTAAGGGCTCAGGTTACATCATTGCCCATAAACAATTGCTGGCAATGATCACTATGGATGGAACCGAATTATTAATGTCATTTCGTCAAGCAGCTCATGTGCACTCGGAATTAACATAAAAATAACAATTGTTTGTATTTTCTCCTCAATCCGGGCAACCATTACGTTCAAAGGAATATAATTGTTTTTTTTTGTTGGACAATGTAGAGTGCATGGTGGTGAAGAATACATCACGGTGGATGGAACTGGCTGATTTTAATGCTAGCAAATTTCATCTTCTTTTTTTTGTGTGCCTCTTAGTCAAATCCCCCCCCCCCCCCTCACTTTTTTTTTTGCAGAAGCTTACAAATCAAAATGAGTGATGACTCAAACTAAAGCAAAAATGGAACGTGGAATAAGTATGTATTCCCGTTTGAATTCAAATGCATCACGGCAACTCACAGATAAATGGCTAATAACAGGTTAATAATCACAGGGTATCAATTTCAACAAATACAATATCAAAGTGAAATAACAACACTCCCAAATAAATCTAATGTAATCAACGCATACCTGTGGCAGGGGTAGATTTTAATTGCAATTCTCAGCAGGGCATGGATGAGAGGTTATAAGGGATTGAACAAGGTTTGCGCTACCGCCTCTCTGGATTGGGCAATGTTGCGGCACGGCAAAAGTTTCTTCAACTTGAAATTTACGATGCTATGTTCTTCCTCTGAATGTTTTTCTTCTGAATATTTTTCCTCTGAATCTCTTTCCTCTGAATGTTTTTTTGTCCCCCTCTCTTCAGTTTCCTTTGTTTCTTTTATAGATGCAAGATTGAGTGAGTGAACGTGAATTCAACAGGTGTGGGAGTTGTGGTGTATGAGAAATATGGAGGATGAAGTCTTCCACTTCTCTTTTTTTTTTGCTAAATAGTTAAGAATCTACAATCTTCCCTTATTTTTTTCTCTCCCAATAAACAATAAATAAAATAGAAAAATAAAGATAAAAATAAAAAATTAAGATGATGGTAGACGTGGGAGGGTAAAGTCTCAACAATGTGATATATTTTGTTATTCTTATCTCTATTCAACGAGTAATCAAGAAAATAAAAAGTAGATAAGAAGTAAAGTAAATTAAGAAGACTAAAATATGGGAGTTGTTGCTAAGAGTAAAAATGAACGTTAATTTTTTTTTTGAGAGTGGGTAAGTATTTATCTACAAATCAAAACTAAAAGAAAATAGAAATAAATGTGAAAAAACCAACGCCTAGTTCACGAATATTAAAAGGCTAGTATGTTCAATGTTTTCTTTTGTTGCCTACAAATATGGAAATGATAATAACAAAAAGGGAATAATAGATAAAAAAGAAAATAAAATGACAAATTAAACCAAAATAACCAATGCTACAATCTAATGAGAATAAACAAAATGATGGTTAAAAAACAAAATGTGTAATCTTTGTGCCTTGAACTTGTGACCTCTAGTCCAAAATTGTTTGCAACTATCATCTAACCACAAGAGCTTGTGTGCATAAATAGACAAAAATGTGGTGAAATATTCGGTGTCTACACACGGCAGCTACTTCTACTTCAGCAACTCAAAGCTCCAGTCCGTTTCTGTCTAGTTAAATCTAAACCAGGTTCTCTTTCCCCATTCTTTTGCTCTCTACTAGTTAGACTTTCCTCCTCTTTTCAATTTCAATTTTTAAGAAAATTTTTTTACTTATACGATTTTGGATGAAATACCCTGAAATTAAAAATAGTGGTTAATTAGGCTAATGATGATTTTAGCAGCTTAATTATGCATAAATAAACATGAGGGAATGATTCCCGAAGAAAACGGATCCTTAAAACGGATTAAGAACACAAATGAACCTTAAAG
The DNA here is from genome assembly GCA_023374045.1 of Limonium bicolor. Taxonomy (NCBI): domain Eukaryota; kingdom Viridiplantae; phylum Streptophyta; class Magnoliopsida; order Caryophyllales; family Plumbaginaceae; genus Limonium; species Limonium bicolor. The sequence goes on from CM041780.1 coordinate 150,872,517, forward strand.
TGCGTTTTTCGAGGAAACCTTTAAGTGGGTTAAATAGACTCGTAATAATTTTAGTCAATCAAATGTATGTAATTAGACATTAGTGAAGGTCTATAACAACTAAAATTAATTAAACGAGAAAATTCTGGAAAACGGGCTCCGGTAGTGAATAATGTAAAAACAAGAAGTTGTGGGGTGTTAAATGTAATTAAGCTAAACTAGCCTTCCCCATTCACAAATAAAAATCAGAAGTTTTGTGTGTGTATGAGTGTGGCCGGTTCACTCAGCCCCTCTCACTCTCTTTATTCTTCCTAATACACTAAAGGACAAACAAATAAAGTGTAAAGTAGAAAAAGGTGAGACTCACTCTCTCTCCTCCCCATTCTTCACTTCCCTCACGTACTCCCTCCTTCCTTCCTGAATTTTTCTCCTCCCTCTCGACAACCATAGAGATTTGAAGCTCCTCACACAGCAGCCCTCTTCTCTCCTCTTGTTCAAGGCTCAAACCTTGTCCAAATCTTACAAAAACTGCACCATTGAACTTTTCTCACTTAGGAGAGTATTCCTCTCTTTCCAAAATCAGAAAAACACCACTTTCATCTTCATGGGTGTGGCTCCTCTTCAAGCTTGAAGACCACCATTGGAAGCACCTTCATCTCCTTATCATTCTAAGGTAAAAAGAAGTTCGAAAATCTACCATTTCTAGCCTTCCTTGGATATCAAAAGTTCTAGAATTTTTATGCTCCTTGTTCCATCATTCCAGCCGGTTTTGGTGTACATTTTGGGTGCTGGAATCTTGCTCTCATGCTAGCCAAGAACTCCATTTAGTGATTGGAAGGTAATATCTCATTTTTAAGCTTTAAACCCTCCTTGTAATTTAGGGTTGAATTTAGAAGTTTAGAAATTTTCTTAATGCTCATTAGAGCTCTTGGAATGGTTGTAGCATTAGGAGTGAACTCCCTTTGAATCGGTTGGGAAGGAAGAGCAAGGAAGAGAAGAAAGAAAGAAAGAAGAAAGGAAAGGAAGGAAAGAAAGAAAGCTAGCAAACTCAAGGTAAATGAACTTATCCTTGAACTAATGTAGTAGGTAATGTGAAACAGAATTTTAATGCCCAAGTATTGAATAAATATAGTGAAGGTAAAACAAATGATGGAAAAGTATTTTTAGTATGAATTGTGTTGGTGTTTAAGGGCCTTATAGCCAAGTGTTTAAGTGATTGTACAATAGGATTGTTGTTGAGCTTGTGCAGGAAAATATTGAGTAAAAGATTGAACTCTTTAGTATTGTAATGCCTTGAATAAACAGGGATGCAAACTGAGTTGTATGAGCGCAATAATGTGGTGAGAATGCTTAGAAATGTAGGTAACCTCTGTCAAAATATAGATAGAAACTAAATGACTTAGGAGCTTAATATGGGTAGAAAACCACTTTGAAAACAGATTTAAGAGAGAGCTAAAGAGTGGGAAGAACTAGAGTGAAGATAATACAAATTGAACTCTAGGGATGGAATTAGTTGAGGAAAAATGGGATGGTAGAAGTTAGAGCTAAAACCTGTAGCATAGAAGGAACTAGGAAGAATTAGTGCAAGTGCTGAAGTGAAAGTGGGAAAAATTGTGTAAATTAACATAGGAATGAGTAATGAGTTTAGTAGATGGTTTAAGGAGGTTTGAAGTGTCAAAATTGATGTTAAAGATGTTAGTAATACTTTGGAAAAGATTAGAGAGGAAATGGGTGAAAGAATGGTGCTAGAAAACAATGTAAAATGAGTATACTGGTGTCGACCGACCTTGGGACCGACCCTAAGAAGGTCGGTCGAGCCAGAAATTTCAAACACGGAAGTCTACTGAGTTCGACCGACCTTGGGACCGAACATGGCAAGGCCGGTCGAGTTGTAATTTGTGAAGGCAGAAGTCTACTGACTTCGACCGACCTTGGGACCTACCCTGCAAGGTCGGTCAGGTCTAAATTTGTAGAACGGAAGTCTTCTGACTTCGACCGACCTTAGGACCGACCCTAGGGAAGGTCGGTCGAAGTTGAATTTTCCAGAACCGTAACTTACTGACTTCGACCGACCTTGGGACCAACCCAGGGTAAGGTTGGTCGAGTCAAATATATAGGGCTGTAGTAATATGCCATTGATGGAGTAATGATGGTAAGAAAATATGCACATAAGTAAGGAAACAAGTTTAAGAAATAATGAGAAGAAAATGATTTTCATGATTAAGTATGAGTAGTAGGAACTAGCAATGGTAATTGGGAATATTAATGAAGGAACGGTATAGGTTAATGATAGGTAATTGACCGTACAATTCTGTATATGTTATAGGACCCGAATAGTTGAACCTCGAAGGAAAATCAGAGTCCAAGTACGACGGTGAACGGTATGATTTTATCTTGCCCCGTATGCTACCGTGGTTACCCGATTTGTGTGTTTATGTGATCACCTAAATAAGATAAATGCATGAATTGGGTTTTATTGCACTTTCTTGTGCTTGTATTATATTGTTCTTGTTGGAATGTATTTAAATCTATAGTTTGTATAATTCATGAAATGTATGGATGTGAATGAAGTGTGTGTGTGGCCTTGAAGTGTAGTGTACTAACCAAGTAGTATGGAAAAAAGGACTTCTAACTAATTCCTAACTAACTAACATTTCTAACATTGAGAAATTGGTAAATTGGAATAAGTAGAAGTCCGATATAGCTTCGGCCACGCGTGAGGATGAGGAGACACAAGAGGTTGGATCCGATTCCTGGCCTTAATCTTTTCCATGGTCCAAACCCCTTAAATGGGTAGCAACCTGGATTAGTCAGCCACCCTAAAGCCCGGTGGTGGGATATCGTAGTCCTTGCCCGGCGGTCATTCCGACTTGACTTGAATAAGTAAGTAAGAAAAGTAATTGGCCAAGTAAAGATCATGACTGGTGTAAGTCAAGGATCTCGAGTAAAAGAGTAAAGTGCACCCGATTAACCCGGGTGAGTAAAGGAGCTAACAAGTATTGTGTATGTATTGAAGAAGTGTATCTCCGTGTTTCGGTAAGTATGAACTGTTGACTTGCATTGTCTTCCTTGTATGTATTGAATGGAATGTATGTTCTATGATGTGAATGTATTGTTCCTTATAAAAGCATGTATACATGTATGAAATAATGAACCCCATGTATGCCACCAAGTAGTCGGTGTACCCCCGTTAGCACGCGGGGTATGCGAATTTCATATGCAGCTTTTACTGATCCCCTTGGGGCACTGTTTTTATTTCTACAGGTACCCATGAGAATTGAAGGTCGAGTTAGGACCAAGATGAATTCTTTTTTAGTAGTTAGTAGATTGGAAATGGTGTACTGAGTTGTACACAGCTTATGCCTTTGTGAGTAGCCGGTGTACCATGTGGTACACCCTTTTGGATTTTGGGATTGTGAATTTGAAAGAATGAGTATTTGTATAAACTCGTAGCTTTTGTAGGCTTGTAAAAGTGGGATGTATTTGAAATACTTTTGTATACTCGGTAATCCAAGAATGTAAGTTAATGTTGGGAATGTAATGGAAGTATTTATGTTGCTCGGTATATTCTAGTCCTCGGACCGTTACAGTAAGTAGCATGAGCCTAGTTAGTCATTGGATGGCTAACGACGTTGTATCACCCGCCGGGAGCATGTAGGTATCCACTGCGTGTAGAGTAATTATGGAGACGATCAGAGGATAACGAAAGGATTGGCGGTTGGGGTGTTACAAAAAGTGGTATCAGAGCGCAGTAGCGCTCTGAAGATTAGATTACCGAGCGTAGTGATTACCGAGTTAGGTTACAAACCGTTTTACAACGGAGAATTAGAAACCTAACTAGGAATGACCGTTAATGATAACGGATACCCCTTAACGTCAGAAAAGACGATACCATTGCCTAAATCAAGACCATCTAGTCACAGTATCTAATGTAATCTCTACCTGTTCAGATGTCAGGCAGAGGACGCGGTCGTGGCGGAGGCCGTGGAGGGTCCACTGAAGGACCCGACGCGCATACGGTCACCGAGATCACCGCCGCCACTGTGGCACAACTGTTGCCCCAACTAATGACTGCATCCTAGCAGCAAGTACAACAAAACCAACAACAACAGCCCGACCCGCCTCAACCCCGAGAAGCCAACTGGGTAAAGAGCGTCGCCGACCTTCAACCTCCATGCTTCAGAGGCGAGAGTGACCCCGCCAAGCTCGAGGCCTATATCTTCGAGATGGAGACTGCTTTCGAGACCCTCAAGGCTCCTGCTGGAGTGAGGGTAAGGATAGCAGCGTACTATCTCAAGGACGCGGCTATGGACTGGTGGAAGCTCATTATGGCCGAGCACACTACTGACCCCACCTTCGACTGGGAAGCCTTCACCGCCCTTCTCCGATCCAAATACTACCCCGAGCATGTCAAGACCAAGAAGCGTCTTGAGCTCGATGCCCTCAAAATGATAGAGAAAATGACGGTTGACGAGTACTACCGCACATTCACCTCTATCCTCAGACTGCTACCCGACCTTGGGTATACCGGCCAAGTCTTGGTCGACCACTTCTACGACGGATTGAGCCATCGACTCCGGTATGGCATGGGGTACACACAGTTTACCTCGCTTCAGGTAAACAACGTTTAAACCCTTAGTGACGTGGTCTACGTGAATTAATCCTTTGTATACAAAGAATGTTAGCTAATGCCTGGTGACTCCAGGAGTGCTATCACTCTGTATCCCGTGTTGAGATCACATGCCAACTGAGGGATGAAGAGCAAGCGCTCAAGCGCAAAGCAAACAACAAAAACACCAGCTCAGAGGAATAGAACCAAGGTAAAAGCTGGAAGAAAATAAAGGGTAAGTTTACCCTGCAGCACCAGAAGAATATCCCGGGAGACAGTAGTGCCCATGCTGAGAAGGGCAAAGGAGCTGAGCCGTTGCAGCTCGCCTACACTGCGACAGTGGCAGCAAAGCCACTGAGGTCTCAGCCCTACAAGGGTAAGAACCCGAAACCGAATTAGTATGCATGTGAATTAGTGTAAATATACTGAACCTTGCTAACTTCGAAGCTACAGGTTCTAGTTCTGGCTATGGCAAGAACCCAAGTGATGGCCGAAATTACGTCTGCCGACATTGCAACAAGGATCACCCCGGCACTGATTTCCAAGGTAGAGAGATCCGATGCTATAACTGCCAGAAACTGGGGCACCGTTTGTGAATGTAGTCTGGAAACTCGAAGTTCAAGGGCAACTACCAGGGCTACAAGCAACGTGAAGGCAAGGAGGTTACGTCTGGCGATGCTCAGACCCAGCAGACCTCACAGGGATAGGGGTCCCGAGGTGCTCAGAAGGGCGCACCGTAGAGGCAGCCGGCCTTGCACATTATTGATCGTGACGAGACCGGTACTAAGTCCGCCTAGGTACTAATTACTACCTTTTAATCCTTGAAGAGCATGTCTAAGTATTAATTGCCTGTTTGAGTGAGTGTATGATGCATAAGCACTTAAAGTATGAATTTAAGCATGAAATGAACTAGTTGAGACTAGAACTCATGTTAGATGGAATTACAAACCTTAGGGAGATTTAATATCTGCTACCCAATACCTTCAATCCAAACCATGAAGAAGCCGACGTCACCACTCACCACTTCACCAATGAGCAGTGTCAGGTTATCCGACCAGGTATGATCTTGTTAAAAGGAAACCTGACACCCGAAGCACAAATTTCCATCATCCGACGATGCGACGAACTAGGAGCGGGTCTAGAAGGATTTTACACACCCGAATTCCTCGGGGGAGTGAAGATGAAGCTGAAGATGATGTGCTTGGGAAAGGACTGGAATCCTTATACCAAGACATACAAAGACGCGAAAGCAAGACGGAGAAGGAGAAACACCACCAACAATACCCACCGAATTTCAGACGCTTGTTACACAACTGTAGAAATCGCACAGCAATGTGAAGATGATCCGATCCCTGCACTTGAAGCAGTTATGTATCGTCAACTTCTATGAGAAAGAAGGACGACTTGGGTTACACCAAGATAACGACGAGACAACGGAATCTCTCAAAAAATGAGTACCCATAGTGTCTTGGTCTATTGGTGATGACGCCGATTTTTGTATAGCGAGCAGAAGCGTGTGGACCTCATGGAGAAAATGGTATTGAGATCAGGAGATGTCCTAATCATGGGTGGGAATCAAGGTTGCTGTATCACGGGATCAAGAAGATCAAGTTGAATACGGCACCACCGGCAATAATCAATGCCACACACATGAAACCAGGACGCTTGAACCTTACCTTTAGAAAGTATTAACCTTGTAGTATTATGAACGCATTAGTAACGTGTATTAGAGACGCAGTATATATGATGGTTGGTTTATTATAAAGAGCAGTATTGGTTATTAAATCCACTTGTGTCCTACCATCGTTACTTATAAAACTTATAAATCATTAGGTTGTGGACTCGGTACCGAAGGTAACCTGAGTATCCTTACCGAAGCGCAAGCTGATAAGAGCGGCACCATCCTAACGGGAACCTTCCCAGTAAATGGCATTGATGCCTTCGTATTATTCGACTCCGGCACCTCTCATACCTTTGTTTGCCATCATTCGGGAAGAGGTTGGGGCTAGACGCAGATGAGCTACCAAACTTCCTGGTTACGCTCCCGTCGAAGGAGTGAGTAATATGTACTAAATATTACCGAGCTGCCACAATCCGAATCAGGGGTGAAGAGTTTCCTATCTCCTTCATCAAATTCAATGGGTTGGGATTCGACTTGATAGTCGGGATGAAGTGGTTGGAGCGGCACAAGGGGCGAATCCTTTGCGCCGAGCATCGACTGCTGCTCAAGAGTCTATCTGGGATTACTGTTTCATACCACCAGAGGCCGAGAGAGCCTTCGACCACAGTCATCTCCGCTATGGCTATGTACCGGGAGCTCAGAAAGGGGCACGATGTATATTATGATATGTGCAAGATCTAGAGAGAGATCCAGAATTCAGCACCGAGGTGCCAGTAGTATCCGAATTTCCCAATGTATTTCCAAAGGAACTACCCGGTATGCCACCCCCAAGAACAGTAGAATTTGAGATCGATCTTGTACCTAGTACTGGTCCCATTGCTAGGGCACCATATCGTATGGCACCGACTGAAATGACAGAACTTAAGGAACAACTACGTGATCTACTCGATAAAGGGTTTTACGCCCGAGCGTATCACCCTGGGGAGCACCGGTCCTCTTCGTGAAGAAGAAGGATGGTAGCCTTCGACTCTGCATCGACTACCGTGAATTGAATACGGTCACTGTAAAGAACAAGTATCCATTGCCTCGCATCGACGACCTATTCGACCAGTTAAAAGGAGCTTTGGTCTTTTCTAAGATTGACCTCCGATCTGGGTATCATCAGATTGCCATCCGAGAGCAAGATATTGAGAAAACAGCATCCCGTACGAGATATGGCCACTACAAATTCACGGTGATGTCATTCGGTTTGTATAACGCACCAGCCAAGTTCATAGACCTGATGAACCGCCTATTCAGTGATCAGTTGGATACTTCGGTAGTATTCTTCATCGATGACATCCTTGTGTATTCGAAGTCAGCAGAAGAGCATGAAAACCATCTGAGAAAAGTACTTGAGACACTGCACGAGAACCAGCTGTATGAGAAGTTCTCCAAATGCGAGTTTTGGCTAGATTAGGTATCTCTCTCGGTCATGTCATCTCGAGCGCGGGTATCTCAGTAGATCCATGTTGGAGCCCAAGGTTTTGCTGATAATGGCAACAGAGTAAGTCTGGTGATAGAAGAAGTATCACTGATAATAGCATTAGAGTAAGTCTGGGCGACGAAGGAGTCTGACTGTCGAAGGAGTCATTCTGTGACTAATATTCTCTTGGAAAGTTCTAGAAGCTTAAAGGCGAACCTCTACTGTCAAAATGTGGAGAAATTCAAGGAACTAACTGTCAAACACGTTCATATATGTTTTAGGACCGAAAATCAAGGTGGTCAAGCTAAAAGAGCGCCAAAACGAGTCCCTCTATAGAGTAGTTGAGATATTTCCCGCCCAATGCGTAGTGGGAAGACGTGGGACGTCGTGGAAACGCCATATTACACATCATGGGAGCAGAAACTTCGGGTATTATCAATATTTAAGCACCCAGAAGTCATTTGTAATCATTGGAGCTTTCACTTCCACATTTAGAGAGAGAGAGAGAGAGTCATATTGAGAGAGAGATCATTTTCGAGAGATCATAGTGAAACTTTGTCATTTAGCTTAGGTATTTATTACTTAAAGAGCATACAGAACACTCCCTTTTACTCCTTATTACGCATTGATCTACGCGGAGAGTAGAGCGAGTGTTGGATGAGATAGAGTACCTCTGTCGAATCCCAAGATAGGAAGCTAGGTTGTTATTCTCATTGAATTTCAATATAAGCAGAATCCTATCTTGTCAATTTTACACAAAAAGCTTCCGCATTATCTCCTTGGCAATTACTTATCTCTAAGCAGGGTTGGTCTGAGACTAACACCTCAGACCTACTCGATCAGCACCCCGATCTCATCAAGTGGTATCAGAGCCTACGTGTAACACCCCTACTAACTCGGCTCCTAATAATCCTATAAAAGTCGCACATAATAAATATAGCGCAGCGGTAAATAACAGACTGTCGCTTCTATGGTGTCACAGTTATCACTCGCCCATACGGGTGATAACGAGTTACCTGATAATCAACATGCGAAACGTATTCCCGCAGTGACCACAAGAGATAGATAGTAGAACTTTAAACAATTTAAAACAAACCAACAGTAACCAATTATTACAGACCAGAGCTAAAACAAATCCACCAGCACTAAAACAAACCACCTCGGTTTACAAAAACCCGAGTCCAAAACCAGTCTACCAAGTCTTAAACAACAACAATATATTACAACCGTCGCGCCTCGCGTCGACCACCAGCTACTCTCCTGAAATAAAAATGGTTTGTGGTATGGAATCAGCCCCTGCTGAGTATGTCATCACATGCCCCGGCATGCCCCCAAAGACCCCTCAATTATTTGGTCGAGAGCATGAGGTTCGTTACATGCAATACCGTTTTAAATTTAAAACTGTAAATCAAATAACATTAATATCCATACAATAACTCAACCATCAACACACAATAAAATAACCACAAGTATAACCAATGAACAACAAAGCGAAACAACGAGGATAATAAACAAGTATTAAGTCTCGTCCATGGTATAGAAACCAATATTGTTCGCCACTGTATAATTCTCGAATGTATTATTTGTTCAGTTATACCTAGTGACAATGTCTCATTAAAATGACATGTCTCTAGTTACCCATATATTATGGCGGGTCACCCACGGCAGTAGCCACTCCAACGGTAGAGTCTCCGACCAACGAGCCATTCTAGCTCACGGGAAATTTTCTTGATACTTGCGGACCCGTACGCGGACATCCTGGTATCGTTTTTGTGATCACAGCGCGCACCAAGAGCCACATCCTCTTGGCTTTACTTCCATTCATTAATTAATTAATTATACCATCGCATCGCATTACCAAATTTTCTAACACAGCAGACTAAGGTCATTAGTCCAATCCGGAGTCTATAAACTCGGGATCCAGTGTTAGTTACGAGAGCGGCGTATAGAAAGGCCAATGCTCCGTATAAAAGTCTCAGATAATATGTATATGTTATTATCATAGTGCTACAACGTTTTACTTACATTCCTTATATTTCATATAAGATAGCACCATAGCCGCTAGTTCGTTTTATATATATAGGTTCATATATACGAACCGATACTGTTAACTCAACAATAGTAAATAATAAGTAGCTATAAATATACAATTCATGCATATTAATTAACACATTCAGACAAACAATCTTATCACAGATCACACAGAAGTCTGAACTGAATGAGGAAGCCCTTAGAGACAATCAGAGACACAAACAACATACCGTTCACCCTGATGTATTACGGTGGAGTATGAATCAGCAAGATCCTATGCTCCGTGTGTCGTCTCTAACAGTCTAAACAATACATAATGCTACTGATTAGCATACTGTATAACAACACAATTCCACGGTACCCCGTACCGTCACTATTAACTCCCGGTTAGCCCCCCGTTACTAACTGTCAATGTTTGTCGGGCTTTCGGTTTAACTCGAGGTTGGAAAAGTGTTATATTACATGCGTAGTCTTGTATATTAATATAGTTATTGTTGAACTTGTTATCGCATGTGACTTTACATACCCTTGTATGTCGTATAGTTTGTTTCCTTAATGCATGTATGATTCCTTGTCATGCACTATACATCTCACCTTAGTATTTATTTTTCTAAGGTTTGCTTCTTTCTTTTTTTTTCTTTTTAAGTGGTATAATTCATTTGTAAACAATACTTTTAATTACATGAATCCTTATTATCACATGTACACTCTTAACATTACAATCCCATATCCAATGTTTGTAATTCTTTCCCTTTATCATATGTCATTTTAGTTATGAAAATACATGGTCATTCAACCATGTTATATTTTCCACCATAACATATATTTAATTATAATCATGTATTATGGAACTATTTCTTATATGGTAAGTCTTATAATATATATTCATTTTTTTTAATGAATACTCTTATATTATAAATGTTATAACTCTTATAACATAAAAACCATATTATAAATTCCATTTTAAAATGCCAACATTTTCGAACAGCACTTATGTTCTTAAATATTTACAAAATCACCACATAATTAATGTAATGTTACATTATAGTTATATAACATATATTATGACATTTAAGTCATTAAACAATTATAACATATAGTTGTAAATTGTTGTAAAATACCAAACAACCCCTTATATTTTCAGTTTTCAAAAACAACCACTAAACTTCTATAAATCACAAATCAATCCCAAATTATATTTCATTGTTACACTTATATCATATACCTTATATTATACCCCTTTAAGCCTTAAAATAACTATAACCTATAGTTTATTTTTTTCCAAAACATCGAACACTATTCTAATTATCTTCCCACCACTTAACTTTCTATATTCACCAAATTCTCCTCTTTATAACATTAGTTTTCTAATATCATCAAGACTATATATTATACATATGTCTTTATAAAACCTTATTTATAATTCCAAAAATCACCAAACTATACCAAAAGGTTATAAACATTATTCCTAACCTTATATTCTCCAAATCTCGGTTTTACCACATATGTTACCCATTTGTAACAATATCATAAAATATCTTATATTATACTTATATAATTCATAAACTCCAAATTTAACCAAATCAACTTCTAAAAATTCCTAATAACCTAAGGTTTGTACTAAACTCCATTTAGTACCCCAAGTTTTCAGAAATCACCATTTAGCCCCATCTCTTATAAACCTTTTACAAATTAATACTTATCTTAACATAAGGTTGTATTTTAATTTCAAAAATTCTCCAAACTTGTCAAAGTCTCCTATATAGTCAACTTTGACTTCTAATACCAAATTGGACCCAAACCTTTCGGTAATTACAAGACTTACCTATACTTTTCTATTTTTACAATTTGACCCAAAACTTTATAAAATGTTATAATTTTTATTAAATTCATTTAAAAACCCTAATTTCCTCTATATTAAGCTCTCGGCCTAATATTTAGTTAGTAATTACCGTTTGACCCCAATTTTAATTATAAGCATAAATAAACTTAATAAGCTTATAAACTTAAATTAAAATGGCCTAATGACATGGCCTTATTACAACCTTGAACTTGCAAAATAAATTACACAATAAATGTCTCAAAATATAATACGTACATACTCACGGCCTCACTTGTATTTGATTATTTTTCCACATAATGTCATAATTTGACCATTATGTTAATTAAATCTCTTAAATGACTAGCTTAATTTATCTTAGTCATTTTTTTCCATTTTTAGGTCAATATGACCCTTATTTAATGTTTCACTCTCGGCAATATTAATTATATAAGCTTAGAAATTATAAAAATCATAGATTTAAGGTGTTTTATACCTTGATTTGCCTGTTTTATGTACTCGGCCTCTTGTAGGAAAATTCACCACATGATTTAGACATGTTTAAACACAAAAAACAAGATATGGTTACACTCCAAGCTTGAGCTTAACCATAAGGAATATTAATGTAAGATTTAAGGCAAAAATCACCTTAAAAATGCAAGGAGAGTTCAAGAGAGGTTCGGTCTGTTTTAGACACACCACAAGGTGTTAGATTCATCATATTGACATAGGAAATAGGTAGATCACAACAAGTTGCCTTGTTATTAGGTTTTACCTTGAAAAAAAATGCCTTAAAAGAGGGTATTTCCTTTGGATCTCGGCCACCCTTGCTCCAAATGGCTAGCCAACTGATTGAACATGTAAATATGAAGATTATGAGTGTATAAACTCATAAAAATCAGAGGAAGAAAATCGGATGAAGAGTAGAGAAGCTTAAGGTATGTTTTACCTTAAAATGAGATTTTAGAGCAACCTTGGTCTCTAAACTTGTTTCAACCAAATTTGATTGATGTTCTAACCTTAGAACACTGATAATAAGCCATAGTAACTGATTAGTCACGAGGTCTAAGCATAGGTGGTGAAGAGATGAAGAAAAAGAGCCAAAAACAAGCCTTAAACCATTACTTAGAAGCTGAGAAGATGGGTTTACCTTCCTAACTCAATAGCTTCGGTTGGGAGAGCTGGGAGAGCTTGAGAGAGCAGCTTCATCGGTTGGAATGAAGCTAGGAGAGAGAGGATGACTAGAATTGGTATTATTTGATTAGAAAAGCAATTAGATTAGTTATGTCTCATAATTGGAGGTGACTCATCAAGGGGATAAGAGGGACAAGGAGTCGGCTATAGGAGAAGAAAGGAGAGGCTCTCACACGGTTTTCCAGCTGGAGGATTCAATAATAGAGCTAATGGTGTATAAACTAATAAAAGGCAAAAGTGAAACCTTAATTTGTGGAGAGATGTTTGGAATATTGTCTTTTGAATGTGCAAGTGGCTAATGGAGCCTCTCTTGCTTGGATGCCGATCTCACATGGTCCAAGGGGTCAACTTTGACCTCTTGACCAATCTTAGTCAATATTGACTCATGGGGCCCCCTTTTAGGTTTTATTAATATTTAATATTAAATTTGTAAAAATTTGTAAAATTTGGAATTAAATTCCTAATATGATATAATGTGATATAATATCATATTTAAAGGTAATTATAACCTTTAAGCCCATTTAAAACCAATTTAGAAGGCAATTTCACAAAAATGTGCTTTAAGGAGTTTTAGCGCACATTTTGTGTTACAAGGTGTTTCTGAGCTTAGTTTTCTGAGAACTGTTTTTTTTTTGTGTTCCTTACTTCATTATAATGCTTAGGAATCCACTTTGGATCCTATTTGAGGTCATACAATCTTTATGGTGCCTTAAAGCACCTTTTTGGCTTTAATGATCTTAAAGGTTTTTGCCTTGTTGAGATCTTTTAGATTGTTCCTCAATAGTATTTAGATGTTTATTAATCATCTTAGATCATTAATAGATCATTTAGTTATATTTTAAAGGTTAGGGGTATTTCAGTCTACCCCCCTTAAAAAGGCTTCGTCCCGAAGTCCTTAATCCTCTACAGTTCACCTAAGGAATCAAGTTCCACTAAGTAACCAATCAGTCCATCGCTAGGGAGTAACTCCCACTAGGTCAAACCTAGGCTATACATATAGCATATATCAAATAACCAACCCACATGGTATATACTCATTCATTTCATAGCACTAAACAAGGTGCACAACCAATACATCAACCAAAGTACTCAGCGGTACTATATATATATCTCAAACAGGTGCACTAAGGCACATACATAAAATGTATTCGACATACAATCATCCAAACAAACATGTATGACGCAGCATACCAACAAAACACACCACCAAAACAAGACCTAATGCATAACATATGCGCAAGCCAAGTGGTGTCTACCCCCCTTAAAAAGGGTTTGACCACGAACCCGTAAAAGTATCACTGCTACTACTCGAAGAGTGCGGGATACTTCGCTCTCATGGAGTCCTCTAACTCCATGTAGCCTCCTCCACGTCATGGTTCGACCAGAGAACCTTGACCATGCTAACGGTCTTGTTCCTAGTCTGTCTCGTCTTCGTATCGAGAATGCGGAGTGGTACTTCCTCATATTAGAGCGGGGTCCAACTCTAAAGTCTCTGGCTGCAAAACGTGCGATGGGTGGGGCACATACTTCTTCAACTGTGAAACATGAAAGACGTCGTGCACCCTCCCGAGCTCTGCTGGCAAATCCAGTCTGTAGGCTAACGGGCCCACTCGCTCCCTAATCGCATAAGGTCCAACATATTTTGGGCTCAACTTGCCCTTCTGCCCAAACCGGAATATCCCCTTCATGGGTGACACTCTAAGGAATACCATATCGTCAGTAGTGAACTCAACGTCCCTCCTCTTGGTGTCTGCATATGATTTCTGCCGGTCTTGAGCTGCCTTCATGTTCTTTCTAATCTGTAAGACATCCTCCTTAATCTGCTCTAGGTACTCTGGTCCTAGAAGTATTCTCGCTGGCCTCATCCCAGCATAGAGGAGTCCTACATGGTCTACCATATAGTGCCTGAAACGGTGGCATCTGTATCGAGGAGTGGTAGCTGTTGTTGTAGGCGAACTCTATCAGATGTAGTCGCTCTAACCAACTCCCCTGAAAATCTAAGGCACATGCCTCAGCATGTCCTCCAGTGTCTGGATGGTCCTCTCGCTCTGACCGTCGGTCTGTGGATGGAATGCCGTACTAAGCTTCAACTTCGTACCCAAGACTTCCTGAACCTGTCCCCAGAATCTGGACAAAAATCGAGGTTCCCTATCAGAAACAATAGTCTTTGGCACACCATGGTGCCGGATCACCTCCTTCTGGAACAAGTCCGCTAACTTCGGGACCTTCCAGGTATCCTTCATCGCAACAAACTTAGCCACCTTCGTCAGACGGTCCACAATGACCCATATCGTGTTAGTCCTCCCTTAGTCGGTGGAAGGCCGACAACGAAATCCATCGAGATGTCCTCGAACTTCCAACAAGGAATAGGCATAGACTTCACTAAACCTCCGGGTCCCCTATGCTCAAACTTAACCTTCTGACAGGTCAAGCATCTAGTCACAAAGTCAGCTACATCCTTCTTCATCCCGCTCCACAGAAATGAACCTTAAATCCTTTACATCTTCGAAGAACCGGGGTGGACGGATAAGGATGAGCTATGAGCCTCCTGGAGTATCTTCTCCTTCAGGTCAGGAGAAGACTCTGGAATACACAAATGGCCATTCAGTCGAATCATGCCATCATTACACAGTTCGAAGTCATACTTCTGACTCTCAAAACAACCCTCCAACATTTTCTGTTTAATGCTCTCCATGTACTGATCACTCTCCTGTGCAGCTCGTATCTCATCAATCATACTGCTGCTCGCTACCAGTGCAAATAATGAATGAGCTCTGCGGCTCAGGGCGTCGGCTACTACATTCGCCTTGCCCTCCTTGTATTTCAGGTCTATGTCGTAGTCCTTCAAGAACTCGACCCATCTTCTCTGTCGCATGTTCAGCTCCTTCTGAGAGAAGAGATGTGTTGTAAACTCTTATGATTAGAGTAGATAGTGACTGTCACACCGTATAGATAATGTCACCAGATCTTCAAAGCGAAGACTACTGTGCCTAACTCAAGGTCGTGTGTGGGGTAATTCACCTCATGCTCTTTAGCTGTCGGGATGCATAGGCAACTACCTTCCCGTGCTGCAAAGCACACAGCCTAGACCGGTTCCAGAGGCATCACAGTATACCTCGAACCCATCGGTGCCCTCAGGGATAGTAAGAACGGGCGCCGATGTCAGAAGATCCTTCAGCGTCTGAAAGGACTGCTCACACTCTGCAGACCATGAGAACTGGGATTCCTTCTTCATGAGATTAGTCATTGGTTTAGCCTCTTTGGAGAAGTCCTTCACGAACCTTCTATAGTAACCGGCCAAACCCAGAAAGCTGCGGACGTCTGTAACTGTCTTTGGCCTTGACCAACTCTTCACTGCCTCGATCTTAGCAGGGTCTATAGATATCCCGTCTGCTGATATGATGTGTCCTAAAAATGACACGCTGTCTAACCAGAACTCACACTTCGAGAGCTTGGCATACAGCTGGTTCTTCCTTATGATACTCAATACCTGTCTCAGATGTAACTCATGATCTTCCCTGGTCTTCGAATAGATCAAAATCGTCGATGAACACTACAACTGAACTATCCAGCTGTTCTCTAAAAGACGGTTCATCAAATCCATGAATATGGCGCTGGCGCATTCGTCAATACCCGAATGGCATAACGGTGAACTCGTAGTGTCCATACCGTGTCCTGAAGTTGTCTTCTCTATGTCGCCTCTGCGATCCTAATCTGATGGTAGCCAGATCTGAGATCTATCTTCGAGAACACACTGGCCCCTCTCAACTGGTCAAATAAGTCATCAATCCGTGGTAAAGGTTACTTGTTCTTGACCGTGACCGCAATTATTAAGCTCGCGGTAGTCGATGCAGAGTCGCATACTGCCGTCCTTCTTTGACGAATAATACTAGGAGACCCAAGGAGAAACACTAGGTCGAATGAATCCCTTGTCGAGGAGGTTCCAGCTGTACCTTCAACTCCCTCATCTCAGCCGGCGGGCCATACGGTAGGGTGCCTTAGCAATAGGGCACGTACCTGGCAACAAGTCGACGGCGAACTCAACCTCACGCACAGGCGGCATGCCTGGCAACTCATCAGGAAACACCATTGGGAAAGTCTGCCACGACTGGAATGTCTACATCCATCTCGTCGCACTGTCTCGTTCCTGTACATAACAGAGGAAGGCTTGTCGGCCCTTCCTAACGTCCTTCATCAGGGATAACGCTGACACGATCTTGACAGTGGCTCTCTCCTCACACTGCGGTACGACACTGTCTTGCCGTCGGCCCCTTCAGTAGTAGCGATTCTCTGCACAGTGAAGGCGGCCCTTATGCTTCTGTAGCCAATCCATACCCACTATAATGTCGAAGCCCAAGTTCTTAAACTCAATCAAATCGATGGGAAAAATTTCATTCATAATACTGATCTCCGACCCCAAGTACTGCCTGGTGCAACACTACTTTCTCCTTCGATGGACGGGTGACTGAAAAGTCAGAAAAGCTGTTCGGGGCAGCCCCCAGCTTCATAGCAAATGCCGAGGAAAAAAAGAATGTGAAGCCCCTGAGTCGAACAATACGGAAGCACTAACACCATCAACAGGAAAGGTACCTGAGATCATCTCTCGTATTAGCATCGAGTCCCAATAAATCACTAATTTACTATTGGTTGTAATTGTCATACCTGTGATGACATTACCGGACTCCTTGGCTTGCGCCATATCTAAGATGCAGATGGTACCCTCCTTTCCATTTTCGTAGCCTGAAGTTATGAATCAACGGTATCAACAAACTGAACACATATGCTTGAAGGCATAAAACTCTTATTTCATTCATTCAACTGTATCATACAAGGTTACACACTTAGCTACTGCTATTACATCAGTACTGTCTGAAAGTCAAATTTAAACGGCCAGGTCGGATGTGGGTATCGTTCACTAGAGCTGGTGGGGCGGTATTGAGCTTGATGCTCTTAATACCATGGTATACAAGCCTCGACTCTCCACCAAATACCAACACATCCCCAGACTTGAGGATGATCTTGCTTGCTAGATCCATCCTCTTCTGGTCTCCATAGATGAACTCAGCATCATCGCCGATGGAGAATGACACAACCGGTATTCCTCTGGTGATGGACTCGGTCATCTCATCACGGTCCTGGTGCATTCCAGTTTTCCTCCCTGCTGTCGTAGTAGTTGATGATGCAACGTCAGTATCATGTCGGGTAATGGGTAAGTCTCACAGTCTTGAGCAATATCCATTGCGTTTCTCACCAAGGTTAGGAAACTCTCAGGTATATCCTAGGTATAGTACGCCACCTACCATCCTCACCTCTCGATATACCCTAGCTTGTGGATCCCAATCTTTCCCTAAGCACATCATGTGCAGTTTCATTCTAGAACCATTATTAAATACAGGGGTATAAAATCCTCCTATGCCCTTACCCAAAGTTCTACACTCGTTCACTATGGCGATTGCTCGTCTAGGGTTAGGAACTCTCTGAGAAGTATCATGCCCGGTCTGACTACATGACACAACTCACTAGGGTACTCCCGTCTTTCTTCCACGGGTCTAGGTGATCTCTGTCTTGTAAGTGTGGGGGATAGCAGATGTCGAAGTCTCCTAAGAGGTAGAAGGTTTCCTAGATAAGTCGTTATCTAAGGCGGTAATCAAAAACACGCATTCATGCTAAAAATAAAGCGTTTAACCCCCAGTCATGTTCTCATACAATGGTTAAGGTTTCAAATACTAACCTTCACCCGCTGGGTACTAGTACCAGCGCCCGATGCTCCCGCTGCATTCAGCACGCGGTGCCTGGCGGGTTTCTTGGTTCTGGTTCTGCTGCGGCGGCTGCTGCTGCTGTTTCCCCTCTGAGCTTGGGGCGTCGGCCCCTCTGGCCACCTCGAGCTCCACCTCCTCCAGAGGTGCGCCCTGAGTCCCCTTCGGGGGCGGTACGCTCGACTCTCCGGGTTCGAGAAGCACTCGAACGACCTGTGGCCTTTCTTTCCCACATGGTGGCAATCCACCGCTTGCCCAGTGCAGTCACACCCGGGTGGTCTTTACCACAGCGCTTGCAGTGAAAGTGGCGCTGGGGTGCAAACCTATTATCATAACACACTCATATTAACACACGGATGGTAATGGATAATATAATACTCAACTCATTCATAAGGTGAGATCGCTTACCCTTAGGGGGTATAGATCTAAGAGGATGGGCATCGTAGGTAGGCCCGGTCAGCATCGGGACCTTCTTTGCCCTTCTGGCTGGCCTGCTCCTTCTTCTTCTCCTTCCAGGAGAACTTTTTCTTCCTGTGATCGTCAAGTGTCAGGAATAGCAGGTATAAAAGCAGGCAGCAAGTAAGTAATTTAATCGGATTAAATAACTTAAAGGTGGGTCTTACTTCAAACTCTTGCCGCTCCCGCTTCCAGCCGTAACCTCCGCCTCCTTCTCTGGGGCCTTACGCTTCTGCCCCTGGCCGTCCCCCGGCTGTTCACCAACAGCTCGGTCCGGGAAGCAGCCTCGTAGCATTCCTACAATGCATCAATGAGTTCCCCAACTTGTGATAATTCAAACTGAGTTACAAGATATAATCTGTCAACTTTTTTTTTTTACCTGGATTGTAGGGTATAGTGCAGCATCCATGGCGGCCTTGATCGCATATCGCAGCCCGCCTCTAAACTTCTCAACTTTTACAGTATCAGAATAAACGACTCCTGGGACAAAGTCCAAGAGCCCAATAAAGTGGAGTAGTACTGATCTACTGTCATACTGCCCTGCTTCAGGGCCTCAAAACTCCCCTCTTTCTC
The DNA here is from genome assembly GCA_023374045.1 of Limonium bicolor. Lineage (NCBI taxonomy): Eukaryota > Viridiplantae > Streptophyta > Magnoliopsida > Caryophyllales > Plumbaginaceae > Limonium > Limonium bicolor. Next base: position 150,892,020 of record CM041780.1, read on the forward strand.
TACTTCAAATGAGCAGGATAGTATTTCTCTCTCAACAGTTCCACAAAACCTGTCCATCCAAAACCCTCAGTAGCAAGGTAATGCGCCTTCACGGACCTCCACCAAGTGCTGGCGGCGCCCTCAAATGAAGGCCGCTATGCCGACCCGGTGCTCAGCAGGCACGTGAATGGCGTCGAAGGCCTTCTCATGCTCAACAATGTATCTCTCAAGGCGGTGGGGTCAGCTACCCCGTCATAGGTGGTACTCGTGTGTCAGCAACACTCTTGAGCCAGTTCGGCTCTCTAGGTGCGGGTACGGGTGGGACTACTGGTGGTGCTCCTATCTGGACACCTCCCATCAGGGCTAGCAGAGCAAAGACGGCTGCTGTGCTCTACAGCAACGCCCACGGCTGGGGCCTCAGGAGGCCTCCTCCAGGCCCGCCGCCTCTTCCACCACCACCTCTGCCTCTGCCAGCTGATCGTCTTCCGGAAGACATCTGAAGAATTCAGAATCAAAGTCAGCTCTTGGTATAAATACTTTACTGTTCCCATCCATATCCTAACTCAAATCATCTACAACTATCTACTTGGTACTGGTGTGTGAATAACCTAAGCTCACGGTACTTTAACTACTATCTCTTGTAATCAGAGCGGTACTCCGCTCTGATACCACTTTTGTAACACCCCCTACTAACTCGGCTCCTAATAATCCTATAAAAGTCGCACATAATAAATATAGCGCAGCGGTAAATAACAGATTGTCGCTCCTATGGTGTCACAGTTATCACTCGCCCATACGGGTGATAACGAGTTACCTGATAATCAACATGCGAAACGTATTCCCGCAGTGACCACAAAAGATAGATAGTAGAACTTTAAACAATTTAAAACAAACCAACAGTAACCAATTATTACAGACCGTACTCGTGAGCAACAAAACAAATCCACCTCGGTTTACACAACCCGAGTCCAAAACGTCTTTAGTGTCAACCGTACCAAGTCTTAAACAACAACAATATATTACAACGTCGCGCCTCGCGTCGACCACCAGCTACTCTCCTGAAATAAAATGGTTTGTGTGTTATGGAATCAGCCCTGCTGAGTATGTCATCACATGCCCCGGCATGCCCCCAAAGACCCCTCAATTATTTGGTCGAGAGCATGAGGTTCGTTACATGCAATACCGTTTTAATATTTAAAACTGTAAATCAAATAACATTAATATCCATACAATAACTCAACAATCAACACACAATAAAATAACCACAAGTATAACCAATGAACAACAAAGCGAAACAACGAGGATAATAAACAAGTATTAAGTCTCGTCCATGGTATAGAAACCAATATTGTTCGCCACTGTATAATTCTCAAATGTATTATTGTTCAGTTATACCTAGTGACAATGTCTCATTAAAACGACATGTCTCTAGTTACCCATATATTATGGCGGGTCACCCACGGCAGTAGCCACTCCAACGGTAGAGTCTCCGACCAACGAGCCATTCTAGCTCACGGGAAATTTTCTTGATACTTGCGGACCCGTACGCGGACATCCTGGTATCGTTTTTGTGATCACAGCGCGCACCAAGAGCCACATCCTTTTGGCTTTACTTCCATTCATTAATTAACTTATACCATCGCATCGCATTACCAAATTTTCTAACACAGCAGACTAAGGTCATTAGTCCAATCCGGAGTCTGTAAACTCGGGATCCAGTGTTAGTTACGAGAGCGGCGTATAGAAAGGCCAATGCTCCGTATAAAAGTCTCAGATAATATGTATATGTTATTATCATAGTGCTACAACGTTTTACTTACGTTCCTTATATTTCATATAAGATAGCACCATAGCCGCTAGTTCGTTTATATATATAGGTTCATATATACGAACCGATACTGTTAACTCAACAACAGTAAATAATAAGTAGCTATAAATATACAATTCATGCATATTAATTAACACATTCAGACAAACAATCTTATCACAGATCACACAGAAGTCTGAACTGAGGAAGCCCTCAGAGACAATCAGAGACACATAACAAACATACCGTTCACCTGATGTATTACGGTGGAGTATGAATCAGCAAGATCCTATGCTCCGTGTGTCGTCTCTAACAGTCTAAACAATACATAATGCTACTGATTAGCATATTGTATAACAACACAATTCCACAGTACCCCGTACCGTCACTATTAACTCCCGGTTAGCCCCCCGTTACTAACTGTCAATGTTTGTCGGGCTTTCGGTTTAACTCGAGGTTGGAAAAGTGTTATATTACATGCGTAGTCTTGTATATTAATATAGTTATTGTTGAACTTGTTATCGCATGTGACTTAACATACCTTGTATGTCGTATAGTTTGTTTCCTTAATGCATGTATGATTCCTTGTCATGCACTATACATCTCACCTTAGTATTTATTTTTCTAAGGTTTGCTTCTTTCTTCTTCTTTTTTTTAAGTGGTATAATTCATTTGTAAACAATACTTTTAATTACATGAATCCTTATTATCACATGTACACTTTTAACATTAGAATCCCATATCCAATGTTTGTAATTCTTTTCCCTTTTATCATATGTCATTTTAGTTATGAAAATACATGGTCATTCAACCATGTTATATTTCCACCATAACATATATTTAATTATAATCATGTATTATGGAACTATTTCTTATATGGTAAGTCTTATAATATATATTCATTCTTTTTATGAATACCTCTTATATTATAGATGTTATAACTCTTATAACATAAAAACCATATTATAAATTCCATTTTAAAATGTCAACATTTTCGAACAGCACTTATGTTCTTAAATATTTACAAAATCACCACATAATTAATGTAATGTTACATTATAGTTATATAACATATATTATGACATTTAAGTCATTAAAACAATTATAACATATAGTTGTAAATTGTTGTAAAATACCAAACAACCCCTTATATTTTCGGTTTTCAAAAACAACCACTAAACTTATAAAATCACAAATCAATCCCAAATTATATTTCATTGTTACACTTATATCATATACCTTATATTATACCCCTTTAAGCCTTAAAATAACTATAACTATAGTTTTATTTTTTTCCAAAACATCGAACACTATTCTAATTATCTTCCCACCACTTAACTTTCTATATTCACCAAATTCTCCTCTTTAAAATATAGTTTTCTATCATCAAGACTATATATTATACATATGTCTTTATAAAACCTTATATATATTCCAAAAATCACCAAACTATACCAAAAGGTTATAAACATTATTCCTAACCTTATATTTTCTCCAAATCTCGGTTTTACCACATATGTTACCCATTTGTAACAATATCATAAAATATCTTATATTATACTTATATAATTCATAAACTCCAAATTTAACCAAATCAACTTCTAAAAATTCCTAATAACCTAAGGTTTGTACTAAACTCCATTTAGTACCCCAAGTTTTCGGAAATCACCATTTAGCCCATCTCTTTATAAACCTTTTACAAATTAATACTTATCTTAACATAAGGTTGTATTTTAATTTCAAAAATTCTCCAAACTTGGTCAAAGTCTCCTATATAGTCAACTTTGACTTCTAATACCAAATTGGACCCAAACCTTTCGGTAATTACAAGACTTTACCTATACTTTTCTATTTTTACAATTTTGACCCAAAACTTTATAAAATGTTATAATTTTTATTAAATTCATTTAAAAACCCTAAATTCCTCTATATTAAGCTCTCAGCCTAATATTAGTAGTAATATACCGTTTGACCCCAATTTTAATTATAAGCATAAATAAACTTAATAACTAATATTAAACTTAAATTAAAATGTCCTAATGACATGGCCTTATTACAACCTTGAACTTGCAAAATAAATTCACCAATTAATGTCTCAAAATATAATACTACACGGCCTCACTTGTATTTGATTATTTTTCCACATAATGTCATAATTTGACCATTATGTTAATAAATCTCTTAAATGACTAGCTTAATTTATCTTAGTCATTTTTTTTCAATTTTAGGTCAATCCTATGACCCTTATTTAATGTTTCACTCTCGGCAATATTAATTATATAAGCTTAGAAATTATAAAAAACATAGATTTAAGGTGTTTATACCTTGATTTGCCCTTGTATGTACTCGGCCTCTTGTAGGAAAATTCACCACATGATTTAGACATGTTTATATACACAAAAACAAGATATGGTTACACTCCAAGCTTGAGCTTAACCATAAGGAATAATTAATGTAAGATTTAAGGCAAAATCACCTTAAAAATGCAAGGGGAGTTCAAGAGAGGTTCGGCCTGTTTTAGACACACCACAAGGTGTTAGATTAATCATATTGACATAGGAAATAGGTAGATCACAACAAGTTGCCTTGTTATTAGGTTTTACCTTGGAAAAAAATGCCTTAAAAGAGGGTATTTCCTTTGGATCTCGGCCACCCTTGCTCCAAATGGCTAGCCAACTGATTGAACATGTAAATATGAAGATTATGAGTGTATAAACTCATAAAAATCAGAGGAAGAAAATCGGATGAAGAGTAGAGAAGCTTAAGGTATGTTTTTACCTTAAAATGAGATTTAGAGCAACCTTGGTCTCTAAACTTGTTTCAACCAAATTTGATTGATGTTCTAACCTTAGAACACTGATAATAAGCCATAGTAACTGATTAGTCACGAGGTCTAAGCATAGGTGGTGAAGAGATGAAGAAAAAGAGCCAAAAACAAGCCTTAAACCATTACTTAGAAGCTGAGAAGATGGGTTTACCTTCCTAACTCAATAGCTTCGGTTGGGAGAGCTTGGGAGAGCTTGAGAGAGCAGCTTCATCGGTTGGAATGAAGCTAGGAGAGAGAGGATGACTAGAATTGGTATTATTTGATTAGAAAAGCAATTTAGATTAGTTTATTGTCTCATAATTGGAGGTGACTCATCAAGGGGATAAGAGGGACAAGGAGTCGGCTATAGGAGAGAAGAAAGGAGAGGCTCTCACACGGTTTTCCAGCTGGAGGATTCAAATAATAGAGCTAATGGTGTATAAACTAATAAAAGGCAAAAGTGAAACCTTAATTTGTGGGACATGTTGGAATATTGTCTTTTGAATGTGCAAGTGGCTAAATGGAGCCTCTCTTGCTTGGATGCCGATCTCACATGGTCCAAGGGGTCAACTTTGACCTCTTGACCAATCTTAGTCAATATTGACTCATGTGGGCCCCCTTTTAGGGTTTTATTAATATTTTAATATTAAATTTGTAAAAATTTGTAAAATTTGGAATTAAATTCCTAATATGATATAATGTGATATAATATCATATTTAAAGGTAATTATAACCTTTAAGCCCATTTAAAACCAATTTAGAAGGCAATTTCACAAAAATGTGCTTTAAGGAGTTTTAGCGCACATTTTGTGTTGCAAGGTGTTCTGAGCTTAGTTTTCTTTGAGAACTGTTTTGTTGTGTTCCTTACTTCATTATAATACTTAGGAATCCACTTTGGATCCTATTTGAGGTCATACAATCTTTATGGTGCCTTAAAGCACCTTTTTGGCTTTAACAATCTTAAGGCATGTTTTGCCTTGTTGAGATCTTTAGATTGTTCCTCAATAGTATTTAGATGTTTATTAATCATCTTAGATCATTAATAGATCTTTTAGTTATATTTTAAAGGTTAGGGGTATTTCACTACGTTGGCTGACAAATCTCTCAAGATGGTCGAAATCTCCTACTCAGAAAAGGCTGAGTCAGGCACCACCAGTTTGGTGTGCTTGATGGCTCACAATGGTGAGAAAACCGCTTGTGATCAGGTAAGTGAGACTCCCTCTGCGAAGAAAATTTGCAGATATTGTGGTTACGATGGTCATACGGACTCTTCCGGTAATAAACTATGTCATGATTTGTCATTTAATATATCTTGTGTGTCTGCGATTATCAAAGCTCGTGATCTTTAATATAATAGTTCTTCATCATTGTCGAAGAGGGGACCCAAGTATACCTGGGTTCCCAAAACTAACTAGTAGCTTTTTGCAGACAGAGTGGCTCGGAACAATGACTCTTGGTTTCTGGACAGTGGTTGTTCAAGATATATGACAGGAAACCAAGTTGAGTTTACGACTCACTCTGACCATCATGGGGGAAAGTTACTTTTAGAGAGACAACATGCACATAAAAATCATAAGAATTGGCTCCATTGGTAACCCCTCTTTATTTAAAGTTCATAATGTTTTCTTAATTGCTGTTATTGGACATAGTCTCTCAAGTGTCTCTCAAATTTGTGATTTCTCCAATCTTATGTATAAGATTTATGACTCTATCACTCGTGATGTAAGGAATATGGTTTATGACTCTAATACTGGTGATCTTAAGGCAATATGGCACGTGTTGATATGATATGACTCTAATACTGGTGATCTTAAGGCAATATGGCACGTGTTGATATGATATCAGATATATATATATATATATATATATATATATATATATATATATGAGAATCACGTTCAGAAAGCAAGCAGACTCGGTCTGTGAATCATGTACCGAAGCAAGCCGACTATCTCTGCGAATCTTGTGCAGAAAGCAAGCTGACTCGCTCCAGCTTCAAGTACTTTGAAGACTATGGTATTTTTGATCAAAATGTTACCATTATGTATGATAATACCAGCTAAGGTCATCAAATTCTCTAAATTCCATGCTCGCACTAAATTATAAAATGAGTTCTTATTTCTTACAACATTATGTGGAGATGAACGTAATCTAATTAAACTAAGGGGACGTTTGTTTTGGGGTAATCAGGAAAGGGAATCGGAATGATTCCCTTTCCTGCTGTTGTTTTGCCAATTTTTCCTGTTTTCAGGAAATGGAAAGGGAATGGGATTACCCCAAAACCCTTTTCCTGATTCCCTACCCCAACTAGGGAATGGGATTCCCTTTCCCCAGTACACTTTGACCGACAACATATGACCATTAATCGATGACTAATGACCATTGACCGGCGACCGGTAAATGTTGACCTGTAATTAATGGCCGTTGACCGGCAGCCGGCAACCGTTGACCATTGACCGACGGCCGTTGACCGGTTATTTATTTCATTTCCCCAGCTCAAACAAACAACTGGGAAAATCAAAGGGAATTCTTTCCATTCCTCTCCATTCCCTTTCCTGATTCCATTCCGTTTCCCCCATTTGAACCAAACGCCCCCTAAGTTTCCACAGACACTAGCTTGCTGATATCATCACCAAGGCATCACACATGGTTGCATTCGAGATCTTTCACACATACCATGGCATGACTCGTTCTGACTGAGGGTGGTTGTATCTCCTCTCCCTCTTGGAGGTAGAGTCTGGGTACTCAGGTATAGTCTCTCTGGTTCTGTACTCTCCTTGGTTAACTAGTTCAACCACACTTTGTCTATAAATGTTTGTTGAAAACCCGCTAAGTTTTTCTTTACCAAATTCGACCAAATCACCCACATCAACCATCCCACGACCCCAAAGCACATATTCTCCTAACCCTCAAACCACTCCTACTCACTCTCCCACTCAAAGCCGAAAACCCTCCAAATACGGCACTATTGTTATCCCAACTCCCAAAACCATCACTAAGTCTCTCATGACCATCTCACCTTAAAAAATCCTATCAACTTTGGGTCCATCATTACTAATGCCCAACTCACCCTACAGCCCTAGTCGATTACCCAACCTACCTTGCCCAAGCTCCACTACTATCTCAGCCGAAGCCCTTGTCACTCCTACCAAACCCACTACCACTGAAGCAAAACCTACTACCTCTTACTACCTAAATCCATCACAACCCCTTCCCTTCATTCGACCAAGAAATACTACTAGAGTCAATCTGCAGACAGAATCGGTCTGGAAAAAATACCCACGTAATTGAAGTGAATTTCAAAAAAAAAGGGAAGAAAAAGAAAGAAAGAAAGACAGAAATCCCATGAGAAGGCTAAAACAAAGCAAATTACAATCGTCTCTTCAACTTATAGAAGACGTACTCTTGCTCCAGCCAACACTTCCAAGAGTGGAACTTGAGTGACTCTAGTTTACGCTTTACAACAACGCTAGCTTGCACATATGGGTATGAATACTTTGACTAATACGCTTCACTACCACGGTTAGCCACATCTAGCACTCTCTTGAGATTCAAAATGAATGGGTCAATACCAAGATGAAGACCAAGTCCCTCACCCCATTTCCTAGCCTACACCCTTGACCATACTTTCAACCTATCTCAAACTTCATTTATCTTGGCGGTGTTTTTATCAAACTTTGGCGGACTTTGTCGGTTGGCTATTTAGACATGTGATTGCTTTTGGATGTCAGGCAGACTCACCCTGTTTTTCCTGATGATGTCAAAAAGGGAGAAAGCGGTGAATCCCATTTTTCAGTAAGACACGTTAATGTTTTTGGCGGTCGGAAGACTTGAATTGCACTTATGAATTTTCCCTGCTTGATGGTCAAGCATACTATTTCTATTTAAGCTTAGTTAAATTCTATTATGCTCTTCTCTTACTGGTCTTATCTTAAATGTCATGCTCAAACTTAGGGGGAATCAATCAACGAGAGGTTGGTTCTTCTAAGCTTGCTTTGCTTGTGTGTCTTTTTGCAGGTTAACTCGCGCTTCGAGATTCACTTAAGTTGTTTTTTGCATCATCAGCAAAAAGGGGGAAAATGTATGAAGATATTAGAGTTTTGCTGAAGATTGCCAAGCCTAGCCGCAGTAAGAGTCGGTCTGAAAATTGATGCAACGAAAAGAGTCCAAGTCAAAGAGAGTATGAGTTTAGTGAATAGTAACTCCCACTGCAGAACAAGTCATCCATAGTCTGCCCACAGACAAAGAGTCATGGCAGACGTAGTTTGGTTGTCAACCTACTCGATCTGTCAAGCGGTTCGCATTCATCTCATCTTATAAATGATGCTCAACTTAAGGGGGAACTTTATCTCATCTTGACTGAGTTGGTTCCCTTTGCCATCATCAGCAAAAAGGGGGAATTTGTTGGAACTCAAGGTTTTGCTGATAATGGCAACAGAGTAAGTCTGGTGACAGAAGAAGTATCACTGATAATAGCATCAGAGTAAGTCTGGGCGATGAGGAGTCTGACTGTCGAAGGAGTCATTCTATGACATAATATCTCTTGAAAGTTCTAGAAGCTTAAAGGCGAACCTCTACTGTCAAAACGTGGAGAAATTCAAGGAACTAATTGTCAAACACATTCATATATGTTCAGGCCCGAAAATCAAGGCGGTCAAGCTAAAAGAGCGCCAGAACGAGTCCCTCTACAGAGTAGTTGAGATATTTCCCGCCCAATGCGTAGTGGGAAGACGTGGGACGTCATGGAAACGCCATATTACCATCATGGGGGCAGAAAATTCGGGTATTATCAGTATTTAAGCACCTAGAAGTCATTTGTAATCGTTGGAGATTTCACTTCAACATTTCGAGAGAGAGAGAGAGAGAGAGTCATATTGAGAGAGAGATCATTTTTGAGAGATCTTAGTGAGACTTTGTCATTTAACTTAGGTATTTATTACCTAGAGAGCATACAATACACTCCCCTTTACTCCTTGTTACCCATTGATCTACGCGAGAGTAGAGCGAGTATTGGATGAGATATAGTACCTCTGTCGAATCCCAAGATAGGAAGCTAGGCTGTAATTCACATTGAATTTCAATATAAGCAGAATTCTATCTTGTCAATTTTACACAAAAAGCTTCCGCATTATCTCCTTGGCAATTAGTTATCTCTAAGCAGGGTGGTGGTCTGAGACTAACACCTCAGACCTACTCGGTCAGCACCCTGATCCCATCAATCCGGCTAAAATTGAAGTGGTACGATCATGGCCTAGACCTAAGAATGGTACCGACATTCGGAGCATTCTTGTTCTAGCCGGTTATTACCGGAGATTTGTGAAGGACTTTTCTAAGTCGCAAAGCCCATGACGACATTGACGAAAAAGAATGCACTCTTTATATGGACCGATGACTTCAAGAAATCCTTTCAGAGCTTGAAGGACTCGTTGACCTCAGCGCCCATTCTCACTCTTCCAGAGGGCAGAGGAGCAGGAGATAGTGAAGAGGTATAGGTAAGGGCGTTCGTATTCGTACTCATGCAGCATGGCAAGGTAGTAGCTTACGCCTCCCGTCAGCTGAAGAAACATGAGGAGAATTCCCCTACACATGATTTAGAGCTTGGAGCCATTGTCTTCGCATTGAAGATATGGCAACATTATCTATAGGGGGTAAGCATCACCATCTATTCTGATCATAAGAGCCTCCAGTACGTCTTCACACGGAAAGAACTGAATCTGAGATAGAGAAGGTGGATGGAATTCCTAGCCGATTATGACATCGACCTTCAATATAAAGAAGGGAAGGCAAACGTTGTAGCCGACGCCCTGAGCCGTCGAGCACACTCACTACATTCGCTACTCTCTTCCAAACATTCGCATACTCTTCTTTTCTAGCTTGGTGATGAGGTGCGAGACGTCAGCTGAGCGACCTAACATGATAGAGGGATAGACGGAAAAATCACAGAGGGAACACTCGAGAAATGGAAGTATGACTTCAAATTGCATGAAGATGGTCTGATCTGGCTGAATGGCAGATTATGCGTTCCCCGAAGCAATGCTGAGCTGAGGGATCGTATTCTATGAGAGTCACACTATTCTACATTATCCATCCATCCGAGAGCCTCCAAGATGTACAAAGACATGAAGAGGTACTTCTAGTGGTCAGGAATGAAGTCTGATGTGACTGAGTATGTTCTGAGGTGTCTCATTTGCCAGAAAGTGAAGTTCAAGCACCGACGATCGGGCGGAATGGTGCAATCTATGCCAATTCTGAAGTGGAAATTGTATGATATCTCCATGGATTTTGTTGTTGGACTCCCACCTGCCAGGGGAGGACTCAACATGATCTGGGTAGTAGTCGATCGCCTCACCAAGGTTGCCCGCTTCATTAATGAGGGACACCTGGAAGGTAACGAAGCTCACGGAGCTATTCGACAAGGAGATCATTCGACACCACGGAGTCCCGAAAACCATTGTATCTGACCGCGATACCAGATTTCTTTCGAGATACTACAGAGCGACACGGGAAGCGCTGGGTACTGAGTTGAAGCTTAGCACCGCTTCCATCCACAAACTGACGGTCAGACATAAAGGACCATCCAGACACTCGAGGACATGCTTAGAGCATGTGCCTTAGATTTCCAGGGGAGGTGGATTGATAAGCTTCATCTGATCGAGTTCTCGTATAATAATAGCTATCATGCGTCGATCAGATGTCACCATTCCAAGCTTTGTATGGTAGACCTTGCCATACCCCGTTGTGTTGAGATGAGTCAAGCGAAGCGGTCATAGTTGGACCGGAGTATCTTGAGCAAGTACAAACGGGAAGTTCAGCAAATCTGAGCAAATATGAAAGCAGCCCAAGATAGACAGAAATCCTATGCAGATGTGCGATGTCGCGATCTTGCGTTCGCCGTGGGCGATCAAGTGTTTTTTGCACGTTTCACCTATGAAGGGAGTATTCCGATTTGGCCAAAGGGCAAGCTGAGCCCGAAGTTTGTAGGGCCGTACACGATTACTGAGAGGATTGGAGCTGTGGCTTATAGCTAGCATTACCTGAAGAATTGGGGGGTGTTCATAATGTCTTTCATGTATCACAACTCAAGAAATACATAGCAGATCCTTCTCACATATTAGAACCTAAACACCTATCCCTAGAGCCGACGATGAGATACGTCGAGACTCCAGTACGAATCCTTGATACTAAGACTAGAGACACTCGCCACAAGTTAGTACGAATGGTCAAGGTCTTATGGTCTAACCCGATGTGTCGAGGAAGCAACTTGGGAATTAGAGGACGCCATGAGGGGGAAGTACCCAGATTTATTTGTAGAATAGCTGTCTAGTATCCGTAGAGTATGAAGGGTACGGGGCGTACCCCTTTTTAAGGGGGGTAGAGCCATTTTATTTTGCATTGCTTCGGGATAGCATTGCATAGTATGTATGTATTGTAGTACATTTGGTTGGCACATGTAGTGCTAATTGTATTCGGTATGTTTGTACAATGTGTAATGTACATGTGTTGTATGGTATATGACACAATTGGTAGTGTGAATTGTATTGTGTAATGGTATTGTGGAATGTGTGCATTGTAATTACCTGTTGTGCTTGAATTGTGTGTGATTGCAGTGTATGTATTGTGAACACCTTGTAAGGTGGTAGTAGTAATGTAAGTTTGTGAGTAGAAATAGTAACCCATCAACCTTGAGCAACTTTGAGGGCAAAGTTCCTTAAGGGGGTAGATTGAAATACCCTAAAATTTAATATAGTGATTAATTATGCTATGATGATTTAGCAGCTTAATTATACATAAATAAACATGAGTGAACGATTCCCGAAGAAGAAAACGGATCCTTAAAACGGATTATTAAGACACAAACGAACCTTAAAGCGCATTTTTCAAGGAAACCGGGGAAACGCGACTTTACCGGGTAAATACACCCGTAATAATTGTAGTCAATCAAATTTCTATAATTAGACATTAGTGAAGGTCTAGAACCATTAAAATTAATTAAATGAGAAAATTCCAAAAAACGGGTTCGGTAGTGAATAATGTAAAAACAAGAAGTTGCGGGGTGTTAAATGTAATAAAGCTAAACTAGCCTTCTCTATTCACAAATAAAAATCAGAAGTTTTGTGTGTGTATGAGTGTTGCCGGTTCACTCAGCCCCGCTCACTCTCTTTATTCTTCCTAATACACTAAAGGACAAACAAATAAAGTGTAAAGTAGAAAAAGGTGAGACTCACTCTCTCTCCTCCCCATTTTTCACTTCCCTCATGTAATCCCTCCTTCCTTCCAGAATTTTTCTCCTCCCTCAACAGCCATGGAGATTTGAAGCTCCTCACACAACAGCCCTCTTCTCTCCTCTTGTTCAAGGCTCAAACCTTGTCCAAATCTTATAAAAATTGCACCATTGAACTCTTCTCACTTAGGAGAATATTCCTCTCTTTCCAAAATCAGAAAAACACCAATTTCATCTCCATGGGTGTGGATCCTCTTGAAGCTTGAAGACTACCATTGGAAGCACCTTCATCTCCTTATCATTCTAAGGTAAAAAGAAGTTCGAAAATCTACCATTTCTAGCCTTCCTTGGATATCAAAAGTTCCAGATTTTTTATGCTCCTTGTTCCTCCATTCCAGCCGGTTTTGGTGTACATTTTGGGTGCTGCAATCTGGCTCTCTTGCTAGCCAAGAACTCCATTTAGTGATTAGAAGGTAACATCTCATTTTTTAGCTTTAAACCCTCCTTGTAATTTAGGGCTGAATTTAGAAGTTTAGAAATTTCCATAATGCTCATTAGAGCTGTTGGAATGGCTGTAGCATTAGGAGTGAACTCCCTTTGAATTGGTTGGGAAGGAAGAGCAATGAAGAAGAAGAAGAAGAAAGAAAGAAAGAAAGAAGAGAAAGGAAAGGAAGGAAAGAAAGAAAGCTAGCAAACTCAAGGTAAATGAACTTATCCTTGAACTAATGTAGTAGGTAATGTGAAACATAATTTTAATGCCCAAGTATTGAATAAATATAGTGAAAGTAAAACAAATGATGGGAAAGTATGTTTAGTATGAATTGTGTTGGTGTTTAAGGGCCTTAGAGCCAAGTGCTTAAGTGATTGTACAATGGGATTGTTGTTGAGCTTGTGCAGGAAAATATTGAGTAAAAGATTGAACTCTTTAGTATTGTAATGCCTTGAATAAACAGGGATGCAAACTGAGTTGTATGAGCGCAATAATGTGGTGAGAATGCTTAGAAATGTAGGGAACCTCAGTCAAAATTTAGATAGAAACTAAATGACTTAGGAGCTTAATATGGGTAGAATACCACTTTGAAAATAGATTTGAGAGAGAGCTAAGGAGTGGGAAGAACTAGAGTGAAGATAATACAAATTGAACTCTAGGGATGGAATTAGTTGAGGAAAAATGGATAGTAGAAGTTAGAGCTAAAACCTGTAGCATAGAAGGAACTAGGAAGAATTAGTGCAAGTGCTGAAGTGAAAGTGGGAAAAATTGTGTAAATAACATAGGAATGAGTAATGAGTTTAGTAGATGGTTTAAGAGGTTTGAAGTGTCAAAATTGATGTTAAAGATGTTAGTAATACTTTGGAAAAGATTAGAGAAGAAATAGGTGAAAGAATGGAGCTGGAAAACAAAGTAAAATGAGTATACTGGTGCCAACTGACCTTGGGACTGACCCTAGGAAGCTCGTCGAGCCAGAAATTTCAAACACGGAAGTCTACTGACTTCGACCGAACTGGCAAGTTCGGTCGAGTTAATTTATGAAGGCAGAAGTCTACTGACTTCAACTGACCTTGAGACCTACCCTGCAAGGTCGGTCAGGTCTAAATTTGTAGAACGGAAGTCTTCTGACTTCGACCGACCTTAGGACCAACCCTAGGGAAGGTCGGTCGAAGTTGAATTTTCCAGAATCGTAACTTACTGACTTCGACCGACCTTGGGACCGACCCAGGGTAAGGTCGGTCGAGTCAAACAAAAAAAAAATAATAATAATCATATATATATATATGGGGCTGTAGTAGTATGCCATTGATGGAGTAATGATGGTAAGAAAATATGCACATAAGTAAGGAAACAAGTTTAAGAAATAATGAGAAGAAAATGATTTTCATGATTAAGTGTGAGTAGTAGGAACTAGCAATGGTAATTGGGAATATTAATGAAGGAACAGTATAGGTTAATGATAGGTAATTGACCGTACAATTCTGTATATGTTATAGGACCTGAATAGTCGAACCTCGAAGGAAAATCAGAGTCCAAGTACGACGGTGAACGGTATGATTTTATCTTGCCCCGTATGCTACCGTGGTTACCCGATTTGTGTTTTATGTGATCACCTAAATAAGATAAATGCATGAATTGGGTTTTATTGCACTTTCTTGTGCTTGTATTATATTGTTCTTGTTGGAATGTATTTTAATCTATAGTTTGTATAATTCATGAAATGTATGGATGTGAATGAAGTGTGTGTGTGGCCTTGAAGTGTAGTGTACTAACCAAGTAGTATGGAAAAAAGGACTTTAACTAATTCCTAACTAACTAACATTTCTAACATTGAGAAATTGGTAAATTGGAATAAGTAGAAGTCCGATATAGCTTCGGCCACGCGTGAGGATGAGGAGACACAAGAGGTTGGATCCGATTCCTGGCCTTAATCTTTTCCATGGTCCAAACCCCTAAAATAGGTAGCAACCTGGATTAGTGAGCCACCCTAAAGCCCGGTGGTGGGATATCATAGTCCCTGCCCGGAGGTCATTCCGACTTGACTTGAATAAGTAAGAAAAGTAATTGGCCAAGTAAAGATTATGACTGGTGTAGGTCAAGGATCTCGAGTAAAAGAGTAAAGTGCGCCCGATTAACCCGGGTGAGTAAAGGAGCTAACAAGTATTGGGTATGTATTGGAGAAGTGTATCTCCGTGTTTCGGTAAGTATGAACGGTTGACTTGTATTGTCTTCCTTGTATGTTGAATGGAATGTATGTATGTTCTATGATGTGAATGTATTGTTCCTTATAAAAGCATGTATGCATGTATGAAATAATGAACCCCATGTATGCGACCAAGTAGTCGGTGTACCCCCGTTAGCACTTGGGGTATGCGAATTTCATATGCAGCTTTTGCAGGGCCCCTTGGGGCCTGTTTTTATTTCTACAGGTACCCATGAGAATTGATGGTCGAGTTAGGACCAAGATGAATTCTTTTGAGTAATTAGTAGATTGGAAATGGTGTACCGAGTTGTACACGACTTATGCCTTTGTGAGTAGCCGGTGTACCATGTGGTACACCCTTTTGGATTTTGGGATTGTGAATTTGAAAGAATTAGTAGTTGTATAAACTCGTAGCTTTTGTAGGCTTGTAAAAGTGGGATGTATTTGAAATACTTTTGTATACTCGGTAATCCAAGAATGTAAGTAAATGTTGGGAATGTAATGGAAGTATTTATGTTGCTCAGTATATTCTAGTCCTCAGACCGTTACAGTAAGTAGCATGAGCCTAGTTAGTCATTGGATGGTTAACAGCGTTGTATCACCCGCCGGGAGCATGTAGGTACCGCTACGTGTAGAGTAATTATGGAGACGATCAGAGGATAATGAAAGGATTGGTGGTTGGGGTGTTACATTGGAGCTCAATAACTACTTTAGGGGGACTTAGAGACTTGATTTTGACAATGTTTGGAGTTTGGCTGTGTTTCTGTTCGCTTTCTGAGATGTTAGGTTTCTGGTTACGATTTTGAATGTGCCAGATGAATGTGTCGGGTGACTCACGTCCGGCATTCTTGTGGTTATTGTGCCGGGTTACTCCCGTCCGGCTTCCGGTCCGGCACATCTCTCTGGTTGATCTTTCTTTGTCTATTTTGCCTCTGTTATTCTTATTTAGTGCCTAGGATATTGTTTTTAAAGATTTTCTTCATTTAGGCATCTAATTTACAGGGATATGGACACATCTTGGTTCGACTCCAGTTTATTCAAGTTTTACAATTTTTATTTCGAACTAACATTGATAACCTGTTATGTGGTACTCTTCTCCTCTCGTTTGTGCAGACGGGTCGCAAAAAGGTCAGAACTCCCCTACGCATGTCCGGTTTTGACTCTGAGGAGGAGGAGTAGTATGCCCAGGCTGACGCAGTCATGGAGGACGCCACCATAGATGAGGATGAGGCTTCCCCTACACCTAAGGTCCCGCGGCCCCGCCGTTCTACCGACGGGTGGGAAAGGAAACTGCTTCGAGCTGAGCTCAGTAGCCTGCAAAGAAAGCAAAGACGGGAAAGAAGAGGAAAAGGGCATCTTCAGAGATACAGAGTGGGCCTGGCTCCACCTCTACAGCTCCTGAGCTTGATGATTTTGGCACTCCGTATCTTTTATGATCCCATATCCAAGAGGATCCACATTTTGATGAGGAGGGGCTCATCAGCCCCGATGCTGCCCACTATTACCATAACTCAAAATAAAAGGGCAAGTGGGTCCAAGAATGGCGCATAGATCAGAGCGTTCGCTAGTTGTCATAGATTGTCTCGCTCTTCCAGAGGCACGGATGGATGGGGGTATTGGATATTGGTCATCGCCATTTCTACTCGGAGTTAGTTTGTGAATTCTATGCAAATACCGAGTATCGTGGGCCGCCCCAAGCTTCTGAGGTACAGATTTTCTCTTATGTTTCCTCTATTCGTGTCTTGGTTACACCTCAGAGCATACCCTGTATCCTAGATATAGTCTATGACCCAAGACAACACTCCTTCACCCGACAGTACATCTCTAACGCTCACGTGGCTATTATTGCTCGGTTTGGGTCGCGTGCCTGATACATGGAAAGGGCCCAAACCAGAGCTCGACATGTGATCCCAGTCACCTTCATCACCGACCTTCGGCTCAGAGTGGCCATAGAGATCATTCGTCATAATATCCGGCCATGCAAGCATGACAAGCTGAATGATATGGATTATACGCTCCTTCAGTATCTTAGTGGCGCAGTTCAGGGTACAGTTTCAGCATGATTTCTAGTGCATCGACTGATGTTTGCTCAGCTGGTTCGGGTGATCCTGAACAAGGATGGACAGCGCCCTATCTTCCCGATGCTCCTCAACCAGCACATCATTCAGGCTTTGGGGGAGGATCGTATTCCACGCACTCTTCAGTACCACCATGAGTCTTCCCTCATAGACCTTAATCTGCTCTGTTGGTGGTGGTTTAGAGAGTCAGCTTCGGGAGAGTACCAGTATGTTCCATCAGATTAGAGACCTAAGCCACATGCCACTGCTCAGGACCACCCTAGCTACCAGGGAGAGGAGCCACAGCTCATGTTTCCTCCACCTCCATCATTTACCCCTCAGCATCCTCAGACTTTTGCTTCTAGTATTGATATGGGTCCTCTCTATGAGCGGATGGATCACTTTTAGTAGGACCTTGATCAGCAGCGTCACTCTTTTAATGTCTATCGACGGGCTCAGCAGGACACTTGGACTAATTTTAAGGCCTTCCGACCTAGCTATGACGGGTATCGTACAGAGATCACAGGCCGGGTTGAGGCGGTCGAGCAGAGCCAGCCAAAGGTTGTTACAGGGCAGCAATCATTTGAGGAGCGCATTACACAGCGCCAAGAAGAGCATGAGAAGAGGGTCGAGGACCGTATTGTGATGGTTGTTGATAAGTTGGATAAGTCGATGGTGGCCGACAGGAAGAAGGCCAGAAAGGAGATGAAGAAGACAGTGGAGTGTTCTATGACTGCTTTGATCAAGAGCCTCCTCCGCAAAGACAAGAAAAAGAGGAAGGCGCGTCGGGAGGCGAAGAAGAAGGGCCTTCCAACACTTAGCTCTTCTAGCCTCTCCGCTTCCCTAGTGGTTTCTCCTGACTCTTCTTCTGGTACACCGCCAGCATCCTTCACGCCAGCAGCAGTTTCCTAGTTTTCACTCTCTCTCTTTCCTTGTTTTATTTTACTTTTACTTTTTATTTTTAGTGTTATGCTTGTTGGATACTTGTTTCTTTATCTTCTATACTTGTATTGTGAAGGCTTTGTACTTTTGTTGGTTTTTGGTTTCGGTTGTCTTTCGATCAACTGTAGTTGACTTATGTTGTGTTCAACTTAGATCCCATGGCCCATAACAAGTGTAGGGCATTCCCTACCCTGGTTCCTCCATTACAAGCGGAGTATTTTATTCTAATTCTTGTTATTTATGCTTATTTTCGCACATTTTCTCGTCTCTGTTATTCACACTGAGGATAGTGTTCCTCTCAAGTGTAGGGCAGGGGGTACCAAAAATATATATTTATATATACACATAGTTAGTGTTAGTTTTAATGTTTAATACTAATTTCATAAAGATAAATGGCAATAAGTTTGAAGTTTATTGACTTTCTATCAAGCACTGTGCATGTCCTTACGGGTAAACATATTAGAGAGTCAGAAGCAGTTGTTCTCCTGAGAGGTAACCCCATTGATGAGTTTTAAAATCTTGTTGGAACATCTTTGACTCTCTAAATTGTTAGCATTTGAATGAATGATCCTACTCTTGGTTAAATTTTTATTAACCATTGGGTTCCTTTGTCCTCCCGTCTCTTTCAAAGTTGTGATACTATTAGGTTAAAATCATAAAAAGAGTTTGCAGCCTAGAAATATTAAAAGAAAAAAAGAAGAGAAAAGAAAAGAAAGAAAAAAAACAACAAAAAGAAAAACAAAGAAAAGCAAAGAAAGAAAATAAGAAAAAAAACAAAAGAGAGTGTTCTTTATGCAAAGAGGTAACAAATCGCCTCAAGAGAACTTTTTTCCATTTGCTTATTTCTCAATTCCCATTCTAGAGAGTATTGGATAAATTCAAAAACCCTTAAAAATAAAGTTGAATTATGGAAACCGGAAAAATGAAAGGAGTACATGAGTATGAGGTCGTCAAATTGCCTCATGAATTTTATTTTGTTTATTTCTTCTCTAAATCTAATGAGGAGTGGTGAAAATAATAGGCTACAAATTCCTTATCCAAAATAGCCCAATTGTTTGATCAACCTTGAAAGTCTAAATTTTGTTTTCACCCATTGGTTCATATTTTTGAAGGGAGTATATGACATTCATTATAAGAGTCGAGTTCTTTTAGCAAGATCATACATTTGATAACTTTGAGTGTATCTCTTTTGTGAACAATCCTGCCTACTTCATAATTAGTTTGCTCGAGGACTAGCAAAAGGTAAGTGTAGGGTGTTGATAAGTCTCAAACTTATCATATTTTAGAAGTTTGAATTATAGGAATATTAATTAAAATAAGGATAAAATAGCTAGTTTTTTATATTATCTTACATACAAAATTCATTATATAAATTCAAACTAATATTTGGTATGTTTACGAGTTAGGAATAAATCTCTAATCAAAAGATGAAGTTTAACCGGGCACGATGTCGGATGTCCAATTCACGGCATGAGTATGGAGCAGCGCAGAAGATTTACCGGATACTGTGTCGGGCATCCCTAGCCGGCACAAGCGGAAAAGTCAACTCGGTTCACCAAAAGTTAGCAGTTAATTACCGTTAACAAACTAGCCGATGCCGGGTGTGGTGCCGGATATCCATGTCCGGCATAAGCATTTTTCGCTCGGATTTGACGGTTTAACTGACTGTTAAAAACCAAGTAATGTCGGGCACTCCTATCCGGCATGACTTCTGGCACATGTGGAAATTGAAGTCTATAAATAGACCGAAAGTCTACAACAACAGGGAACTTCATCATTTAATATATTCCACTCATACTCCATAAAACACCCGGAGAGAGATAGAAGAGAAGATCAAGAAGGAAGATTATAATCTCCTCCTCAAGTGTGAAGTTATGTCCAATCCAATCGAGAATGAAGGCCACCATCTTCGCACTTATCTTTCACTCCATCATCCACATCCATTCCAAGTGTTGGTGTAACTTCTACCAAGGAGTTCTATGCATCCAACCCATTCACGAGAAGAAGATTTCTATCGGGAGTGAGGGAATTCTCACTATGTTAATTTCCTTTCCCTATTTGTATTCTTCTTGTTCTGGATGGATGGTTGAGTAGGTTCTCTTGTTGTCCTTGGTTAGGGATGAATTTTCCTTGTAAACAGATATGATCATTCAATATATTTGCAAGCATTAATTAAGATTTTGGTCATTAGGCAAGTTTAATAGTGTCGGCCACTTATTCTCCTCATTCAAAATTATACTTAAGTTAATCATACAAGAGTAGAATAGGTTGTGGAAATCGTAATGGTCTTTACCGTTGTCTACTACAAATTAGGAGATAACACTTAAGATTAGGAATTAACCTATGTAGTCTCCATTATCTTGTTCGTTTATTGGCATAACATTTGCTTGATTCTATAATAGATTGTGAGTTTCCTATTCTCGAATCCGAAACTATAAAAAGTATTGACATTTTGGTCTTGCCGGATGAACTGTCGGGTATCTGACGGCCGACACGTTCAACGTCTTTAAATGTGCCGTGCGTTCGTGTACGGCATGACGTCTGGCACTTCCATATATTGATTAATTCAAGACTTGTTAATTAAACTTTGTGATCATATTTTCAATTAGGTTGATTATAATCCCGAACCTAGGATAATTTATTGTAAATAACCCATTTAGTTAGATTATTAGATAGTTATTCTAATTGGAATTAGTGTTCATTTTCCCCCTTTGTTAGAACTAGGTAATTACTAAGGATTAGGACTGATTTTCTATTAAGTTTCTTGGGTTCGATACTCTTGGTCATAACTTACTCACACTTTACTCCGACCGGGATTTTTGCTACCCGTATTAGAGTTAGTATGGATTCTTTTATTTGTTTTTGTATATAATTTTCCCTACTAAATTATCTGTCAGCAAAATGGTGCCGTTGCCGGGGACTTGGAATTAGTCCAAGTCCTAAAATTGGTGATTGCTCTATTCTTTATTCGTTGACTTGTTCATTTTTTTCTAAATTCGTATATATATGTCGTGCGTGTAACACCCCTACTCCAAGTCCGTATAATCTAACGCGCCTAACAGAAATAATTAATCGAGCCGCAGCGGAAAGTAAAACCAATCATAACTTAAACCTGGGTGTTACCCGTCATTACTCCTATGTAAGTAATGAAGCATTTACCAAAAACATAATCCAAAAACCGGCAGTGATGACAGAGACATAAATACAACACGCTTTACAATACTAAATCCTAAAAAGGACAGTGAGCTGTCACCTAACTAACCATATACAGTTCAACAGAATCCTATGGTATAATAGGAGGTATACCGCTGATTACTCCCAAAAGTCCCGCACTCGTGCATCAATCTTCGGCAGCTACAGTCTTGTAATTTGGTGGCCATAAAGGCTCAGCACAACCGCTGAGCACACTACTATATAATCCTCATGAACCCTAAGACTACTCAGGTTAATTAGCCAAATTGTTAACATGTTGTACCAATTTCATGCTATTCCATTTTCATTTATAATGACAGTAAGGCAACAATAAAACAACCATGAATCCATCCAATAACCACATAAGTTCACAACAAGCAGTAAGCATGTATTCAAACAACGCGTACGAGAAAGTGATAACGATGCGAGAGTTGTTCTCTCCTGAACGATTTCCGTTATGCGACCTTTGAGGCCTTTTTATTTCGTTATCCAGGACTAAGAGTATCTCTTAAGTCTTTTCTTATTTTTAGTTACCTTTACTTAATTAAGGAGGGTGTCATGTTAGGACAACCCGTATATATATACTTCATCTTCTGGAGTAGCCGCTCTTGTGCACTAATAGTAGTGCTCCTTTGCCAGGGGTGCGCAGAGACCTGACGGCCGTAGCCATGCACCAACAGCAGTGCCCTCTGACCAACGATTGTATCCGACTCGTCGGGTTTCCATATCGAGGGGACCATATCCGGTCGTCCTCTCTCTTCAGTGATCACCAATGTGCAACCATGTAGTCCATGACTACCCTGTATTTTCCTCATCTTTAATTATTTACACCATATGATTAGGTCTGTGATCTTTACCTAAGATCTATTCTAAGGTTATGTAGAGTAATGTTCTCCATGTAAGGACCTTTAAGGTCTTTTAAACGTCGCCTAGGTTACTTCCATTCTCAAATGTACATAACATGATGGATATCACTTATCATCTATACATGACATTTCCTTTCCATTATCCATAGCTCGATCCGAGTTTACATATTGAAATCGCCTAAGTTCAATAGTCGTCGCGCACAATTAATATCGCGGAACAATAGGCAATTAAATTTGCAAGCATATAATATATCACACATATTCATCTTATCATGCATTCACACAAACATCCGAACCCGAGGAAGCCCTCAGGAACACTCGGACCATACAATAACGTACCGTTCACCGTTGAACAATGCTAGCGTGACGTATCACGCTTATCCTCTATGACTTTCGAAGCTTGTATCTCGAACCCGTATCTCTGCAATGTATAACTCTAATATTAATATCCATATTTCGAGTCTATCCAACCGTCCCAGAATAAGTTCTAATCTTTACTTAATAGTTAACCTTTTAACCGGTTATTGTGTTGGTTCGGGTTTGCATTAAGTCTCGGGATTTAATTTAATTATACTCTATAGTTGTAAGAGTATAACATTTTGTAGCGTAATAATATTTATTACTTAGGGACTACATTCCTAATAACCCGCGTTATTCATCAAGGTTATTTTGATTTGTATATCCGCATGCACGCTCACACATATTGATATATGTATATGTAGTTCATTACTATATTTTATGTGACCAAGTTATATTTCAGTTTTGTATATTTATATACCCACACACATACGTATCGTTTTATACATATATATCCATACAATATAGTCTATTGCTATACTTTATTTGACCAACTTATATTTCAGCTTTGTATATTTATATACCCACATACATATGTATCGTTATATATATATATATATATATATATCTCATCTCTCTCTCTCTC
The DNA here is from genome assembly GCA_023374045.1 of Limonium bicolor. NCBI lineage: Eukaryota > Viridiplantae > Streptophyta > Magnoliopsida > Caryophyllales > Plumbaginaceae > Limonium > Limonium bicolor. Next base: position 150,915,526 of record CM041780.1, read on the forward strand.
TCTCCTCTCCCTAGATATATAGATATATATATAATATATATAATATGTATATATCCATAAATATAGTCTATTGCTATACTTTATTGACCAAGTTATATTTCAACTTTTAATTGCATACTATTTTATGTATTGGTCAACTTGACTACTTGGTCAATTTATGTTGGCTGGTCAACATGGTTTGACTCAGTCAATGTTCCAAGTCAATATTTCATTATAGTCGGTATTTATTTATCAACTCGTACTACATTATATTATAACACTTATGATCATATTTCCAACTCATAATTCTTTCCACATTGGTCTTATATGATTAATCAATCATATTACATTTTCCCCCTTATATTATCAATTCATATCATGTAAATTATAAGGTTTTCCATAATGAATTAATTCATTATTTCATGTGGAGCATACATTTATTTATTTGTGTCCTTTATTCACCAACCTCTATTTAAGAGTTTATCTTGATATTATATAATGTATTTCATACATTATTATGTTCCTTATATCATAAGGTTTCTAACCATATATTATACTTCCCAAATTTCCAATTTAAACCCATTAATTTATGTGGTGGTTTATAGGTGTACTTATACCACATTAATTCCTTTATAACATACTCTCTTATACTTTAATATAATGTCACAATATATCATCTTGAACTTTATAATATATTCAACCTATATTTTATAAATTCTAAAACGGTCCAGATTATTTTCAGAAACTATAAAGCTTCCCCATTAACTTTTTATCATTTACAAAATCTCCCCTAACCTTATATTTATTACATTTCTAACCTTATTTAATTTATAACCCAAAGTTTCCAACCATTCTAATATACATATATATAACCGAACAACACTACTATTTTCCAGATTTCTTCTTTTCACCCGCTACTTTCTTTTAATTACTTATTTACCACCTTTATTTTGCAACCTTGAAATTTAATACTAAAACTTTATATTATACATATTAACTCATTTAATTTAAAAAAAAAACTACCCAAATACTCCCTTAAATTCCCAAACAGGCCCTTGGCTGTTCCAATATTATTTCCATCCCAAATGTTTGGTTATTTACATATTAACCCCATAAGTTTTACAAATGTTACATTTTAGTATTTAAACTATATATTATAATCTTTAATTCATTAAATCACAAAACTAGCCCCTATTTCATTAAAACTTTCAAACAGACCCTAAGGGTCATAGTATTTATGTTCCAGCCCCTTAAATTTTTGGTAATTATACAATAACCCCATTTCTTTTTATAAATGTTACAATTTAATCTTAGTACTATATATTATACTCCTTAATTATTTAATATTCAAATCTAACCCAAAATTTATCAAATATTCCGAACAGGCCCCTAAGGTCTCGATAACTTATTTTCAACCCTCAAACTTTCGGAAATTATATAAGGAACCCACTTCTTTTTATAATTGCTACTTTTAACTTAATATTTCATTAACTATCGAAATAATTATTTTTATCATTTTAATTTGGTCAAACCTTGCATGTGGTCAAGGTGGACCACCCAAAATACTCATTTGACCCATACTTAGTAAATTACGAGTTTGCCACATATACTTCTTTAGTTTTACATTTAAGTACTTAAACTTTATATAATTCATATTTTATATTTTTATAATAACTAAACAGCCCTCTCGGCTTCATTAAAGTTTGGACACCCTATACTTTACTTAATTACAATTTTGACCCATTAATGAGTCTTTTGCTCATTTAAACACTTATAAGGTTTATAATTCATTTAAATTATATTGTGACCTTATATTTAATCTATGCAACACTAAATTCATCAATAATTATCTATAATGTTCCTAAGTGATAGAATCACAATTGTTTTGCACCAAGAGTTTATATAATTTATTTTATCTCCCCAAAAGCTTACTAATCAATATTTAAAACTTTAAATAACCATGATAAAATGACCTAAACACATGGCCTTAACATTACACAACTTAATCCTAAAATGACATTTAAAATGTCTCAAACACCCATAATATTCACGGCTTCCTACAAATTTTCATTTAACCTTTTAAGATCACTTTTTTTCATTTTTAACTTATAACCTTGGCTTTAATAAATCATTAACACTTAAGTTCACTTGTAAAACAATTAACCATAAATAAATACATATTTTTTTGGATTTAATAACCCACACGCACATCTCCTTGACACTTAATTCTTTTTACAACATAATTAGCTTTAATGCATTAAAAAGGGTTTTAAGCATATTTACCCTGTTATAATCACAAGAAAATCCACCCAGCCTTCCACTCTTCACGGCACTATTAAAATAATATTTAGATTAGATTTTTTTGTTCCTTAAATTAAGCTTAACCACCATTATAACCCTTAAGACTTGATTTAATATATTACCTCCTTAAAACATGATTTTTCCTTCTTGGAAATGTGCTCCAAACTCACGGCACTACATGCGGTAAATCAGATCCCATTCGGCCACCATATGAACAAGGAAAAATGGCTAAGTTAATGCCTTAACAAGATGACTAGTTTAAACACTAGTAAAAATCAATTTTTTAGTTACAAAGGTTCTTGAACGATTTAATATCGTTATCATAGTTCTAATTAGTGACAAGAATTTCGTAAACAACGATAGTACTAGAAAATTTAAAAAAAAAATGAGACTACAATAATAATATACTTGTTACAAAATCATATCTTTTAGTAACGAATAAAATTCGTTACAATAATAAATTGATCTTTGGTTACGCCATCACGTGTAACGACATGTAATGCCTTTTATCGTTACAAAGAATTAAATTAGTAATGATTTTTATTTTTGATAACGATTTTTTATTGTTACCAAAAATATATATTCTAGTACTGAAAGAGTCTTAAGGCATGAATTTTTGAACCTTAAAGAGGAAGTCTTTACCTTGGAAACTTGATGAAGTTTCAAGCTAAATTTTCAGTCATCTAGAAGAGGAAAATACTGAGTTTAGTTCCATGGAAAATCAAGGAAAAGAAGAAGCTTAAACAGTCATGGTAAGCCCTCAGTTTTACCTTCATTTGAAGCTCCTTGAGGAGTGCGTTGGAGCAGTTGGCTCATTAAATGGAGCTGGAAACACCTTCATGTTGTGTACAAAATGGTGTAGAGATGGTTTAATAAGAGGTGTAATTTTCAGACATATACCAAGGAAGAAGAAAAAGGGTGTTTTAAGCTTGTTTTCTTACCTTAAAGTTTCAAAGGATTCCTTCTAGCTCTTTGGTTTGTTTCAGCTGAGAATTGGGTCTTCAAGGACTTGTTTATGCCTTAGATGATGAAGAAAAATCAGATGGGGAGAAGGTCATGAAGAAAACACAAGATAAAGGGGTAACATGGAGGTTTTTACCTTGTTTTGTCCTTACACCATTAATGGCTAGCTTGGGAGCTCTTGGCTAGAACTTGAAGATGAAGAGAGGAGGGAGGAGAAGCTGGTGCCGTGAAGGGAAGGAAAGAAACAGGAATGGTTCAGGCGAGAGATAGGGAAAGAATGGGAAAAAAGGTGGTAGAAAGTAACAATATTTTATGACTAGTGTAGTACTTGCTTGTACTTTCTTATTTTACTTTTCATTTCTAATTTTCATTTCCCTCCTATTTTCCTTCTCGTGTGGCCGGCTGCACCCATAAATGGGGAGAGATTTTGTTTTTTATACATTAATGTGTGACATTAATGAGTGTATTATGGACTTATTTTATGTGTTAAATGCTAACATGTGTTACTTCTTGTTTTAATGTGTATATATAAGTGGCAATTGCACTTATAATTTGTTTTGACTATATAAAATTTTTTGTATAATTTAATGAGTAATATTTGTGGTATTAATACATGTATTAATATGTTACATGTAGTATTAATTTTAGGAGTTGATTTCTCCTTAATAATGTTCTCTCTTTGGTTAGAGATTTAATGTATAGTTTGGTGTCCATTTAGAACTATACATTTATATGTTAATATTCATAAAGAATATTGCTCATTAGGTGACTAATTCTTAATTAATCCCTTTTATTTAAATTAATGTCTTATTAATTAAGGTAATAAATGTTTGGAGTATTTTAATGCGTGATGTCGGGTGTTGTAATCCGGCATATTCGGAGGGAGTCCGACACCGGGAATAATACTTCTGGCATAAAGACCAGCATGGTCTTAATTTATTTTTAGTTTTTGTAAAATTTTAGATTTATATACATAATTTATTCTTTTTTATACCATTTTTTTATTTTCTTTATTCTTTGTTAAAAATATTATAATGTCTTGTTTTGATCCTCCTTATATAATAGATATTTGAAGCTGCAGCAGGTGCTAAGCAAGGAGACAAATTCTAAATTCTCTCTTGTAGTTGGTAACGTTGTCTACTTGTAGTGGATGATGGGTAGTTGAATGTGTTGTGTTTTGCTTTATATATTTAGTGGGTGTTATTTATTTACACTGCTTAAAAACTGAAAACAAAAAGACTTGACACAGTGAATGTGCTGTGCGTAACGCCGGATAGGACCTATCCCGCAAAGTGGAGCTATGCGCGCCGGACTAAAAACACCCGGCTGGCACAGTTGCGAAAAAAAATATATATATATACCTGGGTACGTTTTTTACTTTCTCTCACTTTTTACCCTACCAGAAAACAAAAAAAGAACATACCGCCGAAAAAAAAACCACACCGTCGCTCCAATGAACACAGCGGCTCCCTTCTCCTCCAGCAAAGATAACACGACAGCTACTTCTACTCCAGCAACTCAAAGCTCCAGACCCTTTCTGTCTAGTTAAATCCAAACCAGGTTCTCTTTCCCCGTTCTTTTGCTCTCTTCTAGTTAGACTTTCCTTCTCTTTTCAATTTCGATTTTTAAGAAAATTTTCCAACTTATACGATTTTGGAGCTCAATAACTGCTTTAGGGTGACTTAGAGACTTGATTTTGACAATGTTTGGAGTTTGGTTATGTTTCTGTTCATTTTCTGAGATGATGGGTTTCTGGTTGCGATTTTGAATGTGCCGGATGAATGTGTCGGGTGACTCACGTCCGACATTCTTGTGGTTATTGTGCCAGGTTACTCCCGTCCGGCTTCCTGTCCGGCACATCTCTCTGGTTGATCTTTCTTTGTCTATTTTGTCTCTGTTCTTCTCATTTAGTGCCTAGGATATTGTTTGTTCAAGATTTTCTTCATTTAGGCATCTAATTTACCGAGATATGGACCATCTTGGTTCAACTCCAGGTTATTCGAGTTTTACAATTTTTATTTTGAACTAACATTGATAACCTGTTCCGTGGTACTCTTCTCCTCTCGTTTGTGCAGACGGGTCACAAAAAGGTCATAACTCCCCCACGCATGTCCGGTTTTGACTCCAAGGAGGAGGAGTTGTATGCCCAGGCTGACGCAGTCATGGAGGATGCCACCACAGATGAGGATGAGGCTGCCCCTGCACCTGAGGTCCCGCCGTTCTACTAACTCTAATACGGCAGCGTCACCATTTTACTAAGAGATAATTTAGTAGGAAAAAGTATGTACAAAAACAAATAAAAGAATCCTACTAACTCTTATACGGGTAGCAAAAATCCCGATCGGAGTAAAGTGTAAGTAAGTTACGACCAAGAGTATCGAACCCAAGGGACTTAATAGAAAATCAGTCCTAATTCTTAGTAATTACCTAGTTCTAACAAAGGGGGGAAAATAAACATTAATTTCAATTAGAATAACTATCTAATAATCTAACTAAATGGGTTATTTACAATGAATTATCCTATGTTCGGGATTATAATCGGCCTAATTAAAAATATGATCACAAAGTTTAATTAACAAGTCTCAAATTAACCAAACATATGGACGCGCCAGACGTCATGTCGGACACGAACGTACAACACATTCAATTAGCTAGTATACTAGTTGTGGGTTCTCTAGGCTCTGTGTAGAATACCCAGTTAGGTATGAATGAGTCTAGTGTATGTTGTAAGACATCCCCACTATAGTAAGAGTTGAGAGTAGTGGTCTCCAAAGGCTAAAGGGCATAATGTTAAGTACCAGGTTTGGGTCTGTCTTATTTGGCTTCATTAGCTAGCTGTTAGGATAGATGAAACGAGTCGTTTCTTTAGTGTGGTTAGAAGTTCGGGTTTTAGGTTCTGGAATTAGATAAAAGGTGTGTGTGTGTGGTTGTGTAGTTACTGTACAAAAATTCAGAGAGTGAAGCTCTGTCTTCCTCGACAGTTCTCTCTCGGTTTGTTGAATGTGAGTGAAGCGTTCCACGTTTTCTTGAATTGCTATGGTTTCTGGTGAGATTCTCTCATGGTATCAGAGCACAAATCACTGAGATCTAGCTCTTGTTAATCTCCTTCTTGACAGATCATTGGTTCCTGCTTCCCTTTTCCCGTTTCACGAATTTCTATTAATCTTCATCTTCGTCTTCGATCGCCTCTCCATTTCTCTCTTGTCTGTCTTCCGCACTGCGCCGTTGAGATTTTTGTTCCTGTACCAGTTTCTGCATCGATGTCTGGAGAAAGTGTAAACCCTAATTTGGAGGAAAAAGAGGGAAAGGCTCCCGATCCCGAAAGGGAAGGAGATGGCGGCACCGCCCAGATCAAGAACGGAGACCAGTTGTTTCTAGCAAGTTCCGAGAATCCCAGTCTTGCTCTTGCTACGAAATTTGATGGTGGCCCTGGATTTTCAAAATGGAAACACCAGGTCGAGATTGCACTGGGATCCAAAAACAAGTTGTGCTTCGTTGATGGCTCCCTCCAGAAACCCCAAGATTGTGATGACCGCGCTCGAGCCTGGACTCGTTGCGACAATATGGTGAGATCGTGGATACTGATGAGCTTGGAGAAGCGCGTCGCTGATACCATCTTGTTTCGATCGTCGGCTGCCAAGATCTGGGAGGATCTCTGTGCGCGCTATGGTCAAGTGGACGCAACACGCATGTTCGAATTAGAAAGAAGACTCGTGAACACCTTGCAAGGCACCGAAACTGTCGGAGACTATTTTGCCAGATTGAGAGGCATTTGGGATGAGATTGACGACACCACTACCCTACCTACCTGCACTTGTACCACTGATGATGCATTCAAGGACTATATCAGGAAGCAACGTTTGATTAAATTTCTAATGGGGCTGAACGACAAATATTCCACGGCCAGAGAAAACATCTTAATGATCTCTCCGCTACCAACAATAGAACAAGCGTTCTCAATATTGATTCAGCAAGAGAGGCAGAAAACCCTAGCCTCTGGTCCCACAGTCAAATTGGATGCTCCTGTTGCTTTTTCAATGAACCAAGGCAGAAGAAATTTCGGTCGTGGCCAAACCAACGGAGGAAGACGGACTCTACAATGCGCCTACTGCAATAAGGCTGGGCATACAGAGGAGAGAGATGCTTCCAGAAAAATGGTTTTCCTCCCGGGTGGCGAGGCTCAAAGGAGAAGAGGCACCAAGCCAATTCCACGGCTGAGAAAAAGGATGAGGAATGCAAGGACCCTTTTGGAGGAACCCTAACTACGCAGCAAGTTAACCAGCTGCTCAATTACATAAGCAAGTCTCAAGGGGGAGCAAAAGAGTCACAGAGCAACTCCGAATCCAATTGTGGATTTGTTGGTAAGCTTCACTATCATAATCACATTAGTTTAACTTGCAGTATGCATCAAATCTTGAATACCTCTAACTATACTGATTATGATGCATATGATTGGATTATAGATAGCGGGGCATCAGATCACATGTGCGGTAATTTATCCTCCTTTCATGACATTATTTTCTTAAATAAGGCTCATACAGTGGGAATGCCAGATGGGCACCCACAGATGGTTAGATTAATAGGAAAGGTTAAAATTAACAGCATGATCACCCTTAGAGATGTCCTTTTTGTGCCTAGTTTTAAATTTGGGTTAATTTCAGTTAGTAAGTTATCTGATCAAATGAATGCTAAGTTAAGTTTCAATCCAACCTGTTGCATTTACCAGGACTGTGAGACCACGGAAGAAGTCATGATTGGTCAAGTTCGTAGAGGGTTGTATGTTCTTGACAGAAAGTGTGATAGTAAACCCAGGAATACCCTCAGTTTTCAAGCTAATAAGGAAGATGTTGTAGAAATTGTCCAAGAACATGAAGGTTCTTTAGGCTTGTGGCACTGTAGGTTAGGTCACCTACCAAAAGAAAAGATAATAAGACTGGGCTTAGTTAAGGAATCTGCCTTAAGGAAACCCTTCTTGTGTGAACCATGCAGTAGAGCCAAAAGCCATAGGTTAGTTTTCCCATCTAGTTCTATAAAAACTAAGGGGCTATTTGATCTCATACATGTCGACCTTTGGGGTCCTTATAACCAGAAAACACATGATGACTTTTCTTACTTTTTGACTATTGTCGAGGATAGGAGCCGTGTCACTTGGACACAACTATGCAAACATAAATCAGATTCTTTTGGTCTCATTGTGAATTTCATTAATATGGTGGAAAGTCAGTTTGATAAGAAGGTGAAATGTGTGCGGTCCGATAATGCATATGAGTTAGGAAGTGGGACAGTATGATCAAATTATTTTAAACTGAAAGTCATTAAACATCAAACAACATGCCCTCACACACCACAACAAAATGGTGTGGTTGAGAGGAAACATAGGCATATCTTGGAAACCGCAAGGGCTCTCATGTTTCATTCTTCTCTTCCCAAAAGATTTTGAGGAGAAAGCATTCTCACTTTAACCTATTTAATCAATAGGATGCCACTCTCTTCTGTTGAAAACAAAACCCCTTTTGAAATCATATATGATAAGAAACCTGATTATTTGTACCTTAAAAGTTTTGGGTGTCTTTGTTTTGCAAACATAAACAAGAAACAATTTGATAAATTTGCTCCAAGATCAGTAAAATGTGTTTTTCTTGGTTATGGGTATGACAAGAAAGGTTACAAACTCTATGATATGGATAATGACCAGATTATATATAATAGAGATGTGTATTTCCATGAACATATTTATCCTTTTAGACAAAATCAAACTAAATCCTTAGAAACAGAACTTGTTGTTGGGCACCAAATGATACAAGAGGATTTGTTTGAGGATGACCCTTTACTGTTGATTAACACTAACCGAAATGAGATAAGCAAGAGTCAAAGGAGGCAGGATGTTCCTTGTGAGGAAGAACAAAACAGAGAAGCTCAAGATGCAGAAGTAAGTGAGGATGACGACATGGAGATACATGATTCTGAGACTGATACACAAGTGGAGCAACAACATCTGGAAGAGGAAGAGGTAGGAGGTCTTCTAGAGTTGACAGAGACTGAGAGTCAAGGCCTAAGAAGATCAGAAAGGTCAAGGAGCATGCCCAAGCATCTGAATGACTATGTGGTTGGATCTTCAAGTGCAGAAAAAGATAAGTCTCTTACTGTACCAACTTTTGATTATTTCTCTCAGATTCTTATTGATAGGACATCAATTACAAACCTTGCAACTGATTACTGCATGATGAATGATGATTCTGATAGTTACACTCTGCATGATAATACAAGCATTATTGACAGTAGTAAACTAGCCCAAACTGTAGGAATCATTCTTGATAAAAATAATAGACATCACTGCTTCCAAACTGCTATGTTTAAGGAAACTGAACTTGAGTGTTTTGAGGATGCTGTTAAGGACAAGAGATGTAGAAAGGCCATGGAGGAAGAATTTATTGCTCTAGAGAAAAATAATACATGGAATCTGGTTGAACCACCTCAAGGTGCAAAACCAGTGAAATGTAAGTGGGTTTATAAGGTTAAGACCAAAGCAGATGGTAGTATAGAAAGGTTTAAGGCTAGGCTAGTAGCTAAGGGTTTTACACAAAGATTTGGAATAGACTACCTAGAGACCTTCTCGCCCGTAGTTAAATTTACCACAATTAAGGCCTTAATCATTATAGCCACCAAAAGGAATTGGGTTATTAGCCAATTGGATATTAATAACGCCTTCTTACATGGGGACCTAGAGGAAGTTGTTTACATGCAAATTCCTTAAGGTCATAAGCACGAAGTGTCAGGAAAAATCTGCAAACTGAATAAATCTCTCTATGGACTAAAACAGGCTTCCAGGCAATGGCACCACAAATTAAGTGTTTTCCTTAAATCTAATGGTTTCAGTCAATCACTAAATGATTATTCTCTGTTTACTTGTTCAAGGAAGGGTAAGGTCTGTTATTTAGTGGTTTATGTGGATGATATACTTGTTACAGGGAGTGATTTTGATTTGATAGAAAATCTGTTAAGAAAGGGTTAAATAGGCAGTTCAGAATTAAGGATCTGGGGAGGCTAAACTTTTTCTTAGGTATGCAGTTTCTGCATACCACATATGGTATTATTCTCACACAGAGGAAGTATTGTGAAGACTTGTTATCTGAATTTGATTCTGAATGGGTGAAATCTGTTGCCGCTCCCTTAGATACTGGGATTAAGTTATTAAGAAATGAGGGAAAACTCTTGGATGAACCTTTACGGTATAAAAGGTTAGTGGGCAAGATTAGTTATTTGTCACATAGTAGGCCTGATCTCAGTTTTTCAATTCAAGTATTAAGTCAATTTCTCAGCTCTCCTACCGATTTACAATATAAGGCTGCTCTTCATGTTTTGGGTTATATCAAGGGAATTCAGAATTATGGTCTGTTTTTTAATTCAAGGGATGATTTTTCTCTGATAGCCTTTTGTGATTCTGATTGGGCAGGGTGTCCCAATACTAGGAGATCTATCAGTGGGTACTTCATCCAGCTGGGAGGGTGTCCGTTATCGTGGAAGTCCAAAAAGCAAACAACAGTGGCGCTTTCATCTGCTGAAGCCGAGTATCGCGCCATGAGAAATGTAACAGCAGAGCTCAGTTGGGTCACAAGACTGCTCAGCGAATTGGGAGTTGACAGTATTCTGCCTGTTCCAGTCAAGAGCGACAACCAAGCTACAATTTACATCGCCAGGAATCCCGTGTTGCACGAGAGGACCAAGCATATAGAGCTTGATGTGCACTTTGTGAGACAAAAGCTGCAGGAAGGGATGATGGTTGTAGAATTTGTCAGCTCTAAGGATCAGATTGCGGATGTATTGACGAAATTGCTTCCTGGACGTGCCTACCCGCTTCAGATGAGGAAGATGGGTTTGAGACTAATGTAGTATTCATCTTTGTTACTTGATCTTGTTGTTCTGATAAGGAGTGTGTTTCTGTTTGCAAACTTGGTAAGGTTTTTCACCTTCTCAAGTTTAAGGGGGGGGGGGGGTGTTAAGTACCAGGTTTGGGTCTGTCTTATTTGGCTTCATTAGCTAGCTGTTAGGATAGATGAAACGCGTCGTTTCTTTAGTGTGGTTAGAAGTTCGGGTTTTAGGTTCTGGAATTAGATAAAAGGTGTGTGTGTGTGTGGTTGTGTAGTTACTGTACAAAAATTCAGAGAGTGAAGCTTTGTCTTCCTCGACAGTTCTCTCTCGGTTTGTTGAATGTGAGTGAAGCCTTCCACGTTTTATTGAATTGCTATGGTTTCTGGTGAGATTCTCTCACATAGTCCCCACAACCAGTGTCGATATAGAGCAATTGAGTTAGTGTGTGTCATATGATTGTCAACGTATTCGGGTAGTGCGGAACTAAGCGGGCTGATACGCTATGAAGAGCATTGTGCCTGGTGCTAAGATGGTCTGGAGGTGGTAAGTATAAGTGTGCCCCCGCTAGCATGTACCTATTGGTGCCTTGCCACGACTCGCACGAGAGTCCCTCTACAAGAGAAGGTATTCATAAGTGGGAGCTCCGAACATTGAAACATTATTTACTAAGTGGTGTATGTGAGAACTTATTGAAGAGTGTAACAAAACCATTCGTAGTCATGCTAGAAACATAAGGATTGGTTTGAGAAGGTTAGTAAGACTCTTAGGTTTATGCCAATCATGAGTGCTACATGCTTGAATGATTGGTTTACTTATTTGATGTGCTTATTTTCCTAAATATGTGGTCTATATGTATTAAAAAAAATTTATATGAAAACCGACTTTAAAAATCACCAATAAATAAACATGCTTTTATATTAGTAGCTAATCCGATTTTACCTACTTTTATATATTAAACCAACATTTTGGTTACAACTTGAGCTACCATTAAAAAAAGTGAACACAATTCTAGCAACAACAACAAAAAAACTTACGTTTGAGGTATTTTATTAGATTGAAATAGATATATTATTACCTATAGATGTCATTTTTATATTTTATTTTGAGAGTACAAAATTTCTGTTAAAGAATATATATCTACATATATATAAGCAGAAATACATTTTAATTAAATAAGATTAACTATTTTTTATAATTATATGTAAAAGAAATTTAATTTCTATTTTTGAAAATATTATTTATATACTAAATTGACTATACAGATATCGACAAAAGAACTGATTGAGGAATGGCTAGGCATATGTGGTTCATATTTTCCTTCTTTAAATAAAGCACCGCACTTTGCTTTTGTCCTACTTTGAATTAAGTAGAAATTTTTGCAATTGGGCGGTCCGTATCTTGTGAGCGTACCTACTGCCCCGACCTACCGTCATTCTATAATTACTACTTTATGATTGCGATTACTCGAGAACAAAAAGGATAAATAAGAACAAACATGTTATAAAATAATAATTCTATTTGCAAATGTATTGCTTGGTTGGTGGTGACGTTAATCTTTAAACACGTTGCATCGTCATCACGAGAATTTTCTACGGCCTCTAGCATAAATATGTTATTTGTTTTGTTGTTATTATGAGAAAAACATAGGATTCGTGTATAATTTATCCATGAATAATTTAATATGTTATTAAATATGTTATAAAAATATTAAAATAAACGAAAAAATACCACCTTTGCGATCACATTTTTTTTCTCTGTATCGTTATTTTTTTACCAGGTTTGGTTGTTCCATATTAAATCTAAACTAATCATTTGTGTGCATGTCGGATTGCCAATAATATTTTTTAGGCCTATCAGGTTTGGTTCTAGTGACTGAACCCAGTATTTATCATTGACTTTGCATACTATGTTGTAAATTTATACTATATCACTTTTTTATTATTAATCTTAAATTGGTGGGGTATTTTATAAGAATATAAAAAAAATACTACTAAAATATAAATAATTATAAAAAATATTTGAACAAGCAATAAAATTATAAAAAGAAAAAAGAGAAACAAATTTAATAATTCTTAAATATTCAACATATAAAATTCTTAACAAAATTGAAAATAATTTTTTTACCTTCTGGGTTATTTAATCATTTAAATACTTGTTATTATAATTAGTTAATAATTAAATATTATTAAATAATATCATATACATTCAATTTATAAACAAAACTAATCCAATATAAGATGGAGTAGTTGTATATGATCCTAATTAGAAAATTTGACTCGATATTATTAACTTTCTGTTCCCATAATATTATAATCTCTTTATTTAGCTATAAATACAAATATTATAATGAAAAAATGATAAGGAAAATTATAAAAAATGGAAGAAGAAACACAAATTTTCTTTACACTTGAAATTTTTACAATAACTTTGAATCTTTTATATTAATTATTTAAAATCTACTCCCTCCGTCCTGAATTGACCGTCCTGTTTGCTTTATGACACGTTTTTCCACTTCAATATTAAGCATATAATATAAAATAATTTTATAAAACTAAATTTTGTAACATATAGTTTATCATGTAAGGAATCATATGCAAAACTTAAATTTTCAAAATTAATTTATCTTATATGTTAAAAATTGAAGTCAAACGACATATCCAAATAGTAAACAGGACGGTCAATGCAGGACGGAGGGAGTAATACTTATGTAAAAAATTTATGTTGTGAATTTGAAACATGATCCATAAAATTAATAATAAAACAGACATTATCACATGTCATTTCACTTATCGTGAATTAGTTTTTTTTTTCGGCACATAATGGGCAAGTTTTAAAATCTTGACATTTTATGAATTATGAAACTTTATAATAACATATAAATTTTCCTAATAAATCTCATCCAATAATACTTTTAAGGGCAAATAAATTTGATTACTTCATATTAAAAGAATTATAATGTATAAAGTTTGCTTATATATGAACGCCAAGTCACACAAAAAAAATGACAACAAAAAAGTAAATAAGTGAATTATATGCACACCATAATTTCTATCCCACCAAACAAAGTCACACACAACCAAACCATAGTGAAATAACTTAGATGGAATCCCATCTATCTCCTGTTGCTAACCTCATAAACAACCTAATTCGAAAGCTTAAAATCATACTAAATATTGATAAGAAAAACTAACCACCTCACAACTCTAACCCACGTAAGTAAATAATGGTCTTGTCACAAAGCCAAGTTCATAAGTCCAACTAGAACCTAACAACCGGACATTTAACATTGTCCAAAGATCAAGTGCGACAAAGATAGTGCTTAAGAAAGTTTCACCAATGCGTAGACCAACAAAACCTGAACTTCATCCCCAACAGGTACCCACTACCGCCACAACAAACTTATTCACTCTCTACATATTCCCGGTAATCAATTGACTAATTACCACAATTCAAACCCTCGTCTTTCCTTTTTTCATCATCAAACACATGCAGAATTCTTTGCATCCCACACCTACTCCTGATAACACACCTCGACCTGTCTTCTCCAGCGGAATCCGATCAATCACCCTGCATTATCCCATCGACAAAATCCAGCCTTCATCGACAATTATTTGATACACATCTAAACCGGGAAAAAGCCTCAACTGAAACTCGAGATGATGCACCGAATCAACTAAAATCGATCAACATCGTAATACAATCCGGTCGATACTTCATGATATATGTGTTGCTTGCATCTTCAACTTCGCACAAATCGAAAACATAACTGCTCTATCCAACATTCTCGGAGGTTGACCCCGCCCTCTCATTGTCTGCGCGACAATTGCCGAGATGCATTTCATTTTTGCACTTAAACCTGCACGACTCAACACCAACATCCTACACCGCTCCAACTCCCTTCCTCTTGTTCCCAATCCTTCAGTACCGCCAACCCCACAGAACCAACTATGTGGAGCTTCAGTAAAACCTCCACATGCAAAACCATACTCCTCTTGTTCCTGTGCCACTTGATAAATTCGGTTGCATGTGTCGTCATCCCTGGAATTCCTATGCGGCATTGTGTTAGAAATATATGGATTATGGTACCTACCTCTTGAGCGCAGCGGAATAGGTAGGATCGTTCTTTCTGTTCGTTGTCAACCGAATGGTCTTCCTTTGACAACAACTGTTGAATCTTTCGCGTCTACCAGGTGGGGAGACCACAGCAGCACTCCCCACACTATCCACAACCTAAGAACCCTAACACTGCTCTCTCTTTGTGTATTCTGTGGGAACTAGTGTTTCTGTATATTGTCTATCACTGGAAACTAATTCCAGAGTCTCTATATATAATAATAACAGAAAGAGATAAGAATAACAAATATTCTTATCAATATTATTTGACGTTGGTTGTAACTAATATTTAACAAATAAATATTATTTTATTTATTACTTAAATAAATATAACCAACACATTGTTTCAAAACCCGCCAATCGTTTCTTTCCCAGATCCTAAAAAACTAAAGATAAATGATAAGAGAGGATACCTTGTAAACTATATAAAAAACTATGACTCTCATACCCACATGCAAAAACATAGCTTTTAGAGATGAAGAGAGTGACAACCGAAACATGCAAAAATTAAGTAGTAGACAAAAGGATAAAAGGATAAAGAAGAAAAAAGAAGAAATAATCCAAAATAGGAAAGACAAAAATAATAGCAAAGGAACTAAACCACACCAGGAAAAGAGATAAAGAAAACCATAAGAAAAAAGGACTCATGTACAAGGGGATTATGGAAACATGACAACCGCGGAGACAAGGAGAGAAATGGAGACTTCCTGTCACCAAGAAGAGAAGAGCTAAAAAATTCTTGAACCAAAAAGTATAATATTTTGTCAACTAACAACATTCTAGGTTAATGCTTGAATCTTCTCCCGTTGATAACCTCGTATCATTGAAAGGGGATCTAACTCGATCACATGGCACACCAACACGGGCTCAAAACATCAGGCATGATGAATAACCAACAATAGAAAGGACCCGAAGGCAAAAACCTAATAGAGCACCACTGTCATCATGTAGCACCATCACTACAGGTCAGTGCCCTAAACCACACTCCTACATTTGTGTTGACCTTCACCCACCCCAACAATGGAGGAATCTAATAGGCCAACGAGACATCAATATGTATCATCACTCCACGACTCAATGCATAATGTGAATCAAACTGGACCATCCAAATCCCCTTCATGAAGAATGGTGCAAACCCAAATTCCACCACATTCATGGCTCAGAAGATCATTCAGTATAAAGAAACCATTTGAAATGAGCAAGAGGACCTATCTTAGCAACTTGCTCAAGTCGGCTCTGAAGAGAGGATGTCCAGCACCAAGGTGGACCTTTATACTAGTGGAAGAACACATGGGCCCGACACTCAAAAATCCACACAAAGGGCATATATGTACCATATTTGAATCCTCGTCGAACCCATAGCCAGCTTCCCGTGCCATAACTTCCAAGAATATGAGATCACTCTCGGTGTCAAACTGGCATAATAAGTGTGACCAAGAACCACAAATGAAAACTAGCTTTTAAGCCCTCCCCAACCTATAAGAAGGTGATAAATACTAGAAAGTATGTAAGTTTTGTGCACTCCTTTGATACATCATAGTGTCACACAAGTTTGTTAGGAGCCCCATGAGCAAAAAGGTGACGAGCACCAACAATCTCTCTATCCCAATGCTCTAGATTAAGGAATTACTAATACAATAGAAATCGAACACAGTTAAAAGACCATATAATAATGACTTTGGCAGGGGCGGAGCCAGAAATAGAAGTTGAGGGGGGTGAAGACAGAATTATAAAAAGTTAGGGGGGTCTTTTATTAAATTTTTCTAAAAAAAAAATTTACACTATAATTTTGTGTAATTTAACAAAGTTAGGGGGTGTTTTGCTCCCTCCAGACCACCTTTGTCTCCGCGACTTTGGTAAGCTCAACAATCATTAACACTGCTTCTCTAACATCACCACATTGAACGCCTTTAAATCCATTCGTGTCAGACCTCATTTTAGCCTGTGTCTAGTCAAAATGTCATACTTTGAAATAATGAATAGACTGTTTAGACTCCACCACCCAATAGAATCGAGACACCAATCCTTATTGTTTAGACTGGACTGTTTTGCTGACTGGGCTGTTTTTTTACTATATTACCTTTACATGGTTGTAACTTTTAATATATAAGTCTAAAATGAAAAAAATTATATCATTGTTCACATAAATTCAAGCTCTTCAAAACAAGACCGGTCATGGATATGTTTTGACAACTTTTAAATAATTTATTTTTACATGTATACGATGATACACTAAAATGATAATATGATTCATTAATTTTGTATTATGATTCATTAAAATTGATATTATGATTAATTAAGTAATAAGTGGTGAATTCGATTACAAACTTTGGAACCAATAAAAAATCATTATTGTTTTATAGTGTATTATTATTATTATTATTATTATTGTATGGTGTATTTTAAACCTAAACCCGCCACTACAAACCCTAAAAATGTCTTTGACGTTTTTAGCTTTCCTATGGTGGGTTTTGAGGGATAGGGTAATCTATTTAGAATTTGTTTAGTACTTTATATTGTAGCAACTAACTCGACAGGTTTTTAGGGTTTGTGGCCCGCCACTGCAAACCCTAAAAATGCCTTTGATGTTTTTTAGCTTTTCTAGGGTGGGTTTTGGGGTGTTTTGGGGGTGGGGTAGGGTAATCTATTTGGAAGCCGTTCTATACCTTACATTGTAGCAACTAACTCGATAGGTTTTTAGGGTTTATGGTAACGGGTTTAGTGTCGTTAGACCCTAAACCCGCCACTACAAACCTTAAAAATGCCTTCGATGTTTTTTAGCTTTTCTATGGTGGGTTTTGGAGTGTTTTGGGGGGGGGGGGGTAGGGTAATCTATTTGGAAGTCGTTCTATAATTTACATTGTAGCAACTAACTCGACAGGTTTTAGGGTTTGTGGTAGCGGGTAGGGTCGTTAGACCCTGAACTCGCCACTACAAACCCTAAAAATGCCTTCGATGTTTTTTAGCTTTCCTAAAATGGGTTTTAGGGTGTGTGGGATTACGGTAATCTATTTGGAAGTCGTTCTATACTTTAATGTGAGGATGTACATATTTTAATGTGAGAATGTACATGTTTTAATGTGACGATGTACATGTTCAAATGTGAGAATGTACATGTTCAATTATGAGAATGTATATGTTTTAATGAACATCTGTACATGTTTGTATGACCATATGTACAAGTTTTCTTTCTTAAATGTACATATTTAATGATTCGTACAGGTCTATGTGAACATATGTATGTTTTTAATGCGAGGATGTACATATTTCTACGTGAGGATGTACATGTTTTAATGAACATTTGTGCAGGTTTGTATGATCATTTGTACAAGTTTTCTTTTATGTTTTACGCATTATAACCCTTAGCAGCGTCATTTTTACTTAAAAAATAAATACATTTTTCTTTTTACTTGCCAGGTCAGCATGTAGCGATTGCTTACAACAGTCTCGATGAGGTTACTGGTGAGTCGTGACCAATAAACAAAAACCTACGAGATGTTAACGATAGTACTGTTATCTATGTTCTATTTTACTTTAAATGTTTTTTATTTTCCATGTCAGCATATGTAGCCCAGACCAATTGGTTGTGTAATACACCCCTCCACAACTAACTTTTCCCTTGGTCTATCAATAAAATGATAAACAATAATATAGCTTTCTCAACTAATAGTTTACAAGTTATAAGTTTTAAAAATTTCAATTGTTTAAAAAATTATAAGATTTAAATTGAAAAGAAAAACTACAATCTAATTGTCACCACCACTTTTTTTTAAGTAATTGTTTGGATTAAAAAAAGAAATTTCATAAAATGCCACTATATTTTGGGCTAATTCATGAAATGACACTAAAAAAAAAAAAGAAAGTCACAAAACGCCACTATGGCAGCGTTCGAAGATGGTAGTTAGTTGGTTGTTTGTTTTGGGGTGGTCCCCGCCTGGGTCCCACGTGGATCCTACGTTCTACTCCAATAATATACTGTCACATATAAAACAACCACAAAACAGCCAAACCAAAACAACCATGCCAAACGCTGCCTATATTTTTGCAAAAGTCCATGAAATGTCATTATGTCATTGACCAGAAGCAAAAAAGACAAAAATACCCCTCCTAGTTAACAAAGTACTTTTAAAGTTCACAATATGCCCCTAAGCGTTAAATTTTTTACTAAAATTCACAAAAAATTCAAAATACTACAAAATATAGATAACTATAAAAAAATTTAAATATTATAAAATTTATAAAAATAAATAAATAATATATTAATATATCATAAAACGTTGATAACAAGTAAATATTTATTAGATTTTTTTCAAAATTATTAAGTACCATAAAAAATAGAGTTTTAAACACATAATTTATACTAATTTTCTAGAAGTTTAGACCAATATAGTACCATAATTTTTACCAGTCACTTACCATAAGTTATACCAATTAATTACCATAATTTTTACCATACATTTTAAAATTATTTTTTCTACCAATTTAAATTAATTATTCAAAATAAATTATTTTAATTTTTTTGTTAATTTATTTTCTATTTTGCACATGACTTTATGACATAGTATAATTTATTTTGAAAAAATAGTTTATATTGATAAAAAACATAATTTGAAAATGTATGGTACTAGTTATGGTGCTTAATTGGTAAAAAAATTGGTACTAGTCATAATTGTTAACATAATTTATACCAATTTTTCTACCAATTAGGCACCATAACTTATACCAATCAATTACCATAATTTGTACCATATATTTTTAAAATATTTTTATCAATATATATATATTATTTATTTGAAATAAATTATTTTATATCATAAATTCATCTACAAAATAGAATATATATTGAATTTTATATTACTAATATTAATTAAAAATTAAAATAATTTATTGTGAATAAATTAATTAAATCGGTAGAATAAATAATTTTAAAATATATGGTAAAAATTATGGTAATTATTTAGTATAAATTATGGCACTATTTTTGTCTTAACTTGTAGAAAAAATAGTATAAATTACCTGTTTAAAACTCTATATTCTTTTTTATTGTACTAAATAATTTTGTAAAAAATCTACGAAATATCTAATTTAATTACAATGTTTTATGATATTTTAATATATTAATTTATTTATTTATAGTTTTTATAATATAATATTTTAAATATTTTTTATAGTTACCTATATTTTTATAGTATTCTGAAATTTTTATGAATTTTAGTGAATTTTTTAGCACTTAGGGGCATATTGTGAATTTTAAATGTACTTTGTTAACTAGTAGGGATATTTTTATCCTTTTTACTTCTGGTCAATGTCATAATTACATTTGATGAACATTCATAAAAGAGAATTTTCACCAAATTCCATTGAGTTTTTGCTTAATTCACGATATACCACTGTGTTTTTAAAATTACACAGGATAACATTAAGTTTTTACTTATTTCATCAGATAACACTCTGTCTCATAGTTTGTTAAATGTCCCATTAATATTTCAGGAAAATGACTAAGCTACCCCTATTATTAATTAACAACTTGAAAGTGATTTGTCATATTGATAAATTTCATAAGACACCACTTTTGTTTAACTATTTATATGGGTAGTTTAGTCTTTTTTCTAAGGATATTAATAGAACATTTAGCAAAATATGAGACATAGTGTTATCTTGGGAAATAAGTAAAAACTTAGTGTTATCCTTTGTAATTTTAAAAACACAGTGGTATACCGTGAATTAATAAAAAACTTAGTGGTATTTCGTGAAAATTCCCTTCATAAAAATATAATGACATTTCATAATTTTCTATTTTTTTAGTGATATTTCATGATTTTTTTGAAGGAAATGATTAGCTTATTATATTAATAAGATTACATGCAAGTGGACACTTGTACAAAAGATACATTCAAAGACTAACATGTGTCCTAAAAGTAGAAAACTTGCCTGAGAAGCTTCATCGTCATAGTGAGCAACCACCATGGCCAGCCCTAGCACCACCACCACCATCGCCGTCTTCATCTGCGGCTTTTCAAATGTAACACCCCTACCGCTAATACCGTCATTACCGTCCAATCACAACGTGCTTACATACCTTTCGCAGCGGATACTTACATACACAACAGTGGGTGATACAATGCCGTTAGCCACCCACGTGACTAACAAGGCTACTACTACTACATACAGCATCGGTCTGATGGACCGGAATATCCGAGTGCTACACAAATACCATCTTTACCACAATTACATCCAAGTACTACAACTTCCCATTCAATACAATACTCCATAATTTCAATACAATATAATGCACCGAGTTTACTAAGATCCTTATACAAATACAATACCTCTTTCAGTTTCATACATACTCATTAAGAGTCTACATCTACCCATTCCTCACAAACTACTTACTTTCTAAGTACAAGGTATACCTCTTGGTACACTTCTACAACAAGGCTACAAGCCTTATACAATTCACTACTATCTACATCTCACTCCTAGCTATCCAAACTTAGTTGTCGGTCTCTTATTGTGATCATGTCCGCTTCGGGTACCTGCACACTAAAAAAGTTACCCCTAGGGGCTCAGCTTTCGCTGCATATGACTTCCGCATACCCCGCGTACTAGCGAGGGTACGCTGACCACTTGGTCGAATACATGCAGTTCATTTACAAATACATACATACATACATGCTTTCATTCATACTAATACAATACTACACAAGGAATGCATACATACATTTCAATACACACAAGGAAGACAATACAAGTCAACCAATACTTACTTACCTTCTTCCGAAGTACACATACACAATACATACGCAATACTTACTCAATACACAATACTTGTTAGCTCCATTTGTCCACCCGGGTTAATCGGGTGGAGATTACTCTTTTACTCGGGGTCAGTGACTTACACCAGCCAAGACCATTACTCATGCAATACTTACTTTACTTACTACTTACTCAAGTCAAGTCGTCGGGACCTCCGGCCCGGGGACTACTCTGTCCCACCACTGGGATTTACTTGGTTCACTAATCCAGGATGCTACCCATTTAAGGGGTTTGGGCCGTGGACAAGTTTAAGAACCAGGAATCGGATCCAACCTCTTGTGTCTCCTCATCCTCACGCGTGGCCGAAACTATATCGGACTTCTACTCATTCCAATTTACTCAATACTTACGTTAGAAGTTAGGTAGTTAGGAATTAGTAGAAGTCATTCACATCCAAGCCACACAATAATACTTACTTACATACACATCCATACAAGTACAATACAATACACAAGTACACTACAAGATACAAATTCACTTCATCATTATTCATATATTTCATGAATTATACAAACTAGTGTTCAAGACAATATACATCAATAACAACCTAAGCAAGCACAAGTAAGTGCAATATGGTCCAATTCATGCATTTATCTTATTTAGGTGATCAAATAAGCACACAAATTGGGGTAACCAGGTTAGGATACAGAGCATGAAGAAATCATACCTTTTTCCGGAATTTACTTTACCGGGTGTTCCCTTGTTCCTTTGGTTCACTCTCGTTTCTCGAGTCTCATTCTCGAACCTCCGGCTACATGTCAAATGGTTCCATTAATACTAAGCATTACACTACATACATAATTACTACTCCCATACTTACCTTGTTGCCCCGTTATTTCGGTTTAACTTAATGTTCTTATACTTACAACTTTCCTAATAACTTCTCATACTTGTTTACACTTCTTAGGGCCTTTAAACATCATTAATCAAGTACTAATTATCTTATACTATCATTACCATTCATTTCCTTACCTTAGAACCCACTTAATGAGCTTAAAATTCATTTTTGGTGTTGGTCCGGGTCCTTAGTCCCGGACCAACACT
The DNA here is from genome assembly GCA_023374045.1 of Limonium bicolor. NCBI lineage: Eukaryota > Viridiplantae > Streptophyta > Magnoliopsida > Caryophyllales > Plumbaginaceae > Limonium > Limonium bicolor. The sequence continues at coordinate 150,938,611 of CM041780.1, forward strand.
GGTCTAAAGTCTCGGTTGAATTTTTTTTGATGGTCCGGGACCTTGTCCCAATCCCAAGTCCCGGACCAGATGCTTGATTCTACTCTCGGCACAAATAAAAGGGGTGGTCCGGGTCCTTGTACCCTAGTCAAGTCCCGGGCCCTTAAGTTTGTATTCTCTCGGGTTGTTTTAATGGGGTGGTCCGGGTCTTGGGACCTAAGTGAGGGAGGAGAGAGAGGGTGAGGTCATTTTCTACTTTTCTTTCTTTCTTTCTTTTATTCCTTTCTAGCTTGTTAGGTGTGTGTGAGGGAGCTTATTATCTATTAAAAACCGGCCCCTCACATTACTACTAGTTGGAGCGTTTTTCGTCTTTTACAGAAAACGCTCGTTATTTTACCCGGTTTTGGTACTATTCACTAACCGGGCCCGTTTTCTGGAATTTTCTCGTTTCTTTAATTTTATTGGTTATTAAGCTTCCATTAATGATTAATTATTGTTATTTAATGATTTATAATTTTTACGGGTTCGTTTGACCACTTAAAATCACGTTTTTGGGTTTTCTCGAAAAACGTGCGCTAAAGCTCTATTAGTGTTTTAATACATTATTTGGATCCGTTTTCTTCGGGAGTTGTTCCCATATATTATTTAGGCCTTATCAAGCCTTCATAATCCATATAATACGCTAACCGAGGTCTCATACCTCCTATGGTTATTTAACGCTTATTTAGCGTTTTTCACTTTTTAAGTGTTTCTTTATTTCTTTTGAATTTATTTTTCCTTACCAAAATTACTTAGGCACTATTAGGCCCTTAAATACGCATTAGGATAATTTTAATCACTATATTTAAGTTCGGGGTATTTCATCAAATGTTGTTGATCCGCATTATGTTAGCAACAACAATCGGCTAGCAAAATCGAAAGGGATCCAACGGCTCGACCGAGCTCGGAAAGTCTTTGAGGCACATGCAAGAACATAATCGGTGGAAAATCCAGAGCCCAACCCAAACCCAAAACTCACTAGACACAAAAGCATAAAACAAGCTAGACGAAAATGAAGAACTTCTCCCGCAAGAGAAGAAACTAAGCACTAAATAGAACAACAAAGAAAGATATCTATAAGACCATAGATTAAGAAGAACTAGCAAAAGAGAAGGAGAAAATGGAAGAAAGGAGAAAAAAAGGAAAAAGAGAAGAAGAGGGAGGAGAGAGAAGAGAATGTTTTCTTACTCTATGACTACCTTATGTCGGACATTTCATGAATTAATAAAAAATAGAGTGACATATCATCAAATTTCAAAAAAAAAATGTCACCCCTGCTCTCATCTTGAAATTCCGTACCGATTTAACAGAGGGCGGCTCTTAAAAAAAGCAAAAAAATAAAATAAAATAAAATAGAGAGGGCAGCAAATTTGGATTCTGTTTCGGACTTCTAAAGTTTACTAGTACTTGCCTTCATCCTCTAGTCAAATCCCAAATAAATCCCGTGATCATCTCCAAATTGATTCCGGTCGCTGTCCCTCTCTCTATCCTTACCTTCTCCTGGCCTCTCACCCACTCTCGCGGCAAAACAAACAAGCGCGAGAAGTGGCTCAGAAGAAGAACTGAAAAGACCGAAGCTTTCGGCAGGATATAATATACCCAGAAGAGTAGAAGAATGGGGCGGCGGCTGAGCAACTGACCGTCGCTATTTTGTATGTTCTGTACCCTTTCCGCCGACAATTTCTACGATAAGGCTCTGGCGGTATAGCTTATTCCGTGCACGTAACTGATCATCGAAATCAGTATTCATTAAATATCCCTCCCTCGCAATGATTACAGTTCGAGTTTGCCGCTTCTATCACGAAAAAAATCCTGCTTGCTTCTAGGGAAGCTTCTTCTATTCTTACGGACTTATCTTTAATCTTGACATTTCCTCGGTTAGTCCCTTCTGTGCAACTTCTCATTATCCGGACCGATTTAGCTGCTTTGAGCATGTCGCATGGTCATGATGTGACCGCGGAGGTGGCGGCAGTACCGTCCCCGTCGAAGTCCTCGCCATCGTCGGGGGATACAAGTTTGGTGTCTCGGCTATCCCTTCTCAGGGGCATCCGTTGGCGTATCAATCTCTGTGATCTACGGTTGTCTTCTATCGACGATCTTCGTCGAGTCACGGCCGATTCGCGCCGGAGGTATATTTCACCGCTTCTTGTAATTTCAGTGATTTGTTAATTATAAGCAGCAGTGTTCCAGTGAGTGCTTATTCCTTCCGCTGGGGTTCACCGTTCTGAACATCATTTTGGATCTTACTACGCGAATCAGTGAATTGTAACGTGTTTTTGTGGGCGATTGAACGTTTTACTGGCACAGCGTAGACTTGGCTTTGGTGACAGAGGTTCAAACATTAAATTGATTGCATTTTTCTCCAAATCCATTAGAGAATGGGAGCTTCCCACTTCTCGAGACTTGCTAAAAGTTGCAATCATTACGTCTTTTACAACAACGACCGTTCAAGAGTAAATGATTAGCTGAATGTTTGTTAGTTGTAAGACAGATGCTTCATGCTTGAGGGTTCTCCCATCTCTGACTGCTTCTTTCTCTTGTGATGATAATGATATTGATAAACTTTTTCCGAAGAGCTTTAACAGAATTTGGCAATTGTTGTACTTGATCTAAGTTGAGCTCATCTTGGTTGGTAGGTATGCTGCTCTTAGAAGGCGCCTTCTTTTTGATTCATATGTGCCCAAACATGGAAGCGGATCTTCGAATCTGGTTGTGGACAATCCACTATCTGATAGTCCAGGTAAGGTAGTTATTCTTTGGAAGTGAAAGCTAAATTCTTTTATTTGAAGTTCCAAATTCTCCTATTTTCAAAGCATCTTTACATTCTTCTCCGTTCTCGACTGTTGAACTGATCCTGTGAACTTGAATGAGTGACAAAACAAAAGTGTTAATGGAGAGTTTGAGTTGTCCTGCTTCTGTTCTGTTAAATCCCATTCTCGGTTAAAATATACCAATAGTTGACCAACGTTGGGACCTCAGTAGAACAGGTTGAAGGGCCAGCTTATAAAATATTATTCTTGGGAATATGTTAGGACTGAGATATATGCTTTATTGTGTTTGCTTAATTCATGCCCAAAAATATTGTATAGTACATATCAATCCTAAAGGTTTAGGATGGGTATAATACCGTTCTTTGTCTGTCTGTAGCTCAATAGATACTGACTAATAGAATATGAGCGCCTTAGTTTTGTGATAGCAAATGTCTTATCCTGTGAAATATTGGTGCAGATAGCATGTGGGGTCGTTTCTTTCGAGGTGCTGAACTTGAGAAAATGGTGGACCAGGATTTATCGCGTTTATATCCTGAACATGGTAGTTACTTCCAGAGTTCTGGATGCCAAAGCATGTTAAGAAGAATTTTACTGATATGGTGCCTCCAACACCAACAATACGGTTACAGACAAGGTAGAATGCAGTTTTGTTTTACACCAATGGTTTCTTAACGATAGGATGCCCTAGTGTGAAAATGTTTCTTGTATTTTGCATGTTTTGTCTACTTATGATGTGTTTGTCTTTGTTCTCTTCATTCCATGATTCTCTTTCTTAGCAAAAGAGTTTTGTTTTTCTCTTTTGATGGAGTATAACAAGCTACTTTCTCTGGGGCTGGCACCAAAGATTGGGGGGGGGGGGGGGGGGGGGGGTTCATAGCTTCCAAAGGTGTGTATCTAGGGAATGATCTTGCTTGCTAAACTTATGGAGAGCAAGGCAATCCTGGAGGCACCTTGAGATGTGTGACTAGCTCCTCTTGTGAGGCATGTAACCTAGGTGTGGGCCGCACCCTTGATCTCCTTGTCTCTTCATGTTCTCAATCAATAACCTTTACTTTGGGCCCCTTTTGTAACCTACTCTTGTGTGAAACTTTTGCGAGTGACTGAAGCTATCCAATCGATAGATGCACATTTGTGAGAGACTTTTGCAATTGACTGATGCTGCCAATAGACTTCCATAGTCAGTCACTTTTTACAGCCTAATAATCTGCTGCAGTGGACATATCATCTATTACACTCAAAAGTTATCTATGACAGTCACAACGGGAAGTATAAGTAATGCTCACCGGTTACTGACAAGTTCCCAACAACAGTCCCCCGTTTGGTTTTAAAATGCGCACATTGAGGTGCCTGATGTGTGATGCGATGTGATGCAAGCCTATGGTTGCATCTGGATGAGGAATGCACTAGTTTATCATGATGTGAGACAATGCACGCATTATGCAAGCAATGTGAGCGATGCATGACAATTTGATGCATTATGTTATTGTTTTTTAAATTTTATAACAACTTATCATATGGACTATTTTCACCATCTTTTATTACTTCTTTCACTGATTTTTCATTTTCAGTCTTAAATATCCTTCCTATAAACATCTTCCATATCTCTCTATTCAACTACCCTATATGTCTAATATGAAATTAAAATGATACAAATATAAAAAAAATCAATCTTCACATAGTGACATAAGTTTCACCACGTCTACAAATTTGCATGCCTAAATATGATCTTCATCTGTTTAAGAATATCTATATATCTAGCTAACTAGTTCAAAGAATTATTAAATGTCAAATAAATATATATTGTATTCGTCAAAGATTTTGAAAGATTAACTACATTTATAAAAAAGTAATAAATATAAAAAAATTATATAAAAAGAAAAAGGAAAATACTGGAAATAAAACAAAATTAACTCTTGAAAATCAGAAGTAAGTTGCTTTTAAATTGTAAACTTTAGCCTCCAAAATAAAGAAAACTTCTGGAAACTAATAAAACAGCAATTGATAATTTCTAGTTGTCATGTTTTGGTGCTCGTTGAATATGGTTTTGTCTGTGGTAGAGCTAGAACTTTGCAATAGTTGCGGTAACTTTTTCTAAAAAAAATCACTTTGCACAAATGATCAATAAAAATTTGTCAACTATACTTTACTTTTCAGAAGTTATAGATAAGATCATGGAGCCCTTGAGACCTATATTAATTTATAAATTCAGGACGTATAGTATTTTATTCTAAAAGTTTAAAGTCTCAAACTCACAAAACTGCAATTATATTTTAAACCTTTTTTTATCTCAAAGTTGTGTGGTCCTTGTACCCCATGGGAATCCCTTGTTCCGCCTTTGGGATGATTGCTCTTCTAGGTTGCAAGTTATCGGCTCCGTTCGGCATGGTTGTTTTGTGGTTGTTTTGGTCTGGCTGTTTTGTGGTTGTTTTATATGTGGTAGTATATTATTGGAGTAGAACGTAGGACCCACGTGGGACCCACGTGGGGACCACTCCCAAAACAGCCATGAAAGAGCGTCCTCCGAACGAAGCCATCATGTTTAGGTGATTGTTAAGACACTTTGAATTTTTCTGATGAATTGATTATTACTAGTAACAGCCTGGAAGTTATCATTTTTAGGTGACTGTAAAGGCATTCTGTGAGAATTTGCAATCATTGCTAGTTGAAAGGTCCTTCACAATATTAGTATGCTATGAAATATGAATCTTATTGTTATGTACAATATTAATAATGGTAATATTAATAATGGTTTGGATGTTAGTAGTGATAATGTGATGACACCTTGGATCTTTTTTCTATGAAGATATTGTAGTCCAAATGTATAATACGCATTTATTGTGAAGATATTATGCTATGTAGTTCATGATTATGTAGTATATATATGTTTATAAACTATCACATATTGTTTAAAAAAAGTGCATAGCTTAATGCATCGAACCCCTAACACCCTAGGTCACCTCGCCCCTTCTAATATCAAGGTCACCAGTCACCAATTTCTATAATAGGCACACTCAACAGTCTCTCACAAATATGGCCTTTATCTATTATACACCTTGAATTACCAAGGCAGACACTCCAATGCCTTGAACGCTGTGCTGGTGTGCTCGCAGGTCGCAGCAGTTGACAATTATTTCTGAGTTGGGGATGTTTAATGTTTGAAGATTTTAGTTAAAAGGTAGGGAGTTGCTTTTGTTTGTTCTTGAACAGCAGGGTTCATCAACGCACTGTGGTACACCTATTCATGAGTGAACACCTGTTCTTGCACACCTCGTTCCGACTTTTTACATGCTTATAAGTGGATAGAATCAAGAATATGTGGCTAGTATAATTTTTTTATCTACCTTTCATAAATCCTACTGTTGATTCTCTGATGCTTTAGTAAATGTAAGTTCTGATCTTTTCTCACCCCATTCTTTTTTGGTGACTTCATTTCTAGGAATGCATGAACTTTTGGCACCATTGTTATATGTGCTTCATGCTGATCTAAAACACCTTTCAGACGTCCGGAAAGTCTATGAGGACCATTTTTCAGACAAGTTCGATGATGCATTGTTTCATGAAAATGACCTGACCTACAGTTTTGATTTCAAAAAGTATTCTGATATCATGAAAGATGATACGGATTTTCAATATAAAACTAAAAAGGTCATTAGTCCAAATGAGCTTGATCCAGATGTCCAGGCAGTTGTTTTGCTAAGCGATGTATATGGGGTGGAAGGGGAGCTGGGTGTGGTGTTATCTGAAAAGTTTATAGAGCATGATGTGTATTTGATGTTTGATGCCTTGATGAGTGGAGCTGGCGGTGCAGTGGCAATGGCCGAATTTTTTGCCCACTCTCCTGGTGTTGGACTTCACCCTGGTCCACCTCCAGTAATCGAGGCTTCATCAGCATTATACCATTTACTCTCAGTTGTTGATTCTTCAGTTTATGCTCACTTAATTGAACTAGGGGTTGAGCCTCAGTATTTTGCTCTCCGCTGGCTTAGGGTTCTCTTTGGGCGTGAATTTTGTTTGGAAAGTTTATTGGTTGTATGGGATGAGATTTTCTCATTTGCGAATGCCAAGATTGTTAAAGCCAATGAATATGATCTTATCTCTTCTTCGGGTGTCCTGAATTCTCAAAGAGGAGCATTCATCTCAGCTTTGGGTGTTGCCATGATACTTGTTTTAAGGTCGTCCCTGCTCGCCACAGAGACTGCAACTTTCTGCCTTCAGAGGATGCTTAACTTTCCTGGGAACATAAACTTGGAAAAACTGATGAAGAAGGCAAAATCTTTGTTGCCTGTTGCACTTCATGTGACTGCTTCATCATCCTATTATGCAGTTGTGAAATCTAATGTTCTGACCAAATCAACAAATGATAGAGTAAATGGCCATCCCGTTGATTCTGCTGGTTTGAAAACTCCACCTCATTCTGTACCTGAGAGTTATTGGGAAGAGAAGTGGAGATATTTACAGAAAGAAGAGGAACTGAAAGGGTTGAACTCTAGCAAGCAATCAGCGTCAAGACAGAAGAAGGGTTGGACACATAAAATTAGGTCGATATTGTTGAGGAGAGAAAGTGATCCATCCCCTTCAGAGAGAGATTCTGAAGTTGAGGAGCTCACAACTTCAGTCAGGAGAAATTTGATTGAGGATTTGTCGGAGCACTTGGAGGACATTGATGATGAGTCTGGGCAAAGCAACTCATTCACCCTGAGTGATCCTGTCCAGGTGAAAACACGGCTTGAGAAGGCTCATTCTCTCCAGGGCACTTCCAGTGAAGAAAATTCCTCCATCTTCTCGGATCCTCCAAGTCCTGTGGGAGAATCAAACACCGGTGACAACTCTGAGAAGGGCAGTTTTTTATCTAACACTTCATCTCATGGCATGAACGATGAGTCCAAACAGTGCGTTGACCATTGTGAATCCTTTTCTGAAGAATCATCACTTCCTGTTTCTGACCCGCCAGATGTCAGTAGGTCCTTGTCATCTAATACTACAGAGCACGAAGTTCCATCTTCTGGAAGTTCCATCTCCGGGAAGCTCCAGTGGCTGTGGAAGTTTGGTCGACATGGAGCTGGAGAGGGTCCCTCTTCTGATAAAGCGGCTGATGGTGATGCTTCCATATCATCAGATGAGGAACACCGTCATGGCAACGTAGTATCTTGGCCTTTCAGTGAAGAGAGGAGTTGCAAACCGACGAATGTCAAAGCTAATAATGTCGACAATCCGAAGTTGATGTATACTTTGAGGAGCTTGGGGCATTCCATGCTGGAAAATATTCAGGTATGAACCTCCCAAAGATGGTTTCATTCTGTTAAGCTTCTTGTTCACACATCCTGGTTAGTATTGTTGGAATCGCTATTCAAATTAAGAAGTTTGCGTACTGGATATATATGTGGTCTTCAGGATGTTCTTTTGATGGGTCCAATAATATACTAGACATTCCTGAAACTTCTGACCTGCCCTTTAAACTAAATGTGGATGAAAATTTTATGTTCTGAAAATTAATGTTGCGGAGCAAACCATGCTAATGCCTCTATGGGATGTTTTATCAGGTGATAGAGTGTGTATTTCAGCAAGATAAATGCCAAGCTGGCATGGTAGACAACTTGCCGAGAACCGGGTTAGTGGATAAGGGACAAGTTACAGCTTTGAATGCCATCAAAGAGCTTCGAAAAATCAGCAATCTTTTGTCCGAGATGTGAGGTTGATTCTCCTCAAAACAATTTTTCTGCTTCTAAATCTGTTTATTATAAATTTAGTCGGCTTGGGCTTTTAACCTACAATAAAATTTGGGTCTTATAATGTACTCCTACTGTTGATTCTGCGACGAGTTGATGCATATGTACATAAGAGGTGGCCCGGTCTATTGAAAGAAAGAGATAAGATTCAGGAGGTTGGACTGTACAACTATCAATGTAAGAATTACTCAATAGTTTCGTGTTAGCAATTAATTAAATTAAGAGTTAGTCAGTAGTTTCCTGTTAGCAAGTAATTAGTTTAAGATTTAGGTCAATAATTTGAATTTGAATTGTGCGCTGTTCTTAGTATTTATTGAGTTACGGAGGAGAGGGAAGGTATGTCCTGTGTAGTTGAATTTGGCAGAGCACAACCCCTAAGCTATAAAAGGGTTGATAATATTCTATTTTATAAAAAATGTAGTATAAAATTTTAATAACTAATTTTTATATACATATAGTAATATATAGGTCATATTTTGTTAATTATTAATTAGTTTATTGTTTTATATGTTATATAGAATAACAAAAATTATCTAATAATTTTTTATATATAATTTATTATTAAAAAATTTTCATATAAACTATTAATTAAGTGACTCTAACCCAAAAAACAGGATCCTTAACACTGTTGCCTTGTAGTCCTTTATGATATGGATTCCATGTGTAGTTTTGCATCCAAATTCTTTGACCATCATTTAGAGTTTCTTTAGCTTCACTGTTGCCTTGTAGTCCTTTATGATATGGATCTCATGTGTAGTTTTTGCACCCAAATTTTTTGACCATCATTAGAGTTTCTTTAGCTTCTGCCTCCGCCTTCGCTTAATGGCCTTAACATCCTCTTGTTTGATATCCTCATCCTTGACTCTTGTTGTCGGCTAATTTTATCACCGTTAACTGCTAAACAATAATTTAATAGAGGGTTGGAGACAATTAATTATGGTTTATAATTTAACTGTAATTTATTAGTTAAATATTAGTCTCATTCTAAACTCACTCTTAAATAATTTTGTAGCCAATTGTAACTAGTCATAGTAACTACTATAAAGATCTCCTTACATTAGAGTGCACATAGGGTTGTAAATATACATATTGAAAACATCAATGTCAGCCGACATCCTAATTTAGAAAGAACTTTCTTCTTTCCCAAGAAAGTATGTTATATTATAATAAACACTTAATATATACAATAACCTTCCAAAAATGAAAGTATAAGACCCTTGGTTAAGTGGTTGCGGGTTCATAGTCATTTTCCCATGACCCCGTTTTGAATCTTAACATAACGTAGTTCGCAGTCGTGAATTTTTTATTATTTAAAAGGTGTTTTAAACCGTGTTTTTGTCTGCATCCGTGATTTAAAGTGTTTCATGAGAACTTTAGGTCACGGTTTCATTCCTAACCGTTGTTCTAAATATTTTACGAGAACTTTAAATTATGGTTCTACTCGAACTGTGATTTAAAGCCTTTCTTATACACCCATACAACAAAATTCCGCACTTCAACACTCGCTCATTTCCATCTGCATGCTCTCTTCCTTCAACCTCTCAACACCCACTCCTCGCACTTCACCTCTGCAGTCGGACCCACCACCGAGTCCAACGCCGCCACTGATTTTTCCGCCCATCACCGACTTTGCCGCCCACCACTCGAGCTAGCTCTGCAATCGTTCTGCCCTTGCCTATTACCAATAACGGCCCACACCACCTCCGCTTATCGACGAGCACCTTCCCCCACCACCTACGCCTATCGAGAGCACCTCCAACCACCCACCTTATGTTCGACCACGAGAGACCAACACAGAACCGACAACCACCGACCACGCCCTTGTACTAAGCCCACCACTCTCGCTTAAAAAACCAACCACCAAGAATGACACCACTACTAAGAAATCCAGCACCATGAAAGTGTTAGAAAATATCTGTAACTAACCGTAACTCCCTCCTATTTCTATGCCTACATGTATATTAATATCACTAATACAATGATAGCAGCAGTGAGCATTATACTAATTACCTCTCACATGGTATCACGCTAAAATCCTGGCCTCCCTCTATTCTCTCACCTTCCGCCCCGCACACTACTCAATTTTCTCCCAGTAATTATTTCTCCATGGCCGATCCACAGCCATCACCTCCCACGTCCCCTGCTGCCTCTGAGCGGACACTTCTCGCCTCTCCACCCCATTCTCCACCACGTCAATCCAATCCTCATGTCGCTGCCTCCCCCGGCGCCATTGCCATTAATCAAGCCCTTCACGTAAATTCTATCACCAATCACGTATGTGTTGAGCTCACCCAATCTCCCCCAAATTACACAATGTGGCGCCATCTTTTTCTCGTTACATTAGGCAAATTTAATCTACTAAATCATATAGATGACACTCCCGCCTCAGCCGACGAAAGCTGGGCACTCCTAGATTTCACCGTACTATCATGGATTTATGTCACCATTCATCCGGATATATTCTCCCTTATCTTGCGTGACAACGCTACCGCCTTCGATGTCTGGACTGCCATCGAGAATCTTTTTCGCGATAACAAGAAAGCTCGCGCCATTCAGATCGAGGCAGAATTTCGTGGCCTTCGTCAAGGCTCTCTCACAATTAATGAATACTGCGCCAAATTAAAAACCCTCTCTGATGCACTTGCAGATGTTTCCAACCCCATCTCAGATGAAAATCTAGTCCTTCAAACACTCAGCGGACTAAATGATTCCTTCTCCAACCTTCGCAGCATTCTCCAGTTTCAAAGGCCCTCAGGCGGTCCGCAGTGCTCTCATTCTTGAGGAGACCTGCCTCAACAATTCGCTCACCACTGCTGCCGCCCTCCACACCACCACCACCGGAGCTCTACCCCTCACCACTGCCGCAGGGACAAATCCCACCCAACACACACCCAGCCCACCCACCCATTGCTCACCAGATCCAAAACGGGCATCCACAAACCCAAAATCCCCTTCAACTTACACGCTACGACTGCACCTATCCCCACCAGTCACACCACCGCCCTCCAGGATCCTCGTTGGTTTCAGTCAATGAAGGAAGAATTTGATGCCCTTATCAAAAATCGGACATGGGACCTTGTTCCCCCCCTCCTCATGCCAATGTTGTGTCCGGTAAATGGCTCTTTCGCCATAAGTTTGATGCTGCTGGTAACCTATCCCGCTACAAATCACGTTGGGTGGCTCGAGGCTTCTCCCAGCAACCAGGCCTCGACTTCACCGAGACATTCTCTCCCGTGGTCAAACCCGGCACCATCCGCACCGTGCTCTCCCTCGTTGTCACTTGTCACTGGCCGATCCATCAACTCGACGTCAAAAACGCGTTCCTGCATGGCACCCTCGACGAAGACGTGTATTGCCAACAACCCCCAGGCTTCGTTCATCCTCAATTTCCCCACCACGCCTGCAAACTTCGCAAAGCACTTTACGGCCTCAAACAGGCCCCACGCGCTTGGTACCGACGTTTTGTTGACCACATCACCCGCCTCGGCTTCACCGGCTGTCGCTCCGACCCCTCCCTGTTTGTTCTCAACCACGGCTCCAACCAAGCTCATCTTCTCATCTATGTGGACGACATTATCCTCACAGCATCCTCTACCACCCTTCTACGCCGCATTATCACCGCCCTCAGTCACGAATTTGCCATGACCGACCTCGGCCCCCTCCATCATTTCCTTGGCATCGCCATCACCCACTCCCCCAACGGTCTACACCTCAGTCAAGCCACTTACGCCAAAGACATTCTAACACGCTTTGGTATGGCTAACTGCAACTCATGCCGTACACCAGTCGACACCAACCCCAAACTAGGACATACCAGTGGACCCTCGGTATCCGACCCCACTGCCTACCGCTCCCTCGCCGGTGCTCTCCAATACCTCACATTCACCTGCCCCGACATCAGTTACGCTGTTCAGCAATGCTGCTTGCATATGCATGACCCTCGAGAGCCGCACTTCACCGCTCTCAAGCGCATTCTACGCTACATCAAGGGCACACTTCACCTCGGACTCACTTTCATCCTGCCCAATCTGACCAATTGACCATCTACTCCGACACCGATTGGGGGGTTGTCCGGATACCCGACGTTCAACTCTGGCTACTGCATGTTCCTTGGCCCCAACCTCATCTCCTGGTCCCTCCAAACGCCAGCCCACTGTATCCCGCTCCAGCGCCAAAGCAGAATACCGCGCCGTCGCCAATGCCATTGCTGAATCATGCTGGCTTCGCAGCCTGCTTCAAGAACTCCATGCACCCACTACCCGTGCCACTATCGTCTTTTGTGACAACGTCAGCGCCGTCTACATGACGGCTAATCCCGTACATCAGCGGACCAAACACATCGAACTAGAACTTCACTTTGTTCATGAAAAAGTTGCCTTGGGCCAAGCTCGTGTCTTTCATGTTCCCACTACCAGCCAGTTTGCGGACATAATGACCAAGGGTTTATCGCATCCTCTGATTGTTGAATTCAGGGACAGTCTCTGCCTACGGTCTCCTCCGGTTGAGACTGCGGGGGGCTGTTAGAAAATATCTGTAACTAATCGTAACTCCCTCCTATTTCTATGCCACTATCTCTCTAGCTCTGTACATGTATATTAATATCACTAATACAATGATAGCAGCAGTGAGCATTATACTAATTACCTCTCACAGAAAGAAACAACAAAGCAGCATCCACCCACAACGCCTCTGCTCGATTGACGCATGTATTTTTTTATTTACATTTGATTTGTATTACAAAATTTTATATATGTTTGTTGAATTTTTAGATTAATCTCGATATGTTAGGAATATGTTGTGCAATTCTGGTTGTTGAACATTGAAAAAATTAGGGATGCACAATAAAAATATTATGAATGTTGAATATTTAGAATTTATTGGTGTATAATGTGGTCGGCTGTTGAATGACACTTTGTGACTTGTGAATGAAATGTGACCGGGGAAAACATGGATCGTTGGTTGCGTATGGATTAATATATTGATCCCTTCATCGACAAGCAAATGTAAGGGCAGTCGGCCGCACTTAGCAAGAAGCGTAAGCAAAGGTCACGAAAAACACCTCAATTTGGATTCAAAGGATATCTAGATTTTCCTAGCAAATGATCGTTGTATGTATAAAAGCCAAAACTCCTCCCCTGCACACAAAGTGTGGGGGTTCCTAAGAAAAATTCACACTGTATCCAGGGCGGAAATGATTCTAGAGGCTACGCTATCTATAGCGAAGAAGATACACCTCATTTTGATAATGATTTATTCCATTCTTCTTCTTTAACTAACCTTATTATTATATCCTATTCACACTTTTTAAAGTTTATTGCTTGAGAGCTTTGAGAATTTTATTGACAAAGATTGTTTTTCAAATTGTCATGCATGCTTAAAGGTCTTAGATTTAGCTAAAAAGTGTTTTTGAATTTGTTCTTTCAGTTGAGGAGTGAGTGTAGGTGTTAGACAAAGTCTAGCTATCTAACCTCAAGTGTAAGATACTTTATTGTAACTTTCAAAAAGAGTATCAATAAAGTTTCTTATTCATGTAAACCTTTTAAGTTGCTTCCATTATTTATAATTATCTGGAACTAATGTGCATGAGTCGAACAACATATACACACTACATCAACATCAATAGTCCTACAAAACTTCCAAGTATGTAATTGGTCATGAAAATGATCAAAGACAATTCTTAAAGATAGGAGTCAAATAGTATAATACATAAATTTTGACTCAAATATGCCAAAAGACAACTATATTAAGAACAGTTATTGTAGGATACAAAAATGGGTTTTCAATACAACCAGGGACAAGGTTTAATAGCAATTATCTAATTTAGTCATACAGTAACCGTTAAAAACCAGTCTTTAGTGAAAATAAAAGTTATTCTTTGCTAGATTATACTACTAGTTATCTAAATTTGAGCATACCTGAAATAACTAGATATAATACAATTGTTATTCACAGTTTTCAAATGCATTTTGAGACCTTTATATGACCGGTGCACGAGAAATTTCTCACATATGAGATCACTATCACTCTATGTAAGTAATGACAGATTTCTCTTGGTTGAAGATTATACAGACCTAATGGGCTATTTATTGTTAATTTTTATACATGTTAAGGTGTTTAATATCAAATATTTTCATGACAAAGGTCAAAAAAGTGAAACAAGATGCATTCGACACTTGTGTCTGAAACGGTCAATTATATTTTCTTTACTTTAAAATATGGTTTTTATTACAAAAAACACATCTCTTTCTCAGCCTCCCTAAAGTACGTAATCAAGAATATCTCAAGAGAATAATATACTTTAATTGTAACTTCATTTTCTCTCATAATACATGATTACGCATATATTTATATATATATATATGTCCAGTTTGACAGGTCAAAATCATACACTTGCAACACATTCACGTTGAGTTTTCTAAATTCTTACGTGCATCAAATTAAGAATGTATCATTTACAACTGATTAACAACTTCTATTACGATGAGAAGAAGTGGAAAATTTCAATAAAGCTCTTTTGGTTAAACAGCTGTGGAGATTACTCTCTTGCCCGGGGTCTTTAGTAGCTCAAGTTATGAAACCACTCTATTACCCTGACAGTGATATTAGCGGGTGCTACCCTTCCAATAAAGGTAGCCCCATCTGGAAGTCTATCTCTTCGGTCTTGGATTTGCTCAGAGAAGGAGCTCGGCCTCTATCTCCTGGAGGGGGTGGGCCTCTATCTCCTTCTCCCCATGACTTGGATAGTTCTAATCAGTGGGCTTGGGGATTCTCCAAAGATAACAAGTTCTCCGTCAAATCAGCCTATCTCTTTCTGGTTAAGGATTCAGGAGTGGAAAGCTCCTCCAATCCCCTTTCTCCATTGGTAGGATTGGGAAGAAGCTTACCAGTTCCATTTGCTGCCCTAGAGTAAAACTTAATCTATGGAAGTTTTGGGAAATATTATCCCTTGTCAGGATAATCTAGCTAGACGGATCGGGGGTGAGTCCAAGTGCTTCTTCTGTGGGGCTAAGGATGACTTGGCCCATTGCTTCTTTTATTGTTGTGCTGTTAGAGACATATGGAGGGGTTTGGTGGAAGTGAATAATTCCTAATAATGTGGATGGAATGTTGGATTGGTTCTTTCGGATGGCGGAGGTGTGGAGTGTGAAAAAGCTATCTCTTATAGCTAACAAGCTTTGGGTCATTTATGCGTCGAGGAACAAAGTCAAGCATAATTCAGAGCTTCTTGGTGGAAAGAAGTCGAGGTAAATAATTCCTTTACTGAAGCTTATCTTTCGGTGATGAAAGTCTCCTCCCATCTCTTTTCTCCCAGGATGTGGCTTCCACCCCGTTGGGTTATCATAGTATCTGTACGGGGACGCTTGCTAGTGTTATGAGGACCGGATCATAGCTGGTCTCATTCGAGACGATCGCGGTTTGCCTAGTGTTGTTTTCAATCGAAGAATTGCCAGCACCAGTAGTGTGCAGTTTGCTGATATCAAAGCAAATAGAATTGCCATGGAACTTGCTATTTCGGTGGGTAGCCATAGCATTTGTATTGAATCAGTTGATAATTATTTCGGGATATCCTCAATGTGGTAGATATTAGAAGACCCAATGCCAGTTGGGATGACATCGTGAGGGTGAGAGGATCACTTTCCTGCTTCACTAGTATTATTACAAGAGATTCTCCTATGTATGATATTTATCTTTTTTTGATAATTTGGGCCATTGGCCATTTTATTAATGAATATTCGGACCGGTATAACGGGCCTCATTAAAACCTTCTCAAGCAAAACCCAGTGGGAAAAAGCCTGAGGAGGAAAAAGAGTACCCACCATGTCCTAGTACAGCCCTAGAAGACAAAATAAAATCTAACCGATGACCACACTGGTCATTGTACATAATCCTTTAAGGCAACCAGATCAACAAAGGTATTACACGTTATGGGGAACCGATGCCACCAAGTTTTAGTCCATCGCCAGATACCTAGTTTTATTTGGGAAGCCACTCGATCTACCTTTAGCACATCACCTTGGAAGATCACTTCATTACGGTGCATCCAGATAAAATAGGCCCCATAACATAGGGTAGACCTCCAGATTCTTCTTGCCTTGCTTGAAAGGGTAACTGCAAACCAATCTTGGTAGATGTCGCAGACTGATTCTTTAAATGTAAATTGGATGTTCCACCACCTTAGTATGAGCTCCCACACTACTCTGATTTTAGGACATAGGAACAAAACATGTTCCAATGTTTCCATTGATCTATTGCACCAAGGGCACAAGCTCTGTCCAAGGGGGACCAAATTTCTTTCAAAAAGCAACTCTCTAGTAACAAGTCGTCTCATGACTGTGAGCCATAAAGTGACTTCCACTCGAGGTTCACACAAACCCTTCCACAAAAGGCTCAGGTTTGGCCCGCCTGCAACTTGAAGATTAGATTGAATAGATGCATGTGGTTTCATGTTCACGTACCTGGATACGGACCTGGTGTCCCCTGCCATCCATGCACAATTATCTTCATGGTTAGCCGAAGAGGGGGGCTGGAGCAGATCTATTAATTGCGACACCATCACTTGTTCATACTCAAATAGTGGTCTTCTCCACTTCAACTCCCAATACCAACTTTCATTGAGCCACCGTCCTTGACCTGCTACAGTTATATTTTCACTCTCCGTTATTTGAAAGAGCCTCGGAAACACTCCCTTTAAAACACCTATTACACACCATCGGTCATGCCAGAATAGGGTATCTTCACCATTGCCCAATTTAATTTGAAAGTTCTCCTCAAGAGAATCTTGTATTACTAGATTTTTTGATGTGGCTGTGACTAACGAAGACCATATACCTGGAATCTTAGCGGTAGCACTATTTGACTCGCCCATGTGCAATCCATCACGAAGATGATGGATAGATTGCACCACTCTCTTCCACAGTGGTCTTGAATTTCTGGCAAAGTTACATCGCCACTTGGTCAAGAATGATAAGTTTCTCATTTCAAGGTTTGAAAAACCCAAGCCTCCCTCTTTCTTCGGTTGAGCCAATCTATCCCACGCTATTGGAGTAAGGAAGCGGGTTTTATTCTTTCCCCAGAAGAACTTGCGTTGCATGGAGGTCAGCCTCTTTCTCACCTTTGCTGGAATGACAAATAGGCTAGCATAGTAAAGAGGGATAGACTCCAATACTGATCTTACAAGCACGGCCCGTCCTGCTTTGGAAAGACTCGTTGCCTTCCAGGATGCTAATCTTGCCTCAACCTTATGGATAACCGGTTCCCAAGTTGCCTCTTTTCTGGTGTTTGCTCCCAAGGGACAACCAAGGTATGTTGTTGGCAGTGTACCAACTTGGCATTTGAAGATATCTTCTACCATGTTCTTCTCGCCTTCAGTGGCATTAATACAAAATGCCACCGACTTTTCCATGTTCAGATCTAGTCCGCTCATCTCAGAAAAGAAGAGGAGGATTCTATACAGATGGACTAGCTCTTCTTTTCTTAATTGACAAAAAAGCATAGTATCATCTGCAAATTGTAAGTGGGTGATCCGAGTTTGTCTTGCTCCAATTTGTAGCCCCGTAAATTTTCCTTGTTCCACTGCTCTTTGTATTAACCAATTAAGGGCTTCAACTGCAATAACAAAGAGAGAGGGAGAAAGGGGGTCACCTTGTCGTAAACCTCGATTAGGGGAGAAAGGTTTTGTGGGCGATCCATTTACTAGGATTGAGATCCTCGCAGATGTCACACATTCTCTCATCCATCCTCTCCATATAGTTCCAAATCCCATGCGCTCGAGCATTAAATCTACAAACTCCCATGAAACGCAATCATATGCCTTCTTGAAATCTATCTTGAGCAACAGCCCTTTCCTTCTGGTTTTGTTTAGCCATGTTATCACCTCATTTGCAATGAGTGGACCCTCAAGAATATTTCTACCTTTTATGAACCCAGATTGAGTCTCATGAATCAATTTCGGCAGGAATGGTCTGAGGCGGTTGCTTAGTACTTTGGCCACAACTTTATAAATGCATCCCACCATGCTTATGGGGCGGTAGTCACTTATGCGGGATGGGTCTTGTTTTTTGGGCACTAGGGCTATCCACGTGGTATTTGACCCTCTTTCAAGATGTGACGTGGCAAAGAATTTGCGCACATCATTACTAAACTCTGCCCCAATGATGTGCCACATTTTCTTGACAAACATCATGTTATAACCATCGAACCCTGGGGCTTTTGAACCTTCACATTGCTGAACTGTTTTACGGATTTCTGCTGTTGTTGGCATGCCTTCTAGCTGCGTCGCCTCTTCAGTTGAAAGCCTAGGATGATTAGAATCAGGTGGACCCATGCCAAAGGACTGAGCTTTTCGGAACAGAGCCATGTAATAATCTACTATATGCTTTTTTATATCATTCGGCGCTTCTAGGATCCCTTCATCACTGTGCAGGTACGAGATTATTTTCTTGCGGTAGTTAATAGTAGCCCGACGGTGGAAGTACCTTGTGTTCCCATCTGTCTGTTTAATTAACTTCTCTCTGGACAGTTGTTTCCAGTGTATGGCATTTTCCCTTTCGAGCTTCTCCACCTTCTTCATACACTGAAGTCTATCATGCTCATTTTGAACATTGACTCCTTCTTCCTCCATCTTCTTTTCTACCAGTCGCAGTTCCTGTTTGAACTTACCGAGTTTTTCTGTTGTGGCACCAAATACTTTCTTATTCCATGCTTTTATTGCTCCTTTAATTTTTCTCAGCTTTATCAGCGTAGAGCCGTGGGTCAATTTACCCCATTCTTCCCGAACCAGACCTTCGAATCCCGGGTGTTCTAGCCATACATTCATCGATCTAAAGGGTTTTGGGCCCCAGTTGATCTTCCCAGTTTCAACAAACATGAACCGGTGATCCGAGATTGACCACTCTTTTGTGCCTAGTTTAGCATCAGGGTACTGTGACAACCATTCATGAGTCGCAAAGCTCCTATCAATTCTGCTCAGGCTGTTTCTCCCTTTCCAAGTGAACTGAGCATCTTGTAGCCTGAGTTCGATTAACAGCATGCTGTCTACCCACGATTTGAAATCCCTCATACCTCGCGTGATCTGTGAGTTGCCGATCGGATTCCTTTCTGATGGGTGTAGTACTTCATTGAAGTCACCTAACACTAGCAGCTCAGGGGTGCAGTCTTCCTTGAGTGCGGCTATCTCCTCCAGGATTATTCTTCTTTCATTTGGGTCGCAGGGAGCATACACCATGATAACCGTACTAATGAGCCCTTCTTCTCTTGATTTTATTTCTGTCAAAATCCACCGTGTTCCCTTTTCTATCCTTCTCATTTCCACTGCTTCCTCATCCCAAAGTATTAGTAGTCCCCCCGACCTTCCTTGGCTTTGGACTTCTTCCCATGCGAGACAAGCCTTTTTCTTCCCCCAGAAACTCACAACTTTACGGGCAGCAGACCCACTTTGTTGTGTTTCAACTAGACCCAGCAGAGATATGTTTAAGTTTCTTACTTCTTCCCTAATCTTCCTCTGTTTTTCTTTTGAGCCCAGACCCCTTATATTCTGGAGGCCTACCGTCACCATTCTACTTGTTTGTATGAGATTGGAGTTTTTGGAGCAGGTTTACCTTTGTTTGAGCAGGGTTTGGCACATGGCAGCCAAGCTCCCTCAAGAAGTTCATGCATTCGTTTGCCTCTTCTTCAATGTTTTGTATTCGTCCTTGTTCATCTCTTGCTACGTGGTTTTGCTGTTCTGTTAATGGTGCAGTATTCTGAGAAACGTCGAAAGGGATTCTGAAACATTCCTCTTCTTCTAGCCCCGTAATGTCACCTTCAGTGGATTCGGTCACTGGTTTTTGCGTGCTGTGCATGGGGGTTTTTTGTTTCTCATCAGACTTCTGTTGTATTTCTGGTTCTAGCCGCAAAGATATCTGTTGTGACTTCAAGGAGTAAGCCCTCTGTTCTTCTTCTATCTCCTTCTGCGTCTGGATAACTAGTTCATGTCGAATTGCTTCCTCCTGTGTTGTCTGAATTGTTCTCTTTGGTGTATCATGCCGTTCCAGGCTGTGTGAGTTGCTTTGAAGCGGCTCC
This sequence comes from Limonium bicolor, assembly GCA_023374045.1. Classification (NCBI taxonomy): domain Eukaryota; kingdom Viridiplantae; phylum Streptophyta; class Magnoliopsida; order Caryophyllales; family Plumbaginaceae; genus Limonium; species Limonium bicolor. Next base: position 150,959,186 of record CM041780.1, read on the forward strand.
TTAATAGTTATTCCTTCCTCCTGGTCGGCTATATTCGGTAGTAACATACCCCTTGAATTAAGTATACTTATTCCCGTTCGATGAGTATCCATGATCTGCATGGAAGTATGGGGTTGCACCGGCATATTACTTTTGCCCATTTCCCTCAGTGAATTGTTTATTGTCTGTGGAGTGGTCATGCTTTCCGTCTCTGTCTCCTTCGGTTCCACTACTACTTTTAAAGTATTTTCCTGCCTAGCAGAAAGAGAGTCGCCACCATCTCCTGTTTTATCGGTAATCTTAGTTGAACCGGCCACATTCTCAGGTAATGGGTCACTATTATCCCTCAGATTAGTTCCCTTCCCCATCATTGGTTGTCCCTGCTTATTTAATACAGCTTGTCCATCTGCTTTTTGGTTAATTAATTGTTCTTGGGATTCTAATTGCCGCTTCCTAATCGCGCACTCAGCCAACTCAGTCGCACTGCCTTGTGACTCCCTTTGAGTCGCATTGTACTGTTCACTACCGCAAGTATTCTGATCAGTAATGTTTTGTGGGAGCTGTGAGTTATTTTCTTCTTCACTTCCGGCAATTTGCAGGATGCTATCGCTGTCATCTATGACTCCAGATGTCTGTTGATTGATGATCTCTACTATGCTTACCGGATACTGATGACCTTCAACAATGACCATGATTTTGCAGTTAATCATATGGAGAGTAGTTGTTTCTACCTGTGTGCGGATCTCCGGATTTTCAACTAACCTCTCTTCCTCCGCTATTTGTATTACATCTCCCACAGTATGCGCAATCTTTCGCACGTTCGTTTTATTCCACGCGTGTAATGGAATTCCTCGAATGATGACCCATGTTCTTCTCTTTTCAACTTGGTCATGTTTTTCCCACCTCCTGAGCTCTACAATGCCTGGTGCTATACTCTCTGTTTGGGCTTGTGCCATTACGTTTGCCACTTCTTGGGTTGAATTAAAAACCAATAGGAACTTTTTTCGCGAGAATGCTAATAGTCCCGACATGTTTGGCCACCGGTGCTGGAAGGTTTGCATAGCTTGCTTTGCTGATTGTTCCTCAGTTACCGTGACTACTACACCCTTCCTCAAGGAGGCTATCATTTGCTGGTCTGGTGCAATGGTTAATGATAAACGTGACGTGCAGGTGTTTCATCTGTTCTCCCGATCCTTTGCTCTTTTCGAGCCCAGACTGGTGGACCTTTGTCTGGACTCCTGCTGCATTTGATGGTGAAGTGGTTCGTTGCCTTCCCTGTCTTCTACCTGCCCTCTGAGTGTCGCCCTTTTTATCCTATTTCCTTGGTATTCCATCCTTGGCCAGAGTTTACTCCCGTTAATGTTACAGCCCTTTATTCCATCAATCAGTCTTCTTGCTTCTTCTACGTGCTTGACATCAACGAAAGCACATGCCTTGTCATTGGAGCTTCGTTTCTTCCTGCTAATATACAACCTAGACCATCGGGCAAAGCGTTCCAGAAGTTTTCCGAGTTGGTATGATGTTACCTCCTGGTGTATATTGTCGATGAATACTGTAGTCGGTCTTCTTTCTTCAGGTCTTATTTGTTCTGCATCTCGTCCTCCTCTTATTGGAAGATTTTTCTTCTGCCATGTATTGGGTCTGTTGTAGAAAGTATTTCCATGCTCGTCACTCCTTGCAGTGGTCCGCTCTCTCCATCTTAACTCCCTTCGAGGAAATCGTCCCTCCTCCTTGTATCGATACTTTTGTTTGTATTGATAGTATCCTCGTCCCTCATCCGCATCCTGGTATCGATACTTATGTTTGTATTGGTAGTGTCCTCGTCCCTCATCCTGGTTTTGGTATTTGTGTTTGTGTTTGTATTGGTAATATCCTCTCCTATTTGTTGGGATGGTTCTTCCCAGTGGCGTATAGTTCCTATCTCTCCTCATAATGAGTTATCAGATTGTGGTGGTTGCTAATGTATGGCAGTGACTTGGGCGGTTTGTGGTGGTGTGGGCGGTTCTTAGTTGGTGGTGACATGGTGGTGGAGCAAGTGGGAAAAGGGTGGTATAGTGAGGAGAGAGGAGAGAGGAGAGAGCATCTTACGCGTTTGATTACTTTTTTTTATGTATGATATTTATCTGACAAAGATTATATGTAATTTGGGGAATCCTCACTTTGAATCTAACCAGGTGTGGTTGGGGGAGCATGTTCCCCCTAATATTAGTATGGCTTGTAAACTTGATTCGGATCTAGCATGACATGAGGGTTCCCTTGTGCTTGCTATATGTTTTTAATATATGGTCACAATGTTTATCAAAAAAAAATTGGCAGTCACAAATTAATCTTTTAGAATCAACATTATTCTATGATAGAAAGTTGATCTGCCGAGTATAATGAACATCTTTACTGTTCGATAAAAATGTCCTTATGTTATGTCCGTGCCCTACTACTAATTTAAAAGGTCACGGGCGAAACTATTACTACTTGTTTTATCGAGAAACTCGCACGTGGCCTGAAGTGGCAGCCTTCCTATTGGTCCGACCAGCAAGGCAGCAATGATAACACGCTTTGAGAAATCAAATCTACTTTTGTCACCAAATCATTATCATCTCCTTTCTTCATTTTACCTGTTTCAAAACGCGTGAAAAGTTACGCAAATGGCGGTGGTTAATGAATACTTTTAACTGTTAGGATACAATTTACTCCCACTCACAGTGTCCATTTCACTATTTGCATGTGTCGTTTAATTTTAATATTTAACATGTAAGATAATATATTTTATAATGGATTCCTTATGTGAAAAACTATATATATTGTACAATTTAATTTTTAAAAATTATTTTATCTTATATGTTTAATATTGAAGTGGAAAAACGTGTCAAAAAGCAAACAGGACACTTATGACAGGACGGAGATAATATGTATTTATATTTATGCTTTTGTGTTATTTATATTTATCTCTTTTACGGGTCTCTAGTTAGTATATAAGTCTAAGTTGGTCTCCCTTTCTAAACTTGGACTGAATGTATTTCTCAATCCCGATAATAGAGAGCACAGTTTCCTTTCCTCTTCAATTCTCTCTGTTGCTATTACGATTTCGGCTCCTGTTCTTGATATCTCGACTAAACCAAGATTGTGGAGAGTGGAATTTATCATGGTATCAGAGCAATCCCTAAATCTTTGGTAGTTCGAGTTGCTCTTTCTTCCTTCTTCTTGTCTCCCTGTTCACCCCTTCCATTCTTTTCGGTTTCTCGATCATGGCGGATGAAGACAAGCAAGTCGAGAAGGAAACAAAGGAGTCTGGTGGATCAGACGACCCTGAAACCTCCACCACTGCGATTGATGTCGGAGACCCGCTTTATCTTGGGAGCGCAGAAAATCCTGGGCTGATGTTGGCGAACAAATTCAATGGACAAGGTTTTGCGCAATGGAAGATGCAGATGACAATCGCACTGAGTGCGAAAAACAAAATAGGCTTTGTTGATGGGTCCTTGAAGAAACCGACGGGAAGCACTCTCAAGGCTAAGGCCTGGCAACGATGCGATTCAATGGTTAGGTCTTGGTTGTTGACGGCTCTGGAGAAAAACATCGTTGAAACTGTATTATTCGCTCCATCGGCTGCACATTCTTGGAAGCAACTTTGTCGAAGATATGACCATTCCGACGCAGCTCGCATGTACGACCTAGAACATCGTTTGGCCGTCGCCACCCAAGGAACCGACACGGTGACCGAGTACTTCAACAGATCAAAGAAGCTGTGGGATAAAATCGACGACAGTAACGTTGTACCCAGCTGTGAGTGCGATTCCTGCACATGTGGGGCTTCGGAAAAATTCGAAGAATATGTTCACAAGGCAAGAGTTATAAGATTTCTGATGGGTCTCACCGACAAATTCGCGACGATACGCGGCAACATTCTCATGATCTCACCCCTTCCCGACATTGAGACCATATTCTCCCTAATAATTCAGGAGGAAAGAACGAAACGATTAACTTCCACCAGCATCGCTGAAGAAAATTCAGTCTCTTTCGCGGTCGAACAAGGCAGAAGAAATTTTGGGAAAAGTTCTCAAACAAACCTTAGATGCAACAACTTGCAATGCAATCACTGCAATAAAATAAGTCACACGGAAGAGCGTTGTTTCCAGAAAATTGGGTTTCCGCAAGGATGGCGAAACCCTAAGTGGAAGAAGAGCAACGCGAATGCTGTCGGCAATCAAGAAGGCAAGGAGGAGGAAGTCAAAGGAAATTCACAAAAGGACCCCTTCGGTGGGATTCTTTCACAAGATCAAGTGAGCAAATTGTATGACTACATCAGCAAAACCCAACCAGTCAACAAGGAACCCCAAGTCTCCGAACACTCAACCTGCGGTTTTATCGGTAACAACTCAAACTCTTCATTTTCCCTGAATTGCATAAACTGCTGGGACCTTGTGAATAGCAAACCGAAAATTTCATCTTGTTTGACTTGTCTGAACTGCTGCAACCCTTCTGTGAGACCAAGAAACTTGGATAATTGTTGTGAAAACATAACTGGTAACAATTCTGTTTTTCCTCCTTGCACAAATTGCATAAGTCATTGCTTTCCTTTAGTTTGCCTGAATAATGTTCATGAAAAGAAACAGAAGCAAGATGTTTTTACCTCTTCTGAATGGATTATAGATTCTGGAGCGTCCGACCATATGTGTGGAGAGTTAAGTTTATTTGATAATTACTCTGAACTTGATAAGCCACACACAGTAGCAATGCCTGATGGACATCCTCAACTTGTTAAAATCATAGGGGAAATAAAAGTTGGCTCTCTATTTACACTGAAACGTGTTCTTTTTGCCCCTTCCTTTAATTTTAATCTCATATCAGTTAGTAAGTTATCTGAAGATCTAAATGGTCAGCTGTTGTTTAACTCCCAATCCTGTTTTTATCAGGACTTTAAGAAGAGTTAACCTGTTCGAATTGGAAAAATGTACAGAGGGCTATATGTCTTGGATTGGAATTGTGATAGAAGAAGTGATGAGAGACACACATCTTTAGCATGCAGAAATAGGTTAGTAAGTCTTGGCTTTGATTTCCATGATAAGGCTAGCCTTTGGCACCATAGGTTGGGACATGCTCCCAAGAGTAAGCTTTTAGATCTTGAACTCATTGATTCTGTACAAAAGGATAAACAACTTGTTTGTGAATCATGTTGTAGATCAAAAAGCCATAGGCTTCCCTTTAAGAACAGTAGCAATAAAAGCCAAGACATTTTTGAATTGATACATGCGGATTTATGGGGTCCTTACAAGATAAGAACTCACGATGGCAATTTGTATTTTTCTCACTATTGTTGACGACAAGAGTAGAGCAACATGGACTCACTTATGCTCCAGTAAAGCAGATTCCTTTAATATCATAATTCTTTTCATTAAAATGATTGAAAACCAATTTAAGAGAAGAATTAAAATTCTGAGAACTGATAATGCTCTTGAGCTTGGGAGTTCCCGCCATACCGCTGAGTTTCTTAGAAAGAATGGAATAATACATCAAACAACATGTGTTTGCATTCCACAATAGAATGGAGTTGTGGAGCGTAAGCACAGACACATACTTGAAACAGCAAGGGCTCTTATGCTCCACTCTGGTTTACCTTTAAAATTCTGGGGATAAAGTGTTTTAACTGCCACCTATTTGATTAATAGAATGCCCCTCAACATCATAAACAATAAAAGTCCATTTGAAGTTATTTATGGTACCAAACCTGATTATCTTGAGTTAAAATGCTTTGGCTGTTTATGCTTTGCAAATTTAAACAAATCTCAACACGACAAATTTGCATCAAGGTCTGTTAAATGCATTTTCCTTGGTTACCTTCAGGGAAAGAAGGGATAAAAACTTCTGGATCTGGATAACAACAAAATTATTTGCAATAGAGATGTTATTTTTTACGAAAATCTTTATCCTTTTGTTAATGGTTCTGGCTTGGCAGATGGGAACAATTCTGTTCCTGTCGAAAATACTGACATCTTTGTTTATGAGCATGATGATCCCATTGAGAGAAATAAAGGTCTGTCAAGAGATGAACAACAAAAGATCCTAGACAGAGCGGACTCCAGCAAACATAGAGAGCAGATTGATATTCCCAACGAGGAGGAAACAGTTCAGATCAATCCAGCATCCTCTCCAGAACAAGATGAGGAAGGATTTCCTTCAGAAACCCATGACAATCAAGAAGCAGAGATGGACTTTCCTTCTTCATCAGAAGGTAATCAAGAAACCTTCAAACGCTCAACCAGAGAGAGAAATCCACCCAAATATCTTGAAAACTATATAGTCGGGCATACTTCAAGGCAAGAAAAAGATAAGTTATCCTCAGACCTTTTCTCTCAAATCCTATCTGCAAGAATCACTAGATCTGCCTGCATGATTTCTGATGCTTGTGACATAGATGATTCAAATTCAAATTTGATTTCCATCTCTGAGAATGACACTATTGTATCTTCTGATCTTACTGCTCAAAGCAATTACATTCTTTCTGATCAAACTGTTGCTCATGCTTGTCTTAATGCAAACTTGTGTGAGAATTCTGAACCCACCTCTTTTGTTGATGCCATTAAAAATCCTAAATGGGTAGAAGCCATGTCTGAAGAGTTCAAGGCCCTAGACAGAAATAAAACATGGGATATTGTTAGTCTTCCACCAGGAAAGAAAGTTGTTAAATGCAAATGGGTTTATAGAATAAAATATCATGCAGATGGCTCACTAGAAAGATTTAAGGCAAGGTTAGTTGCCAAAGGTGTCACTCAAAGATATGGTACCGATTATTTAGAAACTTTCTCTCCTGTAGTTAAGTTCACCACTATAAAGGCTCTTATCTCTGTTGTAGTAAAAAAAAGGATTGGAAAACTATTCAATTAGATATTAATAACGCTTTTCTCCATGGTGATTTACTTGAGGATGTTTATATGGCAATTCCTGAGGGACACATGTTGGAACATTCTGGTAAAGTATGTAAGTTGAGAAAATCGTTATATGGTTTAAAGCAGGCGTCTAGGCAATGACACCAAAAGTTGAGTGATTTCCTAAAAGATCAGGGATTTGAGCAGTCTTTAAATGATTATTCGTTGTCTGTTAAGAACTCCGATGGAAAAGTGTGTTTCTTAGCTGTGTATGTTGACGATATTCTGGTGACAGGAGATGATATTAACTTCATTAATTCTGTAAAAACCGAACTCAATCAGAAGTTTAGGATCAAGGATTTAGGCGTTTTACACCACTTTTTGGGAATGCAGTTTCTTCACACATCAGAGGGAGTGATTCTGCTACAGAAAAATTATTGTGAGAACTTAGTTTCTGAATTTGACTGTCAAAACAGAAAATCTGCAGCCGCTCCTTTGGATATCAGTGTGAAACTGAGAAGGGGAGTAGGAAAACCTTTAGGAAACCCCAGTCTTTATAGACATTTGATTGGAAAACTCAGCTTTCTTTCTCATAGCAGACCTGATTTATGTTTCTCAATACAAGTTCTGAGTCAGTTTTTAGATTCTCCCGCTGATTTGCATTACCAGGCCGCATTGCATGTCTTATGTTATATTAAAGGTACCATGGGTTATGGACTTTTGTTTAACAGCAGGAATGATTTTAATTTGGTAGCATATTGTGATGCTGATTGGGCAAGTTGTCCCAACACTAGACGATCTATTAGTGGATATTTTATCTGTTTGTGTGGTAGCCCCTTGTCTTGGAAATCTAAGAAGCAAACCAGTGTTGCTCTATCTTCTGCAGAGTCTGAATACAGAGCCATGCGACAGGTCACTGCCGAGCTCAGCTGGTTGACAAGATTGCTGAACGAGCTTGGAGTTTCAGGCATAGAACCAGTCCCTGTGAGATCTGACAGTCAAGCTGCCATTCATATTGCAAGAAATCTGGTTTTACATGAAAGAACAAAGCATGTAGAACTGGACATACATTTCGTAAGACAGAAATTACAGGAGGGCTTAATCTCTGTTGAATACGTCAGTTCAAGAAACCAAGTTGCGGACCTTTTAACAAAGTACTTACCTGGAAAACGTTATCCTCTGCTGATCAAGAGGACGGGGTTAAGAGATTGGGAGCATACTCAGTAGCATTATCTTTTCAGCTCCAAATCATACAATCCTTGTATGATTTGAGGGGGGCTGTTAGGATATAATTTATGTATTTATATTTATGCTTTTGTGTTATTTATATTTATCTCTTTTACGGGTCTGTAGTTAGTATATAAGTCTAAGTTGGTCTCCCTTTCTAAACTTGGACTGAATGTATTTCTCATTCCCGATAATAGAGAGCACATTTTCCTTTCCTCTTCAATTCTCTCTGTTGCTATTACGATTTCGGCTCCTGTTCTTGATATCTCGACTAAACCAAGATTGGGGAGAGTGGAATTTATCATTAACCTAAGTTAATAGTAGTAATTCTTATTAATTAAAAAAAATCATAGTTTTTTAATGAATTTTTCTATATCAAAATTAGATAACACTAATTTCTAATTCTGAATTTTGTAAGACTAAAATATCTCCACTTAGTAATAAAGTAGGTCACATAATACCATATAGATATTTTAAATCACACGAGTATAAAATTAATAAAATATGTTAAAAATAATAATAATTTAAGTGTATTAATATATTGGTTAAAATTGTATAAAAATAAAAAATATCACATATTTAATAATAAATCTCTAAGTATATAGAAATAACTAGGCTACAAATTTTACAAAAAATAAAAAAATAGTTGTGTATGATAATCTAAATTTTTATAATATCACTCATTATATTTTAATTCAAAATATTCAACAAAAATATATATAATATATTAAAAAAGTAACAAGTAAAAATTTAAGCTCTTTTATATGAATTAAAATTGTACAAAGTAAAAATACCACATATATATAATAAAATATCTACAAATATAAAGAATTATAAAATTATAATATATTAGAGAAGCCACAAATTTGAACAAAAATAGTAAAAGGAATGATAATTTTATTTTTTTATAATATTAATTCATATAGATTAAATTTTCAAAATATTATATTATATTATTAATATAATTCGAGTAAAAATATTATAAAAAATTAAAATTCGATTCACTTAATTAGTTTGTTTATTTTTAGTCAATTTTTTTAGCTTTTATATAATATATTATAAATTTTTATATTTTTTATAATTGTATATATGGATCTTTTTTATAAAATTTTAACAAATATATTAATAAACATAAATTATTATTATTATTATTATTATTTGTTGTTTTTTAATAAATTTATTAATTTTGTGGTATCTTGTGAAGTAAAAATATTTTGTGGTATAATGTGAACGATGTTATTGACAAGTAGGGGTATTTTAGTCTTAAAAAGTTTAGACTTAGTCATTAGTGATATTTGGTGAAAAAAATTATTTTTTGTAGTATCTGAAAACTTTGTAAAAACCGTGGTATTTCATGAATTAACAAACTTTTTAGTAGTATCTGGTGAATTTTCTCTTATATAAAATAACTGATTTTTGATTAATTTCAACAACCAACAATCTATCTCATATTATGTTAATTGTTTTGTTAATATACATGAAAAAATTCAATCCTTATTATTAGTTAATCATCTGATAGTGATCTGTATGTAATGTTGATCAGGTTACATTGACAAATAATAATATTTTGAACTTTTTTCCAAAAATATTAACCCAAGAGTTAGCCCAATATAAAATTGAATATTATTGATTGAAATTACTTAAAATTTAATGTTATTCTGTAATTTTAAAACACAATAAAATATTTCAATTTAACCATATTCCCAATTTACAATCAACAGTCTTAGAAATTAATTTACACTTTACAATTTGCATGAGTACATTTAGTTATTTTCCTTAGTTTATAGTATGTTTGAATGCAACCTATGAAGACTAGTTAATTATAATTTTAATATTACATTAGTATTAACTGTTTATTCAAATTAACAATTTCCATTTAAAAATTATACAATTTATTAAAAAAAGTTTAAATCTTTTCTGGATATGTTGTTTTAAGCATATTATTCTTATGCATAAGGTATTAAGTGTCCAAAGCCATATTCTTGCTTGAGGATGTCTTTTCTTAACAATAGGATGTATATTCAGTTGATGGTGCGGGCACGTCACTGAAACGGTTGAACAACACTATTATGTGGCAGTTCAATCAACATGTTGATTGAAATATTTATGTGATACATGAGTGAGAGGAAATTTTGTATTAACTTTAAATGATTGTAATTTTAAAAATATAAGTCCAAAATGAAAAAATTTGCACCATTGTTTATAAATTCAAACTCTTCAAAACAATACCAGTCATAGATATGTTTTGACAAATTTAAAATTTTATATTAGCTACATATATTTGATTGCACATATCAACAACACTTTTATAATTCACCATTAAAGTTTAATGTACGCACTGTTGGAGAACAGATCTACATGCATGCTGACCGAACTGCCACGTGAATGAGCCACACTATGTTTCTAGTGGCCAGCCCACATGGTCGATCGCCTGTAATATATAATGAATAAATATAAAAGTCTATTTCAAAATTTATGAAGATTAATTTTCACATAATATTAGTCTAAGACACCATTATAAGCTATTATGTGAGGTATGAGATTATTTTTGAAGAAATTATACACTTTTTTTCAGTTTGTTTACTTATTTTCGAGCTCCCTCCATATAGTTGGAGCGGACTTTCTTGTTTGGCTTACAATAGGTTTTTCCCTCTATTATCCTCTTCATATCATCTTAATGCTTGGATATCATCCAAACTGCAAGCCTTCTCATAGGCTTCTTGCACACTCCTAGTTGGGTCCATGCTAAAGAATTCTCTAAGTCTTAGAGACCCTTAATAAACCTCCTCATTAAGGTTTATTCACTTGGGGCTAAGTCTTCCGCAAATCTAGCCAGTTCTATAAATTCAATGTGGTATTCCTAGACACTCATGGAATTTTGTTTGAGTTTCGTGACTCATCCAGCACTCTCACCCTCACATGATTGGGGTAGAACCTTCCTCGCAAGGCATTAGTAAAACTGTAAAAGCCTCTCATTCCAAAATTTGGATCAATCAGCAAATGAGCACGATGAGCTCTTCACCATAAATCTGCCTCACCTTCTAGGTAGGTAGAAGGCAGCCCTTGACACCATTATATTAACAGGGCATTGAATGGTTTCAAAAAACTTTTTCACTTTTTGTATCCAATCTTCTAGCTTTACTGGATCTTCAACTCCCACGTACACATCAGGTCAGAAGTTGGTAATCTTCTTGGATACATCATCTCCTGGCCTAGCCTCCTTCTTTTCCCGAGATTTATGATCACTTTCATTCTGTAAGGTTATCTAAGCTTGCTGAGCTTGAGCAAGCTGGGCCATAACATTGGTAAGATTATTCACGGCTGACATAGCTCAGAGCTCTTCTTTCCAAAATAAACACAATCAAAGGATAATTGCACACTTCACAACTTCACTGCTAATTCCTTGATCTCCCTCTCATCTCCAATTCATGCAAGTATTTTCTCTAAGCAACAAAGGGTTCTCATGCAATCATAAGTTGCTAAGACACTTACACAGGCCGCTTACCTAATTATGAATGGTCATTAGGTCTTATCATCAAGACACTCAAATAGTATTAAATAAGGTCATTTTGTAGCTTTCACCTTAACCTTAAGGTAGTTCACAAAGCATAAATCATACAATGATCACCATTACATTTCATATCAACATAATCTCGAAGGAATTTCACAAGACTTATCACATAAGGTTTCAGCCATCTGACCAAGACTTAGTCACTCTTCATCATACATTTATAGGGAAATTCATTCCCAAACGAGTACACAAGTGCAATCTTTACAATGAAGATGACAATATATTATCCAAACATAACAATTAAAACACCTCAAATCAGAGCTTTTCCCCTTTTATACCATAGATAACAAAGAGAAGGGCATATGGGAACAAACAAAACTAAAATCAAAGTTAAAACGAAGAATCTAGAGCAAAGACACTGACTTAGAAAAGTTTGTCTTTGCAGTTCCAGGTTGGGTCCGGAGTCCGAATTGCCCATTTTAAGGGTCGAGAGCCTCCTGCCCAAACATACCTACCTGTTTCGGACGTCTGGCCAGCAGTTTCAGACGTCCAGGACTGTCTGTCTGAAGGTCAAACCACCTATTCTGAAAGCTGGAACTGCCTGTTTCAGCTGCTTTTAGTGGTTTTAATGATCATAGCACTTAGCACACACCTTAATACCCTTAGCTATGCCAGGAGACATATACACATCAAGGAACTTACCTTTCCTCACCATGCATCTCCTTTATCCCAAAAATCACAAATCCTTTTTTAAACCATACCGGCTTAAAAACAATACAATTCAGAGCCGATGAGACTTTGATTCCACTTTGTAACACCTTATTTTCTTAAACACCTGATTAGTCACTTAAACGATTTGACTTTACAATGTATTATTAAATATCTTAGGTGTAACTACAACATTTCTCTCAACGGAATTTAAGGTTAAACCACTTCTTTAAACCAACTATGAACTTTCAAAACTTTGGACATGACTTATTGAGACATCTCTTTAAAACCATATACACATTTATGCAAGAAAATATCCTTACAAAAACATAACCACGTGGGCTAGACCATGGTCATCATCTAATGCATATGCTTAAGTTGTAAATGAGAAAAAGCTGATTAAGCTTGACAAACATACAAAGATCAAGAGAGTTACTTACTCTCAATCTAATACCATGACTAATATTCAAAAGAAGAGTAATAAGAGGAATTAATACTTACACATTTCAAATTAAAAAAATGCAATACAAATAGTAAATTATCACAGGACCGACACCCTCAATATTCTTCAATACCTGGGCGGAAACATTCAAGCACATAAACATGCAAACACAAACCGCCAGTATACAACTGAGTAAACACTAAGCTACACTAAAGACAATTTTATTGATCTTTTAGTAATCACAATGTAGGTAGTCTTTGTCTTCCATTTTACTCTCGATTCATAACTCAGTCGGAGATCCTTTCTCCTGAATAACATCTTTCATCACTGTCACGCGTCATCACATGCACACGTCATTCATAAAGAAGCATTCTTGATATATTGGCTTCCGGTTCCGGAACTCTAATCGTTCGAAAGAACTAAAAGCATCCAAAACAGTTCATAACTCAATTCAACACAATTAGTCAATGGATATAATGTAACATAGGGGTCTACAACCCAATTCACCACCAAATACAAAGGGTATGTCTTCTCATAGCAGCATAGAAGTTAAAAACCTCACTAAATCACCAGATATCTAGGGTCTGTCTCCCTCTCAACAACATTGAGGTTAACAACCTCAATTTATCACCGGATGTCTCCCTCTTAACAACATAGAGGTTAACTACCTCAATTGATCACCGGATATCTTGTTGATCGTGGTGGAAATCAAGAATAACCTCAATTGGATTTTTCTAGAGAGGGATTGAATTTCCTTTCTCTGGTTTCAATCGTGAAGAATCGTACAGAATAGGATGAAGGGGATAGTACAGATATGCAGGAATGAAATGACCGGGGATAAGGAACCGGTTCAGTGAACCGGTTTCCGATATTACAAGAAGAGAAATTACACATGTTTCCTAATAATACAATCTATGCAGAATAAGAAATACAATGTAACACATGTAACATACACATCTTCTCTAATACCCCCAAAAGGTACAGCTTGTACCACGGTCAAGGTATGCCTTTTGCCTTCTCAACATTGTGTATGGACAGCTTCGTGGGCGCCACTTCAACTAATTGATGCATGGAAGGAACATAACAAACTTGTATAAGACCTTCTTGCAGTTTTTCACGCAGACAATGGCAACCTATTTCGATGTGTTTTGTGCGTTCGTGAGAGACGGGGTTTTTGGCTATGTGTATTGCTGCGAGATTGTCGCAGTTTAGAGGAATGAGAGTGATGTTAGTTAATCCTAACTCAGCTAGTAACCTACTTAGCTAGCCTAGCTCATTAGTTACTTGTCACATGGCTTTATATTCTGCTTCAGCAGAGGATAGTGAAACTGAAACCTGTTTCTTAGATTTCCAGTTGAGAGGAGATCCACCTAAGAGAATATAATAGCCTGAAATAGATTTTCTTGTGATGGGACACGAGGCCCAATCAGAGTCACAATATGCTTAAGCTGAAAGTCATTTTTGTTGTTAAAAAATAAACCGAAACCTAGGGTTCCCTTTATGTATGACAATGTGTGGTATGCTGCCTTTAAGTGTTCAGTCGTGGGGGATAGGAGGAATTGACTAAGATACTGTATAGCATAAGCTATATCAAGTCTAGTGTTGGTAAGGAAATTGAGTTTTCCTACTAGACATCTATAGATGGTGGGGTTTTCAAGAGTGGAACCAGAATCCTTGAGGAGTTTCAGGTTCATTGGTAGAGGAGAGATAGATGCTCTGTAGTTTTCCATTTGGAAATCTTTCAGAATCTGATTTGTATATTTTTGTTGTGACATAATCATGCCCTCTTTTGTTTCTAGGAATTCCATGCCTAGGAAATAATTTAGTCTTCCAAGGTTCTTTATTTTGAACTCTTTGTTTAACTATTTCTTAAGGGTTTCAACTTCCTTCACATCATTTCTCATAACCAAGATCTCATCCACATAAATTCCTAGGAAGGTTGTGCTGTTTTTCTTGTTTTTGACGAAGAGTGAATAGTCATTTTGGGAATGATGGAAACCTAAATTCCTTAATAAGTTTGCAAGTCTTTCATACCATTGTCTAGAGGCTTGTTTGAGCCCATAGATGGATTTGTGAAGTTTGCAAACTTTGTTGTCTCCGTGGACCATTAGACCTTCTGGGATTTTCATGTAAACATCCTCATGGAGATCTCCATGGAGGAATGCATTGTTCACATCCAGTTGGTCTAAAATCCATCCTTTTTTAATGGCAATTATGATAAGGGCACGGATGGTTGTGAGTTTCACGACGGGAGAGAAAGTCTCCTCGTAGTCAAGACCATATTTTTGTGTGAACCCTCTAACCACTAGTCTAGCTTTAAACCTCTCGAGGCTTCAATCAGATTTGAATTTCGTTTTGTAGACCCACTTGCAAGTGATGGCCTTTTTTCCTTTGGGCAGGTCTACAATAGACCAAGTGTTATTTTGTTTGAGAACCTCGAATTCTTCGGTCATGGCTTTAACCCATCAAAATCCCAGAAGGTCTAAAGGTCCACGGAGACAACAAAGTTTGCAAACTTCACAAATCCATCTATGGGCTCAATTGTTCCACGCTGAAGCCAGGAACTAGAGATTCATTAGTCTCGTCACCTTTGACTGAGTTAGCTCTCCTTTCTTCGTCTGCAACAGCCCCCGCCTTGATTTATCTGTTCTTCTTGGCTTCACCTCCTGGGAAACCAACGAGCCACCAACAGTCGCTTTAGTTTTAGGGTTTCCTGAAATCAACCCAAAACGCTGTCGACTTGACCCAAATTTGTTGCTTCCTCCGGTGGCAAGTGTCATAGATTGTCCTTCTTCTTGTTTTGACTCAGGGCTATCTCGCTGTTGCTCTTCTTGTATGACGAGGGCAAAAGCCTCTTCAAGACTAGGAGTTTCCTTCATAGCCAAGATTTGGCCCCATAGACTTGTATAGGACTTGTTTAATCCCATTAAGAAATGAATTAATTCTTTTTGCTCCCAAAGTTTTGTCTGCATTTCTTCGAACTTGCATCCGCTACAACAATTGCAACACTCAGTGGGTAGTGCGAGATGATATTCCACCCAGATTTCACGCAACTACATAAAATAATCTGTGACAGTGTCTTCCCCTTGTCTAAGCGATGCAATCTGGTTCTTGATGTTATGACCGTCGTTAGGTTTTTCTTTTCAAACCTACGACATAACCAATCCCAAATGTGCTTCGGGTCTTCATTGTACATAATACTTCTTCCTATGTTTGGAGCAAGGGCGGATATGATCCATGACACATCGAGTGAGTTGATTCGTTCCCAGGCAGCAACTCTTACCGTGTCTTGGTCGTCAGACCGCTTTATCGTCCCGTCAATGAAGCCTAGCTTATTTTTCGCCTTCAAAGCTCTTCGCATGCTCCATTTCCACGAGAGAAATCCTTGACCGATGAATTTCGTGACCAAGACTTGGCCAGGTTGTTTAGTGGGGTGGACATAAAGCGGGTCGGAGCAGTCGATTGTCGTCGTCGCCATCGCTGATGTCTCTGGAGCCTTTCCAGTGTTTTTCTTTGGTGGCTGAGAATCTTTGTCTTTGTTACTCATGTTTGTATTCTAGAGTGCAGATCGCTATGATACCATGTTGATAGTGGTGGAAATCAAGAATAACCTCAATTAGATTTTTCTAGAAAGGGATTGAATTTCCTTTCTCTGGTTTCAATCGCGAAGAATAGTACATAATAGGATGAAGGGGAAAGTACAGATATGCGGGAATGAAATGACCGGGGATAAGGAACCGGTTCAGTGAACCGGGTTCCGATATTACAAGAAGAAAAATTACACGTGTTTCCTAATAATACAATCTATGCAGAATAAGAAATATAATGTAACACATGTAACATACACATCTTCTCTAATATATCTAGGGCCCGTCTCCCTCTTAGCAACATAGATTTTAACAACCTCAATTATCACAGGATATATATAGGTTGTTTCCCTCTTAACAACATAGATCAATTAATCATCGGGTATATAGGGTAAGTCTCCCTCTTCCACTATTCATCATGGATTAAATATTCAACAAATAATCATTCATCAATAGGTACACTTGGTTCTCAAGATGTCAATCATCAAAATAGTATCAACTCTATAATACCCTTATAACTATTCTTTTTATTAAGGTCCTTCGGACCACTAGTAACAAGAAGTTTATTTCACCAAAGGTCATTATAACTATCCTTTTATCTCTCCTCCAAGTTAATCATTCATCACCCATCATCATATCAAGAACTTAGACATTGGTCACATAAATCTTACCATTCTTTTACCTTTCTTCGCTGGTCACTCAAGGATCCAACCGACCTTCACATTCTCTTGACCAAAATACGTGATTCCATAACGTATATCACTAATCATCATCGTGAACAATTCATAACATACAACCCCTTAGGGCACACACACATATGAAGAGACTTAGGTTTGCCTTTTTGTTGCTCAAGACTGAGTTCAAGCTCTCGTCCTTTAGTTCAAGTCCTAGTGTTGTCCTCGATGTCTAGGAATCCACAAATCATTAAAAAAAATAGTACATAATCAATGTCCATTCAACCTTGCTCAAAGATAATGCAAGAATGCACACTTCTTTTTCATTATACAAATTAGCACTAAGCCACTTTAGGCCTTGAACTCATTTCCAAACCATTATATATACCTTTTTAATGCCATTCTAGCTCAAAACAAAGTAAAAGATTAAAGAATTAAAACCCAATTTTTATGTTTGAATTCGGCCATAGAAGGCCATGGGAAGAACTCAAAATTCAACTTCCACCAAAACCAACAAGAAGTGGTTCAAACTCATGGTTTTAACATAATAGTAAGATTTAATGATGGATTTAACCCTAAAAAAGAGTTTAGGAGTGTCAAATCAAGAAAACCTTACCAACTATGAATTGTAGAAATTTTGGATAAGAATTTGGAGATCCTTAGTTCAAAATGAAGCTCTAAGGAGAAAGAAATCATCTTTGGTTGCCAACAACCACTAATAATCGACTTAAGATGATAATCTAAAGCTAGAGGAGGAAGAACAAGGGTTTCCCTTGCTTCAAAATCTTCCTCACGTTTTTGACAAGGGAGGGGGTATTGTTACATGAAAACAAAATAAGGAAGAAGAGAGAAGATGGTTTAAGTAAGAAAATAGGCATGTGACTTGTTCATCCCTCTGACTAAACTTTAGATAATTAAAACAAAGCCCTTAAAACCCTTATAATTTCATTATAATTCACCTTTCAATATTCCTGAATTTTTCATAAATGGACAAGACACGTTTTTACTCTTTTAGGCAAAAACGTGCTTCAAGCCTTTAAATCTTCAAACTTAACCAAAACTTGGATTTTCTTGAGAACTCTTCTCCATAATTAAAATATGTTAAAAGTATCTATTTGAAGGTTATAAAATCTTTTAACCTCAAAGTAATTCAACTCACACACAATTACCAAAATGCCTCGAAAGGCTGAAATGTGTTTTTAAGTAAATTCCTTCATAATTCTTTAGCTCTTGCTCTATAAATACTCTTTAAAACTATTTTTAAGCACATAATGAGGTTTAACTCACTAATACATAACTTATTAAGTCAGGGTATTTCAGCCATCTTTTGCACATCCATCCATTTGCCACCATGAACACCATGACATACAAGGACCCAAAAACAATGTCCCTAATATTGTCTTATACTGTCCTTGTTACTATTTCTGAAACTTCTCATCCTTGTCCAATTGTGAAAAAACTTTAACAAGATCCAATCCTTAGAAAATACCAAACCATCCAGCTCTTCAATCTGCTTCCATCATTGCCATAACCTCTACACGATTATAAGTTCCGTCATTCTATACTAGAATTGAGTCATCCTACCTGATTTTGAACAAAGATAAAGAATCCCATGGATTACGTCCCATTCAATCCTACCATTCTCCAAAATCAACCAACCATACATTCCAAAGCCCAACCACAATGGAGCAGACCTTCAACATTCCTTCTCCAAAACCATCAACTACTATCCACATACCTATGAATAACTACCCTAACATATAGCTGCAAACTATACCAAAACCCAAAGATAAATTTAAACCATCCATCTTAAAACCCAAAAAACTAGGTGTTTTCTTTATGACCTTTAGAAAAACCACACTAATTGTACGCTCGCCTAATCCCCGACAACTGAGCTCCCAAATTTTCATTTTTTCCAGGGAGTCCTCGGTTCCCTTAGAGGCCGCCCTTATAACAATGTCGTATACATCACCTTCTACCACCCTTGCACCTTGATCCATAACATACACTTCATCATCCTCTGTAACTCAACCCCTTCTTAGAACATACTCATTACTGATCCCTAATCTTCTATCAGCCTCACCTTCCACAATCACAACTTCCTCACCATCACCTAAACCCAACAACACAGAAACAGCTTTCACAGACATTCCCAACAACCTTACCTATACTCCACATATCAATCTAGAAAATCCTTCTTTAAACACCACTACAAAAACAAGCACCAGTTTCGCAACACCTTCACCTATACCTACCCCATCTATCCAACCCATTTGTGAGCCTGACTTACCTCATAATCCTCCTCCTCAACAGCATTATATGCTGACATGGTCTAAAACAAACTCATCCAGACCTTTGATAAGGACTGATGGTACAATCAATTATGCCCTAAATCATACTCTTCTCTCCACTATACCAGAGAACCCCACACTCAAACAAGCCTTACAACATGGGGAATGGATAAATGTTATGAAACAAAAGCTAGCTGCTCTTAAGAGAAATCACACGTGGGAACTAGTTCCCTATCATTCACTAATGAATTTACTTGGAGTAAGGTTGATTTTCATAACAAAGAAAATAGCATAGGGAGCTATTGCTAGACGTAAAGCAAGGTTAGTGGCTCAGGGGTTATCTCAAGCCCTTGGTTTGGACTACCGTGAAACTTTTAATCTTGTTGTAAAAACAGGCTACAATCAGACTAGTGCTATTAATTCCAGTAAATCTAAACTGGCCAATACAACAGATTGATGTTCAGAATGCTTTTTTACACGGAGACCTAGAGGAAGATGTCGATACTAAGCAACCCCTTGGCTTCATCAGTTCCACTTTTCCTAATCATGTGTGCAAGCTTAAGAGGTCTCTATATGGTCTTAAGTAATCTCCAAGGGCATGGTATGCTAAGATAAGTAGTTTTCTGTTGGAACTGGGGTTTACCATGTCAAAATCAGACAATTCTTTGTTCTATTTCTCCCAAGGTGCACATAGTGTCTATCTCCAAATCTATGTAGACGACATTGTGCTTACTGGCTCATCCACTACACTCCTAAAGCAGTTCATTCAAGCCTTTCAACAATGTTTTCCTATCATTGATATAGGAAATCTAAGTTTCTTTCTCGGGGTTTCAGCTAAATGAACAAGTGATGGTATATATCTTAGTCAAACTCAATATGTTGTGGATCTTATACAGAAGGCGAACGTGCTTTAAGCTAAACCCATCTCTACCCCGATGTCTACTTCTACGAATTTAGAAACCCTAGATTCTCCCCCGTTTTCAAACCCCACCCTCTATCGAAGTATTGTAGGATACAATATCTAAACTTCGTAAGACCAGATATCAGTTTCTCAGTTAAAAAAGTTGGCCAGTTCATGCATAATCCCAAAGAAATTGACTAGACTGCAGTAAAGAAATTGACTAGGCTGCAGTAAAGTTTCATCCCACAGGTCACATATGAGCTTAAAAAACTTCAAATTTGATATTGGACCAAAATATAACACTTTAGCATCGTCCATGTAAAGTTTCATCAATTTTGGACAACATTTAAGCATGTTTAAAGTTAAATTACTAAAATCACAGGGGTATATTGTGAATTATGAAAGAAAACAGGGGTATATCATGAATTTTCCCAATAAATTTTAACAAATGAAATATTTTATTTTAATATTTAATGATATTTTAATTTTTTTCAATTTTTCTCAATTTTCAATTTTTTAATTTTTTTAATTTTTAATGTTTATTAATTTTTTTAATTTTTTTAATTTTCTCAATTTTTTAATTTTTTTTATTTTTATTGTATTTTGATATTTTGATATTAATTTTTGTTAATTTTTAACACTTAGGGGCATTTTATGAACTTTAAAAGTACTTTGTTAACTAGTAGGGGTATTTTTGTCTTTTTTCTATCTATAGTGGCGTTTCATGTACTTTTCGGAAAATATAGTGGCATTTCGTGACTTTTCTTTTTTTAGTGGCATTTCATGAATTAGCCAAAAATATAGTGGCATTTCATGAAATTTCCCATTAATAAATTATCTAATAAAAAGTTATTTTTTAAGATACTACATTTTAAATTATTATATCTAAAATAATAAATATTTAATTATGTGATACATTTTTAAAAAATAAAATTATTTACTCACTTGTATACATGTTTTTAAGACAAAACATTTGTTGAATAAAAGTTTTTAAGATTCATTTACCAATACTATATTCTAATGGTAATATTTCACCTTATAAAAATTATAATATTTAATTTTATGTACATATAGTAATATTTATGTCAATTTTTTTACTATTAATTACTTTATTGTTTTATATGTTATATACAGTAATATAGTTCATTACTAAAATATCATATTTTCTTTTATAATTTGTTACTTATAATTTTTATATAAACTATTAATTATTTCTTAAAAAATAACAAACCCTTAAAAAATGGGGCCCCCGATAAGTGGGGCCCTATGCCGTGGCTCCACATGCACACCGCCCTGGTCATAGGTAAGCAGTGTCATTTTTCTATATTCTAAATTATCTTTGTTCAAGTTATCTAAATATAAGTTAAAAGAAATATACAAAAGACTAGCACATAGCAAATAATTTTAAAATATAAAAAACCAAAGCAGAAGACTATATATATAACCGGTTAATTGCGGTATAAAAATTACATACCGTTACCTAAACCGTAATTGTTTTGACGGCACAGTTAACCGATTAGACAGTACGGTATAAACATGTTTCGTACAGTACCACGGTAATGGGTCATTTGGTAGGAGGTCATAGAATTGTAATTCTTGGAATTGAGATAATTACACTATTTGGTTAAAAAAATTTAAATTCCAAGAATTTGGTAACTTGTCACATTCTCGTCTTATCTTGTGAATAGTGTTCACTTATTTTTAGCTAGGATTTGGAATAATTAGTAATATTTTTTACCGACTTTTGAGATCCAAAGCACTTCGAACTAGTTTATATTAATCACATACTAGTACATATATATTACATGCTTATATATAATATTTTTAATATTTCCTTTATATTCTATATGCTCAATAATTACAAGTTTATATTTATAATATCAATTTAATGTTATATAGAAAATTTAAATACTAGAAAGTAAGAGAAATTTAAAAAATAATTTATTAACTTATTTTTTTGTTTCTTATAATTATGACAAGTAAAATTTATCGGTTATTATTTATCAAATATATTTTTACAAATTATAATTAAAATTTGAACATACAACTAATAATATAATATAATTATTGTTAATGATTTATTAATAACTTGATACTTATTCTAAATCTATTACTATCATTATTCTGTCAGCGAAACAAATAAATCATCAAATTTCAAATATTTCTATCATAGTAACCAAATAATATTATATTCTATTCTCACAATTTCATTCCAGGAATTAAAATTTCAATAACAAATGAGCCTTAATGGTTTTTTTTTTGCACCTCTACTCATTTATTTCTTCTACCCAAAAATCTTGTAGCTCTGGGCTAGGTGACAGCTTGCCCTTCGATTGACGCAGGATTTGCAATCCTATGTTAAAGGATATCGGCGCCTAGCCTAGTAGCCTCTCCCCGACTATCATTTGCCTTAAAGAGCTGCTAACTTGACATACCTGATTTTAATTCTGACCCAAACTAAATACTAATAGGAAAACATCTTGACTTATGGTCAGCACAAATTCTTGCTCGGATGATACCAACTACCGCCATAATCTGATTGATTGTGTCAGATGAATTCGCATTGCAGTTATAAAAATGACACGCTAAATATATCCATATCGCACAGGACATATACTTCTAAATGGAATATAATTGAATTGATCCACCCAACAGTGTCATGGTTATTGGAGCATGTATGTCTGTATGTGCACGAGAGCCCTTGAACGGACAAATGAAGATCACGCAGCCGCTGTACTGTAGGAGAGAAGAAGACAAAGCAAACCCACCATCTTTATTTTGCCATTTCATTAAACCTTTCCCTCTTTCTGACCCCTCCATGTTCGCTTTCCCCTTGTCTGGCGTCCTTTGCAATTGCTCCTCCCCCTTAAATAAACCCTAACTACCCACCACTCTATCTCACTCCCTCTGCCTCTGCAACAGCAATTACAAGCTTCTCTCTCCAATTCGGCATCTCTTTCTCCCTGTATGTGGGTCACCCTTCATTAATGTTCTTCTGAAGCTTGGATGAAAATGTAATGCATACTTCATTTCTTACCCATTTGATGAAATGAACTCTGTCTTCCCGGTAGATTGATTTAGTGATCATTTTTCCGTTTTCCGGTTTTGAGAAATCTAGAGCTTCTCGTGGTTGCTTTCTCTGGACTTGTGAGTTGCTTTGTCATTGTTTTCTTTGTTTATTAAATAATTAATGTCTGAGATTTTTTAGTAGTCAGTCTCATTGCTCAATGTTTCTTCCCCAATATTCCACTCAAGTTTGCTGTTTTTCGAATCATAATTGAGTAAGCCTTTTGAGGATTCCTTTCGTAAAGTAAAACCCATTCTACATCATATAACCCAAAAGCTCGAAGATGGAATTTTGCTTTTACTTTTTTCTCCCTTGTCTTTGCGATCCCCTTTAATTCAACTGAAAGTGCATTCATTGCTCTGCTGATGCATATTAAGTGATCTGGGTACTGGGAGTGAGGACTAGGAGTGAACACGCTTCTCTTACCCCTTCTCTTGATTGAAAGAGTTACTCAAGTGTTATGCTGGGTTTTTCTCAGAAACAAGTTCCTGTTGCCGCATCCTACTTTTGCTCTGATGGTTTCTAAATTCCATTGAGTAAAAAGCTTCAACCTTATCCCAAGCATTGAACAATGAAGAGCGTGGGATTTGGCCTTTGCATCTTGTTTGCTCATTTGATCATTGGGAAAGCAGAGATCTACATTGTGACACTGGAGGAAGAGCCTTCAATAAGCTACAAAGGTGGTGTCTATGGGTTTAAGGCCACAGCTTCTGATTCTGATGAGAAAATTGATCTCACCCGGTAAAATTTATGGATATTTTGTTGTGTTTCAGATTATTTAGCATCAGGGTATTTAGTTAAGACTCAAATTACCATGTTTGCGATTGTGTCTACATTTTCGTGGTGCTGTTGAAAATGGTTGAGGAAGTCTATGAACGCGGGGGCTCGTTTCATTCTTTGATTGAAAAAAAAACATATGAGACTGCAAAATTTGTCTTAGATTCTTCATCTATTATAATTTCAGAGAATCTGTCCAATTATACGCCCGCCATCTAGAGAATAAGCATGATATGCTTCTGAGTTTGCTGTTTGAGGAAAGCTCTTATAACAAATTGTACAGCTATAGACACCTCGTCAATGGCTTTGCCGTCCACATTTCACCTGAGCAGGTGAAACTTGAGGAATCTTAGTCTTGTTATTAACCTCCTTTTGTGATTCTTCTAGTAGATTCTTATTTGTGTTCGTTTCTACCCAATTCCTCATCCAATCACAAACTTGTAGTAGGCAGAAGCACTAAGAAGAGCTCCCGGTGTGAAGTCTATAGAAAGGGATTGGAAAGTGAGAAGACTTACTACTCACACCCCACAATTTCTTGGACTTCCTACACAAGTTTGGCCAACTGGAGGTGGCCATAACAAAGCAGGGGAAGACATTGTGATAGGATTTATTGATTCGGGTATCTATCCTCGACATCCTAGTTTTGCTTCACATGAATCAGAGCCTTATAACCCTCTTCCAAGATATAAGGGGAAATGTGAAGTAGATTCTAAGACTAAAAGGAGCTTTTGCAATGGGAAAATAATTGGCGCCCAACATTTTGCGAAAGCCGCAATAGCGGCTGGAGCTTTCAATCCTTCTATTGATTATGCTTCTCCAATGGATGGTGATGGGCATGGGAGGTTAGAGACATTCTACGTTTGAACCAAGTTTCTAATTGTAATACTCTCTCATCTTTTAGCAATGCTTGCCGTGATTAATCTTAAACTTTTTGCAGTCATACTGCTGCTATTGCTGCTGGAAATAATGGCATTCGTGTGAGAATGCATGGATATGAGTTTGGCAAAGCAAGTGGGATGGCTCCACGTGCCAGGTTAGTGCCTTGAACTTTACCTTGCCAATGAAGCTTATCATTTTTTCAGACGCATACTAGAAAATAATCCTGTTTGGAAATTTCAGGATTGCTGTTTACAAAGCTCTGTACCGACTTTTTGGAGGGTTTGTGTCAGATGTTATGGCCGCAATTGAGATGGTAAGGTATCTGACTAAGGAGGTTTGCATCACCATAACTGTGACGGTTTAATGGTTGTGCCAAAGTTGTCTCGGAAATGATGACGCCTTGTTTGAACTAATCACTCTTTCTAATAGGCTGTGCATGATGGTGTGGATATTATTAACCTCTCAGTAGGACCAAACAGTCCTCCAGCTGCCACAAAAACTACTTTTCTCAACCCATTTGATGCTACTCTGCTCTCTGCTGTCAAAGCTGGCATCTTTGTTGCCCAAGCAGCGGGAAATGGAGGCCCTTTTCCCAAAACCATGCTATCTTACAGTCCATGGATTACATCTGTAGCAGCCGCTATTGATGATCGCAGATACAAGAATCATCTTATTTTGGGCAATGGGAAACACCTGCCTGGAATTGGACTATCTCGTGAGTTTGTTTCCTGTGTAAAGTATTCTTTCTTGTGAATATGGTTCAGTCAAAAAAATTTATGGCTTGGAAAACTGTTACTGGATGTTTTATCACATAAAATTGGAATGTGATTCCGTTAAACCTATTCAGTAAGATAAAAATTGTCTAATATTATCATCTTCATTTTTATGTTTGGTGTTCTGATGTACACCGAGCCAAAAGTTCTTCTGTCATATGTAGTCTCCCAGAAGTAAAATTCTTGGTTCATTGACTCATTTCATATATTAACACATGTTCTTTCTTCAATGCCCACAGCTTCTACTCATCTTAACCAGACATTCACCCTGGTGGCGGCTAATGATGTTCTTCTTGGTTCATCGGTCATGCGTTTCAGTCCTTCAGATTGTCAGCGACCTGAAGTTCTGAACAAGAACTTGGTTCAAGGAAATATTCTACTGTGTGGCTACTCCTTCAACTTTGTTGTAGGCAGTGCTTCTATCAAGAAAGTGTCTCAAACAGCCAGAAGCCTTGGAGCAGCTGGTTTTGTTCTTGCTGTTGAGAATGTTTCACCTGGAGCAAAGTTCGAACCTGTCCCCAGCTCTCTTCCAGGAATCCTTATCACAGATGTTAAGATGTCGATGGTAAGCACAGATATTTATGATCTAGCTTCAGTCTTGTTGGTTTCACTGAGGAATATTTGGTCGTAGGATATAATCTCTCGGTCTCATTTGGTCTTAGTTAGTTTAGGCGGCTAGGGACGGGTCTTAATCAGTATGATATATTTTGTTATCAGTTTTTTTGGAATTAATATGAAAATCCATGCTCCTGGTAGATACATATTCACACATCAAAAGATATCAAGGTATATATATGCTTTTTTCCATTGGATATTTGACTGTTATCTGCTATGTCAACCGTTTGGCTGCTCCTAGGATCTTATTGACTACTACAACACTACAACCTTGAGAGATTGGACCGGGAGAGTAAAAAGCTTCAGAGGTAGAGGCAAAATTGGTGATGGTTTAATGCCTGAACTCCATAAGTCAGCCCCACAAGTGGCATTGTTCTCAGCAAGAGGTCCAAACATCAGAGACTACAACTTCAATGAGGCAGATCTTCTCAAACCTGATATATTGGCTCCTGGTTCTCTCATATGGGCTGCTTGGTCCCCTAATGGAACAGATGAGCCAAATTACGTTGGTAAAAGACCTATTGGCATTAACTGTCTTCGTGATATCTTTGTTTATTGTTTGTTGATACGAACCTTGTCCTTGGGATTTGAGTCAGGACGCTAAGTATGCTGTTTAAGTGTTGCTTCCTGAAAGTGGCCTAGAGTTTTTTCTGTTGATCATTAAGAGTTGGCGCCGTGCCGTTATTCATATTTCTCCTGGAAGTTACCTAGATGTGAAACTTCAAAGACAAATGAAATTTTACTAGTCATGGAAGAAACAACTTGCACCAAGTCTCTTCCAAAGCGTTACAAAATTGCATAGTAGAGAGACCTATATGCAATGAAAAACCCCGGAACAAAGTTCATTTATGGTACGGTATGGTACTAATACTTCCATCTGAAGTTGTGTACTTATTTATGCAGGAGAAGGATTTGCAATGATATCTGGAACAAGCATGGCCGCTCCTCACATTGCCGGAATAGCTGCTTTGATAAAGCAGAAGCATCGTCTTTGGAGCCCATCTGCCATAAAATCAGCCCTTATGACCACAGCTACAACAATGGATCGAGCTGAGAGACCTCTTGGATCACAACAGTACTCAGGATCATCGCAAGACATCAGTATGGTGACAGCTACACCATTTGATTACGGAAGTGGCCATGTGAATCCCAGAGCTGCTCTGGATCCAGGCCTCGTGTTTGATGCAGGTTTGCCACCCACTTTCTTGAAAGAGAAAGCTTTCTCTTTGGTTACTTTTACCACTCAGTATTAACTCAGTTGAGCTCTCATCTGCCTTCTCATGATCAGGCTACTCGGACTACATAAGCTTTCTGTGTACGACTCCCGGGATCGACCCACGTGAGATACACAACTACACCAACACACCTTGCAACTACTCTCTAGGACATGCTTACAACCTCAACTCCCCGTCGATTGCCATATCACGTCTCGTGGGGACCAAGACAGTGACTCGGACAGTAACAAATGTGGCTAAAGAAGAGACTTACGTGATCTCAGGCAGGATGGATCCTTCTGTAGCCATAGAAGTGGACCCACCTGCTATGACCCTCCGACCTGGAGCTTCGAGGAAGTTCTCAGTGACTCTCACAGCTCGATCTGTGACAGGGTCTTACGCTTTCGGACAGGTGAAGCTGAAAGGTAGCAGAGGGCACAAGGTGAGTATCCCTGTTGCTGCTAGATGTTACAAGAGATAGAGATTTCAGAGATAGGGAATTCCCCTGGTGCTGACTATGGGTATTATTTTCACCTCTGTATTGGAAAATAAGATTTGATGTATGATTAGAGTTCTACATATTTTTATCTTAGAATATATGTATATGATATAGTGCTAATGTGATGTTGAGAATGGACAAGAAATTTCCACATCGCTTTGCTATATTAAGTTTTGCCAATTATCAATCGTGTTGCTGTAACTTGTAATATGGTATGTTGTAACCTCACCACGTTTAGTACGTCTAGAATGTAGTATATCTCGACTAGAGAAAGAACGTGTAGTATGAAAGAAAGGTTGAACCCTATGCTTTGTTTGTTGTAATATTAAGGAAGTATCAATATGTGAACTATTGGTTCATGTTTCTTTTTTTTACTAACCTGATGAAGTTGACTGTAACTTTTGCTAGTCGCAGCTAGTAGAACACACAGGTGGGTGCAACATTCTAGATCTAGGTAGAAGAAAGTAGTGAATGATATTTCTCAGTGTGATAGGCGCAGAGTAACTCACCTCCTTAATGCTCCTGATTTTCTCAAGTTTAGTAGCCTAATTCCTCCCTGGTCACCTACCCTTTTAAGTAGTAATCTTGATGTCCTCCTAACGGTAACGGTAGCAGCCAATATAATGTCCTTACTAATAAGCGATGACAACTACCGTCTATGATATACTTGCCCATTAAACCTCCTATCAACACCTCTCTTTGAACATTCATCTTGTCCTCAAGGTGGAAAGTGGGAAATTGCTTTCTGATGATTGAAATCTGCTTCCAAAAAGAATCAAAGTTAGGGCAATCACCTCACCATATAACGACTTCAGGTTCGTGGTTGTGGCGGTGTCTATAGTCAATAGCTGCAACAGGGAAGACTACCAGCTCAAGATCAACAACTAGGCCAGAAGGAAAATGTGGAAAAACTTGGCTGGTGGGGGCCCTTCTTATTTGGGATACGTAAACTGCATTGTGGATTCTAGCATCGACTCGAAGTTGTAGTTTGTATGCGACTTCTCTAATGGATTCTAAGATTTCAAAGGGGAGTACAACCTTGGGCTCAACATAGCATTTCACTTATTAGTTAGGGAGCAAAATTTATAGAGATGGATCTGTAGATAGACTCGGTCTCAAACCTAAAATGTAACCTGTCTTCGGTGCTTATTAGATTGCAACTTCATTCTCTGTTGAGCTTGCAGTAGATTGTGCTTAAGCTCATCTAGGAAGGTATCTCTTTCTGTCAATTGAACGTTTACTTCTTTAACTATTGAGCCTAATGGGTTGTAGCATAGTAGAATCAAAGGATCCCTGCCATATAATGCCTTAAAGGGAGAAGATTCTAGGCTCTAATGGAAGGAAGTATTGAACCAGTATTCTGACCAGCCCAGCTTGAGCCAACGTTTGGACTGCTGGAATGTTATGCAACACAGATAGTCTTCAAGATAGATTTGAGGTAAGTTTAAGATAAAGAAGTATTTTTATGCTTTGCTAGTGTTGCATGAATTAACACAACTTATTCACAACATGGTGTATGTTTGGCCTTGTAAACGCCAAAAAATGTAAACCATCAACAATACTTCTGTATCTATGAGGGTCATGGTAGGTCGGGGATTCGTGCCATCAAATTACACATTGTCTATCATGGGTGTTGTTGGTACGGTGTAAACAATTACACGTTAAACCTGTGATCAAGAAGCTAATCATACTTCCATCTCTACGGCCGCATGTACCACTGGGAGCCAACAACCCGCATCATAGAATCAGGCTCACCAGAGCTAAGACCTCAACACCAAATAATCCATATCCCCGTCATCCCGCTAGATTCAATCCTGATTTAGCCGCTCGGCCAGACTCAACCCGGATACAACTTGATCGCGCCAACCCCGCTCCAGTCAAAGCCTTGCCCCTCAAAGAGGCCAAGTCTTTTGTCATCTGACTAGGCTTAATTTGACTAATCTCTTTGATCACCATATCAACCCCGACTCGGGTACCCAAAAATGGACTCATGGCTTGATGAGCATGTCGCACCGCTCTGTCCCATCAATCCCATCAAACAGACAGTCACCTCGAGCCGTTAGTCCCACCTGCCACGCCATTAATTTCCTAAGACTAATGTGTCTTTTCCCTGGGCAGCATAGACGTGGACAAGGGATGGAAGGTTCCTTTCTGAAGAAGCCGCTCTTGAGTGACATCGGCCTCATTCTACGTGGAAACCTCTCACGTCACCAATCGGATAGGGGATGGGTAGCGAGTGAGGGAGACAAACCGGTTGTCAGTCGTTTTTTCCCTAAAAAATAAATAATACCCCCTATTATCAAAAAAGAGGGAAGAAAGAGGAAGGGGATCAATAGATGGTATACACACAAGAATACTCATTCTCTCTCGTCGTTTATATACTCTCAATTCAACTAATAACCTCTATCAAGTCCTTGTGGACTAGCTCATTCAAGATCGAACCAAGTAAAACTTTGTGTCTTATTTACTACTGCTAATTACAACGCTCAAACCACTAAGCACCCAACTACAAAGGAGATAACGTGAAACTAGTCCGCGGACTACACTCTTCCGTAGATTACCCTCTTACAGGTGTGTTCATTGGTTTAGAGTCATGGAGTACTTTAGCTGGTGAGTTCATTCATGATATAATATGTTTGAGACCAAAGGAAGTGTAGGTAATTGAGATACCCAGAAAATAGCTGAGATTATCAAGGTTTTTAATAGGGAATTATTTAAAATACATGAGATACACTAGTTTGACAAAGTAGAGTTAGAGCTTGTAATAACAATATGATCAATAGACCAATATCTAGACAGGTTGGCCATGCTGATTGTACATAAACAAGGAGGAAGTTTGAGATCAATAGTTTAAACCAATGTGAATAAGCTTTTTGTTGAGCCTGGATAACCTGGCCCTTGGGAAGTGCTTTAAGCCATACAGAGTTTTTTGTAAGTGACAAATATGGTAAAGAAAATGCTTAATTAATAAACCCATAGGTTTATTAATGAGGAGTTGTTCTTCTAATGTGTCATGGAGAAAGGCATTATCAACAACTATTCTCATAGGCCAGTTACAAGAGGTAGTATTACATAGGATCAGGCGAATAGTAGATACCTTCACAACTAGATTATACGTCTCATGATAGTCAACTTCAACAAGTTGATTACAACCCAGTACTACTAACCTTGCCTTGCACCTTTCCAAAGAGCCATATGCACTTTATTTGTTTTTCTACACCCATTTTGTCCCCTAGACACTCACAATAGGAGAATAAGGAACCAAGTCCTAAGCATTATTACTTTGCGACATTAAACTCAACTTGAACGGTTTGATGCCATTATGGAAATTTTGTAGCTTTTGTAAAAGAAGGTTCTTCTAGTATATCTTCAATGGTAGCAATAGTATTTTTGAGCTTGGGTTGATTTAACCAAATGATGGTTCCATCCATTATAATAAAGGGTTTCAATGAGGGCCTCAATGGCTACATTATATCCACGAATGGGGATGTCGGGACGCTTGGACTCCTTAACGGTGTTGAGCCCATGCTGCCCACACCGGCGGCTAGGTGAACTTGTCGTGAGTCCCTCGGGTTGCCTGGAGAGCACCCGGCTTGACACGAGAGTGCCTAGAACATGTCCTAAGACGTGTCCCACTATCTCTAGTTGGGGTAGTGGGCTCCAACCGCTATAAGGCCTGGCTCTATCTGCCGGTGTATCTGATATTAAGTTAGGTCAGTGTACGCTTGTCGTATGACTGGTTCCAGCAAGTGCAGGAGTGTGAGGAGAGATGCACTAAGTTGGGACTTATGTTCGGCATGGCCGAGATGGTCCGGGTGGTGGTGAGCGCACTGTATGGCCCACACTAGTGCGTCCCTACTGAAGGTGTCTTGGCACTGGGGTTACTCCATTAGGGAAGGTGCTTATTCAATGGAGTGCCCCGGACATCCATGCCTTCGGGCAAAGGGGTGTGAGGACGTGGAAACTCACCGTGGGTGGTTCAAGACCACCCTTAGTCATGCTTATGGCACAAGGGTTGGTTCGGTTAGGCTGTTCGGGCTTTGGCCAGACGCCGATCATGAGTATTGTTTGTTTGGTTGCCTAGATGATGTGTCTTGATGTTTGCTGTGTGTGCTTGCTTGTTATATGTGTGCTATGCATACCGCTGGACTTGGCTTCCAAGCGAAATTTTTTATTTTGGAAATGTACTCATGACAAAAGTGTGGCCATAAGTTTGAAGTGGTTGAAGGGAAGAGTGAGACGATGAATCTTAAGAGAAGAAGGAAGTAATACTCAATTCAAGGTTTTTTCAGAACTTGGAGAAGCATGAGTAGTAATATATGAGGTAAAAGAAGTAGATAGCAATGGTTTTACAAAAATGAGTGTAGGTAAAAGAGATGGAAGAGTAGAGGAGTTAGCCTAAAGGTTAGTGGCATAGATGCCTAAGATAGCAAACATAAATTGAACCATTTTATTGGTGTCAATATGGGCAAGTTAAATGATAAAAAATCTTATTGGATTAAAGAAAAGGAACCAGGACTATGAATTCCTCACCATGATCAGTCTTAATGGACTTGATGTTAACCTAAAACTTGTTTTGCACCTTAGTATAAAATGTGAAAAACATCTTGTATATGTTTAACTTGAATACTAAAGGTAGTAGGCAAATGAAAATTGAGTAGTGATCCACAATCGACAAAAAGTAATGAAACCCATCACAAGTTTAAATGGTTGCCCCCATAGACCTGGCAAATATAAGTCAAAAGATTCATTTGAAATAGAAGGAGAGGTAAACTGAGGGAGGCTTGAGTTTTTCCAACACAATAGGTTGTACAAATTTTATACTTGACAACATGTATGTAGGTAAAAATTATTTAGAGTAATATTAGTGACACTTGGAGACAGATGTCCAAGTCTTTGGTGCCAACTAACAGTAGGAGCTGAGGAGGTGGTAGATGAAGAACGGGTGGAATGCAGTAAACACCATATTTATCCTTCCCTTTGAGAAGTGTGGTCTTGGTAGTCAAGTTCTTCAATAAAAATTAATAAGTGTAGAAGTAATAGCATATTGAATTATCATGACAAAATTGATTTATAGAGATATGTTATGTGCAGAGTAGGTGTGTGTAATATATTCCTGGTGTAGTATAGGAAGTGTGGAATCATTGTTCAAGGCTACCGAATAAATTCTTGTGTACTTTGTGGCATATAAGTTCGGCTTTGAGAAATAATTGGATATGAATTGTAGCAGTTGTATCAGTCAACCAATCAGATGTAGCAACCTTTCATGTTGCACTTGGTGTATAATAGAGGGTGGGGTTAAGCTTGATACGTAGGAGTGACTTAAATAGTGTAACATTGACGAGCATCATGACCTCTTTTGTTATAAATTTTATTTAATAGATTTTTCATTATTTTTATTATTGTATAAGTGACTACGCAAAGAGGGGTGTATTGCGATGAAGATTGACCTTGCTAAGGCCTATGACAGACTTTCATGGCGATTTATAGCAGATACTTTAAACTGTTTAGATCTACCTGTCAACCTAAAAAACATGATTATGGATTGCATTACATCGGTCAAGTTTCAAATTTGTTGGAATGGCAACACTACCAAATCATTTCCTGCGGGTAGAGGGATAAGACAAGGTGACCCTTTGTCACCTTTTATTTTTGTTCTTTGCATGGAAAAATTAGCCTATCTCATAAATACTATTGTTTCTAGAAAGGACTGGAAACCCATCTCGTTAGGTAAGAAAGGAATAACTCTCTCACACTGTTTCATCGCAGATGACCTAGTTTTATTTGGTGTAGCCTCTCTTAAACAAATCCGAATTATGATTAAATGCCTTGATGATTTTTGTGTTGCTTCTGGTCAGAGTGTAAGCTTTGAAAAATCATCTACCTTGCTATCAAAAAACACTAATTTTGAGAAAGCTGAAGCCATTAGCCAAGAGGCTAATATGCCCATTACTAGAAATTATGGAAAGTACTTGGGGGTGTTCCTCAAGCACGGTAGATCTATGGCTCAATCCCATAACTTCATCCTTACTAAAATTAGGGACAAACTTTCCCGGTGGAAAGCAAAGTCCCTTTCCATGGGGGGCGGAATCTGTTTAGTTAAAAGCTGCATTGCTTCAATACCTATACATTCGATGCAATGCCAGTTTCTCCCAGCTACGGTTTGTGCCAAAATAGACAAATTAAGCAGGGACTTCATCTGAGGTCAGGACCCTAATGTTAGGAAATGGCATGACATTGGGTAGGACACGTTTTACAAACCGAAAGACAAAGGGGGCTTAGGGATTAAACAATCGAGGGTTATGAATCTAGCTTGCTTTGGAAAGATTGCTTAGAATCTAACTAGGAAATCTGAAAATCTATGCTTTAAAGTTTTGTGAAAGAAGTACCCTAATCCTGACTCAAGTCAAGGGTCTCTAAACTGGAAAGGTATACAGAAATGTAAATCTTTAATCAACGAGGGATCACGATGGGTAATTAGTAACGGTGAATCTGTTAAATTCTAGAAAGACAGATGGATTGCGGGGTTTAATTTAGAATCTAGAGCTACTGGTCCTATTCCCAGTCAGGATATCAATAGTAGTGTTGTAGATTATTGGGATAGTAACCTGGGTTGGAAAAGGGAACTCTTCTCGAACCTTCTGCCTGATAATATCAAGAATCTTATTACAAACTGTTCTGTATACCCAAATTCAGGGACTGACTTTCTCACTTTGTGGCCTGAGAGTGATGGTAATTGCAGACGTTATAATCTGAGTGGTTAAACTGGTGTTAAATTAAAAGAAAAGAAATTAAAAACTCAAAATAAACGTCGGGCTGCAAACAAATCCCGGTCGCAGTAGTATAGTGAAAATGTAAGCAACCGGATGTCGAACCATGGGACTAATATATATATAATAGTACCTAAGCGTGTCACAAGAGGGGGGTGGATTAATTGACTTGTAAAATAAAAAAAAGAAAAGATAAAATAAACTAAGTTGACAGATAAATAAAATGGAACTCTGGGTCAGGTTAATATAATCTGCATAATTAAGCTATCTCTACTGGTTTAATAATTTGGCAAGGTTCCTGTAATTATCTTAAGGACTAAGTCATAGCCTCATAAGAACTCGTTCACCTGTAATGCAAGGTTCTAATCAAGGTTCAAGCAAAAGCCTGCGAACGGCAGAGGAGTATTGAGGAATTACATTTGCAACTGAATACTAACTTATTAAATCATAACAAGTTTCCTCCAGTTTTACGTCTTAATTAACCTGTCTATTTATCACCTGGTCTGATCAAAATAGACTTAGTAGAGCAATTTAATAAATTCGCGAGATCTATTAAAAAGGCGAGATGACTTTTAAAACGTAACAAACTGTATATAAATAAACCAGTAGAAATATTGCATAATTAATACAGATACATAATAA
Source organism: Limonium bicolor (assembly GCA_023374045.1). Lineage (NCBI taxonomy): Eukaryota > Viridiplantae > Streptophyta > Magnoliopsida > Caryophyllales > Plumbaginaceae > Limonium > Limonium bicolor. The sequence goes on from CM041780.1 coordinate 150,994,602, forward strand.
CTATTCCCAGAGTAAACGTAAACTAGCCTAACATATTAAATAGATAGATAGAGACGAGAGTAATAGAAATCATCCGTAATCACTCCGTCTCACTCTGCTATTTTGTGTACGTAGGGCTAGAGGTGAATTTGGTGGACTGTAAAATAAATAAAATGGAGAAGGCGGGAGAAGAGAAATGAGATGGCGTGAGGTTGTGGTGTGGATCGATTGGTGAATTGATGGTCGATTTATTGGGTGGAGCTCGTGGGTTTATATAGAAAAAGGAAGAGGAAGCAGAGAAGATAGACAGACGCGTGAGGCGGTGGAAGAAGCTGGATAAGATTTGCATGATTGATCATTTATTGCAGGGGACAGACAGCTGAACACACGCGTGAATTAAGGTAGGCGCAGACAGTGGACGAGTGGGCGAGTTGCAGACGACGACGGGCGAGGGCGAAGAAGAAACTGGTCGCGACTGATAATTAGTCACGACCGCTTCATTCATCTCACGTCCGCCTATACAACCGCTAGGCGGTTGTGCCTCCCTGTTCCGCCTCCAAGACCGCCTACAAAGAGGCGGTACTCTCTTGTTGTGTCCGCGAGGCGGTTGCGCCTCTCTAGACCGCCCATTAAGAGGCGGTTGTCTCTCTGTTGTCCGCGAGGCGGTTGTGCCCCTCTAGTCCGCCAGTTATCTCGACGTCGCAGAGGTTGTCGTGACTTATTTCTTCTAACTTCGACCGGCTCTAGATTGTTCGTTTGGGCTCCGTTTTTCGAGCCGTTTGCGTCTATGTGTTCGTCTCTTTATCTACTTTAGTCCCAGCTTGGTTTTCCTCATGTTAAACCAATAAATTAGTGAGATAATAATAAAACATAAACTAGAGGAAAACTAACCGAAGTGGAGAAATGAGCAAGAAAAGTGTTAATATTATATATGAAATACACCTATAAATCATGCTCATTTGGACACTTATCAGTAATTATAGTGTTAAATCTGCGTATAATCTCCTCACCATGAGCCCTGATCATTTTAAATGCTGATAACTCTGATGTTTTCAAAACAATTTGGAAACTACCGGTACAGGAACGCATCAAACTTATGCTGTGGCGTGTCTTGTTAAACAAGCTTATGACAAACTCTAGGAGATTTTCTCTGGGTTTATCTACTAACAATTCATGTCATTACTGTGGCAATGAGGAAACAATATTGCACACACTTCGTGACTGCCCAATAGCCAGAAGAACATGGGCTAAACTCATTTATTCTAAGCATTATGCTAACTTCTTTGGCTGGGAAAAGTTAACAGTTCTTGATTAGCATAAAATGGAGGATGGTTTTTCCCATTGTGTGTTTCTGTTATGGAATTGGAGAAATAGTAAAATTTTTGGCAAAGAGGAAAGAATGTTCCTCCCTTTCCGTAATGTTGTGCCATGATGCCAACAAAATAAAAGGGCAGTCCTATGTTAAGAACTTGTCCTCTGTCTGGGCAAAGGAGAATGAACTCATTAACAGGGAGTCTCTTAACCTTATTTGCGATTCTTCTTTTACCATTTTCAACATTGATGGTGCAAACTGCTATTCCTTAGGTATAGTTGCTGCTGGTGGAACATGGAGAAACGCTAATGGAGACTGGCTTGGGGGATTCATAGCAGTTTTTGGGTTCTAGAGCATGTAAGATCTTGTCTTACTCGACCTAGCTAGTGAAATTGCTCGATCAATGCCCAGAATTGTAACACCCCATCCCACATTAGACATGAGTAATGTGAATTATTTATAAGGATACATATGGGTTGACTACAACAACATGATCTTCCACTTTTAAGCCCAAGTGAGGATTGAGTGCCTAAAGTGGATAGTTTTCAAGCCTGAATGGTTTGAAAGATAGGTTGTTAGACAGTTACCTATATGGGTGTTACAAATGGTATCAGACCAGACTCGGGACCATGTCAAGCTGTGCTACCCGGCACCTACCGAGGAGGTCCATGGGACTTGGGTGTTAGGCTTGCAACATCGGGTTCTTTGAGTGAGGGAGTATGTAATACCCCATCCCACATTAGGATATGAGTAGTAATGTGAATTGTTTATAAGGATACATATGGATTGACTACAACAACAATGTCTTCCACTTTTAAGTCCAAGTGAGGATTGAGGGCCTAAAGTGACTAGTTTTCAAATCTGAATGGTTTGAAAGATAGGTTGTTGGACAATTACCCATATAGGGTGTTACAAGAACACCATGCCCTGAAACCATTGATTGAAGAATGCTCTTCCAATTTATTATCTGTTAGGAATACTAAGGTTGTCTACATACCTCGTGCATATAACATGGTAGCACATTACCTAGCAAAATCGGGACTAGTGCTCCCCTTTGGGGTTAATTGCCCCCGTTTTTTGACCCAAAAAAAGAAAGACCACAAATTTTATAATTAATCTAGTGCCCACAACAAAACGTCATCATCTATGTACCAGCAGAATACGTTATTTCATTCATATAAGTGAAATTTCAAATAATGGATGATTGGGACCTGTCCCTGTTAGCGTTACACACATTCCGCACCACACTTCTCCAGATTTTCAAATATCTAAGAAATCGTGTGAATATAAGTGGTTCACGGAAACATGTAAAATTAAAGCTGCATATTTTTACAAAGCAATCTCTGAAAATAAATGTCAGCTTATCTAGGATCATGTGACAGATATATGCTATATCAGAGATGATATAAATTACCAGGTAAATAAAAAAACCATGCCAACGCGAGCACCCTGATTTATGCAGGCAAACTCCTAGGTGCATAAGTATACAATGCACCTCTATATCAGACCTTGATGATTTCCTTGTTGTGTCATCGTAGTTTGATGATGGGGAAATCCACCAGCAAATGGATCTCCAGATGTGTTGGCAATGCTTAATGCTAGGTTTTGTTGTTGTGGGTACTGTGAATTAGAGCTTTGGTTGTAGCTGTAAGATTGTACCTGCGCTGGTAGGTTACTTTGCTGTTGAAACATTTGTTGCTGTTGAGCCAACATGGCCATTTGTACATTTGTTGGAGGGGCGAAACCATTGGACATTGCAAAAGGATCATTTTGCTGCTCAAATGGGTTCTGAACTGATCCTTCTCCATTGTACCCGTATCCCGCGTTCTGCAGCTGTATTTGCCTCCTAGCAGCATCATCCTCGTATAAACTATCAAGCAAGAGCCTATTAAATCCCCCAGCCTGGGATTGAGGATTCAGAAAGAAAGTTAGATATGTATTTATTTCTAGAATGTAGTTTCTTTGCATTATATTAATGCTATTGAAAGACTAAAAAAGTGCAGAGCTTTCTTGATGGACAGTGAGCTTATAAAATAACGGAAGTTGCACGGTGCTTATAAACCGTACTAATGCATTTTCTGGAGTCTGGCTAATATTGTTGCCAGGAGTGGTAACAAGGGCCAGCTCCCACCCAGAAGTCCCAACTAGATCATTCAATCCGCGCTGTGAAGATGCTTGATCATTTCCTGAATATATATATAATACTTACGAGTATGAGATGATATGAACTGAATTATCTAACATTATCACAAACACCATGATCATACCAAGTGGAGATATGGCCAGGGCTAAGGCATTGTTATCTTCAAGTTGAGTTGCCAGTGGATTAAATTCCTTCAATCCCTGAAACATATCAAGGAGTCATTAACGAATTGTGTTCCTTTTTTTTCAAAACAAGTTATCAGTTGAAATTATCAGATAGATGCACATACGAGAAGATCGGCATCAGTCGATATTAGTGGAGGTGGCTCAGCCTCCACTTTCACCGACTCCGGCTCTTCCTCTTCCTCATGTGTATCCACTGAAGTTTCATCTTCCTCAACTTCTACAGCTTGTTTCTCACTTTCTTCACTTTTCCTTGGGGAATAATCTTCCTCTGTTTTTTCATGTGAATCCTCCCTTGCTTGATACTCCTGCACTTGAACATAGAAATAATATTTACAATAATTCAAACATGTTCCAAAATCAGTTTGGTTTAGTTTTAACATTACACGAGTCCTAGCGTATTCTACCTGGCTTATCAGTATCCCGCTTATCAAACTTTGTTTTTCAAAAATGGAATAAAAACAAAAACAGTTCCAGTCTTTTCTTATTGTGGTGTGGTATTCACGAACTTTCAATATTTCATACAGCATACTTCAAACCAAAATCACAATCTCAGCAGATCTTATACTGAATACCACAATATGCTGCAACTTGAAAATCTTTATAGATGACTGTCTGAATGGTTCTTATATTATGAGGCAAAGAACCTTTGACAGGGGTAAACTACGATGAGCTCAAACTCACCAGTCTTCCGTGGGAAATCAAATCAATTTGTGGTGCTTCCCTCACATATTCTTCCATTGTCGCCAGAAATGTAGAAGGTGGCTGTCCAAACCCAAGAGTAGATTTGTTAAACAGGTTCAAATTTAAAGCTGAAGTTCCACCATTCTACTATTCTAATTCAGCGTCATTATTAATTGCGGAAGGAAGCATTAAGAGATTAATGAGGAAAGTTTGTGAAGAAAAGTAAAAGCCAAAGAATAACCTGTCTCAGAGTTGGAAACTGAAAATTCCTAGCAAGCTCAAGACGCCTGCAGAATTCGTAGAATCCAGCCAGCGCTTCGGCCTACGTATGGTTACACAAATAAGTAAACAACTCAGCCAAGGGATTAAATAAAACAGGGGAAGCTGGGATATAAGGTTTTTGTTGTCATCATCTATATTACCTGTAGTCCCGCTTGCTTGTAAATATTGAGCGCTTTGACAGCATCGTGCTTGGGCATCTCGAAGAACTAGAATATGGTGCAGACGCAAACTGATGACTAGAAAACTTGAAAAACTAAAGGACAACATATAGCACATGGTAGATAGATAAGGTGTCATACTAGATCAACGAGATTGATAATTCCATCGTTAATAGCACAGTAGATTTTAAAGCTCTCTTTCATGACCTGCAAAAGTATCACGACGTATTGATCCGAAAGAGCACTACATGGATTAAAAGTTTTAAATGAATTACTAGTTATGCACACATAAGATGCAAAAGTGGTAGATCTCACATACCAAAGCTAAAGCATACTGCACAAGGTAGTTGCTACAAGCTGCTCCCTCTGGCTGCATATTGGTAAATTATATTAACACATATACTTGTGTTGAAGTAATCAGAGCATTAACGAGACGCAATTAAGCCATGTTAATTTGTAGTGCGTCACTGGAGATCCGAATTAGCATTTACCTGACAGCCCATTAGACGAAAAAGAAGCTGCTGTAAAGCTGGCAATTGTTCCAATAATTCATCTGCGGTCAATAGCCGTGTCCTGCTATGTACCTTTTGTTTTTGCAGAAAAACAATTTACATGGTTTTCATCATGGAACTCAAACATTTGTGATTCGTTCTGATATACGACACTAATCTAACTAGGCAGTTAATAGCCAGAGTGTTTATGAATCACACCTTAGTGGCGGCAGGAGAAGACCTGAGACGCTCTCCCACGATATCATAGTTCAAGGATCTGAAACACTCGAGTCTTTCTTCGAGGAAGAGGGCATAAGTTCTAACCCAGGCAGAACAATCCCAGGCTACAAGTATTACAACAATTTGTAAGAAATTATTACAGCTCTTTCAATTCAATTCGTACATACAGATCCATTGGTGGGAAAGACTAATGATCATTACCAAGAGGGCTTGAATCATCCTTAAAACCCGAAATCCTAAGAACGTGGCCCCTACGCGAGTAGTTCATGAGCTCATCCCTGAAGGTTGGGTCACTCTCCCTCAGTGTCCTGTGAATAACTATCAATACCTTTATGGCCACCTGTATATACAGTAACAACAGGAATTGGAGGAGGAATTTTGTCTAATAGATGATGACAAAGAATTGATGGAGTAGTGAAATGCAATAACTTACGATCCAATTGCGAGTCTTGACCAGTCTCCTTGAAAGAGTATGAATGCAGTACTCAATGTCCGTCCTTGGCCGATGTACAGCCGTTGCCGCGAATATTTCTGAAAGATCATTAAGTGAAGAAAGTGTAATACATTACGACAGTTAATAATCTGGAAACCTAATTTTACCTGAGTCAACAGCTAGCAATCGTAAAGACGAAAGCCATCTAAAAGAAAGAAAGAAATTAAATCGGAAGTGTTAATTACTTCTGATATGCCGTTCTTTAGGTGGTGATTCGACATGGTTGGTTGCTTTGACAATGGCAACTTCCAATTCCTAATTGCAAACAACGGAACCACAATCAGCAACAACAATTCTGATCCCTGGGTGTAGTGCACTATATAAGAATCGAGAAAGAAGAAGGTAAAACCTTGAATTCGCTGTTGACTTTGGCAAGACCGACGGTGGTGGAGTCCTTGAGTGCGCTGTAAGCTTTACGAAAACTATGAAGCGTTCCCATTAACGCATACACAAAAGAGATTGATTTGGATTTGGTTGGAAGAAATTAACGGATCGAAGAAAGAAAGGAAGCAAGGAGTAGGGAAGGGATGAGGAAATGTGATCTTTTCTCCAGTCGTCTCCCTCAATAGTAGTTGGGCGCATGCATTCTGTCTCTCTCTCTCAAAGATGTGCGGGGGACTTGGTTGTGAATGATGACTATGACGAGCCCGCGAAAATTCAAATCGCATCTCTCGTTTGACGGGCTCCATGGAAGCATCAAAACCGACGAGAGATGCGTTTTTTAATTGTATTTGGGTAGATGCTCGAACTTGTATAACTGGAACAGAGTAGAACGTGTAGACAACTCCAGCCAATATATATACCATCACAATTTTTGCTTGGTTGATATAGCTATGAAAATAACAATTTTGTATTTCTCTTTTTTATTTTTTAAGGAAAATAACAAAACAGAAATGTGATGCAACACGTGAACCATCGCATTTTAGTACTACTCTCGTATAAGTATACTTAACTTCAGAGTTATAATGGTGCTGGCATAATCACATCCATCAATTTTTCTTTTATGTCGAATGAAATAAGATTTGGAGAAGCCAATAAAAAATACCCGTTTGTCGCTACAAAAAATTTGGTTGCATATTATAAGAAATTTGAACAACCAATTCAGATACAATATCTACAAAAATAAATTAGGATCTTAGATCCACATGCTTATTACCCAAATCACATATGGCACATACAATATATCACTTCTTGTGATTTTTTTTTTCGAAACCATGGGTTTACATTAGATTAAAAGATGCATTGAAGTCCTAGAGATCAGAATGTAGAAGATTACAAACCTAATATAGGAAGATTGCTTAGTAAAGCCCCTAATCAAAAGATTGCAACTATCCACCATACATCAATAAACTCTTGAAGAAGCTTGTGTTTTTGATAGACTAAGAGCACAACTATGTCCAAACATAATTATCTCTATGGAAGACCACCACCAATCACAAAAGACATAAGTTGCAAACTGTCAAAAAGCAAACTAGGATTACAAGGAATAAGGTCAAAACCCATCATAATTAGTTGATGTTGGAGAACAAGTGTGAGTCCCAAACTGAAAATTATATAACTAGTAAGTAGTTCATTTAGCTTATGGGCTACTCCACCTAATGCCAACTGGTTTTAGGATGGAACCTCATGGTTATTGGGCCTTACTAGTCTATATGGGTATTTTACATAATTTCCAAGCCACCATCATCATCATTTCCCAAGCTCTTATCCTCTTCATCTTCAATTTTCTTCTCCTTACCATTCTATTTTGCTTTTGACAAGCAAAGTCAATAACTTCATTCTAGAAGCCTTAAGAAGCAGATCATTAAACTTTCCCTTTCGGGATCCATTCAAAAGTGTTATGGAGCCATCACTTGAACCCACATCTTTTTCCTATCCCACCATTGAGTCATTTCTTTTCCCAGTCATCCCATGCAGAGGACTGTGGTTGTAACACCCCTACCGGTAATCACACCATTAACTCCTAACCCGTCTCCATTATCAATACACAAACAGCGGAAATTCTAATACAACTGGGGGTGAAACAATGCCATTAGTCACCCACGTGACTAACAAGGCCAATCCAACTCAATTACATCAAACAAATACAATATCGGTCTGATGGGTCTTTACCGAGTACACTATATAAACGATACTTCCATTACTTAAAGGCAATTCTCAAACCACTTACAACCTTCAACTTCAATAAATACAAATACAACCTCCATTCATTACTATACCGAGTTTCTACAATCATCAAGTTGCCGGTAACAATACGGCTTACAATTCAATATTTCAAATAATTACAACCTTCACTATTCACTACCCATGCTTACATAGCAACCCCGTCCTACTCTCGAATGGTAATCGGCTTCATTGTACCTGGAAAATAAAAGTGATGCCCCTGGGGGCTCAGCAAATTGCTGCATATGACTTCCGCATACCCCGCGTACTAGCGAGGGTACGCCGACTAATTGGTCGAGAGCATGCGATTCATTTTATTTCAATCAACATGCATACAACATACATTATATATGTACAATCACAATCAAAGTTCAACATTGAACACAAACACTAACACTCACATCAGAAGGTTAGTTTAATATGTTCTTTACTTAGGCTTGAGGGTTTCTACCTCACTATGCCCTACTCATTTGCTCATTGTCTTACCCACTCTCTTGGGTTACACTTACTCAAATTTCTCTTACTCTCATAATCAAACTCAATACTCAAACTACAACTCAACTCTCTCAAGTCTCAACCCAATACTCAGTACTCACATGTTCAATTCTCAATACTCAATACTCAAGTTCTCAAGGGCACATGTTAAGTCATTACTCATGACCTCCGGGCAGGGTCATACACAAGACCCATCACCGGGCTTTCAATTACAAAAGGGGCTATGCATTTAGCTCCTCAAGTCCACCAATGTCCAGTTCTCTACCAAACTACTCAAATTCCCAAACTCCTCTCGCGGAGTCATTTCACAATCTCATGGATTAGCCTAGAGGCATCTCTCTCGATAACATCTATTGGCTTAGGGAATTCACAATGTCTAGTATTCTAAGATTTAAGGTCTTACCCTTCTTATTGAATACTCTCAAGTTCGTGACATTGTACATTTTAGTCGGTTCCTCTCATTGGGGTTCGACTATATTTCTAAGGGGTTTGGGGATCCCTTACCATGCTTTACTTTACTCAAGGTTCATAATTTGAACAATTATCCATCCTCTAGATAGAGGTTACTCATATTCTTCCATTATTATTTATTGTGCGGATTAAATCAATTCGGTTCTCTAACCGTTATCGGGAGGTTACTTGTTGGATAAAAACCTAACGGCAAGTATACCGGTCGATTATAGCAAGTTTTCCTAGAAGTGTCCCTCTAGGTTATCGAATCCAAGGGAGGCAGCGTTTTAGTTTAATTAATATTTAAGAACAAACTAACGAAGTAACTTAAGTAACAGGGGGTTTGTTTGTTGAATTACTTAAGTATGAAACAAGAATGTAAATATGAGCAAAGGTAATAAATGCAAGACAGTGGGCAAAATAATGATATTTTTGATTTAATAAAAAGGGAAAATTCCGGTTTACTAATCCTCCAAATTCTTCGGTTCCTTTCTCAGTGTGTTTACCAAAATTCAGATTAAAATCCTAGATCAGAAATATTCCACGTTCGGTCTCCCGCTCGGTGGAATCTAATTAACAGCTAATAAATTTTAACTCTCGTTACAAATTTACTAATTGCTAACCGCTTTAAGAATAATCCAGTTTAATGATCAGTTAATATCTTAGAGGAATTACCATCTCTAAATTAACCGGTGTTGTTCCTGTTGTCTATTATCTACCGCAGTTCTCACTTATAAGCAGATAAACTGGTAAAATCAAATAATTGGCTAAATCACAAGATTTATAAAAATAAATAAGGAACAACACTTTAATCTATTAAAATGGTAAATCACAAAGATAATGGAACCTTGAATTTGGATTACATAGCAAACCGAAATTTATAAAAACTACTCAGCCATGGAAATGAAATTACCGTGACAATATGTAAATAACATTAAAGAAGAAAAAGAAGAAGAAACTCTGTTTTAAGGCTCTTTGATGGAGTCTCTGTGCACAACCAGCAGTTTCCTCCGCTCAATCTCCAGATAATGGTGAAGTCTCCAGCTGCTTGTGTATTCCAGATTTCTGTGTATGTGTGGTGTTTAATGAGATGAATGATATGAATGGAACGTGGTATATGAAATGGAAATGGATGGAGTGAGTGTGGAATGCTCTCCAGAATTGTGTGTCTAAAATGAGTGAGATTGAGTTCTATTTATAGAACTTCATTTGATGAGTACGTAGCAGGAGAGGCCTGGTGGTGGAATTTGTAAGTGGAATGGTAGGTGGTTAACGTGGATGTTTTTGCTGGATTTAGGGAGATAATTGGATTAGTGGAGGGATGATTGAAAGTAGCAGTGAAAGAGACAAAAAATGAGTGTGGAAGACAAAGCTGGAAAGGAGATCGGTGCTGCATGGGCGACAGTTTAATTATGAAGAGAATAGAATTCTCTTTTCGTTCGCGGTGCTACAGACGTCCGATTCAAAGATATGGTCTGGGACTTAAATCTTGTATGAAGTCCCGGACCATGGTAAGAAACAAGTCGAGGATGCTGCTATGGTGTGGTCCGGGACTTAAGCCATGTATAAAGTCCCGGACCATGCTTGAAATCTGGTCGAGAGATATGCCTCATTGTGGTCCGAGACTTAGGCTGTGTATAAGGTCCCGGACCCTGTCTGAAATTGATTCAAGAGTTTGAGCAACATTGTGGTCCGGGACTTAGCTCCAGCATCAAGTCCCGGACCCGGCTTGAATTTAGGTCGATGGTGAATTTCTTGATTCCATTTAGCTTGTTTGATTTGCCATGTGTTCTAACAATAATAGGAATGTGTTTCCTTGAGATTAAAACCTGAAAAAGCACACAAAAACCATAAAAGAAGACAATTGCAACAAAAACATAAAATTGCTCATAAGACAGGAATTTAACAGTAAATGATAACAAATTAGGTATCAAAAGACCCTGTAAAAATAGGTAAATTCCTGACTTATCATTACTACTTCCGTATACTTTCTCACACTCTAGTGAGTTCATAGGTTTTTTGTTACCGTGTGTTGGTTTGATAGTTGTAGTGTGTTTCCACATTTTCATTAGTTCACAACTTGACTCTTTCTACGAGTCTCTACTCAATCCAGACTCAACTATGAGTCACACTACCATACACAATCAACATTCAAGCAATTCATTCACAATTCACATTTCATGAATTATACAAACTTTAGTTAAGAGAATACAATCCAATACAAACTTTAGTTAAGAGAATACAATCCAACCAACAACAAAATAATACAAGCACTAATAAGTGCACACAATCCGATTCGTGCATTTATCTTGTTAGGCGATCACACAATCAAACAAGCACACAAATCGGGTAACCAAGTTAGGATACAGAGCATGAGAAAATCATACCTTTCACCGGGGTTAACTTTACCGGGTGTTCTCACGCTCCTCGGTTCACACTTGTTCCTTATGTCTTACTCTTGAACCACTAATTACATGTCAAATGGTTCAATTAATATTAAGGTGTTACGGTAGGTACATAATTGCTACTCCCGTACTTACCCCGTTATCCCGTTATTTCTGTTTAACTTAGTGTACTTAAACTCATAACTTTTTCAAACACTCCTCAAACTTGTTTACACTTCTTAGGACCTTTAAAGCTCACCAAACAACTCCTAAACAACTCCTAAAACCAATACCATTCAATCCCCCAAGTTTAGAACCCTTAAAAACACTTTCTAGGCAATTTTGGGGGTGGTCCGGGACTTGGTCCTGAACTTAAGTCCCAGACCAATGCCTGCATTCACTCTCGGGCCTTTTTTTGATGCGGTCCGGGACTTGGTACATATCCTAAGTCCTGGACCCTGCTAAAAACTGCTATTAAGGTCATTTTTCAACCCCAAATCAACCCTTAATCCACCCCTAATCATTCCATAAACTTTCCACAAGTTTCCTACATAATTAAACACCTCAAAACACTCCTTAAACCACTCCAAATCTTTGGTTTAATCCACCACCCAATTCTTGCTCAAATTCAACAAATCCAAATTCTCACATCTTACATTTTGCACTCTTATGCATTTCCAACTTCTTCTTGCTAGTTTTTACTTCTATCAACCTCACCAAATCCATTAATGACCATTACAAATCATTCCTACATAAATGCACTTCCAAAACCCACATCCACTCCTTGTTTCACAAGTTATAAACACTAACTCTTTTTCTAAAAATTCCAAGTTTCTCATATGCTATTTGCTACAAATTTTCATCTCTCTCAAGCCCATCCTCCATTCACCATTTCAAGGTTACTAAACATCTCTATTCAACCCAACTAAACACTTAAGTTCCCCCACTTACCAAGTGAAATACCCCTAACATTTAAATAATTAAATAAAAGGAAATATATATTATTTGGGGGATTATTAAACCCTAAGAAAACATATAAACAGTTAGGCGTTAAAAACGCACCTAAACTCCTTAAGGTCATAAACGGGCGTTAAGCCGGACCCTAAGCTAAACAAGTTATATAAGCTATAAACCTCATATGAAGTTAATCAAGGATCATTATATGACCCTTAGAACACAGGACCTCATCTAAAACTAAGTAAAAATACAAGAAGCCCGGGAGTTCCCTTAAGGGCCCGAAAGTCCCGGAAATATTTTATAAGATGGAATAAAGCATTACACTTCATTCCAAATACACCATAACACTTTAATAAACATATAAGATGAAGTTCTCAAGCTAAATTCTCTGTTAACCGCAAAGTGCTTGAAAGTTCCCGTCGGGGGCCCCATAAACCCCCGGGAATGCCCCGGAGGAGTGCCGAGGTGGCACAAAGTCCTATATAATTCATTCTTAGAGTTCCTATCATCAATATTCATCATTCTAAAGAGAATTCTCGAGCTACTTTTTCAAAAATAAATAAAGTGCTCGGGGGAATTTCTTAACGCTCTTATTTTGCTCGGGAGTGTCCCGGTAGCCCGGAAATTGTGTATTGAGTTGATATAACCCCATATAACTCAATGTAACACCTTAACATATTATTATTGACTATAATAAATGTTTATAAACACATGAAACTCATAGAGACTACTTATTTTCCAAAATATCCTTAAAGCAGAAAAACGCACCTTCGGGTGTCATAAAAACGCGTTTTACGCAATTACCTTGAAGCTTTTGAGGAGCCACGAGTTGATAATCCTAAATGGGGATAAGTTGACCATCTAAATCAATTAAAGCCAGTGCTAAACACATAGCACAAACAGGGCCGATTTTTAGATCAAAAAGGTATCATAAATCAGCATTTTTACCTTAGAACTTTCATCTTTTACCATGATATAAATGTACCAATTAAATGTTGTGACTTATAACATGTTATAATATGGTCTTAATACAATGTAGTGTGACAGGAATCAAATTAAAAATCAATTCCAATTGGTCACCAAAGGGCCGCCATTTACGGTGTCATTTGACATGGTTTTAGCAAAAAAATATGTCTTATGGAATGGTGACTCATCTTCCATGTGCCTTGTAACATTATGTCAAATAGAATCAGTCAAGGAGGCTCCTCCATTACCGAAACCTGCAAGAAAACAAGGATAAATTAGCTTTGAAAAGTCCTGAAATAAAATACAGCTAAAGTAGATCTAGCTTTTGTACAAGACTATAAACAAATAAAACAGCCCATGTTCTATCTTATGTGGCTTCCGGTTTTGATCAAGACAAAGGGGGGTTTGATTGCTAATGTTAGTCAAATAAAACAGCTACCTAACAATGCACATGCCTATGTCTAATATTGACAAAAATCAAATGCCTACTTACATGTATAGTACCGAAATCAACAAGGAAATGAAGGTTTTGATTGCCTTATTAAAATCAAACTAAAACATCTACCAACCTAGCATGTTCTCACGTTTCAAAAATCAATAGCCTATCTACACCAATACTACCGTAAACAAACAAGGAGAAATCAACATTTAAATTGCTAAAGTATTACCTTGCCTACCTTGTCTTTGTCTTCTTGTTTCAAGTTGTCAAACAAAGCCACCACCCCTCCTTGTCATCAGCCGAAAGCTAGCTCCATTATGAGCATTTTATGGAGCCTTGAACCAAGAAAATAATTAATGAAGGAGCATACCTAGCATTGACCAAATAAACAAAGCCAAATCAAATTTTGATTTCCTTCCTTGCCTTTCTTATTTCCTACGTGAGCTAGTCTCTCATTTGCCCATCTTTCACCGAATTGGTAAGCCTTCCTACTCGCTCTCTTTTCTTCTTCATTTGCTAGTTTATTCCTTAGAGCTTCAAAGGTTCATTAATGGTGTATTAAGTTCTAACACCATTTCTATGTAAATTTCCTAGTTAAATCTACTAAGTCTTGAAGCAAGAATCATCCTAGCAACTCTTGTAAATTTCGCCAAGCTTAAGTGTTCCAAGGAGTCACCTTGATTCAACAACAACACAAGGAACAACAAGATCAAGTTAAGGTATATTTTCATGTTTGAAAATCCTAAGTAAATACCTAAACCATTACCAAAAATTTAGAGCTTCTAAATCTATATTCTTTTCATCATTTCATGAAGGAAATTTGGAGCTTCAATCATCCCAAGGTGTACCGAAAATACCTTGTTAAATACCTAAGGTAAACTCTTGTAAAACTACTCCAAATCTTATTTACAAATCCTTGTTAGAGGTATAACACTTGGATCTCCTAAACTTGTTCATGGAGACCGAAAATACCTCAAGAAACCATTGGAGGAGCTTGGAAACCAAGGAGAAATCAAGTACAAGAATTATCTTGATTTAAGGAGTAAGTTTCTATAATTAAGGTTTATTATTAAGTTTAAGTTTGATTTAAGCTTCAAACTTTGGTATAAAAATTATGTATAGACCTTAGTAATATTGAGGCCAAAATACTATGGGTTATAATGTCAAGAAAATAATTTATAACATATAAGGTAAGATTATTACCTTAAGGTATAAATTTGTGTCACAAAATTAATTTATGATACATATATATATATAGGCCAAAATGTCTAAGGATTAAATGTTCTATTTTGAGTTTATAATCATTCTATGTCATTAGCATAATTTTTAGAAGTGTTATATGGCTTATATACATTTATATGTATTTATTATAAGGTATAAATCAAGTTTTAAAACCATATGGTAAAGATTTTTTAAAGCCGAAAATAAAAGGGGTTATTTGGTGATTTTTGAAATATATAAGTATATTAACCTATATTATAAATTTTGGGAGTATTAAAAATAGCTACAAGTATTTAAATGGCTAGTTTATAAAGTTATGTGGCTAAAATGTAAATTTTGAAAAGTTTGGTGCACTAATAATAATTGTCGAGAGATTAAGGGTTTGTTTGGCATAATTAGGATATAATATAAGGTGGGAATTAATATTATGAATTTTGGTGAATTTAAACAAGTGTTTAAGTGTTAAAATAACAATTTATAAAGTTTAGGGGCTATTTGGTAATTTATGGAAAAATATAGTGTATAGCCGAATACATATGATTTTTCTGGGTATATTAAAGTATTAATTATGAAATTAAGTCTTGGTCAAAGTGTTGACCAAAAACTTAGATTAAAATGATTTATGACATAAAATATTAAGTTTATAAAAGTTTAGGGGTGAATATGTAATTTATGAAAGAATATATATAAAACCGAATTGGTTAAGGGGCAGGAATATAATTTATGAAAATATATGGGTCATTTCGGTTATTTTAGGAAATTAAATATTAAAACTATAGTTTATGAATTAATAAGTAACTTATATAAAGTTTTGGGGTTAAATTGTAAATATAGGAAAATATATGTTGAAATCGAAAGTTTAAGGGATTAATTAGTAATTTACAAAAGTTAATATGGGTATTTAGTAAATTATAAAAGTTATGTGTCCAAAATTTCATTATCAAAAATATAAGGTTTGTTTTGTAATTTAATAAAGAAAGGAATTAAAACTAGGTAATATAATGTATTATGGTATATTATGGAGTATAATGTAAAGTTTATAAAGTAAAGGTGGTTATAATAAAAATAACCAAAATTGTATAATATAAAGAATAAGTGGAAACAATTGTGAGTATATAATTAAAGAAATAGAAATATACAATACAATGGAAATTCATTATCACATGTAGTTACTACATAAAATAATGAACTGTTAAACTACCTCGAACCACTGTAAAATAACAGGGGAAAATAAAGAACATACGGGGTTAGTATACTACGAATATTAGTTCTGTAGTGACAGTACTGTAATACTTAGTGAATAGTTGTATTAACGTTACCTGGTATTGCATGTAAATATAACAGCGTACGGGGAGAAACTGTTAAAGCGTGAACTGTCAAGCTAGCAAGTTACACGGTGAACGGTATGTTAATTGTGTGGTCTGAATGTCCTAAGGATTTTCCTGAGGTCCAGACGTTGTGTGTTTAATTGTTAAGAGCGATATCTGTGATTTATGTATATAATATTGTATTCTGGATTGCTTGACACTATTGCGTTTAATTTTACGCGAACGTCTTATGACTGGAAGTTTATACATCTAAACTGGAACAAGACTAACTGACCTTTAGGTATTATGAGAACCTAACTGATGGTCAATTGTTATAGTCTTAACTCAAGGATTGGATATTGTATCACTGACTAAAGGGCTAACTTATAAAGAGAGGAATCCAGACTGTTTCGACATTCTGGTTGCGCATCGTGATCACTACGAGGGACTTCTATGGGAAGTCACTCAAGGGAATCCATTGTCCACATTCGACGATGGCGGAGGGCACTGCCGTTGGTGCACAGGTTCGACCGGATCGGTCAAAATAATTATCCAGGGCCATAAGGTCAGCTGGTAACGGTTCCATTGGAACCCAGGGGACTACTGTCCAATAATAAGTTATTAAGGGTTGTCTTAACATGACGCCTGAGGTGGAATTTAATTGGAAAAGTTTAAGTGGTTGGTTTAAAAGGATAAGGGTCATGTGACCTACTAACAAGTGTAGTTAATTAATACGCATATCTCGTTTGGTTATTGCTATGGTTTATTGGTGTGTGACTATCTGATTGTTGTTTATTGTTGTGATGATATTGACAGATGAACTATTGTGTGTTTATTTAACATTACAGTTATTACTATTGTTGTAAAATGGATTATCATGTAATGAATCTAAGATCAAGATGGCTAAACGACTTAAGGAATCTAGATGACTTAGGACTACATTTAGTATACCAGCATATCGTTTGCTGAGCCCTTCAATGGGCAAAACATTTCAGGTTACTGAAGAAGTCACAAGCCGGAGTGCGGGCACAGGGTAGCTGATGTGTTCTAATAAACACTTTGTAGTTTTAATATGTACTGTATTTTGGAGTTTGTTGTATTTGGTTTAGTTGCTCAGTTTGGTTTTGGTTTGTAATATTAAGAGTGCTCAGTATCTATTCATCACAGTGGTGAGGAGTTAGTTGTTGGGTGAAGTAAGGATGCCTTGTAACACCAAAGTTAGATAGTTTTATTTTTCGCTGCGAATGTTATTTATTATGCTACGACTTGCGACGTTATTACAGGTTTAGGATTAGGGGTGTTACACCAAGTCACCTAAAAGCACTCCTTCTCTACCAAAATTTTGCCATAGCCTCCCCATAAACCCAACATATCCCAATCCATCATTTCTCACCAATTTCATTCCTAAACTAGCCACACCCATGAAGGGTCCTACCAGAGCATAATATATCCTCAAAGTCCATCAACAACTACATAAGCACTAAACATAAAGTGCATGGCTCCAAGGCCTTTAATTCAAACAAAATTTCACAAACTCTTACTAACCACAATCAAGCACATTATTGCTCCATATTTTATCTCATCTTTTATTTTCCCCAACCCAAATTCTAAAAGCAATTAATATAGTCATTAAGGTAGTTTCTTACCTTAAATCCTCATGAGTTCCCATTACAAGTCTTCTCCTCTTCCTCAATTCGGTCAAATGGGCAATGGATTGCCAAACTCCATCCCAACACCCAAGGAACTAAAAAATCCATTCAATTAATCTTCTAAACCCTTAGGAAATTCTAATTCAATAAAAGGGGCTTAGAGCACAAAGTTAGGGTTTTACCTTTGGAGTGTTTTGAAGGGGTTTTAACCCTTGAATCAAGAAGGAAGTTCCACCACCATTAGAGGTTTGAAACAAAGCTTAACAAGGAGAGAAAAACAAGGCATTACCAAAGGGGAAAAATCGGCTAACACAAGAAGATGGGGGAAAATGAGGTTTTTGATGAATCTTTTTACCTTAGGAGAGAGGGGAGACTCCAAGCTTCAATTTGATGCCATTTTCTCTTCAAATGGGGAAAACCCATGGAGATAAACTTCGCCATTTTGAAATTCTAAAAAGAGGGAAGTGTAGAGCTTGAGGAGGAGAAGAAGAATATGCAATTTTTTTTTATGATTTGGAGCCTTGGTGTGGCTTGGGCAAGCTTGAGAAGGTGGGCTGCCATGGAGGAAACTCAAAATCGGCTAGAACCAGAGGGGAGGAGAAAAAACGGTAGAGAAAGGAAGAAAAAGAGGAAAGAGAAGAGGGAAAAAGAAAGTGAGGGAGGAGAGAGAGGGTGGTTACCTTTTTCTACCTTTTTTCTTTCTTTCTTTTTCTTTTCTTCTTTTCTTTACTTATTTAGTGTGTGTAAGGGGGCTGTTTAATCTTTAAAAACCGGCCCCACATATATGTACAAGCTGGAGCGTTTTTCGTCTTTAATAGAAAACGCTCGTTTATTTACCCGGTTTTAGCACTATTCACTAACCGGGCCCGTTTTCCGGAATTTTCTCATTTCTTTAATTTTAGTGGCTCTTAAGCTTCCATTAATGTTTATTTATAGTTATTTGATTAACTATAATTTTTACGGGTTCATTTGACCACTTAAAGTCACGTTTTCGGGTTTTCTCGAAAACATGCGCTAAAGCTTTATTAGTGTTTTAACACATTATTTGGATCCGTTTTCTTCGGGAATTATTCCCATATATTATTTAGGCCTTATTAAGCCTTTAAAATCCATTTAATACTCTTGTCGAGGTCGTATTCCTCTTAGGGTCACTTAACGCTCAATTTAGCGTTTTGCACTTTCTAAGCGTTTTCTCTTTTCTTTTGGATTTATTCTTTTTACCAAAGTTCATTAGACACTAATAGGCCCTCAACATCGTATTAGAGTAATTTAATCACCCTCATTAAGTTCAGGGTATTTCAGTGGTGGGGAGGTAAGTTCAGTTGGTTCACTTGAAGCTTTTGATGGGTAAAACAAGGCATATGGGGAAGAATGGTATGTCCGAGAGTGCACCCTAGCCTGGTAGTGATCAGTGCTTAGCCACATTTCATAGAGCACTTCCCCAACATCCTTTGACCTGGACTTCAAGCAGACTTCAATGGTGTAGAGGAAGAGACCACATTTTTAGCATTTAAGAGGCATGCTATCGTAGGTGATTGTAAAAACAAAGAAACCCTCGTCATAGGAAGAAATTTAAGTATAGGAAGTTGAACATTCATGAAAACCTTAAAATGAAGGTAGTGAAACCCCAACGAAGCTCCGTCTTCAACAAACCTAGTAAATCGATCTTCATTGCAGTACTTCTCGCAAATTCCCAGTTGTGGAGAGCCCTTGGGACGTCGCACACTCATACCTAGAAGAGAATCCAAATGAATGTATATAAGAGGCATGCTATTGTACGTGATTGTAAAGACAAAGAAACCCTCACCAATCGTCATAGGAAGAGATTTAAGTACAGGAAGTTGAACATTCATGAAAACTTTAAAATGAAGGTAGTGAAACCCCAACGAAGCTCCGTCTTCAACAAACCTAGTAAATCGATCTTCATTGCAGCACTTCTCACAAATTCCCAATTGTGGAGAGCCCTTGGGACGTCACACACTCATACCTAGAAGGGAATACAAATGAACTCATGGTTAGCAATAGGAATAATGGGATTGAGACTCTGAATGGTAAATAGCTTGTAGTTGATTCATGTACCTCACACAAGGATCGACTGCATGGCTGAGATAGTCTCAAACTCAAACAAAAAGATGTTGTTTTCCACTTTGATGAATCAGAACCTTTCAAATTTGCTCCAGTGATCTTTGAGGATAAGGACCAGAGTAGTTGCACAAATTGGAGTGATGGACAAGAGTTGAGCAATGATACATCAATGAACCACCAGCTTGGCACCAGTAACCTCAACGGTATCCATGGTTGTGACAACGAGAGTCAATGGGATGCAGTGAGAGTTTGTGGAATCAGAGTGTAAGTCAGGGAGACAATTGGAGCAAGAGAGAAGAGGTAAGCTGGTGGGTCAAGGTGGAGTGACCATGTGTGGGCTCAAATAGCTGTAGTGATATCGGGGGTCGGATGGGAAAAAAGAATTTGGCAGTTACATGTAAGTTTTGTGCTGCGAAGATCGAGGGGAGAGGTGGATTGATGTAGAACCGTTCATCTCGAGTGTATGTGTTGGTGCGGAAGATTTTTTCACTCCTCAAGGCAGATGCAATCATTGTCTTGTGTTTGCAATGCCGCATGGATGAAGATGGGGAGGTTGTGACCCTGAATCCCTCCTACAGTAAAGAGACAAAAGACACACCGGTACTGTTGGGACATCGGAGTGTTGCAGAGATAGTCTTTCACCGCGATAGAGTCAATCACCACTTAACAGACACAAAGAGTAAGCCTCTTCAATAGAGTCCATGCAACAGAGAAGACTCCATAGACTCTCTTGTGCTGTTGCGGAAAATAAGGAGTCAACTCGGAATACCTTAAGCGCCACAACGGTCATGAAGTTCTCCCTCAACATCTGAAGATCGCGGCCCAAGTAAGAAGACCACTCAAAGCCGTTGGGAGTTGTCCACTAAGTTAGTTCCAGTATTTTCGGAACTAACTCCTTCGACCTACCGTTGTACTTAAAGTATAAATAAGCTGTGTAATAGTCAGTTTCTTGTGTGCTTTCATTGAGGATTATTTCAGAGCTTAGAGAGAGAAAGAGAATCACTTTGTAAGCCAGAAAGAGAGAGAGAGAATACGTACCAAATTAGTTAGCGCTCTTAGATAGACTCTGCCTAGGAAGATCCTAGTTTCACTATGCTTACCATTGATCTGATTAGAAAGTGTGTTGGGTGAGTGAGTGAAAACCGCTAAGTAGATCCCTTCTACTTAGTGGACATTTGTAAGTTGTTTTATTTGACCAGGAAATGAAATAACTTATTTGTGTATCTTGCTGAGTTTCACAGAGTCTTTCTCCCCTTTCATCGCTTCGCTTCAATTACCACAAAAGTCTTCCGCGCCATTAGTTTAATCATTTAGATTGAGTGCCTCTACATCATAGAGTGTTTCTTACTTACGAAGGCCGATTGAGTCAAACCAACTCTTAGACTCACACCTTTGGTTGGTTTGAGTTAGCCACCCGATCCTACACGTGGTATCAGAGCCTCGCTTAGGCTAACGGTCAATCAATTAAGCAATGGCAGATCTCTTTGCCAACCAAAACAACAAAATGCACTTCGAGCACCCCAGACTCACCTCCACCAACTACGACCATTGGAAAAACGAGATCGAGCAACACATTGAGTCCGTCAACTCTGAGCTTTGGGAGATAGTCACTGGAGGAGATCTTGCTGTTAATCCAGACCGATCAACATGGACTGCTGCAGATCGCAAAAGGTACGAGCTGAATCGACAAGCATCACGTGCGATATACACTTGCCTGTCCATCCCAGAACAAAGGAGAGTCAATCACTGTAAGTCCGCAAATGAGATATGGACACTTCTTCAAGCTACCCACGAAGGAGTCACTGAACTCAAGAAATGCAAAGCTCAAGAACTCCGAATGGACTATGAAAACTTTCTACAAAAACCCGGTGAGTCACTGGAAGAAGTACTTGATCGTTTCTACTTACTAACTACTACTATGCAGGAAGTTAGCATCTTACCAGATAGAGAGAGTGTCTTGCATAAATTGCTGGACAGTCTCAGAGAAGAATGGGCAGAGACAGTAATCTCCACCAAAGCATGCAAGGATTATCCAAATGGAGCTGTCAAGACCTAGGTTCCTATCTACAATCCGTAGATAAATACAAGAAGAATGTTCGAAAGAAGTGTGGTAATACTTCTTCTCCCTCTTCTAGTAAGACTACTACTTTGAATGATCAAGCCTTGCAGGTTAATTCGACTCAGTTAACTCAAGAAGGAGCCTATGTTGCTGACACTCAAATCAGACAAGCCAAGGCTGAGCTGGTGGACATTATTGTTGAGGAAAGTGAGGCTGAGACTATGGAGGACTTTGTCTTCATAGTCAAGAACTTCCGAAAATTCATGCGTAACCAACCTAATCGACAGAGTCGGTCGTTCTCGAACACC
Organism: Limonium bicolor; assembly: GCA_023374045.1. Taxonomy (NCBI): domain Eukaryota; kingdom Viridiplantae; phylum Streptophyta; class Magnoliopsida; order Caryophyllales; family Plumbaginaceae; genus Limonium; species Limonium bicolor. The sequence continues at coordinate 151,017,049 of CM041780.1, forward strand.
TCTAAACAAATTTTCAATTCTGTCACTTGTTTCAACTGCAATAAACCTGGTCACTTCAAGAAGGACTGCCCTTTACTCAAGAGCCAGTATGGAAAATCTCAAGGGAGATCGCTGATGGCAGCTGTTGGTTGGGGCGATTCAGACTCCGACGATCCAGACACAGAGTCTAGCGGCCTGGTATGCCTCATGGCACACGACACAACGGAATCCATAATTCCAGACAATGAGGTAACTCGTTCTCACCTTGAAACAGACCTTTACCGTATTTCTCCTATGGGTTTTATGACTTTAATTGCTAAAATTGTCTCCGAGAACAACTCCCTCAAAGCAAGTCTTACCAGCAAGATAACCGAGCTATCTGAGGAACTCGAAATCTCAAAAGGTCTTATGTATGCCCTAAGAGATGAAGCTGAGGAACACAAAACCATCTCTTGTTCTCTCAGGTTAGATCTACAAGAATCAAGGCGTCATGTTGATTCCCTTCAAAAGGAACTTCATGATACCTTAGAACGAACTCAATTTAGACAGGGTGACCAGAAAGAGTCTCTCACCCTGATCGACTCCCTCAAACAAGACCTCACCGTCTTTACTGACAAGTGTTGTTCTCTTCAAAATGATCTTAATGCTTCTGAATCCAAAAACATATCCCTGAACACCACTATCAAAAACCTCACTCAAAGACTGAAAGAAAAGGAGCACGCTCTTTCCCTTAAGCCAGTCAAGTTTATCAAACAAGTCACCTCCTCCGAACTACCTGAGTGGGCCAACTCCAAAATCAAAGAAATTAGCCAAGATCGAGATGCTCTTCGCTCTAAGGTAGAACAACTCTCTCACCAGATTGTGAATCTACAATCCGGAGTTCGATCCACTCAATCCACGCCCAAGTGGCACAAAGGTAAGTTCGACATTCCAAAGAATATGTCCAAATCCGACAAGAGCCAAACGATATCAAGAAAAAGAAAAATTCGACTCCTGGTGGAAAGGACAACAGAAATACGTCAATCTTCCACCAACCAAAATTTGTGGCTACTGCGGGAGTCTTGGACATCGAGACAGTGCATGTGATAAATTGAATAGAGATCTCTCTTTTATCAAACGTGTTAAATTGATACTTGAAGCACGAGAAAAATTGAAAAAGTCTGGCTCGAAAAGGGAACCCAAGTACATCTGGGTTCCCAAATCTAACAAATGATCTGTTCTTTTGTAGGTGAAGGCGAATGGAGACAGCTGGTACTTGGACAGTGGATGCTCTCGTCACATGACTGGAGATCCAAATCAATTCAATTCGCTTTCATCCTACCAAGGAGGTAAGGTTACTTTTGGAAACAACAACCAGGGTGAAATCGTGGGAGTTGGATCCGTAGGTAACCCCTCAAAATTTAAAATTGATGGAGTCCATCTGGTCACTGGACTCCAACACAGTTTACTAAGTATTTCTCAAATTTGTGATAGATTCAATTTGGTACTTTTCTCCTCTTCGGATTGTAAGGTTTATGATGAGCGTACAGGTTCATTAAAAGCTGTGGGACGTAGAGAAGGAAATCTCTACAAAATGTGCTTAAACTCCATTAATCCAGACGATCAAGTCTGTCTCAACGTGCATTCCAAAAACTCACTGCTGTGGCACTCCAGACTTGGTCACGCAAATCATAGGCTGTTGAACAAACTCAAAAGCAAGGACTTGGTGATTGGTTTACCTGACACAACCTTTGACACAGACTCCGTCTGTGAAGCATGTGTAAAAGGTAAACACACCCGGACCTCCTTCAAAAGTAAGCCTACTCTCTCTACTAGCTCTCCGCTAGAACTGCTACACATGGATCTTGTTGGTCCCATGCGTACACAAAGCAGAAGTGGTAAGAGGTACATCCTGGTCATAGTCGATGACTATTCCAGGTGGACCTGGGTCATTTTTTTATCTACTAAGGATGAAACTTTTACGGAGTTCGTCAAACTCCATAAAATGCTTGTCAACAAATTTTCATTTACTCTAAAAACCCTGAGAACGGACCAGGGTACTGAATTTTGCAACAAGTCGTTTGATGAGTTTTGCAGGAACAACGGAGTTGATCACCAAATATCATCCGCACGTACTCCAGAACAAAACGGAGTAGTTGAACGCAAGAATAGAACTTTGGTAGAAATGGCTCGCACCATGCTCATTGACAGTCAACTCACTCCATCTTACTGGGCAGAAGCTGTTAACACAGCATGCTATGTGTTAAACCGTGCGTTGATTCATCCATTCCTTCACAAGACACCCTATGAACTACTCCGTCAACGTAAACCAAGTCTTATACATCTCAGGCGTTTTGGATGTAAGTGCTTTATCCACAATAATGGTAAGGACAACTTGGGTAAGTTCTCTCCTAAAAGTGATGAAGGTATCTTTCTTGGATATTCTTCTAAAAGCAAAGCTTATCGCATTATCAATCTGAGAACTCAATGTTTAGAAGAGAGTCCACATGTCAAGTTCGATGAGTCCCACAATGTTGGCTCATCTTCTGATCAACTTGACTTTGCCCCTGATGATTTTCTCACCGATCCACACTTCATCATTGTACCAATAGGAAGACTCCCTGAGTCCCAATCCATCACTCCTCATGATTCTCCAGCAAACAAACACAATACATCAGAATCTACTGACTCTGACCATAACCCGGAGACACCCTTACCACAAAACTTGACTTTTGACTCCTCTGACAGAGACACACCCCTCTCCTGCTTCACGTCGACAGTTCCAGCAAAAATCAGCTCACCCTCCTGAAAACATCATTACAGACCCAAACTCCGGTGTTCAAACACACCTACAAGCTATGCAAAACCTCTGTGCCTTTGGTGCTTTTCTGTCTAGCACTGAACCAAGAAACGTCAAAGAAGCACTCCTTGATAGTGATTGGGTTACTGCTATGCAGGAGGAACTCAATTCTCTCCAGCGACATGCTGTCTGGGAGTTAGTTCCTCGCCCCACGCATCAACAAACAATTGGTACACGTTGGGTCTTTCGTAATAAACTTGATGATGCAGGACAAGTTTTTAGGAATAAAGCTCGATTGGTCGTTCAAGGCTACAATCAAGAAGAAGGGATTGATTATGATGAAACCTTCGCTCCCGTAGCTCGTCTTGAAGCAATTCGCATGCTAATTGCGTTTGCTGCTTTCAAAGGTTTCCAATTATATCAAATGGATGTTAAGACCGCCTTCCTCCACGGCTACATTGATAGAGAAGTCTACGTCGAGCAACCACCAGGGTTCACAGACTCCGTCCATCCCGACTACGTCTACAAACTGTGTAAGGCCCTTTACGGACTGAAACAGGCTCCACGTGCCTGGTATGAAAGACTGTCTGCATATCTATTGCAAAATGGTTTCTCTCTAGGTAACGTAGATGAAACGCTCTTCATTCTACACTCATCACACTTACTTCTAGTACAGATCTATGTTGATGATATCATTTATGGCTCTACAAGTAACACCCTCTGTGACCATTTTGCTAACCTTATGAAGCAAGAGTTTTCCATGAATGAGTTAGGTGAGCTCAAGTTCTTCTTAGGATTACAAATTCAACAGGGAAGGGATCAAGATCCATCAACAGAAGTACATCAAGGAACTCCTTGATAAGTACAACCTAAAAAATGCCAAGAGTATGTCCACACCAAGCTGTACGTCTGCAAACTGCATCCCGATGATGACGGAGTCGGCGTCAATGCCACCAATATAGAGGAATGATAGGGTCCCTCTTGTACCTGACTGCCAGTCGCCCAGACATTCTTCACGCAGTCTGCCTTTGTGCTCGCTTCCAAGCAGCACCAAAACAGTCTCACCTCAAAGCAGTCAAGCGTATCTTCCGCTATCTTAAGGTACAAGTACACTCTATCTATGGTATCCACGATCTCCTACTTTTACTTTATCTGGATATAGTGACTCTGATTGGGCTGGTTCTCTCCAAGATCGAAAGAGTACTTCAGGTAATGCACAGTTCTTGGGTCTTTGCCTTGTTTCATGGTCCTCCAAAAAACAATTCTGTAGCACTCTCTACAGCAGAGGCAGAGTATGTTTCTGCTGCAGCCTGTTGCTCCCAACTCCTTTGGATGAAACAACAACTTCAAGACTATAATGTCACCCAAGAACAAATCCCAATCTTTTATGACAACAAAAGCACAATCAAAATATCAGAAAACCCAGTCCAACACTCAAGAACCAAACACATCGAAATTCTTTCACTTCTTGAAAGACTGTGTCAAGAAAAAGCTTATCAAACTTGACTTTGTGCCCACAGAAGATCAACTTACAGATATTTTTACTAAACCCTTGTCTACAGCAAGATTTGAAGCACTGCGATCAGCAATTGGATTGACTCTATCTACCTAGACGGTCGCATCTCCTTGCCCCTACCGCAAATCTTCAGCAGGTACTCCCTCATGTCTCATAGAGTCTGTCTTTATTTGCACTTGAATCAGTGAAATGTGTTTTATTACTTAGCACGCCTATTACTCTAGCGCTACCCTCCACGTCATCTATCCGAACCCAACCCGCCTAAATCTTTGCCCTTAATCTCGCCCTACCCTGACGTCGCCGCATTTATCTCGCCTGACACACGCCATCTCTGCCACTCCACTTCCAGCTTTATATCTATCACCCGTCCACTCCATCTCTCTCACTTCCACTCCCTTTACACCCAAGCATCCTTCAATTTCCAAATGGCCGGCATCAACTTCAACGGAATCAACATCCCAGCCGACATTTTCGCCGATCCCATTCGCCTTCAGGCGTACCTCCAATCAATGGCAAACCCTAATCCATCTCCACTCACCACCACCACCACTCTCTCTCCCACTAAAACCACCGCTACTTCGTCTCCCACACACTCCTCCACACCACCACCTCAAACCCGCGATCCATCCACTCATCAAACACCGCCATCCGCTGCAAAAACAGATATTCTTGAAACGGATATTGATGATGTCACCCCAATCCAAACCCTGCCACCATCCCCAACACCACAAGCCAATATCCCTCCTGCCGAAAACCCTCCTACCGATCAACCGCAAGAACCCACCATCAAATCCCCTACACCATCCCCACCCGCATCTCCTACAAAACACCACCACAACAACCTCAACCCAAAACCCGCAAGAGAAAAGCCCAAACCTCCACTCGCCCTACAGCCAAAAGAATTCTTCGTTCTTCTGTCAAGGCGCACCCTGTTTCCTCTGGTTCCGGTGAATCGTCTCCAGTCCAAGAACTGCCAACGGCCAGTCATGATGCCTCTACTGGTGCCACCTCCGCCAAAGATCAGAAACCTCCGAAGCCGCACCGAAGATGTGCGAAGATCGACCCATTCAACCAACGCTACATGCTCGGGGACCCTGCCTCAGAACGGAATATCGTCAGGGGTAAGTTCCTTGATTTTTCATGGGCTCAATCTTCAAACTTAGGGGAGTTAGTGACCATGCTGGAGGTTCAGGGTGGAAACACTCTTCTGTGAGATTCCGGAGTGGTACCCCCTAGAGTCTGTCGACTTCTTTCAAAATCTGGTTATTAGAAATGGTGCTGCACAGTCTTTTGTTAATTCCACCCCATCTTCTTCAATCTTGAAAAATTGTCCCAAATCCTTGAAGTCCCTGCTACTGGCTTGTCATTTTATGAGAAAGGAATCCTACCTGAGATCCCCGGGGTCCCACAAAACAAAATCTATCGCTTTTTCTCCTCCAAGAAAAAGATTGGCTCCCCCATACCCCGTGGCGATCTCTCCATCTTACATCAACTCCTCCACATTCTAGTCATCAAAAACATTGTCCCAAGGAAAGAAGGTAATCTCATGGTCAACTGCTTGGACCTCACCATAATGTACTGCATAATCAATCGTCACTCTATCAATCTGGCCCACATCATTCTCCATCATTTAGCCCAGTCGGTCGACACCCCGAAACACTCCCTGGGGTACGTGTTCTGGCTGCCTCAAATTCTAAAATTCTTTCAGGTACCCCTGGCGACTTCGACGCCAGAGTCCATCGACGAGGCAGACACCATCAACCTGCGGTATCTGAATCGGCTGACTTCTATCGACAAATCAAAGCTGCTGCCCCCACCATCTACTCCTACGACGGCGGGCACATCCACTTCTCATGAGGCAGTCCCTCAAGCTTCACTCCTACCCCTCCTGGAGAAAGTGGAGAGACTCCTTACGCACGCATCCGAGTTGATTCAGGGCCAAACGCGGATGATGGACCGACTTGCTGGGATAGAGACGACAGTGGTGGCCTTGCAAGACAACTCCTTGACATCCAATCCACCTTAACCCCAAACCCTTAGAATGACGTGTGTGTGTAGTGTTAGGACTTAGGTTGTTTTTAAGTTCTAAACACTTTTTGCTGGTTTTTTGTGTGATTACTTTGACTGACTTTGTGATACTGTGGGCTTCCCTCTGATGAAAGCAAAAGGGGGAAGCGGTGAATCCCGTCTGGTGTACGGGTTATTCTGCTGCTGTTTTAAAACTGCTTTTGGATTTGCGCTGCTGGACCACGTGGTCTAGTGATCTAACTGCTTTATATATTATCCTGCCTATTACACTGCTTATTTATCGTTGCTTGCCTGGAGTCTCTCTCCGATCAAGGGGGAACCTAAATGGAGTCTTTGAACTCATTTGCTACTGCTGCTATTAAGGGGGAACTTTGACAGGGTCGGTTCCCCTAGTCCTTGTTTTTTTATTATTTCAGGATTGACTCCATCGGGATTCACGAAGGTTTGCTATCATCAGCAACAAGGGGGAAACTGTTGGGACATCGGAGTGTTGCAGAGATAGTCTTTCACCGCGACAGAGTCAATCACCACTTAACAGACACAAAGAGTAAGCCTCTTCAATAGAGTCCATGCAACAGAGAAGACTCCATAGACTCTCTTGTGTTGTTGCGGAAAATAAGGAGTCAACTCGGAATACCTTAAGCGCCACAACGGTCATGAAGTTCTCCCTCAACATCCGAAGATCGCGGCCCAAGTAAAAAGACCACTCAAAGCCGTTGGGAGTTGTCCACTAAGTTAGTTCCGGTATTTTCGGAACTAACTCCTTCGACCTACCGTTGTACTTAAAGTATAAATAAGCTGTGTAATAGTCAGTTTCTTGTGTGCTTTCATTGAGGATTATTTCAGAGCTTAGAGAGAGAAAGAGAATCGCTTTGTAAGCCAGAAAGAGAGAGAGAATACGTACCAAATTAGTTAGCGCTCTTAGATAGACTCTGCCTAGGAAGATCCTAGTTTCACTACGCTTACCATTGATCTGATTAGAAAGTGTGTTGGGTGAGTGAGTGAAAACCGCTAAGTAGATCCCTTCTACTTAGTGGACATTTGTAAGTTGTTTTATTTGACCAGGAAATGAAATAACTTATTTGTGTATCTTGCTGAGTTTCACAGAGTCTTTCTCCCTTTTCATCGCTTCGCTTCAATTACCACAAAAGTCTTCCGCGCCATTAGTTTAATCATTTAGATTGAGTGCCTCTACATCATAGAGTGTTTCTTACTTACGAAGGCCGATTGAGTCAAACCAACTCTTAGACTCACACCTTTGGTTGGTTTGAGTTAGCCACCCGATCCTACAGGTATCACAGAGAGGAAAAGAAACACCAGTAGCACACACATCTTTGCAAGGCTTTTTGAAGCAGCACACATGATATTCTTGATTCTTTGGCTTTCCTTATGGATTTTCATATATACGTTTGAAATAAATAACTAATTAAGCTGTAACATACATAATGAGTGATACGTAGATGAATAGTTCTTCTGGCCAGTAAGGTTTGTTGTTCATTTATGGTCAGTTGTAGAGTCTCATAGTGGATGAGTGGGTTGTATCCTCTGTTTCAATCAAGGTCATGTTGTTGGTGCTGATTTGTGGGCAGTGGTGGATTAGATGGGATAGTTAAGGTTAAATAATTGTGTTTATATTTGTTGTGAATAGAGTTTGAAGAGAGAAATGAAAAAAGGTAATTTCTCATCAAGTACTAGAGTACAAAACTTTTATTTATAAAGAGTTACAAGCTAAACTCAGTCAGTGAACAAATATGACTCATACAAGATATCCATCAATTTATCTGTTAATATTTATATAAAGCTTCTTTTTCTCATAAATTAAGATGAACCTCTTTTATTTTAGGAAGGGGTACCCACTTAAAAAAAGGATGAAGGAACATCATCGTTGTTCTAAGCTGGCTAATACACAACATTTTCCAAACAGCCCACCCCATTCACAAGCATACAGGAGGCAGATGATTGATTGGGTTGGACCTTTCTCTCTTGATTGGGTAAGAATGAATACGACCAACTAATAATAACTTAAATTCGAGTTTGGTCCAAAATTTGGTAGATCTTCACAGTCTTAAAATTTGTCAAGATCTAAATGCAATGGAGGTCTGCTAGCGTCAAAATAATCTGGATCCTGGATGCACATTTTTCTCTCATGTGCATCTGGTTCACAATGACATATCATTTTTAGTTTATTTTGAGTTTCTGACTTATCTATGCGACCACACTCAATATCTAAATGTTAATCTAAGCACACCCAACCATATCTCATATATGTACAATTTGAGTTAAAGTTTATTCTATAAAAAGGAAAATTAATAGGATGATAATGGAAATGATTAATGAAGGTAGGTTTATATACATCTATTTTGCATATGTTTGAACTCGGTATAAACAAATGCACTTGTGAGATGGTGATCTAGTTTTCAAAGAACCAACTTATGTGCTGAGCACTTCATTTTGGATTTTTTTACAGAGTTATCCTAATTTTATAGGAAGAGTACATTTCTTTTATATAAAAAATAATAGTAAACCCATGTGTTTACTAGGTTGGACAGGGGTACAAGTGCTTGCCATTTAATATAATCAACATTTGAACTATCAAAAGGAATGTAACATTTATTATTTAAGATGGGAAAATATTACTATATTAGTATATTTCAGTATTATAACTAGAATCTAAAAGTTGAACCATGATTACATATGTGCTGTAGAGCCTGAATGATAGTAGGCATTAGAGGGACGATATCTATCTATTTAAAACTTCCTTACAATCCATTAATCTGTTTTGAATTGATGGAACTAGATAGAAATATCAACCTCTACAGCATATTCCCCAAATACATCACCATTATTTTTTTTATCTTCAAAATCAAGATAATACAAAAACTTACAATGGACATCCTAGTTCTCAAGTATTCATCCTTTATTACAAATATTATAAATTTTGGTAAAGATTAATTCATAATAAATAATGATACTATATAATTTAAATTACAAATCTCTCTTAACATTATAATTTAAATCTTAGAAAAATTTCTGTTTTGAATGAAAATGACTATTCATATAGGAAAGGCTATACTGTGTGTGAAAAAGAAGGAAAAGAATAAACGAGAAGAGTGCAGCTACAAAGATAGAGGCAGGAATATGGACTCTCTCCTTCCCACAGTGCGTGACCAAAGGACTGGCAAACAGTCAAACAAGAAAAAAGCTTTTCTCATACTAACCCATCATCATTTTTGACCGACTCGACTCCTACTCCTTTTTCACCCTGACAACATACAAGATTCTATTTGTGGTAAATTACTACTACTCTGTCCGTCATAAGTGTCTTGTTTGTTTTTTGGTACGTTTTTTCACCTCAATATTAAACATATAAGATAAAATAATTTTATAAAACTAAATTTTGTATTATATAGTTTATCATGTAAGGAATCATATGTAAAACTTAAAATTTCAAAATTAATTTATCTTATATGTTAAATATTGAAGTCAAACGACATATCTAAATAGTAAATAGGACGGTGGGAGTATCATTGAAGTCTACCTACACAACAGAAAATTTGTAAATTATCAAAAAGATTGAAGAGAGTTTTAATACTATAATCTAAAAAACGAACCAAAAAAATGCACCTCTGCGAAGTGAGCCCCAACTCCTCTGACACGATACTACTTTACCATAAACTTTCCTTTTTAACGGTTACTATAATATAGTAATATCATTGTCCGTACACTAGAGAATATCAACACATTGTAATATTCTATTTTGGATAGTCATACTGATAACACAAACACTGCTACAGTGCTACTTACAAAGTGGTTTTGCATTTCTTCAACTCCTTTGATTCTCCTCATCCCAGTTTTGGAGTGTTTCCCTTTGTAATAAAAAAATATTTCCAATTGCTGTCAAAGATGTATTTTTATTGGATTTTATAACAAAGTTTCACCTTTCTGACATTTTTAACATTCCATCTATGTCCTTTGACTGTTCAAACAGTGTGAAATATCCAAAAAGTTCATTCTTAGTAAAAAAAAAATGGAACAGTAGTGATAAATAATGTGTAGTTAAAAAAGTCATTTGTTTTCACCTCCTTTATGCCCCCACCCATTCATGCCTGTTAAATTAATAATAGTACTTGTACTATCCAGCTGGCATCTCGATGGTGGTGGTGTTTGTTTAAATCCGGCACAATGGGGAGTGTGACATTAGCTGTGAATGATGTGATCGTCTATTCAGGTTTTGGTCATACAATGATTTTATATTTGGATTTTAGATCCAAGCGTTCAAAACTGGGTTTACAACTATCTTTAAAAAGGCCATCTTTTTAGTAATGTGGGTAGTATTAAATTGAAACCACAACAGTGTTCACATTTATTATGTCAAATAAACCTTAATTAGCTAGGTAAAATATATATATATATATATATAAATGATATAGAAAAAACGAATAGGCCAGATATTTTTTATTTTAAATTACCTTTCCAAATCTAAATCCATACAATAATGTAGAAATTCCCCTCTTTAAGCCATTTTCATGTACACAACAACTCATCAAATAACCATGTGAAACAACAAATCCCAACAGGCAGGTAAAACTACACTACAATCAGGTAGTATTTTACTACCAAATTAACCGTTTAAATTAACCTCAAGTGATGAATTCCGTATCTTTCAATTCAACACTTAGTTTACTATCCCATAAGAAAACAGAGATAATAAATAAAGAACGCGATGATGATACAGGCAAGCCACTTAGCCACAAATCGACGAATTCAAATTATTTCGTATGCTGTTTTTTGCTATGATGGTACTGAATACAGCATCAACTTCCTTCTCTTGGAAGCAGCAGCAGAACCATCTTCGATTAAATTGGGACGACCACGACGACAGAATGTTGATGTTGTTAAACCGCAACAACATGTAATACTACTACTGCTACTGTTATTACAGCTCAGTATATTCGAAGCTTCTAGAACACCGTTAGGACTTCCAGGCTCCGGATCACCACCACTACTAACACCGCCATTGGTGGTGTTGATATTAGAACCAGTAGTAGTGTTAATACCACCACCACCATCGCAACACATTAACGTTGATAGTAGTTCCGTCATCATCTCCACACATTTAATCAATCTCTCCTGCAAATCATACAAAGATCAGTAAGAACGTATGTAATCAAAACAATCCATCCATGGCACATTCATCGTTAATTTTCCATCGATTCACTTACCTTTTTGTCAAAAAAATGGTCGACCATCGAAATTGCTTTGTCAGTGAAATCCCTACCGATTAATGATAGGGTTTCTTCCCTTTCCCTTTCCTTTTCTTTTCCCTGCTGCTGATCCAACAACAGCGATCGCCACCGCAGCCGCAATCTCCGAAGGCTTAAATTCTAAAAACTCAATCCCTACAATCACACCACATTCTTTAATCAGATCAACATCTCTATTACTTTCAATCCCATCAAATTTATTTTCTATACACAAACCAGAAACAAAGGCGACTCACCTTTCAAAGTGGATTCAATCAAACATACACCTTGAGAAAACAACACCGATTTGATCATCCGCGTCGATGATGTATTATTCTTCTGTACACCATCATCATCATCGTCACCGCCACAGATCTTCGAGAGAAAGTAATCTAAGAACGAAAACGGTGTAACAGATTGTACTCTCCACTTAAGTGTTGAAAGTATTAGAAGTTCCATTCTTTGAACTGTTTTCCCTTCGAAAATAATCTGATGGATGAGTCCATTTGTAAATCTAGTATGGATGGAATAACTCCTCCCGTTTCTTCCATCTTTGTTGCTAATGATAAACAAGCGAGTGCTACTAACTGCATCATCCACACCCGTCCCTTCTACAAAAAAGAAAAAGATTTCTGATTTAGCTTGATTTCATCAGTACATGATTGAAGTGATGATCATTGGAGGAAGAGTACTTACAGCGAGTTCGGTGAAGGAGAGGAATCTGTCCATGTAGTTTACGGCAAGATAGGTTGTTAGTGGACCGAAGTTGAACTGAGATTGAACCTGTTGTTTGAAAAAAACATGGAGATGTGCATTATTAGATATTATTGCTGCCTGTCTGTAATACAATATGAGTGAAAAGATTGACCGACCAAAGACCATTGCGGCAGTGAGACTGACTATAATATGTAGTGGAAAAGGAAGGTGAAAAATGCAAGTCACATTTCAGTGACAGTGTAGAGAAAATGAAACCCACAAAACATTAGACTAATTGATTGATTATACTGGAAACATATATACAGCTGTGTTCACCTACTTAACAAGAACAAATTAAGATTAACTGGACTCAACTCAACAAACTAAAATACAAAAAAAAAAAGGTAAAACTGCTCGATCATCTCACATTTCAAGGTAAAAAGTAATGAGTAATACGATGAAATCGTCTACCATATTGACCGACCTTTCGGATCCATTCAACGGCATCATTCCGAGCAACTAAATCCAACTCTCCATTCCATAGTCTTGTTAAATAATCATCACCATCTAGTAATTGCTCAATCTCTCGTTTAAACAAAACAGACAAATACTCATCATCCACTGGCTCGATTAAGGGATGCCACGAAACTTCATCCCCGAAGTTCGTCAAATCTCCGTAAGAATTTCTCTGCTCGACTGAATGGTGATGATGAGAATGATAATGATTAAGACAGTCTTCATCATCGTTGCCGAAGATATCAACATCTTCTTCGGAGCAGAGGAGACTACTGGTTGATAAAAGATCCACCATTTTTATGTATATTTGATAAAAAAAAATCAAATCTATTTATGTAAAAAAAAAATCGAAGTAGATGCCGTTTTTCTCTTTGTAAAATGTATGTGTTCACCACTGAAAATAAGAAATGTAGTTTGATTTACAGAAAATGGAAAAGAGTTGGGGAGATTGAGCTGGGAAAATGGAAGAAGATTAATGGAGTTTTAGTAGTTGATGGATGAATATTAAAGGAATGAACTTTGAAGAGAAGTAGAGAGGAGGAGAAAGTGGGTAAGAATAGAAGGTAAGTAAGGGTTCCCAATCCAAGCAGAGAGGAATTAATTTGGGTCTGAAAAAAAGGAGAGGGCAGGGCAGGGGAAGTCAAGGTAGAAGAAGAAGAGGATGATGAGAGAGTAGGGAGCGAGAGAGTTGCGCGGAGCTTTATGTACGCGTCACAGAAGAAAGAGAGAGCCGTCTATGGGACCCACCGAAACTGGGAAGTTCAACCCGGTTTAGTTAGGTGCTTTATTTTTTTAGGAAAGGTTTAATTAGGTCCAGTTCATAGTACATACTTTAAAATGATATCTGCATAGTATATATATATATTTCTGAAATAACGTAGTAATATATTTAAATTAAAAACATAGTCAATGTATTAAAACAAAATAAAAAATATCAAGTAGTTATGGTAAGAAGTACGCTTATTTTTTTTTCCAGTTCGCAGGAAGAGTGCACGAACCTAGGAAACTCCAATAAAATTACACACAACACCATTAGATGTGAAGAAATACTTCTATTTGGCGCTGAATCGAGACTTGAACCCTGCCTCAAGTATGAAATACTTAGATTAAAAAAAAGAAGACAAAAAGAAGAAACATTAAAACCACGCACGCTACCTTCCAATGAGTGTATCTAATCTGTGTCCCGTTGCAATTGAATCGCATCTCCTATAGTATTTATTAATTGTAGTAATATTTATTAGTAAAAAAAAAAGAACCTCTTAATGACTGTATTACAGAATTGCCGTGGTTATTTTTAGATGGTGAGCATTGGGAATAAGTATATTCAGAAGCGTTACGGTCATTTTTGTTTTGTTTGACCCATGAGAAATGAATTGGTGTAGTTAGTTAATAGTATTAGTTTCCGAGAAGTGTAATGTACATGAATAATGTCGTGATGAAAGTAAATACTTACAATCCATAAAAAAAAAGGTGTGTTTTTATTTAATTTCCAAGTCCACGCCGACTTGTTATTAATTAAAGATGCATGTATGCTAGTATTGTTTGGAAACCACATACCAACAGAATTAAGGACGTGACTGATCGGAGTTATAGGCTATAGCTTTCTGTTTGGTTACTGGTGCTAGAGAATATGAAACTTATAGCAAAGTACCACAGATTTGTACTAAAAAGGGAACTTAGTAAGAACAAAAAGTTGTGTTTGAAGAAGTTTTTTTATATAATTATAGGCACATGGCCTAGGGTGTCACAAGGGCAAATTAAACAACACCGACTCAACTCTTACATACTTTTAGTCCTACCTTACACAAATTACACAGGACATCTTACTAAAGCCTAGAGATCTTGTCCTAGGGACCTTCCTTAACCTCTTCTTACAACCTTTCTCTTGCATCTCTGACGATATGGCGGACATGCTCGTCTTGGGACCGTCCTACACGCCATTCATTCCTCTTCCAGGCTGGGTAATCAGAGAGTAAACTCTTTTCCCCCACCACCGTCCTTCACGACGCACCTTCCTTGACCTCTTCTTACAATCTTTCTCTTGCATCTCTGACGATATGACAGACATGCTCGTCTTGGGACCATCCTACACGCCATCCATTCCTCTTCCAGACTAGGTAATCAGAGAGTAAACTCTTTTCCCCACAACCGTCCTTCACGGCGCACCTTCCTTGAAGAATCTACTCCATTAATAATCCAATTTAATTAGTATGCAGACCCCATTAATTAGTTTAATCTGTGAATCGGTTCATTACCATATCGGGATGACTTTTAAGTAGGAAGAACAACGACAGAGGAAAGTTAATTTGTTTGGCGTTGCAAGTTTTCGACACCATTTTCATCCCATTTTATCATCTGGATGGACAACTTAAAGTTCGATCCTCTTGATAGAAGTTCGTTTTAGTATTTTCCTAGTGAATGATGATTAGGTTGTGGACTGTGCGCTGTAATTGTTGCTTTATAATTAGTTACTTACTCCATCCGTCCTGAATTGACCGTCCTGTTTGCTTTATGGCACGTTTTTCCACTTCAATATTAAGCATATAAGATAAAATAATTTTATAAAACTAAATTTGTAACATATAGTTTATTATGTAAGGATTCATATGCAAAACTTAAATTTTTAAAATTAATTAATCTTATATGTTAAAAATTGAAGTCAAACGACATGTCCAAATAGTAAACAGGACGGTCAATTCAGGACGGAGGGAGTATAAACTAATTATGATAAGTACGTACGTATTGACCGATCCACGTACAATTATGAATATATATTGATGATAATTGGGTGTAACTATTTGATACTTTTTGATATTCAAAATATCTGTCATTTTAAAGATAAATCTGGATTTAAATCTATCTAGATTAATATCTAAAAGGATAAGTAGTCTGTCTTTCTAGTTAAGAAATTAGTACTACTCCCTTAGGGACGACCATCAAGGGAAGAGCATAAACATATCATGATATACGTACATGCAAGAAAACCAAAACAAGAGTTTTTTTTTTTTTTTGAGCGATGAAAGTGAACAAGTATTTAGGAAAGAGAAGGAATCTGACGAGAATGGTAACAAAGCCAGCTAGACGCAAGTAGACTTGTAATGAAATCACCCAACTTGGTGATGAGATGCCCCATGCACAGTTCTCTTTATTCTCTCTTTATTTTACTATTACCTTTCAGCGATTTTAATACAAAAGGTGAAAACATACATGCTTACATTTTTTACTAAGACAAAAAGGTTAACGTTTTAAATTGAATTCTTTCACTAATTTATTTGAAAAATTAATGGAATAGTATTATTTCTTCCCATACCCTAGCTAAAGGTATTTATGTCAAACTGTGGTGGGGAGAGAATATCCCACTAAAGGTATTTATGGCTTGTAACTTTGATATTCACCCTATGGAGGAGGAATAAAAGGAACATGTGTTCAGTCAAAAAAAAAAGACTATGTATATGTTTTTCGAAAGGATATAGTAGAATTTTGTTAAATAGAAGTTCTACATATATTTTTTACTGTATGAATGGGTTTGTTCATAATTGTTGTTAATTATTGGGGGTATCAAATAAATGTAATATTAATAAAAGACATTCCCGAACGTACGACTTTAAGCTAGACTACATGTATTATAATCCTTTTTAATTGCAGGGTAGTCATTATTATACAGACGGGATATTTATTAATATGAACATATTATAATGCATGTCTTACATACATAAGTGCAAACATTATTCTACTCTTCAATATTGAATTCACATCCGTAAACCGTAAATAGTAAAAATAAGATAGCATGTCCATTACGTGAAAAAAGAGTGACTATGGTATAAAAAAGTAGTAGTAATCTGTATGCATTAATTATTTATAAAAATATAGCAACTCTTCTTATCGATTACCAAACTCAGCCAGCCAGCCGTCTTCATTCTTTAGTTCGTCGTACCAACAAAACCAACGTTAATGCGTGTGGTGTTTAATGGTGAGCGGGGGGTATTAATAATGGTGATGGTTTTTTTTTTGTAAAAGTATTGTTGGTTTATTTTGAAGTGAAACTGTGCGTGTAGGTATTATTATACTGAATTCATTAATTTCGTCTAAGTATATTGGTTTTTCTTTGCTTTAAATTTGATAGTATAATAATATATTGTGATGAATTTCGGCATAACTACGCACGTCGTCAGTTATGAAAGAAGGAAGGAATAATATAAAGTACGTAGTACTAGTTTATATTATATCATGTACGATGAATAAATGAAAAATATGTACAGTATAACATTAACACCAGAGTAGATTTCATCAGAAATAGATTATTGCATCTGATTAATGAGCCAGTCACTGTACGTGGTATATGTCTTACATGTTTTCCTGTGCTTACTATAGATGTAGCATTAGTTAATTAACAACAAGCTACAGACCACATAATTCAATTCAGCGTATCAAATAATATACCACACTAGGGGAACCTATTTTATTGTAACGATTAAATTATATATAGTAACTATGGTTGAAGATATTTATTTATTTTTTTTTGGATAATGGTAATGGTATATTAGAAAATTGGTAGAACTGTTTTTTTACAAAATTGATATATAGAGGACTATATATCGAAGATCAAAGTACCAAAGCGTAGCTGATCATATGTAGAAATCCCTAACGTATACAAAGGTGGCACAGGCCAAACAAAAAGGAGAGGGGACCAGGATGAATAAGCGCTATGAGCACATAATTTTATCCAACCAATGGTGGTCTTTGCTAGATACGCCCATTTTAGTCCAGATGATCGCTTTAATGGCGGCTTTGATGTCGGAGACGACTGTTGCATGATCTCTGGCTTTGTTGGCCATCGCTCTCTTGCATCGTTCGATCCATAGGTGGTAGACAACGTTGGCTATAGCAGCTTGCTTTACCAGGTCGGTCGGGCGCCTCCTTTTGTAGTATCTGGTTATCCAATGAGCACAGCTACGGAGGCTCATCCTGTTGGTAGAGATCATCAGCCAGTCACAGATAGACCGCCACACCCTGTTAGAAAACCTGCAATGAAAGAAAAGATGGTGGCTAGTCTCTGGAGCAATCTCACAGAGCCAGCATCGGTTAGCAAGACATATGCCCCAGGATTGGAGCTTATCACAGGTTTTTAAACGACCCTTTAGGGTAATCCAAAGAATGAATTTTGCTTTGGGGGGGACCAGGGTTTCCAACAGATGTTATGCCAAATAAAGGGTCTAGAGGGATGTGAAACATCCTGGTAGAGCGAGCTCACCCGAGGGTTGCGGGCGTGGGCCAGGAGCAGGGCATATGCATCTTCAGTGGATCCACATTGGTTAATCCACCAGTTTCTGGCGTGGATAATGGATTTCCAGGTCCAGGGGTCATTTCCCTTGGCGGTGATTGACCAGACGTCCTGAGTCTCAAGGTATAGGTTATGGATCCATTGGATCCACAGCCGTTCCGAGTCCATGGAAATGGCGGCAATAGTTTTCATCATGAAGCACATGTTCCATTTTAGGATGTCTTTGAGACCAAGGCCCCCCTGATGCTTGGTGCTGGAAATGGTTTTCCAGGCAACTGGGGGGGTAGTGTTACTGTCGGTATCCCCAGACCAGAGGAAAGAGCGGAAGAGTCTTGTGATGTCTTTTATCACATTTTTTGGGATGGAGATGCATGAAGCCCAAAACCCCACGATACCAAAGAGAGAGCTCTGGATCAGGGAGAGTCTACCCGCAAATGAGAGCATTTTCCCAGCCCAGGAAGAGATGGATTTACGGACGCTATCTATAAGGGGGTTAAAATCAGAAGATTTAGGTTTCCTGGCAGTGATAGGTATACCTAGATAGCGAAAGGGAAAGGTGCCATGATTAAAACCTGTTAAACGGAAAATATCCTCCTTAACAGTGGGCTTAACACCTCCAAGGAAGAGCGCAGTTGAAGATATTTATTGATAACCAATAAAGTGCACATATGAACAACACAAACATAAGAGGAACAATCCATGTAAACCTAACGAGCTAGAAACCAAAAGGGTAATTGTAAGATTATCATAAACTAATGATCAAACTATAGCTCCTACTAGTGTTTAATCAAATACTTCAATTTTTATTAAAAAAAAAGTAGTAATAAAGTACTACTTATTACTTTTCTTCACATTCACAAAATTTCACTACACTTTTTCTCACTTCTCAAAATATATACACGAAATGCAGTTGATTCGACTTTTGTATCATCACACTAGCTAGCCACTTTTAAACCTTTTTCTTTCTTTTTAATTAGAATTTTATAGAAGGTAGTAGTATAAAATTGGTCGTGTCTTTTTGTGTAAATTAAGCATCCATCCTCCCTCGTGATAATATGTCAGAGTAACCCATGCACGCTCGCTCTTAATTACTTAATTAATTGTACCTACTTAATTTTTCACACTCTTTTTGTTGTTTTACAGTTTTTATTTTAGTGAATAGAGATTCGAGCTTTACCGGCATAGAGCATCGTCATCTAACCCCCAACAGAAAGTTACACAGACAAAACACGTACACATACACACACTCTTCCCCAAATAAACTAAAAATGTAATGTGGCAGTTTTTATAACAAGATTATTAGTTTAGGTTTAGAGTATTTAGTGGATTCTGTGATTTATCAGAGGTTAATTTGTATTTTATGAAGAAGAGAAGTCTAAAAAAATAGTAGTACTATATATAAAAACTCAGTGGCTTGCACTTGCAGCTATGTAAGAAACTCTCTCACCCAGCCAACATGCTCCTATCGTGGCTTCGAAAAACTACAAATTTCTTGTCCACTAGAACGATCTGTTATATATACACATACGTTCATTATTCGAATGATTAAGTAAAGTTAATTTACCACCGTCTAATATAAGCACATAGTATGATCAATACTTATGCGTCTCTCTACGCACTGAATAAAACGTATATATAAAAAAAATGTTTCAGTAAAGAGAAATATGGTCAATATGTATGTGATTTTTTTATAGAAAAATATATTAAGGATGTTACTACTTCTTTTGGAATTAGCTTTTAACTAAAAGGATATCCTTATATATCGCGTGAGATTCTCATATCAACCATGTCATGATATATATAGGACCATCTAGTATTTCCTGAAGCTAATATAAGATTGATTATTGATTGATCAGTGTAGGTTGATGACTATGATTTATTAATTCCATATTTATAACTAATTACTGTTTCTAAGATGAGTAGATGAACTTACCGCCGTATATTATTCTCACATCTTATTTATCAAATATGACCATGAAATATTATTAACTCGATCTTGATTAGGTTATTGAAGTATAACAGTTTTCTTTTTGTCGTTAGTTGTAGGTTTGGCTACAGAAGAGAGAAGACAAAAAGGTAAGAAACTAAAATGGAATTAAAGTAGTAGCAGTGCACGCATGATTACACCCCACAAGTAAGAAAATAGCTAGTAGCTGAGTTAAGACGGATGTCTTTTAAAAGAGAAAACAACTACCACCAACATTACAACTCAATTATAAATCTACGTACTACCTAATTATCGACAATAGAGATGGAATTGATCGAATTGATGTCTTTAGTTTTTATTCCCAACAAAAAGTTGGTTTTGGTTATTGTTGTGTAACAGTTATAGTAGTACAAATAATCAATTAACCAACCGGAAGGGAGCGAGAGCATTGGAAATCTATTGTTGTTTTTGGCCAGGGTGGATAGTTATTTATGATAACAAATATAAGTGCTTCTTTTTGAAGCGTACTCTGTCACAAACTGCCTTTGACAGTAAATTATCAAAAAAAAAAATATAATTAAGGTTTACACACCTCATGTCACGTAAATAAGTGGTCCTCTTTCTCCTTATATTGGAGTAGTGTAAATGAGAGTATAGCTATAAAAATAAGTTTTTTTTCAGAGAGTAGCTTATAATAAAAATAGTTAAAGGTCGTTTTTAAGTAGGAGCTTATAGCCATTAATATTGATAGATTATTTCATTTTTATTACTGATGAGTCGTTTCCTTTAAAACCATTCTCAAAATGGAGAGTAGCTTACTGAATTTTTTTATGAACATAGAATGGTACATATAAGCTAACCGATAGCCAATGGATTCAGACAGACAGGCTGTGCCTTGTGGGGGACCTTTAAAAGGTGGGAGATGGTTGAATATGGCGGGCGGCATAGGTTACGTTATAGTTCAACAAGCTTGGTGGGTCCACAAATTGAAATTAACGGAAACACTGATGCGTCTTCTGGTAGATAGAGACCACCAACCACTAGAACATTCGCCGTACACTTATCTTCCTGCGTTCTTACATGCCGTGATTCCTTTTCTGTCCCTCTTTCTTTGACTCGTTTTACTTCTTTTCGTCTAGCCTGCTGCTACCTGGTTGTTGCTTTCTCTGTCTTCTGAAGAGCTGCTGTATGTACTACCTATGTGTGGACTGACTGATAAGAGGTTGGTTATGCGTTTCATGTGTTTGTCCAATGAATTTAAACATGTTTTTTTTTTTGAACCCAATGAATTTAAACATGTTAGTGTAATAATGTTATTATTATTGTCTCCATATTTAATCATTATAGTTAATGACTAGTTTCAATTAACATATTTCTATTTTTTCGCTAGTCAAACTTAATCCATAATTGACAGTAAGTAGAGATCATGGAGTCGCTTGTTGTTAAAGTGTGTTATCAGTAGTAGTGCATGGTTTCAAAAAAAAAAAAAAGTTATCAGTAGTAGTGCAATGTTGTAATGTACTGATAAACGTTGGTGTTTTTTATAGAATTATGTACTCAAACTAGAAATACTATTAGTATTAGATAAATAGTTATAATATATATATATTTAAAGATTATATAAAAATTATAATTCTATATTTATTATGCGTAATTTAAAAAAAAATTAAACTTAAGAAAAATTTAGATCATTAGTTGAATAGTTAAATGAATATTTAAATAAATTAAAATAAGAAATGAGTAATAAAAAATGATATTATTTAATAATAAAAGCACTCACATGTATGGCAAAACAAACAAAGCATATAACTTACATCTTTCTATTATTGTGAGGTATGGTGGAAAACACTATAATAAACCTACCACTTTTTATTAACTCTTAAAATTTTATAATATATATATAAATTTATTAATATGTCTAAAGAGTATCTTTAAAAAAACTGAAAATACAAAAATATTTTTTAATAAATCGATTCACCTTATAAAACAATACCTTTAAAATAAAATAAAGTACGTATAAATAATAAACTTGTTAGTAAATACGATAAAATAATTAAATAAAACTGATAAGTGCAATAAAAAAACTGTGTGTCGTCTAATAAAAAGAGAATAATAACTTAGAACTAGGGATATCCATCTTGACCTGAACCCAAAACCTCTTTTGACTCCGATCCATAAAAAGGGTTCGGGTTAAGTTTTTTGACCCAAAAAGATTTTGGTTCAAGTTAGGTTATTGAAATTCTCTTTGGCTTCGGGTTGAACCCGTCAACTCGTAACCCGGAAAAAAATTAATTTAAAATAGAAAACATGTTATATATAATGACTTAAATTAGTGTTTAATGATTAAATAATGACGAAAATAAACATTAATAAGTAACTTATGATTAAATATAGTACATATCAATTAATTAATATTAAAGTATTATATTTATTTATTAAATACTCTAAAATTTTAAAAATAAAATAATTTTTTTACAAACAGGTCAGGTTTGGGGCAACCCGCTCCGGGCAGTGACGGATTCAGGGGGGTGGGGGGCACCGGTCCTCCCAAAACTTTTGAAAATTTGTCAAATGCTCTTATAAATTTTTGAAAAAGTACAAAATGACATAATGTTTTAAAGAGTGATAGTGTCAAAAAACTTTTTGCCCCCTTAAAACAAAGCTCCTTGATCCACCACCGACTCCGGGTTCGTGTAGAAAAAAATAAACCTCTGAATTCGAATCAGGTTCAGGTTAACCTAAACTATTATCGGGTCAGATTCGGGTTGAGCTCAACCTAACCCAAAACCCGATTTTAATACCCCTATATTGTTTAGAACCACTCATCTAAACTAAATACAATACTACTAGTGATACAAGACGTCGGTATAGTTATTATATATTATGTATGCCTTTTTTAGGGGGTAAAGTAAAGTGTTTGCAACCATCTAAAACAATAGCTGAAAGATGAGGATATCAAGGGACATGTGCACTGCTTAATATACATAACAAAGGTCTTCTTGTCCCTATGTGACAACTTCGTTGCTTTGGTCTCAAAAGATGAATACAGTATTCAGTCAAATGTCACTTCCCCATATATCAAGAAGCTAAGATTAACAATTCACAACTCGTCCTCGTAATTAACTCCCACAGATGACATATTAATAAGAATCATATCATAACTAGACAGATCAATAGTTATATAACCAGAAACGTGACCGAAAGCTACCAGTTAGGATTACTAAACATTATCTACGACTAATCTGAAACAAGTACCGAATAATCATGACGGTCATCCCGTGAACTACACTTACACATTTGCAATGATAGTTCTATATTGTCCCGGGATAAGGTAAATGCGGTCCATTAAAATTGTCATTTGTCTGCCAGACTTTTTCAAGTTAGATGGGCCATATACTATTTTAAAGTTTGGGTATTAAGCCCAATTAATATTTGGGCCCTAAAAAACTGGTCCACCCTCCGCTTCTGGAAGCTGGTGCACAACAGCAGCAGTAAAAAGTAAAAACCTACGCAAGCACGAGAAAAAATCGATCACGCAACTGGAAACGGAAAAAGAAAATTGAAGGATGACAGACTCAGACAGATATAGTGCTTGCTTTTGTTCATGGTATAAAACGACCCAATTTCTCGACAACTCGGTAGAGAAATGGTGACTGCTACTTCACTCTTCTCTAGAATATCTCCTCCGATCGTCACTCCTATCAAGCTAGGACGCCGTTTACCGATAGTCGGAGCGATTTGCGTTCTTAGCTTTGGATTCTCCAGTTTCTTCCCAAGGTCGTCACCAACCTTCTCCGCTCTCGCTCTCCCCTTCGCTCCTCTTTTACGGTTTGAAAAACAAACTCTCTGTCTAGTTTATCTCTCTTATCTGTTGCATATGCGATGCGAATAAATGTTTCTTTGAAATGTTGGAGTTGAATCTAGTATTAGATGCATCGGATCATGACTTTTGAATTAGTCGCGGACATATTTTTGGTGTGAACTATCTTCTTCTCCTGCTAATTTTTGAGTCCGACCGCTGGCATCGAATTAGATTGCTACTCACTTCTCTTATCAACGTCCATTGTTTTCTGTATCCTTGCTATTGACTTATTATATTGGATGAGATGTCTGATCGAATGCTTGTAAAACCAGTGTTTGTCTCAATTGACATTTCGTCTCTTGAACTGTTGGTGATTCTATCCGCGGTACACTTGACTTCCCAAAAGAATAGAAAAGGTAGTAGCTAATGCTAATGGAAATAAAAGATGAGTATACAAGTGTGAGAGGAGACTGAAATATTGAATTGTTTTATGTGATCTAAGAGTATGTGAGACAGTCTATTTATAGGCTGGTTGTACAATGACTATTTGAGATAAAAAAAAAAAAAACACTAGCAACTACCTAACAATCTAGACTAAAGATGACAAGAGAAAAATAGTAAACAAACTCAATGACTAATATGACCTATTCTACAGCAAATAAATAGGAAACTAAGACCTGGATAAGATTAGAAAAATGTGACTAAAAATAGAAAAATAATTTCAGGATTAATATTTTAACATCCTCCCTTAATCTTAATTTGTCATCGAAGACATTCCCAACTTTTCGTTTAGCTTGACGAAGGCATCATACTTTAGAGATTCTGTGAGAATGTCCAAAGCTTGATCTTCAGATATACAATACTTCATTTCTATCTCAGTTTTTGCAACTTGATCTCTTAAATAGTGATATTATGTCTTGATGTGTTTGTTTCTACCATGTATAATTGGGTTCTTTGTCAGGCTAAGTGCTGAAGTATTATAAATAAAAATCAACATAGGCTTCTTTTGCAGAATATTGACGTGATTCATCAGATATCGCAACCACATCGCTTGGCAACCACTTGTTGTTGCGGCCACATATTATGCCTTGTAGGTTGACAACACAACAATAGACTGCTTTTTGGATGACCATGAACATAGTTGTTTTCCAAAGTTGAAGCAGTATCCCAAAGTGGTATCAAAGCCCAATTTATTCTTTTGTCTCAAAGCAACAGTAACTCCTTGCATCCGTTGTTACTAGCCTACGACCTTAGCTATTTTCTTGCTAGTACACTATACAAGCCAAAGAAAAAAATTCACGAAGAGTGTTCCTCGAAAGAGAAAAAAAATCAACCATCATCATGGCCTACTATTCTTGTTGCCGAATTGAAAGATCCAATAGCCCACTCACATCACATCATCATCGAAAGAGCACTTCGGGATACAGCTTCAACTTTGGAACAACTGCGTGCTCATGGTCATCCAAGAAGCAGTCTACTGTTGCATTGTCAACCTATGAGGCAGAATATGTGGCTGTAGCAACAAGTGCTTTCCAAGCAATGTGTTTGCGGTACCTCATGAATATCAATAATAATCCGCAAAAGAAGCACATGGTGATTTGTATTGATAATACTTCAGCACTTAGACGGGTAAAGAACCGGGTCATACATGGTAGAAGCAAGCACATCGAGACCCACTATCACTATTTAAGAGATCAAGTTGCGGAGACCGAGACAGAAGTGAGGTGTTGTAAATTTGAAGATCAAGTTGCTGGCATTCTCACAAAATCTCTTGACGTATGATGCCTTTATCAAGCTATAGGAAAAGATGGAGATGTCTTCGATGACAAATCAGATTGAGGGAAGATGTTCAAATATTAATCCTGAATTTGTTTTACTATTTTTTAGTCACATGTTTTTCTTACTTTATTCAAGTTTTAGCTTCTTGTTTATTTGCTGGAGAATAGTTCATATTAGCCACTGAGTTTGCTTCTTATTTTTCTCTTATCAGCTGTAGTCCAGATTGTTAGTTAGTTGCTAGTGTTTAGCTAGTTTATCTCATATAGCCGTTATACATCCAGCCTATAAATAGATTGGCTCACATAGTCACAAATCACATAAAACAATTCAGTCTCCTCTCACATTTGTATACTCATCTTTTATTTCCATTAACTGCAAAGAGTTGCTGCTTTTAAATGCTTTAATCAGCTCAAGTTTCTGTTGAATGTTCAAACTGATTAGATGATTGTACTCTTGACTAACCAACTTCTTCTCGTTTGGTTTCTCAGTGCTCATTCTCGTTTGACATCTGCTATCATTTTTTTTGTTCGAAGTAGTAAGCTAAGAACTAACGTCTGTGTATGTGCTTTCAGATCGAAGCTTAGTATTAGAGAACAATCCACAACCACCTTCCAAGCTGCGAGAATGGAGACAGCTTCTGGTAGTACTGTTCCGAGCATAGTTGTCTATTGCACTGTCCCCAACAAGGAAGCAGGTTTTGCTAAACTTCAAAAAACTTGTGATACCTTGAAATTAGACACATTTGTAATGCCTATCGAGCCTGCTTTAAACTGTATAGTGTGTGCCTATGTGTCCCCTGTTGCTACATGTATGCATTGCTAACTATGTTCATTCACTGCTCATTCCCCCTTGGATATATCATATTTACCTAAAATGTAGCAGAGGTATACTATGATTTTATTCTATCTGATACAGAAATGAAATGAGAGTTATACGGTAGAACACAGAAGAGTATATTTATTGGCAATTTTTAATGATCTGGTTTTCTTATTTGTGTGCAATCTGATCGAATAAAAAACTGTTAGTGTCTATGATACAATTCGAGGAGTATCACCCTCCTAATTCCTCAATGAGGCCGATACTAATCTCATACAAATGGCTGCCTATTTCAGAAATTCCCCACTCCTTAAGTAGACTAAACAAGCCCTATAGGAAAGACTAATATGCCCTTTATTAACTATTCTATTTATCCCATATCCTATCATCTCTCCCCCCTAAAACAACCTTGTCCTCAAGGTTGGAAAAAGTGAATGAAATCCTTTTGAACAGAATACGCCTTTCTTCTTTTACTGTAAATGCTCTGTACCATCTCTTTGATAAAAGCATCAACTGATTCTTTCACCTCCAAGAATTGTTTCGAGCTCCTTTCAGAAGCTTCAATCTCTTGCTTACTCTACTATCATCCTTTAACCAAATTCATCTGAACCTGTGACGATTTGTCCGTAACAAATTTGTATTTTCAACTTTTGCTTTCTGGCTCATAGCCCCCACCACCTAACTCTTTATGGCTTCTTGGCTACTTCCATCTCCAAGTGAGCAACAACCTTTTCTGAGACTGATACTTTATGCCGCATCAAAATTTGGTTTACGAATTTCTTTTAACTTGATGTCCATCTTCTCGCACTCCTTCACGCCTTGAGCAACAGATTTCCATTTTCCCTCCGCCGTGGCTTACTTCCACCACCATTCATGGTTCCAGTTTATCAACAACTCTCCATTCCTAGTAGCAGCACACGTAAACTCTTTATGCGCATCATAAGAGATATGTAGCCTGGGCAAAGGTTGCTAGCTACAACAGTGTTCCTCCAAATTTTGAAGAAAGCAAGTTTATATCGTTCATTGTCAACTTGATCAAAAAACCTCGTAACCCCATCTACAGTAGTCACTATTTTCTTCAATTCATTTAGGCGCATTTCTTCTTTTTCCATCCTGAGCACGCATCCTTCACCTGACATGGTAGAATTCCTGGACCTCCGATTCCCCACTTCTTTCTCTACTTTCTGTTCTTTCTTCCCAGCGACAGCCTGTCTTTCTACTAGTTCGGCAGGAGAACGATCGCTCGACAACAATGTGTCTTCGAACTCGTCTGAGGGAGGACGGTGGTCGATTGGTGTAAGGAATCGACTGAAGGATTTAGCGGTAGAAGAGATTGGCGGACTTAGGGATGCAGATTTTGAATTCGGGCTAAAATTTGAATTAGGGCTAAAATTTTCCCTATTTCGTCCCCATCGATCCCAAATTTACCGGCCGTTCTCCTCATTCTTTTCATTCGTTTTAACCTTTTCCTTCTTCCCTTCTTCTTCCAACTAACATTCTTTGCCTCGTTCTTTTTTTAGACTCCATTAATCCTGACGTGCAACATAATTTGAGATAGGTATTCTCTTTGCTTGTCGCACTCGCTGTTGTCTCTGATTCCTTTCTATTTTCTTCCCTTTACCAGTTTTTCTTCTTCCTCCCAACTAATGCCTTTGGAAATCACTTCGTGTATGGTGATTCCTTCCCCCGCCGTCTTCAACATTCAACTCTGCATCTTGAACATTTTTCTCTGCCGGCTGAAACGCAAAATCATTTGCGATTCAGATTTGAAGGGATTTTTTTTCTGGTGGAGGCTTGAATCTTGCTACCAAGAATCCCTGAAAATCACTCCAAGAAAGAGTCCCAAATAACATCCAAGCACTGAAACCACTCAATGCCACCCCATCCATGCAATGTCCAGCGGCCATGAATCGATCTTCATCTTCAATGTCATTGATGGGAAGTAGACTGTATTTTGTTCAGCCATCCATGCGGGTCCTCTCCCGTAAAAATCGGAAGCCCAATCTGGCACCCTCTACCTCATAAAAGTCTTCTTCTCCTGATCGACGAGACAAACTTTCTGCGCCAGTCCCCGCAGCAACCAAATTGGTCATTCTTCTGCATATTAGAAGCGGCCAACACCATACCCTCACGTTCCTGCCCAAGAAAAGAGGCTCTGATACCTATGATACAATTCGAGGAGTATCACCCTCCTAATTCCTCAATGAGGCCGATACTATCTCATACAAATGGCTGCCTATTTCAGAAATTCCCCACTCCTTAAGTAGACTAACAAGCCCTATAGGAAAGACTAATATGCCCTTTATTAACTATTCTATTTATCCCATCCTATCATCTACAGTATGGAGTTTGCCCATAGCTAAATCTGTTTTGAGCATGATGTGAGCTTCACCATTTGATCTTGCATGTATGTATGACATGTTTTGACTAGGTGTCAGTGAGTTCTTTTATTTGCTCATTGCTATTGTAGTTGAGATAAATGGAAAGGTGCCTGTGAACCTCATGTTGCACTTGTTTGTCCCTTCCAGGAAAAAAGTTAGCAGAGAGCATTGTCAAAGCAAGACTTGCTGTGTAAATCGTGTTCCAGGTGATTAAGTGGATTTGATTTTCTTCACCTGACTTGTATTAAAGAGGAACTATCACTTTCCTTTGAAGGTGATATGTCCCTTTGTAATGTCATCGTGTATCGTTTGTCATTTCCCGTCTTCTGTATACTTATTAAATATTCTGTCGACGGCTTTTGATTTAAAAAACAGCAGTTTACTAGCTTGCCAACAAGTTTTTTGCTGGTTCCATTACTTGACTTCCATTGTCGGCAGAGGAGTATACTATTTCTGAGATGTACTTGTGCAAATTGTTTCTGCAACTTTAATCCTGCGTTTTTTAGCAACGTGATATGAATATGTATTATTTTTCTCCTTGATGTAGGTATCGAATCTGTGTATGAATGGAGGGAAAGGTAAGGTGTTTATGCTTTCATTTAAATGTTTGCCCTCAGTTGGCTATTGTCTATCGACTTAGTTTTACATTGTGCCATTGCTATCTAAGAAAATAATTGCTTTGACCATCATCCCTGAAAGCAAATACCACAAATATATATCCCAGGCTATCATCCGAAAAATGGAATGTTGGGCGAGTTGGCTTTTGTCGTTCTTATCAACATGAACTCTAGCATGTTTGTGAATTTGAATACGGCATTATAGGATATTAATGACTGATTACAGATAGAGACAGACTCCGAGGAACTACTGATTATTAAGACAAGGGAATCTCTATTAGGTGATTTGACCGAGCATATTAAGGCAACCATGAATACGAGTAAGTTCCTTGTTGATACATCTGTTGTCAGCTTGCTAGATATAACCTTCTGTTTCCTGGGACAATATCTTTTGGATCATTTCCTCTCTGTTTCTTGACCAGCGTGCCTGAGGTGATTTCCCTGCCCATAACTGGTGGCAATCTCCATACTTGGAGTGGCTTAAGAACAGCACAAAGGAGTGAATATTCACTTTTTGGAAGGGGAAATAAAAATTGATGTGGATGTGATAGTCATGTTCGTGTTTTGATGGTCTCAAAGATGTGGACGTTGTAGGGTATGTTTGATCGTCCTTGCTTCTCAGTTGAGCCGCATTGTACTTGTACTGATGAATCTGGTTGTGTTTATTGTGCTAACTGCTGTATACAACTTTTTTTTCTGATCAACTAAAGAGAAATTCACTTGAAGTTTTGGAAAATTTTAGGAAAATTTCAACTTCTCTACGAATCACGCTATCTGCTCTGAAAAATAAAAAATTATTTAAACGTTGCCTTAAAAGTATCCGAGAATCTGGTCATCAATGTGTTTCAACATATATCGTAAAAATCTGCAGAAATAGCCTTGTCTTTGTAAAAAAAAAAAAATCACAGTAAAATTGCTTTTAAGGGTCCGTTCTGAATCTCGATTATATTGACCAAAACGTTATCTTGGGTAGCGTTTGGTGAGGGGTTTGCAAATAAATAGTGAATCGCCACTTTTTTTTTAGAATGGAGCCTAATTGTGTTTGGTCAACCGAGAATAGATAGGCAGCGGCGAATCGCAGCCCCACTACAACGATGTGATGGAATCTATACCTAACCTTATCTGAGACCATGGCTCTGTTCGGCATGGCTGTTTTGGCAGCATAAATGCAGCATATTTGACAGCAGGAATGCGCTGGCATAAATGCAGCATATTTCTGGCAGGAATGTGTTGGCATAAATGCAGCTGTTTTGAAAACTGCTGTTTGGGCAGTTGCAGCATATATGCAGCATGTTTGTAGGTTAGTTATATGTAGTGCGTTTACCGTTTTCCGTATTACAATTATAATTTATTAATATACACTACGTAATTTTATTTTGTTAGTAAAAAATATAAAATTCACAAACAATAAATTTTATATTCTATTATTTAAGAAAAACTTGTACTCCTAAATAATATATTTTAATTATCTAAAATTTAATTCTTACAAATAATAAAAGCGTAAAAAAAGAAGAAAAAACGTTTCAATTTTTCTGATAATGTTTTGTGAATTTATTTAGTGAAATTATAACTTTTAATATATATAATATTTTTGTAACTTTTGTATGGTAATAATTTATATGCATTCATATTCTATATACTATTTTAATATTTTAAACTTAATATATCAACAGTTGTATATTTATTCATTTTTTTAAATTTTATTAATCTATGTGGTATTACAAATAATATATTAAGATTTGTATTATAAATGTGATTTTTTTGTAAATTTGGTTAAGATGTAGTACATTTTTGTATAAATTATTTAAAGCATTAGTAATTTGTAATAAATAAAGTAACTTGTAAAAAAATTCTTTTTTTTAATCAGATGTCACCTAATTGCATTATGAGTGAGTAAAGAAACGGAAGTGAAAGCACGAAAACGAAAAAGTAGCATTTGCTGCGGGCATTTAGCTGTCATTTATGCTGACATTTATGCTGACATTATGCGTTTTAGGCGAACACAAAAATAAATAAAGGAGTGCAAAACAGCATATGCTGTACATTTATGCTGTCAAAAAATGCACATTTGTCTGGTGGCGACGCACCCATATCTTGGGATTAAAAATGGTCCATCAATTATGTGAGCGTGCGATGCTTACTTTGTACCATGAATGAAGTCCTAGGCAGAAGGTAGTTTTATATTCATTTGAATAAAAACATAAATAACTAGATGTTATTTAGAAGCCATTCTCAACGGGGGTGAGAATTGAAATTGAGGCACCTTCCTTTCCCGTTACCCACCAACCAAACATGTAAATGGTTATTAGTAAGACCTAGCTCAACAGTTTATGATTAAATGGTCGGTTTGTGCGCAGGATATTAACATTATGTGGCCTTTAAGAACATGTTCCTGTAGTTGGCAAAACACTGAAAATAGAGGGCAAAGACGCAACAGTAGAACAGAGACAGGTTGAAATTTCAGAATTAATGCACCAACGTTGTACAAAATAAGCGTAAATTTCTAGGAACACACAAAACCTGGAAGACAAATACAGTATAAGTGAAAGATGACTGACGACATGGGCCGTGTTTTAAGGTATCTCTCTACTACGACTCATCCAGAGGGTCCTGAAAATAATTCCCGAAAAAAAATGTCACCGTCAAGATCTAGATCTTGAAATGGAAATCATGAAGGTATATTAGTTTATGCATATAAAGTCGACGACATGATATCTCTTTCATGTGCTAGGCGAAGAGGAGAATAATAAGAAAGGGTTATTAATGAGTTGAAGGTCAGACCTGAACATCAGAAGTCCAAAGGGTAAGATTATCCCTTAGAAGCTGCATGATTAGGGTGCTGTCTTTGTAAGATTCTTCGCCCAGTGTATCCAGCTCAGCTATGGCTTCTTCAAAGGCCTGTGAATTACAATAAAGCTCGCTCAGCAATCATCGATTATTGAAATTATTTATTGCGCATATACCGAAGTGCTCACATATATTTGACCAATAACAGCCTCTAATTCATTTGGAAATTCTATCGAATTTATAGAATTTCCTACCACAATCATTATCACACGCTATTACTATATTTTATTCGGGGTTGTTTCTATCGTCAACAGCAACAATGCTCAAAATAGCAAGCCGGCAAGCAAGCGACAAAAACAATAAAGATGTTCGTTCACCTGTTTGGCCATGGCGCAAGCTTTGTCAGATGAGTTGAGAATCTCGTAATAGAACACTGAGAAGTTGAGAGCAAGACCCAATCTGATAGGATGAGTCGGTGCCAAATCAGCAAGTGCAATGTCCTGAAAACAAATTCATAAACCAGAAGAGCAAGATCCATTATTATTAGGTCTGTAGAAGAAAGCTTCGGGAAGAGTAGAGCAAAGATGACTACCCTACTTTGATCATTTAGCAGATCACAACAACTATTTAAACATTCAACTGTGATAGAACTAAGGATGTCAATCTATAATGAAAATTACAGCAACAAAGCATACATTAATCTTCGCCAAACAGAGACTTTTCACATGTATGTAACATGAGTTTCTTCAAGTACTTGCAGATTTACAGGCTCCAATGACTGAATCTAAGGCGTCATAACTTAGTCAAAGCTCGCAAAGAATCAAAAATTGATATCGGTCATGAAAGGTTGAACATTCTCACAACAGAATTGGATCAGATCAAGTGCAAATTGAACAAGAGAAAATTCAAACCCCATATCAACATGAATTCTGGAATCACTTTAGATGATCTAACTTTCTATCATTGAGACTGATTTTCCCTCTAAATTCAGGCACTCAACCCAAACTGAATCTTACTATTCATCATCAAGACCATCCGCATCTTAAACCTCACCACATAGCTTACGCATGAAAGGACACAGAAACACGCAGATCTACAGATGCACTTCCAACTGGTAGTTTCGGACATCACGAATCAAGTTCTATAAGGAAGTGGAACAAATATATCAGCTCTGATTTAACCAGACCGCTCCAAATCCAACAGAACAAGATCCAAAAACAAACTCACACCGCCAAATTAACAAACCCGTTCCTGAACACGTACACGAGCCCTAAAACTCGACGGCTACCAGCTCAAGCAGCAACGAACAGCAGGCGCGCACAACAAATCTCATACGCGATACTTAAAACCAGATCAAACGAAATCTCTTACCTGAGCAGCCTTGTAAGCAACCATGGTGTCTTCAGCAGCATTCTTACGCTCATCGCCGATCTTGAATTCAGCCAAGTATCTGTAGTAATCCCCCTTCATCTTCAAGTAGAAGACCTTGGACTCGCTAGCGGTTGCCGATGGGACTAGGTTGGAGTCAAGTAGGCGCAGGATGCTGTTGCAGATATCGGTTAGCTCGGCCTCGACCTTGCCGCGGTAGTCTTTCACTAGTGCGACATGGTCCTCGTTTTTCCTCCCTTCCTCCTTCTGCTCGATGGAGGAGACGATCCGCCAGGCTGCGCGGAGAGATCCGATGACGTTCTTGTAGGCGACGGAGAGGAGGTTCCGTTCCTCGACTGTGAGCTCAGCACCACCGGAGACGACGAGCTTGTCCATGTACTTCGCCATCTCCTCGTATCGCTCGGCTTGCTCTGCTAGCTTCGCGAGGTAGACGTACTGGTCGCGTGAGAGGTTGTCTGGGATGGATACGGTCGCCATTTCTGAGGGGAGTAGGGAAGAAACAAGAGAGGGGAATAGAAGTGAGGGGAGGAGGAACAAGAGGAATTTCTCTCTTTTTTTCTCTTTTGACAACTTGGAGGCAGGTTTCGGAATTTTATGGGAGGGAGAGAGACGGAGCGCGGGGAGAGCAAGTGGGCCAGTGGGTGAGGTTTGGAAGGACTCGCCACTTGTGAGCAGAATGATCACTGGTTGGCGCACGCAGCACGGCGGCAGTGCTAATCATCTTTCGTCTATTCGATATTTTCCTGATTTAGAGAGTTCAATTAAGATACCGTTTGAAACTAGTTTTTCAAAATTAGAGGTTACAATCTTGAAACAAAAGTCCAACTTCTAATGCTCACCAAAAAAAAAAAAAGTCCAACTTCTAAACCGAAACTAGATATTCCCTAATTAATATCTGTCGGGGTGGGATTCTTGTTTAACAATATCTGTCATTCTAGCTTTTTGATATATTTTTTTTCATTTCTAATCCTACTATTCAACACAAAAATAAATATTATTTAGATAGAAAAGTAAAAATACTTTTCTTAATAAGTGTGCAAATTTCTAAAACGACAGATATTATTGAAGTAGTATTAATTATGAATAGATTTCAAAATGTTATATTGAACGTCCAACTTCGAGATCTAAACTACATACTTAATTTTGAATAAAATTCTGAATGTTATATATATAAACGCTGAGAGGGATTGAAAAATAAAAAATACAGTGATCTTTGGTTAATAAAGTTAATGCTGAAGAGGAGATGAATCGAAGATGAATCTTCTCTTTTTTCATCTTCACCTGGAGCTGAATGACATATTAATCTGCTATAGGGAGTTGCTGTAACATCCCTGTAACACCCCTCTCGTTAATTCATAATAATCACTCTTGTGACATAATTAAAAACGTCTCGTAGCGGTAATTAAATACTACCTTAGTCCCACTTTGATCTTCTTGTTTGCATTTTGACATATTTTTCCACTTCAATATTTAGCCTATAAGATAATTTAATTTTACAAAATAATATTTTGGATTGTGTAGTTTATCACATAAGGAATCAATTACAAAACTTAGATTTGTGAAATTATATTATCTTATATGTTAAATATTAAAATCAAACGACATGTCTAAATAGTAAACAAGACGGTGAAGAAGGGATGGAGGGAGTAACAAACATCCTTGCTCGGGTGTCACATGTCATTACTCACTCATGTGAGTAAAGAAGCAGAAACGAAATATAATACTTAAAACTATAACCGCAGTGATGATCGAGATATTTACAACCATTAAACATACTAATCCAAAGTTGAATATATAAGACAAGTGAGCGACTATCGTATCCCGAATACTCACTATAATAACATAATACAGACCAAACTATATATTAAATCTCTAATCAAAGAGAGAACACTATTAAGGAGAAAATCAACTCCTAAAGTCAATGCTACATGTAACACATTAGTGCATGTACTAAATATCATAAATATTACCCATTAGACTATATAAAACATTTTATATAGTCAAACAAATTGTTAAACACAACAACCACCTATATACACACCTTAATACAATAATAACACATATCACCTAACACATAAATTAAGTCACAAGTGTACAAACTTAAGGTTGTAATATTAAAGTCTAGCATGGTAAAATGGTCCCCCACACCCCTCATGGTCGGCTGCAATCTGTAGTCAATAGGGAATTAATCTACAAGGGACAAAAAACAAAGGAGACAAAGAATGTCCCAAAGAGGAAAAAAGTAAAAGCTCCTTTCTCACACTCTTCCTCTCATCTCTCACACAAAACAAATATCTCCCAACAGATCCTGCATCCCACGGCTGTATATGCTGTCAAGGGGGCATAAAAATCAGGCACATATCATTAGAAGACAAAAAGAACACTAAAGAAACTAACAAAAGACAAAACATCTCTTACACACCTAAACCTAGCTAGGAAAGAATTTTCCTTATCTAATACCCCAATCAGCCATCCCATTCTCCTTTGCCCATACTCTCACTCTCTTCTCCCTCCTTTGGCCGAGACTATCAGCTCCCTTCACCATCTTCAACCTTCATTAACACACCTTAAGCTATAATGGAGTCTTAAGGCTCATTTCACCTCCAAACTTCAATTTTCTTGCATCAAAATCATCACCCACTCTTCCTTTATCATTTTAACAGATTTTCTAAGAGATTATGGGCCATTTAAGATGAAATAGCCCTAAATTAATTTAAATTAATTTAGGGGATTTCTTTTATTAAAACCGTAAATAATACCATTAATTATTATAATGTAGTATGGAATTGTGAATAATAAATCATTATATCCTTATATGGAATTATGAAAATTTAATCATGGGATTTCTCCCATTTAATCCTAAAGAAAACTAGTAAATATTGGATTACCATATATTATTATATTGTATTATGAATTTAATAATAATATTTATATGTCAATAAATCTTGGAAAAAATTATAAACACTCCAAGTATATTATAAAGATTTTAGAAAGAGTTGGAACATTGTTTTGAAACATAAAAGTCAATATAAAATTCTAGAAGCCCTAAAGAGCCTTGCTAGGGTTGACTTTTTGAGAATGGTCAAACCAGCCCATGAAACCTATACCAATAAATAGGTTATGGAAAACCATGAAGATCGATAAAAAGAACGTCAAAAATGGATCATCCTAGCCAAAGTTATGATCAAATGAAGTTTAGAGCCAAAATTTTGAAAAAAATGCTGATGTGGCAAGTCTGCTGACTCACCCGCGCGCCTCAGGATACGCGCCCAACACTTAGTCAATTTTATCTCCTATTTTTCCGGAAACCGTAACCAGTTTTTGCCCTAACTTGTGACCTTCATAACTTTCTCATCTTTTGGAATTTTTGAGTGTCGTCTTCTTTGTTGTCTTCTCCTACACTTCCTCTTGACAACCATAACTCACACTAAACCTAGTTCGTCCTAAATCAACCGGAAATTCGATCCAAAGTAGCCACCCTGCAAAACCGAAACTGTAGATTCCAGTTTTCCTTCGATTTCAGGTAACTTCGTCTCGCCATAACTTCTTCGTTTCTCAGCTAAATTTCGTGTTCTTTAGCTCGTTTTGAAGAGCTCTAATCCCTCTACAACTTTCATGTTGATGACCAAAGCCAATTCCCAACCGTTTGGAAGAGCGAGGTGTCTAAAGTTTCGGATTCGTCACCACATAAAATCATAGATTTTTCCAGAAAACGCAAGGTATAAACTCGTAACTTTCAGCTCCGATTTCTTTCTATGTAGTGCAAGTCAGGGTGAGTTCTTGCTATCATTGTGTAGAGTTAAGTTTCCTCTTTAGATTAAGCCCAAGAACTAGTTTTAACTCGTTCTGTACTGAAAATTATACCGTTGCAAAGTTGGCTACTCAGTCGGGTTGTAAAGGGGGAAATTTTCCAGAAACCGAAATCGAATCCTTTCGATTCGAGCAATTCTGGTAAGTTTTTCTTCAAATTCTTTCGTCCTTGCTAATCTATATTACATTATCGGTCAAAACCATGTTCCAATTGCATCAATTACGCATTAGATTGAGTGAATTTGTGAGATTCGAATTCGGAAACCCAAACTAAACCCTAACCTCGAACCAGAATCGAAAACCATTGAATTCTACATGTTAGCTAGCGAATTTGGTATCATTGGAACCGGAATTGAATTTCGAAACCATAGAAACAAGAATCACTCAATTTCGTTCTGTGGATTAGGAGAAATTGTCGAATTAGTACTCGGGTATAGAATGGAATTCGTTGAAGAACTAGAGGTTCAGGGACCGTCCGATCGGGTTTTAAAGAATTGGACGGTCGAGATTAGATCGTGGATTATAAAGAGTATTTTCAGTTTTATAATATTTCAGGTTTTAACTCTAACTTGTTGAATTTAGTTAATGACCTTCCCGAATGTATTTTGACTTGAAATTTTAACCATAGATTCCTTATTAAATCTAGTTTTTTGGATGTAAAATATTATGGTTTTGGAGTTTTTAAACGTAAGTTATGATCTTTGCAAGTTACGGGTTTTCTGGAATTATTTGGTTAACTTAAAAAGATATTTTTATGAAATAAAAATTTTATAATATGTATAAAATGTTATAGTTACTGTATATTAAATTTGGGAATTTTTTGGACAATGGTAAGTGGGTTTAAAAATTGTGTTTATGAGTTTTTCATAAGAATACCTTATAATATATGGTTTTTAATGTAACCAAAAATTAAAGTATGGTTTGTTAATAAACTTTTAAGCTGGGTAAGATAAGGGAAACTAAATTAACATTTTATAACAGTATGTTTATAAATGTTTTGGGTGATATCTTTTAAGAGAGGTGAAATTATTTACATATATGTATATATACTTATTAAAATAGTAACTTAGGTTAAATCAAGGAACTAAACTAATCTACATTTAGTTATTATGGAAGTTAACATTCTTAATTAAAACTAAGGAAAAATATATATATTTACACATATATAAAAGGGGAATTAAGTAGTAACTTAGAGTAAAGCAGGGAGCTAATAAATTAACACTTATGTTAACTAAATATTATAAGAGCTAATATCCTAAGATAGTAAAAGGAATACTTTATGAAACATACATGGAATGCAGTTAAACGTTGTGATAATAAGATAGTTTAAATACAATAAGTTACATAGGGGGTGTCTTAATTAAATTCTAATACAGGTATACTTATATATATTAAATAAATAAAGGAAAACACTTTATTTTATAAACCGTATATCGGTTGGGGTTATGCCTAAAAGTTATTAAACATAATTTTAATACAATAAAATTTCTTAAAAATGTTTTGGATAAATCTTGATACATAAAGATATATATATATTATATATATATATATATATATATATTATATATGTATTAAATACATTAAAAGATGAGGGAAATAACATTCCTTGTGCTAGTTATAATAAGAAGAATATATATATTAAACCTTAGGATTTTAATCGGTGTGTAATTAAATAGTCATTAGTAACTTAAGGGTTTAATTACACAAATAAGCGTAACACGGTCTTGGGTTAACTTATTAAGCCCAAGTCTATGAACCCCAAAAGCCCACTTAAACAATTCAAAGAGAGTTTGGGCCACTCTCAGGGATAAATTCTAAATCATTCCAAACTAAACGAAATGGGTCTAACAAAGGATTTAGTTAACAAGTCAAGCCCAAATCCTTGTGAGAGAATAATGGTAAACCTGGAACTATTAATCAGTAAGAAAAGAAGGTTGTTTAGTTTATGAGTCCCTCAACTAATCGACACTTGGGACACCTTAATTATAGGTTACTATTGGGGAATCACTCATTCAAGTTAATTACTGTACTTCACATACCAGGTACGATTTCTCGTACTCCGATACTTTTGTTGATTGACCTATGAGACGTTTTCAAAAAACGCTAATTGAGTTTAAGAGGAATTTCTAAAAGGAAATGGTTGTGTGACTAACTCAGCTTGTGTGACTAACTGAGCCTTGAATGTGAAACTTACATGGGTATTGGTTCCTTCTATTTGGTTACTCCGTTAGACATTAACTGCTTAGGGTTTACGCTTCTGCACTCTGTAGGACTGAGTGTTTTGGTATTGCTCTGGGTAGTTAGTGATCTAGTGAGAATGTGGAAAAGGTCAATTTTGGTAAATTCTTCTTTTGACTCTGGATATCATTTCATCCATGAGCTGGGTCTTGTTGTTTCGACGTGCGCGCGTCATCAATAGTAACAGTGAGGGGCTGTATATCCCCTGTCCCAAAAGTGTAACACCCCTAATCCTAAACCTGTATATCGTCGCATGTCGTAGCAAAATAAATAACATTTCGCAGCGGAAAATAAAACTAACTACCTTGGTGTCACACGCCGTTACTCACCCTTGTGAGTAACAAGGCATCCTTACCTTTCCAACATTACCACCTCTCACGCTGTGATGAATAGATACTGAGCACTCTAATTATTACAAAACAAATCCAACTAAATGAGCAACTAATGAAATACAACAATCTCCTTATTACATTACAAAATGAAACCAAAGGTGTTTATTGAAAACACCACTGCTACCCCCGTGTCCCGCACTCTGGCTTGAGTCTTCTTCAACAACCTGGAATGTTTGGCCCAATGAAGGGCTCAGCACTCGAAATGTTGTTATGCTAAATGTAGTCTAAATCATTTGGATTCCTTAAGTCGTTTTAGCCATCTTGATATTAGATTCATTACATAAAATACCGGTTTACTATGATAACAGTAATAACTGTAAACATTCAACAATCACATAACAGTTCACCTGCAAACTTCGGTGTACAGTAGTACACAACATCAATAATCTCTCAACAATAATTCATAGCAATAACCAATAATCACACATTAATAATCCATAACAGTCACCAAACAAGATACGCGCATTAAATTGTACTTGTTAGTTAGCCACCTGACCTTTATCTTTTAAACCACTCACTTAACCTTTTTCCAATTAAATCTCCACCTCAGGCGTCATGTTAAGACAACTCTTAATAACTTATTAATGGACAGTAGTCCCTGTGTTCCTTTGGAACTGTTACCAGTGACCCTAGGCCCTGGTTAATTGACCGATCCGGTCGAACCTGTGCACCAACGACAGTGCCTTCCGCCATCCCCGAATGTGGCTGATGAATTTCCTTTGAGTGACTCTCCATTGAAGTCCCTCGTAGTGATCACAATGCGCAACCAGAAAGTCGAAACAATCTGGATTCCTCTCTTTATAAGTTAGCCCTTTTTGTCAGTGACATAATAACCAACCCTTGATTTAAGACTATAACAGTTGACCATCAGTTAGGTTCAATAATACCTTTAGGTCAGTTAGTCTCATTCCAGTTTAGATGTATAAACTTCCAGTCATAAGACGTTCGCGTACAAATATAACGCAACATAGTTGAGCAATACAGTATACAAATCATTCACATAAAATCATAGATATCGCTCTTAAACAATTAACACATAATGTCTGGACCTTAGGATAATCCTTAGGACATTCAGACCACACAATTAACATACCGTTCACCAAGTAATTGCTAGCTTGACAGTTCCTGTGCAGTAGTTCCTTCCCGTACGCTGTTATTTAAACATGCAGTACCGGGTAACATTAATATAACTATTCATTAAATATTATAGTACTGTCATTGTAATGTTTATACTCGTTGTATAATAACTTTGTATGTTCTTTTATTTCCCCCTGTTATTTTACAGTGACTCTAGGTAGTTCAACAGTTCGTTATTTTATGTGATATTCACATATGATAATGAATTCCCACTGTACTGTATATCTTTATTTCCTCAATCATACATCCATAATTATTTTTACTTATTCTTTATATTATATCACTTGGTCATTTTTATTATAACCAAAATTATTTTATAAACTTTATATACTACTTAATATACCATAATACATATTACCTAGTTTTACTTGCTTCCTTTATTAAATTACAAAACCAACCTTAATAATTCGGTATTTATATATTATACCCACCAACTTAATAAATTACTAAATAACCACATATAATTTCCGGTAATCATAATTGATCCCATTAACTTTTACAACTTACTAAATAACCCTATACTTTTATAATTACTAAATGCCCATATTAATTTTCGAAAATTGTAAAACAATTATGTTAACTTTTATAAATTGCCAAATAACCTCATAACTTTTATAATTCACTAATTACCCACATTAACCTTTGTAATTATTAATTAACCATACTACCTTTTTAATTTACTAATTAGCCACTTAATATTTGGTAATTCCCAAAATGGATATTCTAATTTTTATAAATTACCAAATGACCTCATTAATTTTCGGTCTTGACATATACTTTCCTTATATTTACATTTTAATCCCAAAACTTTATATAAGTTACATATTGACTTATAAATTATAATTTTAATATTTAATTCACTAAAATAACCAAAACAATCTGCAACTTTCTTCAATTTACATTTCCGCCCCATATTAAATTCTATTTTTCATATATACTTCCATAAATTACATATTCACCCCAAAACTCTTATAAACTTAATATTTTATGTCATAAATCATTTTAACCCAAAGTTTTTGGTCAACACTTTGACCAAGACTTAATTTCATAATTAATACTTTAATAAACCCATAAAATCATAAGTAACTCGGCTTTAACTCTAAACTTCTCAATAATTACAAATAGCCCCAAAACTTTATAAAATGTTATTTTAACACTTAAACACTTATTTAAATTCACCAAAATTCATAATAATAATTCCTACCTTATATTATATATAAATATACCAAATTCACCCTTTCATTCTCGGTAATTAAATTAAACACCCCAAACTTTTCAAAATTTGCATTTTAGCCACATCATTTATTAAACTAGCCATTTAAATACTTGTAGCTATTTTTAATGTTCCCAAAATTTATAATATAAGTTAATATACTTATATATACTCCAAAATTCACCAAATCCCATATATTGCTCTCGGCTTTAATTAAGTTTTACCATATGGTTTTAAAACTTGATTTAAACTTTATATATGTATATATAAATGTATATAAGCCATATAACACTTCTAAAAATTATGCTAATGACTTAGAATGATTATAAACTAAAAATAGAACATTAAATCCCTAGACCATTTGGTTTTAATATATATGTAACATAATTAATTTTTGTGATCCAAATATATACCTTAAGGTAATAACCTTATCTTATATGTTATAAATTATTTTTCTTGATACTTTAACTAAATATTTTCGGCCTTAATTTTAACATGGCCTAAACATGGTTTTTATACTAAAGTTTGAAGCTTAAATTAAACTTAAACTTAATAAACCTTGTTTATATAAACTTACCCTTAAATCAAGACAATTCTTGTACTTGATTTTTCCTTGAATTCGAAGCTCCTCAAATGCTATATTGATGTAGAGAATTCGACCACCTTATATATATTTAGGAGATCTATTTGTTAGACTCCTAACAAGGATTTATAGATAATATTCGAAATAGTTTTACAAGAGTTTACCTTAGGAATTTAACAAGGTATTTTTGATACACCTTGGGATGATTGTAGATCCAAGTTTCCTTCATGAAATAATGAAGAGAATATGGATTTAGAAGGTTTTAAATTTCGAAAATTGCTTAAGGAATTTTCCTAAGATTTTCAACATGAAAATATACCTTAACTTGATCTTGTTGTTCCTTGTGTTGTTGTTGAATTTAGGAACCTCCTTGGAGCACCTATGCTTGGCGAAAATTGTAGAGGTTGCTAGGATGTTTTCTTGCTTCAAGACTTTATAGAATTAGCTAGGAAATTACATTAAAATGGTGTTAGGAACTAATACACCATTAATGGAGTTTATTAGCACTTAGGAAATAACTTAGGAAATGGAGAAAAGAGAGTGCAAGATGGAGAGAAGCTTACCATACGGTTATGTGGGCAAGGAAGTGAGTGTGCTACATGAGGTATTAAGAAGAAACAAGGCTGGATAGGAATGGGAATTATTGGTTAGTAATATGTCTTTATTTTATGTCTTTGATTTGTTTATTTAGACTTCAAAAATCTGATCATACTTGTCTCCTAATACCTCTTGTTTTACGGTAATGGAGAGGTCATTACTTGGATGATGACTAAGCCTAAGTCATAGGTAATTGATCAAGGTAATTAACTAACATTAAATGAACTTAATTATTGTACTAACCTTGTCTTTTTTGCAGGTGTGTTCGGCTGTAATGGAGCAACTAAACAACTCCTATTTCAAGTAGTCTTACGGCTGAGTGGGAGTTCTAGGAGTCATTTAGTTTGTTAATTGCAAAACTAGTCAATCATGCTAATTAGTTTAAGTCTTATTAAGTTTATTAATGACACACACTTGTTTTTATTCATGCAGGAATCGGATGGAGGTAGCAGCCCCATCTTCATGTAGCCTTACGGCTAAAGCATGCTAGGAGACCACTCAAAATTTGTTTTATTCTTGGCATTAGATTAGGCTTAGTCTTGTTTTGTTTTTATTTGATCATTAACAGCAATAATTACTCCATGATGCTCTGCCCATTATCGGCACTCACATGCCTCTTGATCAACCAATTCTACTTGTATAATTGTCTAGTAAAAGTAGCTAGTTCTAATATTTGCTTTTGACACATTTAATTCCATGATTATTGTTAAACTAATCCCTCCTTGTCTTATTGCAGGGAAATCGGTATTGAACTCCCAAATTGACTGAATCATTTGTTACTTATCATATAATATATGCTAGATGAGTCACATTAGCATAAGACAATATTTTTTGTAAAAATCTAGCCAAAAATGGCCTTAAATCTCGCCCACATTGG
This sequence comes from Limonium bicolor, assembly GCA_023374045.1. Classification (NCBI taxonomy): domain Eukaryota; kingdom Viridiplantae; phylum Streptophyta; class Magnoliopsida; order Caryophyllales; family Plumbaginaceae; genus Limonium; species Limonium bicolor. Next base: position 151,061,432 of record CM041780.1, read on the forward strand.
TGGTCAAATGGGACTGATTTTTCATTTGATTTTTGTTACACTATATTTTAATAAGACCATACTAATATGTGTAATAGGTTCCAGCATTTAATTGGTACATTTTTATTATGGTAAAAGATGAAAGTTTTAAGGTAAAAATGCTGATTTTAGGTACCTTTTTGTCCCAAAAATCGCCCCCATTTGTACTATGAATTTAGTACTGCCATCAATTGATTTAGATGGGCATTTTATCCACTTTTAATTTTATCAACTCGTGGCTCCTCAAAAACTTCAAGGCAATTGCGTAAAACGCATTTTTGTGACACCCGAAGGTGCTTTTTGTGCTTTAAGGATTTTTCTGGAAATTAATTAGTCACTATGAGTTTCAAGTGTTTATTGACATTGTTTATAGTCAATAATAATATATTAAGGTGTTACATTGGGTTATATGGGGTATATAAACTTGTAACTCAATTTTCGGGCCAACGGGACACTCCCGGGGCAAAGGAGCGTTAAGAAAATCATCTGAGCACTTTGTTAATTTTTGTGAAAGTAGCTCGAGAAACCTCTTTGGAATAATGAATATAGATGATTGGAACTCTTAGAATGATTGATATTGGAGTTCGTGCCACTTCGGTACCTCTCCGAGGCACTCCCGTGGGTTTATGGGGCCCTCATCAGGAACCTCCGAGAACTTTGTCTCTAACTGAGAATCTATCTTGAGAACTTCATCTTAAATGTTAATTAAAGTGTTATTGTGTATTTAGAATGACGTGTAATGCTTTACTTTATTTTATAATGTATTTCTGGGACTTTCGAGCCTTAAGGGGCCCTTAAGGGAACTCCCGGCATATTGTTTTTACTCAGTTCTAACTTTGGACTTGTGTTTTAAAGGTCATAAAGTGATCCTTGGTTAACTTCATATGATTTTTAGAGCTTATATAACTTGTTTATCTTAAGGTTGGGCTTTAACGCACTTTTTTAACCTTAAGGAGTTTAGGTGCGTTTTTAACGCCCAAGTGTTTTATGCCTTTTTAGGGTTAATAACCCCCAAATATATACTTATTTACTTATATTTAATTATTTAAATGTTAGGGGTATTTTAAAAAGGGACGTAGTAGACAGTGAGGGGCTGTATATCCCCTGTCCTAAAAGGACGTACTTGGCGGTGGGGGCCATCTCTCCCAGTTGATTTATTCCACTCATGAGTTATTGATTCTTGGATCTATCTTTTCATTCCTAGTCCTTTGTGACTATCTGAGTCTTTCTACTCCTAACGGGAATTGGGTTTAACTAAGACATTGGATGTTCACTAACACATGGTGTGGTTTTGTTTCACTAACTTTACCTTTCTGTTATTTATCTTTATTCTTAATTTGTTATCTTGATATGGTGTTTTGTGAAATGCCTTGTTCTTCTGTGGCTTAAGTGATTGTTTTCAAGCTATTATTTGTTTAAGAGTTGTATTATAAGTTTGTTTTTGGGAGGATCGTACCAGTTCCATTCCAGGGAACTGACCCACCCCTCTCGGGGTGGGCTGCTTGGTTTTATCTTGCAGGTACGAGTTATTTTACAGGTGGCCACAAAGAGAACGAGTGATTGGGATGGGATTAGGTGTTGTGGAGAGTTTACGTTTTTATTACTGTTTTATTTTTGTTAAGTTTTCTCGAGGTTCAGGCCGTTACAATTGTAATCTTTAAGTTGTAATTGGTGAGGTTGGTGCCGGGTGTTTGGAACCCGATGGTCTGTACGCCTTTAGTATTTTATTTCCGCTATAAATATGTTAAATAGGGGCGTTACATAAGAGCTATAACTCAAGGGAATCATCTTGGTAAGTCAAGGTAAAAAAATGTGCTCTAAGACACCTTCCTTCTTTTATTTGTGTCTATGGCCAAAAATAACTCTTCCACACTCTATCTAAGGCACCAACAATTCCTTGGAGGACCCAACCCACGTCCAAGACCAACCCAAGGGCTAGGGGAACCTCTTGAGAACCTTAAGGTAAGGAAAATGACTTAAAACACCCTTTTACCTCTCTTCAATATTAAATCCGAGAATGAGGTGTTACTTACCTCTTTTTCTACAACTTTTGACATACATTTGAATAGTGTTTCCAGCCCTCTTCATTGAGCCAAAGAGCTGCTCCAAAACCCACCTAAAAAGGGCTTCAATAAAGGTAAAATCATGGATTTCCATGGCTATTCAAGCCTTAATCTCTCCTATCCTTTTTCCTAAAAACTAAGGTTATTAATACTGCTATAGGTGGCCGAGAACCACACTTAAAATCTCCCAAAACTTCAAGGTAAAATCTCTCTTTAATCTTGCTTAAAAACTCCTTAAAATTGTCATTTGGGACAAATCACTAATTAAACTTTTGTTCATGGTTTATATATGACCGAATGGTCCTTGCGCTACCCATGAAGTGCTGAGTTAATTCCCAAGACGAAAACCAAAGTTCAAAGAGGTAAACTCCTTAATTAAGCTTTAAAGCTTATCCATAGTTAAGCAAAATGTCATGAAATAAAATATAACCTAAGGTATGTATATATACAGTGTCGGGAGCATATAGGAGCTGCTTGGACTCCTTGGTTGATTTAATACAAGGTACAAACTCTTAAAACCATCTTAAAGCTTAAAAAGGTTATTATCTTGTAACATATATGGTCGAGAATATGTATTGGTATATGTGCTGTTTAAACCTTGAAAATGTGTAATAAATGATGGTTATATGTTTGGTTTGGTGAATCTAGGTGCTAATGACTTATTAAAGTCAAGTTTATAAGTTAAAAGTGAAAGAAAAATGATTTTTAAGAGTTAAGAGAAACATCTGTAACAAAGCCGCATATAATATATAGTTTGCGGGCATTTTAATGCCATTTTATGACTATGCTATGTTTATGTTATGTTTAAGGCCATGTGTTTAGGCCATTTTTATTATAGTTATTAAAGGCTTTAAATATTATTTATTAAGTTTTTGGGTGATTAAATGTATTATTTAAGTTTCTGGTGCAAAGATGTAATTTTAGTGAGCATATTCACCTAGGAACATTTTGGATGAATAATGATGAATTTAGGTGTAGCAAAATTGAATATAAAGTTATATTATGATTTATAAACTTTATAAAAGTTAAAATGAACATAAGACTTGCCAAGGGGGTCAAACCATAAATAAACAAAGTTTAGGGTGCTAAACCATAAATAAAACTGAATGGGGGTTGTTTAGTAATTTTAAAAACATAAAATGTAATTTTTATAAAGTTTAAACACTTAAATGTAAAACTAGAGAGATAAGAGGGGTATTTTCATAATTACTGATAAATGCTGGTCAAAGGAGTGTTTGGGTGGTCAACCTTGACCATATATGATGTTTGACCAAGTTGGAAAAAAATAAGTAATTGATTTGGTAACTTAAATAAAGTATTAAGTTAAAAATGAAAATTATAAAACTATTTGGGGTGTTTATGTAATTTTTGAAAAGTATGGGCTGGAATGAGGTTAATATGACCAGTAGGGGTCTGTACATAAATTTGGTGAATTTTAGGTTGATTTTAGTAATTTAATAAACTAAGGATTATAATATATAGTTTAAGTATTAAAATGTGGCATTAATAAAACTTATGGGGTTATTATGTAAATAACCAAAACTTATGGGTGGAAAATAATATTGGAACAGCCTAGGGTCTGTTCAAAAATTTATAAAACAAATTTGGGAACTTTTGGAATTAAACAAGTTAATATGCATAATATAAAGTTTTAGGTATTAAATTGTAAGTTTACAAAATAAAGAGGGGTAATATGTAATAATAAGAAAGTTGTGGGTAATAGTATAAATCTGGAAAAGAGGGGGGATGCTGTTCGAATTAGTCATATATATATATATATATGTTTGTATATTATAATGTTTTGGAATCTTAGATTATAAATTAAAAAATGAAAGAAAAAGTAACAACAAATAATATTTGGGGTGGTTTTGTAAATAATCAAAAATGAAAGGGGAGGAAAATTAAAATACCGAAAGTATATGGTTAGTTTGGAATTTTTAGAAACAATGAACAATATATTATAAGGTTAAAATGATATAATGTGACATTATATTTGAAATACCCCGAACTTAAATATAGGGATTAAAATTAATCTAATACGTATTTAAGGGCCTAATGGTACCTAATTAATACTAGTAAGGAAAAATAAATCCAAAAGATAGTAGTGTAGCATGTTGTATTATTCCAAAGGCAGCGGGACATAGAGGAGTCCTGCGTCTAGATGACCGGAGTGCCTGCGGGATTGTATGTGTATTGCATTGCTTTGGGGATAGCTTTGCACTGTATGTATGTATGAACTTTGTAATGAGGAACCGGATAGTTAGTAGTAGCGCAGATCGGAGTAACTATTGTATATTGGTATGGTATGGTATGTAGGAACCTTGAGGGATGGATTTGGGAATTGCAAGGAGGAGGAGTGTATGACCTTTGGCATAAACTGGTATGAATGAGCAAGTATAGTAATCCCATAACCTCGAATAACTTTGAGGACAAAGTTCTTAAGGGGGGTAGATTGAAATACCCCGAACTTAAATATAGGGATTAAAATTAATCTAATACGTATTTAAGGGCCTAATGGTACCTAATTAATACTAGTAAGGAAAAATAAATCCAAAAGAAATAAAGAAACGTTTAAAAGGCGAAAAACACTAAATAAGTGTTAAATAACCAAAGGAGGTATGAGACCTTGGTTAGCGTATTATATGGATCCTAAGGGGTTAATAAGACCTAAATAATATATGGGAACGACTCCCGATGAAAACGGATCCAAATAAGGTATCAAAACGCTAATAGAGCTTTAACGCACATTTTTCGAGAAAACCCGAAAACGTGATTTTAAGTGGTCAAACAGACCCGTAAAAATTATAGATCATTAAATAATAATTATTAAGCATTTATGGGAGCTTAATAACCAATAAAAATAAAGAAACGAGAAAATTCTGGAAAACGGGCCCGGTTAGTGAACAGTACCAAAACCGGGTACAATAACGAGCGTTTTCTGTAAAAGACGAAAAATGCTCCAACTAGTATAACTGTAGGGGGACCGATTTTTAATAGTCAAATAACACCCTCACACACACATGTAACTAGCTAATTAAATAAGAGAGCCAAAAGCAAAAAGCAATAAAGTAAAAACTACTTTATCCCTTCTCTCTCTCCTCACTCACTCATTTCTCTACTCTCTCACTCTCTCCTTCCTCATCCCCACCGATTTCTCCCTCCTCTCTCCTCTGGTGTGGGCGATTTTGGAGCTCCAAGAGAAGCTTCAATGGCTTCTCACCCTTCCATCCATGCTCCACCTTCATTTAAACTCCAAAGGTAAAAATAACTACATATTTGAACTCCCCTCATCTCCCTCTACACTTCTCTTTTTTCAAAATCCAAAAATGAGGAAGTTCATTTTCGTGGGTATACCCCATTCAAAGAGAAAATGGCACCAATGGGTAGCTTGGAGTCTCCTCTCTCCATTAAGGTAAAAATCTACATGAAAAACTCATGTTCTCCTCACCTTACTTCATAACCGATTTTTGCCCCTTTGTAATGCCTTGTTTTCTCTCTCTCTTTTGAGCATAATATCAACCTTGCAATGGTGGTGGATTCACCTTCTTGAACCAAGGGCTAAACCCCCTTCTAAAACACTCCAAAGGTAAACCCTAGAAAGCTTGCTTTAAACATTTCATTAAACTAGCATTAATTTAAGGGTTAGTATATTAATTGTAGTTGTTTTGTGTTCATTGGGTGATGGGAATGGAGTTTGGCAACTCCATTCCCCACATGGTCGATTTGGGCAAGAAAGAAAGAAGAGGAGAATTGGAAAAAAGAATGAAGGAATTATAAGCTCAAGGTAAGAGCTCTTTACTAATGTTAGTTTTAATGCACTAGACTAATGAGAATGGGCAAACTAACTGAAGAACCCAAAATCTTGTATTGGAATTATAGTATTGGAAGTTTGAGTATTTGTGCGGAAGTTTGAGTATTTGTGAATTAGTATGTGAATCGTAGGCCTTGGAGCCAAATGATTGTGTATGAGTATTAGTATTGGTATTTGAGGAAGTATTAATGAGTTGGTATTGTCTTGAATGCTGGTAGGACCCTTGTATGGGTGTGGCTAGTTTAGGAATGGACTTGGTGAGAATGTGTATGAGTGGCTAAGTAAGAAAAGTAGATGGACTATGGCAAAATTTTGGTAGGAATGTGTGCAGTTATGGATGACTTGGTGTGCGGGGGAACCAAGGTATGTATTGGGGATAGTAGAGATGTTTAATGACCATGGAATGGTACTTGAAGTATGGGAATACTAGGATGTAAAATCTGTAGCAAAGAGTGCTAGGAATGCCTTGGAGAAGCTAGGAAGAACTAGAGTATAAGACTTGATAAATGAATGTTGGACTTGGGTATAGATGGTGCAATTTTGGAAATGAATTGGCATGGTAAGATGAGGTATTTGGGATGCTAGTAGTGGCATTGGTAGAAGGAGTAATGAATGGTAGAAGTTGGGACAAAAATCTGTAGCATTGGAGGGTGTAAAACTGTTGCAAGTGTTGGGGAGAAGTTAAGAAAATGGTGTATGTGGGTTTAGAAATGAGTAAGGAATTTGGGGGATGAACTAAGGCAATTTTAAGGGCCTAAGTAGTGTTAAAACATGTGGGATTACATGTAGGAAGATTGGAAAAACAATGGGCAAAGAATAGAACTGAAAACAGAATTTTAAACTGAAATACTGGGCCGGACCGGACTTGCGACCGGACTTGCAAGTTCGGTCGAGCCCAGAATCACAAAGACGGAAACCTTCTGGAATCGACCGGACTTGCGGCCGGACTTGCAAGTTCGGTCGGACCAGAAAATTTCTCCGTCTGAAACCTTCTGGAATGGACCGGACTTGCGACCGGACTTGCAAGTTCGGTCGGACTAGAAAATTTCTCCGTCTGAAACCTTCTGGAATAGACCGGACTTGCAAGTTCGGTCGAGCCAGAAATCTTCCTGTAATGAAAGCTACTGGAATGGACCGGACTTGCGACCGACCTTGCAAGTCCGGTTGAGTCAAAACTTACAACAAAAAAAACTATAAGATTATGATTAGTATATATATATATATGTATATGTATACCCACCTATACATATGTGCATATATATGTAAGCATACCATTGTTAAGTAATGAAAAGTAAGTAAATAAAATGTAAGTATGTGAATGTAAAGACTTAGTAAGTATGAGTTAGGAAGCGTAAGAATAATCGAATTAAATTAATGATAGTTAGATTAATTATTCGATCGTATGTATATCATAGGATTTGATTTGTGAACACCGGAGGAATGTTGGGATACAAGTACAACGGTGAAAGGTATGATTTCTTCATGCTTTGTATCCTAATCTGGTTACCCCGATTTGTGTGCTTATTTGATCACCTAATAAGATAAATGCATGAATCGGACTATATTGCACTTACTTGTGCTTGTTTACATTGTTCTTGATATTTGTCTCGAACAATAGTTTGTATAATTCATGAAATATATGAATGATGATGAAGTGTAATGTATTTCGTAGCGTACTTGTACATCGTAATGTATTTTGTATGGATGTGTATATGAATAATGTATTGTGTATGTGGCTTGAATGAGTGACTTCTGCTAATTCCTAACCACCTAACTCCTAACATAAGTAAGGAATAAATTGGAATGAGTAGAAGTCCGATATAGCTTCGGCCACGCGTGAGGATGAGGAGACACAAGAGGTTGGATCCGATTCCTGGTTCTAAAACTAGTCCACAGCCCAAATCCCTTAAATGGGTAGCATCCTAGATTGGTGAACCAAGTAAATCCCGGTGGTGGGACGGAGTAGTCCCCGGGCCGGAGGTCCCGACGACTTAACATGAGTAAGAGTAAGTAAGTATGTATGAGTATTAGTATGAGTATGTATGCGTATGTATGGAGTAACGAGTAATCTCCACCCGATTAACCCGGGTGGACCAATGAAGCTAACAAGAATTGTATATTGTGTATGTAATGAGTAGGCGTATTCCGGAAGAAGGTAAGTATGTATTGGACGGTTGATATTGTATTCCTTGTATGTAATGAAGTGTATGTATGTGTGTATGTCTTGCGTAATGTATTGTAATATTATGTATAAGAGCATGTATGCATGTATGTTTGAATGAAATCAACCGCATGTATTCGACCAAGTGGTCGGCGTACCCTCACTAGTACGCGGGGTATGCGGTTATCATGCTCAGCGAAAGCTGACCCCCTCGGGGGAACGTTTTTAGTGTGCAGGTACCCGAAGCGGTTTTGGTCAAGGTAAGAGACCGGTGGCACACCCTTGTATTCAGGAAGCAAGTAGTTGTGAGGAATGGGTAGTGGGTAGACTCTTAATGAGTACATATGAACTTAGAAGAAGCATTGTATTTGTATTGGGAACCTAGTAAACTCGGTCATGTATATTGTATTGTATGGATTATGAAGGAGTCAAGTATTGAATGGAGCATTGTAGTAATATTTGCCTGATAAATGGAGTAAGTATTGTAGATGTGTAGTACTCGGGATTCCGGTCCATCAGACCGATGCTGTATATAGAAGTAATAGCCTTGTTAGTCACGTGGGTGACTAACGGCATTGTTTCACCCATTGTATGTAAGTATGTATCCGCTGCATGACTCTGAAAACCCGAGGAGATTGAACGGTAATGATAGTATTAATAGTAGGGGTGTTACAATATTAAAGTATAAGAGAGTATATTATAAGGGCATTATTATGGTATACATATACCTTGTAAACAATCACATAAAAATGATGGGATTAAATTTGGGAAGATGGAGAGTATAACACATGGTTAGAAACCTTAAAATATGAGGAACATGATAATGAATCAAATACCTTGTATAACATTAAGGTGAATCCTTGGTAAAAGAATTTGTGAATAGATAACACAAGTAAATACAGGTGTGTCTAAAAAAGAATAAATAATTAATTCGTTATGGAGAAACTTTATAATTAATATATTATGAATTTATAATACAAGATAAGCATGTAATGTGAATAAGAAACCATATGAGATTGATGTGGAGAGAACTATGTGTTAGGAAAATAATCATAAGTGCTACAAAGTAATGTAATATAAATCGATAAATAAATATCTACTATTATGAAATATTGACTTGAAACGTTGACCAAGTCAAACTACGTTGACCAATCAACACAACTTGGCGATGTAACACCCCTAATCCTAAACCTATAATATAATCGCAAGTCGTAGCGTAACAAAATATAATTCGCAGCGGAAAATAAAACTAACTATCGTTGGTGTTACACGCCGTTACCCACCCATGTGAGTAACAAGGCAACCTTACTCCATCAATCAACTTCAATTCCCAACCGCAGTGATGACCAGATACTGAGCAATCTTAAAGTTACAATCCAAATCCAAACCAAACCAATGAGCAACTAAACCCAATACAACCGAGCTCCATAATACAATACATAATAAGTCTAAAAGTGTTTTATTGAAAATGCATCAACTATCCAGCGTCCCGCTCTCCGGCTTCGTGTCTTCTTTCAGTAACCTGAAATGTTTGGCCCACTGAAGGGCTCAACAAACTATATGCTGGTATGCTAAATGTAGTCTTAAATCATTTGGATCCCTTAAGTCGTTTAGCCATCTTGATTTTATTCATTACATGCTGTACCAGTTTACAATAATAATAACAACTGTAAATGTTTAAATAAACACATTACAATTCATCCAACAATATTATCACATAACCAATACCAATAATCAATAACTAATAAACAATAACCAGTAATCCACAACCAACAATCAGTAACCAATACCAAACAAGATACGCGTATTAATTAACCGTACTTGTTAGTTGGCCTCATGGCCCTTATCCTTTTTAACCAACCACTTAACCTTCCAATTAATTTCCACCTCTGGCGTCATGTTAGGACAACCCTTAATAACTTGTTAATGGACAGTAGTCCCCTGGGTTCCAATGGAACCGTTGCTAGCTGACCCTTTCCAATTCGGCCGAAGCCTGCACCAACAGTAGTGCCCTCTGCCATCATCGAATGTGGACGATGGATTCCCTTGAGTGACTCTTGATAGTAGTCCCTCGTAGTGATCACGCTGCGCAACCAGATAGTCGAAACTAACTGGATTCCTCTCTTTGTAAGTTAGCCCTTTAATCAATGACACAAGATCCAATCCTTGAGTTAAGACTATGACAATTGACCGTCAGTTAGGTTCTTGTAATACCTAAAGGTCATCTAGTCTTGTTTGATTTTAGATGTATAAACTTCCAGTCATAAGACATTCGCGTAAAATAAAACACAATGGTGTCGAGCAATACAGTATACAAGTCATATACATAAATCACAGATATCGCTCTTAGCAATTAAACACACAATGTCTGGACCTCAGGAAAATCCTTAGGACATTCAGACCACACAATTAACATACCGTTCACCGTGAAAATTGCTAGCTTGACAGTTCACGCTTAGTAGTTTCTCCCCGTAACGCTGTTATATGTACATGCAAATACCGGGTAACGTTAATACAACTAGCACTAACCATTACAATACTGTTGATACAGAACTAATACCCGTAGTATACTAACCCCGTATGTTCCTTAATCTCTCCCTGTTATTTAACAGTGGTTCGAGGTAGTTTAACAGTTCGTTATTTATGTAGTAACTACATGTGATAATGAGTTTCTACCTTATAGTATATCTCCATCTCTTTAATTATATACTCATAATTGTTTCCACTTATCCTCTATATTAATACAATTTGGTTATTTTCATTATAACCATCATTATTTTATAAACTTTACATTATACTCCATAATACATTATATTTCTTAGTTTTAATTCCTTACTTTATTAAACAACAAAACCAACCTTATAAGTTCGGTATTTATATATTGAACACACTAACTTTCGCAAATTACCATATAGCCACATATATATTTCGGCTTTGGCGACAATTTTCTTATAATTGCATTTTAACCCCAAAACTTTATATAAGTTACATATTAACTTATAAACTATAGTTTTAATATTTAATTATCTTAAATACCAAAATGACCCTTATCTTTCTATAATTCATGATTCCGCCTTATAAATATTGGTTTTGCACATCAACTTTTATAAATTACATTTTCACCCCATAACTTTTATAAACTTAATATTTTATGTCATAAATCATTTTAACCCAAAGTTTTTGGTCAACACTTTGACCAAAGCCTAATTTCATAATTAATACTTTAATATACCCAGAAAATCATATGTAATTCGGTTTTACACTATATTTTCTAGAAATTACCAAATAGCCCCAAAACTTTATAAAATGTTATTTTAACACTTAAACACTTGTTTAATTTAACCAAAATTCATAACATTAATTCCTACCTTATATTATATCATAATTATGTCAATAAATCCTTTAACTCTCGGCAATACCATTTAGTACACTATACTTTCCAAAATTTACAATTTAGCCACATAACTTAATAAATTAGCCATTTAAATACTTGTAGCTATTTTTAATATTCCCAAAATTTATAATATAAGCTAATATACTTATATTCTTTAAAAATCACTAAATGAACCATTTTGTTCTCGGTTTTAATATTAACTTACCATATGTTTTAAAAAACTTGATTTATATCTTATGATAAGTATATAAAATGCATATAAGCCATATAACACTTCTAAAAATTATGCTAATGACTTAGAATGATTATAAGCTCAAAATAGAGCATTTAACTCTTAGACAATTTGGCCCAAATATTTATGCATCATAACTTTATTTTGTGACACAAAACTATATCTTAAGGTAATAATCTTACCTTGTATGTTATAAATTATTTCCTTGGTAATATAACCTATAGTTTTCGGCTCTAATTTTATTAAGGGATGTACATAAGTTTGTACTAAAGTTTGAAGCTTAAATCAAACTTAAACTTAATAGATTTCATTAAAGAAACTTACTCTTTAAATCAAGGTGATTCTTGTACTTGATTTCCTCTTGAATTCCAAGCTCCTTCAATGGTATCTTGGTGTAGAATTTTTAGCCTCCATACATAGATTTAGGAGATCCAAGTGTTAGACTTCTCACAAGGATTCTAAGTAAGATTTGGAGTAGTTTATAAGAGTTTACCTTAGGTATTTGTCAAGAAATTTTCAGTACACCTTAGGATGATTGGAGATCCAAGTTTCCTTCATGAAATGATGAAGAGAAAATTGATTTAAAAGCTAGAATTTTCAGACATTAGCTTAGGTATTTACTAGGATTTTCAAACATGAAAATACCTTAGATTAACCTTGATTACTCCTTGGTTTGATGTTGAATCAAGACAACTCCTTGGAGTACAAATGCTTGGCGAAATATTGTAAGGTTGCTAGGATGATTCTTGCTTCAAGACTTGATGGAAGTTGCTAGGAATTTGACACAAAAATGGAGTTTAAGGTTAAATCTCCATCAATGGAGCTTGAAGCTCACAAGAAGAAGATGACTAAGGAAGAAAGAAAAGAAGAGGAGAGAGCCTTACCAAAATCGGCCAAGTGAGGAGCAAAGAGAATGCTAGCTCACATATGGAATTAAGAGAATAGGTAAGGAAGGAATCTTGACACAATAATGTCAAAGTTGGCTAAACTTTTGCTTAGTTTATTGGCTTTACTCTTGGCTCCATAAAGGCTCCACAAACAGCCATGCTTTCGGCCATATGGAGGGGAAAAAGAATGACTTTGTAAGCCACTTGAAACAAGGTGACAAGGCAAAAATGCTAGGAAATTAGGTAAGGTATTTCTTTTGCATTTTCTATGTTGAATTACCCATGCTAATGTTGTCTTGTTTTCCTTGTAGGCTCACGGCAATGTCCTGTAGGTAGTCATTTGATTTTTTTTATTGAAGACAAGGAATTAAGTTTAGTTAGGTAGGTGTCTTTCTTTGATTATTAAACAGCAAGCACACTCATCTTTCCTTGGTCATTTTCGGAAGCCTTGGGTGCAGAACAAGCTGATTCATTGACATATATTAGACTAATACTAACATGTGCCTAAAGTAGATTTAGGATTTACTTTATGTATTTAATTTCATGGCTTTTCCTAAACTAATCTTCCTTGTTGTTTTCCTGCAGATTTTCGGCAATGAAGATCTGCCTAGACTGATATTCCCTTGTTATAATATCACATGGTATGTGGAAGGGTGAGTCACCATGTTACATGACATTTTTTAAGCTAAATTCGTGTCAAAACAAGCTAAAAAAACGGCCCCTTGTGTGCCCATGTGGAATTGATTTTTAACTTGGTCTTTGTCACATTATATTCATTAGGATCATATTGTAACATGTTATAAGTCAAAACATTTATTTGGTACATTTATACCAAGGTAAAAGATGAAAGTTTTTAAGGTAAAATGCTGAATTTATAGTACTTTTTGACCATAATTTTGGCCCTACTTGTGCTATGAGTTTAGCACTGGATTTGATTGATTTAGATGTTCAATTCATCCCCATTTAAGATTCCCAACTCGTGGCTCCTCAAAACTTCAAGGTAATAGCGTAGAAAGCGTTTTTACGGCACCCGAAAGTGTGTTTTTGTGCTCTAAGGATATTTTGGAAAATAAGTTGTCGCTATGTGTTACAAGTGTTTACAAACAGTGTTTATGGTCAATAATGATATGCTAAGGTGTTACATTGAGTTATAAGGGGTTATATCAACTCATGACACAATTCCCGGGCTACCGGGACACTCCTGGGGCAAAACAGGGGGCGTTAAGAATTTCCTCCGAGCGCTTTATGTATTTTTGAAAAAGTAGCTCGATCATTCTCTTTATAATGATGAATAATGATGGTAGGAACTCTAAGAATGAATTATATAGGAGTTCGTGCCACTTCGGTACCTCTCCGGGGCATCCCTAGGGGTTTATGGGGCCCCAACTGGTACCTCCGAGCACTTTGCGTTTAATTAAGAATTTAGCGTGAGGACTTCATCTTAATTGTTCAATAAAGTGTCATATGCATTTGGAATGAAGTGTAATGATTTATTTCATCTTATAAAGTATTTCCGGGTGTTTCTAGGGCTTTTCGGGCCTTAAGGGAGGTGTGTTGACTCTCTTGGGCATTTTGTATTTTTACACAGTTTTAGATAAGGTCCTATGTTTTAAAGGTCATATAATGATTCTTGATTGACTTGGTATGAGTTTATAGGTTATACAACTTGGTTAGCTTAAGGTCCGGCTTAGCGCACGTTATTGACCTTAAGGAGTTTCGGTGCGTTTTTAAATGCCTAAGTGTTTATATATTTTCTTAGGGTTTCATAATCCCCAAATAATACTTATTTCCCATTATTTAATTATTTAATGGTTAGGGGTATTTCAGTCTACCCCCCTTAAAAGGACTTCGTCCCGAAGTCACAACTTCTACTTACTCATCCTGTGGAATCAAGTTCCTCATATCATTTCACTGTATACTTATCATTCTTGGGTGTCAATTCCATATTGATACTTCTACATTCCACCAGTCATCCGTGCGTATGCAACTCACACATACACGTAACCTTTGCTCATGACAATCAATGTAATATAACATCCATACTCTGATAGATACTGTAAATAAGTGTACTTCCATAATCATCCAAGTGTCACATAGAACACATCGATAACCATTCAAGTGTCACATAGAATTACTAACATTCAATCAAGTGCACACATGCGCAACAACAAAACCAAAACCAGTGTGCTCTGCATACACATACATTATCTAGGCTGCAAATATGCAAGTCGCATGTGGTGCTCTACCCCCCTTAAAAAGGGTTACGCCCACGTACCCCCACAAGTATACACAAACTAAAGGAAAAGTTCTGGATACTTGTCTCGCATGGAGTCCTCTAACTCCCATGTCGCCTCCTCAATGTCGTGGTTTGACCACAGAACCTTGACCATCCTAATGGTCTTGTTCCTGGTCTCCCTAGTTTTAGAGTCTAAAATGAGGATTGGGGTTTCTTCATATTTAAGCGTAGGATCTAACTTGAGTGTCTCGGGCTCTAAGATATGCGATGGGTGAGGCACATACTGCTTTAGTTGAGATATGTGGAACACATTGTGCACTCTCCCAAACCCTCAGGTAAGTCTAGTCTGTAGGCTAATGGGCCCACTCGCTCCGTGATAAGGTACGGTCCTACATATTTCGGGCTAAGCTTACCCTTCTGCCCAAATCTGAAGACTCCTTTCATCGGTGATACTCTAAAAAGGCTCGATCGCCTATGCGAACTCGAGATCTCTCCTCCGGACATCAACATATGACTTTGTCTGTCTTGGGCTGTCTTCATGTTTTTACGTATCTGCACAATATCCTCTTTCATTTGGTCTAGGTACTCCGGCCCTAAATGGTATTCACTGGCCTCGTCCCAACAAAGAGGTGTCCTACAAGGCCTACCGTACATGCCTGAAACGGTGGCATCTGAATGGATGCATGATAGCTGTTATTGTACGCAAATTTGATCAGGTGTAGACGGTCTATCCAGCTTTCTTGGAAGTCTAAGGCATAAGCTCTAAGCATGTCCTCTAATGTCTGAATGGTTCGTTCACTCTGACCTGTCTGTCTGTGGGTGGAAGGCGGTACTTAGCTTCAGCTTCGTACCGAATGCCTCCTGAACTTGTTGCCAAAATCTGGAAGAAATCTGGAATCTCTATCTGACACAATCGACTTAGGTACACCATGGTGTCTAATGATTCTTTCTGGAAGAGGTCCACCAGCTTGGGGACTTTCCAAGTGTCCTTGATAGGAATAAACCTTGCTACCTTTGTCAGTCTGTCGACATGACCCATATCATGTTTGCACCTCCTCTGGTCGGTGGAAGACCGACCACAAAGTCCATGGATATATCTTCGAACTTCCAATATGGGATGGGCATCGGCTGTACTAACCCGCCCGGTCTCCGGTGCTCGAACTTTACCTTCTGACAAGTCATACATCTTGCCACAAACTCCGCAACATCCTTTTCATACCACTCCACCAAAATGTAACTTTAGATCCTTGTACATCTTAGATGACCCTGGATGTACTGATAAGGAAGAGCAATGAGCTTCCTATAATATTTTCCTTCAGGTCGGGGCTGGACTCTGGAATGCACAACCGACCATTTAGTCTGATTAACCCGTCTTCACTGAGTACAAAATCGTACTTCTTCTCTCAAAAATACCGTCAGTCAGCTGCTACTTAATAGTCTGCATGTACTGGTCGTTATCCTGAGCACAACGTACTTCCTCGATAAGACTGTTATCTCCTGTCATAGCAAATAAGGAATGAGCTCTACGGCTCAGGGTCAGCAACGACATTTGCCTTACCCTCCTTGTACTGAGGTCGATGTCGTAGTCCTTTAGAAACTCGACCATCGCCTCTGTCTCATGTAGCTCCTTCTGAGTGAATAGATGCTGAAGGCTCTTATGATCTGAGTAAACTAACTGTAACTCCAACAAGTAGTGGCGCCAGATCTTTAGTGCAATACTACTGCTCCCAATTCAAATCATGTGTCGGGTAGTTCTCCTCATGTTTCTTCAGCACGTGATGCATAAGCGACAACCTTGCCATGCTGCATGAGTACACACCCTATCCCTGTGCCTGAAGCATCACAATATACTTCAAACCCGTCGGTCCCCTCTGGGATGGTGAGTATGGGTGCCGACGTCAGTAGATCCTTCAGTGTCTGAAAGGAATGCTCACAATCCTCGGTCCATACAAATGGAACGTCCTTCTTCATCAGACTAGTCATTGGTTTCGCCAGTTTGGAGAAGTCTTGGACAAATCTTCGGTAGTAACCAGCTAATCCCAAGAAGCTACGGATATCTGTCACTGTCTTCGGTCTGGGCCAAGTCTTAACTGCCTCAATCTTTGCAGGGTCAACAGATATACCACCGGCAGATATCACATGCCCTAGAAAAGATACACTGTCTAACTAGAATTCACACTTTGAAACTTGGCATAAAGTTGGTTCTCTCTCATGATCTGTAACTTGCCTCAGATGCACCTCGTGCTCGTCCTTAGTCTTAGAATAGACTAGGATGTCGTCGATGAACACAACCACTGATGAGTCTAATTGTTCTCTGAAGAATCAGTTCATGAGGTCCATAAATATCGTTGGGGCTTCGATAAGCCAAATGGCATTACTGTGAACTCATAGTGCCCATAGCGCGTTCGAAAGCTGTCTTTTCTATATCCTCATATGTTATTCGTATCTGATGGTATCGAGATCTAAGGTCAATCTTTGAGAAGACCGTAGCCTCTCAATTGGTCGAACAGGTCGTCGATCCGTGGTAAAGGGTATTTATTCTTTTGTGACTGCATTAAGCTCCCGGTAGTCAATGCAGAGTCGCATGCTACCATCTTTCTTCTTTACAAACAGTACTGGTGCTCCCCATGGCGACGCACTCGGTCTGATAAAACCTTATCAAGCAGATCCTCTAACTGGATCTTCAACTCCTTCATCTCTACTGGTGCCATTTGGTAGGGCGCCTTGGCAATAGGCCCCGTGCCTGGTATCAAATCGATGGAGAACTCAACATCTCGCTTGGGTGGCATCCCTGGTAATTCTTCAGGAAATAGATCAGAGAAATCTGATACAACTGGTATGTCTGACTTTGTCTGCTCTTCCTGCCCATGTCCTTGACATAGCACAAGTAAACTGGTTGTCCCTTTCTCACCTTCTTCATCAAGGTTATAGCAGATACTAGCTTGAAAGTCGGTTCCTAAGAACACGATAGAGACTGTCTTGCCCTTCGGGCTCTTCAGTAGTAGTCTGTGCTCCGCGCAATGCAGTCGTCCCTTATACTCTGTAGCCAATCCATGCCAAGGATGATGTCGAAGCCCAAATTATCAAGCTCAATCAGGTCTGCGTGAAAATCTTCAGTCATGATATTAATCTGAAGTCCGTGTCAAGTTTCGTGCACCTCACTCTCTCCTTCGTCGGTAGTGTGACTAGGAAATCTGAGAGAGGCTCAGGGCTGTCTCTAATTCTTGCCAAGCAGAGGATATGAAAGTGAGACGCCCCTGAATCGAATAGTATCGATGCACTCACGCCATTTACAGTGAAGGTTCCCATGATGACATTCCCTTATCCTTGGCCTCGGTCTTGTCCAACACATTCAGAACAACTCCTCATTGGACTCGTGGCCTGGGGTTAACAATTCGTAAGATAGTGAGGTTGGAGCGTATGTCTCAAAGGAATTGAAAATGTCATTTATTCATCCAATGATTCTTACATACAATCTCCATAATTACATATTGCCTAAACGTCAAATTTAACCGTCCGGGTTTCAGATGGGTAGTGTTCACTAAGGTCGATGGGGCAGTGTTCAACTTAATGCCCTTAATCCCATGGTACACTAGTCTGATTCTCCACCAAATATCAACACTTCCCCTGACTTCAAAACAATCTTGCTCGCCTTGTCCATCCTCTTCTGGTCACCGTATAGAAATTCGCATCATCTCTAATGGAGAATGATACAACTGATATCCCTTTGGTAATTGACTCGGACGTCTCGTCTCGGTCCTGGTGTAACCCAAGTTTTCCCCCTTTCTCATAGAAGTTCGCAATGCAAACGTCGGCTTTCATGTCTGGTATGGGTTTGTTTCTAATTGTTGTGCAATCTTGACCGCTTCCGTCACCAAGGTTTGAAAAATGTTGGGTATCCTAGGTCGTGCTCCATCTATCTTCCTTACCTCTTGATACAACCTAGTTTGTGGATCCCAATCCTTACCCATGCACATCATCTACAATTTAAGTTTTGACCCGCCCTCGTATCCTGGAATGTAAAATCCCCCAAGACCTATTCCCAAAGTTCTACACTTGTTTACAATAGCTATTTGTTCATCTAGGGTTAGGTATTGCTTGAGTAGGATCATGCCGGGTCGAAGTACTTGGTATTCTTCCTCTGGATATTCCCGACCTTCGCCCAAAGGTTCAGGTGATCTCGGTCTCATAGGTAAGGGGTAACAGATGTCAAAGTGTCCTATTAGGTGAGAGTTTTTCCTAAGTTAGGTTTCTCTAAATTTTGATTCGCACCAATCACATACAAGTTTCATCGTTTGATAACGGTAACACACATTCATGCTTCACTGCTTCATGCTTTTGGTTTAGGTCTTAGGCTTACCGGTATCGCGCTGAGTGCTAGTCTCAGCGCCCGAAGCTCTCGCTGAGTAAAGGGTGTTTCGGCCTGGAACGACCTCCTTGCCTTTCTTTTGCAGTTGCAGATGGTTGTCCCGTCGGACCTCTAGTGTAGGTGTTGTTCTGAGGTGCCTGGCCTCCTCGTGACCGCTTGCCTCGATAGCAGGGGTCCTTGAAGTGTCTCTGGACCCTTGTACACCCGGCTTCCGGGGTTGGAGAAGCACTCATATTCTAGGTGGCCCTCCTTCTTGCAGTAACGGCATTCCACGCCAGGGTGGTCGTTTCCACAGTGTTTGCAAGTAATGGCGCTAGGGTGGCTTAGTGCCTATTGTTACACAACATGGTTTAGTAGGTACAACTAATAAACATTTTTAAGTGTGAGGTGGGTATCCTTACCCCTGGGTGGTGCAGACCTAAGCGGCTGGGCATTAATAGCTGGGCCGGTCAGACGAGGGACCTGCTCCTTCGCCTTCTGACCTTGGTAGTCCTTCCGCCCTTTCTTCCGGTCAAAAATTTCCAGTTGAAGGTTTTAGGGTTAGTGACCATTTTCAAGTATAGGTGGATAACGGCAACTCATTCTCAATACAGGTTTCTTACTTTCCCCGCTTGTTGTAACCGCTAGAAGTCGCTCCCCCATCCTCTCCCTTAGAATTGTTTCTCTTTTTCCCTTGGGCCTCTTCCCTGGACTGAAGCATCAGCTCGGTTGCTGACGTGGCGTCATAACATTCTGAATAGTGGTGAAACGTATGGCTCCCATGAAGCCCTGGATGCGATACTGCAATCCTCCTCCAAACTTCTGGATTTTTACTGTGTCGGAGTAGTCGACCCCTGGTATGTAGTCCAGTAGACTGATAAACTTAGCATAGTATTCATTAACTGTCTGACTCCCTTGAATCAGAGTCTCAAACTCCTGTCTCTTTCTCTGCTTCAGGTGCTCGGGGTAATACTTATCCCGTAACACCTCCACGAATGCTGTCCAGTTAAAGTCTGGTGTGGCCCGGTGGTGGTCCTCGACCGACCGCCACCATATGTCTGCAGCATCCTTTAGGTTGTAGGCTGCAATGTCAACCTTCTGGTCTTCCGGAACTCTAACAGCCTTGAATGCCTTCTGATGCTCCACAATAAATTTCTCTAGCAGGGCGGGGTCTGGTTCCCCCGAATATGTTGGTACTCTAGCGTCTGCTACGCTCTTCAGCCAGTTAGTCTCCCTGGGCTATGGCGGGTGGGGTATGGCTCCCGCAAACTGTGTCCCTAGCTGTGCGGCGAAGGCATCCATGGCCTCTGCCAGGCCTGGTATCTCTGGGATGTCTGCTGGTGTCTCTCCACCACGCCCACTGCTGCCTCGCACGTGTCTACCCCTCGTCGACATCTATAGGATAATATATTATCATTACTACTCGGTACTATGACCGTTGTTACATTCTCAAAAATGTGTAAGAAAGACTAATTAGAGCATAAGATATCCCTAAAAGTTTCCTTCTAAGTCACGAATCCTCACAGACTTCCCGTATCCCAAAATTCCTATGCTCACTGTTCTTGACTCGTATCACGTCATCAGAGCGGAACTCTGCTCTGATACCACTTTTTGTAACCCCCTAATCCTAAACCTGTAATATAATCGCAAGTCATAGCATAACAAAATATAATTCGCAGCGGAAAATAAAACTAATATCGTTGGTGTTACACGCCGTTACCCACCCATGTGAGTACAAGGCAACCTTACTCCATCATCAACTTCAACTCCCAACCGCATGATGACCAGATACTGAGCAATCTTAAAGTTACAATCCAAATCCAAACAAACCAATGAGCACTAAACCCAATACAACCGAGCTCCATAATACAATACATAATAAGTCTAAAAATGTTTTATTGAAAATGCATCAACTACCCAGCGTCCCGCTCTTCGGTTTCGTGTCTTCCTTCAGTAACCTGAAATGTTTGGCCCACTGAAGGCTAAACAAACTATGCTGGTATGCTAAATGTAGTCTTAAATCATTTGTATCCCTTAAGTCGTTTAGCCATCTTGATTTTAGATTCATTACATGCTGTACCGGTTTACAATAATAATAACAACTGTAAATGTTTAAATAAACACATAACAATTCATCCAACAATATTACATAACCAATACCAATAATCAATAACCAATACCAATAACCAGTAATCCAACCACCAACAATCAGTAACCAATACCAACAAGATACGCGTATTAATTAACCGTACTTGTTAGTTGGCCTCATGGCCCTTATCCTTTTTAACCAACCACTTAACCTTCCAATTAATTTCCACCTCGGGCGTCATGTTAGGACAACCCTTAATAACTTGTTAATGGACAGTAGTCCCCTGGGTTCCAATGGAACCGTTGCTAGCTGACCCTATGGTCCTGGATTCCTTGTTTGCCTTACAGGCATCCAATTCGGCTGAAGCCTGCACCAACAGTAGTGCCCTCTGCCATCATCGAATGTGGAAGATGAATTCCCTTGAGTGACTCTTGATAGTAGTCCCTCGTAGTGATCACGCTGCGCAACCAGATAGTTGAAACTAACTGGAATCCTCTCTTTGTAAGTTAGCCCTTTAATCAATGACACAAGATCCAATCCTTGAGTTAAGACTATGACAATTGACCGTCAGTTAGGTTCTTGTAATACCTAAAGGCCATCTAGTCTTGTTTGAGTTTAGATGTATAAACTTCCAGTCATAAGACGTTCGCGTAAAATAAAACGCAATGGTGTCGAGCAATACAGTATACAAGTCATATACATAAATCACAGATATCGCTCTTAGCAATTAAACACACAATGTTTGGACCTCAGGAAAATCCTTAGGACATTCAGACCACACAATGAACATACCGTTCACCATGAAATTGCTAGCTTGACAGTTCACGCTTAGTTTTCTCCCCGTAACGCTGTTATATGTACATGCAAATACCGGTAACGTTAATACAAACTAGCACTAACCATTACATTACTGTTGATACAGAACTAATACTCGTAGTATACTTACCCCGTATTTCCTTATTCTCTCCCTGTTATTTAACAGTGGTTCGAGGTAGTTTACAGTTCGTTATTTTATGTAGTAACTACATGTGATAATGAGTTTCTACCTTATCTCTTTAATTATATACTCATAATTGTTTTCCACTTATTCTATATATTAATACAATTTGGTTATTTTCATTATAACCACCATTATTTTATAAACTTTACATTAACTCCATAATACATTATATTTCTTAGTTTTAATTCCTTACTTTATTAAACCACAAAACCAACCTTATAAATTCGGTATTTATATATTGAACTCACTAACTTCGCAATTACCATATAGCCACATATATATTTGGGCTTTGGCAACAATTTTCTTATAATTGCATTTTAACCCCAAAACTTTATATAAGTTACATATTAACTTAACACTATAGTTTAAATATTTAATTATCTTAAACAAAATGACCCTTATCTTTCTATAATTCATGATTCCGCGCTATAAAAAGGTTTTACACATCAACTTTTATAAATTACATTTTCACCCCATAACTTTTATAAACTTAATATTTTATGTCATAAATCATTTTAACCCAAAGTTTTGGTCAACACTTTGACCAAAGCCTAATTTCATAATTAGTACTTTAATATACCCAGAAAATCATATGTAATTTGGTTTTACACTATATTTTCTAGAAATTACCAAATAGCCCTAAAACTTTATAAAATGTTATTTTAACACTTAAACACTTGTTTAATTTAACCAAAATTCATAACATTAATTCCTACCTTATATTATATCATAATTATGTCAATAAATCCTTTAACTCTCGGCAATACCATTTAGTACACTATACTTTCCAAAATTTACAATTTAGCCACATAACTTAATAAATTAGCCATTTAAATACTTGTAGCTATTTTTAATATTCCCAAAATTTATAATATAAGCTAATATACTTATATTCTTCAAAAATCACTAAATGAACCATTTTTTTCTCAATTTTAATATTAACTTTCCATATGATTTTAAAACTTGATTTATATCTTATGATAAGTATATATAAATGCATATAAGCCATATAACACTTCTAAAAATTATGCTAATGACTTAGAATGATTATAAGCTCAAATAGAGCATTTAACTCCTAGACAATTCGGCCTGAATATTAGGCATCATAATTTATTTTGTGACACAAAACTTATCTTAAGGTAATAATCTTACCTTGTATGTTATAAATTATTTCCATGGTAATATAACCTATAGTTTTCGGCTCTAATTTTATTAAGGGATGTACATAAGTTTATACTAAAGTTTGAAGCTTAAATCAAACTTAAACTTAATAGATTTCATTAAAGAACTTACTCCTTAAATCAAGGTGATTCTTGTACTTGATTTCCTCTTGAATTCCAAGCTCCTTCAATGGTATCTTGGTGTAGAATTTTCGGCCCTCCATACAGATTTAGGAGATCCAAGTGTTGACTTCTCACAAGGATTCCTAAGTAAGATTTGGAGTAGTTTATAAGAGTTTACCTTAGGTATTTGTCAAGGAATTTTCAGTACACCTTAGGATGATTGGAGATCCAAGTTTCCTTCATGAAATGATGAAGAGAATTTGATTTAAAAGCTATAATTTTCAGACATGAGCTTAGGTATTTACTAGGATTTTCAAACATGAAATACCTTAGATTAACCTTGATTACTCCTTGGTTTGATGTTGAATCAAGACAACTCCTTGGAGTACAAATGCTTGGCGAAATCTTGCAAGGTTGCTAGGATGATTCTTGCTTCAAGACTTGATGGAAGTTGCTAGGAATTTGACACAAAAATGGAGTTTAAGGTTAAATCTCCATCAATGGAGCTTGAAGCTCACAAAAGAAGATGACTAAAGAAGAAAGAAAGAGAGGAAAGAGAGCCTTACCAAAATCGGCCAAGTGAGGAGCAAAGAGAATGCTAGCTCACATATGGAATTAAGAGAATAGGCAAGGAAGGAATCTTGACACAATAATGTCAAGTTGGCTAAACGTTTCCTTAGTTTATTGGCTTGACTCTTGGCTCCATAAAGGCTCCACAAACAGCCATGCTTTTGGCCATATGGAGGGGAAAAAGAATGACTTTGTAAGCCACTTGAAACAGGTGACATGGCAAGAATGCTAGGAAATTAGGTAAGGTATTTCTTTTACATTTTCTATGTTGAATTACCCATGCTAATGTTGTCTTGTTTTCCTTGTAGGCTCACGGCAATGTGCTGTAGGTAGTCATTTGATTTTGTTTATTGAAGACAAGGAATTAAGTTTAGTTAGGTAGGTGTCTTTCTTTGATTATTAAACAGCAAGCACACTCATCTTTCCTAGTCATTTCGGCATCCTTGGGTGGAGAAACAAGCTGATTCGTTGACATATATTAGACTAATACTAACATGTGCCTAAAGTAGATCTAGGATTTACTTTATGTATTTAATTTCATGGTTTTTCCTAAACTAATATTCCTTGTTGTTTTCCTGCAGATTTTTGGCAATGAAGACCTGCCTAGACTGAGATTCCCTTGTTATAATATCACATGGTGTGTGGAAGGGTGAGTCCCATGTTACATGACATTTTTTAAGCTAAATTCATGTAAAAAACAAGCTAAAAAAATGGCCCCTTGTGTGCCCATGTGGAATTGATTTTTAACTTGGTCTTTGTCTCATTATATTACATTAGGATCATATTGTAACATGTTATAAGTCACAACATTTATTTGGTAAATTTATACCAAGGTAAAAGATGAAAGTTTTTAAGGTAAAATGCTGAATTTATAGTACTTTTGACCATAAATTCGGCCCTACTTGTGCTATTATTTTAGCACTGGATTTGATTGATTTAGATGTTCAATTCATCCCCATTTAATATTCCCAACTCGTGGCTCCTCAAAACTTCAAGGTAATAGCGTAGAATGCATTTTTACAGCACCCGAAAGTGTGTTTTTGTGCTCCTAAGGATATTTTGGAAAATAAGTTGTTGCTACAAGTTCCAAGTGTTTATAAACATTGTTTATGGTCAATAATGATATGTTAAGTGTTACATTGAGTTATAAGGGGTTATATCAACTCATGACACAATTCCCGGGCTACCGGGACACTTCCGGGGCAAAACAGGAGCGTTAAGAATTTCCTCTGAGCGCTTTATTTATTTTTGAAAAAGTAGCTCGAGCATTCTATTTAGAATGATGAATATGGTAGGAACTCTAAGAATGAATTATATAGGATTCGTGCCACTTCGGTACCTCTCCGGGGCATCCCTAGGGGTTTATGGGGCCCCCTACGGGTACCTCCGAGCACTTTGCGTTTAATTGAGAATTTAGCATGGGGACTTCATCTTAAATGTTCAATAAAGTGTCATAGTGCATTTTTAATGAGTGTAATGATTTATTTCATCTTATAAAGTTTTCCGGGTGTTTCCGGGCTTTTCTGGCCTTAAGGGAGGTGTGTTTGACTTTCCCTGGCATTTTGTATTTTTACACAGTTTTTGATGAGGTCCTATGTTTTAAAGGTCATATAATGATCCTTGATTGACTTGGTATGAGTTTATCTTACAACTTGGTTAGCTTAAGGTGCGGCTTAGCGCGTGTTATTGACCTTAAGGAGTTTCGGTGCGTTTTTAAACGCCTAAGTGTTTATATATTTTCTTAGGGTTTCATAATCCCCCAAATAATACTTATTTCCCATTATTCACTAGTAGAAAAAAGGCCTATTTCGGCGGTTCCAATGGGCCTATTTCGGCGGTTGTGAACCGCCGAGATAGGCGGTTATAGGTTTTTTTTTTTTTTTTTCCATCCCAGCTTATATATATATATATTCACCACATTTGATTCAATCAGACCTGTAATAATGCTTCATCCATACAGGGAGCTCCAGCACACATTTAAAAAGTTATAAAAGCTCCCAATTAATACCAACGACGCACCACAATTTGAGAGTTAACAAAACCAATGCAATTACACTTACTTTCACACTTTCAATACAAATAAAAAACCCATTACAATTCAAATCTACCATTACACCATCCACAAGTGTACAGAGTTATTTACATACTCGAAAAAGTTACAAAACATCTTCATGATCATCAATTCATTAAACTTGTGCAGACGAACTCCGACCATTCCTCAAGCATCTCAACAATTTGAGCATCATCATACTGACCACCTTTGAACACTTGTTCGTAAGCCTTGAAAAAAAATGAACATTAATCTAAAACGTACAAGTCTAACAACATGTAAAGAGCATAACTGAAACTTTCAAAGAATGTTACCATGTCTAACGAGTGCTCTGGTAAAAGGTTCGCCGCTCCTACTATGTCACTCATGAATCTCATGACATAGTATCCACATTCTGACCCCCAGGCTGCACCGGACACTATACAAACACATATTGACAGTTATAAACAAGTTTAAACATTATCACACAAATTTATCAATTAATAGAGTACCTTGACAGTGTTCCAAGGGATGTTACTCTTCATTGTTATACCCTGGAGTCTTAATGCAGCTCTCATGGAACTATATACATCAGCAATATATATAGTTTTAAGCATCAGTAGCAAGTTATGAAACAGTTAATGTTAAGTAAAATAATTGTTGTTTACGATAACAAAATAATTACCCCAGTATTGCGGTGGAGATCTTCGGTCTCTTGGCAGCCTACCAAGTGAGTCAAATTGCAAGATTCGTGGGTGCTTCCCCATCACCAGCACAAGCAATGACCAATGTCGACTGTCCACAAATTACACAATGTGTTGAAATCATTAAGCAACTAACACAAACTATATGTTTTAGATAATACTAAGAGAAATAGTCAAATATCATACCTGAATGATATGGCAGCATAATAAATGACTTGTTCGAACATTCATAGAGGGCATTCGTCATATATTGCATAAGGCCTTGCGGATCACTTGTCATCTGGACTTCACTGCACATAGCAGGACACAGGAATCCAAATCTTGATCTTCATAGACATTGATCGCCTTATCATGCACCCACCTATGAGGCAATATCATTAGTCATTAACTTTTTATTCAAACATCTAATTCATCACCAATTAATGAATTCAAAATATAAAAGGTAGAAGTCACTCACATGGCGGCCGACTTGATAATCGACACATTCAACCAATCCCTCCTGAAGCACTCCTCGAAGTCGGACATATACATCCCAAATCGATGTATATCTTCTCCTTGAACTATATAGTGAAATATCCGCTCGGGATCTTCCACAATGAGGGAATCACTATCCGGTGGTAGCACCAACAACGAGGAATGCAGAATCTGCATATTGGTCGACAAGCCGGCCAATATTCTCTTCTCCACCAAAGCAGGTCTAAGCACAAAATTTGTGGATGCCTTTGATTGCACAGGTGTGGCAATTCTTTTTCCTTTGCCCTTATCAGTCTTCGGTGGGGTCATATCCTATGATATTAGTCTAATTAAGTATATGGATGCAAGGTGGTACACCAATAGTTTTATAGCAACGGTTAAGAGTAATACCTGCCCAGGGAGTCTGACCAATCGTGCAGGCCACTGCACTGTCGCAGTTTGTGCAGAACGCACGGTAGGTCTTTGTGGGATCGGCACCGGTAAACCGACGTCAGCATGCTCTGCAACAAATTCGTCTAGAAGCACTCGTGCATGGTAATGTCGGAGTGGTTCACCGTGCACAATATCACTTGGACGAGAGGGGAAAAGTTTTCCCCATGCAACCATGACCTCTTCTACTCCAATTTGTAAAAACAGATGGCACTCAGTGGGTGCCTGAGTGTTATGTGGAACTTGTTTAGATAAAAATTGAGAATTCTTCTATGATGATATTAGTGATCAAGTTAAAAATCATAATCGTCATGTACTCAATTGAAATGTTAGTCTAACCTGTAGAGATGCATAGGGAAACGGATCAGCCGAGTGGACACTACTTCTCACTACCGGTGCACTCTGCTGCTGAATGGGTGACTGATCAACTGGTGGTCGAGAAACCTCTTGGCTTTCATGCTGCTGTGGCTGAATCCTTGATATAGCCTGAGCGATCCTCTCGTCGACGTTCTGAGTAATCCTCTGCTCCATCTCAGCCAACTCTCAGGTGCTCCTCGTAGCTAATCGACTGTCCCTGGCTGATTCTGGACCCGGGTGCGCCAAATGCCTGGCGGATACCAACGTGCCCACCAAACCCAATGGCACGACCTGGATGATCCTTCTTACCAAGAGCGCGTGTAAGAGGATCATCATTCCTCTGTGAGGTCCAGGTGCCCTGGGTGAGCTGAGAGCTTAATTCACCCTAATATAACACACAAATACAGTTATTAGTTTAACATAAGTTCATATACAAAGGAAATGAACAGTTTGACTGAAAATGAAATGATATCACTTACCATTTGAGCAATAACTGCTCTCGTGGCTTCATCATATTGAGGATTTTCGGGAGTAGAGTTCTTCGGAATGTGGCTTAACTCCCACACTTTCATTCTTCTGCCACTGGCATCCAATGAGCCATCCGTGGGCAGATATCCCTTTTGCTCCCATTCTGGTACCCTTTGAGCAATACTTTTTCCACCTAAGTGGTGAGGGTACAGATTCTTCTTAGCATTTGCTTGTTGTTTCGCACGGAGAGCCTGCATAAATTAATGGGATCATGTTAAGTGAAATTGAACACAAAAAAACATAAGAAATTAAGATTAATTTATGTATGTATGACAATAAAGTGCACCTGGAACTCCGGTGTGTGACGCCTCTCAACAAATTGTAGCCATTGCTCTTCTGTTATGCCCTCGTAAACCTCCCATGGTGGTCTCTCACCGTCTCCACCATGATCTGGCTCATCTGGATCTTCTGGAGTAGGCATCTTGTAGATGAACTTGTCAGCCAACTTATTCTTGTGGTCCCGGAACTGTTTCGACATCGCTGATAGCACATCCTTTTTAAGTGCGGGATCCACGGAGAAACGAGACTACGTACATGATCATTCAGTTAGTAAAGTAAACATAAATGTTCTATTATTTCACAAAAGATCATAGTAATAATGTAGAGATTTACCTGAAGACGCTGAAACATAGTATCCTTCAATGATTGAGGCACTTGCTTCCAGGTGGTTTATGTCGCAATATGACTTCACCAAATGGCTACCGTAAGCGGTGAAGTCATTCTTCCAATTTCCATGGGGCTGGTTGAATTGATTGAAGTCGACCGGTTTTGTAGGAGGGCCCTTGTTAGCCTTCAGCCCACGTGTTGCACCTCTCTTCTTCTGCTTCTTCGCCTCTGGTGGCACAACCGACTCCTCTTCGGTCTGCTGTGAAGGGCCAGCCTCAGTCTCGTGTACTGCTAACTGGTCCTTTCTTCTTCTTTCCTCCTCTCGTGACCCGCTTACTTGGTCTATTCGGCTGTGGCTCAGGTTCTCCAGTCGAGATAAGCCGTCCAATGGGGTC